>JAVRKA010000025.1:2866310-4270121 GCA_034508555.1 Venustoraphidia nigricollis | reverse complement strand
AAAACGTGTATTTGAAAAGTGATCTTTATTTATTTTTTGAAATAATACTTCTTTTGGCGCGTTGATCAGTGAACGGTTTTATATTAAAGCACTTACTGAGCTGGGTAGAGTAGTGGTGACAGCACTAGACTCACATTCGGGTGGTCCGGGTTCGAATCCAGGCGGGGGCAGACGTGGCTGGGACTTTTTCCTACTGCCTCTCGCCGAGAAACGGTGATTCCTGTACCGGCCATCTTAATTGAGTTTTTCCATGGTTTCCCTCAATTAATTCCAGATAAATATCGAGATGGTTCCTTATTTGAGGCCATAGCCGATTACCTATCAAACTCCTAGTTGAAAAATTACCTACCTTATCCTAATTTCCAATAATCCCTTCATTCGCCCATTGCTATAACATAAGTTGAAGTTTTAAAACTGTAGAAAAATAACTGGAAGTGTGATAGATGTCTGTTATGACATAAAGTCGAGAAACGGACGTTAAACGCATTATTATCATTATTATTATTATTATATTAAAGGCCCTGGGCACTCTGGGCACGGGCCCAGAGCCCCGAGATCGGTGGGGCCCCCTAGATTCAGCTCAGCATCCGATTAACCGATACTTCCGACAAATATATCGATATATTTTTTAATAATGTATTTGTTAATTATTGATTTGCTTAGTAATAACGTTCTTTTTTTAAGAAAAATAGTCCTCTTTAATAGTCATTATCCGAAAGTGCCCAGGGCTTCCAATAGGTTAAAGATGGACCCAGACCCACGGGCCTCGACAAACTAGGGCCCCCACAATCTAGCGCAAAATACTATTTCTGAAAAAATACAGTACAAACTCTATATAGCGACGCTGAAGGGACCGCGCATTTTCTGTCGTTATATGGAAAGAAAGAAAAATCAATATTGTTTTACTATTGTAGTATTATTTAATAATAATGCATAAAATTTAAAAACAAACATTACTATTAACACAATAACAACAACGCTAGACAATAAAGCTTCAGTTTTTATCAATTTCAACGACTTAGAAAGTACCTACAAACAGTAGGTGCTTTATAAGTTGCCGTAATTACTTGCTTTATAATGACGTATGGTCGTTATTTAGAGTGGATGCGAGGCTACATAGAGTGTATCATTCTATGGACCAATCAAAGTCGAGTAATTTCGACGTTTTAGGGAGCTTGGCGTTAAATCGAGTGACGTTACATGAAGTTTACACTGTAATTTAAATCCGTTTTGTTCTTAGTAAGCTGCTAGTTTAGTATTTAGTAGAATTTCGCATTATTATGTTTGTACAACCTTATAAATAGATCAACTTTCAAGTGATTTGTAAAAGTTTCAGCTTCAAGTCGAATCACGAATGGGGCAACAAGTGGCAGGGGGGCGATTGGGGACAGCAAAATAGAAACTTTGTGTACAAAAGTTATTTCAGATACACTACAGGCGATATGCCTGTGGGAACGGTGCTTCATTTCAAAAAAATACAAAGGAATAAACAGAATAACTAGAGTTGAGATATTTCGAGTGAAAATGATCGAATTATTCGATTATTAAGATATCTCGAAAGGTTATTCAAAATCATACGAATGATACAATATCTCCAGTAATAAATCATTATACTACGCTCTTTACTCTTCAAAGTACTGCTTTATTTACGTCTTTTATCTGCCTCTGTTCTATAAGCACTGAATGCAGGTGACTCGATTAGAGATGGGAAAAACGGGTCTTTTTAGTGATCTGCATCTTTGCATCTGGATCCCGTATGTGAGCCGGCTCACTGAACCGGTTCAAAAAGAGCCGAGCTCTGAATATGTTACTGCAGTCTGCCACTGAGTTACCTAGTTCAGTCAATCATGTCACGACTTGTATAGAATCAAGAATGCATAGCCAAACATGTGATGTATGAGTCATTTGAGCTGACAGATACATCAAAGCAAGAACTGATACGTAAGTGTAAAATGTGCTTCTGTGTGTTAAGTGTTTCACTGAGTTACGCGGATCCGTTGATCCGTCGACTGCAGAAAAAAGTTATTCGTATTCTATTTAAGTTAAATTATAATCAGTCATGTCGTGACACCTTCAAAAAGCACAGAATTTTAACTCTACCATCGATTTATATTTACACTATTGCAATTTTTGTTAGAACGCATTCTAATATCTTTGGAACTATGGAACATCACTATTCCACACGGAATAAAAATAATTTATTGTTGCCGAAAGCATCTCTGGAGCTATATCAGCGTAGCCCTGCTAGTATGGCTGCCAAAATTTGTAATGCTATACCATGCTTCATTAAAAATATTGCATCCCTTAATAATTTTAAATCTGCATTAAAAAACTACCTGATTGAAAGATGTTTTTATAATTTACAGGAATTTTTTAATGTTTAATTTTTATCTTTGTACATGACTATGTTTCATACTCTCCTGAGTTTTCTGAAACTTAATAAATTATTATTATTATTATTATTAGTGTATTTGCCATATGGCAACATACACTATTGGCGTCGGTCGGATGGCGGGACCTAGGGGTCGGACCAAAATTTCTCGACGTTTCATAACCTCCTAAACACTTTGGCACCATTTTTAAAAATGTTTATATATATATGTATATATATACGTATATATATACATATATGTGTGCGGGCAATAACTTTCGAAAGAGTTAATTGATTTTAACTAAATTTGGCCTACGTGTTGAAATCCATCACCGCAAGAAGCCTATTTAAAATGGGCGTAATCCTGTCATTTTAAGGGTAGTTTTTAGGAGTTGAAAATTGTTTTTGGGCTCCAAAACACCGAAAAAATCCTCCGAATCGTTTTAAAATTGAAATTTAACCCTCTGGTGGTAATTAAAATCTGTCCCTAAAATTTTAATAAAATCGGCCCGACAGGACCGGATTTACAAATTTTATGAAAACACTATTTTACAGATAGGGAATTTTTTACTGAAAGGTGTATATAATTTGGTATATAGGTTCGATTGATAATAATAGTGCAATTAAGAAAAAAAAATGTCAATTTAAGGGGTGTATTAAGGAGTAAAATTTTTTATTTTGCCCAAAAACCAACTTAAATTCGCATAATAAAGCCACACTGCCTGTATATCAAATACACTATATTGTCGGCAGGGTTTTGGCACTGCGACCCGGGTTTTTTATTATTCAGAACTCGGCTCTTTTTGAACCGGTTCAGTGAGCCAGCTCACATACGGGATCCAGATGCAAAGATGCAGATCACTAAAAAGACCCGTTTTTCCCTTCTCGATTATGTATCGAACAGGCTGTAGATATACTTGCCACGTAATACATTTTTAGTAAGCATTCTTCTACATTGTTTGTTGAAGGTCGAGCTCTGGTTTTGACACTCTGAAATTAAAACAAGCGCCGTGATGGATGGTTCCAAAGCAACTATTTGTTATTTTGGGGAAAAGGTCGCAAATCATTCATTTATATGCAAATTGCATTTGGTAAATTAATTATTTATTTATTTAGTGCTGACATCTATAATTAGACGACCACAAAGTTGCGGTCCATATTTTACTAAATATCATCAATCGCTATATATTATTTATCTAAGGTGTTTTTTGTCGATAGGAAATATCTTCCTTAAGGCTGTCGGAACGCTCGGAATTTAAGTCACACTACGAAGCTAAAAAATACTGTTGCAAGGGTGCCGCTGTCAGTTGATGACTCTAATTTTTGGAAATGTTTTGAAGATTTAAAAAACTTTTCCGAAAAAGGAAGAGTCACTTTGTTTTTGTGATGGAACAATCTTGTGAAATAAGTACGAATAGGGTCGTAGTGTGACATTGAAAACGTGTTTATGCCAACTTTTTTCTAGTAAATCGTACATAAGTTACAAAAGTAGTCCATTAGAGACCTATATTTGTCCTTTATCTTTCTTATAGGGAAAGAAGTTTTGAAGAATGTTGACGAATAAGTCTACAATCAGTTGGCAGCCGAAGCTCTATTTTTGGCTTAAATTTAGAGCATTCCGACAGCCTTAATATTGATAAAATAAAAAAAAAAACTGTTTGAAAAGAAATATCTTTGTTAAAAAGTTTCCAAGGACGGTCTTGACGCTTAATCTTTACGCGCGCTTGAAGTGAAACATGTAAAAATACATATATTTTTAGGTGTTCAATTTTGTTATATGTGATAGATTACGAATAAATAAACAACCAATGACGAAAACTGAAAATTCGCTCTAGGAATCTTTAAAACTGTGCAATTATAGACTAAGTTATTGTTTCATTTATTTGTATTCATTTAACTAACTTCTGTAGAATTCATTAAAAAAATAGCTCTCGCAATATGTGGAGATTTTGTAATCTGTCGCTATATATATAAATAATTTTTTTAAGATATGCGTAGATTGTAGATGAATAAATGAACTTTTAGTATAATAAGTCCGTTTATCCATCTATGGTTTACCCATACTTTATTCCCCATAAATATCGAGATGGCTCCTTTTTCGAGGGCATGACCGGATAACCCATCAAACTCCTGGTTCAAAAATTGTCTACCGTATGTTAATTTCCTATAATTCCTTTATTCGTCCATTGCTATTAATTAAGTTATTTCTCTAAGGTGTTTTTTGTCGATAGGAAATATCTTCCTTAAGGCTGTCGGAACGCTCGGAATTTAAGTCACACTACGAAGCTAAAAAATACTGTTGCAAGGGTGCCGCTGTCAGTTGATTACTCTAATTTTTGGAAATGATTTAAAAAACTTTTCCGAAAAAGGAAGAGTCACTTTATTTGTGTGATGGAACAATCTTGTGAAATAAGTACGAAAAGGGGTCGTAGTATGACATTGAAAATGTGTGTTTTCTGGCACAATTAATGCCAACTTTTTTCTAGTAAATCGTACATAAATTACAAACGAAGTCCATTAGAGACCTAGATATTTTGTCCTTTGGCTTCCTTATAGAGAAAGAATTTTTGCAAAATGTTGACGAATAAGTCTACAATCAGCTATCAGCTGAAGCCCTATTTTTGGCATAAAGTCAGATCGTTCCGACAGCCTTAATACTGTATCAAAATTAATGTTTGATACGCTATTTTGAAGCTTATTTTTCTCTCTAATGACGAAAAATATTATCGAAATAAATGTTTTCAGTAAAAAATTACAGTTTAAGATTTAGTCATCTAGCAATATGTTAATTTTAACGGTAGTCGGTAATTTTAAGCGACGTAGTAGCTCTGAAATCTCTGAATAGAACCAAAAAGATTATTTAGTTTTTGTAACGTTTTGTTGCAGAGAAATAAAACAAATGAGAAATCAAATTAGACGCGACGTTCAGATGTTTTAGAGTTGGTACTTCTGTGAATAAACTGATGTCACCGATTATTTATTCACTGTAGGTACAAGTTTGAAAGTTGGCATTATGTCACTTTGTTACATACGCGAAAGTTATGAAGATAGTACCGTCAGGTGAATATTGTTGATATGTACAGGCTGGGCCAAAATTTTTTACCTATTAGTAGAAGAACTGTTAGACAGTTTTGGGTAGATATTTGAGACACTGTGAAAATTTGTACGATACCTCTTTAGTAATAGCCGAATACAAAAACACAAACCTGGCTCAAGGGTAGCGGGGCTTAACCGACCCTCAAATTTTTAAATTAGCAAAAGTAACTTTACAGCACTAGTGATAAATGTGTCATTTCATGACAGCTATATCCAGGCATGCACAGTAGCTATTTTATAGAGAGGGTGTACAAAACATATTTTGTTGTATGCTATAATTTGTTTTCAGCATTGGAAAATTATTTCTTGCTTTTAATTGAATTATTTATAAAGTTATAATTTAATTATTTTATAATTAAAATACAAATGTTGTCGAAACTAGTTAACTTTAGTCGTATATGCGATACTGATGTGAAGAGGAGATATTCCATGAGTGATAACTCTCTATTAATTGACGCGCGGGGTTCTGAACCCACATAATCAGTGTGTTAAAGTAAATTGACAAAATATTTTTAAGGCTGTCGGAACGCTCTGAATTTAAGCCAAAAATAGAGCTTCGGCTGTCAACTGATTGTAGACTTATTCGTCAACATTCTGCAAAAATTCTTTCTCTATAAGAAAGATAAAGGACAAATCTAGGTCTCTAATGGACTACTTTTGTAATTTATGTACGATTTACTAGAAAAAATTTGGCATTAATTGTGCCAAAAATACACGTTTTCAATGTCACACTACGACCTTATTCGTACTTATTTCACAAAACTGTTCCATCACAAACCTAAAGTGACTCTTCCTTTTTCGGAAAAAAATTTTAAATCTTCAAAATATTTCCTAAAATTAGAGTAATCAATTGACAGCGGCACCCTTGCAACAGCATCCTTTAGCCTCGTAGTTGGCATACCAGCCAAAAATTGAAAGGTGCGGATGATTTGAGCGAGACAGAGTTAAAGGAGATCACACCCACAATATGTCTTTTGCCTACCTCGCCTCTTACCGCTGAGTCTCAGCACAAACAAAATTCAGAGCGTTCCGACAGCCTTAAGAACCCAAACTGACAAAAAAAAACCATCAAGTACGAGCCAAGATCGCGTGGAGAGAGCTCCGTACCATTTTGTTTTCCGTGAGAATATTAAGACTTAGGATTTCCGTTTAGGTGTTCCTGTAAACTATGAGTGAGCCCTATAATCCCCATTTTTTTCAAAATCTTAGACTCAGTAGTTTCGGAGATAACAAGGAAGGAATGCTCAATTTTCGTATATTTTCTTGAATATCTTTTAAGCTATGCATTTTAAAATGATATACAAAAATATCATCATATATATTAATACGCTAAGGCTAGGATGTTTGCCTCCCGTTTTCGAAAAAACCACACAATTGCTCCACATAAATTTTATATCATTTTATAGATAATTGCTTGCTCTACCGACATCAACAACTAAAAAATCTATTATTGCTTTTGTTTTTGCAAAATAATTAATTATAACAATTATACGTTTATTCAGTATATGCAGCAATGCTGCCATCTGACGGTTCTAACTTTGAAACAACGTCAACATGATTGACGGTCGGTAAATTTTTTTTGTTGAATTTTTAATTAAAATTCACGTATAAATACTTTTCGTATTGCGCCGCTTCAGCTCAACGTTTTCGATAACATTTTTAGAAAAATATTTTCTTGAACTGTCACTGAGCTTCGTAATGTAATACAACTAAAAGAAGAAAGTTATAAAGAGTGTGAGAAATTAGAAACGAATTTTAGTGCGAATATTCGCACGGGTACCGCTAGTTTCTCATAATGAGCCCTTTCATTTGATATTTCATATGATGCACATTTTTTGAACTTTCCATTTCGGCCTCTAAAATTAACCCAAACTCAGAATTCGTTTATTTACGCTATACACTCCGTGATTGGGCCATATAACTCTATATACGTACCAAATTTAAACTGTTTTCGTCTAGTAATAGTAAAAATAATAATAATGCGTTGAAAGTCCGTTTGTCGACTTTTATGTCATAACAGACGCCATTCGCACCATTACTATTTTCAATTTTACCACTTCCCGTTGTCTTCTACATTTCTAAAACTTCAACATAACTAATAGCAATGGGCGAATGAAGGAATTATATAGGAAATCAGGATAGGATAGGTAATTTTTGAACTGGGAGTTTGATAGGTAATCGGCCATGGCCTTGAATAAGGAACCATCTCGATATTTATTTGGAATTAATTGGGGGAAACCATGGAAAACCTCAATCAAGATGGCCGGTACAGGAATGATCGTTTCTCGGCGAGAGGCAGTAGGAAAAAGTCCCAGCCACATCTGCCCTCGCCGGGATTCGAACCCGTACCTCCCGAATGCGAGTCTAGTGCTGGCACCGCTACTCTACCCAGCTCGGAACAGCTAGTAATATATATTGTATATTTGAAATGTATTGATTAACACCTTTTATTTGATACCCAACATGGCACATTTCAAAAATATGTATTTTTAATACCGGACTTTATGTCTTCTAGAGGGCGCCATATTGAATTTAGTATGACGTCACATATCCTTTAACCGGTGGACGATCAAGACGCTTCTAACGATACCTCATTTGTCAAATTATGATAGCTAGTTTAGAAGAAATACTTCTGTTGGCCGCAGTTGAGTAAAAAAAGAAATCACTAAGATTCTGTCAATTTCTCTTAATCGAGATATCGTGGGTCCTTGTATAACGTCCATGGGAAATAGTTTCAGAACAGTATGTATGCATAAAACAAAAGATAGCTATGTGCCACGCCAAAGCCGACTGGGATATATCAGAGGGCGTCAGGCGTCGGCGTTGAAACGATACGGTGACGTCACGGGCGTTATATCCGGCGTATCGTCACTTGACGTGACGTTTTGCGACTTCGTCATCCGGGAATTTAAACTTTGTGTTCACAAACCTTACTATCATAGATGGCAGCACTATTTGCTCGGCTATAAACATACATCGTGTCTCGTCTGGATATTTAATATTGCTTTTGCCATAAGAAGATAGTTGGGTTACAAGTAGGCTTTGGAAAATGAGAATATCATTGTAACATAGTTACTGAAACTTTGCACACTTATCAAAGAGCGATGACAATACAATAATTTACTAAGTTTGTCCCATTATCCTGACCAGGATCTTCGGGATAAAAAAACTTGAAAAATTACAGCAAGCAAGCTAACACGCTGTACAGAGAAGTACGTTGCGTTGCCTACCCCATACGCAAGAGCAATATAGTTTTTAGTGTATTTGCCATATGGCAACATACACTATTGGCGTCGGTCGGATGGCGGGACCTAGGGGTCGGACCAAAATTTCTCGACGTTTCATAACCTCCTAAACACTTTGGCACTATTTTTAAAAATGTTTATATATATATGTATATATATATATATATATATATATATATATATTATATACGTATATATATATATATATATATATTTATATGTGCGGGCAATAACTTTCGAAGGAGTTAATTAATTTTAACGAAATTTGGCATACATGTTGGAATCCATCACCGCACGAAGCCTATTTAAAATGGGCCCAATCGGGTCATTTTAAGGGTAGTTTTTAGGGGTTGAAAAAAGTTTTTGGGCCCAAAAATACCGAAAAAATTCTCAGAATCGTTTCAAAATTGAAATTTAACCTTTTAGTAGCAATTAAAAAGTGCTCCTAAAATTATAAGCAAATCGGCCCGACAGGACCGGACTTACAAATTTTATGAAAACACTAGTTTGCGTATACGAATTTACTTACTGAAGGTCGTATTTAATTTGGTGCAGATGTTGTATTGATAACAATATTTCAACTAATAAAATTATTATTGTAAGGGGTGTATTAAGGGGTTCAATTTTTTTTTATTTTGTCCAAAAACAAACTTAATTTCATTTAATAAAGCCACAATACCTGTATTAGCAAATACACTATATTGTTGGCAGGGTTTTGGCACTGCGACCCGGGTTTTTTTAGTCTTATAATTAAAATTGGAGTTTGAAAAATTAAATCAACATGCTTTTATGAACTAAAAAATGCAAAATAATTTGACACAAAAATCAACTTTACTGTAAAAAGCGTGAGGCGCTATCTATTTAAATATTCATAATAGCTCTGCGTTTACAATTAGCTAGTAAATGAAAAATTTATTACCGATATTAAGCAGTCCGCGCTTTTTACAGTAAAGTTAATTTTGTTGTCAAATTATTTTGCATTTTTTAGTTCATAAAAGCGTGTTATTTTAGTTTTTTAAACTCTAATTTTATTTTTTAAGACAAAAACAATTTTGCATTTAATTATGGAGTACGCAACACAAGGTACGTTATTGTACAGCGTGTTTTGCTTGCTGTAATATTTCAAGTTTTTTTTATCCTGAAGGTCCTGGTCAGGATAATGGGACAAACTTATTAAATTATTGCATTGTCATCGGTCCTTGATAAGTGTGCAAACTTTCAGTTTAATCTGACGTTTTGAAGTGGGTGAATTTCATGTTCAAAGATTCCTTTACAAACAAACAAACATACAGGTGAAGTTAATAAAAGCGTGTTAAAAGAATTTAGAAGTGAAACTCTTTCACTCGCTTCTTAATAAAAAAAAATATGCCTTTAAAACATAAATAATTTTATTTTGATCATTTTAAGGGCTTTATTTAGAGGCTAGACATTATTTTGGATACCGAAAAAATTGTTTGGAAATCAAAATTTAGCCCATTAATAAATGTGCTACTATAATTTTTACAAAAATGACCAAACACGTTCGGACAAATACACTATTTTGTCGGTAGGGTTCTGCACTACGACCCGAGTTTTTTTTTCTAGTGTTGGTACGTTGTTTTGTATTGTTTTCTGGTAAAGTTCACGATGTACATGTTTGTCGAATAATTAACATGGTCAGGTTGAGAATACTGAACAATATATCTACATGCCACGGATACCAACAAAACCGCAATGAAATTGTTGAACGCTTATTTGATTTTAATTATAACATATTTTGTATTAAGGATCTTACGGAGGTATTTCGCAAATTGTCAAAATGGAAAAATCTTTGTCTATTAATTCTGAAACTCTGAAAAAAATGTATTCGGTTCACTAGATTCATAAATAAAAAGTTATATTGGTTTTAATTTTGCACAGAGGACAGTCTGGCCGAGTGGTTAGCGGGCTGGCTTCTTGACCGGACTAGACTTGGGTAACTCAGATCTGAACTGGTTCAAAGAGCCGACTCCGACAGAAGATCCGTGAGAGCCGACTCACTTTTTTTTGAGCCGACGGATCAACGGATCTGCATAACTCAGTGAAACACTTAACACACAGAAGCACATTTTACACTTACGTATCAGTTCTTGCTTTGATGAGATGCATCAAAGCAAGAACTGATACGTATATAAAAAACTAAGTAATCATTTATTAAATAGTGTGAAATTCAATCTGAGACAGACAATTACATGCAGTGTTCTAAAGAGTAAAGAAATAGCGCAGTATAATAATTTATTACTGGAGATTTTATTATATAAGTTGTAACTTGTAGGTAAATCATTCCAATGATTTTGAATAACATCTCGATATATTTTATGTTCGACAATTTTTTCTCAAAATATATTATTAAAAACTTAATCTACAGACCAGGTTATAATTTTCCTTGTGTAATGTTGATTCGATTAGAAATAAGTTGATTTGGTTAAAATGTATTTGAAAACTGCACGTTGTCTAGTTTTCCATTTTTATCGTTAAATTTGTGACCAATTTTCTTTTCTGCATTCGATGTTGCATTGATGGCTATCTCTAGTGTAGCCAATATTGCCGTATTTTACTTTGTATTTGCAAAAGGAGCGGGCAGTGTATGATACCGAACTATAACAGGTCGAAATCAATTTATTAGTATGATACATTGATAAAAAGAAAACTGGGACTCAACTTGGTTTCAGGTGAGTCAAATACGCCGCGTATTTAAATACGGCGAAGTACGGTACGACCTAGGCTTAGGTACCGCACGTATTTGAAGGGAATCTTTCCCTCAAACACATGGCGTATTCATAACAACTGAGGCAGTTTTTGGCGAGACTTCTCGTGCAACTGATTCAAACATATATATGATTGGGTTAATATAATAAGTATTTGTCTGGCCTACTTATGTTTTTTAACAATAACAATTCAATTTAATTCGAAAAAATAGGATATTCTATCTACTTTTTTGAGAATTTGAGCGAATATACTAGTAGTTGAAGCATTCTACATACTCTTTTATTCAATTTCTCCCTGATGTTCGTTTAATTAAGGCGTTGCTTGTTTGAAATAAATACAATGGTACTGCAATTTCATATGAAATCTAGGCTATAATGACCGATTTTGACTTCCGATCATATTTATTAAAATGAAACAAGTAATTTATTTATTTCAAATATATGATATATTATCGTAATTTTTTTTTTCTTTTGTATTGCTGCTAAATAAAATGTCGTTATTCTCATCGAGTAGTTTTTTAATATTGAATTAGCAATGAAATTGTTTCAAGTGCACGCCTGTACTGTTTGAAAATCATTGAGTAGTATTTTCAAAGAATTTATTATTTCCTTTAATTTTTTTTAGATTGTTTTGATTATAGATAGTGTCAGTTTGATCACAAAATAGTTATTCCAATCAGTTATTATTTATTTTTAATGAAATTATGTCGCTGTGCCTTGCAAATGCATTATTATTTTTTTTATAAAGTATACATCGAAAGTGATTACGTTATTTAATTTTTTATTTATTAATAAATTTTTTATGATAATTATAATTATGATTATATTTATCTTAAAAAATTCATTTCTTTAAACACTGTAATAATTATTAATATAATACACGACAAACATTATTAAAAACATATCATACTAACATTGTACATAATATTTTCCATTACTTAAATAATATATATTAATTAAATTATATATATATATATATATATATATATATATATATATATATATATATATATATCTATATATAAATATTCGATCTTGCTCTAGCACTGAGTTTACAAAATTGAGCAGGAACCGTTATTTATTTAACTACAATAATGTAATAATTGTGAATAAATAAAATTAATTAATTAATATTACATCATAGTCACCTGCTACCTGCAGTGCAGTTCTTAGCCGAACCAATGCATACATTTTGACACATATTGTAATGAAACTACTTTTCGTATTACAGAAACCTATAAAACTGCTCTCGTAGTCGTTCCTATTAAATATTGACGGATATCCTATATAATATAGTTTAATATACGTACGTTAAATTTTTGCAAGCGTTCAGTACCTAATAAAAAAGTACTGATAAAGGAAATAAAAACTTGAACAATATCACTTAATTGTTCTCACAACTTTATATAATACTAGCGGCCCAGTCCGGCTTCGCTCGGGTGTAAATGTAATATATAGGATATAAAAGATGAGAATTATTATCATTAAATTCTCAACGTGTATTGAATTTGAACGAATTCAATCGCTTTTATTTGTGAATGTTCAAGAATCGAAGAAAAATCTTATTTCGCAAAAAGAAATTTAAAAAAAAACTTGGAACGTGTCGCGGGACACGCGTGTGGAACGAAGTCCCTTTCGTATAAGACGTTTTTCGTAACGCGTTTTATATAATCTAAAAACACCCGGTATAATCTAAAAACACCCGATATTATCTAAAAACACTCGGTATCACCTTATACCATTTTTTCGTGATATTTTTGTCTTATGGTATAGCCTATGTTACTCAGGGATAATGTAGC
Source organism: Venustoraphidia nigricollis (assembly GCA_034508555.1). Taxonomy (NCBI): domain Eukaryota; kingdom Metazoa; phylum Arthropoda; class Insecta; order Raphidioptera; family Raphidiidae; genus Venustoraphidia; species Venustoraphidia nigricollis. Next base: position 4,256,884 of record JAVRKA010000025.1, on the reverse strand, counting down.
CTTCTAATGGTGAAAGAATTTTTTAAATCGGCTCAGTAGTTTTTGAGTTTATTCATTACATACACACAAAAATACAAATCTTTCCTCTTTATAATATTAGTGTAGATAATGTTTAACAATTTAACTAATTTTCAGTACAATATCTAGTCGAACCTGGGTAACCAAGAGTTCAAGGGACCGCGATCTGTTTTTCGCTTATGGAGGGTTTTCACTAATCCGAGTTTCTAGGTTTTAGGAATCAGGTTTCTCAATGTCTTAAAAAATCGCGTAACTCTATTCCGTGTAAGACGAGGTAGCATGAGTTGAGATATTACTGTACTTAATAATATTTTCAATGACGCACATAGCAAAAAAAAATATTTTCATATGTTCGAAAAAAAATGTGTTAAATTTTTTATAACTGAAAACTTATTTTGGATAAAATGGAAACGTTTTTTACTTTTTTCGATCGAACACTTTCGAATGGCTTTTAATGAAATTAGTTTTACGCGCAAAATAATCACAAATAATGCCGGCATTATTATATTTGAGTGAATTCGGTTAATCTCGCTTCAGTTTGATTGAAATAAAAGACTGAAACACAATGCCTGAATACCTGAACAAGGTAGGTGGTAAATCGAAGCCGCACAAAATTGCCATTCATACGCGCTGAATAATTAGTGGAATTTGTTTTAAATCCCGTACAGTTGGCACTGTGTTTCGAGCAGCCGCTTAGAACAGCGCTTCCTCAACTTTTGCACGTACGGACCTCTTAGATATTAAGGCTGTCGGAACGCTGTGAATTTAAGCCAAAAATAGGGCTTCATTAATTGGTTGCAGTTGTTGAGCGTCTATAACAGTGGTTCTCAACCAGTGGTCCGCGGACCACAGATGGTCCATGAGAGCCTCGAAAGTCGTTATCGGAAGGGCCCGCCAGCACATAAAAATGTTTCGATTAAGGCTGTCGGAACGCTCTGAATTTAAGCCAAAAATAGGGCTTCGGCTGATAGCTGATTGTAGACATATTCGTCAACATTTTGCAAAAATTCTTTCTTTATAAGAAAGATAAAGGACAAATTTAGGTCTCTAATGGACTACAGTGGACCCCCGGTAATCCGGCCCCTGTCTAATCCGGCACCCCCTGTAATCCGACATGGCCTATTATTTATTATTGAATATTTTTTTGACAATCTTCGCTAATGCATGATTGAACAAGTTTAGAGTACATATATATAACATATAGAATTTTATCATTGGATCTGTAATTTGTCGGATTACAAGGTGCTCTTTTGTAAAAAATTCCGGACTGTAGGGGGTCTTAGGCAGTACTCTATAATCCGACAAATTCGATAGTTCGACACTGCCCTGCAAAATGTTTGTCGAATTACCGGGGTCAAGTGTACTTTTGTAATTTATGTACGATTTATTAGAAAAAAGTTGGCATTAATTGTGCTAAAAAACACACGTCTTCAATGTCTTTAATGAATTAAAAGCTCCTTTCGTACTTTTAATGCGAATATTCGTTCGTCTTCGATACTATGTTATATAAGAGGCTTATTTTTAAAGTTTGCTGCGAGAACTTCTTGTTGATAATTTATTCATCGTATTGTAAGTTATGGACTAACATAATTAATACATCATCGATTCAAGTTGATATTTTCTTTCAAAACTAGATAAATATAGGGTGCTCAGAAAACATATTCTATATCCCATAATTTTCGGTACCTATTATTGGATCTTTTTGAGACAACAATAATACTCTGTATATTGTTGACCACAACATTGTTTTATTTGCAATTTCTATTAGCAACGCTTAAGACTGTCGGAACGTTCTGAATTTAAGCCAAAAATAGGGCTTCGGCTGATAGCTGATTCTAGACTTATTCGTTAACATTTTGCAAAAATTCTTTCTCTATAAGGAAGATAAAGAACAAATTTTACTAATTTACTAGAAAAAAGTTGGCATTAATTGTGCCAAAAAGCACACGTTTTCAATGTCACAACTACGACCTTATTCGTACTTATTTCACAAAATTGTTCCATCACAAACCTAAAAGTGACTCTTCCTTTTTCGGAAAAGTTTTTTAAATCTTCAAAATATTTCTAAAATTTAGAGTAATTAACTGACAGCGACACCCTTGCAACAGCATTTTTTAGTCTCGTAGTGAGGCTTAAATTCAGAACGTTCCGACAGCCTTAATACAATTGTCACGAGTAGATAATTTAATTATTTAATTTTTTTGAAGTGAAAATGTCGGTTGCACTGAAGTTAGCTAAACAGCTTCAACGAATTAGCTGCCGATTAGATGACGAATTTACCGCTTTTTTGCCATCAATTATGTGTGGTGAAAAAGTTTTTGCCACTTCATTATTTTCGCTAACTTTATATGAAGTTAGCGAACACAAACAAATTTTAGTTCTTTATATAAATTACAGATAATAATGCAAAACTGTAATGCCTGGCCAACAAAAATAACTTCCTAAAAATATCGCCAGAATATCTCAGATTTGAGATTAGAAAACGGATTGTTGTGAACAACTAAATAAAAATTTATAATATGATATTTTTAATTTGCAGCACCTTACGTCATTTTAAGTGTTATCCAGATTTCGACCATTCCTTGTGTTGTTTTTGTTGCGTGGTGTTTTGTTTATGTGCTGTTAAGTTTAATGTTCCTTCCTGTGACGTAATGTTCCATAAATGTTTGACTCAAAATGCATTTAGAATGCCTCAAACAACTGAATTGCAATTTGGAACGAAAAATTGTGATATTCCCTGAAGCCAAGCTGATACCTGCGTTCACATGTTTTTGACGTAAAAGTTCTATAGCCATAACCTAACGGTCAAGCCCCTCTTTTCCACTGGGCCCCTACTGGGATCGATGGGGCCCCTAGTTCCTATCAGATTAGCATCCGATACTGCCGACAAATATATTTTTTAATAATGTATTTGTTGATTAAATCTTTAATTAATGAATCACATCAGCTAGAAGACAGATTTTTATCAGCCGCGCACTACTACCGAACGGAACGAGGTTACCTCTGTGTCTAACAACCTTGTTTATTTACTAAATTAAACAGTAAAATATTACAAGGTCCTTTTGGAAATGTAAATGTTTCTAATAAAAGATAAATTAGCACGAATTTCGTAAGAAAATCTAAATGCATTGAGTTGACTGTGTTACAGTGAAATTTAACGTTTGTTTAGTTTTTTTTCCTTTTTCATGTTGCAAACTTGTTCCTACGATCTTCCATTTCTCTCCATATCTTTAATGTTTCTTTCGTATAGTTCAATGTATTGTAACTTCTGTCCACTATGTGATTGTGTGAAATGTTTCTTTATTTTGAATCAACTGTATTCCGTTAATAACAGATAAAGTGTATTTACTCTTGCTAGGATAATATTTCGTAAATGTATAATGTTTTTGTTCGGAATTATTCAGTTCAGTGTGGACACACTTAAAAATAGTGAAGTACTCCAAATGTTAAATCTGAAATTGCATTTGGCTCTCGGTTGAGTGAAGGTTCATATTCTAATGGTTAATGTAAACTTAGCTCTTGGAGAATATGGTATACTATTGCAAATATGGTCTATATAATATTATATTGATTGTTTATATATGTCACTGTAGAGTAATTGGTGATTTCGTCACCGCGATAGTGGAAAGTTCGGGTTTGAGTTCCGATGGTGACATTGTTTGAAAAGTAATTTTTTTCTAATATCGTATTGTAATTGCAGCAATGGGTGTTTCATAATATTGTATTGTAGTAAACTATTAGCTATTTAATAATTTATAAATATTTAAGAGGAATTAGGATCAATGAAATTAAAAGACAAATTATTATTTCACAACATTGATCCTAATTCCTCTAAAATATTTATAAATTATTAACATCAAAAGGATTTGATATATACATTATTCAATATATACATTATTAGCTATTTATTTCAATATTATGAAACTTACATTCTTGTAATTGTAACCCAACCATTATGAAAGACAACGTTTGCAGCCTGGGTTATTTTCCGTAAGATAGGTACATGTCTTGATACTGTCGAAATTAAAAGTTTGGAGTCATTTGTGATTGCAAAAATAAAATTTCTGGGCCTGGTTCTTTAACCTTAATATTTAAATACTTAATTAGTAATATTTAAAATAATTAATAATAAATAATAATAATAAATAAAATAAAAAGCAGCATACAAATGAAAAGAAACTTAGTAATATATAAAAAATATGCAACTCGTCGCAACGACGCTTCAATCACAAAATATTACTAATTAAGTATTTAAATATTAAGGTAGTTGTCGTGGTACAATATTGTCAAAAAGTTATAGATTATACGCGCTACAAAAGTATACTAGCTTGTAGCTAAGTGATCCATAATTTGTACGCAAGACTGTATCCGTGGAAACGTAACCCATACAGTATTCATATGCATGTATACTTTTCTATAAATTGTTTAACTTTAAACCGTTATTTATAAATAATTAGACGGCCAAGCATTTTTTCTTATTTTTTTTAAACTCATAACAAATGCATTGAAAGACTGTCAGTTTTTGGAAAGTTTCCGACAGTTAGTTCTTTTTTTATAAATAAGAAACTGGTTCAGAACTACAGAGATCGTACACAATCAATGTTAATTATCCAATTTTTAATTGAATTTATGTCGGATTATATACGGTCGATCGACTTCAATTTTTCAGGGTATAATTGTATTATCATGTCCTTAATAAGTATACAAAAATTAAGAATTTTCTGACGGTGTGCCTTAACCACGACAACTACCTTAACCAGGCCCAGATTTTTTTTTAACTTTTTCTAGGTTTTTTTTTGAGTCGGGTGTTTTTTAAATGTTGCTAGGCGTACCGAGCTGTGACGCCACGTCACACTGAACTGAATAAGACCGTATACCGATGTCAATTGTTTTTGTGTGAACCTAACCTCAAAAACCCCTTTCAATGTGTCGTTAAGTGTGATGTAATATCTGTTGCAGCCGCTCACCTTCACTTCCAGCAATCTGGAGGTGTCCGGGCAGCCAGCTGTCAGAAATGAGCCATGGCGCAGCAATCCGCGTACCCGCGTCTGCGTCGCCACAGGTCTAAAATCCCCACTCATACTCTCTCTCTCTTTCTCTCACACACAGAGACTTATATAACATGATATTTTGTTCTCTCACTCGCACGCAGTCTATACTCTCGCTTATTCTCTCTCTTTCTCTCTATATATATCGAGCGTGCCCAGGTTCAGTCACGTGACGCACGAATGAATCGCCAAGGTCACTTGATTAGAGACGTTACTTCGTTCCATGCATGACGTCAGATGACGGACCGTTCATGTTGTTATTAACCCATAATGACAATATCAAAAAAATATTTATATTTAATTCAATTTATTGCAAACAATATAAATATTCTGTCGTTTGATTCCGTGACAACAGCCATTGCAATCAAATACAAATCCGCCGCCTGACGTCATCCCCCACTACTTTCCGACGGAACGAAGTAATCTGTAATGTATTGACCTTGAAAATAGCGATGCTCATTTCGATAGATCACAGTGTAGTAACTAGAATACGTCGTTATAATAGGTGTGTTTGGTATTGTGCTTTAGTTGAAATAGTGTTGGCACTTTTGACACTGTTGCGGAGAATTTCACGAGCGACGTTGTTCCAAATCTTGGCTCCCGGACTTGTAGGCTGTGGTCGACTGATATGTCTACCTGACACTGCGTCTACAACTGCGGAGAAGTGTTCTCCTTGACGACTCACACCTAAGTGCGTCGATGACTAAGCGAAAGCGTGTTTTCTGCTCGGTCGTAGTCCATGTTTTCTACTCCGACCGAGCAGAAAACACCAGTCATCGACTTATTTACCTGCGAGCCGCCAAGAAGACAATTCCCCTGCTGCCACACCGCCTTTGATTAATGTCTACCGCAGTTGTAGACGAAACGTCAGGTAGAAATACCAATGGACCACAACCTGCACGCCCGGAAACCAAGAAGATTATTGCGTTTGCTATACAAAAGTGTAACCATAACGTACACTTTTCAGTGCAAATTTCACTGACTTATCTACACTGATATACCAAACGCATCTGTGATATTTCGGATGTCAAATAGACAGTGACTTAGTTACTAACAAGCTTAATAGAGCGGCAAAGTAATAAACTATTAGTCACTGTCTACAATTTCCGAACTGAACTGTATAGTTGCGCCTCGAATGTTTATTAAAGCTAAGCATATCTGCGGTGTCAAGACAAAACTTATTATGTCGGATAGTCATATTTATTACGCAAATAATAACATTTTGAATGTGTGATTAAATTTTAATTAACCAAGAATGCGACATAAGTCACTTTGTTTTGAAACCGCAGATATGTAGAGCGGCTCGAATGTTTATTAAAGCATATCTGAGGTGTCAAGACAAAACTTATTATGTCGGATAGTCATATTTAGACCTTCAGATAAAAAAAATAAGATTATTACGCAAAAAATAACATTTTGAATGTGTTATTAAATTTTAATTAACCAAGAATGCGACATAAGTCACTTTGTTTTGAAACCGCAGATATGTAGAGCGGCTCGAATGTTTATTAAAGCATATCTGAGGTGTCAAGACAAAACTTATTATGTCGGATCGTCATATTTAGACCTTCATATAAAAAAATTAAGTTTATTACGCAAAAAATAACATTTTGAATGTGTTATTAAATTAAAGGACACAACATAAGTCACTTTGTTTTGAAACTGCAGATATGTAGATTATTGCATTTTTGCGCGCATGCTTCGTAGAAACATTGCATTTTTAATAAGTTGATCGCTTGTTTTTTTTTTTTAATTTGTAGATGGCTTATATTATAATTTGTTTGCATGGAGTTTATCGTTATAAATTAGGTACAGTGGAAATCTTCTTTGTGGAGACTCTTCATCAGGTTTATCCATCACCTCTAAATAGAGGACACCTTATAAATAATTGACGTATCGTTTTTTTTTCAACTTCTCCGACGTTATATTTTTATCGTCAACCCTTTTTAAATTAAATTAAAAATGCCCCTAAAATTTTAATAAAATCGGTCCAACAGGACCGGACTTACAAATATTATGAAAACACTTGTTTCCAGATAGTTCGATTGTTAATAATATTACAATTCAAAATAAAATTATTTTAAGGGGTGTTCTAAGGGGTTCAAAAACAAATTTAAGTTCACATGTTAAAGCCAAGTTGCTTGTATTAGCGAAAACATTATTTTGTCGGCAGGGTTGTTGCACTACGACCCGAGTTTTTTTCTTTATTAAAATAAACTTCAATAGGGATGTTTTGGGAAACTGTTTTAAATCGTGCATAAAAGTACTTAACATAACCACAAATATTTATTATATTTTTTAAATACGACTCACGCTTCAAAAATCATGTATTTTAAAATTCGTTTCAAATTTTGGTCCAAAACGTCAATACTTGTCACGTGGCTGCCGTGACGTCGTAGGCTCATAAACACTGCTAAACTGATGAGGTGATAGATTTTTTCGTAATTGTCATAGAAAATTTCGAATAAATTACACACTCCAAATATTAACCAAACAATGAAGCCTTTTGACAGTGTGAATAGCATCTTGTCGATGACAGCGTTTGGTGATGTTTATGAGATATAGTGACGTCATGAACTCTTGGTGTTCGTTGTCACGTGACTTGAGAGTGATTTAATTACGTTTTACTTATTAAATATTTATTAAATTCCTTAAAAATAAGGAAAAATATTATGTTTTTTAGTATTTATAGAAACTACCACTTAACGTTGAAATTATGTTTTTATTTGAATATACAGTGTAAACTCTTTATAACGAAACTCAAGGGACCGAGCATTTTTTATCGTTATAGAGGGTTACCGTTATATAGAGTGAAGAAAGAAAAACAACCAAATTAACAATAATCTTCAATATGTATGTTTTTGATAAAATTAATACATATAGTCAATTAACTTTGCCTGACGTTTTTTGCTTTGGCACTACTTGTTTTGTATTTTCTTATGTATTCTATCCATCTCTTGATATGTGGTGGAATCTTCTTGATTAAACAATACAATTTTTTCAAAAGGTTTAGTCGGCGTCTTTTGTAACCTGATAAGATAACATAAACAATAACACCGACAATGACGATTTTCTGTGTCTAAATATGAACACATTTCTTCGTAATAGAGAATGGCTGCTGCGCTATAAAGAGTGTATCAATGTATGGGTTTTAAGGTAAACCAACCAAATTGTGATCTTTTCTATGTTATAGAGAGTTTATCGTTATAAAGAATAATGTTATAAAGAGTTTACACTGTAGTTGACATCCCAATTGTTTAAAATCTTCTCATAATGTTGATAAAATAAAAATATTTCAAAAAAGTGGAATTCCAAGGCTTCCAGGAAGGTGGGGGTAGCACACTCCAGATCAGGCCGCGAGATTTTATAAATTAGATATTTCGAAACAGAAACCAATTACGTTAAGTAGAATACCAACTATTTAATTAAACTAATTACCAACTGTGAGACATAAACTTTAATTTAGTTGGTACGACGCCGTCGTGACGTCTTTTGACAGTTGTTATCAATATAGTGAAGCAAGGGTTCAATGGAAGACGTCAAGTGTCAAATTTAACCGATGGTTCCTTTGCTTTATCGTTAGAGGGAACTAGTGGAGCGCATGAAACCGTCGCCGTGAATTCCTCGAACTGCGTTACGAAATTCGACTCTTTACTAGCCTTTACCCGCGTCTTTGGTTGTGCCTTTTGACTACAACTTTGTCCCCTCTAGTAAAAAATGATACATATCGTCATTTATTAGCTTAACGACAAACTTTTCCTTCTAATTTTAAATAAAATATTGTACAAATAATAGTAATAACCGAGCTGGGTAGAGTAGTGGTGACAGCACTAGACTCGCATCCGGGAGGTACCGGGTTCGAATCCCGGCGGGGGCAGATGTGGCTGAGACTTTTCCCTACTGCCTCTCGCCGAGAAACGGTAATTCATGTACCGGCTATCTTGATTGAGGTTTTCCATGGTTTCCCTCAATTAATTCCAGATAAATATCGAGATGCTTCCTTATTTGAGGCCATGGCCGATTACCTATCAAACTCCGAGTTCAAAAACTACCGACTTTATCCTAATTTCCTATAATTCCTTCATTCGCCCATTGCTATTATATAAGTTGAAGTTGTAAAAAAATGTAGAAAATAACGGGAAGTGGTAGATGAAAAAATAGTAATGGTGCGAATGGCGTCTGTTATGACATAAAGTCGAGAAACGAACGTTAAACGCATTATTATTATTGACAATAATAGCTTTTGTCTGTTATAATTGTTAAGAAACACTATATTAGAAAAATTTATTATTCCAACACGTCACCGTCGGGATTTAAAGTTTAAACCTGAATCTTTCCACTTTCGAGTTTCGAGGCGGAATGAGTTAATCAATACGGTGCACACAATTCAATTTTTAATCCTTCATAATATAAAACAGTCCTAAAATGACACAGAAAAGCTCTGTGACTTCGGACCGTATTAATGATGGAAAGTTCATATTTGATTCATTGAAGAGCCCTCGCTACTATGAGAGTTAATGTTTAGCTATTGCTAAAAAATAATTGGCTCTCGCATGTACTGAATTTAAGTGTGGTAAATCGCTATATTATGAAGGATTAAAAATTGAATTGTGTGCACCGTAGAGTAATTGATTAACTCATTCCGCCGCGAAAGTGGAAAGATTCGGGTTTTAATCCCGACGGTGACGTGTTGGAATAATAAATTTTTCTAATATAGTGCTACAATAATGAATGTTTCTTAACAATTGTAGCTGACAAAAGCTATTATTCTCAATTAATTCAGCAAGTACGTGTGAAAAATATCTACTAATATTATTATTATTAAGTTTTTTTTATTATTTAACAGGAAATTGGACAATTCAATTTTAATATAGTAAACTAAATTAAAAAATTTGCGACGTTTTTTTTTAGTTTACTATATTAAAATTGAATTGTCCAATTTCCTGTTAAATAATAAAAAAAACTTATTAATTATAATGGACGTGAACAATATTGAGATTTATTTTCATCTACCACTTCCCGTTATTTTCCACGTTTTTAAAACTTGAACTTAATTAATAGCAATCCACGAATGAAGGAATTATAGGAAATTAAGATACGGTAGACAATTTTTGAACCAGTAGTTTGATGGGTTATCCATCTCGATATTTATGTGGAATAAAATATGGGTAAACCATAGATGAATAGTCGGACATATTATACTAAAAGTCCACTTATTCATCTATGTTCTACGCATATCTTAAAAAAATTATTTGTATATATAGCGCCAGATTACAAAATCTCCACATACTGCGAGAGCTATTTTTTTAATAAATTCTACAGAAGTTAGTTGAATGAATACAAATAAATGAAACAATAACTTAGTCTATAATTGTACAGTTTTAAAGATTCCTAGAGCGAATTTTCAGTTTTCGTCATTGTTTGTTTATTTATTCGTAATCTATTACATATAACAAAATTGAACACCTAAAAATATATGTATTTTTACATGTTTCACTTCAAGCGCGCGTAAAGATTACGCGTCAAGATCGTCCTTGGAAACTTTTTAACAAAGATGTTTGTTTTCAAACAGTTTTTTTAGGGTTCCGTACCGAAAGGGTAAAACGGGACCCTATTACTATAAGACTCCACTGTCAGTCCGTCTGACACCAGGCTGTATTTCATAAACCGTGATAGACAGTTGAAATTTTCACAGATGATGTATTTCTGTTGCCGCTATAACAACATATACTAAAACAGAATAAAATACGTATTTAAGTGGGACATTTTTTTGCCGTTTTTATAGATAATGGTACGGAACCCTTCGTGCGCGAGGCCGACTCGCACTTGGCCGGTTTTTTTAATTTTATCAATATCTACAAATAATTATTAATTCTTCTACAGCTGTAGTAAAATCTTCACAATTATTAATTCTGTTTAGGCCGCGCAAAAAAGTCACATTTATTCGTGATTGGTTGAATCGATTGCTTACGTCATTCGCAACCCTAGGCTTGATTTTTTCAATTATACCTGACGTTTGACAGTTGAGAAAAAGGTCCCAAGGTCTACTATCCGCGCTCTCTCTCTCTAATCACACTTTTCCAACAAAGTCAACGCCCAGTCTTCTAGTATTCTACTAACCGTGACCCCAACTCACCGAGTAGCCCCTTCGAGAAATTCACAAAACGCTCCTAAATATATTTTACTTCAATAATATCTTCTATTTATATTACACGATTATTAACCCTTTGAGTGCCAAGGAGCGCTCTTGCTCCTGAACGAATAATACGATCTCTATTTCAAACTTGTCGATTCTTGTTAACTGTTTATTGTTTTTGGAATTTGAATTATAGAGTGGCACTCAAAGGGTTAAGGCTGTTGGAACGCTCTGAAGTCAAAAATAGAGCTTCGGCTGTCAACTGATTGTAGACTTATTCGTCAATATTCTGCAAAAATTCTTTCTCTATAAAGAAGACAAATGACAAATCTAGGTCTCTAATGGACTACTTTTGTAATTTATGTACGATTTACTAGAAAAAAGTTGGCATTGTGCTAAAAAAACACACGTTTTCAATGTCACACTATGACCTTATTCGTACTTATTTCACAAAATTGTTCCATCACAAACCTAAAGCGACTTCCTTTTTCGGAAAAGTTTTTTAAATCTTCAAAATATTTCCAAAAATTAGAGTAATCAATTGACAGCGGCACTCTTGCAATAGCATCTTTTAGCCTCGTAGTGGGCACCAGCCAAAAAACGTGGGAATGATTTGAGCGAGACAGAGAAGGTCACATTCACAATATGTCTTTTGCCTACCTCGCCTCTTACCGCTGGGTCTCAGCACAAACTATGTGAAAGTGATCCAACACTGCTAACTAGCGGAGTCTCAAGTATCGGGTACGCCACTGGATTGCCATAATTTACATTTTACGGTTCATCTGTTTAGGGGCTCTTGTATAACGTTATAAACTCCAGATAAAGTCCCAGCCGACGTTGATTTACTTTGAAATATCTCCGTTTCAGTTAACTTTTGTGACGTATGCTTTAGACGAGTGAAGGACAGAGGTCAAAACTATTACAGCGACACCATTTCAAAGTTATTTAAGGGTTATATGTACTCCAGATGAAATGATAAAATTTATTTTACAAGCTTTTTATTAACTTGTCTTACAATATAGGAATTGTTTGTTCTAATCAGATATTTTTAAATTTTGGACCCATTTGACATTTTATCCAGAAATTGGTGAGAATTAAATAGAGCAAGAACAATTTTGTATTTAATATTAGTAAACAAAAATTTAATTAATAAAAAATAAATAAAAGTAGATTTACTAAATAATAATAATAATAATAATAAAGAGAAAGAAAGAAAACATGAAAGTAGAAAGATAAGAATGAATAGAATAAATTGAAAACTTAATTTTACATATAAAGAGAAAATTTTAGGATTGATTACTTATAAGAAAAACTAATCAATCTATTCCAAAGGTAATGAAAAAAGAAAGATTAGAATATATAGAATAAATTGACTTAAAAGCTAATTTTATATAATGAGAGAAAAACATGTCTGACTAATTTCTTAGAAGAAAAATTAATCAACATATTAAACTATTTAAAATTGTCCCTGTAACAAAAATTAGAATATGTTTTTCACAATAACATAACAAGCCATGAATTTATTGAAGTGTAACTTGTTTAGCGACGTATCTGTTTGAAAAAAGTAAGAAATCGAGGGGAAGTAGAATGAAACAAATTAAGGGGAAATTAGTTTCTCCCCTTAATTACATAAAACTGACAAGGACAGAAGTTTATAGTGTATTGCATTTTGATTCACAAAATAGTAGGACAAGAATGAACGGCTTGAATCTGACGTTTTAAAACTACTAATAATTGAGGTACAAAATAATTTCTGTAATTTGACGTACAAACGGTAGGATCTCATATATTTCATGAAAATTCAGAAAGGAAATTATTAAATATCATATTCTCTATTTTCAGATATCAGAACAATTTTCGGATTAAACATTTTTTAAATATGTTGAAACGTCGCATAATGTGAGGTTATGATATTGATATACTACAGACAATTCATATTAAAAATGTTTTTCTGTAGATTATAGTACGTAAATAAAACTATGGTATGAATGTGACGATCTGTCCATGTGAGAATTTTCACATGATAAACATCAAAGTACCCTCTTAAAATGTGTAATAATTTCGCCGTAATTATAATATTAGAAACTAAAGAAGTTAAACCTCTTATGTGAGCTTATGAGGGTGAGGCTCATTATATTTAGGTTCACGTTGTTATTTTAAATTACATATTCAACTATTAAAATATACTACAGACAATACATATTAACAATGTTTTTCTGTAGATTATAGCATGTAAATAAAACTATGGTATGAATGTGACGATCTGTTCATGTGAGAATTTTCACATAACATCAAAGTGCCCTCTTAAAATGTGTAGGTAATAATGTCGCCGTAATTATAATATTAAAAACTAAAGAAGTTAAACTTCTTAAGTGAGCTTATGAGGGTGAGGCTCATTATATTTAGGTTCACAATGCTATTTTAAATCACAAAATTGTCGAAGTAGGGTACGGAGACTCCTTAACTGAACGTCGGCTTCAATATCGATTGACCCCTTGTACTAGTAACATAGTATAGGTTACAACGTGACCAATAAATACAATGCAATTCCCTCGACATTTGCCGTTTTAAATCAAAATTGTTCGTCACAGTATTAAAGTTTACGCAGTTGGTAGTAAATCGTGACGACGCACCGAGTCGACGGCGCGGCCTTCTGGGGGACACCTAATTGAATAGAGCACTACGTGACGCGCGTGACTCAATGCCACATCTGTACGAAATTGCCAACATTATACAGTCGAAATCACTGTACATGCTGTAGCAATGAACCCAACCCTGCGCTCCGCTTTGATTTAACAATACGAGAGAATGTCCTATTGCCAACATTACAGCGTTCAAAGCACTAGGCACGTACATTGTACACTGTCGTACAAAACGTGAAAATGATCTCTCAGGTAGCGAGACTGCCAACTGTAGAATATTCGGTTACAACCTATGTTCAAAGACACCCAACTGTAAGGTTACTGTAATACTAAAAGGTTGGACGTAAACATGGTCACGTCTGTGATTGGTTGAGTCGATTATTATGGTCACCGATGCCGGTAGCGTGGTTATTAGTGTATTTGCCATAATTATGGCAACATACATTATTGGCGTCGGTCGGATGGCGGGACCTAGGGGTCGGACCAAAATTTCTCGACGTTTCATTACCTCCTAAACACTTTAGCACCATTTTTAAAAATGTTTATATAATATATATATTTATATACAGGGTGTCTCACCGAACGTTGGCTAACATGGGTAACTTTGTTATTAGTGGAGATAGAAAGTCGGTTAAATGGGCAAAGTAGTGCAGAAAATTGGGCTCATTAATATCCCGTCGAAAAAACAATTGAATTTTGACACCCTATGAATTTATTCAGAAAATAGTGAAAATTGCCATTTATGAAAACTGGCCATAACTTTTTTATTTATGAAGATTTTTGAAAATTTCATTAACCATTTTTTGGTAACTTTTTAAGGCCTTTTCAGTGGCGTAGGTTTAATTTTTTTATTTCCACTACATAATGAGATATTGACATGAACTTTGGTTTTTCTTATGGACGGCATTTTTGATTTTCAGATATTCGAATTCTACTTATTTTTCTGAATAATTTGACATAGCATATCCTATATCTAAACCAATCAGAAGCTACAAAACTGACAAAAATAGCTTTTTGGCGTTATCAAAGTGTGCCGTGTAAAACGAAATTTGTTGAAACAAATACATATCGATAGGTTAACAATCTGTCGAGCGATCGCTACAGTTTTGCTAATTCATTTTGTTTGATTTACTCTCTAAGATGGCTCAAGCATTCTCAAATTTGGAGAAACAGGCTATTTTTGCGCATACATTCAGAGTAACAAAAATACCACGTGGGCTCAAATACAATACTTGAACCTTTATCCAGAAAGGCGACAGCCTTATTCAATAACTTTTAGGAACTTAAATAGAAATTTAAAGGTATACGGTTCATTTTTAAAGAAAAAAGGCAACATTCAACACTGTGAAGAAGAATTAGGTTTAGCAAACGTTGAAATTAATGGAGAAAAGTTCCTAAAAGTTATTGAATAAGGCTGTCGCCTTTCTGGATAAAGGTTCAAGTGTTCTGCTTGAATCCACGTGGTATTTTTGTTACGCTGAATGTATGCGCAAAAATAGCCTGTTTCCCCAAATTTGAGAATACTTGAGCCATCTTAGAGAGTAAATCAAACAAAATGAATTAGCAAAACTGTAGCGATCGCTCGACAGATTGTTAACCTGTCGATATGTATTTGTTTCAACAAATTTTGTTTTACACGGCACACTTTGATAACGCCAAAAAGCTATTTTTGTCAGTTTTGTAGCTTCTGATTGGTTTAGATATAGGATATGCTATGTCAAATTATTCAGAAAAATAAGTAGAATTCGAATATCTGAAAATCAAAAATGCCGTCCATAAGAAAAACCAAAGTTCATGTCAATATCTCATTATGTAGTGGAAATAACAAAATTAAACCTACGCCACTGAAAAGGCCTTAAAAAGTTACCAAAAAATGGTTAATGAAATTTTCAAAAATCTTCATAAATAAAAAAGTTATGGCCAGTTTTCATAAATGGCAATTTTCACTATTTTCTGAATAAATTCATAGGGTGTCAAAATTCAATTGTTTTTTCGACGGGATGTTAATAAGCCCAATTTTCTGCACTACTTTGCCCATTTAACCGACTTTCTATCTCCACTAATAACAAAGTTACCCATGTTAGCCAACGTTCGGTGAGACACCCTGTATATATATATATATATGTGTGCGGGCAATAACTTTCGAAAGAGTTAATTGATTTTAACGAAATTTTGTCCACGTGTTGGACTCCATCACCGCAAGAACCCTATTTAAAATGGGCCCGATTGGGTCATTTTAAGGGTAGTTTTTAGGGGTTGAAAAAAGTTTTTGGGTCTAAAAATACCAAAAAAATTCTCAGAATCGTTTCAAAATTGAAATTTAACCTTCTAGTAAAGATTAAAATATGCTGTTAAAATTTTAATAAAATCGGCCCGACAGGACCGAACTTACAAATTTTATGAAAACACTAGTTTGCAGATAGTGAATTATTTACTGAAAGTTGTATATAATTTGATATAGAAGTTCGATTGATAATAATATTGCAATTTAAAAAAAAATGTTACTTTAAGGGGTGTATTAAGTAAGTCAAATTTTTTATTTTGCCCAAAAACCAACTAAAGTTCGCATAATAAAGCCACACTGCCTGTATAAGCAAATACACTACAGTCAAAGCCCTCTAAGTGCACAGCTCGGAACCGAGGCCCATCCTTTAAGTGCACACTTCCCCTACGATCTTTTTCATCCCCACTCTTCTAACTCCTATAGCTATCTTTATTCAATCAGATGCTCTCTCTCTCTCTGCGCGAAACATTGCGCAGAATTTAAAAATGAGTTCAAACTCAAACTGTGTTTACAATCATATGACATGTGTTGACATAAGCGCGCTTACGGTCGCACGTGATTGGTCGCAGATTATTCGAAGTGGGGGCTGGGGAACGTGCACTTAGAGGGCAAGTTCGTGTGCATTTAGAGAGCGTGCACTTAGAGGGCTTTGACTGTATATTGTCGGCAGGGTTTTGGCACTGCGACCCGGGTTTTTAAATTATTGCTATCGCAACTGTTTGGAAAAAGACTCAACAAGCCTACTTCCCCCGCCCTCTCTCGCGTCTCGCCAAGTCACACCTTTAACAATGCTAACACCAAACCTGTCTGTGATTGGTTGAGTCGATTGCTTACGTCACCGATGTCCATGTCTTGGTTTTTCAATTATTCTTTATCCCACTTGTCTGGAAAAAATCTTCACGAGCCTACTTCCCCGCCCTCTCTCGCGTCTCGTCATGTCACACCTTCAACAATGCTAACGCCCAACCTTAGTTTCTAGTAACCTTGACCTAACTACACGTGAGAAGATATTGCCAACATTACGGAGCTCAAATCAGTGGACACGTACTAATTATTGTATATGAACAGGAAGATGATATCTCATGTATTGCCAACTATAGAATATTTGGTTGCAGCTACCGCGAAGTGTAGATATAGGGAGTTTTTTAGTGATGTAACTACAGATTTACGGTTTTCGGATTTTTCCTTTTACTTGTGCTTCTTGCCAAATTTCATGAGGCTAGGTGTTGATTCCCTTGCGATAGTCAAAATATGCGGCATAAACGGCATTATCTTTTGATTGCACAAGTTCAAACAAATGGAATAAATTATTACCAATATTGCAATGTTAAAAACACTAAATAGGTTCAGATTATCGCATCAGACATTCAGTAATGTATTGCCAACATTACGCACCGAAAGATTGCCAATGTTATAAAAAAAATTTAAACAGAAAATACATAGCAAATATAGGCAACATTGTATATTTAAAGTCACTAGAAATGCTGCCAATATTTATGAAATAAAAATTACTATTATTACCTATAGCACGTCTAATCTGAGCTTAATATAGAATTGTCAACACCATAACACTGAAACGATTTGGATTACAATATTGCAATGTTAAAAACACTAAATAGGTCCAGATTATCGCATCAGACAATCAATAATGTATTGCCAACATTACGCACCGAAGGACTGCCGATGTTATAAAAAATTTTAAACAGAAAATACAAAGCAAATATAGGCAACGTTGTATATTTAAAATCACAAGAAATGATGCCAACATTTATAAAATAAAAATTACTATTATTTTAGCGCGACTGATCTGAGCTTAATATAGAATTGTCAACACCACAACACTGAAACATGATTTTGATTACAATATTGCAATGTTAAAAACACTAAATAGGTCCAGATTATCGCATCAGACAATCAATAATGTATTGCCAACATTACGCACCGAAGGACTGCCGATGTTATAAAAAATTTTAAACAGAAAATACAAAGCAAATATAGGCAACGTTGTATATTTAAAATCACTAGAAATGCTGCCAATATTTATGAAATAAAAATTACTATTATTACCTATAGCACGTCTAATCTGAGCTCAATATTGAATTGCCAACACCACAACACTGAAATATGATTTGGATTATAATATTGCAATGTTAAAAATACTAAATAGGTCCAGATTATCGCATCAGACATTCAATCATGTATTACCAACATTACGCACCGAAAGAATGCCGACGTTATAAAAAATGTTAAACAAAAAATACAAAGCAAATATAGGCAACGTTGTATATTTAAAATCACTAGAAATGATGCCAACATTTATGAAATAAAAATTGCTATTATTATAGTATGTCTGATCTGAGCTCAATATAGAATTGCCAACACCACAACACTGAAATATGATTTGAATTACAATATTGCAATGTTAAAAACACTAAATAGGTCCAGATTATCGCATCAGATATTCAATAATGTATTGCCAACATTACGCACCGAAAGAATGCCGATGTTATAAAAAATTTTAAACAGAAGGCAAATATAGGCACCGTTGTATATTTAAAATCACTAGAAATGATGCCAACATTTATGAAATAAAAATTACTATTATTATAGCACGTCTGATTTGAGCTCAATATAGAATTACCATCACCACAGCTCTGAAATATGATTTAGATTAACTGAATCGCCAACGTTAAAATATTCAAATCGCAATTATAAACATAGGGACTACTTAACGCATATATTAACAGCACCAATAAAACGATCTTCAGGCGTTTTTACATATTACCAACATTGCGTAAATTAAATCAAACGAGAATCATGTTAGTGCCCCCAGCCCTATATGAAATGTGATACGATTTAATTTGAGAGAACGGCGACCGAGTTATCGTAGTACCAACATGACAACATTCAAATTACTAGATACAAAATGCGAGGAATTCTGCCGACACGAAAATGAACTTTAATGTTAAACAAAACGATATCGTGTTGCCAACCTAATAATAATACAGATATGGAAATCGATTTTCCACTGCTGCCATCAAACACAGAGGAATCGTCTAGTGTGCAAAATTGTGTCCAATGAAATTATAATCATGAAAGCAGGGTGGTCGAAAAATGGGGCAGAGTATTTTAATTTACAGGCTGTATCACAAAAAGAAAACATAGGGTGGAAGTTGTTAAGAATCAGTTATTGCTATGCCCTATTCTCATAAAAACCATGATGATAAATTTATAAGACTATATGATTGTATTCTATCTTTGTCTTAGCTTATTGGCTTTGTTGTTGCACTTATTAGTGTATTTGCCATAAGGCAACATACACTATTGGCGTCGGTCGGATGGCGGGACCTAGGGGTCGGACCAAAATTTCTCGACGTTTCATAACCTCCTAAACACTTTGGCACCATTTTTAAAAATGTTTATATATATATGTATATATATATATATTTATATATATATATATATATATATATATGTGTGCGGGCAATAACTTTCGAAGGAGTTAATTGATTTTAACGAAATTTGGCCCACGTGTTGAAATCCATCACCGCAAGAAGCCTATTTAAAATGGGCGTAATCGGGCTATTTTAAGGGTAGTTTTTAGGGGTTGAAAAACGTTTTTGGGCCCCAAAATACCGAAAAAATTCTCCGAATCGTTTCAAAATTGACATTTAACCTTCCAGTAGTAATTAAAAAATGTCCCTAAAATTTTAAAAAAATCGGCCCGACAGGACCGGACTTAAAAATTTTATGAAAACACTACTTTGCAGATAGTGAATTATTTACTGAAAGTTGTATATAATTTGGTATAGAGGTTCGATTGATAATAATATTGCAATTAAGAAAAAAAAATGTTATTTTAAGGGGTGTATTAAGGAGTCAAATTTTTTATTTTGCCGAAAAACCAACTTAAGTTCGCATAATAAAGCCACACTGCCTGTATTATCAAATACACTATATTGTCGGCAGGGTTTTGGCACTGCGACCCGGGTTTTTTTTTTTATTTTTAATCCTGTGATACGGTCCTGTATAAACGCGTTTTGAACTTTTACGGTGGAGGATATTAGACCATTACGGGTCACATGTGGCCGGGTTACATGTGCTGTATAAGTTTCACTTCGAGAGAGTCAAATGCACAAATTATTTTTCACCAACTATTAAGATTTTTCGAACATAGTATCTTTTCATATTTACCGTTTCTTAAATAATAAATGGTAAATCCAAGCAATTTTTTTAGAAGTCTCTCATAATCACTGAACGTCCCAGTTCATTCTAAACTGGCGATATTGACAAAAAAAACATGTTAGTGTATAAAATATGACCGACAGATCAGTTGTTCGTCGATCGCCATGTTTAAATAACCTACAATAAGTCAGCTGGTCACCGGTCGCCATTTTAATACCGTACAAAAAATTCTGCTCATCGCTAGTGGCCATATTTAAATAACCTACAATAAGTCAGTTGTTCACCAGTGGCCATTTTTAGTACCCCACAAAAAGTCAGCTGTTCGCTAGTTGCCATTTTTAATTAGCCTACGATAAATCAGTTGTTCCCTGGTTGTGATGTTTGATTAACCTACAATAAATCAGCTGTTCACCGGTCGCCATTTTAATACCGTACAAAAAATTAGCTGATCGCTAGTGGCCATGTTTAAATAACCTACAATAAGTCAGTTGATCACCAGTGGCCATTTTTAGTACCCCACAAAAAGTCAGCTGTTCGCTAGTTGCCATTTTTAATTGGCCTACGATAAATCAGATATTCATTGGTCGTCATGTTTGATTAACCTACAATAAATCAGCTGTTCATTAGTCGCCATTTTTTATTAGTACAAAAACAACAGCTATCACAGATCGCCACGTTAATATGTTTTTGTTTTATCACAAAAGATGAAAACAGTTGAGACGCCAATGGCTAAAAATATATAAAAAGAAAGTCAAAGTTTTCTTTTTCGAAGTTATTTTCTTTCAATGCCAATATTGTTACATAGTTTCTTTTACTATTATACAAAACGGCGTAGAAGAAATCAGAGAAAAACAGACATTCCAAAGACATTGATTTTTTTCAACAATGGCGGTCGTCAAAGTGATAACTCAACAACAGTGAAATTCCCTTTCGTAGACTTTTCTATATATTATTATTTATGTTGAATTGGCAATTGAAAAGGCTTGCACGTCGTTCATCCTGACATCTGCCGTCAAGAAAAATAAATGAAACTGTATTTTGTTTACAAATACTAATTGAAATAGCTTAATATGTTGGTTTTATTGATTTTCTATCGTCTTTTCGTTTTTATTTGACATGATTAAGATATTATATTTTATTTATTTGTAAATAAATATTTAGATACATAAAAATAATTAAGAAAAAAACGCTGCCTGTAGTTATATATAATATGCGCCACGGTTCTAAAAGATTCTGAAGTTAGATGTAAATGGAGGCTTGCGCAGGTACAATCGGTTGAAAAACTACAAACTCGCGCTATATTATTATTTTTAATTTTTCTTTAATCTAAAGATCTAATTCCTTGCATAAAGTCGTCCATAAAATTATTTTTCGTGCTTGTCTATGCAAAACTGTTTTAGGCATCTTGATCAATTACCAATCAAAGAAACAACTTAACAATAGCGTACTGGACTGTACTTTATAGCAGGAAAAGTGACACGACAACCAGCGATAACCAATCACCGACGAGCGCACGTTCTGTGCCGGTACTTGGAAGGTGGTAGGAGTCTTCCTTTTCCACAAAACAACCAGAGCGGCTCTATAAAATATGCATTTGCGACGCTGTTTGTGACTAACTTCAAAACCTTTTAGAACCGTGGTGCGTATTATACGCTCGGCAGAAGTTATATTTTTTTGGCGTGATCGCGAAAATTGACATTCACATTTTCGTTAAAGATAAAATAAAATAGGATGTCACGGAGATGATAAAATAGTTGGAAAAACATTTTTAAAGACAGGTTGGGTTAGACTATTTATAGGTTAAAATAACAAGCTCCGTTTCGAACGGCATTTGTAGATCAAGCCACGCCCTATAGTCACTTCCAATTCGAGGCAAACTATCCGTTTCGGCACGTGCATTTGACAGCAGAGTTAAAAATTATCCAGCATCTATCAATTCGCTCGTCTCTCGAGCAGACGCTTTCTTTTTTGGTTGCAATTTCAATCAACTGCACTCAGAAACGATACTGCACACATTACAGCCGGCGGTCGTTTCGGAAACTCGTTTGAAATGCGTTACGTGACGTGCGTACGAGGGGTGGCCAATAAACGAATCGTGCACAGCTTTTAAGACTGTCGGAAAGCTCTGAATTTAAGACAAAAATAGAGCTTCGGCTGTCAACTGATTGTAGACTTATTCGTCAACATTCTGCAAAAATTCTTTCTCTATAAGGAAGATAAAGGACAAGTCTAGATCTCTAATGGACTACTTTTGTAATTTATGTACGATTTACTAGAAAAAAGTTGGCATTAATTGTGTCAAAAAAACACACGTTTTCAATGTCACACTACGACCTTATTCGTACTTATTTCACAAAACTGTTCCATCACAAACTTAAAGTGACTCTTCCTTTTTCGGAAAAGTTTTTTAAATCTTCAAAATATTTCCAAAATTTAAGAGTAATCAATTGACAGCGGCATCCTTGCAATAGCATATTTTAGCCTCGTAGTGGACACCAGCTAAAAATTGAATGATTTGAGCGAGACAGAGGTAAAGAAGGTCACACCCGCAATATGTCTTTTGCCTACCTCGCCTCTTACCGCTGGGTTTTGACACAAACTGTGTGAAATTGATCCAACACTGGTAAACAGCCCACTAAACCACAGCTTATAGAGACGTCGACAGGTTTACGTGACTGTTGGACTTTTGATGTTTGTCAACGAATTTCTAAAGCCGTCCGCACACGAAGCAACGCGAAAGCAATTCAAACGCCGATATGATATTCCGTTGCTGTCACTTCCTATAGGTAATGGCAGCGCTCGTTCTAGAGGCGGGCGACCCGGACAAATTTCGGAACGCCAACATTTTAGGGCCGCATTTTGGCTGTGAATGTGAGAAAAGTATTGATGTGTTAAGGCTGTCGGAACGCTCTGAATTTAAAGCCACACTACGAGACTAAAAATTGCTGTTGCAAGGGTGCCGCTGTTTGTAGATTACTCTAATTTTTAGAAATATTTTGAAGATTTAAAAAACTCTTCCGAAAAAGGAAGAGTCACTTTAGGTTTGTGATGGAACAATTTTGTGAAATAGGTTTGAATAGGGTCGTAGTGTGACATTGAAAACGTGTGTTTTTGGGCACAACTAATGCCAACTTTTTTTTAGTAAATCGTACATAAATTACAAAAGTAGTCCATTAGAGACCTAGATTTGTCCTATCTTCCTTACAGAGAAAGAATTTTTGCAAAATGTTGACGAATAAGTCTACAATCAGCTGTCGGCCGAAGCCGTATTTTTGGCTTAAATTCAGAGCGTTATGACAGCCTTAAATACCCAATTAATAGCAAATTTTACATATCGATTTTTTCTAATAACCTTGACTTCTAGCTAAATTTACTACAATACTGAATACTGATTTGACATATAGTCTTTAATATTTTTTGATCCAATATATATTTTTAACGTGGAAGGAAAGTTTGGTTGAGGGACAGTTGAAAAAAAAGAAGCTTTACCGATGGTTCGCTTGTGGCCTACGTTTCGGAAAATATAATTCCATCAGGGCCTCAGGCTAGTAGGCCACAAGCGAAACATCGGTAAAGCTTCTTTTTTTTCAACTGTTCCTCAACCAAACTTTCCTTTCACGTTAAAAAACTGATTTGACAGTTCGAATCAGAACTTGCAGTTTTGCTTGCTAAGAACATGGCGACCGTTAGCTCATAAACTCAATATTACTGACATGATAAATATGAACCAAGTTGATTTAAAAAAATGGCGTCGATTTTTAGATTAGAATTGACGAATCGTTTTTAAATCGGCTAGGAATTTCGACTTTACCGGTGTTCGCTTTGTTTGTGCTGTTTGCTAGGAACTCAACGAATTAAATCCTTCAGGGGCTATACATTACCTGAGTAATGCATCATCTCGTTTGCCTTGAAAGATGTTCAACAGTATGTAACAGCTTGAAAGGGTACATATTACCACTTAAAAATTTTTTCGCACACTCTTATAAAAGAACCACTCTTCACACAGCGGTCGTGAAATGACACATTGAACACTATTCGTAGTGGTATATGATACACGACAACAGTAGTGGAATCTTCATCAAGAACTACCAGCTACATTTTCAGTCCGTAGAAACTGTATTTTAAAAATCAGAGTGTGTTGACACCCCTGTACTTCCCCCCTTCCCACACCTTAGAAGACTATTTTAGTATTTCTACTCAACAAAAGAAACATGTCTGCCAAATTTCAAGTCTGGAGGTCCTAATCGTTCCGGAAGGTATCTTGATGACCTGTCAGTGACATTCATCCACTATTTCACCCTCTTTAAGTTTTTATTTTTGAGACAAAAGGTAGCCTATGTCCTTCTTTAGGATACAATCTATCTCCTTGTCAAATTTTATCGAAATCTGTTCAGCGGTTTAGGCGTGAAAGCGCAACAACAAACTCACATTCGCATTTATAATATTAGTTATAGGATATAATAATATATATGATATTTACACTAATATTATAAAGAGGAAAGATTTGTATTTTTGTGTGTATGTTTGTAATGAATAAACTCAAAAACTACTGTGCCGATTTAAAAAATTCTTTCACCATTAGAAAGCTACATTCACCCTGAGTAGCATAGGCTATATTTATTGCTCGAAAATATTAGGGATCCTTACTAAAACTTTAGTAACGTAACCCAAGGTGTAAAAAAAATGCCATAAAACATCTTTCGTCGCATGCGCTGCGGAAAGTATTGATGATAGAACAAAAGTTCTACAATATTAAAGAACATATCAATAACTAAAAAAAACTTCGCGATACTATATGTCCAACTATATTATCGTATGTCACAATAACCACTTTTTACATTTTAATAATCTATATAGATAAAAGACGATGTATATGTAATCTATGGACTCCAAACGGGTAGACCATTTTTGATGAAATTTTCAGACAATCTTTAGATTAGCCCAGCGGGTGATCTTCTGAACTTTGGTAGCGATCGAATCAACATAATTTTTTAAATTTCTTTTTGAGAAATAATATTTTTCTTCGATTTTTGAACATTCACAAATAAAAGCGATTGAATTCGCGCAAATTCAATACACGTAGAGAATTTAATGATAATGATTCTCATCTTTTATATTCTATATATTACATTTACACCCGAGGGAAGCCGGACTGGACCGCTAGTACTTAATAAAAATAATATGAACGGTCCGCCAGCTGACATAATACCAGCGCTTGCGCTGATTGACGAGACAACTTCTGTAATCGACTATCATAGTAAAATACCTTGGATATTTTATATAAATAAACCGAGCTGGGTAGAGTAGTGGTACAGCACTAGACTCGCATTCGGGAGGTCCGGGTTCGATTCCCGGCGGGGGCAGATGTGGCTGGGACTTTTTCCTACTGCCTTTCGCCGAGAAACGGTAATTCCTGTACCGGCCATCTTGATTGAGGTTTTCCATGGTTTCCCTCAATTAATTCCAGATAAATATCGAGGTGGTTCCTTATTTGAGGCCATGGCCGATTACCTATCAAACTCCTAGTTCAAAAATTACCTACCTTATCCTAATTTCCTGTAATTCCTTCGTTCGCCCATTGCTATTATATAAGTTGAAGTTTAAGAAATGTAGAAAAACGGGAAGTGGTAAAATGAAAAATAGTAATGGTGCGAATGGCGTCTGTTATGACATAAAGTCGAGAAACGGACGTTAAACGCATTATTATTATTATTATTATTATTATTTTATATAAATAAAGAGCTATAATATTGTTATTATTGACATAACCGAGTTTTGCTAACGCGTCTATGACGTCAGCGTGGTTAAGCGACGTAACATCATGCTTTTTAAATATAGCAGAGAGATTTCCGATATTTTCAAACTCCACCTATCGTTAGCACGACATGTACTTCTAATTGATTTTGTTTTTTATCGTAATGAAAAAGCTTTGCCGCCATAAAGTTGAGCTCTCCAGCTATTTAATTCAAATACCCTATTAACCTTAATAACTTAATTGCAGAAACGTACATGAAATGTTTATATGTGTCAATCTATATATTATATCTTGTAGGGTAAAGCTACCGATTTCTGAACACTTTTAGTGTTCGATCTTGTAGACCGTGGTCCGTTAGTATTTCTACCTGACATTTTGTCTACAACTGCGGTAGACATTATTAAAAGCGGTGTGGCAGCTGGAAAAGTGTCTTCTTTGACGGTTCGCACGTAAGTTTGTCGATAGTTGGTGTTAGTGTTGGGTAACTCAGATCTGAACCGATTCAAAGAGCCGACTCCGACAGAAGATCCGTGAGAGCCGACTCACTTTTTTTTGAGCCGACGGATCAACGGATCCGCATAGCTCAGTGAAACACTTAACACACAGAAGCACACTTTACACTTACGTATCAGTTCTTGCTTTGATGCATCTGTCAGCTCAAATGACTCATGCATCACATGTTTGGCTATGCATTCTTGATTCTATACAGGTCGTGATATGATTGACTGAACTAGGTAACTCAGTGGCAGACTGCAGTAACATATTCAGAGCTCGGCTCTTTTTGAACCGGTTCAGTGAGCCGGCTCTCTAGTTAGTGTATGTTTTCTGCTTGGTCGTAGAAGCACGACCGAGCAGAGAACACTCTCACGCTTAGTCATCGACACACTTACCTGTGAGCCGCCAAGGAGGACACTTCGACCGCCTCTGATATATCTACTGCAGTTGTAGACGGAACGCTAGGTAGAAATATCATTGGATCACGACCTACAAGACCGGAAAGGAAGATTTGAAACAACGCAGGCCGTGAATACTTTTACTTCTGTTTGAGCGTTTTAACATTGAAATTTGACCCTTTAGCATCAATCAAAAGATGCTCCTAAAATTTTAGTAAACTGAACCGGACTTACAAATTTTATGAAAACACTTTAGGGCGTTTTTAATTTTGTGCAGATGGTGGAGTGATAACAATATTTCAACTTAGAAAAAAATTAAGGGCACAATATAAAAAATTACCTCTTAACTCACATTAAGGAGTATTTTTTTATATTGTATAAAAACAAACTTAAGTTCACGTAATAAAGCCACAATACCTGTATTAGCAAATACACTATATTGTCGATAAGGTTTTGGCACTGCAACCCGAGTGGACATTGAATAGATTTATTATGCAATACCTACGCTGTTTTTAAGGCTTCCAACAACCAGGATTGTTTAAACCCATAATTTTTTAAATTCATTATTTTTTGTAAAATAAAATAAAAATCCGATACCTATTCTCGAATTAGAACCTGGAAACTGAAGGCTTTTCCCACTCTTCATAGTATTATGATCGATTTGACCTACTAATATAAAATAAAAAATACATAAAACACAGTAAAATTTGATTTAATCAAGACGAAGTCTAAATACGTCTGATGAAAACGAGACTGAAAGTTATATTAAACTTGTTTGTTTCTGAATTTATTATGCAATAAGCTGTTTTTAACGCCTCCAACAACCAGGATTGTTTGAAACTAGCATCAAATAATATTTTAAATTCATTATTTTTTGTAAAATAAAATAAAAATCCAATTGATACTGATACCTATTCTCGAGTTAGGACCTGGAAACTGAGGACTTTTCCCACTCTTCATACTATGATGATCGATTTGATCTATTAATATAAAATAAAAAACCCATAAAATAGTAAAATTTGATTTAATCAAGACGAAATTTAATTACAACGAGACTGAAAGTCATATTAAACTTGTTTGTTTCTGAAGCGTTGCTAATAGAAACTCAAAGCAAAACAATGTTGTGCTCGATAACGCAGAGTATTAATTTTGTCTCAAAAAATGCTATGCCGATTTACTATCTTGCTACTATTTCTCTGAACGATATTGCTCTACAAGTAGTTGAGAACGGGCACGTTTACCCTAAACCTGTAGATATTTATACAAGCCATGAGTATTTTATAAGGAAGAAGATTAAATGCAGACATACTATTTCGAAATTAAAGAAAATTACGCTCGTTGGTAAACAAGTGATTTTAATCAGGTACATGCCTAAATTTATTTTTATTTAGTACTTTTTAGTTTTGGAATCCATTCGCCAATCCATTTCGTTTGTTAGCCTACAGGATATTAATTACTATTTCTTTTTTTCGTTGTCCATAATTTGCGTTCATCATCCGCCATATTGAATCCGTAATACAGTGTAATATTAATATAACGAACATCAACCGAGCTGGGTAGAGTAGTGGTACAGCACTAGACCAGCATTCGGGAGGTACCGGGTTCGATTCCCGGCAGGGGCAGTTGTGGCTTGAACTTTTTCCTACTGCCTCTCGCCGAGAAACGGTAATTCCTGTACCGGCCATCTTGATTGAGGTTTTCCATGGTTTCCCTCAATTAATTCCAGATAAATATCGAGATGGTTCCTTATTTGAGGCAATGGCCGATTACCTATCAAACTCCTAGTTGAAAAATTACCTATCTTATCCTAATTTCCTATAATTCCTTCATTCGCCCATTGCTATTATATAAGTTGAAGTTTTAGAAGTGTAGAAAATAACGGGAAGTGGTAAAATGGAAAACAGTAATGGTGCGAATGGCGTCTGTTATGACATAAAGTCGAGAAACGGACGTTAAACGCATTATTATTATTATTATTATTATTATTATTATTATTATTATTATTATTATTATTATTCAATATCAATATAACGATTTCCTTGATTTAACAACTTTTTCGAAATCCCCTAGAACTGCCCGTAAGAGTTAATGCAAAATATAGGTACATCTATATTAAGAATACTTTTTTGTCAAAAATCTCTTTATAATGAATTTTCAATCATTGCAGAATATAAATAGAAAGTATAATTTACCTCTATTTAACGATTTTTGTTAACTTATAATCTTTACCGCAATTCATGTCTCGACAGGTTCAGACACATTAGCGGTAAGAGCCTAAAAAATGCTGTTGCAAGGGTGCCGCTGTCATTTGATCACTCTAATTTTTAGAAATATTTTGAAGAGTTAAAAAACTTTTTCGAAAAAGGAAGAGTCACTTTAGGTTTGTGATGAAACAATTTTGTGAAATAAGGTCGTAGTGTGGCATTGAAAACGTGTGTTTTTTTGGCACAATTAATGCCAACTTTTTTCTAATAAACCGTACATAAATTACAAAAGTAGTCCATTAGAGACCTAGATTTGTCCTTTATTTTCCTTATAGAGAAAGAATGTTTGCAAAATGTTGGCGAATAAGTCTACAATCAGCTATCCTTCGAAGTCCTGTTTTTAGCTTAAATTCAGGGCGTTCCGACAGCCTTAAGAACCCGGACTGAAACATCGTTCATTATTAATTTTTTTCATTTGTCAGTTTATAATCGTTTAATTTTACGTAATCTAAATATCATATTTGTTACTAGCCGTTACCCACGTCATCGCACGCGTTAACAGAAATTTTATTTTATTTACCAGTATATCAAATGTGAATATTTTTAAAGTTGGAATTGGATGGCATTTTTTATTCAATTGGTTTGTAAAAATGTATTTAGTATTTATTTATTTCATATTTATGATTCAATCGTTTTTAGAATTTTATATTCAAATAATTTTTTTTAATCATAAAATGGTGACTACCCATATTTCAAACAGAATAATATTGCAACTAAAAAATACATAAAATTGTTTTTTATTTAATAACGAATGCATTTACGAGTTTATTCCGAAATACCAACAGATTAGTGTTCTCTGTATTTTATTGCAACAAAATATAGCATTTTTCAACGCAGCGTCAGTAATTTTTATATATAGGTACAGACGATTCGAAAGTACAGTCAAAACCTGTTATAACGACATCGAAGGGTCTACTCATATTTGGTCTTAAAAATCGATAGTCGTAACAACCGGTGATGTTTTCGAGGTACAAAGTAATTTTTTATTAAGTATGTAGTATTATTGAATGCTTAGGTACATATAAATCCATAGATATTAATAGGAATAATATTCACTTATCATTTTTCTGTATTCATAAAATCAGTAATTTTAGTCTGTTTGGAACACTTCTGTTCATACGAATTTTGTTTACAATACAGCTGGTCGTTCTAACAGATATAATTCTCCGAAGATATGAAAATATTACATTAAATGTAGTCGCTTAATGCGGTATGTCGTAATAAGCAATGTCGTAAAAAGCAGTGTTTTTTCTAAGGCGGTCATATAGCATTCAGTCGGGACCTATGATTTTGGTCACTATAACCGGTATGTTGTTCTAAACGATGTCGTCGTAAACGGTTTTGACTGTATTTTTAATATAAAAATTCAGCTTCATGTACTATTATTTCACTCTATTTCGACTAGTTATAAAGGCGCCGAGGCAAAATGCTAAATCTAGAAGTACGCTGCGAACTAATAATAATAATAATAATAATATTTATTTGCTTTGCCAATAAAGGATACAAAATCACGGTGGATCCATCAAGGACAGTAGTAGGTCCATCAAGGCCTCAATCATTCATAACTTAGAAACTCATCCAATTTGTAGAAATCATTTGATAATAAAAATTCTTTTAAGTGTTTTTTAAACTTCGACAGTTGATCGCATTGTTTAATACTTTGAGGTAGTTTATTATAAACAGCAATACCTAAAATATTTGGGGATTTCATGGAGACGGTTAATCGATTAAAAGGAACTCTAAGTTCAGATTTTGATCTGGTATTTGAGTTATGAATGTCCGAGTTCTTGATGAACCTACTAAGGTTCTTAAAAACATAAGTTGACAGTTCATAAATTAATATGCAAACTAATGTAAGTATTCTATTTTTTGTGAAAATTATTAAATAAAGAAATCCTTTCCAAAACTTTTAAATTTTTTAATTATAAATTTTAATTAAGCGCTTTCGGACTTAGAGTCCATCTTCAGAATTAAATGTTACACAATTATGGTATAAAAACCTTACAAACATTTTTTTTTTTTTTTTTTTTTTTAATTCTGAAGATGGACTCTAAGTCCGAAAGCGCTTAATTAAAATTTATAATTAAAAAATTTAAAAGTTTTGGAAAGGATTTCTTTATTTAATAATTTTCAAATTTGTGTTCTTCCAAATTTATTGCGTATACTTGTAAATTTAAGTATTCTATATTTCTTAAATATATCTCTGCAACTGAAAAAGTCTGGGAACCCCTGTTGTAAGCATTACCATCCAATTTGAATATAATTTTTCATAGAAATTGGAGATTTTCGAAACGTAAATGCATTTTACATGCTCAAACACATCTGCTTGTAAGATAGAGCTATGTGAAAAAGGTGGCATGTTGATCAGCTGGTAAACAGTAACCTTAAAGTGAGTGTTTCGAATTATTACTTTTATTTATGCGCTGCTAATCTGTGATCCGACTCTGCAATCCCGTATATTGAATTTTTTTCACAGCAGAATGAAACGATAAGAGGAACGGTAAAAAAATATATGACAGACACATCATTAAACTTTCATAAATTTGATTTTAATTTTTTATGGCGCATGAAAAACAATGGAACGATCTCAAACAACACTAAAAGCGTTTTTTCTCCTGCGAGTTATACGCTAATTTATATTTACGTCTGAAAACAATTTCGTGTTTTGATTTTTACCTTTTTATAGATAAACAAATATATAGTATAAAAAACTAAAACAGCACGCTTTTATGAACTAAAAAATGCAAAATAATTTGACAACAAAATTAGCTTTACTGTAAAAAGCACAGAATGATATCTTCTTAAATTTTCATGATAGGTCTACGCTTACAAATAACTAGTAAATGAAAATTTTATTACCGATATTAAGCACTCCACGCTTTTTACAGTGAAATTAATTTTGTTGTCAAATTATTTTGCAGTTTTTAGTTCATAAAAGCGTGTTGTTTTAGTTTTTTTAAACTGTAATATTAATTATAAGGCTAAAAAACAAGTTTACATTTAGCGATGGGATAGGCCACGCAACGTACGTCACTGTACAGCGTGTTAGCTTGCTTGCTGTAAATTTTTTCAAGTTTTTTTATCCTGAAGGTCCTGGTCAGGATAACGGGACAAACTTATTAAATTATTGTATTGTCATCGGTCTTTGATAAGCGTGCAAAGTTTTAGTTTAATCTGACGTTATGAAGTGGGTGAATTTCACGTTCAAAGATTGTGAAAAAAACGGAGCGAATTGAACGGTGTTGTATATATTAAAGGCAGTAGAGCTTTTTCCACAGTAACGGTTGCAAAACAAAACAATAATTTTAATACATAACCTCTATTTATATATCGACAACGATGTGATAAAATTTATCCGAACACGTCACAATGGATTGTCATTTGTTATCGTTTGTGTTTGTTTTTAACTGTCATTTGTTCGCGAGTCTGCAGTAAATTGCTTTTTGATCGTATCGAAACTATAAAAAACAACGTTATATAATAAAACAGTAAATGAAAATTGAAATTGTCAGCATTTTATAATTACATTAGTTTTAATATTTAATATATATATAGTAGATTATAGACACTCAATTGTTTTGTCGTTCTAACACGCTTTTATTATTTTCATCTGTATGTCTGTTTGTAATGGAATCTTTGAACGCAAAATTCACTCACTTCAAAACGTCAGATTAAACCGAAACTTTGCACACTTATCAAGGATCGACGACAATACAATAATTTAATAAGTTTGTCCCATTATTCTGACCAAGATCTTCAGAACACAAAAAACTTAAAAAATTATAGCAAGCAAGCTAACACGTTGTACAGTGACGTACATTGTGTTGCCTACTTCGTATTTAAATGTAATTTGTTTTTTAGTTATATAATAAAAATCTTTGTACGCCCCACTCGGCAAGACTGCGATATGGTGGGGCCGACGGGTTCACTACTGTTGCCGTTATGGTATGTCATCTTAATCGTGTGCGATCCGCGGTTAGCAGCTAGTTATTAATACAGATATAGTGGTATTTGCTGCTCTTTGTAACACATATGACCAGACTTGTGAAAAAATAGTTTTTAAAAGTATTTAAATAAAAATACTCCGACTTCATTGAGTATTTAATACAAATACTTTGTAGTATTTGAAATACAACTACAAATACTTTTGGGTCATGTCTACGAAAATATTTTTGAACAATAATTATTTATTATATAAGCGAGTGCGAAAGCTCAACTAATTAAAATAGTATTCTTAGGCAAGTATATACTTTTAAAAAATACTTTCTTTTAAGTATTTAAATACAAATACTCGCTTGGCTAATTAAAAAAATATTCTTATGCAAGTATATCTTGTAAAAAATACTTGATTTTAAGTACTTAACTACAAATACTTAACTGATAATTTCTTATTTGGAAATGGCATTGCATTATTATTTTAATAATAAGAATTGTTTGAATAATTTATATGTAATTATATACAGGGTGTCTCAACCGACGTTGGCTAACATGGGTAACTTTGTTATTAGTGGAGATAGAAAGTCGGTTAAATGAGCAAAGTAGTGCAGAAAATTGGGCTCATTAACGTCCCGTCGAGAAAACTATTGAATTTTGACACCCTATGAATTTATTCAGAAAATAGTGAAAATTGCCATTTATGAAAACTGGCCATAACTTTTTTATTTATGAAGATCTTTGAAAATTTCATTAACCATTCTTTGATAACTTTTTAAGGTCTTTTCAGTGGCGTAGGTTTAATTTTTTTATTTCGACTACATAGGTAATGAGATATTGACATGAACTTTGGTTTTTCTTATGGACGGCTTTTTTCAGATATTCGAATTCTACTTATTTTTCTGAATAATTTGACATAGCATATCCTATATCTATACCAATCAGAAGCTACAAAACTGACCAAAATAGCTTTTTGGCGATATCAAAGTGTGCCGTGTAAAACAAAATTTGTTGAAACAAATACATATCGACAGGTTAACAATCTGTCGAGCTATCGCTACAGTTTTGCTAATTCGTTTTGTTTGATTTACTCTCTAAGATGGCTCAAGCATGCTCAAATTTGGAGAAACAGGCTATTTTTGCACATACATTCAACGTAACAAAAATTCCACGTGGGCTCAAGCAGAATACTTAAACCTTTATCCAGAAAGGCGACAGCCTTATTCAATAACTTTTAGGAACTTAATAGAAATTTAAAGGTATACGGTTCATTTTTAAAGAAAAAAGGCAACATTCAACACTGTGAAGAAGAATTAGGTTTAGCAAACGTTGAAATTAATGGAGAAAAGTTCCTAAAAGTTATTGAATAATATACAAATACAAATACTTTTATTGAAAAGTATTTAAAATACAAATACTAGAAAAGTATTTTTATTTGTATATTGAAATACTTTTACTCAAATACTTCACAAGTCTTTCGTATCAGAGAATAATGTACAAAGTTTGACGAAACTAAAAAGTGTCGGAAAGCGTTCTACAAAGTTGCTAGAAACTCGGAAAAGCGTCGGTCCGCTTGACGGAACGATCTACCCAATTTCCTTGCGTCGTATTAATTATTTATAGCATCAAATTGATTGACATTTGCTGTCTGATATCGACATGCTTTCAAACCCTTATAAAATAACTGCCTTACCGACTCATGCAGCAATGAACATTTCAGCCCGCTGTTTATGACAAACATATCTACGGACACAAATCTAGATTGTGTTTTCGTAATAGTATATTAACCACAAGGCAGAAAGTTGAAATTCCTGCACGACATGATACCCGAGGCGAAGTCGAGGACACCATGTTGCGCATTGCAAGAATTTCGTCTTTCTGCCCGTGTGGTGTATACTATTTTTCTTTACACCCGGTAGAAAGTGCATTTATTATCAACATTTTTAATTATTCGTTTATCTTTTTCTTTATTTAGTTTTTACTTAGTATCATTAACTTTGATTCACCATTATAAAAAGACTAATAACTTTCAAGCGAGCAATTTGGAGGTTATACGCAATAACAGCTGTTAGCTACTACTGGCCGGCCGCAGTCTCACGTATCAGTGTACACGAGAAAACTCCTTCGGCCCGCTGTTACAGATGGCGTGCGAGTAACGCATAAATGCTAGACATTCTGCTTTAAGGGGGTATTCTTATGTGAACGCATAAATTTTACCTCTTTTTAGGGAATTTTTTTTTAGACGACAATAACATTCAATCATTTTAATTTTTTTATGTTTTTGTTTGTATCTTAAACTGTATAAAAATTTTTTTTTTCTCTTATTTTACATTTTTTTTATATATATTTTTTTAAATTAAATTAGACACTAAAAAAAAGCAGGTCACTGGTCATGGTAATAGCGGCTGTTCATGTTGTCGGAAATAAAAAAATCGAATGGATCATTGTTCAGTAGGGATGTCGCTATCGTCCCTACTAAAATTAATCAATTTCATTAAAAAAAAATGGCGGGCTGTAGAAAAAAAGTTTGTGTTTTTTGTTAATTTTTTTGTTAAAAATCGTTTAAAAAAAATAAGAAAATATTTTCGAAAATAAGCAATTTTGGTACGGCCGATAACCATTAATGAGTAGAAGAACATATATAAATTTCAAAGCAGTCGGTTGAATACTTTTTTTTTAGGACCATGACAGTTTTAGAAAATAATGTTTCCAGATAAATGCGTTTAAAGTTTCAAGAGCCAACAAGTCGCTTATACGGCTCGTCGGCGACTATGAGTTGTAATTTATTTAAAACTAGGAATTTCGGTCTCTATTTTTCACAGCATATTTTCGATAGGTTTTACTATTCAAATATGAAAAAAAATCGATTTTTCGAAGTGGTCACATAAGAATACCCCCTTAAAATCAATGCCGAAAGTACGTACTTTCGACCGGCTATAAAGAAAATATTTTTTATTCATAGTAGTTACTATAGTTAACCCCTAGCGCATGAAAGTAATCGATGCATGATTTATTTTTCTTCAGGAAATGAAAGTTTGTAGGTTATAAAAATCAGTTTAGTATCCCTGAAGTAGGTAGTTTTCTAAGTAATTATTAGGGTTTCCGAATCCTTGAAAAATTTATCATCTGTTGGTGTTCTAATATTTTAGGTAGAACTTTATTAGAGTTTTTATAGATTGCTGTCAATTGTAAACACAATTTTGATAGTTAATCTAAAACTGTGTTCTTATTGTTGAAGTGAAACTTCTTTAGCGATGCGTCTGTTTGAAATTTTCTGTAATCGTTAAAGGGGAAATGGTTCAACGGCGAGGAAATATAAGAAAAACCTTGGCAACCCAAAATTTAAAGGGAAATCATTTATATAACAGAAACCTTGATAACGAGTCAATAAAACGAGTTCATAGTTCTAAAGAAGTTTCACTTCCCCCGTGAGCTTTTAATATGAAAAGTATTGGTAAAATTGTAGTTAAAGTGACTTAAACAACTAAATTTTAATTTCAAAAAAGTAAATGAAATATACTTAGTTTTCTGACAACTTTTTTAGTAAAAAAGAAACTCAGAAAACTAGTAGTAAGTGTAGACATTAACAGGTTAATAGGTTAATACAGTTTATATTCTATATTGTCGCCACAACATTTTAAGAACTAGTAAATTATTATCTTAAGATGGTTGTTCACTGAGATTGTAAAAAATGCTCTCGGAAAATTTCAATCTGTAGTCACAATGGGCATTCTACTACCATTTTGTTAGCTGAGACTAGACATTAAGCTGCACAAAATTTGGCTTGTTGGTTAAAAATTACAAAAAACTTACAATCTTTACAATATCAATGTACGCAGCTTACATAACATATACCATTACACAATTCATACAACACTGAATAACTTTTTTTCTTTTTTGTCCGTGGTAATTAATATAAAAATGATTTGTCGGGAAAAAGAACTTTTTAAGTAAACACTTATTTGTTATTTATAGCGACGTTTCGTCCCTTGCTTGGGACTTTTTCAAGCTTTATAACTGTAATTGAATTATTAAAATTATTATAATTAATATCTGTATTTTATAAGTATTTCAATTGTAAATTTATAAATTGTATTTTAATAATTCAATTACAGTTATAAAGCTTGAAAAAGTCTCAAGCAAGGGACGAAACGTCGCTATAAATAACAAATAAGTGTTTACTTAAAAAGTTCTTTTTCCCGACAAATCATTTTTAACACTGAATAACATTCGTTTAAATTCTATGGGTCAAACATTCATTTACAGATCAAATTCTTTACCCCCCTCAACTATAGTAAGAATTAATAACGCCTTACGTAATTTATGAATGACCCCACATACGGATTTAAATGCTTGTATAATACGCGCCACGGTTCTAAAAGGTTCTGAAGTTAGATGCAAATGGAGGCTTGCGCAGGTACAGTCGGTTGAAAAACTACAAACGCGCGCTATATTATTATTTTTAATTTTTCTTTAATCTAAGGGTCTAATTCCTTGCATAAAGTCATCCAAAAAATTATTTTTCGTACTTGTCTATGCAAAACTGTATTAGGCATCTTGATCAATTAACAATCAAAGAAACAATTTAACAATAGCGATAACCAACCATCGACAAGCGCACGTTCTGTGTCGGTAACTGGACGGTGGTGGGAGTCTTCCTTTCCCACAAAACAACCTGGACGGCTCTAAAATATGCATTTGCGACGCTGTTTGTGACTAACTTCAGAATGTTTTAGAACCGTGGCGAGTATTATAATATATGGAACTATTCGTATTGAACAACTGGTGAACTACTTAATTTAATAAACAAACAAATTCCATTGCGCTTTGGTAATAAACAGTGCTGTAAAGACATTAAAGAAAGATAATTAAATCTCAACAATAACATTCTTTATTGTCAAGAACTACGATACGAATAAACTCTTTTCATTTTGTTGAAGGTACTCTAATTTAAATGATAACAATGCATTTTGATATTACGAATCAGATTTATTAAAGCGTAGCTCTTTAGAGAATAAAACGAAATGTTGTGACGACATTACAGAATTAATGTTGTCGAACTAGATCACAAAAATAGGTTTTGATTATTTTTACAGTACACTACCTTGTAAGACTTTAAAAACACCGAATCAAGATTTCAATATGTCGTTTGACCAGCGACTCGAAAGGTAACTCTACCACCCCTTTTTTCCTGACCAAAAAGCCATTTTATATGAATATATGATCATTAACTACCACCTTTAGATAAACTCTCACCGTTTCATCTTAACATTCAGTATGTTCATCACCATTAACGCATATAGCCTGGTTGCTGCGCGTTTAACCATAAAAAAAAACTATCACCTTTAAACTTCTGAAGCCCTGGTAATAAAAATAGATTTCTCTAAGCGTTTCATCACCAGGGCCTCACACAAGTTTAAAAAATTGTAGTAAATTTGAATACATGGTCATTAATTACCACCTTTAAACTTGCCTGAGGCCCTGATGATGAAAACAAATTTTTCAAAGCGTTTCATCATCAAGGCCTCAGGCAAGTTGAAAGGTGGTAAATTGTACTAAATCTGAATACATGATCATTAACTAACACCTTTATAGGCTTACCTGAAGCCCTGGTGAAGAAAATAGATTTTTCGAAGCGTTTCATCACCAGGTCCTCAGACAAGTTTAAAAAATTGTAGTAAATTTGAATACATGATCATTAATTACCACCTTTAAACTTGCCTGAGGCCCTGATGATGAAAACAAATTTTTCAAAGCGTTTCATCATCAAGGCCTCAGGCAAGTTTAAAGATGGTCAATTGTACTAAATCTGAATACATGATC
The DNA here is from genome assembly GCA_034508555.1 of Venustoraphidia nigricollis. Classification (NCBI taxonomy): domain Eukaryota; kingdom Metazoa; phylum Arthropoda; class Insecta; order Raphidioptera; family Raphidiidae; genus Venustoraphidia; species Venustoraphidia nigricollis. The sequence goes on along the minus strand of JAVRKA010000025.1, from coordinate 4,217,903 downwards.
AACATCTTTAAATTTTCCTGAGACCCTGATGATGAAAATAAATTTTTTAAAGCGTTTCATCACCAGGGCCTCAGGCAAGTTGAAAGGTGATAAATTGTACTAAATCTGAATACATGATCATTAACTAACACCTTTAGGCTTACCTGAAGCCCTGGTGATAAAAATAGATTTTTCGAAGCATTTCATCACCAGGGCCTTACACAAGTTTAAAAAATTGTAGTAAATTTGAATACATGATCATTAATAACCACCTTAAAATTTGCCTGAGGCCCTGATGATGAAAATACATTTTTCAAAGCGTTTCATCATCAAAGCCTCAGGCAAGTTGAAAGGTGGAAAATTGTACTCATTTTAAAAACACGATCATTAACTATCACTTATAGACTCGCCTGAAGCCCTGGTGATAAAAATAGGTTTTTCAAAACGTTTCATAATTAAAGCCTCAGGCAAGTTGAAAGGTGGTCAATTGTCCTAAATCTGAATACATGATCATTAACTAACACCTTTAAATTTTCCTGAGGCCCTGATGATGAAAATAAATTTTTCGAAGCTTTTTATCAAGGCTTCAGACAAGTTTAAAGATAGTACATTGTACTAAATCATTAACTACTCAAGTTAGGACAAATGATTATATTTAAAATTATCATTAAAACAGTTTATTTTAAATTGTTTTGTCCAGTATAAAATTTACAGTGCTTGCCTGAGGCCCTGATGATTTCGGTATAAAACTTCTTTTTAAATTGATCCTTAGCCAAACGTTTCCTCCACGTTGAACAAAATTCTGTTTTCGATTTACATAACTATTAATTATTTAACAGTTATTCAAAAGACACTCGAAAACTGCGTGTTAGAGTTCTGAAAATTGTAAAGAGTTGTGTGCCAGTGTAGATTTGGGCATTGAATACGTTTGTGATTCCCCGTCTTGCGGTATTGTTGCGCGTCGTTGGAGACCGCGGTTAACATTATGCGACCTGATTGGGTCGTTTCAGCCAACGTGACTTGGTTTCAGAGCTCTCTCGACTAAATACTACACTGTATTCCAAACTAACGTGTTTATTACTCAATACAACCCTGGAAAAAATATTCTCTTGGTCGATTTCTTGCTACCGCATTGATATTCGATTTCTGGTACGAATTTCAACGCTAAATTTCAACATTTTTAGTGTATTTGCCATATGGCAACATACACTATTGGCGTCGGTCGGATGGCGGGACCTAGGGGTCGGACCAAAATTTCTCGACGTTTCATAACCTCCTAAACACATTGGCACCATTTTTGAAAATGTTTATATATATATGTATATATACATTGATATATATATATATATTTATATATATATATATATATATATATATATATATATATATATATATATATATATATATATATGTGTATGGGCAATAACTTTCGAAAGAGTTAATTGATTTTAACGAAATTTGGACCACGTGTTGAAATCCATCACCGCAAGAAGCCTATTTAAAATGGGAGTAATCGGGCCATTTTAAGGGTAGTTTTTAGGGGTTTTTGGGCCCCAAAAGTCCGAAAAAATTCTCAGAATCGTTTCAAAATTGATATTTAACCTGTCAGTAGCAATTAAAAAGTGCCCCTAAAATTTTAATAAAATGGCCTCAACAGGACCGGACTTACAAATTTTTTGAAAACACTAATTTGCAGATAGTGATTTATTTATTGAAGGGTGTCTTTAATTCGGTGTAGACGTTAGATTGATAATAATATTACAATTAAGAAAAAAATGTTATTTTAAGGGGTGTATGAAGGGGTTAAATTTTTTATTTTGCCCAAAAACAAACTTAATTTCACATAATAAAACTATAAAACCACACGGCCCTATACAAGCAAATACACTATATTGTCGGCAGGGTTTTGGCACTGCGACCCGGGTTTTTTTATAATATTAAGTTACAATGGTGAACTATGCCAAATGTATTATCCGACCAACCACAGAAAGTCCACCAAAAGAATGTGTATATGGTTAAGTTATAGAAAACGCTCCTGTCATATTGTGATATACGGTAAGACCAGTGCCGGATTAGCAACGTAGCAAGAATAGCAAATGCTACGGGCCCCGCGAATTTGGGGGCCCCGCGCTCCAACGTCTGTCTGACCGTAATAAAAAAATATTAATTTAGATAGGAGCGTGAAATATCTTGCATGCCTTAAACGCGAAGCGCTTAGGCTATGCCTCACTTCCACTTGAAAATCTAAAACTCGATTTCGTCAAGTTAAATCGTAAAAATAAGTAGGTATTTTACGAACTTTTTAACGTTAATGTTCTAATGTTTAATTATAATCGATATATTTAGACTAGCATTTATACCACATTTCTACCCTTCAAACGGCCAGATTTTTATTTTTTATATAGGTATACATTTATTTTGCGAGTTTACGTAGCCGAGATTGTACTTTTTAATCGATTTTAACATAATATCGATTATAAGTATTTCGAGAAAACAGGCGAACTATTTAAATTTTATTAACTCAGTCACGATCCAATCTACTGTGGGTGGTTGATTTATTATAAAATATAGATTCATTTGCTTAAAGAAGTCGATATAGAAAGTGTTATCTCTAAATTTGCCCATATTAAATCCAGAAAAGTTTATTTGTAACAGTTTTGTTTTATTAGTGTATTTGCCATATGGCAACATACACTATTGGCGTCGGTCGGATGGCGGGACCTAGGGGTCGGACCAAAATTTCTCGACGTTTCATAACCTCCTAAACACTTTGGCACCATTTTTGAAAATGTTTATATATATATGTATATATATATATATATATATATATATATATATATATATGTATATATATATATATATATATATATATATATATATATATTTATATATATATATATATATATATATATAGGTATATATGTGTACGGGCAATAACTTTCGAAGGAGTTAATTCATTTTAACGAAATTTGGCACACATGTTGGAATCCATCACCGCACGAAGCCTATTTAAAATGGGCCCTATCGGGTCATTTTAAGGGTGGTTTTTAGGGGTTGAAAAAAGTTTTTGGGCCCAAAAATACCTAAAATATTCTCAGAATCGTTTCAAAATTGAAATTTAACCCTTTAATAGCAATTAAAAAGTGCTCCTAAAATGTTAATAAAATCGGCCCGACAGGACCGGACTTACAAATTTTTTGAAAACACTAATTTGCAGATAGTGACTTATTTATTGAAGGGTGTATTTAATTCGGTGTAGACGTTAGATTAATAATAATATTACAATTAAGAAAAAAAATGTTATTTTAAGGGGTGTATTAAGGGGTTAAATTTTTTATTTTGCCCAAAAACAAACTTAATTTCACATAATAAAAGTATAAAACCAAACGGCCCTATACAAGCAAATACACTATATTGTCGGCAGGGCTTTGGCACTGCGACCCGGGTTTTTTAATACTCTAAACTTGAGAACCTAAAGCAAACCAAGAGCCCCTTGACAGAATTTGCTACAGGCCCCGCGCTGGCTTAATCCGGCACTGGGTAAGACCCCGCTTAACGCGGGAGATATGTTCCAACAAGTTCCTGCGCTATACGAAACAGCGCTAAACGAGGTCATCTTAATACGTAGATAATAGGCATAAGTGAAACAGAACTGAGAATAAGAAAATTTCTCAGTTTTTTTTGTAACATTTATTGTTAAATACTTTTTTATCACATTATAATTATAGATTTGTTTATTGTTAATATCGATTTTTGTTCATAAAACATTTATGTGTTTGTGATGAGAAAGATTCGTCATTTGACATATTTTGTTTTTTGTGAAGAAGTCATCTAAAGTCGTTTGCCTTTTTCTGTTTCGTTTAGCAAGCTGTTGTCGATATCATCAATGACACTTCGTCTTGCCTTTGAACTTTTATCAACATTTGAATAATTTTATATAAATCGATCCATAATAATTTACGTTATAGTGGCTCAACTTTTTTTTTTAAAAACCGCGTAATACTGAAAAAGCGTTGAGCAGAGAAGCGTTAAGCGAAGTCTTACTGTATTTGAATGGTAACTTGGGGAGTGTCTTATGCAATATCCAGCTGTGTCGATGTAAAGTGTTGATTGAGTATTATTGGCGTCAGTAATTCACCAAACTTGTCGTTACGACTTGATATAAAGGTTTGGATGATTTCATGTAAAAATGAATCATAAATCGGTATTTATTATTTCTTAAACGTGTTTTTTGCCGGTATGAAATATTTCCCGTAATACTGTATTAAAATTAATGTTTGATACGCCATTTTGGAGGTTATTTTTTCTCTAATGTAGAAAAATAAGTTAATATCTTAAAATCAATGTTTTCATTAAAAAATTACAGTTTAAAAATTTTAACAATTTCATTACAGAAAATAACATTGTCGTTAATATGGCGTGTAGTGGCTCTGAAGTCTCTGAATAGAATTAGATAAAATAAAGCAAATGTCGCCATCTCGTGGCAATCTGTTTATTTTAATAGTTGTCGGTAATATTAAGTGATGTAGTGGCGCTGAAGATTCTGAATAGAATATAGAATACAATTTATTTCCAGCCTATTACTTACATTACATAACTGACTACTAACGATGCGAAGTATTTGGACGGGTTAGCTAGTCTTCAATATTAATAAAAACTTAAAAAAAAATATATTAACCTCCTTCAAAAAAGTCACTAAAAAGATGAAAATAATAATAAAATTTTATTACTGAAACTTAAAATTACTAGTCATCTACTTTTATTAAATTGGAACCGACCTCAAAATTTTACTATTATTTTCATCTTTTTAGTGACTTTTTTGAAGGAGGTTAATATTTTTTTTTTAAGTTTTTTTATTTTTTACTTTTTAGTGGTGGATTTAAATAAAATTTATGTGGGATCACCATGAAGATGTGCCCTATTAAATAAGAAAAGAATCATCATAATCGCTTTACAAATGTTGGAGATATGAGATAGCATACATTAAAAAATATGTTTTTTGACGTCATTTAAAAACGGATGAACCGATTTTAATAAAAACTATGTGGCACCACCTGGGATGTATACCCTTTCAAACAAAAAAAGAATTTTCCAAATCGGTTCAGGCGTCTTCGAGTAATCGGGGAACATACATAAAAAATAAAAAAAAATAAAAAAAGATTCCGACGAATTGAGAACCTCCTCCTTTTTTTTGAAGTCGATTAAAAATATTATTTACAACAAGAGGTTTTCCTTGTCGATAATAATCGCATCACCCTGTACGCGAAAACACCTCCTCCGCCTATGGTTTGGCAGAATTCAAGCAATTTAAGGCTGTCGGAACGCTCTGAATTTTATTTGTGCTGAGACCCAGCGGTAAGGGGCGAGGTAGGCAAAAGACATATTGTGGGTGTGACTTTCTTTAGCTCTGTCTCGCTCAAATCATCCGCACGTTTCAATTTTTGGCTGGTGCCAACTACGAGGCTAAAAATTTTTTTTGCAAGGGTGCCGCTGTCAATTGATTACTCTAATTTTTGGGAATATTTTGAAAATTTAAAAAACTTTTCCGAAAAAGGAAGAGTCACTTTAGGTTTGTGATGGAACAGTTTTGTGAAATAAGTACGAATAAGGTCATAGTGTGACATTGAAAACGTGTGTTTTTTTAGCACAATTAATGCCAAATTTTTTCTAGTAAATCGTACATAAATTACAAAAGTAGTCCATTAGAGACCTAGATTTGTCCTTTATCTTCCATATAGAGAAAGAATTTTTGCAGAATGTTGACGAATAGGTCTGCAATCAGTTGACAGCCGAAGCTCTATTTTTGGCTTAAATTCAGAGCGTTCCGACAGCCTTAATTCCCGTTTCGTGCAAATGTTCCTTGGGTGGTACTCTTGTGTATTTTATGACGCTGTCGGTTCGTTCGTTGTGATCCACCAGGGTATGATATTATTGTGAACCAGGGGACCGTTGAGGTGCTCTGCCCCTCTTGTTAGTGCTATTTCTGCAAATCATTGCCTTCCATCGTCGTTCTATTCCGAACAGTGAACAAGCCATTATAATGATACGAAATACTCGAGCCAGTTTTTTTTTCTCAACTGACAAGAGAAAAAAATATTTCTATTCCATATATCAGATATAGTACAGCTTCATAAATCCGGACACTCCAGAAACCAGGACGGGTACTGCTTCCGGACACTTGACTCTAAAACTTGGACACTTACATAAAAATCAACGACCTGTTTATTATTTACAAAACGGCAGTTTCAAGTTATTACTGGTCCAGTATGAATCAGTGACTAGGGATGTCAGAAGTGCCAAAAAGTATCGATATATATATATATATATATATATATCGTATCGATATCTGTACCGATATTTTTTTTTAAATATCGATATATCGGTTCAATTTTAAAGAGAACATTGGCACTCGAAGAAATTTAGTATAGGTACATATTGGCTATAGTAGCAATTAACGGACATTATTTCTAATAAATCAAATAATAAATAATTATCTGAAATCAAAAACAACGATAAGAATTTTTTTTTGTTTAGTAATTAAACGTCTCATACATTTAGGAGCTGATAATTTTAGAGATTAGTCGAATAATTAATAAAGCCAGGGATGGCGAACCAATGACATGCGTGCCAGAGGTGACATTCGACAGAAGATTGTTGGTACAGCATGAATTGAGGTGTAAATCGAAATAATTAAAAATATTCTAGATATTGTAGAAATGAAATGAAATATTGCATGAATAGCTATTTTTGTTCCGAAAAAATATGGTGAAAAAAAACGTGTTTTACATTTGCTTTATTCACTGTTGTTGTTTTTGGAACGCACTTAAAAGTATGTTCCAAAAACATTTGTAAAAACACGTTTCTTTTTCAGTGAAGTTTTCGATATTGTCGGAATTTTATATCGCTATATCGAAATATTAAATATCGCCCAAAAATATCGATATCTCAAATAAAAAATATCGGTATATCGATATTTTTTCGACATCCCTATTAGTGGCTGGTTTGAATAATCTTATTTGGTAAAATGGGTAACAAACGTAAACTAAATAAAATAGGTAAAAAATAGTATATTACACCACAAGAACCGAAAGTTGAATTTCCTGTACTGCGCCACACTATGCCCTTGACTTTGCCACGGGCATCATATGTCGTGCAGTGCAGGACTTTCAGCTTTCTGCTCGTGTTGGGTATATCTACTATTTTTTTTCATACTCGGTCGAAAGTACGCACTTTCACCAATATATAAAAAGACTAATTACTTTCAAGTGAGCAATGTTGAGGTTATACGTAATGACACATGAATCTAATAATGTCCATGTAATAACAGCAGATGGCTACCTACTGGCGAACATGTGACCTGACAAACGACAGTCTCACGTATCAGTGCGCATGACAAAACTGTTTAGGCCCGCCTATACAAACGATATTCGAGTAATTCCGGCGGTGATTACAACAGTGCATAAATGTTATACTTTTTTATTTAAAGTTCAATCAGAAAGTATGTATTTTCGGCATGGTATGAAGAAAAAGTGTTTCTTTTGATTTAAAATTAATAAAAATAATGAAAGGAAGAAAGCAACTATTTAAAACGCATTTGTGCACAAACACGGACGGTGCGCGGTCACATATAAGTCCGGATTAATGGAGTTCTACTGTACTAAACCTTGAAAATAAACAATATATAGAATGGTCAGTTGTGCGGAAAAGTTGTGGAGCATATTATGTTCACTCGAAAATGAGCCTTAAAGAAAAACCATTTAAAAATTACATTTCCGGTTTGAATTCCCGTTTTAAATGTATATTATTTTCTCTTTATAGTTTATATGTAAATAATTAATTGTTTAGGATTAACAAATACGTTTAAAGGATGGCGAATTCGGGAAAGAAATGATAATTAATTTTTAATTGAAAAGAGTACCGTTTACAATTTTAACAATTTCATTACAGAAAATAACATTCAGAAGAAACAGATATCGCCATCTGATGGCAATCTACTATTTGTCGGTGATATTAAGGCTGCCCGAACGCTCTGAATTTAAGCCAAAAATAGAGCTTCGGCTGGCTGATAGCTGATTTTAGACTTCTTTGTCAACATTTTGCAAAAATTTTTTCTCTATAAGGAAGATAAAGGACAAATCTAAGTTTCTAATGGACTACTTTTGTAATTTATGTACGATTTACTAAAAATAGTTGACATTAATTATTGTGCTAAAAAACAAACGTTTTCAATGTCACACTACGACCTTATTCGTACTTATTTCACAAAATTGTTTGATCACAAACCTAAAGTGACTCTTCCTTTTTCGGGAAATTTTTTTAAATCTTCAAAATATTTCCAATATTTAGAGTAATCAATTGACAGCGGCACCCTTGCAACAGCATTTTTTAGCCTCGTAGTGTGACTTAAAGTCAGAGCGTTCCGACAGCCTTAAGTGAATAGAATAGAATAAAATTTATTTCCACCCTATTACATTACGTACCTGACCACTAACGGTGCGAAGTATTCGCACGGGTCCGCTAGTATCAGTTATTATTTAACTACTTGTTATTTTATAGTTAACAGTTATTGTCCGGTAACTGTTACTGTTACCAAACCGTGAATTAACCGCACCTGTAGTTTCCGGAACGGTGCAAAGTCTTCGCACGGGTCCAGTAGTATCAGTTATTATTTAACTACTTGTTATTTTATAGTTAACAGTTATTGTCCGGTAACTGTTACTGTTACCAAACCGTGAATTAACCGCACCTGTAGTTTCCGGAACGGTGCAAAGTCTTTGCACGGGTCCAGTAGTATCAGTTATTATTTAACTACTTGTTATTTTATGATTAACAGTTATTGTTCGGCAGAGCTGGGCAAACTACTTGACAAAAGTAGTTGAGTATAACTACTTAAGTAAAAAAGTAGTTAAACTACTTAGTAGTTAAACTACTAACTACTAGTAGTTAGTAGTTAAAATTTTAACTATTTTTTTGACTACTATTATAATAATAATAATATAAATCTCTTTATTTATGTCGTACAATCTGCACATATAATATATGAAAATTATTTTAAATAATAAAAGCTGAGCAAATTAACAGACAAAATTTACTTATATTTCGGCCAAGATGTCAGTCTTTTTCAAATGAATATAAATCAAAAATTCTACAAAAAATAATTTAATGTTCAAAAACGATATTTAAAAAAATATATACTGTCAATTTCCATCAAGTTTTGTATATTTTAATCTTTCTTTTTGACAGTCTCGGCTGTTAATTGTTTCTTAACTTAATGCTATTTTTGTTTTCTTCAACGATTATTATTTTTTGTAGGATCTTTTATTTACATTCCTTTGAAAAGGACTGATATCATGGCCGAAACGTCGTGTTTTTATTAAATTTTGCAAATAGCTACGATGCGACTACCAGTTCCACGTTCTATTTCAAACTAAAACTCAAGCAACTGATATTTCATTATTAAAAAAAAAGTCTGATCGTGTTCCAGAATCCAGAAAAATACATAACGAATAAGAACTTGTTCTAACACGTCGGTTAAATATAATATATTAAAATATTTTTAAAAGTAGTTAAAAGTCAAAATAAGTAGTTAGATAATAAAAAAGTAGTTAAACTACCTAAAGTAGCTAGAACTAAGTAGTTAACTACATTTTTAACTACTTTTTGTGATTACTTGATAGATATTCAAAATAATAGAGTACGATTACTATGTGGAGAAAAGTAGTTAGAGTACAACTACTTTTCCAAAACAAGTAGTTAACTACTGCCCAGCTCTGTTGCTCGGTAACTGTTACTGTTACCAAACCGTGAATTATAACCGCACCTGTAGTTTCCGGGTGAGGATGTTCATATCATAATATGTTTTCCGGACGAGAGCTAGTATCTGTTATTATTTAACTACTTGTTATTTGTGTTAACAGTTATTGTTCGGTAACTGTTACTGTTATCAAACCGTGAATTGATCGCAACTGTAGCTTCCGGGTGAGGATGATCTTATCTTAATATGTTTTCCGGACGAGAGCTAGTATCTGTTATTATTTAACTACTTGTTATTTGTGTAAACAGTTATTGTTCGGTAACTGTTACTGTTATCAAACCGTGAATTGATCGCAACTGTAGCTTCCGGGTGAGGATGATCTTATCTTAATATGTTTTCCGGACGAGAGCTAGTATCTGTTATTATTTATTTACTTGTTATTTTGGTTAACTGTTATTGTCAGGCAACTGTTACTGTTACCAAACCGTGAATTAACCGCACCTGCAGTTTCCGGGTGAGGATGTTCATATCATAATATGTTTTCCGGATGAGAAGAATATATAAACACATAACTAATTGCGTTTAATATTTAATAAGATACGTTCAGATGATCCGACACGCTGCTGACACGCTCTCTCATCTTTTTTCAACTCTGCCAAACTCGGACACATCTCATATACAATGCATGACACGCCGGTTGCCTACTCTAGGTGTCCACCGTTTGCGTTCCAATTCCCAGAACTGCTGTGTTTATTTCTGGACATTAAATATAATCCCGGAAACGCGTCGAACCGCTAACTTCGTTTAATTGAAAAAAGAACTCTGAGAAGTTTTTCTGTGCTGAGTTCTTTTTAAAGAAAACTAATTTAAATTATAAGAACGTTACTAGATTTTCGATGTGTTTGATAGACATGGCGGCTAGTGAACAGCTGTTTTATTTTAGGTTATAATTGTTTGTTTTTACTCCTAGCAGTTTATCTGTGCTAGTTTTTCTTAAGGAAACTACTTTAAATTATAGGAACGTTAATAGATTTTCGATGTTTTTGATAGACATGGCGGCGAGTGAACAGCTGTTTTATTTTAGGTTATAATTGTTTGTTTTTACTCCTAGCAGTTTATCTGTGCTAGTTTTTCTTAAGAAAACTACTTTAAATTATAGGAACGTTAATAGATTTTCGATGTTTTTGATAGACATGGCGGCTAGTGAACAGCTGATTTATTTTAGGTTATAGTTGTTTGTTTTTTCTCCTAGCAGTTTATCTGTGCTAGTTTTTCTTAAGAAAACTACTTTAAACTATAGAAACGTTAATAGATTTTCGATGTGTTTGATAAACATGGCGGCTAGTGAACAGCTGATTTATTTTAGGTTATAGTTGTTTGTTTTTTCTCCTAGCAGTTTATCTGTGCTAGTTTTTCTTAAGAAAACTACTTTAAACTATAGAAACGTTAATAGATTTTCGATGTTTTTGATAAACATGGCGGCTAGTGAACAGCTGTTTTATTTTAGGTTATAATTGTTTGTTTTTACTCCTAGCAGTTTATCTGTGCTAGTTTTTCTTAAGAAAACTACTTTAAACTATAGAAACGTTAATAGATTTTCGATGTTTTTGATAAACATGGCGGCTAGTGAACAGCTGTTTTATTTTAGGTTATAATTGTTTGTTTTTACTCCTAGCAGTTTATATGTGCTAGTTTTTCTTATGAAAACTACTTTAAATTATAGGAACGTTAATAGATTTTCGATGTTTTTGATAAACATGGCGGCTAGTGAACAGCTGTTTTATTTTAGGTTATAATTGTTTGTTTTTACTCCTAGCAGTTTATATGTGCTAGTTTTTCTTATGAAAACTACTTTAAATTATAGGAACGTTAAGAGATTTTCGATGTTTTTGATAGACATGGCGGCGAGTGAACAGCTGATTTATTTTAGGTTATAGTCGTTGTGTTTACTCTTAATTTTTAGGGGTCGAAAAATGTTTTTGAGTCAAAAAGTATAACGACAAAATTCTTGAACTCGTTTCAAAATTGAAATTTAATATTTTAGCAGCAATTAAAAGTACCCCTAAAATTAAAAAAAAAATCGGTCCGACTGATTTTACAAATTTTATGAAAACACTAGTTTGCATATACGATTTTACTCACTGAAGTGTGAATTTAATTTGGTACAGATGTTCTATTGATAATAATATTTCAAGTAATAGTTATTTGAAGGGGTGTATTAAGAGATTTTGTTTTTATTTTGTTAAAAAACACGCTTAAGTTCACGTAATAGAGCTATAATACCTGTAGCAAATACACTATATTGTCGGCAGGGTTTTGGCACTGCGACCCGAGTTTTTTTAACATTGCATTTGACATCCTAATATCTATACTTCGTACTTGTGGCTACGAGGGTTGTTCAATAATTATCCGTGTTTGAAATAAAAACGCAATATTTTTCAAAAAAATGTTCTTATTTCTCAACGTAGTCTCCTTTAAGGTAGTTGTCATGGTACAATATTGTCAAAAATTTATAGATTATACGCGCCACAAAAGTATACTAGCTTGTAACTAAGTGATCCATAATTTGTACGCAAGACTGTACCCGTGAAAACGCAACCCATACAGTATTCATATGCATGTATACTTTTCTATAAATTGTTGAACTTTAAACCGTTATTTGTAAATAATTAGACGGTCAAAAATGTTTTCTTATTTTTTTTAAACTCATAACAAATGCATTGAAAGACTATCAGTTTTTGGAAAGTTTCTGACAGTGAGTTCTTTTTTTATAAATAAGAAACTGGTTCAGAACTACAGAGATTGTATACAATCAATGTTAATTATCCAATTTTTAATTGAATTTATCTCGGATTATATACAGTCGATCGAGTTCAAATTTTCAGGGTAATTGTATTATCATGTCCTTAATAAGTGTACAAAAATTAAGAATTTTCTGACGGTGTGCCTTAACCACGACAACTACCTTACGGTCTACACACTTTTTCCATGATTCTTCAAACCATGCAAAATATGCTTCTGTCTCGGCAATTACCTCTTCATTTGAGCCGAATTTTTTTCTTCAGAACCATGTCTTCGAGTTAGGGAACAGGAAAAAGTCGCTGGGTGCCAGGTCGGGCGAGTAAGGTGGGTGCGGAAGCAATTCGCAACGCAGATCGTGCAATTTGGCCGCGACAATCAAAGACGAATGTGCTGGTGCGTTGTCGTGATGAAAGAGCACTTTTTTCTTCACCATATGGGGACGTGTCTCCTTCAATTTCTCATTGAATCTGTCCACCAACTCATTATAGTACTGTCCGGTGATTGCTTTTCCTTTCTGCAGAAAGTCGATGAGGATGATTCCTTTAGAATTCCAAAAAATCGGGGCCATAACCTTTCCGACTGATGGAAAACACGGATACTTATTGATCAACCCATGTACGTAAACTGAATATAAACATGGCGGCTAGTGAACAGCTGATTTATGTTTGGTTATACTCACTATTTTTAGTCCATTGAAACGAATATCAAATTAGCATGGATTTACTCAAACTGTTAATTGAAAACTAACTGTAAATGGCGGTAATGTAATTAAATTCGAGCCGGCCCTGAAACAGTTTAGAGGGGTTGCTATATATATTATTTATTTTGATCGCGTTTTCACAGAAACTAATTTCCGCCATCAAAGTGAACCTTCCTCTTATCATGTCAAAAAGCAGTGCGACGGAAAGAGACATGAATATATAACTGTTTCTGTTCTGTTTACAGCCTGTTGGAAAAATAATTGAATAGGCCAAACGTAAATGAATTTTGTTATATTTTACAAAACAAAAAAGTATTTGCAATTGTTTTTGGGTATGCATTTTGCACACATTTTGTAATTCACTACCTATTTGATTTACGCAACTAAAAAAAAGAATGCTGCTGAAAATATTTCATTTTTAGGGTTCCGTACCTCAAAAGGAAAAAAAACGGAACCCTTATAGGATCACTCGCGTATCTGTCCGTCCGTCTGTCACAGCCAATTTGCTCCAAAACTGCTGAACCGATTGAGTTGAAATTTGGTACACATATGTAACTCGGTGACCCAAAAGTAGACGAGTAACGTAAATAAATGAATTTTGGACATGAGGGTAATTTTTGGGAGGCAAATTAGGAAATTAAACAAAAAGTTTTGCAAACTGTACCGTGTGACTTATCAAATGAAAGGGCTTGTAGTAAGGGTCTCAAATATATATTTTTTATAATTTTAAAATAAATAGTTTTGGAGTTATTTAAGAAAATACATGAAAATTGACCATTAAATTTCTCCCTCTTATCTCCGAAACTACGAGCCATTTTGAAAAAAAATAGGAAATGTCGGGTCTCATCAGCGATGCCAGATATTTTTTTTTTGCCAAGTCGGGATTTTGGAACTTTTTGAGTGAAAAAAGCGGGATTCTTTCGTCGAAAGCGGGACATAGTAAAAAAACGTATATAATCAGAAGTTTTTAAATATTTATCTTTTTATTTGAGTTCAATTCAAATTACGTTTACATGACAATAAATAGCAAAAATAGCCATAGAAAATGTATTTTAATAAAAATATATTTTAAATCAGATTTACTCTATCATAGTCTTATTCGTCTTCTGAATAAAAAAAATAAAAAAAAACAGAAATCAAAATCAAAAAAGTTTTATTCATTAGAAAAACATGGCGTTTCAAACAATAGTCTGAGGAGTGAGTGTTACAAATTGCAACTTACAATAAAAGAATAATTATTTACGCACGGTCGAGTTATCCCCGAAAAGCGGGACTGAGCTTGTCCCGCGCGGGATATTTAATTTTGATTTAAAAATCGGGACGTCTGGCAACGCTGGTTCTCACCCATAGTTCACAGGAAAACCTAAACGAAAATCTTATAAGTCATAAAGTACTGACGAAAAACGGAATAGTACGGAACCCTCTTCTCGCGAGTTCGACTTGCACTAGACCGATTTTTTTTCAGTTGCGTTCTTGATTATATTAGGGTCACACGTGGTACACAAAATAACGGGTTTAGTTTTTTTAAGCAAATTTTGTGTATGGAGCGAGAATAGAATTTTTCGTTCATTCTTTTAGTACATGACCAAATGAAGAGAAAATCGAATTTTGTTAAAAGGTTTTTTTAAGATTGTGTTTATAGATAAAATAGGGTCGGGCATAGAAGACAGTGACAAAAATATAGATACTTATTTGTAATATACAGGGTGATTAGTAGATTGCAAATTCTTTTTTCGGCTATGCTGTTCCTTCTAGGTATTGCAGAAAATTTCGGCAATTAGATAAAATGATAGACAAAATTCTCAAATCAATTATCGGTGTACATGATTCTCAAAGGTGTTTTTTGTCGGTATAAAATATTTCCTTAAATACTATATCAAAATTAATGTTTGATACGCCACTTTGGAAATTATTTTTCTCTTTAATGACGAAAACTAAGTTAATATCTTAAAATTAATGTTTTCATTAAAAAATTATAGTTTAAAACTATTAACAATTTCAGTACACTAATAGGGATGTTGACTATTTTTGGGAAAGTGTTTTAAATCGTGCATAAGTACCTAATATTGCTACAAATATTTATTATTAACTCAAGCCTTAACAATCATGTATTTTAAATCCCGTTTCAAATTTCGGTCCAAAACGCTAATACTAGTCGCGTGACGTCACCTGGTCATACCAAAGGAGGCTCAAAAGTTTACACAGGAGCTACCATTCTATAGATGCGGTCACAAAGTAGGAGGCTGTGCTCATAAGCGCTAGTAAATTAATGAGGTTATGAAAAGTGTTTTCGTAATTCTTGCTATAAAAGATGAATTCTAAGTTTTCGAACTATTAACCTTAATAAATACACTTTCCATGACGTTAAAACTTCATGCAGTGTTTTTTTAAAGAAATTTTCGAATAAATTACACACTAAATATTAATCAAACAATGAAGTTTTTTGACTGCGGCTGAACATATGACGTCATGCGCTCTGATTGGTGTCTGTTGTCACGTGACTTGAGAGCTTTTATTTATTAAATATTAATTAAATTCCTTAAAAATAAGGAAAAATATAGTGTTTTTTAGTATTTCTATCATAGAAACTACCACTTAACGTTAAAATTATAATTTTATTTGAATACAGTCAACATCCCTATTGCCAAAATATACTCGCCACTCTGCTAAATATACAGGTCACCTCGTTAGTGAATAACGTCAGCTAGAAAACCGTTCAATATTTTTATTAATGTACAGTCCACTGAGTGACGTCATCCCCTCCAACGGAACGAGGTTATCTTTGTATCTAATAACGTTGCTCGCCACTCGACTAAAATACTAGCATAGTCTGAACTAGGCTTAATGGCTTAGCTGTCTACAATCTCTAGGATGTTGACCTCTATTAAGAAGTATGATTTAATTTAGTTACAACGATTACGTAATTATATAAATTATACATCAAATGAAAGGTACTAAATTCACTTGTTAACCAGAAATGAATAAATGTTGTTTAGTTATAATAAATGATTATTTTATCGATTTAAAATTGTATAGATAAAACTATTTCGCATAATCCAAACAATATATGTTTCGAAATAAAAATTTACTAAGTTTAGAAGAAAAACATGTTTTTTCAAGTTAGATTATTATTTTAATAACACAAAGGTATTTATTGGTATTTATTATTTATAACTGAATTTGTTCTCGAACTGCATTGTTTCTTGTCTCAGCTGCCAGACTTCGGTTTTTTATGTTAAGGCTGTCGGAACGCTCTGAATTTAAGCCACACTACGAGACTAAAAAATGCTGTTGCAAGGGAGCCGCTGTCAGTTGATCACTCTAAATTTTGGAAATATTTTGAAGATTTAAAAAAACTTTTCCGTAAAAGGAAGAGTCACTTTAGGTTTGTGATGGAACAATTTTGTGAAATAAGTACGAATAAGGTCGTAGTGTAACATTGAAAACGTGTGTTTTTTGGCACAATTAATGCCAACTTTTTTCTAGTAAATCGTACCTAAATTACAAAAATAGTCTATTAGAGACCTAGATTTGTCCTTTATCTTTCTTATAGAGAAAGAATTTTTGCAAAATGTTGACGAATAAGTCTACAATCAGCTATCCCGAAGCCCTATTTTTGGCTTAATTTCAGAGCGTTTCAACAACCTTAATGAGCTCATAAAAATAAATAATTATGAGTAAAATCATCATTAGCGTCCTACCTATTAGTTATTACCAGTTCTTCAAACTGATTGCACATTGGTCAGTGTGATAAAAAAATCTGGATATCTGAATTACAATTTTTATAGCACAATGAAGGAAATCCCAATAAAACCGTTTTAAGCCAAGCAATATTTATCTCACCGAACCGAAAATTTATTATACTAATTAGCTGTTTGTGTCCTCAATATATCAATAAATAATCGGAATAATTTACTATATTCATATCCATATTAATAAATGATTGTTAATATTCATAGGTATTTGGATTGACAAGACTTGTTTAAAAATAATTCTTTAATATTTTTGTACAACGTTTCGTCTCTCTCGAGACTTCTTCAGGTACTAAAATTAGAACACAAAAAATAAATAAATAAATATCATTTTTACAAGTCAAGAGTTGTGAAAATATAACTAGTAGATAATTTTTAACATAATAAACAATATAAAAATTATCTACTAGTTATATTTTCACAACTCTTGACTTGTAAAAATGATATTTATTTATTTATTTTTTGTGTTCTAATTTTAGTACCTGAAGAAGTCTCGAGAGAGACGAAACGTTGTACAAAAATATTAAAGAATTATTTTTAAACAAGTCTTGTCAATCCAAATACCTATGAATATTAACAATCGGAATAATGTTTTGTCTTTTTCTTTAAATAATAATTCGGCACTTTTATTATTAATAATTATATCTAAATTGAATTTTTCATCAATCTGTAATATTTTGCTCTTGTGTATAAAGTCTGTCAAGTATAAATATATTGTCATCTATAGATTGTCCGTTGATTGGTTGTTGTGACGTCCGTTGTTCTTTTGTTTCCAGAACGATGACGGCCATCTGCTTCGTGTGCAATTTGCCGATCCTCTCGCACCAGGTGGGCCTGGTGTGGCAGGGAGGCAACGGCTGGGATGACCTCATGCGAGAGCAATCCGAGGAGTCGACCATACGCCAACGACTCGGCGGTCGGCGAGATTCGGCCGCACAAATTTCGAGCATTTCGCCGCCGATAGAAATACAGAACATGTCGCCTCCGAACACAGGTGAGGCGAAAATTTTCAATTTGCCGATTATCAAACATGGCGGACTGTCCGCCATGGTTGAACTTTATCTGTATATTATTCTGCAATATTAATTTGCTACTATTAACTACTCTGCCCGCGCCCCGCGAAGTCATCCGCGTGGTATAGTGGATATATTTTACCCGGTTAAATTATTTTATACTAGCGGCCCAGTCCGGCTTTGCCCGGGTGTAAATGTAATATATAGGATATAAAAGATGAGAATCATTATCATTAAATTCTCAACGTGTATTGAATTTGCGCGAATTCAATCGTTTTTATTTGTGAATGTTCAAAAATCGAAGAAAAATCTTATTTCCCAAAAAGAAATTTAAAAAATTCTGTTGATCCGATCGCTACCAAACTTCAGAAGATCACCCGCTGGGCTAATCTAAAGATTGTCTGAAAATTTCATCAAAAATGGTCTACCCGTTTGGAGTCCACAGATTACATATACATCGTCTTTTATCTTAGATTATTAAAATGTAAAAAGTGGTTATAGTGACATAACGATAATAGTTGGACATATAGTATCGCGAAGTTTTTTGTAGTTATTGATATGTTCTTTAATATTGTAGAACATACTTTTGTTCTATCATCAATAGTTTCCGCAGCGCATGCGACGAAAGATGTTTTATGGCATTTTTTTTACACCTTGGGTTACGTTACTAAAGTTTTAGTAAGGATCCCTAATATTTTCTAGCAATAAATATAGCCTATGTTACTCAGGGTGAATGTAGCTTTCTAATGGTGAAAGAATTTTTTAAATCGGCACAGTAGTTTTTGAGTTTATTCATTACAAACACACACCAAAATACAAATCTTTCCTCTTTATAATATTAGTGTAGATAAAATCCATCCCCACTCCGTTCGGGTAGTGTGTTCAAAAGACAGTCGAACATTCATTTCTTTTTTTTCTTTTTTTTTTTGTTGATTTGAAGAAAAATGAACATCTCTTATGACAAAGTCACCGTTACGACTGTCATTTGTTTAACGCTGTGATAAAATAATTAGATTAATTTTCGTTGTCTTCATTGTTGGAGCGGCGTCTTGCAATGCTGTTTTTATTAAAGTAATTAGTCTAGACTCGAGACAACAAAACTACCAACTGCAAACTTAATGAATTAAATATACCTAACTAACATCAAGGTAGTTTTCTTTTAGATTTTTTTTTGAAATAGAAATACTTTTACACAGCTAATTGGATCGATAAGTGTTTAATAAATCGTAAACTAATTGACTTGTCGTGGAACAAAAAAAATGTATGATACTAACATAGAGAAATACAAGCCTTTTATTAGTGTATTTGCCATATGGCAACATACACTATTGGCGTTGGTCGGATGGCGGGACCTAGGGGTCGGACCAAAATTTCTCGACGTTTCATAACCTTCTAAACACTTTGGCACCATTTTTAAAAATGTTTATATATATATGTATATATATATATATATATATATATATATATATATATATATATATATATATATATATGTGCGGGCAATAACTTTCGAAGGAGTTAATTGATTTTAACGAAATTTGGCACACATGTTGGAATCCATCACCGCACGAAGCCTATTTAAAATGGGCCCAATCGAGTCATTTTAAGGGTTGAAAAAAGTTTTTGGGCCCAAAAATACCGAAAAAATTCTCAGAATCGTTTCAAAATTGAAATTTAACCCTTTAGTAGCAATTAAAAAGTGCTCCTAAAATTATAAGCAAATCGGCCCGACAGGACCGGACTTACAAATTTTATGAAAAACTAGTTTGCGTATACGAATTTACTTACTGAAGGTCGTATTTAATTTGGTGCAAATGTTGGATTGATAACAATATTTCAACTAATAAAATTATTATTGTAAGGGGTGTATTAAGGGGTTCAATTTTTTTTTTTATTTTGTCCAAAAACAAACTTAAGTTCACGTAATAAAGCCACAATACCTGTATTAGCAAATACACTATATTGTCGGCAGGGTTTTGGCACTGCGACCCGGGTTTTTTTTATTTCTGTTTTTATCTGTCGCAAAAAAGCAAAATAACTTGCGTCCTACTTAAAATAAAAGGGGCAATGCTAGTTTTTCGTATATTTTTTAACTATCTTTTAAGCTACGCATTTTAAAATTGTAAAAAATATATATTTGTATTTCTTATAATGAGTTAGAGTTGGGTAACTCAGATCTGAACCGGTTCAAAGAGCCGACTCCGACAGAAGATCCGTGAGAGCCGACTCACTTTTTTTTGAGCCGATGATCAACGGATCCGCATGACTCAGTGAAACACTTAACACACAGAAGCACATTTTACACTTTAGATTAGCCCAGCGGGTGATCTGAAGTTTGGAATTTTTAGTGTATTTGCCATATGGCAACATACACTATTGGCGTCGGTCGGATGGCGGGACCTAGGTGTCGGACCAAAATTTCTCGACGTTTCATAACCTCCTAAACACTTTGGCACCATTTTTAAAAATGTTTATATATATATGTATATATATATATATTTATATATATATATATATATATATATATATATACGTATATATATATATATATATATATGTGTGCGGGCTATAACTTTCGAAAGAGTTAATTGATTTTAACCAAATTTGGCCCACGTGTTGAAATCCATCACCGCAAGAAGCCTATTTAAAATGGGCGTAATCAGGGCATTTTAAGGGTAGTTTTTAGGGGTTGAAAAATGTTTTTGGGCCCCAAAATACCGAAAAAATTCTCAGAATCATTTCAAAATTGACATTTACCCCTTTAGTAGTAATTAAAAAGTGTCCCTAAAATTTTAATAAAATCGGCCCGACAGGACCGGACTTACAAATTTTTTGAAAACACTAATTTGCAGATAGTGACATATTTATTGAAGGGTGTCTGTAATTCGGTGTAGACGTTAGATTGATAATAATATTATAATTAAGAAAAAAAATGTTATTTTAAGGGGTGTATTAAGGGGTTAAATTTTTTATTTTGCCCAAAAACAAATTTAATTTCACATAATAAAAGTATAAAACCACACGGCCCAAATACACTATATTGTCGGCAGGGTTTTGGCACTGCGACCCGGGTTTTTTAAATTTCTTTTTGGGAAATAAGATTTTTCTTCGATTTTTGAACATTCACAATTAAAAGCGATTGAATTCGCGCAAATTCAATACACGTTGAGAATTTAATGATAATGATTCTCATCTTTTATATCCTATATATTACATTTACACCCGGGCGAAGCCGGACTGGGCCGCTAGTATAATATATAATGTGAATTCAGGATACAAGGGTCATTCAAAACAAATAATTCTTATTTATGATTAAAATGTATTGGTCTCTGATGTGTATTGTATTTTAATAATTACATAAAATGTACTTAAGTTACGTAATGACGGATTTTAATTTAAAATAAAATATTTAATTTAGAATCGGCAGTCCACTATCGTCTTTTGAACACAGAACAATAAAACATAATTGTAATAATATTGTATTTCTAAAATATTATTCTTATGAATAAAATTTAGTGTCAATTCTACGGTGTATAATTTATTAAGCGTAAGACACAACAGTCTCTTATTAATATAAGTGATAATTTCTCTATCTTGAAAAATCTTTGTCAATTAGTTTGTTTAGAATATTTTTTCACATACAGTGTATTTAGTATTGATTTCCAGGTCTCTGATGAAACTGCATTCGTAGCCGAAACGTTAGACCAATAATTAAAATCTAATAAGAATTGTTTTGAATGAGCCTTGTATTCTGAATTCAAACATATAAAAATCTTCTATTTTATAGAAACATGTAGTATAGATCTCGATTGTAATGCTCTTATGACTCGTGTGACTGTTAAACTCACTGTCGCTCGCGTAACTTAATGTCACAACTTATAACATAATAACTTCATTTACGTACTATAGATACATATTAATTTCATTTTCAGTTTGACGACAGATGACGTTGACTAGTGAAATTTACTTTACCATCGTGTACTGCAGAATTTTAAACGACGTCGTACTGAGTTGTAGATAAATTCGTAGGTTAGGTTATTTTTGACAGCCAGTTGTATCGTTCGTGTTTTGTATTCTATGACAAAATGGATGTATGCGACATCTATGACCACGGTGAGATATTCGTATAAAAAACGAATTACGGATCGATATTGCTCTTTTTCCATTTTGTCGAAAAATACAAACCACGAATGATACAACTGGCTGTCAAAAATAACCTAACCTATGAATTTATCTACAATTCAGCACGAGGTCGTTTAAAAGTCTGCAGTACAGGCTGGTAAAGTCAATTTCACTAGTCAACGTCATCTGTCGTCTAAAATCTACAATAAAAAAAAAATAAAAGAGGTCACCTCTGTATATAATAACCTTGGGTTGTGATCAGACGTGTTTTGCCTTTGATATTAATACCGCTAACATAATACAGGTTGTCCGAGAATTATCTTTACAACTTTGAAATTTAATAACTTTTGAAATAAAAAAGATATTCACATTCTGTGTTCTGCTGTTATTAATGCAACTCATAGAGTTTTATTCTCTGGGGTTATTTGAAGGATATTGTTTATCGGAGAAAGGTTACTGACATTGCTGACTTAAAAACCCACTGTCACAGACGCTATGTCACAGCGTACCTGGCAAGAAATCGATTACCGACTGGATGTGCTTCGGGCCACACGTGGTGCACATGTGGAGGTGCTAACCTAAACAGAACAAAACTTTATGAGTTGCACTAATAACTGTAGAAAACAGAATGTGAATACCCTTTTTATTTCAAAAGTTATTAAATTTCAAAGTTGTAAAGATAGTTCTCGGACACTCTGTATTTATAATACCAAAACCACTTGAAGGTCCAACTCGGAGGCGGCGCAGTTCTCTGGCCCAACTGACCGACATCCTCCGGGAATGGGGCGGCGGCAGTGGCAAGCGGAGCAAAGCGCCGCTGTGTCGACGCGAGACACTTGCCGATTTGGCGCGAAGCCTTCCGTGGGGTCGTCAGAGTGCCACCGATCACGATCGGAAAAGACGCGAATCGATTGCCGATTCTGGAATCAAGACTTCGAGTTCCAAGTCGCGGCGAGACTCGCAGATTACGTCGTCGGCGGCCGATTTCCGGCAGGACCTGGTGAAGAATTGGTCGCGCAGAGAGTCGATGACTGTCATAACGCCGACACCTGGTGGGAGACGTGGGTCCGGCGAAAGTGCCAGAAGCGGGCGACGCGATTCAACATCCAAAAGCGTCAAAAGTAAGTTTGTGAAATTGGAATCTTATTTTGTTCAATATACAGTGTAAACTCTATATAGCGACGCTGAAGAGACTGAACATTTTCTGGCGTTATAGAGAGTTGTCGCTATATGGAGAACAAGAAAAAGCAATATGGTTTTACTATTATAGTATTATTTAATAATAACGCATAAAACTTACAAAGAAACATTACTATTAACACAAAATATAACAACGCTTATTGCGTAAAATCTGTTATCTTCGTCTGATGTTTTTTGCTATGCCAGTATTTCGGCAACTTTGAAAGTACCTACAAACAGTAGGTGCTTTATAAGTTGCCGAAATTACTTGCTTTATAATGACAGATTATGGTCGTTATTTGGAGTGGGTGCAGCGTTGCCAGACGTCCCGATTTTGGCGAGACGTCCCGATTTTTAAATCAAAATTAAATGTCCCGCGCGGGACAGGCTCAGACCCCCTTTTCGGGGATAACTCGACCGTGCGTAAATAATTATTCTTTTATTGTAAGTTGCAATTTGTAACACTCACTCCTCAGACTATTGTTTGAAACGCCATATTTTTCTAATGAATACGACTTTTTTGATTTTGATTTCTGTTTTTTTTTTATTTTTTTTATTCAGAAAACGAATAAGACTCAACTATTCAACGATAGGGTAAATCTGATTTAAAATATCATATTTTTATAAAAATACATTTTCTATGGCTATTTCTGCTATCTATTGTCACGTAAACGCAATTTGAACTCAAATAAAAAGATAAATATTAAAAAACTTTTGATTATATACGTCTTTTTACTATGTCCCACTTTCGACGAAAGAATCCCGCTTTTTTTACTCAAAAAGTTCTAAAATCTGGCAACGCTGAGTGGGTGTGATGTTACATAGAGTGTATCATTATATGAACAACAAGGCAAACCAACCAAAGTCTACTAATTTCGACGTTTTAGGGAGTTTGACGTTAAATCGAGTGACGTTACATGGAGCTTACACTGTATTCTGTTCGAGAAAATTTTTGAAAAGTAAATTCACCCAGTTTTGTTTCAGTTCAAGTTTACTTACAGCAAAAATCACGCTGAATCGATTCCAACCTTCTGTATCATTCTTTGTTTCGCAGTTACTTTTTAATTAAAAAAAAAGGAATTTTTGAAAAATAAATTAACTCCGTTTTGTTTGACTATAAGTAAGAAAACAATCACGCTGTTTTTAAAGTATTTTTTTTTAATTTATTTTATTCGAAACCTTCGACATGACTGAACACCAGCTAACCCGATATTTATTTTGTGTGACGTCACAGGTACGTCCCGACGCGGTTCCGGTGAGAGCGCGAGGAGCGGTCGCCGCGACTCGACGACAATCATTACGCCGCCGTCGAAAAAAATGGGCGGCAGCGTCCACAAGAAACGTCGCGACTCGCGCGTCAGCGAATCGGCCGTGTCAACCGGTTCGGGCGGAGGCGGCGGTGGCAGCGGGGGCGGTTATTATCGACAGGAGCAGCGACCGTCCACGTCGTCGACGGCGTCCGATTCGGCGCCTGTGGTCATCTGTCTCAGTACAAACATACAAACAACCACCGGTGTTCACCCAGCTGCCGAAAAGGGTTTGTGAAAATTACTAACTGCACAAATAGGAACGTTTCGGGGCTTGTACGCCGTGGTCCATTGGTATTTCTGCCTGACGTTTCGTCTACAACTGCGGTAGACATTATCAAAAACGATGTGGCAGCAGGCGAAGTGTCCTCCTTGGCGGCCCACAGGTCAGTGTGTCGATGACTAAGCGTAATGGTGTTCTCTGCTCGGTCGTAGTCCATGCTCCTACTACGACCGAGCAGTAAACACTCGGTTCGACACCAGTCAACGACACACTTACCTGTGAGCTGCCTAGAAGGAGACTTCGCCTGCTGCCACACCGTCTTTGAGAATGTCTACCGCAGTTGTAGACGAAACGTCAGGGAGAAACACTATTATGGACTTTCTTAGTTGGATTAGTAAACATACATATGAATAAATTTTGTGTTGAGCAAAAATGATCCCCACTTGTAATTTTAACCGAAATCATTACAAAAGAACTTAAACCAGATGTTAGTATATGTTTTATTTCAATAATATAACCGTTGAAAGAAAGTTTGGATGATGAACAATCAAAAGTCTGATTTGAAATTTTAATCTAGACGCAACAAATTTTAGAAAAACCCGGGTCGCAGTGCCAAAACCCTGCCGACAATATAGTGTATTTGCTTGTATAGGGCCGTGTGGTTTTATACTTTCATTATGTGAAATTAAGTTTGTTTTTGGGCAAAATAAATTTAACCCCTTAATACACCCCTTAAAATAACATTTTTTTTTAATTGTAATATTATTATCAATCTAACGTCTACACCAAATTAAATACACCCTTCAATAAATAAGTCACTATCTGCAAACTAGTGTTTTCATAAAATTTGTAAATCCGGTCCTGTCGGGCCGATTTTATTAAAATTGTGGAGAAACTTTTTAATCACTACCAAAGGGTTAAATTTCAATTTTGAAACGATTCGGAGAATTTTTTCGGTATTTTGGGGCCCAAAAACAGTTTTCAACCCCTAAAAACTACCCTTAAAATAGCCCGATTAGGCCCATTTTAAATAGGCTTCTTGCGGTGATGGATTTCAACATGTGGCCCGAATTTAGTTGAAATCAATTAACTCTTTCGAAAGTTATCGCGCGTACATATATATATATATATATATATATATATATATATACGTATATAAATATATATATATATATATATATATATATACGTATATAAATATATATATATATATATATACATATATATATAAACATTTTTAAAAATGGTGCCAAAGTGTTTAGGAGGTTATGAAACGTCGAGAAATTTTGGTCCGACCCCTAGGTCCCGCCATCCAACCGACGCCAATAGTGTATGTTGCCATATGGCAAATACACTAATAAAATTGTTTAATGTTAGTTTTAATCAAAATATAAATTGTGCTAACTTTTATGATAATGATGATGTATATTATTATTAATACAATTCACCAATCATTGACTTGCCTAAGGCCCTGAAGATGAAATAAAATATTTCGAAACGTTGGCCACAAGCGAAACATCATTAAAGCTTTTTTCTTTTAATTGTTTCTCATCCAAAGTTCTTTTCAACGATTAAGTTAGATGCTAAATAAAATTTTGTTCAATGTTGGCTTGTGTTTTGTGTCTTGATTAAACGGTAGTAGGGATGATATAACGCGTAGCGCTCTGTTTTATCGACAGAGAAGACTGACAGCAGCACTCAAGCCTTACCGACGCCCCCGACAATCATCATGTCCAGCGTAACCCCACCGGCCACGAGTCCCACCGCCCCGGGCTCCCAGCAAACGACGGCGCCGCCCTCTCCTACCAGACAGCATCCCTTGTTGTCTACGAGGCGAGATTCGACCACCCAGTGCGGCCACAGGTAAGAAGATTTCTTAAAAAATGATAAAATTGAACTGTTTTTGGTTCCATATGTTGGTTTGTTTTTAGCCTCTTACGCCCAAACTTCTAATAACCTTGATTATCGGCGCTTTCCAGGTTAAATCGTCGTGATTCCCGGTCCCACGCGAGTCCCGAACGAACTCCTCGCATGATGCGTCTCCAGCGCCAGGCGACGGCCATCGACGAAAGCTGTCTACCTCCTGCAGGTTGGGGTCGTCGGGAGTCGCAGCCGATGCTGAGTCCGGATGTCGACGATACGGGACGCAAGGCTCGCCGAGACAGTTTGAGTCCGGATTCGGCGTCGCATAGCCGGAGGGAATCCAGAACGCATTTGAGTCCGGACAGATCCATGGAACGGGATGTGAGTCCGGTTAGGAAAAGTAGACGTGGGAGACTTAGAAGACAGTCGACTTCGATAGCTGGTGGACCGAGGCCTTCGATCAGTCATTCGGCTGGAGGACAGACTTCAAGGTGAGGATTTTTACTAAAAATAAGTAGTTGCATGTAACAATCTTGGATTAGAACCTGAAAACTGAGGGTTTGTAATAGAAGAGCCATAGAAACATGATGTAAATAACAACATTGCTACACCCTCAACTTTTTTCCTACAATCTTGAAGCAAATGAAATTTAATAATTCATAATCTTACATTCTCCTTTGCTGCAAACGATTTCAAAAATACTTCCAATAAATTGTTCGTATTTTTTAAGATCACCGGACTCCAGCAGTTGTTCGTCACGTGATCCTAGTCCTTGTGCGCGCGGCCGGGAACCCCCGGAACCCGTACACCGTCCGAGCATGCGCAGACAATCGACAACGGAGGAAATCCTGATCTCGCGCGGTTTTCGTAGACAGAGCACGACCGAAGAAATGATTCGCTGTAGAAATTTTCGACGCCAAAGTTCGCAGAGCGACGACACGTCCAGATATCGCGGCAGGAGAGACTCGTGCGCCCAAATCACCGATGGTACGATCGCCTCCATGACCATTGAAACCACCAGCACGTTCTTTGATTCCAGCACGCAGACAGGTAGGATTTTTTTTCATTTTATTGAATTTGTAAATATGTTTTTACCCGACTGCTAAGAAGGATTATCTTCTTTGCGCGTATCTATGTATGTAAATTTTTTTACTACCTCTT
Source organism: Venustoraphidia nigricollis (assembly GCA_034508555.1). Taxonomy (NCBI): domain Eukaryota; kingdom Metazoa; phylum Arthropoda; class Insecta; order Raphidioptera; family Raphidiidae; genus Venustoraphidia; species Venustoraphidia nigricollis. The sequence continues at coordinate 4,190,048 of JAVRKA010000025.1, read as the reverse complement.
ATTATGCAAAAAAACTATGTTAAATACTCGTATACGCAGTTAAGAAAAAAATATTGTAACAAAACTGTTCTTCGTGGTGTTTTAAAAATGATTTATTTACAACAAACGAAATAAATACAAAACAGATAAACTAAAAGGTATTTCTCTAACAATAATGAAATAATCTAAACAATGAAAAACAAACGGATTCTAATAAATAATACAACAATGACTATATACACAACTATTTACAACACATCGAAATTTATGTAATAATGCTATTTATGTAAACTGTCCGTCGTACCGACTATGCATCTACCCACTGACAAAAAGAAACTAACAATGAAATGAACTTAACGTAATTCTCTAATAATGAAATAAACTAACAGATTTTGATAAATAATAAGACAACAATGGCTATATACACAATACCATACTTTAAACACGTACCGAAATTTATGTACTACCGCACTACTATTTATGTAACTATGATTTATGTCTGTTGTGATGTGCTCTCACTGTAGCAAGCAAACAACTGCCTTTGACTCACTCACTGTACTGTTCTCCCGTTCTCGATTATTCCAGAAACTTCTGTCAGTTTGTTCGTGAAGCCTGTGTCATTTCCAGTGGCGTAACAATTGGGGTCGCGCTACAATATCATTACAATCGATTAATTATTTTTCGAACAGAATCGAAATAAAATTCTACAATGCTTTTCTTATGGAGAAAAATATGTGTTCACACATTGTCAAATCAAATTATTTGACAATCCTTTCTGCAACCCAGCATAAAGCAGACATGGGCAGTACGCCATTGCATTGGTGTGATTATGATACGATGGAGAATGTAATATGTAAGCCAGGAAGTTATTCCTGAGGGGCCTGTTAGGTAGGTATCTAACTATCCTGCAAGTTTATACATTAGGTGTACGCCCACGTCTAACAACACTAAAATCAAAGTTTACTCGTTAAACTGTTGCATCGCAAGGAAAGCTGCTTGCTGTTATTGTACATCGATCTCTTAATAACTCCATTTTTTCATAGTCAAAATAACAGCTGCTGTTTGACCTTAAAACGAAACTGAATATTTTTAACACGCTTTTATTAGCTTCACCTGTATGTTTGTAAAGGAATCTTTGAACGTGAAATTCACCCATTTCAAAACGTCAAATTAAACTGTAACTTTGCACATTCATCAAGGACCGATGACAATACAATAATTTAATAAGTGTGTCTCATTCTCCTGCCCAGGACCGTCAGGATAAAAAAAATAAAATTTTAGAATGTATGTAACGGAATCTTTGAACGTGAAATTCACCCATTTCAAAACGTCAGATTAAACTGAAACTTTACACATTTATCAAGGACCGATGACAATACAATAATTTAATAAGTTTGTCCCATTATCCTGACCAGGACCTGCAGGATAAAAAAACTTGAAAATTTACAGCAAGCAAGCGAACACGCTGCACAGTGACGTACGTTGCTTACCCCATAGTCAAATCCAATATTGTTTTTTAGTCTTATCATTAAAATTAGAGTTTAAAAAACTAAAACAACACGCTTTTATGAACTAAAAAATTCAAAATAATTTAATAACAAAATTAGCTACACTGTAAAAAGCGTAGGGTATAATCTATATAAATGTTCATTTATTACCGATATTAAGCATTCCACGCTTTTTACAGTAAAGCTAATTTTGTTGTCAAATTATTTAGCATTTTTTAGTTCATAAAAGCGTGTTGTTTTAGTTTTTTAAACTCTAATTTTATTTTAAACAACTCCGTAAATTAATTAGGTACATTTATGGACCCAAGGTCAAGAATCCGTCGGTAGACACATCAAACCTTCAGGTTATTCTTCTGGTTTTTATTTATTCTTGTCCTATAGTAGGCAAACTCTCAAGCCTACTCAAAAGAGTAAAAGTTTCGATTTTCCTATCGGTGTGGATCTAAGATTCGTCAACTTTCCCCAACTCGTTAGTGTGAAACATAACCTAACTTTCCACTCGAACTATTTACACAACATTATACTCTATCACTTACAGTTTTACCTTAAACTATAGTTAACTTTGGATTGAGACAATTGAACGTCGTGAAACTATGTGCGTGACAGTCAACTGTTACGCACAAATCTTCGCGCGATTATTACTGTAATTTGTCTACGAAATTGATGCGTAATTGTTTCGCATTCCGAATGTCTATTGTTTTAATATTAATCATAAATTAAATTGTACAGACATTTAACGTCCGTTTCTCAACAAATAATGGACTATATTTGCAAGTGGGTGGAGCTTAAACTATTTGCGAATGGCGCGCTTACGGTGGCAAAATAAGAAAACTTATGCAAAGTTCGTTACTACGGTTTTCGCGGCATTCCCAACACGATTCTAGAGTGACTAAAATTCTAGAGCTATTAAGCATTTTTGGGTAGGTATTTGAGACACTGTGAAAATTTGTACAATATCTCTTTAGTAATATCCGAATACAAAAACACAGACCTGGCTGAAAAGTAGCGGGACTTAACCGGATTAACCGATTTTTAAATGTTTATACCTTGAAATTTAGTATTTAAAGCGTTGAAAAATAAAAAACCCGGGTCGCAGTGCCAAAACCCTGCCGACAATATAGTGTATTTGCTTGTATAGGGCCGTGTGGTTTTATACTTTTATTATGTGAAATTAAGTTTGTTTTTGGGCAAAATAAAAAATTTAACCCCTTAATACACCCTTTAAAATAACATTTTTTTTTCTTAATTGTAATATTATTATCAATCTAACGTCTACACCGAAATAAATACAGCCTTTAATAAATAAGTCACTATCTGAAAATTAGTATTTTCAAAAAATTTGTAAGTCCGGTCCTGTTGAGCCGATTTTATTAAAATTTTAGGGGCACTTTTTAATTGCTACTAACTGGATAAATGTCAATTTTGAAACGATTCTGAGAATTTTTTCGGTATTTTGGGGCCCAAAAACATTTTTCAACCCCTAAAAACTACCCTTAAAATGGCCCGATTACGCCCATTTTAAATAGGCTTCTTGCAGTGATGGATTTCAACACGTGGGCCAAATTTCGTTAAAATCAATTAACTCTTTCGAAAGTTATTGCCCGCACACACACATATATATATATATATATATATATATATATATATATATATACATACATATATATATAAACATTTTCAAAAATAGTGCCAAAGTGTTTAGGAGGCTATGAAACGTCGAGAAATTTTGGTCCGACCCCAAGGTCCCGCCATCCGACCAACGCCAATAGTATATGTTGCCTTATGGCAAATACACTAAAAAGACAGATTGTTTAATCGGGTTTAAAACTTAGCCAGATGTTTGCAAAATTATGTTTTTTAAGATTTAAAAAATATATTTGAAGCACGTTTAAATTTAAACAGAGTAATATTGCTAACTAAAAATAGATATATTGAAAAAGACAGGTCGTTTTGGTGGGGCATTTTACTTGCCAGGCGATCAATATGTTTGATGATAAAACGGTTAAGTCGGTTAAACCCCGCTACCGTTCTTCAGGTGTGTGTTTTTATATTCGGATGTTAATAAGAAGGTATTGTACAAATTTTCATACTGCCTCAAATACCTACCCAAAAATGTCTAACAGCTCTTATAAGAGTGTTTCAGAGAAATATTTTCGACCGAATCGTATGAAATTTTGTTTCTTTACGTAAGGAACCATCTGTACATTTGTTTGAAAATTTCAGAACAAAACAGGCAGACACGAGAGTGATCCTATAAGAATTCCGTTTTTTCATCAGATGTAAGGAACCCTAAAAAACACAAAAAAAACCTGGACAAGATTGCCGGTGGATAAATGGCTTTGCGACGAAAAGCAATTGAAAAAACTCATGTCAAACTTAAAAAAACCGTTTAAGAATTCATTAAAACTTTTAAAACAAACTATGATCAACCCTCTGTCGGTAACAACTCACACTACAAAACAATCGATAATAGTTTATAATTGTTGAAATATAAAATCCGGTATGTTTTGTTCGTTAGTACAATATCCATTCACCAGGCGGGCGCTAGTAAATCCGGAAGACCACGCATTTTTATCAAACGCTACAAAAATCCCATTCCAAAAACCGTTTAAAAATTTATAAAAACTTTTAAAACAGACCATGATCAACACTCTGTCGGTAACAACGTACACTACAAAACAATCGATAATGTGTAATTTCTGAAATTGAAAATCCGGTATGTTTAGTGCAGTATTTGTTCACCAGGCCGGCGCTAGTAAATCCGGGAGACAAAACATTTTTGTTAAACGCTACAACCGGAATCGATAATAATTTTAGCAGGGCGTAGTTCTGTTCTCTGCTCGATAGGGCGGCGCTGGCAGTGTCGGTCGTAGGATGTTCTACAACCCGGTCGGTATAATCGATTCTCTGAGGCAGAAGCGGGATACATTCGGTATTCAACATTATTCTATAGAGGCGGGCTGCGTAGTATGAGCGGAATAATTGTTGAGAGTTTAAAATCGGTTGTCAGGGTATCTGGAGGTAACCAAGGGCTTCATAATCACGTGACTTCTTTCGTTCACAAATTATTCCTTAGTCGTTTTGGTTTCCGAAATTATTTTTCTTTAAACCCTGTCTAAAGTACGTATTTTCGGCTTCGATTTTAAGGCAGAAAGCACTGCTGGAATTACTCGGATGTCGTCTGTAACGGCGGGCCGAAACAGTTTTCTCTTAAACACTGCTACGAAAGTACGCCCTTTCGGCCGTGTATGAAAAAAAATAGTATACACCATATGACCAGAGAGTTGAAATTTGTATCTGGTGTAATATACTATTTTTCTACCATGTCGGATTGAAAATGTGACGTCACAATACATGATTCTTATATTTTAAAATAGAATATGTATTAAGAAAACGATTTGCTTTTTATAAACCCTTGTTAAAGCTATTTTTTTTAAATTAATATTGTTACTGCTCATGATAAATATAAATATTGCAAATTTGTAATCTTTAGCATTTTCTATGTTTAGTTCGAGTTTCCATTATCCTACTATTTAGTCATTTCTTTTGTTTATTTAAAACTCAAGTGCCTAAGATGATTTTCTGTCATCAAAAATGTTTGAAACTGTCACGATTTTAAGATCATTTATGTAGAATTGATGACTGAATTGAAGAGGTGCCAATAGAAGGAATAGTATTTTTGATGTGAAATATCTAATGGAGCGCTTGGATAGGAGTGAAAATGTTCCGATTGCACGTCTAGACGTCCCATTCGGTCAGTCTCGCGTCTCGTCGACTCTTTCCGACGTATCTTCACGCCCCCCTCTCAAGTATGTAGGGTTTCAATTCGGCGTTGTAGAACTTCTTGGTTCTTAGGCTTGTAGGTCGTGGTCTGTTGGTATTTTTACCTGACGTTTCGTCTACAACTGCGGTAGACATTATCAAAGGCGATGTGGTAGCGAGCAAAGGCTGTTCTACCGCGGTTGTCAGGTTGCAATACCAATGGACCACGGCCTATAAGCTAGGAAGCCAAGAAGCTTTACAATAACTCAGATTACATATTTTGGCTACAGTAAATAAGGGAAAGTCTTGTTCATAACTATTAAGGCACCACAGTTCATTGTGTATAGAAAGTGGTATGTTTGCTTACAAATCAAGAACCACTGAGCTAAATTTTTATAAAATGTTTTTTGAAATGTAGACTTTTATCAAAAAGTTTTAAGTTAACGGTCGTTGAATTCGGTGATAGTTTATAGGGAAAGACATTCATTAACGTATTTCAACAAATATAAAATATGACTTTTATTCGTTCGAATGCGACTTAAGTGATACAGGTGGGTTTGTACAGCCCTGACGCGTACGGGATCAGAGAGTCTGTCGATGGTTCGGCCGGTAAACTGTCTCTGGCGGTGGCGCCAGTCGTCGGGACGACACAACACTCGCGCTCCTCGCCGTCGGGACGCCATCGGCGCGTAGGCGTCTATGGCGCACGTGCGTCGCGACCTGGGAGGTTTGAAACATAAAGTCAGGAGCCATCCGTTCACCAAAACTCGTTAGACAACTTTGAATCATCACGCTTAAAAATTATCGGAACTTTATCAAAAAAAAAAAGAGGTGCGTCGGTTTGTGGATACACGACGGAAACTATGCTCCTGACGCATTTTATAATAATGTTTAAAATATACGTACCTATATACGAAACAGACGAAATTATTAAATGTTTGAAGTTTAACTTCTTTGGCGACGTATCTGTTTGAAAAATGTAAGAAATTGAGGGGAAGTAGAATAAACAAATCAAGTGGAAGTTAGTTTGTCCTCTAAATTACATGAAACTGACAAGGATAGAAGTTTATAGTGTGTTGCATTTTGATTTTATTGCGAACAATTGAAGTACAAAATAATGTCTGTAATTTGACGTACAAACGGTAGGAACTCATAATATATATTTCATGTAAATTCAGAAAGGAAAATATTGAATATCATATTCTCTATGTTCAGACATCAGAACAATTTTCGGATTAAACATTTTTTAAATACAAGTATATGCTGAAACGTCACATAATGTGAGGTTATGGTGTTGATATACTACAGACAATTCATATTAATAACTTCTTTAGCGACGTATGTGTTTGAAAGATGTAAGAAATTGAGAGGAAGTAGAATAAACAAATCAAATGGAAGTTAGTTTGTCCTCTAAATTACATGAAACTGACAAGGATAGAAGTTTATAGTGTGTTGCATTTTGATTTTATTGCGAACAATTGAAGTACAAAATAATTTCTGTAATTTGACGTACAAACGGTAGGAACTCATAATATATATTTCATGTAAATTCAGAAAAAAAAAATATATTTTCAGATATCAGAACAATTTTCGGATTAAACATTTTTTAAATACAAGTATATGCTGAAACGTCACATAATGTGAGGTTATGATGTTGATATACTACAGACAATTCATATTAAAAATGTTTTTCTGTAGATTATAGTATGTAAATAAAACTATGGTATGAATGTGACGATCAGTCCATTTGAGAATTTTCACATGACATAAACATCAAAGTGCCCTCGTAAAATGCGTAATAATTTCGCAGTAATTATAATATTAAAAACTAAAGAAGTTAAACTTCTTATGTGAGCTTATGAGGGTGAGGCTCATTTTTTTAATAAATTTCGACTTCAATGTTTCAATGTACAGAATATCTAGATCAATTTCGACAATTTTCGTCCATCCGTTTCGGGTTAAAAAGTGAAACTCCACGTTTGAATTTGACACCTCCATGTCGTAATGTCCAGGCCGCTCGCATGCATTGCGTCTCGCTTGCACGATTCGCCGTTGCAATATTAATGAAGTGCGCTAGAGAGAGACAAAAAACTCAACTCGTGTGTGTGTGTGTGTCCGTGCGTGTGTATTTTGCTTTAAGCATTGCGAGCTACTCTTTCTCTATAAAACGGCTTTCGGGGGGAACGCAAGAACAAATCTACAACATTCCTGGTGTCTAATGCACCGTATATCTGTCTCTGTTTTTTTTTTATCAAAAAAGTTAAAGTAACGCCGCCGGCCACTAACCGAAGGTAGTGTTGGCTCTGCTCGGTGCAGACGTGCGTTTGTTTAAACAATATCGCGTCGCGAACAGCTTGCCTCGATCAGAAATACGGATGTTCGCGTTTTGTTTGGTGTAGCAGTTAAAATTGTACGATCGGGTTTTGTTTTAAACAAAAGATTGTGAGTGCTTTGTGCGCGTGACGTTAAAGACGACTTTCCCCTATCGCAAGGGCGTACGAGGTGTAACAAGTGAAATCGTTCCTTGCTCTGTCATAAACAAAACACTGTCTTGGAATAAACAATTGAGAAATGAGAGCAAACCGGTTTTGATACGGTGCTTTGTTCAATTTAAATAACACTAAACAACGATCGCTAAACGAATTGGCACTTAATATAAATAGTGACACGATTCAATTTTTTTTATGTTTTTAGAAATAATATAACCAAGCTCTTCGATTTATTTTTTATACATCGTAATTTTTGAGATCATATTTAAACAAATCTTTAAAACGCTATTGTGAAATTTTTGGTAATTTTCACGTATAATACATTATTTTTAATTTTAATGTAACAGTGTCTTTAAACGTAGTTCCCAAATTTTAAACAAGTGGTTTATTAACACAGCAGTGGGTGTGTGCTTCATCGACAAGAGACCGCACTGCTAATTACATGCTTCGACGTACCTTCAAATGCGAAATTGAACAAAATTTATTGTGCATATTAAATTTTGAAAAAACCAAGAACTGCGCAATTTTTCCAGTTTTTTTTTTAATTTAAAATATACGTTTGCGAATTAATTTCATTCGACTCGTCATTCAGTGTTCGTGTAGTGGGAAGGTACCTCGAGGTCTATGATCAGCAGGTGTCTTTTTTTCAACTGTCAGTAATATTATTTTTAGAATAGCCAAGTTCGTAGGGAAACCGTTGTTAAAGTTACTATGACTCGATTTACAAACATAAGTTCTAATTTTTGAGAACTGGTGAAAGTATCAGTTTATTATCGTCAATAATAACTAACGGACCCCGTGCTAGAAATATCTTGAAAATGGTATACATGCAAAAATGCATAGGACGTGATTTTTTAAAATAATTTTTGTATAAATCTACAACCTTAAATCTTTCATTGGATTATTTGGTCACTTTAAAACCTTCGAAATTATCTTATATTAAAATATTTTTTTGGAAAACAGAGGTTATTGGCTTTCACACCTCTTTGTATAATTGCCCATGTCATATTCTAACATCTAAATACCATAGCTTTATATAAATTATATTTAAATATTTATAATATAATAGCGGGAAAAACCTTCAACCTTTATATAATATATTTTTATTGCCAACGTTTCATCTGGAAGTTTGAGACTTCTTCAGGGCTCGAAATGTACATTATTGCACATTAGCCTTGTATTTTAAATTATAAAATTTTAAAATACGAATAGATATCAGGCCTAGACAATCCTCACAGACGGTGGCCTTAGAAAATTGGTGTTCAGTTTCTTGTTGAAAATATTTTTTGGTACTGGACTAGCAGTTCCTGTCAGTTGGTGGTCATAAAAATTAATTAAATTATAGTAATTAAACAAATAATGCATTTAAAACAGTATTTAGTTATTAAGTTCAGAAATCCTTGCTAGCTAGTAGTTTTAAAAAGTTTAATGTTTCGTTTAGTAGTAAAAATGATAATAAATTAAAAATATGTATTCGTACTAGGCCCAGAATATTCTGACAAGTGATGATTTTAAACGTTCAGTTTTATATTAAGCATGCTTATAAATTTAAAACAAAAATTGGTACTAGGTCCATATAACTCCGACAGTTAGTAGAACAGATAACAAATCAAAAATACGAACTATTACTAGGCCCAGAATATCCTGACAAAAGATGGCTTTGAATGTACAGTTTCATATTCTAAAAATATAATTATAAATAAAAAATACGAATTAGTACTAGACCCAGAGTATCGTAGCAAACGATGGTTTGAGTGTTCAGTTTCATATACTTAAGGGGGTCGTCTTATGTGAGAACTGTTTTTTTCACGCTTTTTTGGGAATTTTTTGTGGCGAACAATAAATGTATACTACCTTAATATTTTCATCATGTATTTATTGACATTTCACCAACCTTTCCAAATTTTTTCACGTTGAAATGTACAGTTGAACCGACTGTAGATCTCCGGAATGACGCCCATGTAAAAAAAAAAGTCGGCTGACGGTTGCCACGATACATACTGTTCTGCTTATCTAAAATCAACAAATCAAATTGCGTTTTAATTGGTAGGCCTGTGACTACAGCCTTGACCAGAATTAAGTCGAAATATTGAAAAATTTATGTTTGGCGAAGATTTGAAAAAAAATTTACGATTTTCATCGTTTTTTTTACTATTCCAGCTTGAAGAATAAAAAAACTATTACAGTTATCACAACGATTTTGGTTCGGGCTAGAACTATAGATGTACTGAAGATACCATAAAAATTTCAACGCAATCGGATCATTAGTTTTTGAGATAACCATTTTAAAAAATACAGTTTCGCAAAAAACGCGTTTGAAAAATCAAGTATGCGTAACAGAAAATAGCACTTGATTCACCATCAACCTCTGTAACTTTCCAACGACTTCGAATTTCGAAAAACTCTTTCACAAACATAATCTGGAGATCCTAAAAAGGCGATTTAAGCAAAAAAAAATTTTTCAGTTTTTTTGACCCGTCACACCAGACGACCCCCTTAAAATATAATTACAAATTTAAAATTGGTACTAGGCCTAGATAGCTCTAATAGTTGACAGTCTCAAAAATCGTTCTTCAATTTTCCATGTCGAAAATATATGAATCGGTATTAAGCCTAGATTACCGTGAGTCTTTGTGTAAAAAATAAATTTATCTCGGATAAATATCGTCAAGTTGACTTTTTTATTATCCATATCGAATTCCGTTTCGAGTGACTAAGCGAACAAAACACACGAATTGCATCAATCTTCGTTAACTTTAACAAAAAGAGAATTTATGACAGGTAATCGTACGTACATTGAAGCTACGTTTCATTTTTCGTACGGCTGACAGGGCCGTCTTAAGATATTTTGAGCACCCGGATTTCACAAAATCAGACAATTTTATAGATCGGATTTCCGAATTGATATAACTTGTTAAAACATCCTTCCACTTATTAAACAGAAAATTAGCCTATTACGAACAATTGAAGTACAAAATAATTTCTGTAATTTGACGTACAAACGGTAGGAACTCATAATATATATTTCATGTAAATTCAGAAAGTTAACTATTAAATATCATATTCTCTATGTTCAAATATCAGAACAATTTTCGGATTAAACATTTTTTAAATACAAGAATATGCTGAAACGTCACATAATGTGAGGTTATGATGTTGATATACTACAGTTTCATCTGTCGTGATGTCTGTCTGTAATCGAATTTTACAAGTTGAATTTCCGTTGCTAGATTGCGTTGAAATTTTGCACACATGTTTGGTTTTGAAGACAATACAATATAGTATAATGAATATTAAGGTAGATCAAATATGGCTGCCACCACAAAATGGCGGATAAGCTTCTTCCTTACAACCCACATTCACTGTATCTTCGACATGGTGGGAGAAACGGGACTCATGGTGGAAGTGGCGGGTATAGTTACGAAAGATGAAGCAGCTATGCAACTTAGATTTTTTTCAATAATAGAAAACAGGATCACGGGTAATTGGAATAATGAAAATAAATCAATTTAAACACTCATTGATTGCAACGTTTCGTCTTTTTTATTAAGACTTTTTAAGCTCTAAAAAATTAACAATAATTTACATTCATATAAAATTATTAAACATTATGGATTAAATAATTTACTAAACAGAAACAATGGTGTGACTAACCTCAATATGCTTAAACGATAGTTAAACTATGATATAATATGCAATTTGGCATTACAAAAACAATTATTAAAAATTGAAAAATTGTAGTAAATAGTATGTTTTTTTTTATTATTATTTTCACAGTCAACTAAAAATTATACAGTTGCTCAGTTTAACTAATTCTCCGCTAGAGGTCAGTACAATTCCCAAAAATTTTGAATTTAAATTAAATGTACATCACAGAAAATTGATTTTTTTTTCTATTATAACATATATCTGGAATTGAACTTCGAAGATGAATTTTTTTTAATATTGTATTTTCATTGGTAGTACGTGTGTTATAAAATTTCAAGTCGATCGAATGTTTGAAATCGGGGAACAAATTTGTATTTCAGAATTTCATAAGTAACTAACATGCAAAAAGCTTGTAAAAAACAACTCAAGAATATAGTCCAGCAGCCACCGCCTGTTTTTTTAAGTGATTAATAACAGGCTGAATCTTCGTGAGTTCGTTCGGTTCGACGAGACGCCCAAGTTTTTCCTCTGTCCAAATTCTCAAAGAGGTAGGTAATGAACTGCGCAGATGTAAAACATGTCGATTTGGTAGGGTGTCGAAATTATTAATAACCAGCTGATTTTTTGTATGCAGCTTACTAAATATTAGTATAATTGAATGGCCACAAAGTCCTACAAATGTAGTGGTAGGTTTTCCTAGTCCTACGCTTGGAAGTTGTCGATTTCACGGTAACACTTTTTTCATTAATAACAACCTAGGTTTGATTTTGTCCTATCGGGAATAAAGTGTAGAACACAATTTTACCACTAGGAAAACCTACCACTACATTTGTAGGACTTTGTGGCCATTCAATTATACTAATATTTAGTAAGCTGCATACAAAAAATCAGCTGGTTATTAATAATTTTTATGACCTCGTTATTTCGACATATTCGGCGTGGAGGACGCTCCAACTCAAACCATCGATTTTGTAGGACAATTGTTTTTCCGAGTTTATTATCATATTATCTTAAAATTTCAATGAAAAATTTACTGTTAGTCAGACAATTTCGACACCCTACCAAATCGACATGTTTTACATCTGCGCAGTTCATTACCTACCTCTTTGAGAATTTGGACAGAGGAAAACTTGGGCGTCTCGTCGAACCGAACGAACTCACGAAGATTCAGCCTGTTATTAATCACTTAAAAAAACAGGCGGTGGCTGCTGGACTATTATCTACTGTATCCCAATGTTTGTCTCAGCTTCTGTCAGTGCAAAAAGCGAAATATGGATACTTTTCGAAGCTTATTTTTTGGAAATACGGAAAACATTTTATTTCTTTATTAATAATAAAATATACGAATTATTTATATATGAATTCCAAAGTATAAAGGTTTACTATCCTTGCGTGTCATAATTTGAAAAAAAAATTATCATACAACTGATTATGAATTTTAGAATTAAAAAAATTACTGCCATTTGTTATTATGTGGTATGAATAAAAATATTATACATTCGAGTAAAAGCAGTGGTATACATTAATTATTAAATAGAGTTTGATATTTATTTTTTATTTTCTCTGTTTTATTCACCTTTCTTGTTCATTTTGTAAATTTTGTAATTTTCGTTTCTTTTTTAAAAGCTTTCAGAAGTACACGCGCTTTTTCACTAGCATGAAAATCCATGGTCATTAAAATCTCTTTCCTTGTTTTGGCTAAAGATGACGCCTTTGACCTAATAGCAGGAGACCTTTAAGCATTTTTGGGTAGGTATTTGACGCACTGTGAAAGTTTGTACAATAATTCTTTAGTAATATCCGAATACAAAAACACAGACCTGGCTGAAGAATAGCAAGACATAACCGGATTAACCAATTTTTAAATTTTTGCGCAATAAAAAATCCTTGAGGCATTTTGAAATTTTAACACCTTGAAATTTAGCATTTAAAGAGTTGAAAAAAAAAAAAAAAACATGTTTTTAATTGGGTCATAAACTTGGCCAGGTGTTTGCAAAATTATATTTTTGAAAAATTTTTAAAATATATTTGAGGCACGTTGAAATTTAAATAGAATAATATTGGTAACTAAAAATAGATACAGTGTAAACTCTTTATAACGAAACTCAAGGGACCGAGCATTTTTTATCGTTATAGAGAGTTACCGTTATGTGGAGTGAAGAAAGAAAAACAACCAAATTAACAATAATCTTTAATAGAAATTAGTTTCATGGGTAATTGGAATAAAAAATCAATTTAAACACTTATTGATTGCAACGTTTCGTCTTTATTAAATTAAGACTTTTTCAAGCTCTGGAAAAAAATTTTTTTTTTATACAAAAATTAACAATCATAATATAATAAAAATATAAAACCTTATGGATTAAATAATTTACTAAAAAGAAATAATAATTTGACTAACCATAAGGTTTTATATTTTTATTATATTATAAAAAAAAAAAAAATTTTTCCAGAGCTTGAAAAAGTCTTAATTTAATAAAGACGAAACGTTGCAATCAATAAGTGTTTAAATTGATTTTTTATTCCAATTACCCATGAAACTAATTTCTATTATTACATATTTTGGAATTGAACTTTAAAGATGAATAATCTTTAACATGTATGTTTTTGATAAAATTAATACATGTAGTCAGTTAACTTTGCCTGACGTTTCGGGGCCTCAAAGGTTTAGTCGGCGTCTTTTGAAACCTGAAAAAATAACATAAACAATAACACCGACAATGACGATTTTCTGTGTCTAAATACGAACACATTTCTTCGTAATAGAGAATGGCTGCTGCGCTATAAAGAGTGTATCAATGTATGGGTTTTAAGGTAAACCAACCAAATTGTGATCTTTTCTATGTTATAGAGAGCTTATCGTTATAAAGAATAATGTTATAAAGAGTTTACACTGTATATGCAAAAAAAACATATCGTTTCGATGGGGCATTTTACCTGCCAGGCGATCAATATGTTTGATAAGTCCGTTAAGCCCCGCTATCCTTTAGCCAAGTTTTTGTATTCGGATATTACTAAAGAGTTATTGTACAAATTTTCACAGTGCCTCAAATACCTACCCAAAAATGCTTAATAGCTCTTGGACTATAACTATTACTAGAGAAACTTTGGGGTGGACCTAATAACTCCGTGGTACAAATTTTACTATTCAAGGCTGGCTTTGGGTTCAGTATTAACATTAATGATTTATTAAACGACTATCTTTCATCTTGTCTAATCGATGCATTAAATCGTAATTAAGCTTAAACCTATTTTTAAACGGTCGGTTATGATCGAACGTTTACCGTTTTTTTAAAGCGTGAAATATTTAGTTTCGTAACGATTTTACAACAGTAATTAATGAGGAGACCTATTTTAAAAATGGCTAGAAACAGTGGCGTAATTATACCGTTTGAGGCTCGTAGCAAATTAATCGGATGGAGCCCTCCAACAATGCATACAAAGAAGCTCAACCAACGTTATATCTTTTTCTTACAAATGCGTTCAAATCTTGATACATTTTTTTTTGTTTAATTTGTGTATGTACTTTAAATTAATTGAATACAAAACTAATAAATTTTACGAAATGCTGTAAAAATAAATGCTAGGATCTTCTTCTGTGCTCACGATTCTCTCGGCTCGGGGGCCCCCTTATGCGGGGGCCCGTGATATTTGGCCCGTCCTGCCACTGGTTGCAAATATCAAAAAGTGATTCGCAAAGTCTTACGGGCGCCAGACATAACAACAATATTTGAACACTTATTTGAACACTTGTTTTAACTAGGGATGGGGATTATAAATCGATTATTCGAAATAATCGATTATTTTCCTCTCAATCGATTCCGATTATTTCAAAAAACCGATTGTGGGGAAAACCGATTATTTTATTACCCTAAAATCAGATAATCGGTCCAAAAAAGAATATTTTTCCCGATTTTATAGAAGAAAAAATTTTTTATTGTTCTTTTAAAACTGTGGGAACGAACAGGCAAGTTTTAAAAGAACAATAAAACTTTTTTTCTTCTATAAAATCGAGAAAAATATTCTTTTTGTGATTATTTCGAATAATCAATTTATAATCCCCATCCCTAGTTAAAACAAGTGTTCAAATATTGTTGCTATGTCTGACGCCGGCATTACGCTAGGTTGTACAAAGGATTTTCAAAAATTTTGATTTGATAAAACCTTCGATTTTGATCAATAGGTTTGCAGTTGTCTAATTTTATTGTTAAACTTCCTGTCATGGAGAACATTGGATTGTACTCATACAAAAACAAATGATTGATCTACATAGAAAAAAGATCACTTTTCAAGTCAACTTTATTTAAAATGCGTTGAAAACCGTTGCCAGGAAGTAAATTTTGTACTAAAAAAGAAAAAAAGAATATGGCTTAAATCGATCAATTATATTTTCAAGCAGGGTCGATTTAAAATTGCCTTTTTTTTAAGGATCAATACATATTATTTTTTACTTTTTAAAGGTTTTTTGTGTATCGGGGTTTTTTAAATATATTAAATTTTAATTAAGTTTTGTTCTAAAATGTTTAGAAATGTTAATTTTTTTTTCAAACTAACACTGTATAATATAGTTTGGTTTTTTAGCATCTATGTCAAATTATTATCGATGTCGAATAATACATACATATTTGCTGTATTTTTATAAACCTCTATAAGTGAGAAAGGCCACTTCTGTACCTCTATAAGCAGAAACTCGGTTTAGTGTAAAACTCCCATAAGCGACAAAGAGATCGCGGTTTTTTTTTTTTTTTGGTGAAAAACATATTTTAATCTAAACATGTACGACCTATAATGTTTTTTTAATATTTCGAATTCGTTTAACAGTGTGGTGTAATTTAAACGTTCATCAGTTCTGTACCGGACATCGTCGATAAATAAATAATTTTAAATTTAGTGAAAAGTATTGTTTAACTTAAAAATGCACGGTCTTTAAATGTTTAACAAATCGAACTTGTTTAATTTAGGCATTCGGCAGTTCTATACCGGACACGTCGATAACTAAATAATTCTTTTTTCGGTGAAAAACATATTTTAATCTAAAAATGTTCGATCTATAATGTTTTTTTAATATTTCGGACCTGTTTAACAGTGTTGTGTAATTTAGACGTTGGACAGTTCTGTACCAGACACGTCGATATATGCAAATCGACAACATAATAAATTTCCACCAGTGCAATGACATTAATGATACATTTATAACTCTAATTAAATATTTAATTACGCTAAGTGCATTTTAATTTGCATAATAATGAGAAGTGAAGCGTACAACGCATAAAATGGCGACCGTCACGACTTGAGGGTAAGAGTTCGTACTTTTTAAGGGGTGTGAGGGGATGCGGGGGCGTTCTGTGTGTAGAAACGATCGGTATATATAAAAAATGCTAATATTCAAATGAGGTAGTTTCGTCATATCGTGAACGATCTGGTAAAACCTACTTCAGCAGTGGCGACTCGAGTCAAGGCGAGGCCCCAAGCAGTAAAAATTTTGGAACCCCAAGGGGTTGAAAAAAGTTTTTGGACTTAAAAATACCGAAAAAATTATCAGAATCGTTTCAAAATTGAAATTTAACCCTTTAGTGAAGATTAAAATGTGCTGTTAAAATTTTAATAAACAGGACCGGACTTACAAATCTCGTTACACGCATAAAATTGCCATTTAAGGCGTCGGAATATTCTGAATTTAAGCCACACTACGATGCTAAAAAATGCTGTTGCAAGGGCGCTGCTTACTCTAAATTTTGGAAATAATTTGAAGATTTAAGAAACTTTTCTGAAAAAGGAAGAGTTATTTTAGATTTGTGATGGAACAATTTTGTGAAATTAATACGAATAAGGTCGTAGTGTGACATTGAAAACGTGTGTTTTTTTGGCACAATTAATGCCAACTTTTTTCTAGTAAATCGTACATAAATTACAAAAGTAGTCCATTAGAGACCTAGATTTGTCCTTTATCTTCCTTATAGTGAAAGAATTTTTGCAAAATGTTGACGAAGTTCTATTTTTGGCTTAAATTCAGAACGTGCCAACAGCCCTGATCGCAGCATTTTTATGTGCTGCCGGGCCCTTCCACGAACGACTTTCGAGGCTCTCATGGACCATCTGTGGTCCGCGGACCACTGGTTGAGAACCACTGTTATAGACGCTCAACAACTGCGGTTAAACCAATTAATGAACGTGTTTGAGTTATGATAATCATCTATAGCTTCAAAGAACGAGACTATTTATTTTTCGCTGTCAGAAAATGTTTTAATCAAATTTTTTGGCTTGAAAAATATATGCAATAACATTTAATAAAAGCGTAATTTACTCTGTTTTTTAATAAAAATAAATGTGCAACTTTATTTAATTTAAAATAAACAAGCTTTTGAACGCGTATAACGCTAACATTTCTCACTCAGTGGCGTAACCAACTTTAACACGCTTTTATTAGCTTCACCTGTATTATGTTTGTTTGTTTGTTTGTAAAGGAATCTTTGAACGTGAAAGTCACCCACTTCAAAACGCCAGATTAGACTGAAACTGCACACTTATCAAGGATCGATGACAATACAATAATTTAATAAGTTTGTCCCATTATCCTGACCAGGACCTTCAGAATAAAAAAAAACTTGAAAAATTACAGCAAGCAAGCTAACACGCTGTACTGTGACCCCATAGTCAAATGCAATATTGTTTTTTTAGTTTTATAATTAAAATTAGAGTTAAAAAAACACAACACGCTTTTATGAACAAAAAAATGCAAAATACTTTGACAACAAAATTGGTTTTAATGTAAAAAGCGTGAAGTGCTTAATATCGGTAATAAATTTTTCTTTTACTAGCTAATTGTAAACGTAGAGCTACTATGAAAATTTAAGGTAGTTGTCGTGGTTAAGGCACACCGTCAGAAAATTCTTAATTTTTGTATAATAATTAAGGACATGATAATACAATTACCCTGAAAATTTGAAGTCGTTCGACCGTATATAATCCGAGATAAATTCAATTAAAAATTGGATAATTAACATTGATTGTATACGATCTCTGTAGTTCTGAACCAGTTTCTTATTTATAAAAAAAGAACTAACTGTCAGAAACTTTCCAAAAACTGACATTTTTTCAATGCATTTGTTATGAATTTAAAAAAAATAAAAAAACATTTTTGACCGTCTAATTATTTATAAATAACGGTTTAAAGTTCAACAATTTATAGAAAAGTATACATGCATATGAATACTGTATGGGTTACGTTTCCACGGGTACAGTCTTGCGTACAAATTATGGATCACTTAACTACAAGCTAGTATACTTTTGTGGCGCGTATAATCTATAACTTTTCGACAATATTGTACCACGACAACTACCTTATATATAGCTATGCGAATGAAAAAGGGAGCATATTGAACAGCTGGTACCCAGTGACCTTAAAGTAAATCCGTCACAGGCTCTTAGACAGTTTAACATAATAAAAAAATGCGGGAGACATAAATTTAAAAGAGTTCAAAAGAATTTTTCTGAATAGAAAAAGAAAACTGTCTATTCTACATTTTCGTCTCTTTAGAAAAAAACGTAATTAAAATGTCGCTGTCTATAAAAGGGAACAAAGCCGCGGCGGCCATTGCGGTTTTCCGGTTTATGACATAATCATTCGCACAGCTTGTACGGAGAATTTGATTTGATCCGACCGACACAAAAGAGCCAATAACAAAATATATTATAGACTTTAACCAATATAATAACATACGTGTTACAGAATAGGATGCGTTCAAATGTTGATAAAGTACCTCTGCTTGGGAACGTACAGTATTGATACGGGTTTTGAGTGACAGCAATAAGGATGTTGACTATTTTTGGGGAAGTGTTTTAAATCGTTCATATGTCCCTAATATTGCCACAAATATTTATTATTTTTATTTAAATACAACTCAAGCCTTAAAAATCATGTATTTTAAATCCCGTTTCAAATTTCGGTCCAAACGCCACTTTGGAAATTATTTTTCTCTCTAATGACGAAAACTAAGTTAATATCTTCAAATTAATGTTTTCATTAAAAAACTATAGTTTAAAACTTTTAACAATTTCAGTACACTAATAGGGATGTTGACTATTTTAGGGAAAGTGTTTTAAATCGTGCATAAGTACCTAATATTGCTACAAATATTTATTATTTTTATTTAAATACAACTCAAGCCTTAAAAATCATGTATTTTAAATCCCGTTTCAAATTTCGGTCCATACCGCCAATACTAGTCGCATGACGTCACCTGTTCATACCAAAGGAGGCTCAAAAGTTTACACGGGAGCTACCATCCTATAGATGCGTATTCTGTGCTCATAAACGTTAGTAAACTGAGGTGATGAAAAGTTGTTTCGTAGTCGTTGCTATAGTTACATGTAATTTGACGTTTCCTATAAACAAATAATAAATTACACACTAAATATCAACCAAACAATGAAGTTTTTTGACAGCGGCTAAACATATGACGTCATGCGCTCTGATTGGTGTCTGTTGACACGATACTTGAGAGTGATTTTGTTAGGTTTTATTTATTGAATATTAATTAAATTCCTTAAAAGTAGGGAAAAATATAGTGTTTTTTAGTATTTCTATCATAGAAACTACTACTTTTCGTTAAAATTATGTTTTTATTTGAATACAGTCAACATCCCTATTGTTTAAATCAAAGTTGTTATTTCAAATAGAAACCCATAGTTGGTTTTGACTTCAGAAAATTATAAAAAAAAATAGGCCTTCCGAAAATATATATCTTAAGTCATGCCTTGTCATCGCTGTCGATATATCAAGTTGCTTTGCCGATTGTGTTAAAATGTTACCAAAATGCCATTTTGTCATTCTTAAACTTTTTGAAGATTTTATTTCAAATAATTATTTACATGTATATTAAAAGTTAATTTTTAATCACACTAAAGAAGTATAACTTTAAACGCGCGTATCTTACAATGATTGGTCAAGACAATTATTTTTTAGTGTTAAAAAATTGACGTTTTCCAAAACATTCGTTTGTTTATTTTGAACTAAGCCTCTGAACACTATAACCTGTTATTATCGGCAAATATTTATTTTCAATTAGTGACTATTTTTGTGACCAAACGATGGCGTCGTGTTTTGTTTATCGAACAGGACAGCCAACAGTAAACAATTTTCATTTCATTTATTTTTAGCTTCCGCAATGTTTTTCCTTCCTGTAAAAAAACCTTTATAGATTCTTATCAATCGTGATGGAATTTTTATTAAAAAAAATAGCATTTTTTGGTAACCCAATTTAATTTTAGTACCAAATTGAAGTTTAACTTCTTTAACGACGTAAGTATTTATTTGAAAAAAGTAAAAATCGAGGGGAAGTAGAGTTGTCCCCGAAAGGAGAAGTTAGTTTGTCTTCTAAATTACATGAAACTGACAAAGACAGAAGTTTATAGCGTGCTGTTAAGAAATGTGTAAATATTATTAATTAGTTTGACATAACAAAAAATTAAACTGGGGAATAATATTAAAATTTAAAAACTAAAGAAGTTAAACTTCTTGTGTGAGCTTATAAGGGTGAAGCTCATTATATTTTTTTTTTATTTATTTTATTTAAAAGATAAAAGTTAATGTCAAATTTACTCACTTGGCAGTCAAGAACTAGGGTTGAATAAAAAACGGTCAAGTGCGAGTCGAACTCGCGAGAAGAGGGTTCCGTACTATTTCGTTTTCCGTGAGTACTTTAAGACTTAAGATTTTCGTTTAGGTTCTCCTGTAACCTATGGGTGAGACCCGAGATTCCCTATTTTTTTTCAAAATTTTAGGCTCATAACTTTCGGAAATAAGGGGTGACAAATGGTCAATTTTCATCTATTTTCTTAAATAACGTTAAAAAAATGTACTTTAAAATTATAAAAATATATACATATATATATTTGAGACCCTAACTATAAGCCCTTTCATTTGATATATCACACGAAACAGTTTGTAAAACTTTTTTTTTAATTTCCTAATTTACCTCCCAAAAATGGCCCCCATGTCCAAAATTCATTTATTTACGTTACACGTCCGTCTTCGGGTCACCGACTTACGTATGTGTACCAAATTTTAACTCAATCGGTTCAGTAGTTTCGGCGCAAATCGGCTGTGACAGACCTTCGGATAGACGAGCAAGTAATCCTATAAGGGTTCCGTTTTTGTCCTTTTGAGGTACAGAACCCTAATATTAAGAAACAGATTACTAAGAATTTTTGCCAACGATTCAAACCATTCATTTTCCATTCGATTCTTCATAAACTGCAGACGGCACGCCACTGATTGACACGCTGCTTGCGGATGTCTGATGTATTTGACGGCTGATTGATTGATGCCTGCACGCTTCGGTACGACACATAACTCACACGTTTTCACTACCTAGCGTAGCCGGGGGAGGGAGGATAAGTCGGGCGGATGGTCGAATTATTCATTATATTCTCTCTGTACCGTCAGCGTCACTGTATAATTTCATCATTAATTATTGTAGTTGCAGGGCAATCATCTAATTTCTATTATCGCCTCCCGCACTTTTGACGTCTGACCGTGATCCACTCTTCCACCATCTGACTGACCCTTTTTTCCACTAGCCGACTGAGACACTATTATCCGGTTGAAGTTCGTTTTTCCGTGAATGACTGACTGCAACCCGTTTCTCTATTGGCTAATCGCGACCCGCTTTTCCACCATGTGACTGACCCTTTCTTTCACTACTTGAGTGAGAGGTTCTCTATTACTGATTGCGACACGTTCTTACACCATCTGATTAGGTCACGTTCACCTATCATCTGATCCGGTCCGCTCTTCCACCAGCTAACTATCCCTTTCTTCCAATACTTGAGTGAGAGGTTCTCTATTATCCTGTTGAAGTCCGTTCTTCCATCAATTACTGACTGCGACCCGTCATTCCGCCATCTGATTAGATCTTGTTCATCTATCATCTGACCGCGACCTGCTCTTCCACCATCTGACTGACCCTTTCTCCCACTACTTGAGTGTGAGGTTCTCTATTATCCTGTTGAAGTCCGTTCTTCCATCAATTACTGACTGCGACCCGTCATTCCGCCATCTGATTAGGTCTTGTTCATTTATCATCTGACCGCGACCTGCTCTTCCACCATCTGACTGACCCTTTCTCCTACTACTTGAGTGTGAGGTTCTCTGTTATCCTGTTGAAGTCCGTTCTTCCATCAATTACTGATTGCGACCCGTTCTTACACCATCTGATTAGGTCTTGTTCATTTTTCATCTGATCACGACCCACTCTTCCACCAGCTAACTGCCCCAATCTTCTACAAGCCGACTGCGACGTTCCATTATCCGATTGAAGTCCGTTCTTCCATCAATTACTGACTGCGACCCGTCCTTACACCATCTGACTTTATTTTTGAAGTTTAACTTCTTTAAGCGACGTATCCGTTTAAAAAAAGTAAAAAATCGAGGGGAAGTAGAACTGACAAATAAAGGAGAAGTTAGTTTGTCTCCTAAATTACATGAAACTGACAGGGACAGAAGTTTATGTGTTGCGTTTTGATTCGCAAAATAATATATAGTATTACTAACAATTGAAATACCAAATATTTTCTGTAATTTGACGAACAAAAAAAAGTTGTCCAGTTCGAAATGTTTAGAAATGAAACTTAGGAGTAATATTAAAAACTAAAGAAGTTAAACTTCCTATTTAGATGGAACTCATTATAATTTTCTTTTTTATCATCTAACCGCGACCCACTTTTCCACAATCTTCCATAATCTGCCTGAAAGTCTTTCCGTCCACTTGACCATTGTTTTGTCCAGCTAATATACCACCTAACCGAATTTATAAGCAACTAGTTTATGACGCGCGGTAAAAAGAAATGTTTGTAGTGATAAAAAATAATTAAAACATGTGTAAAATCGATGTTGTGATGCTTGTGAACGTTCAGAGAGTTCGATTTCCGCTTCACTATTCGGCAAAGTTTTTCAAAAAGATAAATTAACCTGTCATGCTTGCTTTCACCCATACCACAGTCTCTGAACCGTACCGACAGATGGCGGTGCGAAAGTCTTTCAGTTTTCAATAACTAAAGTTTGTGAGAAAAATGTATTATTAAGTTGGTGTTTCGATGATTTTGAACGTTTCAGAAGTTCGATTTCCGGTTCGCTATTTGAAAAATAAATTCTAAAACGTTTAACCACTTATGTAGTGAGAAATGTTAAAGAAATTAGATTTAATCATACACAATTAAGTTAGCAGGAAAGTGGACGAATTGATTATTAATTTAGCGACGTTTCGGTCATATATTTGACTTCATCAGGCATCTATAAAGTACAGCACATGTTAAAATTAAGTACACAACCAAATATACAAATGTTTACAAATACAGCATATTTACCTTAATACACGGTATATAATAAACATCATGTATTAAGGTAAATATGCTGTATTTGTAAACATTTGTATATTTGGTTGTGTACTTAATTTTAACATGTGCTGTACTTTATAGATGCCTGATGAAGATCAAATATATGACCGAAACGTCGCTAAATTAATAATTGGTTTATTGATTAACATCAATTCGTCCACTTTCCTGCTAACTTAATTGTGTATGTTTAAAAAAATTGGACGCAACAATTTCCAATGTAAATTAGATTTAATTTTTAAAATATTACTGCGATTCGAAGAAAATCGTATATTTAGCTATAAAATAACATATTATCTTATTTTTAACGTTGTTTTTGATTTTGACTTTAAGTTTGAGTTAGAAATACAAATATTGAAATAGACTGTCAGAAATTGATTTTTGTATTGTATTTAAAAAAGAAGTTTATTGGTTGTCTTTACAATTTAGACGACATTCGGCAAAAGTGGAATTGTTTAATATATTAAACGCCTTACATCAGAAAACACTAATAAATAATTAACATAATTTTATTTGCAAAATCTATATTTAATTACTGTTTTTGTAATAGAATGTATCCATATAGAAAATATTTTAGCGACTGTTTTGGTGACTTGTTTCATTTAATGTATTTATTTTTGGTCCTAATTCGTCGCAACAATTGACCACTGCTAATTTTTTTCCGCGTTAAATCGTTTTCTTTTCCAGGCATTTTGTTAGATAAATTATTATTTTACTTTGGTATGATATAAAAGTTCTCTAACACAATATTTTAATCAAATTAAATTTAGTTGTTTGTTTACTGTTAGCAATTTTGAATTAAATTCGTATGTAATTTTACCACCCATACGAACTAAAAAAAGCTTAAAAATTTGTTTAGTGCTGCCAACATAAGTCACCAATCTGGGGTGCAATATATTCGTCCATAGTTAGTTTTAAGGTAGTTGTCGTGGTTAAGGCACACCGTCAGAAAATTCTTAATTTTTGTATACTTATTAAGGACATGATAATACAATTACCCTGAAAATTTGAAGTCGATCGACCGTATATAAACAAAATTCAATTAAAAATTGGATAATTAACATTGATTGTATACGATCTCTGTAGTTCTGAACCAGTTTCTTATTTATAAAAAAAGAACTAACTGTCAGAAACTTTCCAAAAACTGACAGTCTTTCAATGCATTTGTTATAAGTTTAAAAAAAATAAGAAACAATTTTTGACCATCTAATTATTTATAAATAACGGTTTAAAGTTCAACAATTTATAGAAATGCATATGAATACTGTATGGGTTACGTTTCCACGGGTACAGTCTGGCGTACAAATTATGGATCACTTAGCTACAAGTTAGTATACTTTTGTAGCGCGTATAATCTATAACTTTTTGACAATTTTGTACCACGACAACTACCTTAAAAAACAACATGTAAATAGGTGTTTCGATACTTTTGAACATTTGAAAAGTTCGATTTTCGCTTTATTATTTGACAAGAAGGTAAAAAAACCCAACAGGCACCAATCATTTAGTTCAAGTAACTGCTACTTTATTTCTGCATACTACGTAAAAGTTCGCATACAACTTGAGACAAGTTGGTAAACGTGAGTGAAGTTTGATCAAAGTGAACAGATGTGCATCTGTTTTGATGCCAACACTCTATTAACGGGGGTGGCCACAAAGTGGCTTGCGCCCGCCTCTTAACCAGTTCTTTTCACCTAGAAAAATAAATAATTCATTTTATAAGCTGAAACTTTTCTTATTACATAAAATTATATTATTTATACTCTATTATTATAAAGAGGACGTTTGTTTGTGGCGGGTAATGTCAGGAATTTCTAAACCCATTTAAAAAAAAACTGTTCACTCTTTAAAATCCTACTTTTCCCGAATGACTTAAGCGAATAGCCTTGCAGCTTTTTTCAAAATATAAAATAAATTGCTGTAATTCAAAGTATTGATCCAAAAATTAGTAAGGTAAAGCAAAAACTTGTGAGTAATTTGTTCGCATCCTTCCATTGTTTATGGTTTGGTAACTCAAAATAAAAAAAACGGAACCCTTTCACATTGTTGTTTATTTGTCTGTCCGTCAGAACCCTTTTTCTCAGCGTATCAAGTTGAAATCAATACCTAATGTCATACATAGTCTTGTAAAAAATTCAAGCTTCTTACTCAATACAATAAGCAGGTGAAAAAAAGTTATTTCGTTTTTATAGTGACTCATAAAAACCTAAAATCTTGAAAGCACAAGTAAAGGAAAAATTCGAAAATTATTATGTGGAATTAATAATAATAATAATAATAATAATAATAATAATAATAATAATGTATATATCACATCCTTTTGATGTTAATAATATTATAAAATATTTATAATAATTCATCTTTAAACAATAAGTGTTTAAATTAATTTTTTATTCCAATTACCCGTGAAACTAATTTCTATTATTTATAATAATAATAATAATGTTTTTAACGTCCGTTTCTCGACCTAATGTCATAACAGACGCCATTCGCATGATTACAGACCGTTATTTAAGAAATTATTTTTGATAAAAAATGTTACTACAACAAAATACTAGAGGTGATATCAGACGGTTCATTTTTTGTTCATTTCTGTCTTTCATTCAGTATCTTTCATTCGAATTGAAACGTCTGAACACAAAATGAAAAAAAATCCGGGTCGCAGTGCCAAAACCCTGCCGACAATATAGTGTATTTGTTAATACAGGTACTGTGGCTTTATTACATGAACTTAAGTATGATGTTTTTGGACAAAATAAAAAAAAAATGAACCCCTTAATACACCCCTTACAATAATAATTTTATTAGTTGAAATATTGTTATCAATCCAACATCTGCAGTAAGTAAATTCGTATACGCAAACTAGTGTTTTCATAAAATTTATAAATCCGGTCCTGTCGGGCCGATTTGCTTATAATTTTAGGAGCGCTTTTTAATTGCTACTAAAGGGTTAAATTTCAATTCTGAAACGATTCTGAGAATTTTTTCGGTATTTTTGGGCCCAAAAACTTTTTTCAACCCCTAAAAACCACCCTTAATATGACCCGATTGGGCCCATTTTAAATAGGCTTCGTGCGGTGATGGATTCCAACATGTATGCCAAATTTCGTTAAAATGAATTAACTCCTTCGAAAGTTATTGCCCGCACATATATATATATATATATATATATATATATATATATATATATATATATATATATATATATATATATATATATATATATATATACATATATACGTATATAAATATATATATATATATATATATATATATATAAACATTTTTAAAAATGGTGCCAAAGTGTTTAGGAGGTTATGAAACGGCGAGAAATTTTGGTCCTACACCTAGGTCCCGCCATCCGACCAACGCCAATAGTGTATGTTGCCATATGGCAAATACACTAACATTAATGAAAATTGAATTCTTTAGACATTATTATTATTATAATATTATTATAATTCAATAATAAATGTCAGGTATTTGGATGAATAATACAAAACAATCGTGTTATTGTTAATCTTGCTACGTTTCGACTACTTTATTTAGTCTTCGTCAGGCTCTGAAAAATACATAAATATACAAATTCAATTATACTATAATAAGTAAAAAATATATAAAAAATTTTGTAAATTATTACCATAATTTTAAATACAAAGTTGTGTTCAATATTATAAATTTTTAAACATAAATCATTTGATTGATTATTTCATTTATTAGTTATGGTAATAATTTACAAATTTTTTTATATATTTTTTACTTATTAAAGTATAATTGAATTTGTATATATATTAGACTTGCAACGAATATTCAGTTACTATTCGGTATTCGGCCTATTCGGCTGCTTTTATTATATTCGGCCGAATACCGAATACTTAAGTAATATATTTTGTTATAAGGAGATAATTGGTAAAATGAAAAACAAAAAAACCATTCATTACGTGTATATTTATATTTTATTTTTAAACTTAATATCAACATTTTTTAAAATGTCAATCAAATCTAAATTTATTTTTTAAAACCTATATCAGGTTGTTTACGCGGCAAAACAATGAAATGGTAAACTGAATAATTCGGCCGAATATTCGGTTCGGGAAAGGTTAAACCGAATAATATTCGGTATTCGGTGAAACTACTATTCGGCGCATCTCTAGTCTGAACACAAGAAAGAATATTCATTCGGAATAAACCGTCTGATATAACCTTAATACAGTAGTAGACTAATAACCTTCACAAGAAATCACAGACGCGACGATGTTGATAGCCTCTTACGCCCAACCTTCTAGTCTTCTAGTAACCTTGAAAAGTACCTACTCTGAAACACTCAATCTGAAACAAGTCTTTCACTTTAAAAGTGGAACATTATATTTATTCAGTAACTGATGAACTCGTCAGTGTTTTGTTTACATAGAAAGGAAGTGCTTGATGATATAGTGAATGCAATTTGTTTGTATAGTTGTCAGAAGTGGGATACGTTATTTGGTTGCTTTTATTGAATAGGTAAAAAAGGGCGAACGCGAGAGTGAATAAATAAGTGGATATCTGTCTCTGTCTTCCGGTGCAGCAACTCAAGTTGTCGCATTTCTTCGTTCAGATTTACCACCACCTCCTCCCATATCTGCGTTATACTTACTTCTCCTCCCAATTCGACTATAGTACAGAAGCGTATGTGGCCAAACTGTATTTTTATAGTTTAATCCGCCATTTTGTTTTCTAATAGTTTTAAAAATTCATTCATATTTGCCATATATGGCACATACACTAAGGGCACTAGGGGTCGGACCAAAGTTTCTCGACGTTTCATTTTCGAAAATGTTTCTGGCAATAACTTTCGAAGGAGTTAATTGATTTGAATGAAATTTGGCTCACGTATTGGAATCTATCACCGCATGAAGCCTGTGTAAAATGAGCCTAAATGGATCATTTTATAATAATAATAATAATAATGCGTTTAACGTCCGTTTCTCGACTTTATGTCATAACAGACGCCATTCGCACCATTACTATTTTCCATTTACCACCTCCCGTTATTTTCAACATTTTTTACATTAGCAATGAGCGAATGAAGGAATTATAGGAAATTAGGATAAGGTAGGTAATTTTTGAACTAGGAGTTTGATAGGTAATCGGCCATGGCCTCAAATAAGGAACCATCTCGATATTTATCTGGAATTAATCGAGGGAAACTATGGAAAACCTCAATCAAGACGGCCGGTACAGGAATTACCGTTTCTCGGCGAGAGGCAGTAGGAAAAAATCTCAGCCACATCTGTCCCTGCCGGAAATCGAACCCGTACCTCCCGAATGCGAGTCTAGTGCTGTCACCGCTACTCTACCCAGCTCGGTATATAAATGGCAACTACACTAAGAGCGTCGGTCGGATGGCGGGACCTAGGGGTCGGACCAAAGTTTCTCGACGTTTCGTAGTCTCCTAAACACTTTGGCACCATTTTCGAAAATGTTTCGGGCAATAACTTTCGAAGGAGTTAATTGATTTGAACGAAATTTGGCTCACGTATTGAAATCTATCACCGCATGAAGCCTATTTAAAATGGGCTTAAATGGACCATTTTGAGGGGTGTATTTCGAGATTTTAAATTGTTTTGGGGCTCAAAAACACTGAAAAAATTCACAGGTTGAATTCCAAATTGAAATTTAACCTTTTGGTATTAATTAAAAAGTGCTTCTAAAATTTTAATAAACACCGGACAACACTTACTTGCGAATAGAGAATTATATAGTACGCGCCATGGATCTGAAAGGTACAGTCGGTTGAAAAACTACAAACTCACGCTACATTATTATTTTTAATTTTTCTTTAATCTAAAAGCCTAACTCCTTGCATAAAGTCATCCAAAAAATTATTTTTCGTGCTTGTCTATGCAAAACTGTATTAGGCATCTTGATCAATTAACAATCAAAGAAACAACTTAACAATAGCGTACTGGACTGTACTTTATAGCAGGAAAGCGACAAGTGACACGACAATCAGCGATAACCAATCACCGACGAGCGCACGTTCTGTGCCGGTAACTGGGCGGTGGTGGGAATCTTCCTTTCCCACGAAACAACCAGGACGGCTCAATAAAATATGCATTTGCGACGCTGTTTGTGACTAACTTCAGAACCTTTTAGAATCGTGGCGCACATTATACCTACTGAAGGTTATGTCTTGGGCTATTAGCAGTATAAAATAAAAACTCGGGTCGCAGTGCCAAAACCCTGCCGACAATATAGTGTATTTGCTTATACAGGCAGTGTGGCTTTATTATGCGAACTTAAGTTGGTTTTTGGGCAAAATAAAAAATTTGACTCCTTAATACACCCCTTAATATTTTTTTTCTTAATTGCAATATTATTATCAATCGAACCTCTATACCAAATTATATACAACGTTCAGTAAATAATTCACTATCTGCAAACTAGTGTTTTCATAAAATTTGTAAGTCCAGTCCTGTCGGGCCGATTTTATTAAAATTTTGGGGACACTTTTTAATTACTACTAAAGGGTTAAATGTCAATTTTAAAACGATTCTGAGAATTTTTTCGATATTTTGGGGCCCAAAAACATTTTTCAACCCCTAAAAACTACCCTTAAAATGACCCGATTACGCCCATTTTAAATAGGCTTCTTGCGGTGATGGATTTCAATACGTGGGCCAAATTTCGTTAAAATCAAATAACTCTTTCGAAAGTTATTGCCCGCACACATATATATATATATATGTATATATATATATATACATATATATATAAACATTTTTAAAAATGGTGCCAAAGTGTTTAGGAGGTTATGAAACGTCGAGAAATTTTGGTCCGACCCCTAGGTCCCGCCATCCGACCGACGCCAATAGTGTATGTTGCCATATGGCAAATACACTAAAAAATCGACATTAACGCGAGCGAAACCGCGAGTTAAGGCTAGTGTTGTACATGTAAAATCAGTATTGCCAACAGTGAGTTTTACACTGCCTGAGTTTCTCTTCAACGATCGTCTTCTGTGTCTCGACTATAGTAATGTAGGCACTTGTCAGAAGTGGGATACCTATACTATTTACTATTGCGCTCTTTCGTTAATGGATAGCGGACAGAACTACGTGCCTTGAGAGGTACGACACGGATTAAACAAATCTTAGAAATATCACGGTACAGCTTGACTCGTGAAATTTCGACCTGAAGAATGTTCCTTGTGCTTTATATTAATTCGTCCCGATTTCATTAAGTCGGGAATGAAATAATCAAGAGCAGGACCAGTCTTAGACTATTTCCAGAATGGAGCAAGGTCTCATTTCGGCACGACCTCCGTA
Source organism: Venustoraphidia nigricollis (assembly GCA_034508555.1). Classification (NCBI taxonomy): domain Eukaryota; kingdom Metazoa; phylum Arthropoda; class Insecta; order Raphidioptera; family Raphidiidae; genus Venustoraphidia; species Venustoraphidia nigricollis. The sequence continues at coordinate 4,158,962 of JAVRKA010000025.1, read as the reverse complement.
TATTCAATTTTACGATCGAGCTGGGTAGAGTAGTGGTGACAGCACTAGACTCGCATTCGGGAGGTACGGATTTGTATCCCGGCGGGGGCAGATGTAGCTGGGACTTTTTCCTTCTGCCTCTCGCCGAGAAACGGTAATTCCTGTACCGGCCATCTTGATTGAGGATTTCCATGGTTTCCCTGAATTAATTCCAGATAAATATCGAGATGGTTCCTTATTTAAGGCCATGGCCGATTACCTATCAAACTCCCAGTTCAAAAATTACCTATCCTATCCTAATTTCCTATAATTCCTTCATTTGCCCATTGCTATTAGTTAAGTTTAAGAAAATAACGGGAAGCGGTACAATGGAAAATAGTAATGGTGCGAATGGCGTCTGTTATGACATAAAAGTCGACAAACGGACGTTAAACGCATTATTATTATTATTATTATTATATTCAATTTTACGAAAAAAAACTCGTGACGCAATGCTAAAACCCTGGTGAAAATATAGTGTATTTGCTAATACAGGTAGTAGTGTAGTTTTATTATGGGAACTTAAGTGTGTTTTTGAGCAAAATATAAAATATAATCCCTTATTACACCCCATAAAATAATGTTTTATTTTTCATCGTGAGTGCAATATTATTATCAATCTAACGTCTACACCGAATTAAATCCACCCTTCAGTAATAAGAGTAAGTTACTATCTGAAAATTAGTTTTCTCAAAAAATTTGTAAGTTGGGTCCTGTTGGACCTATTTTATTAAAATTTTAGGGGTACTTTTTCATTGCTACTAAAGGGTTAAATTTCAATTTTGAAACGACTCTAAGAATTTTTTCGGTATTTTTTCAACCCCTAAAAACTACTTTTAAAATGGCCCGATCAGGCCCATTTTAAATAGGTTTCTTGCGGTGATGGATGTCAACATGTGGACCAAATTTAGTTGAAATCAATTAACTCTTTCGGAAGTTATAGCCCGCAATACCTGTATAAGCAAATACACTATTTTGTCGGCAGAGTTTTGGCACTGCGACCCGAGTTTTTTTTAGTTCTCGATCATACTGTAGGTTCGTCTCTAACTTATTTATTTCACTTGGGAACCGAGCAAAGAATACGAATGAGATTTTGTCGCTTGTCTCCGAGATCGTGTAATTTCTCAAGAGGTTTGAATGGATAGTTTAAATATAGAAATATTATCTTGTACTCTGTTGAACTCAAGTCTAGCGCTCATAGACAAATGTCTGTTGTCGAGACGCGAAATTTGAAGTGAGGACACTTTGTGTGCATAATATGTGCCTCGATACATCAAAACAACAATTTTACAGTGCAGAACTCTGTGCCAAGGTCAGTAGAAAGTAGGCATGGGAATAACGTCAGCTAGCTGACCGTTCATATTTTTTAATCGACCTATAATGATAATATCAAAAATGTTAGGTCAAAACCGATCGTTGAGTGACTTTAAAAATTGTGTTTGTAAAATGTTTTCAAATTATATATCTACTTATAGGGTTATGTTTATACAGGGACTAATAGGACTTAAGTCCAGGGTTCCCAGAAAAATTGACTTACTATAATTTAGGTACCTAATAATAACAAATAAATAAAAAACCCGGGTCGCAGTGCCAAAACCCTGCCGACAATATAGTGTATTTGCTTGTATAGGGCCGTGTGGTTTTATACTTTTATTATGTGAAATTAAGTTTGTTTTTGGGCAAAATAAAAAATTTAACCCCTTAATACACCCCTTAAAATAACATTTTTTTCTTAATTGTAACATTATTATCAATCTAACGTCTACACCAAATTAAATACACCCTTCAATAAATAAGTCACTATCTGCAAACTAATGTTTTCATAAAATTTGTAAATCCGGTCCTGTCGGGCCGATTTTATTAAAATTGTGGGGAAACTTTTTAATCACTACCAAAGGGTTAAACTTCAATTTTGAAACGATTCGGAGAATTTTTTCGGCGTTTTGGGGCCCAAAAACAGTTTTCAACCCCTAAAAACTACCGTTAAAATAGCCCGATTAGGCCCATTTTAAATAGGCTTCTTGCGGTGATGGATTTCAACATGTGGCCCAAATTTCGTTGAAATCAATTAACTCTTTCGAAAGTTATCGCGCGTACACACACACACACACACACATATATATATATATATATATATATATATATATATATATATATATATATATATATATATATACGTATATAAATATATATATATATATATATACGTATATAAATATATATACGTATATAAATATATATATATATACATATATATATAAACATTTTTAAAAATGGTGCCAAAGTGTTTAGGAGGTTATGAAACGTCGAGAAATTTTGGTCCGACCCCTAGGTCCCGCCATCCGACCGACGCCAATAGTGTATGTTGCCATATGGCAAATACACTAAAAACACTTGGAAATTCTACAAAAATTATTATTAAATTAATTTTCGACCATCGTTTCGGACAATAATTCCATATATAACAATTCGGGAACCAATTCAGATATATTCTCCGTAAAAATCAATTCGGATATACCCTTCATAACAACCCGGGAACCAATTCGGACATTTCGGAACCAACTCGGAGACACCGATTCGAACGAATAAGCTACCCGAAGAACATATTAACGGAATAGCTAACTAATTGCGTTCGGTGTATACGGGCCTTAACCTATAGCCACTACATGTCAGCTTGGCAATGACAATTCGGACATTTCTGAACCAACTCGGAGACACCGATTCGAACGAATAAGCTACCTGAAGAACAGATTAACGGAATAGCTAACTAATTGCGTTCGGTGATTACGGGCCTTAACCTATAGCCACTGCATGTCAGCTTGGCAATGACAATTCGGACATTTCTGAACCAACTCGAAGACACCGATTCGAACGAATAAGCTACCTGAAGAACATATTAACGGAATAGCTAACTAATTGCGTTCGGTGAATACGGGCCTTAACCTATAGCTACTACATGTCAGCTTGGCAATGACAATTCGGACATTTCTGAACCAACTCGGAGACACCGATTCGGACGAATAAGCTACCTGAAGAACATATTAACGGAATAGCTAACTAATTGCGTTCGGTGAATACGGGCCTTAACCTATAGCCACTGTATGTCAGCTTGGCAATGACATAATATTCACTTGGACACTTGCTTTGAAGCGACGTGCACTGGGTCCTATAACGGAGCGTAGCGGAACAAGTAGGTTCGTTTGCGCGTGTCATGTCTATGTGTGTGTGTGTGTGTGTGCAACAGTCAACAAGTGCCCTACTAGGATCAATATCCCACTGTTGGAATGTAAACTCCAACTCAATCTAACAATGTTCCTTATATATGCGCCAACAGGGTGTTTGTTTGCGAGGGGGAAAAGCGTGGTGCCGCATTCTATAGATTCTATTCTTCTTCAGCAGCATGCGTTGTATTTTTTTTTAACTTCGATGTTAATGAAACTATAAAAATCTGTACTTAATATACGATGCGTCATAAATGCTTGGTTGGTTGCCATTTTGATTCTATGTCTGTAAAGATTGGTTGTTGACAATTTATTATGGAATACACCTCAAGAACGTGTTGTTAGTAACTGGAAATCCGCGAATCATCCATCGGCCATCTTAAAACCCCATTTGTGCTCGACATCAAAACATGGTTGAAAAATAAACTGAAAAACACGCTTTAATAGCAAACCGAACGAAAAAGCGTGAGGTGCTTGATATCAACTAGAATAAATCTTTCATGGTAGCTATGTATTTGTAAACGTAGAGTTAGTGTAAAAATAGTAATAAGCACCCTACGCTTTTTTACAACAAAAAAATATTTTTTACGTTTTAGTTCAGATTGCTATTCAAGCGTGTTTCTTTTTAGTTTTTTAAGCTACTATTTATTTTTTAGTCTTATTTTTTATCCTGATAATCCTGGTCATAATACTTATTAAATTATTGTGTTGTCATCGGTCCTTGATAAGTGTGCAAAGTTTCAGTTTAATCTGACGTTTTGAAGTGGATGAATTTCACGTTCAAAGATTATGTTACATACATTCAAAGATTTTTTTTTATCCTGAAGATTCTGGTCATGATATTGGAATAAAATTATTGTATTGTCATCGGTCCTTGATAAGTGTGCAAAGTTTCAGTTTAATCTGACGTTTTGAAGTGGATGAATTTCACGTTCAAAGATTCTGTTACATACATTCAAAGATTTTTTTTTATCCTGAAAATCCTGGTCATGATAATGGAATGAAATTATTGTATTGTCATCGGTCCTTGATAAGTGTGCAAAGTTTTAGTTTAATCTGACGTTTTGAAGTGGATGAATTTCACGTTCAAAGATTCTGTTACATACATTCAAAGATTTTTTTTTATCCTGAAAATCCTGGTCATGATAATGGAATGAAATTATTGTATTGTCATCGGTCCTTGATAAGTGTGCAAAGTTTCAGTTTAATCTGACGTTTTGAAGTGGATGAATTTCACGTTCAAAGATTCTGTTACATACATTCAAAGATTTTTTTTTATCCTGAAGATTCTGGTCATGATATTGGAATAAAATTATTGTATTGTCATCGGTCCTTGATAAGTGTGCAAAGTTTCAGTTTAATCTGACGTTTTGAAGTGGATGAATTTCACGTTCAAAGATTCTGTTACATACATTCAAAGATTTTTTTTTATCCTGAAGATTCTGGTCATGATATTGGAATAAAATTATTGTATTGTCATCGGTCCTTGATAAGTGTGCAAAGTTTCAGTTTAATCTGACGTTTTGAAGTGGATGAATTTCACGTTCAAAGATTCCTTTACAAACAAAACAAGTGAAGCTAATAAAAGCGTCTAGCTTTATTGGATTCCTGTGTTTTGAACATCATCTATTTTCAACTGATTTCATTCATGTATTTTCAAGTTTTTAGTTCTCATTTGTCACGCAATGAACGTCTCTTAGGGGAACACAGTTGGGAAACTATTTTTTTAAACACGCAGTAAATTTATTCACCGTTTGAAAGTAACTTCTAACGTTTTATTTGAAAATATACAACCTTATAAGTGTACATTTTGCATACAAAAGCGTGTAAACATATCGAAATTAAATTTGTTCTGTTATAAGAAAATATTGAAAACGTTTCAATATTTACGGTTCTCTCCATAAAACGTTCTTTTATTTTATTTTTTGGAATATTGCTTGCTGTTTTTTTTTCTCTTTCAAGCAAGTTCTTATAAATATACTATACAGGGCCGTAGCTGGGAGGCATATATGAGAGCAATGCCCTTTCTTAAAAATAGCTAACCTACAATAAAAAAAACCCGGGTCGCAGTGCCAAAACCCTGCCGACAATATAGTGTATTTGCTTGTATAGGGCCGTGTGGTTTTATACTTTTATTATGTGAAATTAAGTTTGTTTTTGGGCAAAATAAAAAATTTAACCCCTTAATACACCCCTTAAAATAACATTTTTTTCTTAATTGTAATATTATTATCAATCTAACGTCTACATCGAATTAAATACACCCTTCAATAAATAAGTCACTATCTGCAAACTAGTGTTTTCATAAAATTTGTAAATCCGGTCCTGTCGGGCCGATTTTATTAAAATTGTGGGGACACTTTTTAATCACTACCAAAGGGTTAAATTTCAATTTTGAAACGATTCGGAGAATTTTTACGGTATTTTGGGGCCTAAAAACAGTTTTCAACCCCTAAAAACTACTCTTAAAATAGCCCGATTAGGCCCATTTTAAATAGGCTTCTTGCGGTGATGGATTTCAACACGTGGCCCAAATTTCGTTGAAATCAATTAACTCTTTCGAAAGTTATCGCGCGTACACACATATATATATATATATATATATATATATATATATATATATATATATATATATATATATATATATATATATATATATATATATATATATATATATATATATATATATATATATATATATATATATATATATATATATATATATAAACATTTTTAAAAATGGTGCCAAAGTGTTTAGGAGGTTATGAAACGTCGAGAAATTTTGGTCCGACCCCTAGGTCCCGCCATCCGACCGACGCCAATAGTGTATGTTGCCATATGGCAAATACACTAAAAATTTATTTCCAAACAAACATAAGGTACAGGTGATAAGCTTACAATATACTTGTGAAATTCATCCACCCAACTTGGCATAGCCAGTGCTAGGGTGGATTTTTTTACTTAAAATGGCGCCCTATATCAAATTTCTTTTACTGTATTCTAGATGTGTAAGCCTTCACGTCCGGTTTTATTCCAAATCTTCTTGGTTTTCGGACTTGTAGGCTGTGCTTCTTTGGTATTTCTACCTGACGTTTCGTCTACAACTGCGGTAGACATTATCAAAGACGATGTGACAGCAAGCGAAGTGTCTTTCTTAGCTCATAGGTAAGTATGTCGATGGTTAAACGTGAAAGTGTTCTCTGCTCGGTCGTAGTCCATGTTTCCAACTTCGACCGAACAGAAAACCACCAATCATAGACACACTTAACTGTGAACCGCCAATGAAGACACTTTACCCGTTGTCAGGTCGCATTTGGTAATGTTTGTCGCAGTTGTAGACAAAACGTCAGGTAGAAATACCAACGGATCGTGACCTACAAGCACAAAGCCAAGAAAATTTTACCTCTTTTTAGGGAATTTTTTTTTAGACGACAATAACATTCAATCATTTTAATTTTTTTATATGTTTTTGTTTGTATCTTTAACTGTATAAAAAAAATTTTTTTTCTCTTATTTTACATTTTTTATATATATATATTTTTAATTAAATTAGACACTAAAAAAAAAGCAAGTCACTGGTCATGGTAAAAGCGACTGTTCATGTTGTCTGAAATAAAAAAATCGAATGGATCATTGTTCAGTAGGGATGTCGCTATCGTCCCTACCAAAATTAATCAATTTCATTAAAAAAAAATGGCGGATTGTAGAAAAAAAGTTTGGGTTTTTTGTTAATTTTTTTGTTAAAAATCGTTTAAAAAAATAAGAAAATATTTTCGAAAATAAGCAATTTTGGTACGGACGATAACCATTAATGAGTAGAAGAACATATATAAATTTCAAAGCAATCGATTGAATACTTTTTTTTTTAGGACCATGACAGTTTTAGAAAATAATGTTTCCAGATAAATGCGTTTAAAGTTTCAAGAGCCAACAAGTCGCTTACGGCGCGTCGGCCACTATATGAGTTGTAATTTATTTAAAACTAGGAATTTCGGTCTCTATTTTTCACAGCATATTTTCGATAGGTTTTACTATTGAAATATGAAAAAAAAAATAAAATCGATTTTTCGAAGTGGTCACATAAGAATACCCCCTTAAAAAAATTTAAATCCAAAATCATATTTGCATGTGAAACTGAACCGTTGTGTGGAATCGTATCAGCGCTCTAGCCAAGCTATACAGTAGCACTCTTTACGCATTCTTTCTCTAAATAATTAATAGAATTTTTTTCTTGCTTTATCGACGTTACTAGAAATAAAATAATCCAAGAACTGTTCTGTGTGAATCGCCAGGTGGTAAAATATGTTGAAAGTGTTGTACAAAGCAAAATTCCCTGGAAATATATAATTAAATGTTTTAAATAGTGTAGACGAATTAAACGTAAAAAAGAGATAGTAATTGTCAAAGCTTCAGAGAGCTTTTAATAATAAAACAATGCCTGGTAAAAAGCTTTGTATAGAGAGGTTTTAGTTGTAACATACGGGTACATTGACAGGGGGAATTCCCTGCGGTGGCTAAACCTGAACGTGCCCATTCTTAAGCAAAATGGAAAGTAACGACATCTTGTTTTCGTTGCTCGTACTTAATATTACTAGTCGCTACCCTTGCTTTCGCAGGCGATTGAAGTAACACATGATAGCAACAATAGTAGTATATCTTATATTAACCCGTCAATTCCCAGTGTCACCTGTAGGTGATAGAAGTTTAATATTTTTTTTCTAGCACATGGAGATTTTATTATTAAATTCCGCTACCATTGTTGCAAAGTCAACAATTAAAACTATTAATATTTTTTTCCCGACAACAATAGCTAAATGTAATCTGTCAAATACAATCAGATGTTTCACGCGAAATTCGAGCAGTCTGTGTTTGTGTAATCTCTTGCGATAAAAAGTGAAATAAAAATGCCTAAACCGTAACTATTGTTATTTTTTCTTATTGCGTGTAATAAATAAATAAATAAGCTATTGCACAATTTTTTTTATTGGTAAAAATAACTTTGAATACGTTTTTTACGACGTTGGAAATATGCCGTGTCACCTAAGGGTGACACTGGGCATTATAATAACCGTTTACGCCGCAACGGAAGCTTTCAAAAGGAATAATTTTTCCCGTTTTTGCAACATTTTTCATTGATGCTCCGTTCCTACTGGTATTATGTAGCATATAGCCTTCCTCGATAAATGGACTATCCAACAAAAAAATAATTTTTCAATTCAAACCAGTATTTCCTGGGATTACCGCGCTCAAACAAACAAACAAACTCTTCAGCTTTATGATATTAGAATAGATAAGTGTTTTGTTTCTTTCAGATAAACTAATTTTATTATAAAGAAACTGATATAAATAAATATTATAAATTCTAACGTTTTATTCTTACCGTAACAATAAGAAACAATCTGTGTCTGCTTCAAAGTCTTAAATTCACAACGCCCAGTGTCACCTACAGGTGACACCCCCATAAATGAAAATTGGGGTAGTTTATTTTTTATTTATATTTTTTCTTGTCATAACCAAATGTATATATAAGGTATTTTATTTAAAAAGAAACCAAAAATCTTTATTAACTTGGACATGGGAATTGACGGGTTAAAAACTTTACGCGGAAGTCTTTCGTATATAAAAATTTCCATATGATATACATAGGTATGGCCCAGCTCCTTATCTGCCTTTGAATTACATATTATGATGTACTTAGGTTGGATTAATAATGAAAAAATGGAAATTTACCTATACATTCATAGCTCTCGCTATTGAGATGATTCATGTCTAGCGGTACCTAGTTAAAATAATCAGATCTCGTATGTAGTGAATTTAATGTTACAATTTGCTTTAATATGAAGAATTGATTGTTTAGATATCGCGCCGTAGAATAACTGATAACTCATTCCGCCGCGAAAGTGGAAAGATTTGGGTTTGAGTCCCAACGGTGTTGGTGGATAAAAATATTTTTTTCTGATTTAGCATTGTAACAATGAATGTTTAACAACAGTAGTATTACATGCTGTGTTTAATGATTTTTTTATATAACCATACTTCGACCATAAAATTACTGTACTTCCACCATGTACTCAAAAGCCAATATTTAAGTTTTTTATTTTTTATCAAAATAAAATATAGCGTATTTTATTCAGGGATATTGTAACTGGATAACAATTTAAACGACTATTGGTTGTAATCAAAGGTAATAATCGTTTAGAATATCATATAGTTTCTAGATAGTGCATGATTTCGTCCATCTTTCATTTCAGTCTGGGTCACTTATGGCCAACTTCATACAGTCGAATTTTCGTTAGCCATAGTCAGTTGCAGTAGTACCTACAAGTGTTGCTACTGGAAAAAAATATCGGTTTTCGATACTCGGAATTTTATATCGTTATATTGCAATATTAAATATCGCCCAAAAATATCGATATATCAAATAAAAAATATCGATATTTTTTCGACCTCTAAGGAAAAAATTCAACCAGTATTTATTTATGTCTTATAACACAAACTAATATCTGTCTTAGAAGAACTTAGCTTAATTGTGTTTTGAAAGAGCTTTCTAAGCTCGATAACGCGTCAACAGAAGTGTAACTAGAATTAACTTGTTTGGTCAACCCTGACTCTCGGTAGCTCTAGGGGAAAAAATCAACTCGGGTTTATTTAATGTCTTATAACACTAACTAATATCTGTCTTAGAAGAACTTAGCTTAATTGTGTTCTGAAAGAGCTTTCTAAGCTCGAAAATGTCATATAATTTGTTCTCGCAGTTACTTAGTACTTATAGCGGTACAAATAGAAGACTGCCATTAAATATTTCAAATGACACGTCACGAAAGCTTAGTAAATAATGGAAAACCTCTGTAAAATAAAAATCTCGCAAATAATAGTGTTAAAAAGTTTTACTCTTTTTTGTGCGGCCATTTTGTTTTGTAAAAAAGTAAACCTACCAAAGTATAGTCGAAGATTATTTTATGTACTTCAGTTCGGAAATTGTAGACAGTGACTAAATACTTATAGTTTCACAATTTAATATAAGCGGCGCAGTTATTATGTCTGAGAAATTTAAAAACGGGAATGGTTTACATTGTTTTATTGCTTTGCCGCTCCATTCAGCTTGTCAGTAACGAAGTATTTAATTACTCCGTGGTATTTTGGATCTGAAAAATTTGCATTATTAGTCTAAAATTTCAGTTAAAATCCCAATAAAATAATTACTGATAGAATTTTATCTGCTTAACATTGCGAGGGTTACTTTTGACAGGTTTTTTAATGTCACAAAGTAACCCTTGAAATCTTAGATTTTTAATTAAAGTAATAACTACATCGAAATTAAAAATTCTAAAATTAAACTCTGTAGTTCAAAATGGTCGTTAATAAAGACAACTTGTACTTTGTTGATTTTTAAAAGAATTTTTGGTTTTAATCTCACACTAGAAAGTATACAGACAAACTGAAAACACTAGTTTTTTCATCAAAAATGACGCCCAGTACACATAAACTTGCAATCGTATTTAGATACTGCATTCTCTTCATAAATGGTCCCACAGACCCTTCTACAAATAGTAACTTCTCAAAACTATGTTTGGTTGATGGTATTGTACCCGGATCCAGATTTTGTTGCTTAAGGGGGTCGTCTGGTGTGACAACTGTTTTTTCCCCGCTTTTTTGGGAATTTTTCGTGGCGAACAATGAATGTATACTACCTTAATATTTTCATCATGTATTTATTGACATTTTACCAATCTTTCCAAATCTTTTCACGTTGAAATGTACAGTTGAACCGACTGTAGATCTCCGGGATGACGCCCATGTAAAAAAAAAGTCGGCTAACGGTTGCCACGATACATACTGTTCTGCTTATCTAAAATCAACAAATCAAATTGCGTTTTAATTGGTAGGCCTGTGACTACAGCCGGTACTAGAATTAAGTCGAAATATTGAAAACTTAATGTTTGGCGAAGATTTGAAAAAAAATTTATGATTTTCATCGTTTTTTTTACTATTCCAGCTTGAAGAATAAAAAAACTATTACAGTTATCACAACGATTTTAGTTCGGGCTAGAACTATAGATGTACTGAAGATACCATAAAAATTTCAACGCAATCGGATCATTAGTTTTTGAGATAACCATTTTAAAAAATACAGTTTCAAGAAAAACGCGTTTGAAAAATCAAGTATGCGTAACAGAAAAAAGCACTTGACTCACGATCTACCTCTGTACTTTCCAACGACTTCGAATTTCGAAAAAATCTTTCACAAACATAATCTGGAAATCCTAAAAAGGCGATTTAAGCAAAAAAAAAATTTTCGGTTTTTTTGACTCCTCACACCAGACGACCTCCTTAAGACCTGATATCACAAAGTTACCCCTGCAGTCACAAAGTAGCCCCGGCTTACGGTATGTAAAATTCTAGACACTAAAATGTTTTTCACAACTTTGTAAATAAAACTGCAATGTTTATAATTTTGCGCACATTCTTAATAAAGAGAAAAAGTATTTTGTTTATGAATGTTTTGAACACGATCACAAAAATTTCAATAACATGATTTTTTTTCTCATGTTCCAAATTTTGCCACCCCTGGAAATTTGCCGCCCTGGACACTAGCCCCTAAATCCCCTAGTGTAAATCCAGCGCTGGCTAAAATAGATATTTATGCCCGGGCAAAGTTGAACCGGGGCTGCTAGTATATATTAGATCAGGTGAACGACATCTTCCCCCCCTCCTCTTCAAACAATTTAATCTTTACGATGTTCGCACCCCTTCAACGTCGAGACGTCAGCCGATTATAAGTTTACATTTGTTTGCTTTTAGCGTCGCCGCAACCGCTATGCAACGTAGCTTGCTCGAATAACCTTGTAACGTCAGTGTCTCGCAGCCATCTTGATTTCGCTTTACATTTTAAAATTTTATTATGATCAACTGTCACATCGCAAATGAAATATATTATGTAGATTTTAAAGTGTTTTTTACACTCCTAGACAAAATTAACGTGCCATATTCAGTGTAATACTCGCCACGGTTCTAAAAGGTTCTGAAGTTAGTCACAAACAACGGCGCAAATGCATATTTTAGAGCCGGCCTGGTTGTTTTGTGGGTTACCGGCACAGAGCGTGTGCTCGTCGGTGATTGATTATCGCTGGTTGTCGTGTCACTTGTCGCTTTCCTGCTATAAAGTACAGTCCAGTACGCTATTGTTAAGTTGTTTCTTTGATTGTTAATTGATCAAGATGCCCAATACAGTTTTGCATAGACAAGCACGAAAAATAATTTTTTGGATGACTTTGTGCAAGGAATTAGACCTTTAAATTAAAGAAAAAATAAAAATGATAATATAGCGCGAGTTTGTAGTTTTTCTACCGATTGTACCTGCGCAAGCCTCCATTTGCATTTAACTTCAGAACCCTTTAGAACCGTGGCGCGTATTATACGTTATATTTTAATGTTAAAGTAATATAAGATTTCTAGAAGGTTGGTCGTAAGATGCTATAAACATGGTCACGTCTATGATTGGTTGAGTCGATTGCTTACGTCACCGATGCCCTTGGCTTGGTTATTCAAGTATGTTTATCCCAACTGTTTGGAAAAAGACTCCACAAGCCTACTTCCCCCGCCCTCTCACGCGTCTCGCCAGGTCCAGCTACAACAATGCTAACGCAGATGGCAGCAGGTATATAATTACTTAAGTTATGATTCGTTTCCACTATGGAGGGTAGTTTTTAAACAGGAGGAACGTTATACAGTCATGTTAAAACCTTTGAAGGTCCATATTTTGTTCAGGGTTGATAGAATATTGAACGGTCTTCCAGCTGACGTCATTCATTAACGAGGTGATCTGTACATTTAATGACCTTGTCGAAACACAAGGTTACTAGATACAGAAGCGACCTCGTTCCGTTAAATAGTAGTGGGGAGATAATGTCATCCAGTGGACTGTCATTTGATATTGCGTGGTTGATAGAAATATTGAACGGTCTTCCAGCTGACGTCATTCATTAACGAGGTGATCTGTACATTTAATGACCTTGCCGAAACACAAGGTTACTAGATACAGAAGCGACCTCGTTCCGTTAAATAGTAGTGGGGAGATGATGTCATCCAGTGGACTGTCATTTGATATTGCGTGGTTGATAGAAATATTGAACGGTCTTCCAGCTGACGTCATTCATTAACGAGGTGATCTGTACATGTAATGACCTTGCCGAAACACAAGGTTACTAGATACGGAGGCGACCTCGTTCCGTTAAATAGTAGTGGGGAGATGATGTCATCCAGTGGACTGTCATTTGATATTGCGTGGTTGATAAAAATATTGAACGGTCTTCCAGCTTACGTGATTCATAGAACAAGGTGACCTTTATGACCTTAGACACGATCATAAACTCTATCCACATCATTTATTTATGTCAAATAATTTTTGGTGATAATTAAAACGCGATTGAAAATTTCATGAAAGGACCTTGTTGACCTTTAACCTGAATATTATTATTAATTTAGCGTATCAGATTGATTTGAATCAATATTAGAATCATTTCAGAAACATTAAATTGCTTCAGAAGGAAGTTATATAAAACAATAATTAAATTAGGAAGTGTTCTGCAAATCGAACTCTTAGATTTTTCCTTGAAACTTCCTGACCTGTAGAGCTGCTGATTTACAGTTATGTCACAATCAATTGTCCCATTACAGCCCAACAGTGTAGTGGGGCCGTCCCATCGACTTAACATTTGGATATAGATTGACAGATAGATATTTATTGCGCAGCAATGAGGTTACTTGTTTGTCGCAAATTAATCTAATGCCGTGTAAACTCTTTATAACGAAACTCAAGGGAGTGAGCATTTTTTATCGTTATAGAGAGTTACCGTTATATGGAGTGAAGAAAGAAAAACAACCAAATTAACAATAATCTTTAATATGTATGTTTTTGATAAAATTAATACATATAGTCAGTTAACTTTGCCTGACGTTTCGGGGCCTCAAAGGTTTAGTCGGCGTCTTTTCTAACCTGATAAGATAACATAGACAATAACACCGACAATGACGATTTTCTGTGTCTAAATATGAACACATTTCTTCGTAATAGAGAATGGCTACTGCGCTATAAAGAGTGTATCAATGTATGGGTTGTAAGGTAAACCAACCAAATTGTGATCTTTTCTATGTTATAGAGAGTTTATCGTTATAAAGAATAATGTTATAAAGAGTTTACACTGTATATGAAAACTGACCAAATGCGAGTCGGACTCGCATCCAAGAGAAAGAGAAATTGTAGATTATAGACGCTCAACATCTGAGGTGACTCGCATACAAAGAGTTCCGTACTACAGTACAATAATTATTAACTTTATTAGTGTATTTGCCATATGGCAACATACACTATTGCCGTCGGTCGGATGGCGGGACTTAGGGGTCGGACCAAAATTTCTCGACGTTTCATAACCTCCTAAACACTTTGGCCTATTTAAAATGGGCCTAATCGGGCCATTTTAAGGGTAGTTTTTAGGGGTTGAAATATGTTTTTGGGCCCTAAAATACCGAAAAAATTCTCCGAATCGTTTCAAAATTGAAATTTAACCCTCTGGCAGTAATTAAAATGTGTCCTTAAAATTTTAATAAAATCGACTTTACAGGACCGGATTTAAAAATTTTATGAAAACACTAGTTTGCAGATAGTGAATTATTTACTGAAAGGTGTATATAACTTGGTATAGAAGCTCGATTGATAATAATATTGCAATTAAGAAAAAAAATGTTATTTTAAGGGGTGTATTAAGGAGTCAAATTTTTTATTTTGCCCAAAAACCAAGTTAAGTTCGCATAATAAAGCCACACTGCCTTTATTAGCAAATACACTATATTGTCGGCAGGGTTTTGGCACTGCGACCCGGGTTTTTTTATTTTTATTATTTGTTGTATACACACTAAGGCGCATAAATGCCTGAACTAATAGCTTTTAAGAGCTTCCGTCCGATGTCGCTAGTGTGCACTATTTTGACGTTTATAGATATAACTACAAATTTACGGCTTTCTGATTTTTCCCTTTACTTGTGCTATAAGACATCGCTTCTTGGCAAATTTCATGTTCGGATGTTTTAAAAAACGAATTGCGGATTGATATTGCTCTTTCTCCATTTTGTCGAAAAATACAAAACACGTGAATGATCAACTGGCTGTCAAAAATAACCTAACCTATAAATTTATCTACAACTCAGCACGAGGTCGTTTAAAAGTCTGCAGTACGCGATGGTAAAGTCAATTTCACTCGTCAACGCCGTCTGTCGTCAAACACGGGTACTTTATTGATCAACCCTCTATTCCTCGCTGATTTTCATTACATGCTTATTATTGAGCGTCTATAACCGAGCTGTGTAGAGTAGTGGTGACAGCACTGGACTCGCATTCGGGAGGTCCGGGTTCGAATCCCGGCGGGGGCAGATGTGGCTGAGACTTTTTCCTACTGCCTCTCGCCGAGAAACGGTAATTCCTGTACCGGTCATCTTGATTGAGGTTTTCCATGGTTTCCCTCAATTAATTCCAGATAAATATCGAAATGGTTCCTTATTTGAGGCCATGGCCGATTACCTATCAAACTCCTAATTCAAAAATTACCTATCCTATCCTAATTTCCTATAATTCCTTCATTCGCCCATTGCTATTTATTAAGTTGAAGTTTTAGAAATGTAGAAAATAACGGGAAAGTGGTAAATGGAAAATAGTTATGACATAAAGTCGAGAAACGGACGTTAAACGCATTGTTATTATTATTGAGCGTCTATTATGAAAAAGTAGAACTTTGACATTCCATAAACACAATGAATAAAAAAGTAGCTTAATTAATTATCGCTTAAACCGTTATTTGTGCTATAGTTGAGTTGAAGCAAACTTCGCGTTCCCGCAAGCAAAGACGCGGGTAAAATCTATTATGTAATGTGGACGAAAGCGCGGGTCCAAGCTAGTTGATTTATATAATTGGTTCGGTCACAAATAGGCAAAGCGCAAACGGAGACATATATCAAGTATTACGTAAATGGCTTTGTGTTAATTGGCGTTTAATTAAAATAGAAATCAAATTGCAAATAACAAAGGTAGATGTCCTTGTGTTTGTGTGTGTGTGTGTGTGTCGACTACATCGTATACGAAGTGGCACAAAACTCAACGTTTATTTCTTGTGAAGGCTATGAGTCTACTACCGTATTATTATTTTGTTGTATTAAAAACAGGCCAAGTACGAGTCAAACTTGCATACGAAGGGTTCCGTACCACCGCTTAATATTTATTAGCATTATTTTATTATTATTATTATTACACAATGAGGCGCAAAAATATCTGAACTAATAGCTTTTAAGATATTCCGTCGGATGTCGCTAGTATATACTATTTTGACGTTTGTAGAAAAGAAGTTGTTTGTTTTTGTTATTGACACAATTTATCTGGAATTAATTGAGAGAAACCCTGGAATACCTCAACAAGATCGCCAGTTACAGGAATTACCGTTTCTCGGCAAAAGGCAATAAGAAAAACGCTCAGCCATATCTGCTCTCTTCGGAGTTCAAACCCGGTACCTCCCGAATGCGAGTCTAGTGCTCTCACCACTACTACATCGCTCGGTCATCCTATAAATAAACTATCACAATGCGACGCCATTATTATCCGCCGGCTATCCGGACAGAAATTATCGATCTCTATAAATGTGTACCAACAAAGTTTCTTAAAAGTTCTTAGTGTAGTAACTTCGCACACAAAGTTGATTTTTTATTGTTTTCGTTCGAAACAATAATCTAGCAGACACAGTGTCTCCATTACGAAACACTTTTTTCTATTTTTATAGGTTATGTTTTAACGGTAGTCCGCTCTGAAATGCGCGGCAATTACACCTATTTAGATATTTATGGTCTCCGGATACAAAACATTACTTTTGATTTTTTTCAAACGTTATAATTTCTAAACTAAAAGTCGTCCGTATATCAAAGCCTTATAACTCCGCCATCTTTCTTTCTTTTTTCTATTTTTATAGGTTATGTTTTAACGGTAGTCCGCTCTGAAATGCGCGGCAATTACACCTATTTAGATATTTATGGTCTCCGGATACAAAACATTACTTTTGATTTTTTTCAAACGTTATAATTTCTAAACTAAAAGTCGTCCGTATATCAAAGCCTTATAACTCCGCCATCTTTCTTTCTTTTTTCTATTTTTATAGGTTATGTTTTAACGGTAGTCTGCTCTGAAATGCGCCTCAATTACAACTGTTTAGATATTTATGTTCTCCGGATACAAAACATTACTTTTGCTTTTTTTCAAACGTTAAAATTTCTAAACTAAAAGTCATCCGTATATCATAGCCTTATAACTCTGCCATCTTTCTATCTTTTTTCTATTTTTAGAGGTTATGTTTTAACGTTAGTCCGCTCTGAAATGCGCTGCAATTACACCTATTTTAATAGTTAATAGTTATGTTCTTCGGATGCAAAACTATTTTTGATTTTTTTTAAACGTTATAATTTCTAAACTAAAAGAGATTCGAACTTGCCATGGGACTAAATCGATTCAGTCGTCCGGTGACTCCGCCATCTTTGTATCGATTCGGATGAAATTTTACAAGCAGGTGTCTTATGTGAACCGCTATACAATTGTGTAATGAAATTACAGAAAAAATAAGAGTGGCTTTCCACACATAGCAGCGTATTTTCAGAGAACTTTGTAATTCAATCCGTATTTTTCACGACACCCGGTATAAACGAATAAGTATCGAACAGCTCCCGGCTATTTACTTATCGACTCCTAGGAATTAATCACTCGGAAGAGATAGGGAAAATCATGACGTCAGAGATCTAGGCTTGCCTTTACTTCTAAATTTGTGTGCACTATTGTAAATAAGACACGTATATAGGGTGTTCGACAACACCATAAATAAAAAAAACCCGGGTCGCAGTGCCCAAACCCTGCTGACAATAGGTATAATGTATTTGCTAATACAGACAGTCTGGTTTGTTTTTGGTCAAAATAAAAAATTTAACCCCTTAATACACCCATTTAAATTAACAGTTTTTTTCTTAATTGCAACATTACTATCATCGAACATCTACACCAAATTAAATACATCTTTCAGTAAATAACTCACTATCTGCAAACTAGAGTTTTCATAAAATTTGTAAATTCGGTCCTGGCGAGCCGATTTTTTTCAAATTTCGGGAGCACATTTTAATTGCTACTAAAAGAGTAAATTTAAATTTTGAAACGATTCTGAGAATTTGTTCGGTATTTTTGAGCCCAAAAACTTTTTTCAACCCCTAAAAACTACCCTTAGAATGATCCGATTGGGCCCATTTTAAATAGGCTTCATGCGGTGATAGATTCCAACATGCGTGCCAAATTTCGTTAAAATAAATTAACTCTTTCGAAAGTTATTGTCCGTACACATATATCACACATATATCAGGGTGCATTCGTGATAATATCCCTTCATGATGTCGTTTTTTAGTGTATTTGCCATAGGCAACATACACTATTGGCGTTGGTCGGATGGCGGGACCTAGGGGTCGGACCAAAATTTCTCGACGTTTCATAACCTTCTAAACACTTTGGCACCATTTTTAAAAATGTTTATATATATATGTATATATATATATATACATATATATATATGTGTGTGCGCTATAACTTTCGAAAGAGTTAATTGATTTTTACGAAATTTTGCCCACATGTTGGAATCCCCCACCGCAAGAACCCTATTTAAAATGGGCCCAATCGGACCATTTTAAGGGTAGTTTTTAGGGGTTGAAAAAAGTTTTTGGGCCCAAAAATGCCTAAAAAATTCTCAGAATCGTTTCAAAATTGAAATTTAACCCTTTAATAGCAATTAAAAAGTGCTCCTAAAATTTTAATAAAATCGGCCCGACAGGACCGGATTTACAAATTTTATGAAAACACTAGTTTGCAGATAGTGAATTATTTGCTGAAAGTTGTATATAATTTAGTTTAGAGGTTCGATTGATAATAATATTGCAACTGAGAAAAAATTGTTCTTTTAAGGGGTGTATTAAGGAGTCAAATTTTTTATTTTGCCCAAAAAACCAACTTAAGTTCGCATAATAAAGCCACGCTGCCTATATTAGTAAATACACTATATTGTCGGCAGGGTTTTGGCATTGCGACCCGGGTTTTTTTTTATTTATTTTTATTTTACTGAATAAACACGAATAGAATTATGTCGAATCGTTGCACACCTATAGGTATATCTACAAAGTGTCCCAGACATCACTCCCCAGGCCTGTATTCAGTTATTTTTGAAGACAGTTCCAACAAACCCTATTTGTCTCTTATTTTTAAATTGTCTTAAACTGTTCGTGCCCTAGTAATAATGTCTCGAATTTTATAAATTGTCCGCTGCAAAATTTACAGATTACTATTCTCTCATACAGTATACTGCCAGGGTTGCGAAAAATCAAATAACTTGCGACCCTGCATGCTGTTACCTGCAGTCTGATTCGCAAATTAATCTGCGTTCCTTCTATTTATAATAAATTTTTTGCTATAAATGAGTCATTTTATTTATTATGTCGAAAGTGTATGCAAAATTTCGATAATGGGGCGGCATTTTTCACAGTGCCTAGGGCTGCGCTAAGGTTAAATCCGGCCCTGCCTGTCTGGGACACTGTATATACTACAGGAAGTGTAGTACGTACTATGTAGTATAAGTTAAGTACATTGCAGTTGGTTGTTTCTATTATTATATTTATAAGTATGCGAGTCATTTTTCCAAAGTGCAATTTGTGTCAACAATAATTGCGTTACTTTTTTTTATGCGCGATTGCATTAAAAGATTCTCCAAGCAAATAACTTGCGTATTCTAGAGGTGCATTCACAATTGACAGTTTTGACGTCGGGATGTTCTCGCGTATAGAACGCCAACTTCGACTTACGTAAAGGTGCGCTTACACGGGCAACTAAAATTGCTCAATTCCGGGCAATAGTGGTCAACTATGTACATCAGCAATTCACGGCGATGGCAACATGTAGCAATTATTGCTAAAGATACCGCCACACCATATCACGCGATATGGAGCAACTTTGACAAACTAGGCAATACAAGGCAATCATTCATACACTATAGCAAACTGTCGCTGGCTATGGACGAGGTTTTACTGGCAGCGGCGTATAGTGCTTTTATTATAATAAGTTTAAAACGAAAAAAAAAGAAAAGGAATAGACAGATTTGGGTGCGAACGTATCTAGCAAGACGAAAGCCATCTTTATTGTGTGATGATATGGACAATTATTTATTCAAAAACTTTACCATCTCATCCCTGTCACCATACGAAAGTGAAACCATGGATACGTATACGTATAGAGAAGGAAAATTGTCTAAAATTTCCAAACCGTGTGGATATTCGGCAATTCATGTCGGCCACTTTGGGCAATAAGGAATATATGGAGCAATTAGAAGCAATATTGATGAAACAATTGCCGCATTTTATTGAAATTGCTCCAGATTGATCCATTAATTGCTCCATTCTGTTGCCGGAACACGACACAGAAATGTATTCGGTGCTTTAAGCGACTCTATTTTTTATTGAACAGCGCGCGCATGTGTGCGACGCTTTATAATGTAGATGGAAGTTGTCACTTGACCTAGCGTCGTCCTACTTCAACATTGTGAGCGTCCTACAGGATAACAATCAGTCGATGACATCGCATCCCGATTCTTTCCCGATTTGTCATGATAAAGTCGGGAACTAAATATTAGATGTCATCAAATCACTGAACTTGCATCAAATAAAATTTACGCCATCTTGATTTTCTATAAATATTTGTAGTTCGAGAGCTGTTAGACATTTTTGGGTAGGTATTTGAGGCACTGTGAAAATTTGTAAAATACCTCTTTAATAATATCCAAATACAAAAATACAGATCTGGCTGAAGGGTAGCTGGGCTTAACCGATTTATTAAACAAATTGATCGCCTGGCAGGTAAAATGTCCCACCGAAACGACATGTCTTTTTACTTCTTTAATAATATCCGAGTACAAAAACACGGACCTGGCTGAAGGGTAGCGGGACTTAACCGACCCTCAAATTTTTAATCACCTGGCAGGTAGAATTTCCCACCGAAATGACCTGTTTTTTTGAATATATCTATTTTTAGTACCAATATTATTCTGTTTAAATTTCAACGTGCCTCAAAAATTTTTTTTTAATTTTTCAAATATATAATTTTGCAAACACTTGGCTAAATTTTAGCCCCGATTAAGAAATCTGGCTTAAATATGAACTTTCAAAGTATTAAAGTTTCAAAATGCATCAAGGGCATTTTATTGCGAAAACATTTTTGCAAATTTAAAAATTTGAGGGTCGGTTAAGCCCCGCTATCCTTCAGCCAAGTCTGTGTTTTTGTATTCGGATATTACTAGTCATTGTACAAATTTTCAGTGCCTCAAATACCTACCCAAAAATGTCTAACAACTCTTCTACTATCACATTTCTTACACTAAACTTTTTTAGCTAAATAGTTTTATCGCACAATCGATAGTGGACTGAAAGCTGAAAAATAATTATAGGTCAACAATCTGGGGCTCTGATCAGACTAAAATAAAATCGTGGGACACTTTCTTTTGTATGGTGTTTTTGGTATATTACTGTAGTGAAGATAATTCACGGTAATTTAAACAATGAAAAGTGTACGTTAGGTTTCCCAAAAGTATCGATTTGTTCAAGCAATTGTCAAATTCAGACAATTATCACTACATTCGTAACTGCTAATGTTTACACTTTTAGTTCGACATTGAAACAGCAAACTAGTAAACGCAATAGTGTCAAAAGTGTTAACACCTTTTACACCGGGACACGATGCCAAATTCCGAACGGTCGTCTTAAAATGGGACTTCACTTCCTCGGTTAATTAAAGATGCAAAAAATTTACCTAGCTGTTTTTGCCTTGTGACCTCAGATATTATATTCTATTGCCCTTAAATAGCGTCATATATTCTCCAACTAAATATTTTATAATATAAGCTAGCGTACCATAAATCTTGGCTATTATGATCTGAAACAATGGACAGTGCAGGCAACTCTCCCCTTCTCCCGAACTCCTCTGCAACAGTCAGTTGTTTAGTGTGCTTGTTCGCAACGTACCACTTGTTAAAACAAAAGAATCGTTTCCTTCTCTTTTAAAAACACTTTTCTTAATCTATATTTTAGCACATTTTAAACATTGTCTTACTAGCAGTTGTTTTTTTTTTATTACTTATATGGTGAAATAAAAAAGCGATGTCAATTTTTTATCTGGATTATTAATTATTGGAGCTATAATTGTTTTGGCACATTGGGGGTAAAATTTTCTGTGTTACGGAAGTTGAACACGCAGCATGCAGCGAAAATGAGACACCACGAAGTTAGTTGTCTCTTTTAAAAACACTTTTATTAATCTATATTTTAACACATTTTAAACATTGCCTTACTAGCACTTGTTTTTTTTTATTAATGGTGAAATAATAAAAGCGACGTCAATTTTTTATCTGGATTATTAATTTTTGGAGCTATAATTGTTTTGGCACATTGGGGGTAAAATTTTCTGTGTTACGGAAGTTGAACACGCAGCATGCAGCGAAAATGAGACACCATGAAGTTAGTTATTAATTTAATTTGAATGTAGTACGTGTATCGGCAAGGTTGAAATCATCGACAAAGCTGACTTCGATGCAGTATACTTTGTTGGCTGAGTTTCTTTACATTGAGGGAAGGCCCTATGCGAGTCTCAAACGGTCTGATGACGCCACTGAAAAGAGCAACAAATGACTTACGCTTAATTTGACTTTATTAGTAACTCATGAAAATGTATTTCATTTTAATTTAAATTTTTGTTATGTAAATATTTCACAGTAATTAAAATTGATTGCGTTTTTGTTTCGTTTTAGCGATCGTTAAAATTAAACAGGCTTTGTTGAATACCGGGCATAAGCTGTCGTTTCTACGAATTAAAAAAAATATGGACGCGATTTGCATAACGTCGTCTGTGGGCTTATCTGATTTTAATGAAATTTATTTGTGTTTAATATAACCCGATTGTTTTCGGATTCATTTGTTTGATTTTTGACGTTTGATCGTCATTTGTTAAATAATGAAAAATAATGTCGACAGAAGTCGATGAATAGGACCATGGAGAGCAAGATATTAGTACAGTGGAACCTCGACATACGAGTTTTATTCGTTTCGTAACCTTGCTCATATCTCAAAACAAATTTCCCCATTTTAAAGTAATAGAAATTCCATTAATCCGTTCCAACCCCCAAAATGGCACCGCGGTTCTTTTTGTTGCGTGTTTTTGAGTAAGAAAAATGTATTTATAAATTGACTTGAGTTTACGGAAGATGCTGGCTGAGGTGTTACTTTCGTTTAATTTTCTTCACTGTTTTTCTCTTTACTGGTCTTTGTCTTTTTCGTCACGCTTTCCTCACTTTCACTTGCAGGCCATTTAAAAAAAAACTGTCCAAAGAGGTTTGTTTCTTACTACCTTTCAGAATGTTGCGGAAATCAGTTAGGCAAGTGTCATTAAATAACTCCGTTGCACTACCAGTTGTAACTTTTTCGGGATGTTTCTTTTCCACGAACTGTGAAACTCTCCCAAATTCCCAAAATCTCCTTTATCTCACTTGTAGAGAAAACCTCCTCCATCTCTGGCTCCTCGTCGAAACTAATTTCTTGCAGAACCTTAGAATTATAGTTTTGCAACCACCTGGCTAAGTTTTAGACTCGATTAAGAAATCTGGCTTTTTTATTTTTCAACTTCTTAATTGCTAAATTTCAAAATATCTCAAGGAATTTTTATTGCGAAAAAATTGCTAATTTAATTATTTAGGGTCGGTTAAGCCCCGCTACCCTTCAACCAGGTCTGTGTTTTTGTATTCGGATATTACTAAAGAGGTATTGTACAAATTTTCACAGTGCCTCAAATACCTACCCAAAAATGTCTAACAGCTCTCCTACTATTCGTGAATATGACTATTAAAAAAACCAACGATAGATGTCGACACTGTAAATTATAGGTTATATTTTATTACTTTATGCGACACGGCATAACTGATTCCTTTTTTCTTCTGTCGATTAATATTTGCAACGACCTACTTTTCTCCGTTGCTTATTAACCGGGATTTTAATAACGTTTCGTTTTAATGAAAAATAATTTTCCGTTACGGTTTTGTTCTTAAGCTTACAAAATCAATAACTGCCATAACTTTGTTACAACTTTTACAACTGTTAGTAGCTGTATTAGTTAAGCTTCTTTCGCAACTAAAACTTATTAAACACTTGTCAACTTTTAAACAGATTTAACAAGTAATTAAAGCAAAGTTGGCCGGTAAATTTGTTATAAAAAAGTCACTTAAAAATTGTTCACGAGTGCAGGTGTGTTAAAACTACAGTAAGATCATACTTAACGCTGCTCCGCTTAACGCTGTTTCAGTATTACGCGGTTCCTAAAAAAAGTTAAGCCACTATAACGTAAATTATGGATCAGTTTATACATGATTCAATTGTTGATAGAAGTTCGAAGGCAAGACGAAGTGTCATTGATGCAATATCTTGTTATCGACAACAGCTTGCTGAACGAAACAGAATAAGGCAAACAACATTAGATAACTTCTTCACAAAAAACCAAATATGTCAAATGAGGAACCTTGCTCATCACAAACATAACTTCTTACTCAAAGTTTTATTTGATTTTCATAAATGTTTTATGAACAAAAACCGATAATAGCAATTAAAAAACCCGGGTCGCAGTGCCAAAACCCTGCCGACAATATAGTGTATTTGCTTATACAGGCAGTGTGGCTTTATTACGCAAACTTAAGTTGGTTTTTGGGCAAAATTAAAAAATTGACTCCTTAATACACCCCTTAAAATAACATTTTTTTTCTTAACTGCAATATTATTATCAATCTAACGTCTACACCGAATTAAATACACCCTTCAATAAATAAGTCACTATCTACAAATTAGTGTTTAAAAAAAATTTTGTAAGTCCGGTCCTGTTAAGCCGATTTTATTAAAATTTTAGGGGCACTTTTTAATTACTACTAAAGGGTTAAATGTCAATTTTGAAACGATTCTGAGAATTTTTTTGGTATTTTGGGGCCCAAAAACTTTTTTCAACCCCTAAAAACTACCCTTCAAATGCCCCGATTACGCCCATTTTAAATAGGCTTCTTGCGGTGACGGATTTCAACACGTGGGCCAAATTTCGTTAAAATCAATTAACTCTTTCGAAAGGTATTGCCCGTACACATATATATATATATATATATATATACGTATATAAATATATATATATATATATATATATATATAATCATTTTTGAAAATGGTGGCAAAGTGTTTAGGAGGTTATGAAACGTCGAGAAATTTTGGTCCGACCCCTAGGTCCCGCCATCCGACCGACGCCAATAGTGTATGTTGCCTTATGGCAAATACACTAATAAATCTATAATTAATGTGGTAAAAAATAAATGTTACAAAAATTATACTTAAAATTTTAATAAAATCGAACCGACAAGACCGTACTTACAAATTTTATGAAAACACTATAGTTTGCAAATAGTCGAATTATTTACAGAAGAGTGTATTTAAATTAAGTGAAAATGATTGATTATAATAATAGTATTGCAATTAAGAAAAAAATAATATTTTAACGGGTGAATTAAGGGGTTAATTTTTTTATTTTACTCAAAAAGAAACTTAAGTTCACATAATAAAACCACACTGCCTATATCATCAAATACACTATTTTGTCGGCAGGGTTTTGGCACTGCGACCTGAGTTTTATTCTTATCATTTTTAGTACAGTGCAATGAAAGCTTGTCTTCATAAAAGTTTTTTTTCGAATATTTCTTTGTCTAAGCAGTAGCATTAACGCAAGCGAAGCCGCTGGTAAAAGCTAGTACGAGTATAAATTTATAATAGCGGTACTCCTTGGTTCAAACACGGTTTAAAATGCTTCATTTTTCGCCATTCGGGTTTGAAACAGTCATAAAGAATAATAAAAAAAAGTATATTCCAGCAATGTATGAATATTGCTCAGGGTTGACCCATGAATTCAAACGAAAAGAATAATCGCTTTGGAGCAGCGTTCTCTTTTAGATTTCTTTGTATAACCCTACTTTTTATTACGCAAATAGACGTAAATCTGCAACCGATGTGGCGAGACGAAGCTGTCTTTTACAGACTGCGGTCTCATAAAAAAATAATGTCTAAATATAGGGTGAATATTAATTCACTACGTGGCAAAATCAAAGAAAATGTTTGTGTAAATTCAAAGTCAATGCTCAAATAAGAAATTAACACTAACGCTACGTTGATACTGGATCAGGTGATTTGATTTTAAATAAGCTGCTTATTAAGAGTGTTGGATCACTTTCACACAGTTTGTGCTGAGACCCAGCAAGAAGCGAGGTAGGCAAAAGACATATTGCGGGTGTGACTTTCTTTAGCTCTGTCTCGCTCGAATTATCAGCACGTTTCAATTTTTGGTTGGTGCCACACTACGAGGCTAAAAGATGCTATTGTAAGAGTGCCGCTGTCAATTGATTACTCTAATTTTTGGAAATATTTTGAAGATTTAAAAAACTTTTCCGAAAAATGAAGAGTCACTTTAGGTTTGTGATATAACAGTTTTGTGAAATAAGTACGAATAAGGTCGTAGTGTAACATTGAAAACGTGTGTTTTTTTGGCACAATTAATGCCAATTTTGTTCTAGTAAATCGTACATAAATTACAAAAGTAGTCCGTTAGAGACCTAGATTTGTCCTTTATATTCCTTATAGAGAAAGAATTTTTGCAGAATGTTGACGAATAAGTCTACAATCAGTTGACAGCCGAAGCTTAAATTCAGAGCGTTCCAACAGCCTAATAACAAATAAATAAAAACACTTTAAAATTCTACAAATATTTTCTATTAAATTATTTCTCGACGATCGTTTCGGACAATCCTCAGGAATATAAAAAAAAACTCGGGTAGCAGTGCCAAAACCCTGCCGACAATATTGTGTATTTGCTAATACAATATTGTGGCTTTATTACGTAAACTAAAGTGTGTTTTGGAACAAATAAAAAAATTAACCTTTTAATATCCTCCTTAAAATATTGTTTTTTTTCTGTTGAAATATTATCAATCCAACATCTGCACTAAATTAACCGAGCTGGATAGAGTAGTGGTGACAGTATTAGACTCGCATTCCGGTGGTACGGGTTCGAATCCCGGCGGGGGCAGATGTGGCTGGGACTTTTTTCTACTGCCTCTCGCCGAGAAACGATAATTCTTGTACCGGCCATCTTGATTGAGGTTTTCCATGGTTTCCCTCAATTAATTCTAGATAAATATCGAGATGGTTCCTTATTCAAGGCCATGGCCTATCAAACTCCCAGTTCAAAAATTACCTATCCTATCCTAATTTCCTATAATTCCTTCATTCGCCCATTGCTATTAGTTAAGTTGAAGTTTTAGAAATGTAGAAAATAACGGGGAGTGGTAAAATGGAAAATAGTAATGGTGCGAATGGCGTCTGTTATGACATAAAAGTCGACAAACGGACGTTAAACGCATTATTATTATTATTATATTATTAACATCTGCACTAAATTAAATACATCCCCAGAACGTATACGCAAACTAGTGTTTTCATAAAATGTTTAAGTTCAGTCCTGTCGGGCCGATTTTATTAAAATTTTAGGAGCATCTTTTAATTGATACTAAAGGATTAAATGTCAATTTTCTTTTCTTTTCGGTTTGTTTTCCCCAGAATTGAAGCGTTTTGGAGCTGTAGATTTTCATTTATGGATAGTCGGATATAATAATAATAATAATAATAATAATGCGTTTAACGTCCGTTTCTCGACTTAATGTCATAACAGACGCCATTCGCACCATTACTATTTTCCATTTACCACCTCCCGTTATTTTCTACATTTTTTAAAACTTCAACTTATCTATATAATAGCAATGGGCGAATGAAGGAATTATAGGAAATTAGGATAAGGTAGGTAATTTTTAAACTAGGAGTTTGATAGGTAATCGGCCATGGCCTCAAATAAGGAACCATCTTGATATTTATCTGGAATTGATTGAGGGAAACCATGGAAAACCTCAATCAAGATGGCCGGTACAGGAATTACCGTTTCTCGGCGAGAGGCAGTAGGAAAAAGTCCCAGCCACATCTGCCCCTTCCGGGAATCGAGCCCGGACCTCCCGAATGCGAGTCTAGTGCTGTACCACTACTTTACCCAGCTCGGTGGATAGTCGGATATGCATGTTAAGTATTATAACTCTTGACCACCCCCTAAACAAAATTCTGCATAAGTCCTTGTCCAAAGTAAACAAGATACACATTTTTATGTGGTGGAGGTGCGGGACGATATGGTGGAAGTACGGTTATTAATTTTTCAGCGGGTTGAAATATTGTTTTGGAACAGTTATCAGCTGTTCATTTTCTAATTTCTGAATTCAAAATGACGTTTTAATTAATAAACTTTGTTAATCTAAGGAACTGATAGGGGTGTGCACAACACTTCGATGTTTGAAAAACATTGATTTGTAGGCATTTGATTTTTGATAGCGATTTTTATTTTTTCGATACATCGATATTTTTTGCGGTCGATTCTCTTCTTTTCAATAACAATTTAACTGTAAAAATGTAATGTATTATTTTTTTCATTAAATATTTCAGAAATAAAAAAAGAAACTTAGTTGGCTGTGATTTAGTTTCTTTCTGTGACCTGGAAACCCAAGCGTTTGCGAGGTTTCACTGTATTTATATTGGCAGCACTTATACCCAAAACTGTGCACCTTGACCGGCAATTATAAACAAAATAACTAAAAGAGTAAAAGAAAAGTTATAATTTCTGAGGTTCCTACGACAGCGGTCCCAAACGTTTGCGAGGTTTCACTGTACAGTGAAACCTCGATATAACGGATTAATTGGGGGGAGGGCGTGTCCGTTAAAGCCGAAAATCCGTTATATAAAAATAGGTTTAAAATAAACTAAAAAAAATTGTTTTTGAAAATATGTATGTACACTATTTAAATATAAATAAAAGATAATAATAAAAAAAATAAACATACTTTTATATACTATCGCTCCGGCTAGCTGCCGTCCACGAGCAGGACGACATTATGTCTCAAATTCTAAAAAAAAATTCTAAAAATTGTTTACATGCGGCGACACTTGAATTTAAGCATGTATAATTTTTTGTCCGTTATATCCGAAGTCCGTTAAATAGAGGTCCGTTATATCGAGGTTTTACTGTACTTATATTGGCAGCACTGACAAACAAACGTGTTAAAATTAATTGTCATGGATTCTTTCGTGGAAACAAAACGAATCACTCAGTATCAAGTTTTGGTCGTGCTACGGCTAGCTGTCAAACGCAGTCGTGAACTGTCAACTTTGTTTTTGTTTAATTTATTAGAAATGTCACGCATGATTGCTTACAAACATTGTTTGTACGAAAACTACAGTCCATTCGAGCACTTAAGCAACACAATGGCTACGTTCTTGTTCAATAAAATTAAATATGGCGTCTAGCGAACAGCTGATTTATTGTAGGTTAGGTTATTAATAATGCCTTCTTTTTTACAAACATTGTTTGTACGAAGACTACAGTTCATTCAAGCACTTACGCAACACAATGGCTACGTTCTTGTTCAATAAAATTAAATATGGCGTCTAGCGAACAGCTGCTTTATTGTAGGTTATGTTATTAATAATGCCTGCTTTCACGCTGATATTTTTAACTGACTTGATGTTTTTTTGAAGTTATGCTTCTTTTGGCGCATTGGGGGTAAATTTTTCTCTGTTACGAATATGAGACACCACGTACTGCGTGTATCGGTCAGGTTGAAATCGTCGATAAAGCTGACTCTTCGATGCAGTTTTACTTTATTTTCATAGATGACACGTTTCATTTCTCTGTTACAATATGCTGATGGAGTTGTCCACCTATTATTCAAAGTAAATAAGTACTACTAACTTTTAACTAGATTTATCATCTCCCTAGACATCCAATTAATTTTATTAATCTACATCTTTAACGAAAATGTGAATTCGTACATAGTAGTGTTGATCCAATAGACTGTCACAGTGAGGGAAGGTTTGGTGTAGGATCAAGAAATAAGCTTTACCAATGTTACGCTAGTGGCCAACGTTTCGAAAAATTTATTATCATCTTCAGGGCCTTAAGCTAGTCATTTGACCATTTTACCATTATTTTATGGTAAAGCTTTTTTCTTGATCTTCAACTAAACCTTCCTTCACTGCGAAAAAGTGAAAATCAATTATCGCGATCACGCCAAAGAAGCATAACTTCTGCCGCGCGTATAATGGGGTAAAATAACCGGCGGTATGTATTATTCTTCTCGAAAGCCTGCCAATATTTCGGTATAGAAGAGTCCACCATTTTTCTGTTTCAGTGAAATTGTTTGATGCTAGAAACGACGTTTAAATATCTATAGAAATTAAATAAAAATTTAATGCACTAAATAAGAATTAATTTTATTGTTATTTTATAATACATTTATATGTAAATGGATACGTATTTACGATGTTGAAATCATCCATATTGAAAAATAATAAAAACGCCATTATTAAGCAACATAAAAAATGTATTAAATCCAGTATTACATATGAATTAAGTAGTAATAAAATTCGTTTACGGTTTTGACGAAGAAAAAACAAATACATTTGAACATGCGCAGTGATAACTAGCCTGCTATGAACCACCAACAAGAGAAAATATTTTTGGTAAAGCATTTTGTAGGTTAAGGTCTTTCAAACACGGGTTGACTGATCTGCAATTTGATTTTCAAACCGATCCACGACACGATCGTTCTGTGACCTTTCGTACATGAATCGATAGAAACACGATCGATTTGAAATTAGTTTCAAACTGGTCGTGCGCAACCGTGTTTGCAGGTCGAGAAGCAATTTCAGTTGCATGGCAGCATATGCTATAGCGAAATCTTAAGGTAGGAGCAACTAACTTTTCCAATTTAGTTTGAGTCGCGTTCGTTTGCGAACAAAGAACCTCAGTTGATTGCAAATCGGTTGCACAATAGTCGCACCCTGAACCAGTTTGAAACTCAAATTGCTAAACAGTCGACTCTTGTGCCAAGGGCCTTAGAGAAACACGACCGATTTGAAAGTAGTTTCAAACTGGTTTTGTGCGACCGTGTTTGCAGGTCGAGAAGCAATTTCAGTTGCATGGCAACATATGCTATAGCGAAATCGTAAGGCAAGAAGAGCAACCATCTTTATCAATTCACATTCAGTCACGATCGTAAGCGAGCAAAGAACCTCAATCGATTGCAAACCGATTGCACAATAGTCGCATCCTAAACCGGTTTGAAACTCAACCTGCTAAACAGTTGAGTCATGTGCCAAGGACCTTAAAGAAACACGACCGATGTGAAATTAGTTTCAAACTGTTTTTTTGCGACTTTGTTTGCAGGTCGAGGATGTTTCCATATTAAAAAGTGTCTCGTTATTAGAAGATTTATTTATTTATTATAGATTATCGACGCTCGAGAATTTAGGTCCTTCGCGTCTTAATTACTACATCAAATAACACAGTCACTTAAAACTAAACGACATCACAAAACATCCATGAGCAAGGGTGGGATTCGAACCCACGGCAGCCTGGTCAAGAAGTCAGCACGCTAACCACTGGACAACACTGTCCTCAAAGTAGAAGATGACTTTTTAACCACACTATATAAAAAACAAATAGAAAAAGTATGTAAAATCTCGGTATTGAATAAAAAAGCTGACGTAATAGCTCTGAGCTTTTGAATTTAGAAAGGGACATATTATGATGACGTAATCACTAGAAACAAAACACTGTGCCAGAACAAGTGCGGCTTATGGAAAAAAAAGCATTCGGTTAAAATCGTTTTTGCTAAACGGAAATTGATACTAAAAAGTTTAAAAGTTAGCACTGGTTCCCCTAAAATTAAGTCCTCAAGTAATTGAAATGGAAAAAATAAATGATTTGTTTCTGTTGGATTGTGTCGACCTGTTACCATCACTACCATGCTCGATGTAATATTGTAAACGTTCCACGCGCGTTGCAGCTGTCTTATTCAATTGTTTATATTCGATCTGCAGTTGTTTCGGACATATTTTGATGACGCAATCATTAGAAACAAAACACTGTGCCAGAACAAGTGGGGCTTATGGAAAAAAAAACATTCGGTTAAAATCGTTTTGCTAAACGGAAATTAATACTAAAAAGCTTAAAAGTTAGCACTGGTTCCTCTAAAATTAAGTCATCACGTAATTGAAATGGAAAAAATAAATGATTTGTTTCTGTTGGATTGCGTCGACCTGTTACCACCACTACCATGCTCGATGTAATATTGTAAACGTTCCACGCGCGTTGCAGCTGTCTTATTCAATTGTTTATATTCGATCTGCAGTTGTTTCGGACATATTTTGATGACGTAATCACTAGAAACAAAGCACTGTGCCAGAACAAGTGGCTTATGGAAAAAAACTTTCGGTTAAAATCGATTTGTTAAACGGAAATTGATACTAAAAAGCTTAAAAGTTAGCACTGGTTCCTCTAAAATTAAGTCATCACGTAATTGAAATGGAAAAAATAAATGATTTGTTCCTGTTGGAATGTGTCGACCCGTTATCACCACCACCATGCTCGATGTAATATTTTAAACATTCCGCGCTCGTTGCAGCTGTCTTAGTCAATTGTTTATATTCGATTTGCAGTTGTTTTTAAAATGGATGTAGTATCGTACAAACTCGTTCAGTTGTTTATTTTGATTTAACACAATGAATTTACAATCGACCCGGCGCCGCCACCATTCTCGGTAATATTTTCTAACTGTTCATAATTGATTTATGTCGTTTTTTTACGAGATTAAAATGAATTAGTACGCTGGTCGACTCTCTATTAAGCATTTATGGTAAAAAACAAGTTAGTTATGCTTTTTTCTTTCTGAGAAACAAAACACTGCGGTCATACATACGTTGTTCTTTTTTTTGTCGGTCGAAAAAAACGACAGTCGACAACAACATTTAGATTCAATATTTTATTCGTTGACTGATTTTAAATATTTAACGAATTACTGTAA
Organism: Venustoraphidia nigricollis; assembly: GCA_034508555.1. Taxonomy (NCBI): domain Eukaryota; kingdom Metazoa; phylum Arthropoda; class Insecta; order Raphidioptera; family Raphidiidae; genus Venustoraphidia; species Venustoraphidia nigricollis. The sequence goes on along the minus strand of JAVRKA010000025.1, from coordinate 4,125,602 downwards.
ATTATAGACGCTCGTTAACTAAGTTCATTAGCGGATAACAAATTATTATGTATTTTACCGTTTTTATCCAATAAGCAAAAAATAACTGTATTTCTTTTGATTTAGAAACAATGATCGTTCAAGGATTTTTTATTTCTGAGAAGCTTTATTACCTATAGACTCATTCGAAGAAGCGTGTCAGGCCTCATTAATTTTGAAAAATCATTCATGAAAATGCGTTTTTAACGCATGCCTTAAAACTGACAGTAAATCGATTCTAGAAAATCGTTCATTTGTTAATATTTGTCAGTTGTTTGTTGTGAAACCGTCATCATTTATTGGGACTTGATATTAAACAATATCGCATTTGCTGACAGAAATTTATACCATAAAAACATCAGATATTACATTCTGTTTGTATTATTCATAAACCTGAAAGTGCCCTAGCGGTGTAAAATTGTTCTCCCAGAAAGATAAAGATCGACCGATGGCATGGCCAACCTCTGTCTCTATCTAAGGTCCATTCTAAATATTGGTGGAGAAAATTTTTGAAATCGGATGAGTAGTTTTGGAGATACCTCCTACATCCAAACTTTATCTCTTTATAATTTTAGTATACATATGGAAAATGTCGGATTCGACATTACATTTGGGGTAAACTACGGTCTATGTCAAATTCCAATACGACAACGGTCGGAAATACAGTAAGACCTCGCTTAACACTGCTCTGTTTAACGCTGTTTCAGTATTACGCGGTTCTAAACAAAAGTTTAGCCACTATAATGTAAATTATGGAATAGTTTATACAAAATGATTCAAATGTTGATAAAAGTTCAAAGCCAAGACAAAGTGTCATTGATGCAATATCTTGCTATCGAGAACAGCTTGCTGAACGCAACAGAAAAAGGCAAACGACACTAGATGACTTCTTCACAAAAAACCAAATATGTCAAATGAAAAACCTTCCTCATCGCAAACATAACTTATTACTCGAACTTTTATTAGATTTTCATGAATGTTTTATGATCAAAAATTGATATTACCAATAAATAAATCTATAATTAATATTAAACAATAAATGTTACAAAAGTAAACAACTAACAAATTTTCTTTTTCTCGGTTCTGTTTCAATCATGCCTATTATTTACGTATTAAGGTGGCCTCGTTTAGCGCTGTTTCGTACTAGAGATGGGAAAAACGGGTCTTTTTAGTGATCTGCATCTTTGCATCTGGATCCCGTATGTGAGCCGGCTCACTGAACTGGTTCAAAAAGAGCCGAGTTCTGAATATGTTACTGCAGTCTGCCACTGAGTTACCTAGTTCAGTCAATCATATCACGACCTGTATAGAATCAAGAATGCATAGCCAAACATATGATGCATGAGTCATTTGAGCTGACAGATGCATCAAAGCAAGAACAGATACGTAAGTGTAAAATGTGCTTCTGTGGTAAGTGTTTCACTGAGTTATGCGGATCCGTTGATCCGTCGGCTCAAAAAAAAGTGAGTCGGCTCTCACGGATCTTCTGTCGGAGTCGGCTCTTTGAACCGGTTCAGATCTGAGTTACCCAACTCTATTTCGTACAGCGCAGGAACTTATTGGAACGTATCTTCCGCGTTAAGCTGGGTCTTAAAGCCAATTCAGACTAGCCGTTCTCGGTTACGATTCGCTGGTCCGGTTCGGTTTTCGATTAATCTAGGCTGCTCACACTATCCCGATTCGGTTCTACGATTATTCAAGGTGCGCATGTGCAATTTCGAAATATGATTTGACGTTTGATGTCTAGTTAAACGTCAACAAAAACCGCTGGCTAGTCACGTGACTCCAGCAAGCGTTCTCATTGGCTACGGTTGCGAACGGTCCGGTTGAAATTAGAGCTGAACCTAAACGCTCGAACCGAACCGCAATCGGGAACGACTACGCCCTGATTGGTCGAGCTCCCAACCGAACCGGTGAATCGTAACCGAGAACGGCTAGTCTGAATTGGCTTTTACTGTAGAAAGAATTAAAAAGCGCCAATCGATAATCGCTCATCTGTTTCTAATTGTTGTCGTTTTGTTTGTTGTAGAACCGTCGCCGTTGTACGACAACAATCATTATCACGAGGAATGCCTGCGTTGCAATTCGTGCGGTCTGAATCTGACCGGGCCGAACCAGAAGCGAGCGCGGCGCTTCAAGAACCAGATTTTATGCGATCTTCATTTCGCTGACGTCGCCCTCATGGAGTGTTCGGATTTTATGCAGCAGCTGCGCTCCTTCAAGCCGCAGTCGCTGGGCTGCGCCGTTGCCAGAAGAAAATCTTCCACGACACTTATATTCCCGTTGCCTCCACAAGCGTGTTCAGGTCTCTATATTTTTTTTTTTAACCCCTGACATAAAAACAGGGGTGTTATAAGTTTGACCGCTAAGTGTGTGTGTGTGTGTGGTGTGGTGTGTCTTTGTGTGTCACTGTAGCTCTTAAGGGGTCACCCCGTGTGACGACTGGTTTTTAGGACATTTTTTAGGAATTTTTTTTGACGACAAAAAAAAGATAGATTTTTGAATTATTTACTATTTGTTAATTAGTATTTCGGGAGTACACATATAAATTTTCAGCTTAAAATCTTCTCTGGATCGTAAGTTGTACCAGTCTGAAGAAACCGGCCTCGAAAAAAAGTATATTTCTTTTATTTTTAATCCCCGACACAAAAACAGGGGTGTTATAAGTTTGACCGCTAAGTGTGTGTGTGTGGTGTGCCTCTGTGGTACTGTAGCTCTTAAGGGGTCACCCCGTGTGACGACTGGTTTTTAGGACATTTTTTAGGAATTTTTTTTGACGACAAAAAAAAGATAGAACTTTGAATTATTTACTATTTGTTAATTAGTATTTCGGGAGTACACATATAAATTTTCAGCTTAAAATCTTCTCTGGATCGTGAGTTGTACCGGTCTGAAGAAACCGGCCTCGAAAAAAAGTATATTTCTTTTATTTTTAATCCCCGACACAAAAACAGGGGTGTTATAAGTCTGACCGCTAAGTGTGTGTGTGTGTGGTGTGCCTCTGTGGTACTGTAGCTCTTAAGGGGTCATTTTTTAGGATTTTTTTTTTACGACAAATAAAAAGATAGAACTTTGAATTATTTGCTATTTGTTTATTAGTATTTCGAGAGTACACATATAAATTTTCAGCTAAAAATTTTCTCTGGATCATGAGTTGTACCAGTCTGAAGACACCCGCCTCGAAAAAAAGTGTGTTCATGGTCTCCATGATTTCGGCTGATTGGGTTATCTGAAATCACAAAGCCCAACAGCATCGTATGAACTAGAATCATTTGAAAATTTTGAAAATTGAATTTTTGACAAACGTTTAAAAAAATTCGAATTTTTTGATTTTTTTTTCATTATCTCGTTACGAAAAAAATAGAAATACTTGGAATTTGTTAATGATTCTAGTTCACGCGGTGACTCTATATGTGCTGAGTCTACGCTATAAAATTCAAGTGAATCGGTCAAACCGTTCTTGAGATATCTTGGAGACAAGCTCGAAAAACACAGTTTTGAGAAAAACGCGTTTCAAGTTTCAAGTGCGGTTTAAACTATGAAAATTTTTACTTATCATTAATCTGCGATGCCTGGTTTGAAATAACAACTCATCATCGAAATCTCCTTCTATACATGTATATATGAATGTACATTTGTATTGAAGGGTCTCAGGCACCAAAACGACACGTCACAATAGGCCTAGGGCCCCACTACTCAACTCAGCGCTCCGAACACCTACCCGTCTTTACGACGACTTCGAATTTGAAAAAATCACTTTACTAGCATATTCTATACATATTAATGAATCAGTTTATACAAAAAAAATCGATTCTTTGTAAACATCACACGGTGTGACCCCCTTAAATGTAAGAAATCGAGAGGAAGTAGAATAAACAAATAAAGGGGAAGTTAGTTTGTCCCCTAAATTACATGAAACTGACAAGGAGAGAAGTTTACAGTGTGTTGCATTTTGATTCACAAAATAGTAAGAACATATAAAGTCAGTGCTTGTGAATCTGACGTTTAAAATTACGAACAATTGATGTACAAAATAATTTCTGTAATTTGATGTGCAAACGTTAGTAATAATCTGCTGTATGAATGTCGAGCGTATATTTTTTGACAAATATGATTAAAATGACAACTATAAGTTGTCATCAGAACAATTTTTGGATTAAACATTTATTAAATACAAGTATATGCTGAAATATTCATTAATGTGAGGTTATGATGTTGATATACTACAGACATTTCATATTAAATATGTTTTTCTGTAGATTATAGTACGTAAATAAAACTATGGTATGAATGTGACGATCTGTCCATGTGAGAATTTTCACATGACATAAACATCAAAGTGCCGTCTTAAAATGTGTAATAATTTCGCCGTAATTATAATATTAAAAACTAAAAAAAGTTAAACTTCTTATGTGAGCCAATGACGGCGAGGCTCATTATATTGTATTTATTGTCCATCTGCAAGCCATTTTATTAAAATTTCAAATGTCTCCATATTACGGTTCAAAAGATACAGCCCTATGACAGACGGACGGACGGACGGAACCCTAAAAATCGTTCTACGCTCGTGCGATGGAGTGGTAACTTGAAATATGTGATCAAAAGTATTTGCTTTTTTTCACTGTAGCTAAAAATAGAGTACTGCATGATCCACAAACCCACTGGGGAGTTAAAATGGCGTTTTGAAATGCAGTGTGAATTAAAAATTTAGGTAGAGATTAAATGAATTTACAGGGTGTTACACAAAATAGAGTTAAAAAGTATATAGAAAATTAGAGTTATTGTAGATAATATACATTTTATCTGTGTTCCATTTTCAAAAGTAAAATTTTTAGTGTCTGTATAAAGTAATTTTTTAACAGTTAAAGTGTTTTCTACTATTGAATCCATAATTTAAAAGAAAACAAACAAGTATTGAAGTTATTTATCAAAAGTTGTTATTAATTCAAGACTTGTCTATAAAAAACGACTAAAACGCAAACAAGTATAAACTAATAGCTTTTAAGAAGTTCCGTCCGATGTCGCTAGTATAACGTACTTTGTTGTTTTATGAAATAACTATTTTAACAAATGTATATATCAGATCCTTTTGATGTTAATAATTTATAAATATTTTAGAGGAATTAGGATCAATGAAATTAAAAGACAAATTATTATTTCACAACGTTTCGTATTAAATTAATACTTCATCAGGTGATCTAAAATAAAAAAACCCGGGTCGCAGTGCCAAAACTCTGCCGACAATATAGTGTATTTGCTAATACAGGTATTGTGGCTTTATTAAATGAAATTAAGTGTGTTTTTGGACAAAATAAAAAAAAATTGAACCCCTTAATACACCCCTTACAATAATAATTTTATTAGTTGAAATATTGTTATCAATCCAACATCTGCACCAAATTAAATACGACCTTCAGTAAGTAAATTCGTATACGCAAACTAGTGTTTTCATAAAATTTGTAAATCCGGTCCTGTCGGGCCGATTTGCTTATAATTTTAGGAGCGCTTTTTAATTGCTACTAAAGGGTTAAATTTCAATTTTGAAACGATTCTGAGAATTTTTTCGGTATATTTAGGCCCAAAAACTGTTTTCAACCCCTAAAAACCACCCTTAAAATAACCCGATTGGGCCCATTTTAAATAGGCTTCGTGCGGTGATGGATTCCAACATGTGTGCCAAATTTCGTTAAAATAAATTAACTCCTTCGAAAGTTATTGCCCGTACACATATATACCTATATATATATATATATATATATATATATATAAATATATATATATATATATACATATATATATAAACATTTTTAAAAATGGTGCCAAAGTGTTTAGGAGGTTATGAAACGTCGAGAAATTTTGGTCCGACCCCTAGGTCCCGCCATCCGACCGATGCCAATAGTGTATGTTGCCATATGGCAAATACACTAATAACAAGACAATTTAACAACCAATAATTAATTAAGGTATGCTTAATATTTATTTATTTGTTTTATTATTGGTTGTTAAATTGTCTTGTTATTTTATTTTAGATCACCTGATGAAGTATTGATTTAATACGAAACGAAGTGAAATAATAATTTGTCTTTTAATTTCATTGATCCTAATTCCTCTAAAATATTTATAAATTATTAACTATTTTAACGTTATTACACATATTCGTTGCATTCTGCGTACGAAACTTCGGTAACAGAAGAAAATTTATCCTCAGTGAAGAAGTAGAATAACTTAATAAAATACTGAATTTATTTCTTGGTCTATTTTTTTTGGCGCAATCCGTATTAATTTCGAGTAAGCGGCACGTCACTAAATTCGCGTGTAGAATAATACATTTACATCAGAGGCCGTCGTTGAATTATAAATGCCGACTAAAGAGCTATTTGAAAGAGCCAGTTAATTGTTTTTATTCCACGGAGAGCTTTAATGTGTATTTAGTTTGTAACACAATATTATAAAAGAACTCTATGAACACATATAACTTTCATTGTAAAGCACAGCTTTGGCAGTCATATTGTTTTGCATTGTACAGTAGGGTCGCGCTAATCCGATCACCGTCCGGTTGGGTGCTTCTGAGAATCGGACATCGTCGAACGCTGGCACAGGTCACGATCGAGGGAGAGAAAAAAATTTATTTCTGTTTTTTTGTTTCAAATTTCGATTCCCGGCAGGGGCAGATGTGGCTGAGACTTTTTCCCACTGCCTCTCGCCGAGAAACGGTAATTCCTGTACCGGCCATCTTGATTGAGGTTTTCCATGGTTTCCCTCGATTAATTCCAGTTAAATATCGAGATGGTTCCTTATTTGAGGGCATGACCGTTTACCTATCAAATTCCTAGTTCAAAAATTAGCTACCTTATCCTAATTTCCTATAATTCCTTCATTCGCCCGTTGCTATTACATAAGTTGAAGTTGTAAAAAATGCAGAAAATAACGGGAAGTGTGGTAGATGGAAAATAGTAATGGTGCGAATAGCGTCTGTTATGACATAAAGTCGAGAAACGGACGTTAAACGCATTATTATTATTATTATTATTTTGTTTCAAATAGTTACCAGTTGATGTTAAAACTAAAAAATGGTGCATGTATAATGCGCGCCACGGTTCTAAAGGGTCTGAAGTTAGATGCAAATGGAGGCTTGCGCAAGTACAGTCGGTTGAAATCATTATTTTTAATTTTTCTTTAATGTAAAGATCTAATTCCTTGCATAAAGTCATCCAAAAAATTATTTTTCGTGCTTGTCTATACAAAACTGTATTAGGCATCTTGATCAATTAACAATCAAAGAAACAACTCAACAATAGCGTACTGGACTGTACTTCATAGCAGGAAAGCGACAAGTGGCACGACAACCAGCGATAACCAATAATCGAAGAGCGCACGTTATGTGCCGGTAACTGGGAGGTGGTGGGAGTCTTCATTTCCCACAAAACAACCAGTACGGCTCTAAAATATGCATTTGCGACGCTGTTTGTAATAATAATAATAATAATAATCTTTATTTCCAACTCATATAGAAAACGTCAACATTACAGATTAAAAATTACAGCTTAAAAAATTGCAGATTACAAATTAAAATATTCACGCAAATTGTAAAATGTGTTCTCCAAAATATATATTTTTAACAAACGAGAGAAACTATTTCTATTGTTAGAGTCCTTTATTAAAGCTGGAAGCTTATTTTACTCCTATACTCAGAGGGAAATTTTTGCTGACATCAAGTTTGTTTAAGGGGGAACTCAGATTTTGCCTAAAGCGCGTATTATAAGAATGGTAGTTGCCATTATTCACAAACTGATTAGAATTAATATAAACAAACAAACAAATTCCATAAACGAAAATTTGACAAAGTGTCATAAGTTTAAGATTACTGAAGGATTGGCGATAAGACACCTTGGAGGAAACACCAGCTATGGCGCGGATTATACGTTTCTGAGAAATAAAGATATCATTAGACAAAACTGAGTTTCCCCAGAAACAAATACTAACTTCAGAACCTTATAGATCCGTGGCGCGTATTATAGCTTTCGAACTGATTCCCCCTCCCTCTTGATAAAGCTGCGTGGCTTAAAGCCAATTCAGACTAGCCGTTCTCGGTTACGATTCACCGGTCCGGTTGGGAGCTCGACCAATCAGGGCGCAGTCGTTCCCGATTGCGATTCGGTTCGAGCGTTTAGGTTCAGCTCTAATTTCAACCGGACCGTTCGCAACCGTAGCCAATGAGAACGCTTGCTGGAGTCACGTGACTAGCCAGCTGTTTTTGTTGACGTTTAACTACACATCAAACGTCAAATCATATTTCGAAATTGCGCATGCGCACCGAGAATAATCGCAGAACCGAATCGGGATAGTGTGAGCAGCCTATATTAATCGAAAACCGAACCGGACCGGTGAATCGTAACCGTGAACGGCTAGTCTGAATTGGCTTTTATGGACGCTCCCTTATTGGACACCGGCATGCAAAACAAACGCCGGATTACCGCAACCCCACTGTACAAGGTACATGTTTAATGCATTGTCCGCACGATATCGGAACGGTAACGTGACGCAATAAACAACCGGATACTTGCACCTTAGCACACTGTAATAACGAGGTCATTGTTTATAGTTTTATGCCAGCGATTCTCAATCAGTTTGATTTTATTTTCTGATCAGCTATAGAACAATGCTTTGACTCCAAATCTTCTTGGTGTAAGACCTAAAATATGCACTTACATAAAATAAATGAAAACTTCAAAATTGAACTATAAATAATTCGAATTGAATTGTTTTCTCAAAAATGTAATTCAGATTAAATTTTATGTACCTAATGTTATAAATAACAGAAAACAAGATCACGGGTGATTGGAATAATGAAAATAAATCAATTTAAACACTCATTGCTTGCAACGTTTCGTCTTATTTTTAAGACTTTTTCTAGCTCTCAATATGCTTAAACAATAGTTAAACTATGATATTATATACAATTTGGCATTACAAAAACAAATATTAAAAATTGAAAAATTGTAGAAAATTATTCCAATTAACCGTGAAATTGAAAACAATTCTATTATAACATATATCTCGAATTGAACTTTGAAGATGAGTTATAAATAACATCTTTCAATTTTCTTTGTATCTAAGGAACAACAATTTAGACAATATTACATTCTAGAGAGAGGTGGTTATTGTAACAAAGCTTGCTACGTCGGTTTCTGGGCTTGTAAGCCGTGGTCTATTGGTATTTCTACCTGACGTTTCGTTTACAACTGCGGTAGACATTATCAAAGACGGTGTGGTAGCGGGCGAAGTATCCTTCCGAGCAACTCTAGGCTTTCATGGCCGGCGTTGTTCCAATTTTTCTTGATTTTCATGCTTGTAAACTGTGATTGATTGGTATTTCTACCTTAAGTTTTGTCTACAACTGCGGTAGGCGTTATCAAAGGCGGTCGCCTGCTGCCACATCGTTTTTGATAATGTCTACCGCAGTTGTAGACGAAAAGTCAGGTAGAAATACCAATGGATCACTGCGTACAAGCCCGGAAACCAAGAAGATTTTGAACAACGCCAATCGTGAAAGTCTAGACACTTGGATCCAAGAGCCACAGAACATAAACAATGGCTTCCCTATGACCTCGACTATTTTATTATTTTTATTGTAGATCAGACGCTCGACAACTAAGGTCATTAGCACCTAATTATATCAAATTAAATGTAACGACATCATAAAACATTCATGAGCGAGGGTGCTATTGGAATCCATGATAATTTAGTCCAAAGTATCTTCGTTACAAGATTGACTTACAATGTTTTTGGTCGCTTTTTCCTTTAAAATTATTTTTATGACTTTTGCCAGATTTCAGCGAAATTTGTTTTATGTTTCAATTTTCTAGCAATTGTTTTCGGGTATATAAAATTTATAGTAGAAATGGTCATAATCCAAGGTCACTTGACTTTGTAAGTCTCAGTATTAACAGTACACGAAGAGATACGAAAACAAAAGACATACGCTCTCATGAGTTATTTGTTTAAAAAACAAAGGCGTGCGTAGGATTTGTTTATAAACAACTGCACGCATTTTGACTTTTGTTTCTAAACAAATCCACGCGCAGGATTTTTGTTTCTAAATAAATAAATACACTGGTTCACTTGTTTTTCAAACAAGTCCACGCATGCATGAATTTTGTTTATAAACAAACGCATATGTATGACTTTAGAAACCAATGAACTCAGTTCGAATTTAGTTTTGAAACAAATGAACTCGAACGACTGTAGTTTTGAAACAGATTAACTCGAACGACTTTAGTTTTGAAACAGATGAACTCGTACGACTTTAATTTTGAAACAAACGAACTCAGATTACTCTGATTTTGAAACAAATAAACTCGAGCTTTAATTTTGAAACATACGAACTCGTACGACTTTAGTTTTGAAACAGATGATCACGTACAACTTTAATTTTGAAACAGATGATCTCGTACAACTTTAATTTTGAAACAGATGAACTCGGATTACTTTAGTTTTGAAACAGATGAACTCGTACGACTTTAGTTCAAATGAACTCGTACGACCTTAGTTTTGAAACAGATGATCTCGTACAACTTTAATTTTGAAACAGATGAACTCGTACGACTTTAGTTCAAATGAATTCGTACGACTTTAGTTTTGAAACAGATGAACTCGTACGACTTTAGTTTTGAAACAGATGATCTCGTACAACTTTAATTTTGAAACAAATGAATTCGTACGACTTTAGTTTTGAAACAGATGAACTCGTACGACTTTAGTTTTAAAACAGATGAACTCGTACAACTTTAGTTTTGATGCAGATGAGCTCGTACGACTTGAGTTTTTTAACAGACGAACTTGTACAACTTAAATTTTGGAACAAGCGAACTCGGATTACTTTAATTATGAACCAGACGAACTCGTACGAGCTTAGTTTTGAAACAGATGAACTCATACGACGTTTGATTTGAAGTGTGCGCGTGTCACGTTTCTTTTTTTATGCGATCCTACCTTTTTCTAGTCAGCCCCGTTTAATATCTTTAATGCACCTTATCGCGACGGGTGCTACGCCTAGGGACTTGTAAGTAGCACTTACAGACGTTGATAATAAATGAAACAATTAATATTTAATCACATAAATAGCGCCCTCAATCAATATATCGATTCGAAGATAGCGGAGAAGCAAGAAGGAAGCCATGGAAGAAGAAGAAGAAGCAGTGCCCCTCCCCGGAGTTCTCAACGTGCAACGTGTGATTTGTGTGTAGTCGGTTCACTCTAAGTTTGAACACCAAGCTATGTTTGGTTCGTTTGGTGTTCTACCTTACAGTGAGCCGACTGTATACCTAATTGTCGACAACCACGTCAGCCCAGCTGTGTTCAACTGTCACCTGTCTTCGATTGTTTACTATCGTCAACTGTTTATTGTTGAATAACGAACTGTTACTTGTTATTTTAATATCTATACTTACCATATGAACAGGTAAACTTTGTTTGTATGTTTGTTTGTTAGGTGATTATCTCTGGAACTACCCAACCGATTCTAAAATATTTTTCATTAATAAAAAGCTACATTGCTGGGTTTTTTCATACGTTTATAGTCCGTAAGACTTCTCTTCATGAGCCAATAGTCGCTGATTTTTGCAATGATTGCTAGAAATATTCTTTGTTACAATGTTATATTAGAAAAATTTTCATCTGATTCATTCATAACTCTCGCTACTGAGAAGGTTCATGTCTAGCGTTACGGAGTAAAATCTGCTCTCGCACAATGTGAATTCAATGTTACAATTGCTGTATTATGAAGGATTGACTGATGAGATATCGCACCGTAGAGTAACTGAAAACTTATTCCGCCGCGAAAGTGGAAAGATTCGGGTTTGAGTCCCGATGGTGACAGTTGTTTAAAAATTTTTCTAATATAGCATTGTAACAATGAATGTTTCTAACAATCATTGCAAAAAGCTATACTTTTTCTGAGTAATATAGGCTCTATTTTATTTTGATAAAAATAAGTTTATAGTTCGAAATTCCAATATTTGGAAATTAAGTCGGAAGAAAAAAAGCTGCTTGGCTTCTTTATCGACGTACACTGATCTAATGGTTAGATATTTCGCCGATATATCGAATAGTTTAACTCAGTGCTGGCCCGAGGCAAGTTTTAGGATGGAGCGAGACCCAATTATGGCGTCTCCTTGTCCCTAATATATACCACAATCAAAATACCACAATCAAAATTTCCTTTATTTTTCGTCACCACTGAGGCGTCCCCTGGAACTTGGCGCCTGGATCGGGCACTCCTTTCGTCAGATGGTATGGCGGTCCTGGTTTTACTGAAAAAATACTCGACATGTAATTACGATTTTATTTGTGTGTTGATTCGAAATCGTACATGTTTTATATTCTTGAGGATGGACTTATTGTCGGAAACGATCGTCGGGAAATAATTTAATATTTTTTGTGTTTTTAATTATTTGTTATTATTAATCATGTTCTGCCAAGTACCCAGTGAAAAATCAGAGCAAATTATACTAAATCGTTTGTTGTTTTTGGGGTTGCAGATGAATTCTGTGAGGAGTTCCCTCACAACTTCATACCAATGCCCGGTTATTGGATCGAATGTTCAAGACAGAAAATAACTACGGACACAATCTGGGACCAAAGCGAGTCAGAACATGAACTGACCGAAATTAATGAATACGACAATCCAGACTACGGTGCCAACGATTATTCAGATAACGGACATCATCATCCACAACACAATGACAAAGGTTTGTAGCTAGACGCAACGACGTTTCTGTTTGAAATTTTCTGTGACGTTAAAGGGGAAATGATTCAATAGCGGGGAAATATAACACTAACCTTGAGCGCTAGAAAAAAAAAGACTTTTGCACTTGTATTAAGGTGATATCAGACGGTTCACTCGGATGAATGTTCATTTTTGTTTTATTCTGCATTCATACGGCACAGACAGAATGACCGAAATGGATGTTCATCCAGTCTTTTCCTCGAAGATGTCGTCGAATTAAGTTGTGCACTTTGAAATTAGTTTGATTTGTGATCATTTGATCAAAGAATTGACAAAAAAGAAGCAAAGTCTGAGTTTAAACCAATTAGAGATTTTATGGAATTTGTCCGTATTGTTCTGTCTTTGTATTCGTAGAGTTTGTGGTTCCAAAGACATTGATAATTTTTTAAATTCTCCAAAAACAGCAGCGTGTTTTGGTCGTTCCACTTGAATACCAATTTGTCTCATATACAGACAGAATATATTCACTTTGCGGTGTCGTAGTCCCAAGACGCGAGAAAAATTTTCTAATATAACCTTTTTAACTGATAAAAACAAACAAGCGTGATAACTAAACAATACATAACCTCAACTGACTTGACGTGCTACTCGACTGTCTGATGTTTCTGTAAAATTTAATTCGTGCTGATTTTGTTTTCAAGGCTGCGATGACCTTAACGAAGATGACGAAGACGAAGATTCATTGTCTCCGCGAAAGAAGACGGCAATCGAGGAACAGTGGGAAAAGATGCAAGGGTTCGAGTTAACCAGTGTTGAACAAGAGACGTACGAGAAGTACTTCTACGGAACGGAACACTGGAATTATTTCACTAACGACGAAGACCTTGGACCTGTCATTTTGTCCATTAAACAAGAGACTCTCAATTCCAGAGATCAATTCAGGTATTTATTGATTAATAATTAAACAAATTAATTTTCCTTTCGAATCTAATTAATTTCTAAACATGGGTGCCACGTGGAAAAAGCAATTGCATCCCCCTGGCTGGTAAACCACTGCATAGCCATTTTATTGTGTTACTAAATTGTCTCTGTGGGTGGTTACACGTCTATGGTTAATTAAATGGAGATGTGAAGTAATTATTTAACAATAAAAAATGTAAAAAAATGTAAAAAAGATTTGATAATAGTACACACAATATAAATATTAAGAGCACTGTGGTTGGAACAATAAAAATATAAGAAAGAATAGTTACTTCTTACCACAACAGATTTATTCAGTGGATGTACATTTCGAGAGCTAAGCTCCCATCTTCAGCAAAACACTAAACTAAAAAGTTTAGTGTTTTGCTGAAGATGGGAGCTTAGCTCTCGAAATGTACATCCACTGAATAAATCTGTTGTGGTAAGAAGTAACTATTCACACAATTACTAATGTACAATGTAGTCAGAGTTATACTCGAATATGTCCGACTTCATTTTTTATCTTTAGCAGTCGTTGCAACCCAACTTTATAACATTTCTTTATTTTCGTCGTTGGTAGAGTAGTCTCGTTTAGAGAAGATGGTAACAAGATAGGGAATCTACGTAGTAAGAAGAGTGGGAAAAGCAATGAGTAGCGGCGTGATTTGTGATTTCCGGGGAATTTATAGGCCAAGGGCGAGATATGATTTTGACAACTCCCCAGTCCTTAGCTACGACGCTGCTCTATCATGGATCTAGTAATTATAGGGATGGAGTATACAGCTGCGGGGGGAATCCATTAAGGAATGAGTACAGAGCATTGGTACAAAGTAAGAATGGTGTCGATTTTTTATTGGTCCGCGCGTTGTGCTGCATACAAAAGAAATTTCCATTTTACACCATACAACCAACACAAATTACATGACACTAGACATGCGCAGTGCGCCGGCCAATAGCAAACGGACACCACTCACCTTGTCGCATCCCTTAATCGGCTTTACCCGTCTCGTCTACAACCCTACTACATGCTCTGTCTCTATATTCCTATGGTGGTCAATGGTGCATCTTGTCTAGTGTCAAACAGCTAAATGACCATATTCATACAACCACCCCGTGTTAGAAAGCATAGACCAATTCGACCTGAAACTCGTTTGTGTGCAAGAAATGACGCTGCTATCTTCTCTAAACGATACTGTTGTAGTGTTATGCGTTTCTCCGATCCCCACTCCAAAAGAAACAATATTTTTCAGTATATTAATTGCGGTGGTCTTGTGGCGCGTGCCTCAGTCACTATAACGACTATTTCAGGATATTGGTTCGCGCAATCAGCTACACAGTCCACGGTTTGATACCCGCCAGCTGCGTATTCGCCGATCGCTACAATCGCGAGGAAGTCGTCCGTTCCTTGGGCAAGGAGGTCAATTTGAGTCCGCCACTTACGCTCGGACAGCTGCCGGACACGCCGGAAGAACTGCTCAAATTGGATCAGGTCAGTGTCTCTTATCCCTCTTCTAAAATCCGTAATTAAATAAGTAGGGCTTGCGATCCACCATTGTTTTTATGGACGTCGTATAATGTTTGGCTCCAAAATTATTAGATGTCCGTTCCTTGAGCCTGTCAGTTACTCTACGACAGCTGCCCGACACGCCAGAAGAACTGCTCAAATTGGATCAGGTCAGTATCTCTTATCCCTCTTCTAAAATCCGTAATTAAGTAAGTAGGGGTTGCGATAGGCACCGTCTATCTATCCACCATTGTTTTTATGGACGTCGTAGAAGGTTTGGCTCCAAAGTTATTAGATGTCCGTTCCTTGAGTCTGCCAGTCACGCTAGGACAGCTGCCCGACACGCCGGAAGAACTGCTCAAATTGGATCAGGTCAGTGTCCACCCCTCTTCTAAAATCCGTAGTTAAATAAGTGGGAGAGTCACGATAGGTACCGCCCATCCATTTCTCAGTTGTTTTTATGGACATTGTATTATGTTTGGCTCCAAGCTTAGATGCAGAGATGATCTCGTTCCGTTGGATAGTAGTGGGAGGATGTCGTCATCCAGTGGACTGTCAATTGATATTGCGTGGTTGATAAAAATATTGAACGGTCTTCTAGCTGACGCCATTCATTAACGAGATAACCTGTGTATCTAATGACCTTTTTTTTTCGGTAGTGTGGGGTTTCCACCCACTAAAAACCTTTAACTCTTCATCCACCATTCCGGAACTGCGTGAAGCAAAACATCAGAATGGTCGCCGTCAGTATATTTTCATTCCAGTTATATATTTAACTTATCTTTGTTCCGTAATTGTTTTCTCAAAATTATCGACCTTTAGTGTTATTCCCATCTATTCCATTTCCACCTTGGCCAGTAAAACATGGTGTGTTCTGCTGTGTCTGGTTCTTGGCAAATACATTCGTCCGCTTCTGTTTTACCAATTCTTGTAGTGTAGCTTTTAAAGCTTCCATGACCACTTAAAAGTATTTAATAACCTTGGCTTGGCTCCACAATAACCGGCAGGACTAATAGGGCTCAGCGTGACGAGATTTGCAGCTGTTCACAGAAAAATGTTTTCGTTTCAACTCAATTTCTCGACGTTTCATAGCCTCCTAACCAATTTGGTACCATTTTTGAAAATAGTGCCAAATTGTTCAGGAGGCTATGAGAAGTCGATAAATTTTGATTCGACCCCTAGGTCCCGCCATCCGACCGACGCAAATACACTTATGAATAGTGTTGAAAATACATGAGTCCGAATGCAGTCTGTATTTTTTACTTCTCTCTTTCTTATTTGATGCTATTGTCATCTGCAGGTTTTCATAAAATCCGAGTTGAAAGTGGGCGTGATCTACGTAAAGGAGGGTCAGTACTCCGAAGAGGAAATCCTCGACAACAACGACAACTCGCCGCTGTTTGACGAATTCCTGCAGGTGCTCGGCGAGAAAGTGCGCTTGAAAGGTTTCGATAAGTATAAGGGCGGTCTCGATACAGTGCACGACTTGACCGGCCTGTATTCGCTCTACACGCATTGGCGCGGCATCGAAATCATGTTCCACGTCAGCACTCTGCTGCCGTACGAAAAACACGACCCGCAAAAGTTGCAGAGGAAGCGACACATCGGCAACGATATCGTATGCGTTGTCTTTCTGGAAGCCGACAATACTTCTTTTTCCCCGTCTTGTATAAAGAGCCATTTTCTACACACTTTTATACTAGGTAAAGTATCTATTAAGCTTGTTAGTAACTGAATTCAGTTACTAAAAACACGTTTTAATATAATTACAGTGTAACCTTAATATAACGATTTCCTCGATTTAATAAATTTTTCGAAATCCCCTTAAACTGTCCGTAAGAGTTAGTGCAAAGTATACCTTTACATTACGAATACTTTTTGTCAAACACCTCTTTATAACGGATTTTCAATCATTGCAGAATATAAATAGAAAGTATAATTTAACGATTTTTGTCAACTTATAACCTTTACATAACGTATCCTACCAATCAATTACACACAATTTCACAATAACAACAACAATTCATGTCTCGACAGGTTCAGACACGTCAAATTTATCGTAAGACAATCATTGTTGTTTGATGTAAAGTAATGTAAACACTACTGTTGGTCACTGTTGTTAGTAAATTTAGAGTTGCAGCGGCTGAGAAACGAAAAAGGTGTTCCTTAACCGTCGCAGAGAAACGAAAAATCATTAAGTATGTAGACGAGAATCCTACAAAGAGAAAATTAGACATCGCTAAAGAATTCGAAATTCCCGCAAGTACACTGGCCACAATTTTAAAGTTTAAAGATAAGTTTTCAGAAGAAAATGGGTTTTCTTTTTAAAACGAATCTTAGACCAACCTAACCTCTGTATAACAAACTTCATTATAACAAATTACTTGGCATAACGAATATTTTCTAATTCCCTTCAGCCTTGTTATATCTAGGTTGTACTGTATTATCCCAAATCCCAATACGAATTTATTCGGCTTACATTCAATAGTACCTGCCATTGGCCCAAACAAAGCTCGGTCTCCCAGGTACTATTTTATTGTTTTATGAAACAAATAGAATGTAAAATATAAGGTTGGTAAATTCGTGTCCATAAATAAGTTGCTGAGGAAGTTGCAATTAGCAACGAAACGTTCAACTTAATCAAAGTTAATTCTTTTCATAAACTGTCCAATTCCCTACGATTCCAACTTCAGTAAAATATAAGCCTGTTGTTTTTTTCAGTTCGTACTTCGCCGCGAATAAAAAGAAAACCGACAAGATACGAAGTTTCGGTGGTGACTCGTGATGAAGTGGGCGCTTACAAGCCGTACCTCTGGGAACAGAGCGTGTTCGATAAGGGTCCGATGTTTAGGGAATGGCTGTTGACGAAAATAGTGAACGGCGAACGTGCCAGCTATTCGGCACCCAAATTCGCTCGCATGCAAGAAAGGACGCGATCTCAAATGCTTGAGGACATTGTTGCCAACTTAGCGAACCATGCAGAGACTGGACAAATACCTAAACCGTACAGAAGAGGTCAGTAAACCAAAATGATCTATTTGTAAATTGTTCTCGACGGTATAGTTCGTAAAACTAAAGTATAATAATAATAATGCGTTTAACGTCCGTTTCTTGACTTTATGTCATAACAGACGCCATTCGCACCATTACTATTTTCCATTTACCACCTCCCGTTATTTTCTACATTTTTTAAAACTTCAACTTATCTATATAATAGCAATGGGCGAATGAAGGAATTATAGGAAATTAGGATAAGGTAGGTAATTTTTGAACTAGGAGTTTGATAGATAATCGGCCATAGCCTCAGATAAGGAACCATCTCGATATTTATCTGGAATTAATTGAGGGAAACCATGGAAAACCTCAATCAAGATGGCCGGTACAGGAATTACCGTTTCTCGGCGAGAGGCAGTAGGAAAAAGTCCTAGCCACATCTGCCCCTGCCGGGAATCGAACCCTTACCTCCCGAATGCGAGTCTAGTGCTGTACCACTACTCTACCCAGCTCGGTGTAAAACTAAAGTAATAAACAGTAGAATAGCTACATCGTTTGCTGTCATTGTTAAGAAACGCCCATTGTTACAAATGCTGTGTGAGAAAAAATTATTTTCAAGCAACTGTCACCGTCGGGACTTAAACCCGAATCCTTCCACTTTCGCGGCGGAGAAAAAATTATCAGTTCCTTTACGCAGGCAAGACCATGTTTATAGCCTCTTACGCCCTAAGGTTGGGCGTTAGCATTGTTGAAGCCGTGACTAGACGAGATGCGAAAGAAGGCTTGTGGAGTCTTTTTCCAAACAGTTGAAATAAACATACTTGAAAAACCAAGCCATGAACATTGGCGACGTAGGCAATCGACTCAACCAATCAGAGACTTAACCATGTTTATAGCCTCTTACGCCCAACCTTTGGGCGTTAGTACTGTTGAAGGTGTGACTGGGAGATACGCGAGAGAAGGCAAGGGAACTAGGTTTGTGAAGTCTTTTTCCAAACACTTGACATCAACATAATTGAAAAACCAAGCCATGAACATTGGCGACGTAAGTAATCAACTCAACCAATCACAGACTTAACCATGTTTATAGCTTCTTACGCCCAACCTTCTAGTATCCTATTAACCTTGAAGAGTACCCACTCTACAACACTCAATCAGAAACAAGTCTTTCACTTTAAAAGTGGAATATTCTATTTATTCAGTAACTGATGAACTCGTCAGTGTTTTGTTTACATAGAAAGGAAGTGCTTGACAACATAGTAGATGCAATTTGTTTCAATAGGTGTCAGAAGTGGGATCAGTGTCGGATTAGCCACGTAGCAAGAGTAGCAAATGCTACGGGCCCCGCGAATTTGGGGGCCCCGCGCTCCAATGCCTGTCTGACCGTAATAAAAAAGATTAATTTAGACAGGAGCGTAAAATATCTTGCATGCCTTAAACGCGAAGCGCTTAGGCTATGCCTCACTTCCACTTGAAAATCTAAAACGCGATTTCGTCACGTTAAATCGTAAAAATAAGTAGGTATTTTACGAACTTGTTAACGTTAATGTTCTAATGTTTAATTATAATCGATATATTTAGACTAGCATCTATACCACATTTCTACCCTTCAAGCGTCCAGATTTTTATTTTTTATATAGGTATACATTTATTTTGCGAGTTTACGTAGCCGAGATTGTACTTTTTTAATCGATTTTAATATAATGTCGATTATAAGTATTTCGAGAAAACAGGCGAACTATTTAAATTTTATTAACTCAGTCACGATCCAATCTACTTGTCTCTCATGATCACTAACTGCAGTGGCGAACGTTCTTTTTCAACATTAAAACGTATTAAAAATGAAGGAACACGATGGGCCAAGAACGTCTTAATCATCTCACTTTGTTGAATATAGGGCATGATTTGCTTAAAGAAGTCGATATTGAAAGTGTTATCTCTAAATTTGCCCATATTAAATCCAGAAAAGTTTATTTGTAACAGTTTTGTTTTATTTAAAACCCTAAACTTGAGAACCTAAAGCAAACCAAGGGCCCCTTGACAGAATTTGCTACAGGCCCCGCGTTGGCTTAATCTGGCACTGAGTGGGATACATTATTTGGTCGTTTTTATTGAATAGGTAAAAAAGGGTGAGCGTCAGAGTGAATAAATAAGTGTATTTCTGTTTCTGTCTTTCGCTGCAGCAGTTAAATCACTCGAGGTATCGCGTTTCTTCCCTCAGATTTGCCACCATTTCCTCCTTCTAGAAACCTTGGGGCACACCCACTAGTATAAGTCGGTGGCTGTAATATTCATTGTTTTCAGGGTCATGGCGACCGATTGGACACATGCGACCATCGTCACCGTTACTGGATAGCGTTAGGGACCAATTCGAAGACTACGATCAACTGGCCAAAGACTTCACCAGAATGTTTCTTCAGACCGAATCAAACATCGCTCAGAATGCGGCACTGTTCGATGTTGTGTTCTTAGTAGGACAGAACAAACAAAAGGTAGACAAATGGGTAATCAGCTGCACATTTTTTATCACGATGTTTTTAATTTTAAGCTAACAATACCGACTAATAACTGTCAGTTTGAAAACGCGTACAATTTTAATCGGCCGTCGTAGAATTATAAACAAGTTTTCTCAACTGTATTTACAGTTTGCCCCATTGTTGGTCGATTTTTGTTCGATTTTTTGATGATCTCGGAAAAGTTCTTGCTCGGCGGAATTTGCCAGAAAATGTGTTTTTTATGATTTTTAGACCCCCTAAATGCTTTAGACATCGCGACCGCTAGTGTTAAATATCAATACGGATCTTCATTACAAAGCGGCCTAACGACAGAGAATAATGTGAGAGGAAAAAGTCAGAGAGGGCGACTCAAACTGTCTACAGACGCTCACACGACCATTTTTTGTCGCGGACTCTCTAACTTTTTGTACCTGTCCTAATTTCAGACGTCTTTAATATTTTTTATTCCAATATATATTTTTAACGTGGAGGGAAAGTTTGGTTGAGGAACAGTTGAAAAAAAGAAGCTTTACCGATGTTTCGCTTGTGACTTACGTTTCGGAAAATATATTTCCATCTTCAGGGCCTCAGGCTAGTCAAAGGGTGGTAAATTGTACTAATCTTAGATACATGATCATAATCTATGGGTTATAATAATTTGTATATATATATATTATATGTATTTAAGATTAGTACAATTTACCACCCTTTGACTAGCCTGAGGCCCTGAAGATGGAAATATATTTTCCGAAACGTAGGCCACAAGCGAAACATCGGTAAAGCTTCTTTTTTTCAACTGTTCCTCAACCAAACTTTCCCTCCACGTTACTAATTTCAGACGGTTCGAAATAATTTAATGCTTGCTTGTTTAGATCGGTTAAACAGAACGCGTTTTAGTTTTTATAACATTTGAACGTCGCTTGCTGTGACAAATACGCAACGATGTAATGTAACTAATAAATACAGTGTAAACTCTATATAGCGACGCTGAAGGGACTGCGCATTTTTTGGCGTTATAGAGAGCTGTGCTTCTATGGAGAGAAAGAAAATCAATATTGTTTTACTGTTATAGTATTATTTAATAATAACGCATAAAATTTACAAACAAACTTTACTATTAACACAAACAACAACAACGCTAGACAATAAAGCTGCAGTTCTTATCAATTTCAGCAACTTAAAAAGTACCTACACACAGTAGGTGCTTTATAAGTTGCTGAAATTACTTGCTTTATAATGACATATGGTTGTTATTTAGAGTGGGTGTGATGCTACATAGAGTGTATCATTGTATGGACAACAAGGCTAACTAACTAAAGTCGAGTCATTTCGTCGTTTTAGGGAGTTTGACGTTAAATCGAGTGACGTTACATGAAGTTTACACTGTATATATGTCGTAGGATAATTGAAATAATTGGATCTTCGCGAAAATCCTAAGACGATTGGAAAAAAACCGGGTAATTGGAATACGGTTTTTTGCAAACGTCCTAGAATTATCGCGAAAATTCGAATTTTTTAATTATCCTGCGACATATATAATATTAGGATAGATTATTCGAGAGAGGTATTGTCGGTAATACAGAGAGCTGTCCAGTTGACTGGACAAGCAACGCACTGAAAGGAAAAAGAGCACTCAATGTTCAGTTAATTCACTGGACAAAATAATCTCAAATTGGTAATATTACATTTTTTAGCAGACAAAGTTCATCGGAGTTAGAGCAATACTCGGTGTGCGCAGTCGCGTCTTCCAAGAGATGTTGTACGGCATTCAAACCGGATTCGGTTCACCGCAAGTTCCGGTTGCTGAATTGCTTGCCAGGCCGGTACCGACGCTGATGTCGCCGCAACAGACTCGACCCAAGAGCAGTAATTTTTTACAAGTAAGTAGTGATGTAAAAAATAAATTATCGGTAAAATATCCGGTTAAATAACCGCGGTAGTTTATATTAAATTACTACGGCTGTTTATTATTATTATACTAAACTTCACGCTTTTTTTCCACTTTTTAGTTCATAAAAGCGTGTTGTTTTAGTATTTTTAAACTCTAATTTTAATTATAAGACCAAAAAGCAATATTGCATTTGACTATAGGATAGGCAATGCAACGTACGTCACTGTAGGTACAGCGTGGTAGTTTGCTAGCTGTAATTTTTCAAGTTTTTTTTATCCCGAAGGTCTTGGTCAGGATAACGGGACAAATTTATTAAATTATTGTTTTGTCATCGGTCCTTGATTAGTGTGCAAAGTTTCAGTTTAATCTGACGTTTTGAAGTGGATGAATTTCACGTTCAAAGATTCCTTTACAAACAAACATACAGATGAAGCTAATAAAGACATTTTAAAAACCGGAAGCCGCCATTTAGTTTTATATGTAGCCGGTTAATTAACCGGTACATTATCAGTTCAAATTAATTACTATCATAAATAATCAATAATTTTACATGACATCTCAAGCATAGCAGTACCTACCTCGAAATTTTTATGTTTGCAAAATGGCGGCTATGGAAACCGTTGCGTGAATCTAAACTTAGTTCGCAATATTGTGCATCTTAATGTAATTCCAAGTCTCGTTGGCTTACGGGCTTGTAGCCCGTGGTTTATTAGAATTTCTACCTGTCGTTTCGTCTACAACTGCGGTAGACATTATCAAAAGCGGTGTGGCAGCTGGCGAAGTGTTCTCCTTGGCGGCTCACAGGTAAGTGTGTCGATGACTGGTGTATAACCGCGTGTTTTCTGCTCGGTCGTAGTAAGAAACAAGAACTACGACCGAGCAGAGAACGCGCTCACACTTAGTAATCGACACACTAACCTGTGAGCCGCCAAAAAGGACACTTCGCCCGCTGTTATATGGCCATTGGAGATGTCTACCGCAGTTGTAGACGTAACGTCAGGTAGAAATACTAATGAACCACAGCTTACAAGCTCGGAGACCAAGAAGATTTGGAACAACGCCGGCCGTGAAAGCCTACTTGCGTATTGCAATTGTTTTGAAGAAAAGTTGCTGCAATCGATTGTTTTCTAGGTACCTGATATAGAATCACCGCGGCCAAAAAGCGTTCCAAACTCACCGATGGTGAAACGAGCCTTCTCCAGGTTGGGCAACATCACCGCCGGCTGGGGGCGTTCGATAAGAAAGCAGCACACGCAATTGTCGGCCGACGACAAAAAGAAATGGTCTTCCAGCCAGGACTGCTCAAGTAAATATTCAATCACGTTATATAGGCAACTTTTCGTAACTCGAATCGGGTCTTCCAATTTGAATAATGCGAAAAAACGATAACATTTCATGCGTCTTTTCGAATCAAAAGTTTACAATCTTGGTATATTTAATGTTAAATACAGTAAGACCTCGCTTAACGCTGTTTCAGTATTACGTGGTTTCTAAAAAAATAGTCTAGCCACTATAACGTAAATTATGGATCAGTTTATACAAAATGATTCAAATGTTGATAGAAGTTCAAAGGCAAGACGAAGTGTCATTGATGCTATATCTTGCTATCGACAACAGCTTGCTAAACGAAACAGAAAAAAGCAAACGACATTTAGATGACTTCTTCACAAAAAATAAAATATGTCAAATGAGGAACCTTTCTCATCACAAACATAATTTCTTACTCGAACTTTTAATTGGGTTTCATAAATGTTTTCTGAACGAAAATCGGTATTAGCAATAAATAAATCTATTCATATTTAAAGTTCAATTCCAGATATATGTTATAATAGAAAACAGTATAGTGGGTAATTGGAATAAATCTATAATTAAACAATAAATGTTACACAAAAAAAACTTATTCTCGGTTCTGTTTCACTTGTGCCTATTATTATCTACATATTAAGATGACCTCGTTTAGTGCTATTTAGTATAGCGTAGGAACTTGTTGAAACATATCTCCCGCGTTAAGCGGGGTCTTACTGTACAGTCATTCGAAAAGTTCAAATTGAAGGATATTCGAGTTACAGAAGTGGTAATTGTAAAAACAAAACAAAAATGCATGGTGTTGTTTGTCCCTATTGTTTGAGTATTTTTTTATGTAATTTATGTAGGTATTTGTGGCAATAAATCTGTTATATATTTCGCCTGTGTCTTAAAGCGAAACGCGCTGTTATTACAATATTATGTTATTTATCTCTGGATTGTCTAATAGTGGTTCTCAACCAGTGGTCCTCGGACCACAGGTGGTCGATGAGAGCCTCGAAAGTGGTCCGCGGATGGGCCCTGCAGCACATAGAAAAAAGTTGCCATCAAATGGGAATTGTAAAAGCGATATACGTTAATCGGGTGCATCACTAACGCCTCCTACAAATGGAGAAGGTACTAATTTGAACACGCATGCGTCAATGCAAACCGAAATTTAAAGTCATCATTCAAAAAAAATAATTACGTCTGAAATAATTGGCAGGTTTATTGGTACATGCGTCATAATATTAAAATATGTGTACAAAGTAGTCAATTGTTTTGTGTTTAGCGTTGTGTTTTGTTTTACCCAAGAAGACTAGAAATAATAAGAAGACCGAACTGCGCTATTTTTGTGTTAGGGTTGGGACGAATTCTGGCCGCCGCTTGTGGCGCTGTGAGCCCATACGTGACCGGCGCAATGCGGTACTGCGCAGATGATGTTTGTGTTCACGAAGTAAAACGACATAAGATTTTTCATGATTTTTATCTCCACAAAAACGAGTGCTGTTTCATTCGCAGAACCAATCCACAAACAGGACAAAGTAATATTTTATTTTTGGCACAGGAGAAAACACAGTTTTTAACCAATCACCGACGAGTGCACGTTCTGTGCCGGTAACTGGAACGTGGTGGGAGTTTTCCTTTCCCACAAAACAACCAGGACGGCTCAATAAAATATGCATTTGCAACGCTGTTTGTGACTAACTTCAGAACATTTTAGAACCGTGGCGAGTATTATACATGCTCTGTCTCTATATTCCTATGTAATGGGTTACGGTCCTTCTACACAGATTCCCAACTAACACAAACATCATCGGCGCAGTAGAGCATTGCGCCACTCACAGACGTATTCAAAGCGCTGCAGGGGCGTAGCTACCGCCGTATCTGCCGTATCAATTATACGGGGCCCCCAACGTGCGTAAGCAAAAATTAATAAAAACTTCCCAATTTTTTTTTATTTCAGAAATGACAAAAGTCAAAAAAAGCAATTTCTTTTTTTCCGCGTAAAGCGTGCGTTCAAAAGTTGGCAACACCCTACATCGGTTATCGCGGGCTGCGGGATTCCCCCGTTTAAGTCATTTACGTCAATGGGGGAAGGGCCCCCAAACAAATTTTTATACGGGGCCCCGCCAAGGCACACTACGCTTCTGAAGCGCTGCCTAATGGCGGCCATAATTCGTCTCGCTTGCAGCACACAACTGTTCTTCTTATTATTTCTAGTTCTTCTTGGTTTTACCGTACTTACTAAGTTGCTGTGTTAACCGTGTTATTCCATAAACCTATTCAACTTATTGGTTTCAGACAAAGACGGCAAAGACAAAGAATCGAAAGACAAGAATGCCCTTCAGCCATTGGCCGTACCGCGGTTATCCGTATGCGCAGACGCGCAAAAAGTCGACAGGGCCAAGTTAGCGCAGACCGAGTTCTCGATCATAGAGTTCGACCCGGACACGTTCAGAACGTTACTCGACTATCTTCATACTGGATCTTGTCCATTGACTTGCGCCTCGATACCGGGCCTGATTTGTGCCGCCGAACACTACGACCTGCCTGAACTGCTGCAGGCGTGCTTTCACCATGCCAAACAACATCTCAGGATTGATGTGGTAAGTCAGAATTGATCGATTGTAAATTATACAGGGTTTTGTAACACTTCATGGCTTCCGGGTGTGTTTAATACACGCCACGGTTCTAAAAGGTTCTGAAGTTAGCTGCAAATGGAGGGTTGCGTAAGTACAGTCGGTTGAAAAACTACAAACTCGCGCTATATTATTATTTTTAATTTTTCTTTAATCTAAAGGTCTAATTCTTTGCACTAAAGTCATCCAAAAAATTATTTTTCGTGCTTGTCTATGCAAAACTGCATTAGGCATCTTGATCAATTAACAATCAAAGAAACAACTTAACAATAGCGTACTGGACTGTACTTTACAGCAGGAAAGCGACAAATGACACGACAACCAGCGATAACCAATCACCGACGAGCGCACGTTCTGTGCCGGTAACTGGGAGGTGGTGGGAGTCTTCCTTTCCCACAAAACAACCAGGACGGCTCTATAAAATATGCATTTGCGACGCTGTTTGTGACTAACTTCAGAACCTCTTAGAACCGTGGCGAATATTATACATTTTTGCCACTACATATTTGCTGTATTTTTATAAACCTCTATAAGCGAGAAAGGCCACTCCTGTACGTCTATAAGCTAGAAACTCGGATTAGTTGAAAAACTTTCATATGCGAAAAAGAGATCGCGGTCCCTTGAACTCTTGCTTATCCAGGTTCGACTGTACACGATGCCGTCTTTAGGAACTTTTTGGTACAAATTCAACTTAAGTTTGTTCTGTTGGCAGGTATGCTGCATGCTGTGCTCACTAGAGAACTACTATTGGAGATATACTTCGGCGTCGGAACTGGTGAACATGATTTTGGCGTTCGTTGAAACTAGAGCTTATCAATTGTTTCACGCGCCTGATTTCTTGACGCTGAGCGAGTCGATGGTTCAAATGATCATGTGCCGGTATGTGACAGCAGTTATACTTCTTTTGCTGTGTGTTTTTACCAAGATTACTACTATACTAGAAGGTTTGGGCGTAAGATGCTATAAACATGGTCACGTCTGTGATTGGTTGAGTCGATTGCTTACGTCACCGATGCCCATGGCTTGCTTTTTCAAGTATGTTTATCCCAACTGTTTGGAAAAAGACTCCACAAGTCTACTTCCCCCGCCCTCTCCCGCGTCTCGCCTAGTTACAGCTACAACAATGCTAATGCCCAACCTTAGTTTCTGGTAATCTTGTATTTTTACTACCCATACGAACACAAAACAGCTTAAAATTACATTAAATCACTTTTAGTCGTATAACAGTGGTAAGGAACCAATTAAAAATATTTCGTGTTTGTAGAAATTTGGAAGTGCCAGAAGTGAGAAAGTTTGAAGCGATGTTAAGTTGGGCCCGTCATAAAATACGTAACAAGACGTCCTCAAAAGTCGATGCGAAAATGGAATTCAAGTGTATAATGGAAAGATTAGCCAGGGACCTGAAATTGTACAGAATATCTCCGCAAGAACTGATTAAGGTAAGTTTTGATCTGTTTCGGTCTGTAAAATGTTAGAACAATATCGTTTAGAGAAGATGGTAACGTCATTTCTGGACACAAGCGAGTTTTGGGGCGGACGAGTCTATGTTTTCTAACAAGGGCTATCCAATAGTCATTTAGTTGTTCGTCGCTACTCGAGAGGCAGTACAGATACCGCCTACGATGGCCCCTGAAATTACAATCGCTTTTCCCACTTTTCTTACTACACAGATTACCCATTTTGCTACTGTCTTCTCTAAACAGTACCACACTACATCTCGTGGATTCTTTGGACGCATACTTATATTCGTGTGAAAAGTTTCTCAGCTGTAGATTGCATTCTATCTGCTACTCATTCTATCGCTTTCCTTGTTGCACTTTTCAATGTTTAGAATTGTTTGGCGCAGCCATGATTGTTAAAGATTCGACAAAACAAATTACGAAACAAATGAAAAATTGTTAGATTTTAAGGTTAAAACTAAATACTATTCAAGATATTTTCGTCGGGTGAAGTCAAAATAAAATTGAAGCACTAGAAAGCTCATTTTGTTTTTTGAATAATTAATTGAACTGGAGATAAATGGAGTGCTATTGTACTACTGCGCATACAAACCGACAAGAAAGAGAAGGCGATAAACACGGTATATGTATGTCTCTGTCTAGCCCGTCTTGTTGTATATTGTTAAACAAAGATGCAATAGCTACCGTAACTATCGCTATATCTTTTTGTCTAGTCCAGACTAGCACTCCGTATTTCCACCTCATTGGAATAACTACTTTAATACAAAATGGCGTACACATATCTGAAGTTAGTTCAAACAGTAACTAAATTATGCGCAGTACGCTGTTCATACGTCTATGGACGCTCGTAAAACAGTAGATTTTTCGCTGTTATGCATGGATGTAGTAATTTAAATGGGAATCCATTGAGGGACGGGTACAAAGTAAGAATGGTGTCGATTTTTGATTGGCCGCCGCATTATGCTGCATACAAAAGAAATTTTCTTTTTACACTATACTACCAACATAAATTTCATGCCACTAGACATGCGCAGTGTGTCGGCCAATGACAAACAGACACCACTCACCTCGTCGCGTCGCTTAATCGGCTTTACCCCCCTCGTCTAACAGTCTAGTACATGCTCTGTCTCTATATTCCTATGCTTCGAAACCGTCGTGCCTTTGTGAGTAAAATGGCGCCTACTTAACTGAAGTTGGTTTAAATGACATCTAGAGCATGCGCATTGCACGTCATTTTCGCTACAGTGAATCGTTTTTTGGTGTTGTTGCGAAACAAGTGATTATGTAAGAATTGGAATTGTTGTGGTTCAAGGTGGTTCTGCCATCGAAAGCTATAAAGAACGAGCGGATCCTTGAAACGCTAATGTTCCAAGCTAATTCCGGCATGTACCGTATCCAAGACTCCTACTTGGAGGCATGCCAAAAACGCCTTCAGAAACAAGACTCACGCTTCAGCGAGTGGGAGTCGTTCGACTATGGCGTATAGCAAATCGAGTTATCGCCCCCACCGCCACCGAGAACACAGAAGGAAGACAAAAAGACTTAATAAAAACACAAAGACCCACACACACACACACATTTACACACGGTAAACTCGTACTATTGTATAATTAATATTAGTATTATTGATTATTATAAATAAACTGACTGGTATGTTTATAAGGAATAATGAGTCTTGTTATCATATTTAAATTGTTTCCACATTTCAATAAACGCAGCGATATTGTTATTTCTTTAGAATTGAACTAAAAAACGATCGGATTTCCACATCGGTAGCTCAAGAACGAACTAGAAGTTGCATTGCGAATTTCGGTTTTGTTCAAGAAACGAAACACGTCAATACTTTTGTTTTTATAGTCAGACTCATGTATTTTCAACTGATTTTATTATTATTTTCAAGTTTTTAGTCTCTACTTCTCACTGTATTATAATTTTAAATTAAATAGTTTTAAAGTTATTTAAGAAAATAGATAAAAATTAACTATCCTACCCCTTATCTTCGAAACTACTGAGCCTAAAATAGGGAATGTTGGGTCTCACCCATAGTTTATTGCGAGTTAAAAATACGTGTCATTTCTCATTGGATTCTCTAGAAAAATGTGCAAAAGTTTGAAATCCGCAACATAAACAATTGCCAAACTTATTAACAGTGCCGGATTAGCCACGTAGCGAATTTGGGGGCCCCGCGCTGCAACGCCTGTCTGACCGTAATAAAAAAATATTAATTTAGATAGGAGCGTAAAATATCTTGCATGCCTTAAACGCGAAGCGCTTAGGCTATGCCTCACTTCCACTTGAAAATCTAAAACTCGATTTCGTCACGTTAAATCGTAAAAATAAGTAGGTATTTTACGAACTTGTTAACGTTAATGTTCTAATGTTTAATTATAATCGATATATTTAGACTAGCATCTATACCACATTTCTACCCTTCAAGGGGCCAGATTTTTATTTTTTATATAGGTATACATTTATTTTGCGAGTTTACGTAGCCGAGATTGTACTTTTTTAATCGATTTTAATATAATATCGATTATAAGTATTTCGAGAACTTTTATTAAGTAAATCTTTAGAATCGGGTTTCCCAAACTTAGAAATTGCCTTGCGCATTTACTTGTCTCTTATGATCACTAACTGCAGTGGCGAACGTTCTTTTCCAACATTAAAACGTATTAAAAATGAATTAAGGAACACGATGGGCCAAGAACGTCTTAATCATCTCACTTTGTTGAATATAGAGCATGATTTGCTTAAAGAAGTCGATATTGAAAGTGTTATCTCTAAATTTGCCCATATTAAACCCAGAAAAGTTTATTTGTTTTGTTTTATTTAATACCCTAAACTTGAGAACCTAAAGCAAACCAAGGGCCCCTTGACAGAATTTGCTACAGATCCCGCGCTGGGCTAATCCGGCACTGCTTATTAACAATTAAAGAATCCCAAAAAGGTGGTCTATTTTTTGCAGATAATTTGAAAACTAATAATGCTAATGAAATTTAAAAAAAGGTTCCTAGAAGGAAGGAAATTTCCGAAAAAAATGTCGACTGTCGGATCGTCATCTCTATTATTAATACTTTTCATTTAATATTGAAAATAAGGCTCCGATAAAACTTAACCAATTTAGATAGGGCTCCAATTTCATTTTTGCACCGGGACCCTTGATTACGTAGCTACGCCACTGCTCAAAAATTCGATGTAACTTTGGTTCTTACATTAGCTACCGATGTATGGGTGAAGATGATATAATTTTAAAATAGGTAAAAATAGAACTTAAAGAATGTTGTGGTATTATAGGTCTATTGCGATTGAGTAATATTAAGAGACATTTTATACTGTTGAATACTATAATCTATATTATGAATACTCTGATACAGTCGACTCTATGATTTTGCATCCGATATGTAATTTCAATATAAGCACATATGATATCCAAATCCCATCCCAGCCATCTTGTACCAAAGTTTAAAGATTAAAATAAAATGGGGTGGTCTCTTGACTCCAATGCACCACATCGTGAAAGGATTTTTGTGCTTCTCCTTTTTACTGGATCTAATCAGCAAATAATCTGGATCTTCTTATGAGCTTCTGAAGATTGGCTACTAGATTATCCTGTGGAACTATTCCATTCTCATCAATGTAGCCAAAGATGGTTGTCCTCCTGTAGGTTAGATTCTCACATTCGAACACAATATGGATGGCTGTTTCATCGTCCATTTCGCAAAATCTACATAGTATTAATTTCTGCTGTACCCTCGTCACATGTTGGTGTTTGTATCAAGGCTAGTAGAATAGGTACTCTAGGTTGGGTGTTAATATTGTTGAAAGTGTTACGAGGCGAGACGGTAGAAAGGGTCAGAGACCTTTTTCCCAACTGTGAAACGTTCGTTATAATTGAAAAATCAACCAAAGGTTTCGAATGACGTAAGCAATTCAGTTGGATGGAAGTGAAAAAGTTTAGATTGCGCGCTGCGACGTCCCCTTCAGCCAGCCTCGCGTCCTGTCGATTGTTTTCGAATTGGCGCTCCCTTCTCAATAACTATACTGAGTGCTCCCCTCTCTACTACACTACACACTCGCTACTTTACGTGCGTGTTAGTGTGTCGGCATTTTACTCGAGAATGTATGCGTAATCCAAGTGTGTGGGCTTTCATGGCCGGCGTGAGAAACCTAGGACACTTCCTTTGATAATGTCTACCGCAGTTGTATAAGAAACGTATGTGTAATGTTTCGCAACTGCAAGGCTACCAACGACGGCCCACATTTTTTTTAAATTTGCAACCATGGCGACTTCATTGCCTGATACTGTTTTTATCGTTGGATTATTTAACTAATTGTTACTCACGGCTACTCAAATCTGACGTCATTTGTCCATAGAAACTACATATTTTGTATTGAATGCAAAACACTAGAGTCGATTGTACTAAAGTGATTTGAAAATAACTGCATTACTTCTAAAGTCCGATTGAAGATGATTTTTCAGTCCACTTAGAACTTTGATTTTCTTTTCCATCTACAGCCGAAGCCGAGACATCAGTCAAATAACTGGTTGTAAACTTTTGATTAGAAACTATCCAGAAAATGTTATCGCTTTTTCAGATTTGACTTCATGACTTTTCTGTTAAATGAAGTAAGACCCCGCTTAACACAGGAGATACGTTTCAATAAGTTCTTGTGCTGTACGAAACAGCGCTAAACGAGGTCATCTTAATACGTAGATAATAGGCATAAGTGAAACAGAACCGGGAATAAGAAACATTTTTTGTTCAATTTTTTAACATTTATTGTTAAATACTTTTTTATCACATGCTAATATCGATTTTTGTTCATAAAACATTTATGAAAACCAAATAAAAGTTCGAGTAAGAAGTTATGTTTGTGATGAGAAAAAGGTTCCTCATTTGACATATTTTGTTTTTTGTGAAGAAGTCATTTAATGTCGTTTGCTTTTTTCTGTTTCGTTGAGCAAGCTGTTGTCAATAGCAAGATATTGCATCAATAACACTTCGTCTTGCCTTTGAACTTCTATCAACATTTGAATCATTTTGTATAAACTGATCCATAATTTACGTTATAGTGGCTAAACATTTTTTTTAGAAACCATGTAATACTGAAACAGCGTTAAGCGAGGTTTTACCATTAATTTTACATCATTTATTTAATTTTTTTAAAACTGATAAAATCAATGTTTCCTCCATTCAATCAGGAAAAATAAATATATATTAAATATAAATATATATTAATTCTCAGTATATTTAGTGTTAATTGGTCAGTTATTCGCTAGAATGACACAGAAAGACTAAGAAATATATCGGTTTCTCTTCATTTTAAAATTACAAGATCCCTCAATACCCATTGTTGTAGTGAAGTTTTTAATGGAAGTTTAGCAGTTTATTTTCAAATTGCTTTCGTTGGTATTTTAGTTAAAGGTGGAAGTTAAGTTGATCGAAACACCAAGAAGAAGTTTTTTATTTTTGTGGTCTTTTTTAATGCATGGAAAGTTGTTTCAAGAATTATTTCTGGATTCTAATATTATCGGAGACCACCGTTCATTCGAAAATTTAAATTGACATACCGTTCTAATCTATTGGAAAGTCGAGAGAACGTTCCAGACAATTTTTTATTACCGATGAGGATGCTGTCTTAAGCTGTGACAATTTTTTAGAGTGTAGAAAACTAAACGCACAAAATCGTTGGATGCAGACCACCGACTTGGCGTATGTATTGACAGCCGATGTCTATTGGACTTGAACATTCGAAATCTTGTCAAGATTACTAGAAACTAAGATTGGGCGTTAGCATTGTTGAAGGTGTGTCTTGGCTAGGCGCCTGAGAGGGCGGGGAAGTAGGCTTGTGACGTCATATGGAGGCTTCTTCCAAACAGGAAAAATCTCACGTGCAAATCTATGGTCATCCGACATCCAGTAGTGACGTAGCAATCGACTAAACCAATAGCCTCTTACGCCCAACAATCTAGTATTTTAGTAATCTTGACACCTTATTAGAATCATTTCTCGGGAATGCGCCATAAATGCCAACTTAAATGCATGTCCAAGCGATAATGATTTAAAAGAATAAATAACCGGTTATTTCACCATTTAAATATCAGGGGTCGTTCATTATAAATAGCCGTGGCTATTTATTATCTTTATACAAGATTGCGCAGAAAGGTTTGCGCACGATTGTAACTTTGGGTCGAGATTTTAATTTCATAACCAATATCTACATAAATAAAAATATAAATTCATTATTTAATAAATTAATTCTTTCAATTCTACTGTTGTTTTGTTTTTTGTTGTTCTGCGAAACATAAATCAGAAGCCACCATTTTGTTTTATAGATAGCCGGTTAATTAACCGATAAATTATTCTGCCAAAAATGGTTACTATCATAAATAATCGGTACTTTTACGTCACTACCAAGCGATCATTTTTACACGGCACCCAAGGCTATTAAATATAGAGGTGACCTCGTTCCATTGGATAGATGACCTGTTCTCTTCTAATAACCTTGACGGCGCCAAGGAATTATTTTCGCCCCATGTGACTGAAAATGAATATATGCACATATCCCGAAAAAGGTCCATACAAGATGTCGGAAGTTCCGAAGTTCTTCTCTCTGATACCGTCAGCTGTCTATAGATATGCCATCTGTGATGCAGACTAATAAAGTTAAATAGAAACTAAAAATAATAAATTATTTGGGAACATTTTTTACTACCATCTAAAATAAGGTAAAAAACGCACACGATAGTGACGACGGTAAATCGGATATAATTATAAATTTAATTCGATATTAAGATTCGATATCAGTCCTTGCGATTGAGGTTATGTTCGTAGAAATTGAACACTGCACGTGCGCAAAAAAGGACTTACTGTATCAGAAAACAAAAGCAGAACGAAACATTGGAACGCAGTGATCTTAACATGCCAGTTGTTTTAAAATTTGTAACTTTGTATTACTGTAATACAAAAGTAATATTGTACATAACAAAAAAAAAATGAACGTAACGTGTCAGTTTTTTTTTCTTTTTTAAGATCACTTTGTAAGTGATCAGTGCCTAGACAACCAATACAAATGTCACAGGTTTACTTTTTAGCACATATAAATGTTTCTTCGACTTCATATAGCCAGATAGCCTGCGACAAAAAATGGTCGCGTGAGCGCGACGTTCCAAGAAGCGTCTGTAGGTAGTTCGAGTCCCCCTCTCCAACTTTTTCCTCTCACATTATTATCTGCCGTTAGGCCAGAGCGCGCTAGAGCGCTTTGTAATGGAGATCCGTATTGATATTCAACTCTAGTAGTCGCGATGTCTCAAAATGCTTTTTTTAGCATTTGGAGAGCCTGAAAATCATAGAAAACACATTTTCTGACGAATTTCGTCGAGCAGGAACTTTTTCGAGATCATCAAAAAATGAAAAAAATATTTACAAAAAGTGACTATGATTTTTAGGCCTCCCAAAAGCTAAAAAAAAACATTTTCAGACATCGCGATCACTAGTGTTGAATATCAATACGGATCTTCATTACAAAGCGCTCTAGCGCACTCCGGTCTAACTGCTGAGAATAATGTGAGAGGGAAAAATTGGAAAGGGGGACCCGAATGACCTACAGATGTTTATTGAAACGTCGCGCTCGCACGACCATTTTTTGTCGCGGGCTCTCTGACTAATATCCAGTGTCCGACATCGGATTGAATCCGTAACGAGGGTGCTTATGGAAAATGTACATTGTTAATTGAGTCGTATTTTCCTTAATCAGACTCGTAAATTTGTCGTGACTTTCTTAATATATACGTGTAACATTTTTTTATTTGTCTAAACGTACGACTTTTGCACAAGTCTGACACTGGATAAAATAGTAAAAAAAGCAAAATTCGTCTATAATTTAATTTTTATAAATGTATATGACTAAAATAATATAGAATATGTATATTATGTAATATTATTGTAAGGGAATTGTTATCTAAAAATATTAATAAATATCTACACTTTGGCCAATGCACGTCGTTCATGACACGGAATGAAGGTGGCAACTGCCAAACTTTACCGCTAGAGGCGCCAGCTATATAATGACCTCAGTCCTTTTAATAGTTTATAGCATTGTGTGCAAAATAAGTTTGTTTCAAATATTGACAATGCTGATGTTCTGTGTTTACCAATGTTCAAATTATAGAAGTTCGGATTTCCAAAAGATTTGAAACTGAAAAAAATGGTTGTATTCTATCAGACGGGAAACACTTGTACTGTAAATGCGGTGACAATAGTTTATGAAGAAGATTTTGCTACAGAATGAGAAATGGCATAGAAAAAATAGTGATATTTATTTAAATGATGGTTATAATATTAAAACAAACACATATTTGAATAATTCCTGATTTAAATCACGCAACTTAGAAAGGAACACGTAGATTTGGTTTTTACTCTTCATAGTATGAAAACCAATCATGACTTAGGTCGTTATGCACCTGCTGCCATCTACGTCGCGTTTGTCATGTGCTCATGCCCATTAAATTTTGTTGTGGTTCTTAAAATATGGCCGTGTTCATAGGCATTTTTTTTGCGTCCTTTTTCATTTATGGTGAATACGCAAAAACGGGAAATGTTTATTTATGCGCATACCTCGTAAACAACTTAACAGATAACCAAAAAAAAAAAAATAATATTAATATTATTTATTGTTTTGCTTATCTATAAGCTGTTTTCGAGTTTACACATAAATAAACATTTCCCGTTTTTTGCGCATGCGCAATAAATAAAAATGGACGCAAAAATGCCAACGAACACAGCCCATGTGTTAAACAAATTTTGATGGTGATTAAGCGGTAGCTTGGCGATTCATCTGTTAAATGAGCTTGGTAACAATTGAATAACTTTTGAAATGGCGACGTATCTGGCATTTGTTTATTAATATTTTTAAAACCGTTCTACAATAAATGTATACACTGCAGTTGACCTGAAAATTAAGCGACGGGCTTTTTAAAATGAGTGCCGGGGTTAATTTTTAATTATTTTATTACGGAGATAGTTCAGCCACTGCATTGACAAGAAAATTAGTATATTATTATGTGCCACCAAACAATACACTGTTCTAAAAACAATTTTACAATGAAACAAACTAGCATCGACGTCGATGGAAATTGTTACTGTACGAATTCGTCATAATAAAAAACGAACACTCACCAGAAAAGACAAGTGAATAAAATTTTTTTAGTTTATTGACTTTGAAACGTACAAAAAATAGGTATGTTATGACGCGAACTATGCATAAAATAAAAGATGTATCGATCTATATATAAAAAATTCGTAAAAAATATTTATTGTTTTTGTAAAAGCAGTGAAAGTGAGTGAATAAGTATTATCTCTCAAATTTATAAATATTTTATAGCTTCCCGAAAATGACTGAATTGTATCAAATAAACCTTCTATATTTCTCTATTATAAATTTGAGAGATTTAAATTGATTTGTTTTTTTACAGAAGAGAAATAAACAAAAGAGAGCTCGAATAGCCCAGAATTTGTACTCTTCTCAGGTATATCAGTGTATGCATAATACTATGGACGAGGTATTACTAAAATGTATGTCGGTGACCTTGAAAATTCGAGGTTATGTAAGATTATTCACGAGAAAGTCAGCTCTTAATAGGGTTCCGTACGTCCGACGAATAAAACCCTTATAGGATCGGTATTACTATAATGTATGTCGGTAACCTTGAAAATTCGAGGTTATGTAAGATTATTCACGAGAAAATCAGCTCTTAATAGGGTTCCGTACGTCCGACGAATAAAACTCTTATAGGATCGCTCTGATGTCTGTCTGTCCGTCGGTTATAACTTATTTTCTCTGAAACAACGGAACGAAAAAAGTCGTTTGATACATATGTAAAGTTAGTGATCCGATCATGGACGTGTAACGAAAATAAACGAATTCCGGTTTTGGGGGAAATTAGAAAATTAAAAAAGGGCATCATGTGACGTATCTAATGAAAGGACTCGTTATGAGGAATATAAATATATTTTTTTTTATAATTTTAAAATGCATAGTTTCAAAGATATTAAAGAAAATATACTAAATCGAACTAAACTACTAAGCCTAGAACTTCGAAAAAAATAGCAAATATAGGTTTTCACTCATAGTTTACAGTAAAACCCAAACGAAAATGCTGAATCTTAAAATTCTCACGGAAAACGAAATAGTACGGAACCCTCTCTGCACGAATTCGGCTTGACCAGGTTTTATTTTAGAAAGCTTGTTTAACGAAATAAGATTTTTGCTCAGAAACACCAAGGTAGTGCATTTGGAAATTTTGGAGATCAATTATGACGAAACAAACAACTGAATATTTCATCCATTGGCATTCGAATGTACATTTTTGTAATAGCTCATACGTTTATAATAAATCCAAACTTGTTAAATGTGGAGTCTATTTTCCCATTTTTGTATAAGCTACTTTTATCTCTAATCATTGTTTATTTTTTATAATGAAATGTGGAAATGTTGTGCTTATCATGAACGGTTGGATGTTGATGTATCATTTATATAAAACCGTTGATTGTTTTCTGTTAACCTTTAATAAGTATAAAGAGAAATCATGTTCAATAACTTCATCTATTTAATGTATATATTTTTAATATATAAAATGAAGTTAAATATGTCATTTTTTTCGGGACCCTGACATGCATCGTCCCTTCCCGTATGTATAACAATATTTACAAAGCATGCCTTACAGCTAATAGAAGGAATCGAAGGTGAACTATCGCAAGATTGCTAGAAACTAAGGTTGGACGTTAGCATTGTTAAAGCTGGGACCTGGCGAGACCCAGGAGAGGGCGAGGGAAGTGGGGTGGAATCTTTTTCCAAACAGTTGGGATAAATACACTTGAATAACCAAGCCATGGGCATCGGTGACGTAGGCAATCGACCAACCTTCTAGTATTCTAGTAATCTTGGGACTATCGATTGTTGCAGGATTTTCGAAAATGATCCCTAATAAGAGACATTAAACGTTTTACTAACGAAGGTAGTGAATTGTTTTCCTTATAATTACTAGCAGGGGGTACTGTGACAAGATATTTATACATTCAAAGGGATATTTATTTAAAATTTACAAAAATATTCTCATAACCTCGCTTTTTTGACAGCTCTATTTAACCGTCAGCTAGCTAAGTCTATGGTCGGGTGTACCGTGTGTTGCAAACACTGAAGTACGCAGTTTTAACGCGCGACAAAAATATCAACTTTTATACGATAAACCATGTAACTCGATCAAAAGTGACGGAGGTTCAGTTCGAAAGCTACGCTAGGCTACATGTATTTTATTTTGCGCAATGAAAATAATTTGCAGAATAAGTTGAATATTTCCTTTCAAACATTGGTTACTTTTATATCTTAATATCTACATATAACAAATATCAATCTTGTTCGTTTTAAACCAATTTTTTTTAATAGTTTGTTGACAGAAAACACAAAATGACTTCTGGACTTGATAACAAAAAACTGTTCCGTCCGGGGGGGAAGGTCATAGGAAAGGCTATGTTAGGTCACGTGAAGGGAGGGAGGGGTTCCAGAGAGGCTGAAATAGGGCCACGTGGTTTATGAACGCTACTTAAAAAATATAAGTTCAGATATCAAATATGAATTTGTTGATTTCAATGTTAGTTGCGTATTTCGCGAATTATGCAACATGCGGTATAGTGACTGGTAACACTATTCAGTCCTCCTGTTGTCTGAGACCTGAGTATTTAGTATGGTTTTAAGTCTATGGCGTAATGTCAAGTGAATAACATAACCGCAAATTTGAACCGTTAATTATAATTGTTGTTTTTTTTTTTGATTTCGTTAAAATGGTTCGTAAGCAATAATTAAATTTTACAGAAGTGTTGAAGATGAGAATTACTCTTACAAAATCTATCACTGCAGTGTTATTAGTGGTTATAGTTGTTTTGACATGGACTGTAGTTAAAGACACGAACGATGACAAAAGAGAAGTGAAAAATTGTAAATTGTCCGACGAATTTTTAACAAAATTGCATGATTTGGCGTTTAGGTGAATAATTTCAGATTTTTATGTGCATTTTGAAAACGATTCCCGATTTGTAAACGAATGTCTTTAAATTGTCACCGCGAATATTTCTCGTAAATTTTAATATTTAAATATCTGGTCGGCGACCAAGCTTTGCTCGGAAGAAATTTTACCATACAAGCCTCCAATGCCAAAAGTGCAAAAGTACCATTATTTATGTGCAAGGGTCCTATTGCACTAGTTTTCACGTACAGTTTTGTCTCTTTTGATATATTAAGTAAAATCGAGTTTATACATTTTTAATGCTTATAAGCTTTTCTAAAAACCTTATTTATATATACAAAATTTCTTCCCTTTTGTTAAAAAAAATACTCGAATCGATTGGACATTAATTAAGCGAGTTATAATCAAAACACAATGTTTAATCATACATGATATAAAAATAACATACCTTATGCCTATAAATCAAATACGTATTAGTTACAACTAGGCTTGCCAGGCGTTCGGATAAAACAGGACATAGTTAGGCTTTTTGATTGCATGTCCGGCCAAAATTAAACGGTGTCCAACTTTTTCTAGAATTAAATTTTGACTGATGGCTTTATTTGATTGATAGAAAATAAATTATTTGGACTGATTTGGCGTTTTATTTACTTTTTATTTATTTTTCATTAGAATTTAACAAGATTTATGGTAATAATCAAAAAAGCTTGATTCTACATAATTTTTTTTGTCGTACCTATTAATACTGAGAAAAAATCCTCAATAATGTTGGGTGTCCGGCTTTTTTACCCAAATGTCCGACCAAACTGGCTGGTCTGCTCGGCTTTTAGGTTTGGCGTCCTGGCAACCCTAGTTACAGCTATATTTACTGAATTAATATTTCTTCGTTTTTATTCAAATAATTTACGTTTTATTTAGTACTAGCGGCCCAGTCCGGCTTCGCCCGGGTGTAAATGTAATATATAGGATATAAAAGATGAGAATCATTATCATTAAATTCTCAACGTGTATTAAATTTGCGCGAATTCAATCGCTTTTATTTGTGAATGTTGAAAAATCGAAGAAAAATCTTATTTCCCAAAAAGAAATTTAAAAAATTCTGTTGATCCGATCGCTACCAAACTTCAGAAAATCACCCGCTGGGCTAATCTAAAGATTGTCTGAAAATTTCATCAAAAATGGTCTACCCGTTTGGAGTCCATAGATTGCATATACATCGTCTTTTATCTATATAGATTATTAAAATGTAAAAAGTGGTTATTGTGACATAACGATAATAGTTGGACATATAGTACCGCGAAGTTTTTTGTAGTTATTGATGTTTTTTAATATTGTAGAACATACTTTTGTTCTATCATCAATAGTTTCCGCAGCGCATGCGACGAAAGATGTTTTATGGCATTTTTTTTACACCTACGTTACTAAAGTTTTAGTAAGGATCCCTAATATTTTCTAGCAATAAATATAACCTATGTTACTCAGGGTGAATGTAGCTTTCTAATGGTGAAAGAATTTTTTAAATCGGCACAGTAGTTTTTGAGTGTATTCATTACAAACATACACACACAAAAATACAAACCTTTCCTCTTTATAATATTAGTGTAGAAAACAAGATCACGGGTAATTGGAATAATATAGTCAAATCAATTTAAACACTCATTGATTGGAAACGTTTCGTCTTTATTCTTAAGACTTTATCAAGCTCTGAAAATATTTATTTACAATTAACAACATTCATATTTTTATTCTATAAATGTTGTTAATTGTTGATAGATATTTTCAGAGGTTGATAAAGTAAAGACCAAACGTTGACAATCAACGAGTGTTTAAATTGGTTTGATTATATTATTCCAGTTACCCGTGATCTATTTTGTTTATTGTTGCAGAGTTCATACTATATTGTCGAAGTTGAATTTAACGCATTTTCTGTGTTATGGAGCGCTTTGGGGCCAAATTAGAGCTTCAAAAACTTTACCATGGGTACAAGATGTGGAGCTTTGTGTTCTAAACGAAGAATTCTATCACATCGAGGAAGCACAATTCTATAGACTGTTCAACAAAAACGGCTTGAATATAATGTACAAGTCGTCCGATGGAATTTACGTCATCAACGATCCAACATTCGTCGATGGCAAAGTGGAACTGTACGTTTTTGAACAAGATAAAATGGTGAGTGTTTTTTTTTCAATTTTTTACTTTTATTTATTACAGTACAATCTCGGTAACATGAACGCAAAAAATCCTGAGGAGTTTATACTAGCGGTATGTTTATATTATCGAGGTTCACAAGAAACATGTACATTAGGGTGGTCCTTAACAGGAGTATTGTCGAATTTCTATGCTCCCAGGGGGTCAAACGTTTCCATATTGATAAAAAAAAATTCTCTAAAAATTTGAGCTCTTAATATTAACTCTAAGATAGTCCGCATTCCAACCAAAGTTTCTTATGGAAAATAACATGTGGAAAACTCCTTTTGTTCTTCCAAATTTTAAAACTTGGGGACAAATGAATCTACAAAAATGAGACATACATATTTTTGTAGAGAATTTAACGCTTTACAAAAAAGCTATCTTGTGATTTTTCGCTAAGTTTACTGGTTCAAAAGTTTTCCGAGGATAAAGTTTAAACTTTTTTTGTAGAGCGTTGAATTTTTTGCAAAAATTATGTTCATATTACTGAGTCGTTCATAAGAGTGCATTTTCATATTATCGCGATTGTACTGTATTAAAATCGAAAAATAAATCATTTTCACTTTGAACCGGTACATTCTGAAATGAAATTTTAGACAAAAATGTATCGGCGAATTGGTTGGAAAAGACGGGTCCTGCCCCCAAATTGTGAAACGATTAAATCTTTACAATGTTTTCCGCCGAACCTAATTACTGCACCGTTACCAAAAAAAGAGTTTGGTGGCTATATTTTCCCGGTACCTCGAGAAGGTATTGAAATGCAAAAATATCACTACGAGCACAATTGGTGGAAAGAAGTCAAACCTAAAAATTGCTAGCACATAAGTAATGTGTAAAGCACCTCCTCGACGATCCTTTCCCTGTAATCATAGCGCAATAACTTGTGATATCTCCCTTTTTAGTGTATTTGCCATATGGCAACATACACTATTGGCGTCGGTCGGATGGCGGGACCTAGGGGTCGGACCAAAATTTCTCGACGTTTCATAACCTCCTAAACACTTTGGCACCATTTTTAAAAATGTTTATATAAATATGTATATATATATATATTTATATATATTTATATATATATATATATAGGTATATATATATGTGTGCGGGCTATAACTTTCGAAGGACTTAATTAATTTTGACGAAATTTAGCACACATGTTGGAATCCATTATCGCACGAAGCCTATTTAAAATGGGCCCAATCGGATCACATTAAGGGTGAATTTTAGGGGTTGAAAAAAGTTTTTGGGCCCCAAAATACCGAAAAAAATCTCAGAATCGTTTCAAAATTGAAATTTAACCCTTTAATAGCAATTAAAAAGTGCCCCTAAAATTTTAATAAAATCGTCCCAACAGGACCGGACTTACAAATTTTTTGAAAACACTAATTTGCAGATAGTGACATTTATTTTATTGAAGGGTGTATTTAATTCGGTGTAGACGTTAGATTGATAATAATATTACAATTAAGAAAAAAATGTTATTTTAAGGGGTGTATTAAGGGGTTAAATTTTTTATTATGCCCAAAAACAAACTTAATTTCATATAATAACAGTATAAAACCACACGGCCCTATACAAGCAAATACACTATATTGTCGGCAGGGTTTTGGCACTGCGACCCGGGTTTTTTTCTCTTCTGACTGATATTCAGTGCTCTATAGCGAGATTTGCCAATTGTCCAGATCCTCCGTTAGTGATGTAACATTACCGGTTATTTTTTACTGTAACCATTTTTGCCGGATAATTAGCCGGTTAATTAACCGGCTATCTATAAAACGACATGGATGTTTCCTGTTTCTGTTCCTCAGAAATCTAAACAATAGAACAGTTTTCAACAGATGAATGAATTAAACAATGTAATTATTTTTATATAGATCTCTATACAGGGTGATTTTTAAGTTGATTCTTTTTTTTAACAGCGTGTAGAAATCAAATAGATGAACAAATATTTTAAGTAACTTTTTTATCAAAACTCAAAAGTGACAGAGAATCAATCATTCAAAGTTTGAGGTAGTTGTCGTGGTTAAGGCACACCGTCAGAAAATTCTTAATTTTTGTATATTTATTAAAGACATGATAATACAATTACCCTGAAAATTTGAAGTCAATCGACCGTATATAATCCGAGATAAATTCAATTAAAAATTGGATAATTAACATTGATTGTATACGATCTCTGTAGTTCTGAACCAGTTTCTTATTTATAAAAAAAGAACTAACTGTCAGAAACTTTCCAAAAACTGACAATCTTTCAATGCATTTGTTATGAGTTTAAAAAAAATAAGAAAAAATGTTTGACCGCCTAATTATTTGTAAATAATGGTTTAAAGTTCAAC
Organism: Venustoraphidia nigricollis; assembly: GCA_034508555.1. Classification (NCBI taxonomy): domain Eukaryota; kingdom Metazoa; phylum Arthropoda; class Insecta; order Raphidioptera; family Raphidiidae; genus Venustoraphidia; species Venustoraphidia nigricollis. The sequence continues at coordinate 4,081,082 of JAVRKA010000025.1, read as the reverse complement.
AATTTATAGAAAAGTATACAGGTTACGTTTCCACGGGTACAGTCTTGCGTACAAATTATGGTTCAACTGGCTAATTATCCGGTTAATTACCTTTTTACATCACTATCCTACTTTATTGGAATGTCTTGTAATCAAAAAAGAGGCTCGAACTATGGAGCGTTCGGTATTTTGTAAAATCATGACTATTGCACATTTTCGGCGCTTTGCGCAAGCAAGTCCAGCTAAGACACGGCTGATACTGATTTATTAGTACCTATCAATAATTTATTCCATAGGATGTAGCAGAGTTAGATGTATTTTTTAAAAGATTTATTAAAAATCAGTCATTTAATTAGCATCAATATTGTAAAATATTGATTTAATTTTCAGTATTAACAAACCGTCACATACGTACCGTGTTTTGTTTTATTTTGCGTTCTTCGTTTGTTTTATTTTTGTTGATATTTATTTTCGTTCAATAAATTCTAAATCGAAATGTTTATTTCGCTGTTTTATAACTCGAATTCGTAAGAAAGATAACATCGAGTTGTTGATTTATTAAAATATGGCGGAGACATTTTTTCAACATGTAAATATAACAGCATTCGAAACAAATAAATATATCAAGAAAACAGTGCATGTTTCGAAAGCTTTTTTTTAGACTTCGAGTAGTTTTGTACTGACAAACATTTAATATAATTTTTAATCAAATCGGTTATTGAGTCAGTATTAATAAGAACAAGACAAAATATATTAATTTATATATTTCATTTATTTATTTAATAATGGTATTCCAAAGATTTAACAGTTTTAAAAAGACTTATATAAAATCACGTTTCTTCTCAAATAATTATTCAAGATAACAAGTTTCGTTGATTTGGTTCGCTTTTGAGCGATCCATATTTTTATACTAACCTAGTATAATCTGAAATAATCGTCCTGATTGGTTAATTTAAACTACGCAACTTTCTTTTTGTCTACTACGAGCGAAGCTGTACTGCGTTGCAGCCCCGGGTCTATAAGTTTTTCAAATCGGGTCAGAAACTTGCTAGCGACGCCCCCTCTGTCCAGCGTTTGAGATAAATTATTTTTAAAAAAACCGGTCAAGTGCGAGTCGAAACGCGAGAAGAGGGTTTTGTACTATTCCGTTTTCCGTGAGTACTTTAAGACTTAAGATTTTCGTTTAGGTTTTCCTGTAAACTATGGGTGAGACCCGAAATTCCCTATTTTTTTCAAAATTTTAGGCCCAGTAGTTTCGTTGATAGGGGGGGGGGTGTTCATCTATTTTCTTAAATAACTTTAAAACTACTTATTTTAAAATTATAAAAAAACATATATTTGAGACCCTTACTACAAGCCCTTTCATTTGATATATCACACGGTACAGTTTGCAAAATTTTTTTTTTTAATTTCCTAATTTGCCCCTCGAAAATGACCGTCATGTTCAAAATTCATTTATTTACGTTACACATCCGTCTTTGGGTCACATACTTACATATGTGTACCAAATTTCAGCTTAATCGGTGCAGTAGTTCGGCGCAAATTGGCTTTAACAGTGGGACGGCCAGACACACGAGTGATCCTATAAGGGTTCCGTTTTTTCCGTTTGAGGTACGGAACCCTGAAAACTCAAAAATCTATAATGGGTGGTTTTTTTTGTGATCAGGAGGGGAGAACGAGAACTCTTTAATAAATTTGCACTCTTTATTACCTATTATTATAATTCTGCTGCCCCCTAGAATTGTCGCCCGGGGCAGGTGCCCCGGTTTATCACCCCCCCCCACACAAGATTCGCTCCCTGCCCCTTCCTCTTTAGTCTTTTGTAGTGGCCTAAGTTATTCCTCAAAATGTGGACTGTTTGTCGCTGAAATAATTATGTAAATCGGTTTAGTGGTTCTCGAGTTTTGAGATGTCATAGTCATGGTACTCGAAACATGCTTCCTTTATATATTATTGTAGATCATAAAGACCCAAAGGGGGCGATATCGCCCCTCTCTGGACGCTGGAGTCTTTCATGGAGGCTTTATGATTTTTAATTGATAAATTATGTACAGATAATATGCAACAATATTTTAATATTTCTTATAAAATTAACTATTACGGACTACGGGGTGTTGGAACTTTTTTTCTTCTAAAGGGAGCGGTGATCCAGAAAAGATTGAGAACCTCTGGTGTAAATAGATATGATTAAAAAAAAACAAAATTCAAAGTGGCTTCGCTAGCGGTGACAAAAAATAGCTTCGTTTGGAGTACGCGACAGGCTTAAAGAAAGTTTTTTGGGGTTAGAAGTTGTTATAACCAGCGCCGGCCCTAGCCCTTGATCAGGGTAGAGCGAGATTGTCTTTCAGCGCCCTTTGGTCGACGCTTTGACTTCACGTAAATTGTACTTCGGTTTTATGTTAAATAAATAATAAGTCTCAAGTTTTCAAAAATCAACTTTTATTGCAAACATCAACACTTGTCGAATTTAAATTAAATTAAATAGCTTTAATTATTATACTTCTGCTTCTTTAACATTAAGAAAGTTCCTACCGGTATATAATTAAATTAGTATTTGGTGTTAATTTCAATCAGTCACTAAATAATAAAATCTTGTTTTTCACATTTGGTTTCTTGGCGTCCCTTGCGCTACCCCAAAGCCGGCGCTGGTTATAACCAATTATATATTGTTTCAAAAAGCGACGTAATTTTGAAATTGACATTTTCAAATTGTATATAAATATATAATGGATTTATCGATACAATTATATTCCAAATAAGGATCTACTACACGAATATATAAAACTTTTACAAAATACAGTATCGTAGTGTTTCGTAATAATAATAATATCACTTGCACAGTAGTGTAAAAATAATACACTGCCGTTTGTTTTATATTTATTCGAATTGTTTTTCTTCTTCAGAACAAAATCGTTGTTCGATTGTTTCTGAAAACAAGTCATTTATTTATCTTAAAACTTTGTCCCTTATGGTATTAAACGCAGTCATTAAGATATATTTTAAAATTCTTCTTGCCCTTTACAATTTATTTATTTATACATTTTATTGTTGATGTATGTATTTCTAATAAAAAAACAATTGTTTAGAAATACAGGTTGTCTCTATTCAATGTACCTGTTCTATTTTGTCCATCTGTCTTTTCTATTCCGTTCTTCATTTGTTTAGTTTCATGACATATGCCTGATTTTTGTTTGTTTTCTAATAAAAAGTAATTGTTTCGTAAGTGGTAGTCGGAATTTTGGAGAAAGGAATCCTGGAGCTCAACTAGGATTTGCAATCCAGCGGCATTTTCAAACCAGCTGAATCCAGCGCGGATCCAGCATTAATCGATTTTCAAATCAATACAACAATTTTTTAATTCTAGAAACTTTAAGGTAGTTGTCGTGGTTAAGGCACACCGTCAGAAAATTCTTAATTTTTGTATACTTATTAAGGACATGATAATACAATTACCCTGAAAATTTTTGAAGTCGATTGACCGTATATAATCCGAGATAAATTCAATTAAAAATTGAATAATTAACATTGATTGTATACGATCTCTGTAGAAGAAACAATTTTTGACCATCTAATTATTTATAAATAACGGTTTAAAGTTCAACAATTTACAGAAAACTATACATGCATATGAATACTGTATGGGTTACGTTTCCACGGGTACAGTCTTGCGTACAAATTATGGATCACTTAGCTACAAGCTAGTATACTTTTGTGGCGCGTATAATCTAGAACTTTTTGACAATATTGTACCACGACAACTACCTATATAACTATTTATCTACATTTACATCAAATACTCGTTTTTTTGGCGTTAGTAAAGTACTCTAATAATAAGTAACAGTTATGAGTATCCGGAGTATAATTATTAATTATCATAATACAATCTTAAATCACCTAAATTGATATTCTGGATATCTGAAATAGTTATTCATCCAGCATTGCAATTCCTACGCTCAACCTTAATATACTCCGAACGAAAGCTGGACCGTACCCTGATCCACCCCTCTCTCTCTGACTCTCTTCTTTCTTTTGCTAGCTGATTCCCTATTGTTTGAACTCATTTCCAGCATCGACCTAATATTTTTTTTATTTTCCTGGTTTCACGTCCATAATTATTATCCAAAAGTGATTTTTTTTATTTTTTACCAAACTGTATGTGGCACATGGAACAATTGAAGAATAGACGAAGAACACGGTATATGTATGTCTCTCTCTGCCCCGTCTTGTCATATGTTGTTAAACAAAGACAGGATGACTACCGCAATTATCACTATCTCTTTCTGTCACCTGTCGGTTTATATGCAAAGTGTTACATTAAAACTCCATGTCTACAGCTTTGTTGTACGTCTATAATCTACAATGTATCTTCAGTTCTATGGCAAGGTTATTAGATACAGAGGTGACCTCGTTCCGTTGGATAGCAGTGGGCGGATGACGTCATCCAGCGAACTATCAATTGATATTGCATGGTTGATAAAAATATTAAACGATCTTCCAGCTGACGTAATTCATTGATGAGGTGACCTGTCCATTTAATGACCTTGCCAAGCATGAACACTAACACAAGTTTATTAGATACTGAGGTGACCTCGTTACATTGGATAGTAATGGGCGGATGACATCATCCAACGAACTGTCATTTAATATTGCGTTATTGATAGAAATATTGAACGGTCTTCCAGCCTATCCAATTCATTAACGAGGTGACCTGTGCATTGGATGACCTTGCCAAGCAATTGATATTGGTTGGTAAAAATATTGAACGATCTGCCAGCTGACGTGATTCATTGACGAGGTAACCGTACCAAAAGTGAACACTAGCACAAGGTTATTAGATACTTAGGTGGCCTCGTTCCGTTAGATAGTAGTGGGCGGGTGACGTCATCCAGCGGACTGCCAATAATAATAATAATGTGTGTAAGATTCAATCATAGGATTGGTGTTCCATCTGTCTCATATAAAATACATAAATCAACAAAATATATACATAAAATGCGTAAAATATCAACAAATATGCATAAAATATCAATAAATATTAAAATATAAAATACAAAAATAATAACAATTTAAAATCCAGATATAATCTAACAATAGCAATAAGTACTAGGTAGGGGTCTTATGATTCTGCCGATTTAGTAACATGGCAGTAACAGCATTTATTAAAAAAGAGGCTTGAATATTACTAGCTGACGTCATTATGAACTAGGTCAGCTCTGTGTCTAATAACTTTGACTAGAAATACACATTAAGTAATTATAGTATCCTTTGTTACGTAACGTGTTTGAGCAAGGTTACAACCAGTTATGCCATCATGTCTTATCGGACGATTAGAATTTTGGAACACGTGTGTTTCGAGTATAGTGAATAAAATATATTAATTAAATTAAAATTAAATAAACAGATTAAAGTGTTTGAACTACGGAACGAGGGTTAATAATAATAATAAACAAAATAATAGTTTTAACTTGAGAAACATTTTGATTTTGATCATTTTACGTACAGTTTTGTCAAACTAGTTTTAGCGATGTGTTATACGATAAGTGTTTGTGTTGCGAAAAGAACATTTTTTTATTGGTTTGCAACGAATGAAAATTTTGTGGTATGTTGACATATTTTTTTTATAATTGTTTATGACCTGACTTCTGTCTTTGGCCAGTAGTCGAATTTATAGACTTTGGTGACATTATATTTAAAAATCTCTATATAGAATTTAAGCAGTAAAATGTTAAACATAGAATCATCTAATACTCAAAAATTATCTAATTATCCCTATTTCATTTGCGACTTTGACAAGGTCAGAACTTAAAATCAAACACTGTTGTAATTTATTTCTCATATTTTAAATACGCATCTTTACTAGTGATGTAAACCGGTTTTAAAAAAAAACCTGAAAGACAGTTTCTGTAAAAATCGATAAACACCGAGTCTTGTTTACTAAAACCTATTACTTTTGGGCTCACTTGTGTTTAATTATTCGTGTATCCGAACACCAAAGTGATCAAGCTGATGTTATTGTCTTTGATCAGGGCATCACTGTACCATTTGCAGCCATCAGGCAACGCTGTTGACAAACTTCGTGAACTTCACTACAAAACACGATCGCTCTGTGAACTTCACTCAGTTGAAGTGTCGTTCTGTTGAATGGGTATGGTTATTTCTCGCGTTTCTTCAAAAACTTTTAGTTTGTTATCAGGTCAAATAAAAATGTTCAGTGTTTTGTTCTTCCTTTAAAAAGTAACAAAAAAAACTTAAAAATACCTGTTTTTCTTAAAGTAATCTGTAAAAACCGTTGTTAAATTTGTAATCGGCTCACATCACTAATTGAAATGTCAAAAGTAAATTATCAATATTAACAATAGTCAATAAACCAATTCTGATATTATTCCAATTTTCGTGACTTATGAGTTACGTTAATGTTTCTGGCACCTAAAATATAACAATTAAACTAAATTTCGTTTAATAATCTTTCAAAATTACGTTAAATACTTAGCTTACATTTTAAAGAAAACATCTAAAATCAAATTTAATAACTTATTTCTTAACCAAACAAAAATGTTAACATTTTTAAAACAAGGTTTTTGACAATCAAATATTCTAATTTCGCTAACTTTAACAGTTTAAACGTACATTTTTGTCAAACTAGATTAAATTTCATATCCTAATAACAAATATAGGCGATGTGGTGTGGTTTTGAATTGCCGTGATTTTAGAAACTTGAAAAAATAATTTCAGCTTCCATAACTTTTATTTAATTCAGTTTGTAAAATTAGTTTTAAATGAACTTTCGAAAAATTTATTGACGAAATAAAATATTGTGCGTGGTTTTTGGACATTTGCTAATTTCAAATAATCTTAATTTAACAGATAGCGTTTGTGTAACTACCAGATTCAAAACATCCGTGATTCAAAGCGCTGCCGAATCATTCAGCGAGCGAAGAAACAAATGGTAAGTGATGAATTTCTTTTTGCATTTGGTGGTTCATTTATTATTTTTTTTAAAACTAATATCCGAAATGTACGGTTTTTAGATCTAAAGAGTTGTTGAAATCTTAATGCAAATATTTATATGTATAAAAATGGATCTTGGGATATTTGAGGCTTCGACACCATTTAACCAATCACCATAAAAGTTGGGCACATATATTATGTATACGTTCATGGAGAAGGTTTTGCTTATTCACTTTGTTGTAACACGCCATTTCGACGACGGATGGGCAACCTTTTTTTATAACATGGACTAGAAAAAATTTTACGTTTTTTTTGCGGGTCGGAATAGTTAATTGACACCTTCTTGTGACCTTTAATTTTTTAATCTGCAAATATGAAATAATTATAATAATAACAAATGAATAAAAACAGTTGAAAATTCCACAGAAATTATTTTTAAATTATTTCTCCACGGTCGTTTCGAACAATAAGTCTATCTTTAGGAATATATATCGTTCCTGAGGATGGACTTATTGTCCAAAACGATCGTTGAGAAATAATTTAATAACAATTTTTGTAGAATTTTCAAGTGTTTATTTATTTGTTATTATTAATCATGTTCTACCAAGTGCCGAATGAAAAATCAGTTCAATTTTTTTTTGTTTACCTAATAAAAAAAATAGCATCAAAACAAAACACCAACTCAAAAACAAATGAACGACTAGCTTTTTCAGTCTCTTAACTTTATTTGCAGTATATAATATATATAAAAAAAATTTGGTAATATACAGTTTTGCATTTCAATCCATATGATAAAACTTCGGTGATAATAAGTTAGTGTTGGTAAGCGTCGTCGAGCCTGGAATGTACTTTCTTTTATCGGTAAACGGGCTAGTATTTCGGCTATAATATCTCCTTTCTATTACCTGAAATAAACGTATTATTTCAGCATATATTTTGTACGTATCGATATCGTGATTAAAAAAAAAGGAACCGACCTTATCGAAAAACCTACTCAAAACGACCGCATTTGAACTTCCCGCGGCTAATGACCTCGCGTCCTTACAATCTACGTAAATTTCGTCGCACCTACATTGTTCGGAGATAACGCTTCTCCGTCTCTGATTTCTTAATTTTTCATCGGTTATTAAATCTTGTTTTGTACCTACAACCAATATTGGGATCTGAAAATCAAACATATTAATTAAAATAATGATACGCTCGGCAGAAGTTATACTTCTTTGGCGTGATCGCGATAACTGGTGTTCACATTTTCATTAAAGATGTAAAATATAATACTGTTGATTCCATAATTTAAATAAATATTGAGGTTATTTAAATATCAAAACACTACAGCTTTTAAGAAATTTCGTCCGATGTCGCTAGTAGTGTAGTCGAAGTCGTTTATAAACCTTTACCTGAGTCGATCCTAGAAAGTTTTCAGGATCGATGTCCTCCGACGGCTGCTGAATGAATCCTTTACCGGTCCGACTATTGTCTATGTTGAGTATTTCCGATAGCCACTTTTGTAAGTTCTGTTCGGATTTTCGGTTCGTCAAGTCGTGGACGAGTATTATGCCGTGCGTCGGATTATAAAACACGGATCTGACGTTTCGGTGAGCGCTGCTTCCCCCCAAGTCCCACAGCTCGAGGAAGTATGTCTTCTGACTGGGCGTGCCCTCTTTGTATTCGTGCAGTTTAACTTCGACCGAACAACCGATGGTCCAACTCGGTGACTTCATTACCTCGTTGTGGCTTGTCAGGTGGACTAAAGAAGTCTTTCCTACGCCTGGCAATCAATTAAATTAAATTTTTCGTTTGAGATTTTTTATTTTTTAATAATAACTCACCAGAATCACCGGCGACGATTATTCTAACTTTATCAATCGCTGCCATGACAAAACGTTTTAATTAATCGTATTTAATATATTCAGCATTTTGGGAAATTGACACTTCTTTGACAGTTCATTGCTGACACGTATTTGACAACTTTATAGTACGGTTACACGATATCGTTCAAAGCGTTTTATTTTTTATATTTATTTTGCTTTATTATATTTCGTTAGCTATTTTATTTTATATACCAATGAAAATAACTCTTATTCTAATTAATTCAAGATGTATTTAAGTGATAATGTACTTAACATTTATTACATTTTATTTTTTTATATCTATGAATTTTGCCTCCTATGGTGTTATTTTTGACATAACCTTTATAAATAAAGATATGCTACCGTTAGCATTATTATTTATCTGAAGTGATTTTGTGCCGAGATATTGTAAATCAACAGCACAGTTAAGTTTTTTAAGCCTGGCTACATCTTTGAACCAAAATATATCCCCACTGTATGCTTTCTTTACGAAAATGTTGAATTTTGTGTTACACCTAACCTCTAAATAACGGTTACAATTTTTTAAAACGCCAAAAGTTTACCGCAAAATATAAAAATGAGTGACGATCGACTTGTTACCGAAGTACCAAGTAGTTTAAAACAATTGGCAAGATTAGTTGTGCGTGGTTTTTATACAATCGAAGATGCTCTCATCGTTGATATGCTAGTAAGAAATCCATGTAAGTATACTTTTTACACTGTTTTTTAAACGTAAATCTGATTATTAAAGTTAACTCCGTCACAAGAACTAATATTCAATTTTTTTTTGTGTTTGCGCCATGAAACAAAACAAATGAGATTCGAAACGACCGACTTTTATTGTTTTTTAAAACCGTCGTTTGTTTTTGCAGGTATGAAAGAAGACGATCTGTGCGAATTGCTTAAGTTCGATAGAAAAATGTTACGTGCCCGAATATCCCTGTTAAAGAACGATAAGTTTTTACAGGTGCGTTTAAAAATGGAAACGGGTATTGACGGCAAAGCACAGAAAGTCAATTATTATTTTATTAATTATAAAACATTTGTAAACGTAGTCAAATATAAATTAGACTTAATGCGTAAACGTATGGAAACTGAAGAACGTTATGCGACAAGCAGAGCTAGTTTTAAGTGCCCCGGCTGTGCCAAGACCTTTACCGACTTAGAGGTAAGCTGTTTACAAATCTACAGTAATACGTTAACGTTAACAATGCATAATCAAACGCTAACATCACTGTGACATCGCGACATCTAACGTTAACATTGCGTAACCGTAACGTGAACATCGCGTAAGCATAAAGTTATCATCTTGTCTGCTTAATGTTAACATAACGTTAACATAGTGTTGATATGACCTTAACAGCATGTAATCATAACGTTTAACATTGCGTAATCGTCACGTTAACATTGCGTTATAGTATGAGATCTATTAAGCATTTTTGGTTAGGTATTTGAGGCACTGTGAAAATTTGTACAGTAACCCTTTAATAATATCCGAATACAAAAACACAGACCTGGCTGAAGGGTAGCAGGGCTTAACTGATTTATCAAATATATTAATCGCCTGGCAGGTAAAATGCCCCACCGAAACGACCTGTCTTTTTGAATATACAGTCAAAATCTGTTATAACGACATCGAAGAGTCTACTCATATTTGGGCGTAAAAACCAATAGTTGAAACAACCGGTGATGTTTTTGAGGTACAAAGTAATTTTTTATTAAGTATGTAGTATTATTGAATGTATATAAATCCATAGATATTAATAGGAATAATATTCACATTATCATTTTTCCGTATTCATAAAATCTGTAATTTTAGTCTGTTTGGAACACTTCTGTGCGTACGAATTTTGTTTACAATACAGCTGGTTGTTCTAACAGATATAATTTTTCGAAGATATGAAGATATTGCATTAAATGTAGTCGCTTAATGCGGTATGTCGTAGTAAGCAATATCGTAAAAAGCAGTGTTTTTTTATAAGGCGGTCATATAGCATTCAGCCAGGAGCTATGATTTTAGTCAATATAACCGGTTTGTTGTTCTAAACGATGTCGTCGTAAACGGTTTTGACTGTATCAATTTTTAGTTACCAATATTATTCTTGTTAAATTTCAACGTGTCTCAAATATATTTTTTAAGTCTTAAAAAATATAATGTTGCAAACACCTGGCTTAGTTTTAGACCCGATTAAGAAATCTGACTTTGCTATTTTTCAACTTCGTAAATACTAAATTTCAAGGTAATGAAATTTCAAAATGCCTCAAGTATTTTTTATTGCACAAAAACTTAAAAATCGGTTAAGTCTGTTAAGCCCGGCTACCCTTCATCCAGGTCTGTATTTTTGTATTTGGATATTACTAATGAGTTATTGTACAAATTTTCACAGTGCCTCAAATACCTACCCAAAAATGCTTAATAGCTCTCCTACTATTACGTGATAGGTGGAACCGAGCCATAGAAATAGAAAATCAACATTTTTTCCAAAAAATGAAATTAAGAACACCCTTACGTCTTTTTTTACTGCTTAAGGTAGTTGTCGTGGTACAATATTGTCAAAAAGCTATAGATTATACGCGCCACAAAAGTATACTAGCTTGTAGCTAAGTGATCCATAATTTGTACGTAAGACTGTACCTGTGGAAACGTAACCCATACAGTATCCATATGCGTGAATACTTTTCTATAAATTGTTGAACATTAAACCGTTATTTATAAATAATTAGATGATCAAAAAAATTTTCTTATTTTTTTTTTAAACTCATAACAAATGCATTGAAAGACTGTCAGTTTTTGGAAAGTTTCTGACAGATAGTTCTTTTTTTATAAATAAGAAACTGGTTCAGAACTACAGAGATCGTATACGATCAATGTTAACTATCCAATTTTTAATTGAATTTATCTCGGATTATATACGGTCGATCGACTTCAAATTTACAGGGTAGTAATTGTATTATCATGTCCTTAATAAGTATACAAAAATTAAGAATTTTCTGACGGTGTGCCTTAACCACGACAACTACCTTAAGGCACCGTTTATTGACCAATTAGATGCCATATTTTTACAGAAAGCATGAAACAGTTACTGATCGATTTTTTTTTAGGCAGATCAGATTTTCGATTTTACGACCGGTGAATTTCATTGTACATACTGCAGAGAAAAATTAGAAGAAGACCAGTCGGCAATGCCTAAAAAAGATTCCCGGTTGCTTTTAGCGAAATTCAACGAACAATTAGAGCCTTTATACGTTTTGCTTAAAGAAGTAGAAGGCATTAAACTTGCCCCAGAAGTGTTGGAGCCCGAACCGGTTGATATTAGTACAATTCGTGGAACGTAAGTTATTTTGTTGATTTATTATTATTATGACCTCTGCACTTCGTTCAAGAGGGAGGGGAGATCAGTTTGAAAGCTGCACTGAACTACGTTAGGGGAGGGGGGAGTTGGAGTCAAGCTACGTAATTTTTTTCATGTATTTTACTCGGCACAATGAAAATAATTTGCAGAATAAGCTGAATATTCACTTTCAAACATTTGTTACGTTTATATCTTAACAATATCTTACAATGACGTATTTATGTGCCACTTGAAACCAAATTTTTTTAATACAGTAAAACCTCGATAAGTTAAAAACTTCGGTATTTTAAAAATGTTTTGAATTCCCTTTCCCTGAAAGCATAAAACCTCCATTACTTAAAACACAAAACCTCGGCAACTTTAACAAATATTCTGAACATCGCCCTCGATAACTTAAAATAATATTTCGGCAACCTCCATAAGTTAAAGTATTATCGGTGAGTCATCATGAGTAAGTATCCAAACAAAAGGTTTTGCCAAGAACTTAATTGATTTTCACTTTAGTCTTCCACTAAATCGCTTTACTGATTTCTTTGTTTAAATAAATAAATAATTGATTCTAAATGAATAGATAAAAAAATTATGTAACCTCTATTGAACTAAATACATCCTCTATAAAATCCACAAATCTCGGTAAGTTAAAAAAATTACTCTGACAACCTCTCTAACTTCAACTCTCGATAAGTAAAAAACTCAATAACTTAAATTTTTTAACGTTTCCCTTGGAGTTTAACTTATCAAGGTTCTACTGTAGTTTGTTAACAGAAAACACAACATGTCTTCTGGACTTGATAATAAAAAACGATGTTCCATCCAGGGGGGAAGGCTTAGGCTTCATGAAGGGAGGGGTTCTAGAGAGGCTGAAATAGAACCACGTTTTTTATGAACGCTCCTTTATTGACTAAGAAATACAAGAATCTATCTAATTATTTGTATTTTTTCCAGATTTGATTCAAAGAAACAACAGTTAGGATTAAAACCGTCAGGCGAACAATGGTCGGGCGAAGCGACCAGGTCGCATGGTTTCACCGTAGAGGAAACCAAGGTCGATATAACGATAGGAGACGACGTAAGTCAGAACAACGACGCCGTTCGAAAAGAGCGACCGATTTGGATGCTCGAATCGACCGTTATGAGTCAACACGCGACTCCCGACGCTATTTCGTCACAATCGACCGACGCCATGTTAGAGTCAGTAGCGCAAGCCGCATCAGGCTCGAACGCTGCCGCCGGTACGAACAGTTCGAACAAATCGGACGATATCATGAGTGTACTACTAGCTCACGAAAAGAAAGGAACGAATGCCGTGGCGAATGCGCTACGTACCGTGGCGGAAGATTCGGATAGCAGTTCGGATGACTTGAACGAAATTAATAATGCGGCGAAGGCTGTCGATAATACGATCGAAGAAATCGATGTCATGGATTCGGATGACGACGATAATACACCGACGGTAACGGTCGGTAATAAAACCGTACCGATTACCGAAGTCGATAACGATTTAATAGCCGAAATGACGCCGAGCGAAAAAGAAGTCTACATTCAGGTTTATCAAGAATATTACTCGCCGATGTTCGATTAGTTGTAACGAAACAGACTGTTAAACATTAATTTTGTGAACTAGGCGCTGGACTGCAATATGAAAAATTTGGTGGATTTGTTGTGATTGATGATTTAAGTGTAACGACCGATTATCGAGGGGTTTTTCAGGAATTTATTGTGGGAGAACTACTAAAGTTTTTTCAACAGTTTTTACGCCATTTTGTTCGTGTATTATCTAGTATTCTACATAAATTTTGTTGAAAGTGTAATCAAATTGATGTGCCTCTGATAAAGGCTGAAACGTGACTTCCACAAAATGACACTGCCAAACGGTGTGCAAGATGCAATACGCATCGGTTGTTTGAAACGAAAAATAAAAATATCTCGTTATTCGTAATCCATTTGCCGAGGTACTGACGTAGGGGTTTTGCAAAATTTTGAAAACTGACAAAATGGCGGACCTTGAAAAAAAATCCGTTTTTTTACGTATTTTTCTCTGACACTTATAAGCTGTAAAAAATGTAAAAATCAAAATTTTAAAAATCCGCTACGTAAGTACCTTGAGTAATGTATAAAAACTGCATACACGAAATTTCAACTTGTTTCATTGAATACATTTAGCGCAATCCTGCACACCAACTTGAAAAACATAGTTTTGAGAAAAATGCTTTTGAAGTTTAAGGACGCTATGAAACAGTTTTCAGAGACTTACAAACAAATCCTTTTAGGATGTCATTTCTAACATGTTTTAGATAAGAAATATACAAAAAAAAAAAAACATTTTTTGAAAATTTTACACTGGTGAACCCTCTTAAGGTCAGGAAGACCTAAAGAATGAAATTCTGAAGGCTGCCGGAAAAAAATTAGAGTTTGAAATAAGTGAAACAACACGCTTTTATGAAACAAAAAGTACAAAATAATTTTACAAAAACATTAGCTTTACTGTAAAAAGCGTGAGGTGCTATCTACTTAAATTTTCATAATAGCTCTACTTAGCTAGTAAATAAAAAATTTATTACCGATATTAAGCACTCCACGTTTTTTACAGTAAAGCTAATTTTGTTGTAAAATTATTTTGCACTTTTTAGTTCATAAAAGCGTCTTGTTTTAGTTTTTTTAAACTCTAATTATTTCCAGCAACATTCAGAATTTCATTCTTTAAGCCTTCCTGACTTTAAATCATCAATCAGAACGAATCTGGCGGATTTTTTATACGAGATGCAGCGCCTAGGGCCTGCACTATTATTTAAAAACAATTATTATAGTTAGGATCTAATTATTGTGTAAGTTTTTAAAATATTGAAATGTATAAAATTTGTTTAAAAAAGTATTTTGTAATATTTATATCGTTTTTTTATTTGTGCTGCGAGTGTTACAACGCTCGACCCTGGATTCCGTTCTATATCTCTAACCTTTTCTGTTCCAGTATTCTACAATTTAAGGTCAATTTCAAATAAAAATTTTTAACAATGCTTTCTGCAGTCCAGAATAAATCTTTCCAAGGTCGTTATTTACGAAGACGCTCTTTTTTTTGTCATTAAAAACAACCCGGCGGTGCATAACATTCAAAGTAATTCTCAATATTGTTCACGTCTATTATAATTAATAAGTTTTTTTTATTTTATAACGGGAAATTGGACTATTCAAATTTAGTATAGTTAAACTAAATTAAAAAATTGCGACGTTTCGTTAAATGATTTCAGCTCTGCCCGAAGAAGTTAGAATCATTTAACGAAACGTCGCAATTTTTTAATTTAGTTTAACTATATTAAATTTGAATAGTCCAATTTCCCGTTAAAAAATAAAAAAAACTTATTCAAAGTAATATTTTTTTTTGTTTACTTTGAACAGTTTAATTTATTTACTAGGTGCGAACTATTTGCAAATATTGAAGCATACGCATTTGGCGACAAATTACGAGCCAAAACAAACAAATAGCGCGTCATATTTGAATTACTATGACGTAATCGATTTTGTCATAGGTCAGTGATTCTCAATGATCTGATGACACGAAATCAATAACAAAATAAATTAAAGTATTCGCGTGAGTAGTTAATTTAATCAAAACAATCACAAATAACAACAGTTTAGGCAGTTAAAATGACGTAATACACTTTAAAAATTAAAATTAGAGTCTAAAAAAACTAAAACAGCACGCTTTTATGAACTAAAAAATGCAAAATAATTTGACAACTAACTTAGCTTTACTGAAAAAAGCGCGGAGTGTCTAATATCGGTAATAAATTTTTCATTTACTAGCACATGGTAAACGAGCTATTATGAAAATTTAAGTAGATAGCATACCACGCTTTTTACAGTAAAGCTAATTTTGTTGTCAAATAATTTTCATTTTTTAGTACATAAAAGCGTGTTTTACTTTTTTTAAACTCTAATTTTAATTTTAAGACTAAGGACAGGCAACGCAACGTAAGCGTGTTAGATTCTGGTCAGGATAATGGAACAAACTTATTAAATTAATGTATTGTCATCGGTCCTTGATAAGTGTGCAAAATTTCAGTTTAATCTGATGTTTTGAAGTGGTCGAATTTCACAGTAAAAGATTTCATTACAAACGAACAAACATACAGATAAAGCTAATAAAAGCGTGTTAATGACTTTTTTATCGCCTGATACTCCGTTCAACTGCACAACAGCGCAGTTTGACGAGTTGTCTGCGCGACGGGTAATTTTAATATGCATAATTGCATCGACCTTTTCGTGAGGTATTTTTAAACTCAGTGTCATTGTTGGCAACGATGCATTAATGATGTTTATGGCATGTTTTATGTGTTGATAGAATGATGTATGATTGCAATTTTATCGTGGGCGTATCCTCTTTTTTGTTATATCGTTTGAAAATATTAATTTAACATTTTGACCCTCGATGCTCGCGTGTTTAATTGTTATTTTATCAATGGGAGTTCCGTTGATAACACCGTGACCGCAAAAAAGTAATCAACAAAATTTAAACTTTAGATCATCCGTTTGGGTATTTTCCTCTTTTTAAACGTTCATAATATAAAAACGACGCTTGTGACAGTTCGTGCAGTCGTCGTTCTGCTTTTGCCAATCGCAGCACGGAAGTCGTTCCCGCGAATTCGTTACAAGGCCTTTTCTTACGTCATAACAATGGCACAAATGGCCAAGACGGGTATAAATTACTGTTTTTCCTCGCGAAATCTATTAGCAAACAATTTAAAATTACTGCAAATATTGAAAACGTGTCAGTATTCGACCCAAGCCCAGGTGGACTTGAAACATAACCTTACTCCTGAAGATTTATATAATGAAAGAGTGTTGAAAGGCGATTTGGCCAAAGACAAACATCAAATTCGAGTGTTGAGTGAATTGCAAGATGTGTTTGAAAATATTGAAGGGTACACGCCGCCTGAAAAGTCGTTTTTCAATCGATTTTTCAGTCAGGCAAGTGTTCAGGATCAACCGCGAGGACTTTACATTTACGGAGCCGTCGGTGGTGGGAAAACCATGCTGATGGATTTATTCTACGAAAGCTGTAACGTAAGTGACATTTTTGTTTTTAATTTATAATCACAAACAAGATAACTGTCTCTAGGTATTCCAAGTGTTTTTAATTCGATATGCGTTAAGACTTGAATCTTATCAACTAAATCGTTGTGATTGTGGTATTAAGAAAGTTTTATCAATTAGACGTTCTGTTATTTTGAACATGTGACACACCTCCTCTAGATAAGCGATAAGACAAGCTGCCTAAACATACCTTAATACCGTATTGTCCAAGAACTCAAGGTTACTTCTGTCCCCCAAACTTCACTCAACTTGATGCTAAGACCTTCCGGGAACAATGCAATATAACATTGAAAATTCACGCCCAAATCGGTTTAGCGGTTATCTAGTTACAATCTAACATCACAAAACTTTTCCTTTATACACTAAGATTGTCCAAGAACTCAAGGTTACTTCTCTCCCCCAAACTTACAGTCAACTTGATACTAAGACCTTCCGGGAACAATGCCACATAACATTGAAAAACCACGTTCAAATCAGTTTAGCGGTTCTCTAGTTACAATCTAACATCACAAAACTTTTCCTTTATGAACTATGATAGCTAAAAATCTTTCCGAAAAGATGCTGCATGACATTAAAGAAACCCTTCATTCAGATGGCTTCAATGGATTTCCAAGGCCATTTACGAACTTTGTTAAGGCTGTCGGAACGCTCTGAATTTAAGCCAACAATACGGCTTCAGCTGATAGCTCATTGTAAACTTATTCGTCAACATTTTGCAAAAATTCTTTCACTATAAGGAAGATAAAGGACAAATTTAAGTCTCTTATGGACTAGTTTTGTAATTTATGTACGATTTACTAGAAAAAAAGTTGGCATTAATTGTGCCAAAAAAACACACGTTTTCAATGTCACACTACGATCTTATTCGTAGTTATTTCACAAAATTGTCCCATCACAAACCTAAAGTGACTCTACCTTTTTCGGAAAAACTTTTTTAAATCTTCAAAATGTCTCCAAAATTTGACTGACAGCGGCATCCCTGTAACAGCATTTTCTAGCCTCGTAGTGTGGCTTAACTTCAGAGCGTTCCAACAACCTTAATGACCTCAGTTGTCGAGCGTCTATAATCAATATCTCTATTATATTGGAATTTTCAACGTTTACTTTTGGTAACTCCTTAAATGCCTTTTAGTTTGCATCATTACAACAGTCTGACGCGTCAAGTGTTCTTAGAAGAATCATTAAAATCTGTATAATTGATTAAATAAGGCAATCATATGATCAAATCGAAATATTGGACTTTTGGTCCAGCTATGGCCAAACCTATATTGAGACGAGCCTCCAAACACGCCTCCCACGAACCAGACAGGACACTGACCAATAAACCGGTATTAATCAACGTCCTTCATTTGCAATTCAAATCGATAAATAAACTTGTCAATTCACTGTTAGGTTTAAAGTCTAAAAAACAGTGCAAAGTTTGCCTCATCAACTTTCAAAAACAAGATCATTTGCATATAATAGTTCAATTTGCCTTCGGAAAATGGAATACGATTTGCATTCGGTGTTATTTTTAATTGAACCTTGATCTGAATTAATTATTTTTTTTACATAAAAGTGCGTGATGACGGGATATTTTGATAGACTTTACCCAGTAATATCACCGGGACTTAAAATTCCTGTATTATAAACAATTGAAAAGGTAAACAGGCTTATTATGGAAACAAAATCAAGGTCAATTGAGTCATTTGTTAATATCTGATTAAAGTCATATGCTTGCTGCTAAGCAGCTGTTTCCACTTAGTAACATTTTTTTAACAGAAATATTAACTAAGGTTATTACTTATTAGATACAGAGGTGGTCTCGTTCCGTTGGATAGTAGTGTGAGGGTGACGTCATCCAGTGGACTGTCAATTGATATTGTCTGATTGATTTAAAATATTGAACGGTCTTCCAGCTGACGTCATTCGTTAATCGAGTTACCTATGTATGT
The DNA here is from genome assembly GCA_034508555.1 of Venustoraphidia nigricollis. Taxonomy (NCBI): domain Eukaryota; kingdom Metazoa; phylum Arthropoda; class Insecta; order Raphidioptera; family Raphidiidae; genus Venustoraphidia; species Venustoraphidia nigricollis. The sequence goes on along the minus strand of JAVRKA010000025.1, from coordinate 4,061,927 downwards.
AATAACCTTGAGTATATATCTGATTAAAGTCAAATGCTTGCTGCTAAGCAGATATGTCCACTTAGCAACATTTTTTTTGTAGTAACCAAAGTTATTACTTATTAGATACACAGTTGGTCTCCGTTGGATAGTAGTAGGGGATGACGTCATCCAGTGGACTGTCAATTGATATTGTGTAGGACTTCTAGCTAACGTCATTCATTAACGAAGTAACCTATGTATGTAATGACCTTGAGTATTAACGGAATCTCCTTCCGTTTAACCGAACGTAGAAATTAGAAACAGGAGTTATTTGAAAAGGTCTCAGCAATGTTGACTCTAAACGAAAATATTTAATAGGAACAGCGTCTGTTAGCTTTTCAGTAAAATAAAAATATAACAGTCTGAGTCATTTCTTTCGTTGCAAGGAGTGAGCTGCAGTTTAATGCATAACCAACCCAAGGTTAGTAGAATACTGTAGGTTGTTGAAAGCTTCACTTGACGAGACGTGTGAGAGAGCGGGGGTAGTAGACCTTGAGACCTTTTTCCTAACTAATAATATTGACTCTACCAACAGTAATAGAATATTAAAAAAAAATTGAAAAGGACCAAAATGGTTGGTCGAAACGTCTTATAAATAAAAAATTAATTTGAACAGTAATTGCAAGTAATTTCATTTTGTTTAATTTTTCCTAACTGTCAAATGTTCATTATAACTAAAAAATCAAGCTAAGGGTTTCGAATGACGTAAGCAATCGATTCAACCAATCGCAGATGTGACCACTTTTATAGCCTCTTACGCCCAACCTATAGTACTCTACTAATCTTAAAACGCGTTTTACCAATATATAGTTCTTATAGTTTTAAAACAAGACGTTTTTTTTTCTCCGACAACTTTACGCGGCTTCCATTTGACTGATTTTGATTTTCTGCTTTGCCATTTTTTAATCTCGAATCAATTGACTTTGCCACGCCATCGACGGATAGGCGTATTACTAGTTCATTATTATTCTAACTTTCCGGCAAAAATTTACTGATAAGTATAGCCGTTGAATATTTAAAAATAATAAAACATTTAATAGGTGTGTATTAATATCTGATATTTTATATTTCAACTGTAAATTTACGAATTGTATTTTAATTCAATTACGGTTATAAAGCTTGAAAAAGTCCCAAGAAAGGGACGAAACGTCGCTATAAATAACAAATAAGTGTTTACTGGAAAAGTCCTTTTTCCCTACAAATCATTTTTATATTAATTACCAAGGACAAAAAAAAAAAAAAAGTCAATTTCAAATTAATGTCAAAACATCAAACCACTATTTTTATTAAATATTAAGACTGCAGTCTTTTGTCCTTTAAAACAATTGAAATGCCTCTTAGAGACAGTTGACTGGTTTAATATATTATTATTGTTGAATTTGTTGTTGTCGATAGTGTTTTATTCTATAAAAAACAAGTGAAATGACTGTTGCTAACTGATTTTGTAGGTGGAACGAAAACAACGCGTTCATTTCCACTCGTTTATGCTAGACGTTCACCGAAGAATACATGAACTAAAAAATTCGGTTGCGAGAGATTATTCCAACACAAAACCACAACCGTTCGATCCAATACCACCTGTCGCCGAAGCCATTATGGAGAAGTCATGGCTTATTTGCTTCGATGAATTTCAAGTAAGTAATCGCAGTTGAAACTGGACAATAACTCCTTTCGATTTTAAAAGAGGAAAAAACGGAACCCTTATAGGTCCGTCCGTCTGTCACAGCCAGTTTGCTCCGAAATTACTGGACCGATTGAGTTGAAATTTGGTACGCATATGTAAGTTGGTGACCCAAAGACGGACGTGGAACGTAAATAAATGAATTTTGAACATGGACGCCATCTTTGGGGGATAAATTAGGATATTAAAAATAAAGTTTTGCAAAATGTACCGTGTGACATATCAAATAAAAAGGCTTGTAGTAAGGGTCTCAAATATATTTTTTTTATAATTTTAAAATAAACAGTTTTAAAGTTATTTAAGAAAATAGACAATAGACCCGGGCACCATATCGCGTAGTGCAGGAATTTCAACTTTCTGCCCTTGTGATGACACCATATAAAATAATATCTAGCGATCTAATGATTTAAAATTTATTGTATTTTAAAGTGAATGACATTTTTGTTTGATAACAGATTTATTTATGTTACCAAAAAAAACCAGATAAAGTCTAGACATTTCCTGATTATACAAAAAAAACGATTTCGTAGAAAATAATCCATAAAAAGCTGCACTTTGATGCGTATTTTTTATTCGCAATAAAAGTTGAAATCATTTATTTTTTCAAACATTTGCGGAATTTTTCTAATTTATGCGATTATTCCTATTTTTTTAAGAACTGCAATTGTTACAACCAAATATAACTAGAAAAAGATTATCTTGTTTTTTCGATAAATGGAATACTACACTAATAGAGATAATTTGGAGAAATTAATTTTTATTTCATTTTGATATTGACAATATTTAATTTGCTCTTAACATTGACCTTATAAAAACACTTTAGTTTTTGATTACTCATTTCTGAATAAAATAATTAATAAATATCATTTACATTTGAACTTCTGATGCAATCTCAAACATGTCGTATGTCATTTTTTTTATCTTCATAATACGCTCAATTGTTAATTCAATTGTTTTTGTATTTGTAACTGTTTTTCAAGAAATTTGTCGCCGTAATATTTATCTATATCTTATTATTTCACCTCGAAAACTTGTCCTCGGATTATCGTTACCCCATTTTATAATTTTCATAAAAACTATTTTGATGTCCATTTTTAGATATCACTATCATGACAAACATATTTAACAATCAATTTTTGTTAGTAAATTGTTCACTACGGTATAGTTCGCAAGATTAAATTGATTATTAGTAGAATAGCTATATACAGTAATACCTCGCTTAACGCTGCTCCGCTTAACGCTATTTCAGTATTACGCGGTTTCTAAAAAAAAAAAGTTTAGCCACTATAACTTAAATTATAGATCGGTTTATACAAAATGATTCAAATGTTGATAGAAGTTCAAAGGCAAGACGAAGTGTTATTGATGCAATTTCTTGCTATCGAGAACAGCTTGCTGAACGAAATAGAAAAAGGCAAACGACATTAGATGACTTCTTCACAAAAAGCAAAATATGTCAAATGAGGAACCTTTCTCATCACAAACATAACTTCTTACTCGAACTTTTATTTGATTTTCGTAAATGTTTTATGTGCAAAAATCGATATTAGAGATTAATAAATTCTATAATTAATGTGATAAAAAAGTATTTAACAATAAATGTTAGAAAATTAAATTAAAAAAAACTAATAGATTTTCTTATTCTCAGTTCTGTTTCACTTTAAATGCTTATTATCTACGTATTAAGGTGACCTCGTATAGCGCAGGAACTTATTGGAACGTATCTTCCCAGTTAAGCGGGGTCTTACTGTATTTTGCGACAATTGTTAAGAAACAGCCTTTATTACAATGCTATATTAGAAAAATTTATTTACAAACAAGACACCGTCAACTTTCGCGGCGGAATGAGTTATCAGTTACTCTACGGTGCCATATCTCAACAGTTAATCTGTCTAATAATAAAGCAAATTGTCGCAGTAAATTCACATCATGCGAGAGCTAATTTTAAGTGATCAAATTCTGAGATTAAAATTTGGGGATTGTGATTTTATAATAAATAAATTCCGATAATTTCGCACCATTTAGAAATCGGCTATCATACTCAAACCCTTATCGACGCATTTTATTTTTAGGTTACGGATATCGGCGACGCAATGATATTGAAACGCCTGTTCACGCAATTGTTTGACAACGGCGTGGTTGTCATAGCAACCAGCAACAGGCCGCCGGACGACTTGTACAAAAACGGTCTGCAGCGTTCGAACTTTGTGCCGTTCATTAAAGTTCTCAAAGAGAACTGCAAAGTCGCCAGCCTGGACAGCGGAATCGATTATAGAACGCAAAACGCGGATGACAAAGATAAAAAATATTTTGTGTATGTTTTTGTTTTATTATTAGCGACTCTATCGGGATTTGCTGGTGATCATAAAGCGCCTTCTTTTGTTATTTGAGTGTCAAATGTTTTACTTAGTGCTAAATTACGTCACTATATCATTCAATAATAGATATAATAATAATAATGCGTTTAACGTCCGTTTCTCGACTTTATGTCATAACAGACGCCATTCGCACCATTACTATTATTTTATCTACCACTTTTCTACATTTTTTTTAAAACTTCAACTTATGTAGTGATAGATATCATGGATTAGTATAAAAAAATCCCGCTAGATCGTGCTGCAATCTTTCTGTTATTACGACACTGAAGCTTATTTATTTGATATTATTTTTTCCTTGCAGTAAATATGATTACCCAGACAAAAACCCACTCGATAATATTTTTAAATTATTGTGTTCAAAAGAAAACGATACAGTTCGACCGAAAGTTTTGAGTTACAACGGACGCAACGTAGAATTTAAAAAAACTTGCGGTCGCGTTTTGGACAGCACCTTCGAAGAACTTTGCGATCGGGTGAGTAAATCTAACTTCAATCACCGGCCTCTCAAGGCTGGTAGAATACCATAGGCTAGGCGTTAACAATGTTGAAAAGTGTGACTAGACAAGACGGGAAAGAGGGCGGGGATAGAACGCCTTAAAACCTTTTTCCCAACTGTCAGATGTTCATTATAATTAAAAAATCAAGCCAAGAGTTTCGATGACAAGCAGTTGAGTCAACCAATCACACACGTGACCATTTTTAAGTCCTCTTAAGCTCAACCTATAGTAATCTACTAACCTTGCCGATCTGTATACTGAATTTTTATGAAATTATCGCGTTTTCCAATTATGGCGCCTTATGCGAATCAAAAGGAAACTAATTTTCTATTATTAAAAGACTTGTCCAGCGCTAATCAGTCGTTTTAACGACGCTACGTGTTGACGCATGCGCTTAATGATACTGTTTAGTTCTACTTCCAGTCGTGAAAGGCGCTGTTGGCGGCCCTGCAAAAGTATTTATCTCATCAGCATCAGTTGTTTTAACGACGCTTCACGTTGACGCATGCGCTTGGTGGTTCTTTTTAGTTCTACTTCCAGTCGCGAAAGGCGCTGTTGGCGGTCCTAAAAATATCTCAACAGTATAGAGACCGTTTCTTTGAACTGTTTTGTGTAGAAACGAAATTTTAAACGTAATTCTTGTTTCAGGCGCTTGGCGCGAGCGACTATTTACAATTGTCGCAAGTATTTCATACAGTATTTATTCGCAATTTGCCGCAATTAAATCTCCGAATGAAATCTCAGACGCGACGTTTTATAACGCTTATCGATACGCTTTACGATAACAAAGTTCGAGTCGTCATATCGGCCGAAGTTCCGTTGAAGCAACTGTTTCTTACGGAAAAACCTAACGATATTTATGCCACGGACGAACACAGAATGCTCATGGATGATTTGAAAATTACGAAAGGATCGGTGAGTAGTAAAAAAATAATTACAAGTGGTGCCTCGACATATGAGTTTTATTCATTCTGTAACCTTGCTAGTGTTTCAAAGCAAATTTCCCCATTTGAATTAATTGAAATACCATTAATCCGTTTCGGTCCTCAAAATGCCACCCCAGTTGGGACTGAAAACGTAAGACGCGACGTCCCATTCGGCCAGCCTCGGGTCTCGTCGGCTCTTTCCGACTTGGCGCTTCCCTTTCTACTACACTACACACTCGCTACTTTGCGCGTGTCGACATTTTACTTGTGAATATCTGTGCAATGTTTCACGTCTGCCAGGCGTCGCATGACGACTAACATTTTTTAATTTGTTCGTTTTTGTGTTTTAAGGCCGACTCAGAGTCGAATTTATTCACCGGCGACGAAGAAATTTTTGCGTTCGATAGAACTGTATCGAGATTATCGGAGATGCAAACCGAGGAATATTGGAAACATTGGGAGCATTAATGACAACAGAGCTAGTGCAATTTAACTTATTTTTTATTAGTGCTGTGAGGTTCAAGGTAGCCATCTTAAAATTGTTTCGAAACGTTCAAAAAATATTAACCTCAAAATGTTCCAATACACAATAGTTCAAGAAAGATTCTAGACTCTAGGATCAAATGTTACTGCAATCTCCACAAAACAATTAATAATCGTTTTGCGAGGGTTGGTCAATAAGCACCCGTGTTCGTAGAATTTAGATGTGTTCAAAAAGTATTCAATTGTTCTTGGTCAATTAATTTGGTGTGTAAAATATTTTTTTCAAAAATACCTCGGTACTAACTGAGTTGTTTTTTTAGTATTAAAAGTATTTCGATTCTTGCCGGCGAGAATTCCGTAAAATTTACGTCTAGTTTTGCATTTGATTCATTCATTAAATACAATTTATTCTAAATGGAGTAATCCATAAACTACTTATAACAGAACAAAAAAATGTCGCTGTAATAAAGATAGTCGGTTTGTTCTATTCGTTTGTTTTAGCTGATGCTGTTTTGTTATAAGTACAGCCCATCATTCTTATTATTTTATAAGATAGTGTACTTAATTTTTAAACATTCTGTATATTATATAAATTATTTATTTTTATGAATATGTTACGAAGAATGATATATTTTATTTATTAAATGGTTTGTAGTTTTTTTCACACCTTTTCTGTCCCACGTTTCCTGATGCTTTATTGTTTTTAATACGCGTTAAGTGATTGATTCACTAAAAAATTCTCGGTCGGTAATCGCGAAATTTTGACTTATAAAAGATAACAAAGCAGGTAAACATGGCGTTAATAATGTTTTCGTTTCTCTGAAAATGTAACTTAATATTTTTAGTGTATTTGCCATATGGCAACATACACTATTGGCGTCGGTCGGATGGCGGGACCTAGGGGTCGGACCAAAATTTCTCGACGTTTCATAACCTCCTAAGCACTTTGGCACCATTTTTAAAAATGTTTATATATATATGTATATATATATATATATATATATATATATATATATATATATATATATATATATATGTGTACGCGCGATAACTTTCGAAAGAGTTAATTGATTTCAACGAAATTTGGGCCACGTGTTGAAACCCATCACCGCAAGAAGCCTATTTAAAATGGGCCTAATCGGGCTATTTTAAGGGTAGTTTTTAGGGGTTGAAAACTGTTTTTGGGCCCCAAAATACCGAAAAAATTCTCCGGATCGTTTCAAAATTGAAATTTTATCCTCTGGTAGGGATTAAAAAGTGTCCCCATAATTTTAATAAAATCGGCCCGACAGGACCGGATTTACAAATTTTATGAAAACACTAGTTTGCAGATAGTGACTTATTTATTGAAGGGTGTATTTAATTTGGTGTAGACGTTAGATTGATAATAATATTACAATTAAGGAAAAAATGTTATTTTAAGGGGTGTATTAAGGGGTTAAATTTTTTATTTTGCCCAAAAACAAACTTAATTTCACATAATAAAAGTATAAAACCACACGGCCCTATACAAGCAAATACACTATATTGTCGGCAGGGTTTTGGCACTGCGACCCGGATTTTTTGTTCTTGGTAATTGATATAAAAATGATTTGTCGGGAAAAAGGACTTTTTAAGTAAACACTTATTTGTTATTTATAGCGACGTTTCGTCCCTTGCTTGGGACTTTTTCAAGCTTTATAACTATTAAATGTTTAGATCAAGTAGATATAAAAGTTAAAATACACATGCAAATATAAATTTGAGTTAAACAATTGTTCATTAAAAAGTTTGTAATAATTTCCAAACAAGGGACGAAACGTCGCTTTAAATAACAAATAAGTGTTTACTTAAAAAGTCCTTTTTCCCGACAAATCATTTTTATATTTGTAACTTAATATTCTTTTGTTTTTAATTAAACATATAGGTTATGTTTAGCTAGGCTTTTATTTAAACGAAGAATGTATAATTTTATTCCGATAGTTTTATGTTTAAGGTAGTTCTAGCGTGGTATAATAAAGAAAAATAATTTTTCGACAGATTTTGCTCATTTTTTTTTCATAGGCTCAAAATTACGTTTACTAATAAATCGCGAAGTTTATGAATTTTTGACCATTTAGAACGCAAGATAACTAATTAAAAAGTTCGCAATTTTCACGGTCAGTATGTGAAAATTGCGAACTTTGGCGTTCTAAACGGTAAAAAATTCTGAAACTTCGCGATTTATTACAAAACGTTTTATTATACCGCGCTAGAACTACCTTAAGTATATTTCCAATCTGATTAAATTCTAATAATTCGGTACAATACGCAATTTGGATTTGTATTTATCAAACAACCACAAAGGATGCAAGGGCCGGACTTACCCTAAGTGCCGCCCTGCGGCACCGTGAAAAATGTCGCCTCATTACTTAAAACGGTATACAATTTTCAAATAAATGAAATGATTAATTTATAGTTGAAAATCTTTTTATTATAAACGGGATATTTACACAAAAAACGTTATTTTTCGTATTAAGGTAGTTGTGGTTAAGGCACACCGTCAGAAAATTCTTAATTTTTGTATACTTATTAAGGACATGATAATACAATTACCCTGAAAATTTGAAGAAGTATCGACCGTATATAATCCGAGATAAATTTAATTAAAAATTGGATAATTAACATTAATTGTATACAATCTCTGAGGTTCTGATCCAGTTTCTTATTTATAAAAAAAGAACTAACTGTCAGAAACTTTCCGAAAACTGACAGTCTTTCAATGCATTTGTTATGAGTTTAAAAAAATAAGAAAACATTTTTGACCGTCTAATTATTTATAAATAACGGTTTAAAGGTCAACAATTTATAGAAAAGTATACGTTTCCACTGGTACAGTCTTGCGTACAAATTATGGATCACTTAGCTACAAGCTACTATACTTTTGTGGCGCGTATGACCTATAACTTTTTGACAATATTGTACCACGACAACTCCCTTAAAAATCATAAATTGACAAACAAATCGATTGCTCATAAGTTGCGAGATATACATCTTTTCAGAGGCAGATGCGTGATTTTTGATTTGCAAACTGGATAATTTGTGCATTTTGCAGCACGCAATATGATCTAAAATAATGATCATATCACATAAATTGTGATCGACCCAAAAACTTTCAAAAATTGCGAATAACAAGATACTTATTCTCTTTACTAAAAATATGTGTAAAATTCTACACTAAATTTTTTTTCACAATTTTCGAAATAAAACCAATGTTTTATAATTTTACTCACATTTTTAATGAAGGGAAAAAGTACTTTATTTATGAATGTTTTCAACACGATCACACTTCAAGAAATTTTCTATAACGCGAAATATTTTTTTCTCATGTTCCAAATTTTGCCGCCCCTGGAAATTTGCCGTCCTGGACCAGTGCCGGATTAAGCCAGCGCGGGGCCTGTAGCAAATTCTGTCAAGGGACCCTTGGTTTGCTTTAGGTTCTCAAGTTTAGGGTATTAAATAAAACAAAACATTAACGTTAAAAAGTTCTTAAAATACCTACTTATTTTTACGATTTAACGTGACGAAATCGAGTTTTAGATTTTCAAGTGGAAGTGAGGCATAGCCTAAGCGCTTCGCGTTTAAGGCATGCAAGATATTTTACGCTCCTATCTAAATTAATATTTTTTTATTACGGTCAGACAGGCGTTGGAATGCGGGGCCCCCAAATTCGCGGGGCCCGTAGCATTTGCTACTCGTGCTACGTGGCTAATCCGGCACTGTCCTGGACACTAGCCTCCTAGTGTAAATCCAGCGCTGAGAATACTATAGGTTGGGCGTAAGAGGCTATAAAAGTGGCCACGTCTGTGATTGATTCGAAACCCCTGGCTTGATTTTTCAATTATAATGAACGTTTGACAGTTGGGGAAAAGACCTGCTATAGTAAATGCCATGGATCTAAAAGGCTCGGAAGTTAGATGCAAATGGAGGCTTGCGCAGGTGCAGTCGGTTGAAAAACTACAAACTCGCGCTATATTATTATTAGTGTATTTGCCATAAGGCAACATACACTATTGGCGTCGGTCGGATGGCGGGACCTAGGGGTCGGACCAAAATTTCTCGACGTTTCATAACCTCCTAAACACTTTGGCACCATTTTTAAAAATGTTTATATATATATGTATATATATATTTATATATATATATATATATATATATATATGCGTATATATATATATGTGTGCGGGCAATAACTTTCGAAAGAGTTAATTGATTTTAACGAAATTTGGCCCACGTGTTGAAATCCATCACCGCAAGAAGCCTATTTAAAATGGGCGTAATCGGGCTATTTTAAGGGTAGTTTTTAGGGGTTGAAAAACGTTTTTGGGCCCCAAAATACCGAAAAAATTCTCCGAATCGTTTCAAAATTGACATTTAACCTTCCAGTAGTAATTAAAAAATGTCCCTAAAATTTTAAAAAAATCGGCCCGACAGGATCGGACTTAAAAATTTTATGAAAACACTACTTTGCAGATAGTGAATTATTTACTGAAAGTTGTATATACTTTGCTATAGAGGTTCGATTGATAATAATATTGCAATTAAGAAAAAAAAATGTTATTTTAAGGGGTGTATTAAGGAGTCAAATTTTTTATTTTGCCGAAAAACCAACTTAAGTTCGCATAATAAAGCCACACTGCCTGTATTATCAAATACACTATATTGTCGGCAGGGTTTTGGCACTGCGACCCGGGTTTTTTTTAATTTTTATTTAATCTAAAGGTCTAATTCCTTGCATAAAGTCATCCAAAAAATTATTTTTTGTGCTTGTTTATGCAAAACTGTATTAGGCATCTTGATCAATTAACAATCAAAGAAACAACTTAACAATAGCGTACTGGACTGTACTTTATAGCAGGAAAGCGACAAGTGACACGACAACCAGCGATAACCAATCAGTGGTAGGAGTCTTCCTTTCCCACAAAACAACCAGGACGGCTCTATAAAATATGCATTTGCGACGTTGTTTATGACTAATTTCAGATCCTTTTAGAACCGTGGCGCGTATTATACAGATTATTTTACATTATATCTTTAATTCATCTATAATCGTAATCGTACGATTATAGATTTGTTAACTGAATCATAAAAACACTACAAATGAGTAAACTCTGACTGTCGTTTGTTTTAAAAACAAACGAACTAAAGGTATTTTAACGATTTTTCGAATGCGTACTAAAAACACTTAAATCAATAATTATTACTTTATTTTCCTGATATAAACAAATTTAAATACTTTACATTTATGGAAACAATACAGCAATGAAAATTTAATAAAAACATGCTCTATTTAATGGGCTATTTACAAATAGATTAAACCGCTTGCGGCCGCGTGCGCCATTAGAGTGTTGGCCGCCTGTTGCGTTTCTAAAAGAATTCGCGTCTCGTTCATCCAATCTCTTGCTATGGCTCGCGGAGCACCCTTCAATAAATTCATGTAGCGGAGAGTTTGTACAAAGTCTCCACGATCCATGTAATACCTGCAAGAAATATTTATCTATCAAACACCGCCATTTTTAACATGCTTTTATTAGCTTCACCTGTATGTAACGGGATCTTTGAACGTGAAATTCAACCACTTTAAAGCGTCAGATTAAACTGAAACTTTGGACACTTATTATAGACCGATGACAATACAATAATTTAATAAGTATGTCCCATTATCCTGACGAGGACCTTCAGGATAAAAAAATCTTTGAACATATGTTAGTAAAGAAATCTTTAAACGCGAAAGTCAACCACTTTAAATCGTTAGATTAAACTGAAACTTTGCACACTTATCAAAGACCGATGACAATACAATAATTTAATAAGTATGTCCCATTATCCTGACGAGGACCTTCAGGATAAAAAAATCTTTGAACATATGTTTGTAACGGAATCTTTGAACGTGAAATTCACCCACTTCAAAACGTCAGATTAAACTGAAACTTTGCACTTATCAAGGACTGATGACAATACAATAATTTAAAAGATTGTCCCATTATCCAGACCAGGACCTTCAGAATAAAAAAATCTTTAAACGTATGTTTGTGACGGAATCTTTGAACGTGAAATTCACCCACTTTAAAACGTCTGATTAAACTGAAACTTTGCACACTTATCAAGGACCGATGACAATACAATAATTTAATAAGTTTGTCCCATTATCCTAACTAGGACCTTCAGGACAAAAAAACTTGAAAAATTACAGCAACCAAGCTAACACGCTGTACAGTGACGTATGTTGCGTTGCCTACCACATAGTCAAATCCAACATTGTTTTTTAGTCTTATATTTAAAATTCGAGTTTAAAAAAACGCGTTTTTATGAAATAACTTTAATATTTTACTCGCATTCGGGAGGTCTGGGTTCGATTCCCGGCGGGGGCAGATGTGGCTGGGACTTTTTCCTACTGCCTTTCGCCGAGAAACGGTAATTCCTGTACCGGCCATCTTGATTGAGGTTTTCCATGGTTTCCCTCAATTAATTCCAGATAAATATCGAGGTGGTTCCTTATTTGAGGCCATGGCCGATTACCTATCAAACTCCTAGTTAAAAAATTACATACCTTATCCTAATTTCCTGTAATTCCTTCATTCGCCCATTGCTATTATATAAGTTGAAGTTTAAGAAATGTAGAAAAAACGGGAAGTGGTAAAATGAAAAATAGTAATGGTGCGAATGGCGTCTGTTATGACATAAAGTCGAGAAACGGACGTTAAACGCATTATTATTATTATTACCTGGCTCGCTGAAGAACGTCGTACGTATCGAGTCTGCTGAAGTCGACCACTTCGTCGTTAAGTTCGGCTTGTGAAATCGGATTGGCGGCATTGACCAGCAAGAATGATTGAAGAAACGAAAGCAAGAATAACGGTAATCGGCCGCCTTCTGCCGGTACTAGAGCGAGCCTGCGCGCTACTCGTTCGACTTGCAAGAATCTTTCCCTCAAAGCGTCTTCAGGGAAGACACCTCGAGTTATCGCTTCTTTCGGAATACCCGCCACGACTACCTTGACCAGTTCGTCGTTTTCGGCTGTAAAGTTCAATTCGAAACATTTTAGCAAGCATTGTTACCCCTCTTTCTATAATGTAATATTTACTAAATTGCTTTTCTTTATTAGCCCACGTAAATTCTGTTTTACCGCGAGAAATGTCAGAACGCCCCAAAGCCCATTGACTCCCCCATTTTCAGGGGTGAAAAACCTAATTCGTTGGCTTCTTCACGCGACTCCTCGAATATTCGAAAATAGCCAGTAACTACCGCTTTTTCATCTCAATTGATATACAAACCAGACAGAATGGAGCGATTGAATTTTTTCGTGGGTTTGAAGCTTTGGATAAAATCCGTGGCGCAGGATCAATAAAACAGCAATACTGAGATTAAAATTTTAATCTCACTATTGCTGTTTTATTGATCCTCCGCCACGGATTTTATCCAAACTTATCCAAGGAAAGTTTAGATTAAGTACCGGCAGCATTTTTTACGGCGTTCACTTCGTCCTGCAACGGTTTAACCTGCTCGGAGACGGGGACTCCGGGAACGCCCACTTTAATGGATCGATGCAACGCTTGACTGGCGCTCCACAATACTTGCGCTTGGTGGGCCCCTTCGTCGGCGTCTGCTCGTTCTGTAAAAAAACATTTTTACGTCTCTGATTAAATTTTATCGTTCGCGGAAAATGCTTTATAAAGTGTTCGTATTTGTGTTTTACCTGCTTTTTCACAATCTACATCTAGTTCGGAAAAGCAGCGTGAGAAAAATCAAAATTTGCATTTTTTAGTGAAAACAAAAAATTGTGAAAAAACGTGGTCGGTGTCCAAGGTCATTAGATGCACAGGTCACCTCGTTAATGAATGACGTTAGCTAGAAGACTGTTCAGTATTTTTATCAACCGCGCAATGTCAACTGCCGATCCACTGGATGACGTCATCTCCCAATCTAACGGAACGAGGTCACCTCTGTATCTAATAACCTTGACTATGAGGAAAGTCATTAGGTACACAAGTTCCCTCGTTAATGAATGACGTTAGCTAGAACGTTTAGTAATTTTATCAACCACGCTATATTAACTGCCGATCCACTGGATAACCTTATATCCCAATCTAATGGAATGAGGTCACCTCTGTATCTAACCTCGACTATGGGCAAGGTCATTAGGTACGCAAGTCACCTCATTATTGAATGACGTCAGCTGGAAGACCATTTAGTATTTTTATCAACCACGCAATATTGACAGTCCTCATTCTGATGGATAATAGTGGGAGGATGACCACTATTATCCATCAGAACGAGGTCACCTCCTTATCTAATAACCTTGACTATGAGCAAGGTCATTAGGTACGCAAGTTACCTCGTTAATGAATGACGTTAGCTAGAAGACCGTTTAGTATTTTTATCAACCATGTAATATCAATTGACAGTCCACTGGATGACGTCATCCCCCCACTAATATCCAACGGAACGAGGTATCTTATAACCTTGGTTTGTGTGTATAGAATGTAAGCTGTTACATAAAGCTTGTCGTCCACTATAAACGAAATTTCGAAAAAACTACCAACACAAATGTTTAAAAAATCGTAACTTTGTCTGTTTGGACTTTGAAGTAGTTTAAAGGATTGTTTATTTATAATAAGACTTCGCTTAATGCGGGAGATACGTTCCAATAAGTTCCTGCGCTATACGAAATAGCGCTAAACGAGGTCATCTTAATAATAATAATAATAATAATAATAATTTATTCAGATGATGTATACCGTACATATTGAAAAGTCAAAAGAAAGAAAAGGTACATACAAAATCAGATTGTGTCATTTAAATACTCCATACAACTATAATAACACTTATTATTTAACATGGCTTTGCACGTTTTTAAAAAAGTACTGGTATTTTTAATTTCTTTAATATTAGAAGGCAATTTGTTATAAAACTTGTTCCCCCAATATGTAGGGCCTTGCTCAAAAAATGACAAGTTATGTTTGGGTGTTCTAATATTTAAACTGTCTCTAGTGCAATAATTATGGACATCACTGTTAAGAATGCATTGATCTGCGTTATTTTTAATTGATTTTAAACATTCCAATATGTATTGGCATGATAACGGAAGAATTTTAATACGTAAATAATAGGCATAAGTGAAACAGAACCGAGAATAAGAAAATTTGTTTGGTTGTTTTTTGTTTAATTTTGTAACATTTATTATTAGATGCTTTTTTATCATATTAATTATAGATTTATTAATTACTAATATCGATCTTTGTTCATAAAATATTTATGAAAATCAAATAAACGTTCGAGTAAGAACTTATGTTAGTGATGAGGAAGGTTCCTCATTTTACATACTTCGTTTTTTGTGAAAAAATCATGTAATGTCGTTTGCCTTTTTCTGTTTCGTTCAGCAAACTATTGTCGATAGCAAGATATTGCATCAGTGACACATTGTCTAGCCTTTGAACTTCTATCAACATTTGAATCATTTTGTATAAACTGATTCATAATTTACGTTATAGTGGCCAAACATTTTTTTTAGAAACCGCGTAATACTGAAACAGCGTTAAGCGAGGTCTTACTGTTTTTATTTGTACTCTACAAATAATTGCATGTAGGATCATGTGAAATTAGAACAAGGCAGGCAACTTTATGCGCATAAGAGTTTGCGCAGGTAATCGACGGCCATGGCCTTGAATAAGACACCATCTCGTTATTTATCTGGAATTAATTGAGTGAAATAAGATGGCCGGTACAAGAATTACCGTTTCTCGGCGAGAGGCAGTAGGAAAAAGTCTGCCCCCGCCGGAATTTGGACCTGGTACCTCCCAAATACGAGTCTAGTGTATTCACTACTACTCTACACGCGTCGGTTAACTCGAAAACTACTCGGTTTTGATCGAACTTAAACAGCAGACATTCTTATAAACATGTGAATTGTGTATTTGAGTTTTTAATACAAAAAAAAATAATAGCTGACCTCGCAGTGCCATGTCCATTCCTTTGAGTCTTCCAATCATTTGAGCGAGTTGAGCTTTGTAGTTGTTGCGTTCTCGGGCGAGCCTCTCGTCTAAAATACGATTGAAATGGCGCTGCATTTCCTGTTCCTTGGCGGTCAACGCGTCCTGCAAGTTGTCATTGTGGGCCTCTATCTGTCGTTTCAGTTGTTGTTTGGATTCTTGTTCGACTTCTAACCGCGTTGCAAGAATCTAAAATCACAACGGTTCAATCTCGGAAATAGTGTATTACAGCGCAAGGGCAGAAAGTTGAAATTCCTGCACTGCTCGACACACACGATGTCAGAAGCGCGCAGTGCAGGAATTTCAACTTTCTGTAATATACACAATGGTTCAATCTCGGAAATAGTATATTACAGCGCAAGGGCAGAAAGTTGAAATTCCTGCACTGAGCGACACACACGATGTCAGAAGCGCGCAGTGCAGGAATTTCAACTTTCTGTAATATACACAATGGTTCAATCTCGGAAATAGTATATTACAGCGCAAGGGCAGAAAGTTGAAATTCCTGCACCGAGCGACACACACGATGTCCGAAGCGCGCAGTGCAGGAATTTCAACTTTCTGTAATATACACAATGGTTCAATCTCGGAAATAGTATATTACAACGCAAGGGCAGACAGTTGAAATTCCTGCACTGCGCGACACATGGTGTCCTCGGTTTCGCCTCATGCATCATGCCGCGCAGTGCATAAATGTCAACTTTCGGCCCTTGTGGTGTAAATATACTATTTGCGACCACAGTTTGAAATTTCCCGAGAACACATTTTGCAATGTTTAGGATGAGTCGGTTTAAAAATACCCTTACTTTATCTTGGAATTCCTGAAACAATTTCCGTTTTTCACTATCGATTTCCACCTGAATTTTCTCTTCGATGATAATTTCACTTTCGCCATTTTGTGTCGCCATGTCCAAAGCGGCATTTAATCTCGCAGCACCTACAGTTTCCAGTTTTTTAAGCTCCTTTTGGTAATACAAAATATTCGAGAAAGCATGATAAATAAACAAATCGAAATCCGCCTCGGAAATCGTTAATTTGCGATCGGCAATGTCAACTGTCGGAAACAAGATTTGAAGTTCGTTGATAAAATGCGATCGAGCCTTTTCAACTTCTTGCCAATACTTCTCGGTGATGCTCGTTTTTTCCTGAGCTTTGTTGAACTCTGCTTTCGCTTCTACTATGTCTTCTTCGATCCTCGTCAAGTTCCGTTTAGCTCTCGCTATCGATTCTTCGGTGGCTTCGTAGTCGGCGTTGTTCAACAACGTTTTCAATTCTTTTATGTCTTTAAGAGCAGTTGTCGACGAATCGACCGCATTATTGATAGCTTGCTGCTTAGCTTCACTCTTTTTTCTAAGCGAGACCCAAATACTCGAATCTAAATTCTTAAACGAAGAGTCGACGACCACGTCAACATCGTCGGCGTAGGCTTTTAAGGCGATTGTCGCGTCTCGGTACGAGTTTATCGCAGCCTGTGCCGCGTTTCGAATTTCACTTTCGAGCTCGATCAAAGTGAAATTTTTGGACGATATTTTGCTCGCTTGCGCCTGAAGCGATTCTGAAACTGTGACAGAAAAAGTTATTCCAAAATGTCTGTGACTTAAGCGGATTAATGAATGAAAATTATTTTATCTTTGATTCATTCGTAACTCACTATTGTTTACAATACAGCTGGTCGTTCTAACAGATATAATTGTCCGAAGATATGAAGATATTACATTAAATGTAGTCGCTTAATGCGGCATGTTGTAATAAGCAATGTCGTAAAAAGCAGTGTTTTTTCTAAGGTGGTCATATAGCATTCAACCTATGATTTTGGTCAATATAACTGGCATGTTGTTCTAAACGATGTCGTAAACGGTTTTGACTGTGTTTTAAGTTCAAGACGACGTTCATAATATCGGAAGTGTACTGTACCTGTTTCGATTTCGGGTGTTCCTTTATTAATAATACGAATTTCGCTACCCTTTTCGTCGTGGTTTTCTGGCGGTTTTTTAAAGACAGGTGGAGGTGCTGAAATTTTTAAATTCGAGGTTAGATATCTTGTTATCAAAAAAGTTCGCTAGGGTGTGCTGGAAATGCGCAGCGCCGGCCCTAGCCCTTGATCAGGGTTAGAGCGCCCTTTTGTCAACGTAAATTGTATTTCGGTTTTATGTTAAATAAATAATAAGTCCTAAATTTTCAAAAATCAACTTTCATTGCAAACATCAACACTTGTTGAATTTAAATTAAATTAAGTAGCTTTAATTATTATACTTCTGCTTTTTTAACATTAAGAAAGTTCCTGCTGCTATATAATTAAATTGGTATTTGGTGTGTTAATTTCAATCGATAAACTTTCCGGTTTTTTATAAAAAAATAAAGAAAACTCCAGCTGATTTTTGACCTTGAACACTTCAGTAATCATGCTTCGCGGAGCGCCAGTGTTTTTTTTCTTTCCTATCAACAAGGGGCCCCTAGCGGGCGCCATGATAAGTCACTAAATAATATAAATTTTTTGACGCCCTTTGCCACCTGGCGCCTAGAGCGACCGCTCCTCTTGCTCTACCCCAAGGTCGGCGCTGATAATGCGCTCTCGCCATCGAAAAACATACCTTTGTACGAATCTTCATCTTTATCGGAACCCGATTTAACCGGTAACGGTTTGCTTATAAATTTTGCTGTCGGTTTGGAATCGTCGGTCGAAAGTACCGATGACTTTATACTGTCGACCGAACCAAAAATCTTGTTAAAAAACGAATTATCCTCTTGGAATACGAAGCGTATAGTTTCGTCTGTGTACGGAACATTGTCTGTCAAAAGTTTTCGAAAATCTCGATCGTATTTAGCATAAGCAATCGTTCCTCCTCCAAGTAAAGCAAGAAATCCAATCGTATATTTAGCCCCGGATCCCCGAGATCCTGCTTCGGGGGGAATGTCTGATGGCGATTTTTTTGCGTACTGTCTTATCAGTAAACTTAATCTTGATTTTTTGCGACAAACCTATATAAAAAGTATCTAAATATAACGCTTTCTGTAATCTATATACAGTTAAACCTGAGTAATCGAAAAAATTATCTAAGTGAGAGTAATTGCCGGGTACCGTCTTTGTAACCCTCTATAAAACCTCTTTAAGTGAGAAATAGAAACCTCGATAAGAAAAAGACGTTTTTCACTCATGGACCTCTATAACTGAGACTACTACTTGCCTGTACCTCTATAAACAATAGTCGAAAGTATTAATAGTTCCACGTAATTTAAGAATTACTCATAAATAGCTGAACTAACTAACATTGTTTTTGTATCATTGGTTTTGTTTTTTATATTCTATTCAAATAGCCAAATATTAGTGTAAGATTTTTGTTTGCTTTTTTTAACATCTATCTCGAATTATTATCTATGTCGAAAATTATCTATTTAAATAATAGATACAATATGTTGATCACTACATATTTGCTGTATTTTTATAGATCTCTGTAAGCACCTCTACTCGTATAAGCTAGAAACTCGGGTTAGTGAAAAACCTCCATAAACAAAAAGAGGTCGCGGTCCCTTGAACTCTTGCTTAATCAGGTTCGACTGTATAATAGGCGATGTATGTTATCTATGGACTCCAAAACGGCCGGACCGATTTTGATGAAATTTTCAGGCAATCTTTAGATTAGCCCAGCGGGTGATCATGTGAAGTTTGGTAGCGATCGGATCAACAGATTTTTTGTTTTTTGGCAATTTTGATTTTTTTCGATTTTTGAATATTCATATTTAAAAGCGATTGAATTCGCGCAAACGTTCTGAATTTTATGATAATAATTCTTATTTTTTATGGTTCTAGCGGACCGGGCCGCTACTTCAATATAATTTGAAACAAATGAGCGAATGAAATCAGGATTTCACGCATGCAGTCCTGAGTTCAAATCTAGTAACAAATCATTAAAATTTTTTGCGTTCGTTTCTATATTTTGCATCGCGCTCAAAGAGTATTGCATAATAATGAAGGAAATTTGAAATAAAACAATAAAAAGGCCAAACATCTGATGCAGATATGTTTATTATCGAAGATGACATAACCAATCATATATTTCGGTACGATTATTAAATTTTTTTTGAATCTTTCAAAATAAAATTACGTAATTGTAATCGAAATTTCAAACCTGATTTGCGGTGTTGAACGGAAATTTCTCAGCTATTCGTAACATTTTAGAAATAATTTAATTTTGAAATACGGAATCAATTGACAAACACTATACTGTCACCTGGGAAATCGCCATTGCGAGAAGGTCGGCAAATTGTTCAACATCGAAAGTTAATTAATTCAATAATAAAATGTTTCGAATGATTGCAAACACAGGTACGAATGCGAATTTTATAAAAACTTCATTTCTTGAAAAATTAAATTATTGTAACGTATCTTTAACAGCCTATTATTCTATTTCACAATATTTATAGTTTGAGGTTATATTCGACAATAAATTTACTATTCAAAGTTTCAATAACACGAAATAATTATTTTAAAAACTAAACTAGTTGCGTTTTTCATAAAACGTATTATACAAACGTTTTCTTTGCAAAAGCGCTGTTGATTCTAATCTCTGATACTTTTTGAGTTTGAAAAAAAAACTGATTCGAATCTCTGATACTTTTTGAATTTGAAAAAAAAACTAATAACCTGTTTGATATTTTTATCAGTGTGTCGTTCGGTAAGATTGGCCGGTATCGCTGAAAACTTATCGATCAAGCCTTGCACGAGCATCATTGAGAATGTAACCAATCGATCTTTTTCATCGATAATTCAACAAACCAAAGTTTTGTTCCCGTTGAATACTTATAATTTAATCGGTGAAAATAAGAGTTTATTGAACAATCCAAGTGTAATTCAAACACATAACAATATAATTAACCGAACGGTAACCAAGTTTTCGTTGAGAACTGGAAAGAGAAAATCGGTTAAAACCGTTTTGAAACGATTCTATCGTTTAAACTGGGGAATATGGATCAGAACGAAGGCTGGTCGTAGCAGACATTTATGGAAAAAAAGCGACAGGAGGAAGTATCGATTGCGTCAACACGTATTTACTAATTCAACCCAGAGTCATATGTTGGATAAAATGGTCACGAACTTTTGGAGAAAACCAAAGTATTTCGTCGATGATCCATACGAACCTTACCATACGAGAGAAGAATTTTATCTAACGGCTAAGAAACCGAGACCTTCGTAAACTGAAATTTTTGTACGTTCTGTAAGTTATAGGAGAGCTATTAAGCAATATTGGCTAGGTATTTGAGGCACTGTGAAAATTTGTACAATAACTCTAGTAATATCAGAATACAAAAAAACACAGACTTGGCTGAAAGGTAGCGAGGCTTAACCGATTTTTAAATTTTTGTGCAATAAAAAATCCTTGAGCCATTTTGTAATTTTTAATATCTTGAAATTTAGTGTTTAAGGAGTTGAAAAATAAAAAAACCCGGGTCGCAGTGCCAAAACCCTGCCGACAATATAGTGTATTTGCTAATATAGGCAGTGTGGCTTTATTATGCGAACTTAAGTTGGTTTTTGGGCAAAATAAAAAAAAAATGAACCCCTTAATACACCTCTTACAATAATAATTTTATTAGTTGAAATATTGTTATCAATCCAACATCTGCACCAAATTAAATACGACCTTCAGCAAGTAAATTCGTATACGCAAACTAGTGTTTTCATAAAATTTGTAAGTCCGGTCCTGTCGGGCCGATTTGCTTATAATTTTAGGAGCACTTTTTAATTGCTACTAAAGGGTTAAATTTCAATTTTGAAACGATTCTGAGAATTTTTTCGGTATTTTTGGGCCCAAAAACTTTTTTCAACCCCTAAAAACTACCCTTAAAATGACCCGATTGGGCCCATTTTAAATAGGCTTCGTGCGGTGATAGATTCCAACATGTATGCGAAATTTCGTTAAAATGAATTAACTCCTTCGAAAGTTATTGCCCGCACATATAAATATATATATATATACGTATATAAATATATATATATATATATATATATATACATATATATATAAACATTTTTAAAAATGGTGTTTAGGAGGTTATGAAACGTCGAGAAATTTTGGTCCGACCCCTAGGTCCCGCCATCCGACCAACGCCAATAGTGTATGTTGCCATATGGCAAATACACTAAAAACCAAGATTTTTTAATCGGGTCTAAAACTTAGCCAGGTGTTTGCAAAATTATATTTTTTAAAACTTAAAAAATACATTTGAGGCACGTTTGAAATTTAAGCAGATTAATATTGGTAACTAAAAATAGATCTATTCGAAAAGACGGGTCGTTTTGGTGGGGCATTTTACGTGCCAGGCGATCAATATGTTTGATAAATCAGTTAAGCCCTGCTACCCTTCAGCCAGGTCTGCGTTTTTGTATTTGGATATTACTAGAGTTATTGTAAAAATTTACAGTTATAAAGCTTGAAAAAGTCCCAAGAAAGGGACGAAACGTCGCTATAAATAACAAATAAGTGTTTACTAGAAAAGTCCATTTTCCCGACAAATCATTTTTATATTACTAGAGTTATTGTACAAATTTTCACAGTGCCTCAAATACCTACCCAAAAATGTTTAATAGCTCTTGGATTGTTAATAAATAAATTAAATATAAATATTGTGTTTCGATTTTTTTTTTTTATTTTAAAATATACAAAATATTTTCCGTTGAAATACTGTTTTGCAGTTGTGTGTACAATTTTATTAGTTGCAGTCGTGCTTTAACTAGAAATATGTAGATATTTGTTAGAAAACCAGATTAAAAAAAAACAATCTTTATTTTACACAATATAAAAATATTTAAACAACTGTGTTTTTCAGTCTTCCAATTCCTTCTATTTCACTTTCGAGAACGTCTCCTTTCTTCAAAAATTCCGGTGGATTCCTAGACACCCCAACGCCTGCTGGTGTTCCGGTTAAAACGACATCTCCAGGGTGCAAAGTAAAGAACCTGTTAATAATTATTAATTATTATTTGTACTGATTTTTCACTCGACACTTGGTAAAACATGATTAATAATAACATTAGTAGATATTTTTCATACGCTTATAGCTACGTACTTGCTGAATTAATTGAGAATAATAGCTTTTGTCTGCTATAATTGTTAAGAAACATTCATTGTTGTAGCACTATATTAAAAAAGTTTGTTATTCCAACACGTCACCGTCGGGATTTAAACCCGAATCTTTTCACTATCGCGGCGGAATGAGTTAATCAATTACTCTACGGTGCACGCAATTCAATTTTTAATCCTTCAATATAGCGATTTACAACACTCAAATTCACTGCATGCGAGAGCCAATTACGTGTTGGAATAACACATTTTTCTAATATAGTGCTACAACAATGAATGTTTCTTAACAATTATAGCAGACAAAAGCTATTATTCTCAATTAATAATAACATAAAAAAATTACAATGAGCCCTCACCCTCATAAACTTACATAAGAAGTTTAACTTCTTTAGTTTTTAATATTATTCGCAAGTTTAATTTTTTGTTATGTCAAAATAATTAACAATATTTACACATACTTTAGGAACACACTATAAACTTCTGTCCTTGTCAGTTTCATGTAATTTAGGAGACAAACTAACTTCCCCTTTCGGGGACAATTCTACTTCCCCTAGATTTTTACTTTTTTCAAACAGATACGTCGCTAAAGAAGTTAAACTTCAATAAATACACTTGAAAATTCTACGTAATTTATTATTAAATTTTTTCTCAGGAATATAAAATATATGTTTTATATTCCTGATAGACTTATTGTCCGAAACGATCGCCGAGAAATAATTTAATAATAAATTTTGTAGATTTTTCAAGTGTTTTTATTTTATATGTTATAATTATTAATTTGTTTTTCTCGTCCATTTTATATATTTAAAAAAATTTCAAAAAATCGAACAAGTAAAACAACGGTTTAGTTTTTAACATCAAAGGATTCATTTGTTTGATGAATTTTATGCGTGTCGATATTTCTGGATTAGAAAAATGATAATAAAATTTAATCCATTAAATATCTAAACATCTGCAAGTGATAAGCGATAAAACAAAATGATAACGCTTTTTTTTGGTATAGAAAAAGTATGTTGGGAATTGCGTATGTTATTAGAGCGAAGTTTAAGCCAAATGTAATGTGAAATGTGCCATTTTTCATATAATATATTGGTACTAACAGTATGTAAGACGTAATCAGCTTATGGTCTAAATTTGTATCACCAGATGTCATATCTTTTTATGTCAAATCCCGATAACTTCAAACTATCTGAATTAATTACTTTTAACAATAACACAGACGCTGGATAACGTCATCCCCCCACTACTATCCAACGGAACGAGGTTACCTCTGTATCTAATAATCTTGGGTATAAACTACACTAATAGACGGTGATGACCTCAGCTGTTGAGCGTCTATAATCTACAATCTCTCTCTAAACAGTCTACCCAAGGTCCTTAGAAATGCACAGATTACATCGTCAATGATTGACATATGAATTAGGATATGCTCGTCCTAATTTCAAACGATTCAAAATAATTAAATGCTTGCTTGTTTGGATCGGTAAAACAGAACGCGCTTTAGTTAAGGTAGTTGTCGTGGTATTGTCAAAAAGTTATAGATTATACGCGCCACAAAAGTATACTAGCTTGTAGCTAAGTGATCGATAATTTGTACGCAAGACTGTACCCGTGGAAACGTAACCCATACAGTATTCATATGCATATTGTATACTTTTCTAGAAATTGTTGAACTTTAAACCGTTATTTATAAATAACTAGTGGGTTAAGCCTGTCTCCGTCAGGCGCAATTGAAGTTCAAATATTCAAAATGGCATTTTTTTTACATAATTTTAGAAGATCCCCTTAAGTTATGTCCCGTTGACTTAGGAAGTCTAAATGTATGGGTCAAAGGCCCAATCTGTAAAAACAAATTTTGAATATCCCTTTGTTAGGTTATAGAAGAAATATAATATGTAGATTCCAAATTTCATGTTTCATAGTTTCAGCAACAGCAACTTTCTCAAACCTGAGCTGTGAACTGTGAATATGTTAACAACATATTGGACCATAATTTTTTCTGACAACACTGTGACTCCTGAACATATTTTAGACGGAAAAATGCGGTTTTCATATTTTGAATATAGAAGTATGACGTTTGCACTAAATTGTAATATTTACAGTTTCAATGTTTCCTTTAATTTACATTTTTTACTATTATAAGACGAAAAATAATCTGTAAACTAATAACTCATTGCGCACACAATTATTCTACACGTTTTTCGACTGATTATTAACTCAATTAAAAAATTTGTAATTATTTGCAAACTTATTTGACATTTGATATCAGAATGTTTCTGAGTTTGTTATTGGTAACCAAGGCAACCAAATATCCATCCATGGCCTATTGTGTTCTATGAAGTTATTTTCTAAAAAACCCCCTATTTTGACCCCCGGGGAGAAAATCGAAAATCCGGCTACGTAAGGATCTGTCCCGTGTTTCGTACTATAAGTGTGCAAAATTTCAACTTCCTAAGTCTGCTGGGGCCTTCTGGAGGGTCTGGAAAGACAGACAGACATCTGGACATCCGGACACACAATTGGAAATTATATATGTAGATTAGACGGTCAAAAAATTTTTCTTATTTTTTTTTAAACTCGTAACAAATGCATTGAAAGACTGTCAGTTTTTGGAAAGTTTCTGACAGTTAGTTCTTTTTTTATAAATAAGAAACTGGTTCAGAACCACAGAGATCGTATACAATCAATGTTAATTATCCAATTTTTAATTGAATTTATCTCGGATTATATACCGTCGATCGACTTCAAATTTTCAGAGTAATTGTATTATCATGTCCTTAATAAGTATACAAAAATTAAGAATTTTCTGACGGTGTGCCTTAACCACGACAACTACCTTAATAACAGTTGAATGTCGCTTACTGTGACAAATATGCGACGATGTAGTCGACTTTGAAGATCAGTTCACTTGTGTTGCCGTCCTGTTTGAGTACGCCGTTGACCCACGATTTGATTGACAGATTGTGCGGATCTTTGACTTTGTTTTTCGTGACGACCGCCGGTCCGAGCGGACAGAACGTGTCCATTGATTTGCCCAACAGAAACTGGCCGTTGTTGCGTTTCTTTTGCCAATCGCGAGCGCTGATGTCCTGCGCTACGGTGTAACCGAATATGTGATTGTAGGCGTCTTCCTGTTTGATATTTTTAGCCGTCTTGCCTATTACTACCGCCAGTTCGACTTCCCAATCGACTTCCTAAAACAAAACAACAAATGCAAATTTGAAACATCAGTATTGTTATGTTAGTAGTAATCAAGAATACTAGAAGATTGGGTCTATAATACACGCCACGGTTCTATTATTATTTTTAATTTTTCTTTAATCTAAAGGTCTAATTCCTTGCATAAAGTCATCCAAAAAATAATTTTTCGTGCTTGTCTATGCAAACCTGTATTAGGCATCTTGATCAATCAACAATCAAAGAAACAACTTAACAATAGCGTACTAGACTATACTTTATAGCAGGAAAGCGACAAGTAACACGACAACCAGCAATAACCAATCACCGATGAGCGCACGGTCTGTGCCGGTAACTGGGAGGTGGTGGGAGTCTTCCTTTCCCACAAAACAACCAGGACGGCTCTAAAATATGCATTTGCGGCGCTGTTTGTGACTAACTTCAGAACCTTTTAGAACCGTGGCGAGTGTTATGCGTTGCGTTGCCTACCCCACAGTTAATTGAAATATTGTTTTTTAATGAAAAATACAATAAAAGCCTTTCCCGATCGGGAAAGGCTTTTATTATATTTTAATTAAAAATTAAAGTGATTTTTTTTAAATACAAGACGTTTATTTGGGAGTTCTAAAAAGCAGAAAATAAAAAATTAATCTTCCGAAGAGATGATATAAAGAAGAAAAATTTTCTAAATTTAGATAAATAATTTTGGGACAATAATGTAGATATTTAGCTCAAAGACGGAGAGCTACGGCAATAGGGATGTTGAATATTTTTGGGAAAGTGTTTTAAATCGTGCATAAGTACCTAATATAGCCACAAATACTTATTATTTTTATTTAAATTCGACTCAAGCCTTAAAAAACATGTTTTTTAAATTCCGTTTCAAATGTCGGTCCAAAACGCCAATACCTGTCACGTGACTACCGTGACGTCATACAGTCATAAACGCTGGTAAACTGATGAGGTGATGAAAGGTTGTTTCGTAGTCGTTGCTATAGTTACATGTAATTTGACGTTTCCCATAAACAAATAATGATAAATTACACACTAAATATTAACCAAACAATGAAGCCTTTTTAAAGCGTCTGATGCTGTTCATGACTCTCTGACGTCATGCGCTCTGATTGTTGTTCGTTGTCATGTGACTTGAGAGTGATTTAATTAGGTTTTATTTATTAAATATTAATTAAGTTCCTTAAAAATAAGGAAAAATATAGTGTTTTTTAGTATTTCTATCATAGAAACAACTATGTAACGTTAAAATTATGTTTTTATTTGAATACAGTCAACATCCCTATTATCGCTATTTCTTTCCGTCATTTTGCTCGCGCAGTCCAGACTAGCAATCCATATCTACACCTCATTGGACGTACGTGCATCTCTGTTGCACCTTTGTTGTTTCCAAGGAGACAATCACATTGTTGACGCATCCACGGTTTTGAATGATAAATAATAGAGTACACTTACATTTGTTTTGAGGAAAAAAAACTGATATTGAATGATCGAGAGTTCTAAGAATTGACAAGTGAAAAAAACAAGCTCGTCAGCTCGCATATAAACAATCACATTATTTTTTTTATCATGTTTGTCGACCTATCTTGTACCACAATCAATTTTGTTTTCCCAGTTTCAGAAATCTATACTTAAATACAGACTGTACCACAAATTTGCGAATCATTAATTTCATGGGAGGTGTCATTTCAAATCTACTTGGTTTTCGGGCTTGTTGGCCGTGGTTCACTGGTATTTCTACTTGACGTTTTGTCTATACAACTGCGGTTATTGTTTCTTAAAAAAGATGTTGCATAAAAGTCCAGCAGCCACCGCCTGTTTTTTTAAGTGATTAATAACAGGCTGAATCTTCGTGAGTTCGTTCGGTTCCTCTGTCCAAATTCTCAAAGAGGTAGGTAATGAACTGCGCAGATTAAAACATGTCGATTTGGTAGGGTGTCGAAATTGTCTGACTAACAGTAAATTTTTCATTGAAATTTTAAGATAATATGATAATAAACTCGGAAAAACAATTGTTCTACAAAATCGATGGCTTGAGTTGAAGCGTCCTCCACGCCGAATATGTCGAAATAACGAGGTCATAAAAATTATTAATAACCAGCTGATTTTTTGTATGCAGCTTACTAAATATTAGTATAATTGAATGGCCACAAAGACCTACAAATGTAGTGGTAGGTTTTCCTAGTCCTACGCTTGGTAAAATTGTGTTCTACACTTTATTCCCGATAGGACAAAATCAAACCTAGGTTGTTATTAATGAAAAAAAGTGTTACCGTGGAATCGACAACTTCCAAGCGTAGGACTAGGAAAACCTACCACTACATTTGTAGGATTTTGTGGCCATTCAATTATACTAATATTTAGTAAGCTGCATACAAAAAATCAGCTGGTTATTAATAATTTTTATGATCTCGTTATTTCGACATATCCGGCGTGGAGGACGCTTCAACTCAAACCATCGATTTTGTAGGACAATTGTTTTTCCGAGTTTATTATCATATTATCTTAAAATTTCAATGAAAAATTTACTGTTAGTCAGACAATTTCGACACCCTACCAAATCGACATGTTTTACATCTGCGCAGTTCATTACATACCTCTTTGAGAATTTGGACAGAGGAAAAACTTGGGCGTCTCGTCGAACCGAACGAACTCACGAAGATTCAGCCTGTTATTAATCACTTAAAAAAACAGGCGGTGGCTGCTGGACTATAAGTAATATAGCCTGATTAATGCCACTCAAGATTACTAGAAACTAAGTTGGGCGTTAGCATTGTTGAAGCTGTGACTAGACGAGACGCGAGAGAGGGCGGGGGGAGTAGACTTGTGGAGTCTTTTTCCAAACAGTTTGGATAAACATATTTGAATAACCAAGCCATGGGCATCGGTGACGTAAGCAATCGACTCAACCAATCACAGACCATGTTTATAACCTCTTTATATGCCCAACCTTCTAATAATCTTCAATCTCGCCCACATAAGCTCACGGAAGAAGTGAAACTTCTTTAGTAATGAAATCGTTTCATGTATGCGTTATCCATTTTGAATTACCAAGGTTTCCCGTTTTCCCCGACGGTAAAACATTTTTCTTTTAATTTTGCATTACTAATGTTTTTCTTATATTTCCCCGCCGTTACAGAAAATTTTAAACAGACACGTCGCTAAAGAAGTTTCACTTCAAAAGAGGTAACTTTAACATTAGACGCAGTCCTACGACAACATGCCAACAGAGATTCGGGGCTCTGATAGGCTGTTGACTTTAATCAACAATTTAAATCAAATGTCAACATTTATCTATAGACAACAAAATAAATATTTGTAATTATTGTCAACACTTTTACTGCAATAATACCAGAGATAACAAATGTTAATCATATTATTTAATTAACGGACGGAGATATAACAATATTGCATCATAAAAAATTGAAAGCTACATAAATAACTAACGAACGTTACAGATACAAAACAATTGCATCGATTTTTGTTTTTCCCGCTAATAATAGTTAAGCAAGTCCATTTGCAGATAAGGCTGTTTTTTCAACAAACTTGTTTTTTTTATTGTCTTTATAATTCAATTATTTTAAAAACTAGTCAATATTCTTATACATAACTAACATCGAGAAATGATTTTTTCAAAAGATCGTAATTCTAAGGAAAACATTGCGATTTTCAGGATCTGTTAGTCTGTCCGTCCGTCACAGATTATTTTCTCCGAATCTACAGGACAGAAGCAGTTAAAAATTTGGTATACAGGGTGTTCTACAAGCTCTATGACAAACTTTGACAGATGGTAGGTCACTTGATTTCAAACATATTTTTTTTAATAAACATGGGTCCGATTCGTTTTTGTTTAGAAATTACAAGCATTTAAAGAATCAAAAACGTAGGCTGATAAATATAAATATCGGTTGTTATGACAATAATTATAGGTCAAGGAGGTTCAGTATCATGGCCACCTCGTTCACCCGATCTGAATCCTCTGAATTTTTATTTATGGGGACACATGAAGCAGCTGGTCTACCATGTTGAAATCGCTACCCATCAGCAGTTACTTGAAAGAATTCAAGATGGTAGACCAGCTGCTTCATGTGTCCCCATAAATAAAAATTCAGAGGATTCAGATCGGGTGAACGAGGTGGCCATGATATTGAACCTCCTTGACCTATAATTATTGTCATAACAACCGATATTTATATTTATCAGCCTACGTTTTTGATTCTTTAAATGCTTGTAACTTCTAAACAAAAACGAATCGGACCCATGTTTATTTAAAAAAATATGTTTGAAATCAAGTGACCTACCATCTGTCAAAGTTTGTCATAGAGCTTGTAGAACACCCTGTAGAGAGTTAGATGACCCAATCACGAACGTATGGCGTAAATTAACGACTTCCGATTTTGGAGATTAATTTTAGGGGACAAATTAGAAAATTAAAAAAGGAAGAGCCACTTTAGGTTTGTGATGGAACCATTTTGTGAAATAAGTACGAATAAGGTCGTAGTGTGACATTGAAAACGTGTTTTTTGGCACAATAAATTAATGCCAACTTTTTTCTAGTAAATCATACATAAATTACAAAAGTAGTCCATTAGAGACCTAGATTTGTCCTTTATCTTCGTTATAGAGAAAGGATTTTTGCAAAATGTTGACGAATAAATCTACAATCAGCTATAAAACCGAAGCCCTATTTTTGGCTTAAATTCAGAGCGTTCCGACAGCCTTAATCGCACAATCGTGATACAAAGGGTAGCGTATGTGACCTGGCCCTAGCGACTAACTATATTTTAAATGTAATAAACTCAATTTATAGTAACGGGTGATTTTATTTTCAGTCGATGCTCAGACTTCAACTGCGTTTTAACTTACGTCGGACACTTTTGGCAGCACGATGTCGTCGTAGGGGCCGACGATGACCGACGAGAACTTGCTGAAGATCATCGGTTCTTTGGGATGTGGCAGGTTCTGTTCCTTGCAGTGACCGCTATAATTGAGGCCGACGCATGCGATTTTGTCGGGTCGCGTCAACGGTGACAACAAACACACATCGGAGAAATGGTGGACCGACCTTCCGGCGCCGACGATTCTATAAAGAAAAAATGCAAAACAATTGGGTGAGTCGATTTTTTTTTTAATGTGTAACATCTAATAGCGTGAAAACGTTTAGATTGCACGTTGCGACGTGCCATTTGACCAGCCTCGCGTCTCTTCGACTCTTTTCCACTTTTGGCGCTTCCCTCTCTACTACACTATACACTCACTACTTTGCTTGTAATGAAAACGTATAGATTGTAAGACGCGACGTCCCATTCGGCCAGCCTCGCGTCTCGTCGGCTCTTTCCGACTCGGCGGTTCCCTCGCAATAGCTATAGCGAGCGCTTCCCTCTCTACTACACTACACGCTTGCTACTTTACTTGTGTATTAGTGTGTCTGTGTATTCAGAACGTATTTAAACAAGCGGAGCGTCGTTGCATTGTAATTCAATTGTTTATCAACCAACTAGCTGTTACTCGCGACTTCGGGTTGAATTTTTTACTTTTTATCGAAATCTGTTAAGCGGTTTAGGCGTGAAAAGGTATATATAACCTATTCATCCACTTCAGGTTCGTTTTTTTTTAGACAAAAGGTAGCCTATCTCCTTTCTCAGGATGCAATCTATCCCCTTGTTAAATTTTATCGAAATCTGTTAAGCGGTTTAAGTAACAGACAGTCAGAATAATTTTCGCATTTATAATATTATGTATGTAACATAAATTAATTATTTCTATAAATAGACCACGGATGGCGATGATATCGGCAAATTTTTTATGCTTTTTTAAAAAGGCAGTTTTACGCGATATATTCAT
The DNA here is from genome assembly GCA_034508555.1 of Venustoraphidia nigricollis. NCBI lineage: Eukaryota > Metazoa > Arthropoda > Insecta > Raphidioptera > Raphidiidae > Venustoraphidia > Venustoraphidia nigricollis. Next base: position 4,029,822 of record JAVRKA010000025.1, on the reverse strand, counting down.
ATAGAAAGCCTTTAATAACAAATAGAGTATACGTCATCTGGTCAACAGTCCACAACATAATATAGATTGTAACAAAATCCGTGCAGCGTTTAAATTGAAACCAAGGTAAACAAAAATAATAAATCGATATTGTATATCGTCGAACGGTCATCAACTGTTTTTAACGGACGGTCCATTTTAAAATCTTATGCTGGGCTGCAGAAGCATTGTAAAACTTCTTGCTTTCCGGGCTTGTACGCTGTGGTCCATTGGCATTTCTACCTGACGTTTTGTCAACAACTGCGGTAAACATTATATTAAAGTCGATATGGTAGCGCGCGAAGTGTCCTTGTAGGCTGCTCATAGGTAAGAGAGCCGACTGACTTTTTTTTTAGCCGACGGATCCGCATAACTCAGTGAAACACTTAACACACAGAAGCACATTTTACATTTACGTATCAGTTCTTGCTTTGATAAATCTGTCAGCTCAAATAACTCATGCATCACATGTTTGGCTATGCATTCTTGATTCTATATAGGTCGTGATATTATGATTGACTGAACTAGGTAACTCAGTGGCAGACTGCAGTAACATATTCAGAACTCGGCTCTTTTTGAACCTGTTCAGTGAGCCGGCTCACATACGGGATCCAAATGCAAAGATGCAGATCACTAAAAAGACCCGTTTTTCCCATCTCTATGTCGATGGCTAAGCGCGAGGGTGTTCTCTACACGGTCGTAGTTCTTGTTTCTTACTACGACCGAGCAGAAAACACGCGGTTAGACACCAGTCATCGACACACTTGCCTATGAACAGCCTAGAAGGACACTTCGCCCGCTATCACATCGCCTTTGATATAATGTCTACCGCAGTTGTAGATAAAACTTCAGGTAGAAATGCCAATGGAATCACGGCGTACAAGCCCGGAAACCAAGAAGTTTTACAACGCCAGCCGTGCAAACCTACACACTTGCAGGAAACATTGTCAAAAATTCTGATTTGACTATGACCTTAGATTGTGATCATATAATTACAGTTTTTAGACATGCAGGAGCAATCTAATGTCACGGTGAAACTCCCTGTCATGTAGAACATTAAATTGTACTCAAGGTTAGTAGAGTACTAAAGGTTGAGCGTAAAAGAGGCTATAAAAGTGGTAATATCTGTGATTGGTTGAGTGGATTGCTTACGTCATTCGAAACCCTTGGCTTGATTTTTAAATTATAATGAACGTTTGACATTTGGGAAAAAGGTCTCATTAAGATCATTAGCGTCTATAATAATTGCCTTAAATTAAGAAATAAATTTAATTTTTAATGTGAGTGAAATCACATAATTTCTTTTCTTCGTCGCTATCTTTGACGAGGTCCTAAAAAAATGTATCTGCGGTTCTGGTGCGGATCGCAGTCGACCACCAGTTGGTAGCTGCTGATATAAGCGTTTATAATACTAGTAATACGAGCTGTATTATAGTTTTTTGCAACTTGATACAAAATAATTGATATACAGGGAAACAAAGAGAAAACATCATTAAAGTTACTGTTCAATATATTTTACGTCCGTCGCAGGGGCGTAGCTACCGCCGTATATGCCGTATCAAATATACGGGGCCCCCGGGCCACAGGGGCCCCCAACGTGCGTAAGCAAAAATTAATAAAAACTTCCCAATTTTTTTTTTATTTCAGAAATGACAAAAGTCAAAAAAGCAATTTTTTTCCCGCGTAAAGATTGCGTTCAAAAGTTGGCAACACCCTACATCGATTATCGCGGGCTGCGGGATTTCCCCGTTTAAGTTATTTACTTCAACGGGGGAAGGGCCCCCAAATAAATTTTTATACGGGGCCCCGCCAAGGCACGCTACGCTTCTGGTCCGTCGCGTATATTAAATTATGTATACAATAACGGGAATTAAAGACTAGTTATTGTGTAATAATTTTATTTTTGCCAATGTTTCATTAGACTTTGCTGATTTCTTCAGGGCTCTGAAAAGACAAATAATATAAACTAATATAAAACGTGCATCTACTGCAAAATTAAAAAAACAATTTGATTGCTTTTCTCAAAGTGACATTATTTATAATAGTTTTCCGTCTAAGCATATATTCCAATTTTTTTCTCCCAGATTAAATACTGCTTTTGCAATATTGTAAAAGTAGTATTAAATCTGGAAGAAAATGTTTTTATATTATTTTATGTCATCCCGACGCGACTCGCACAATTCCAATCTTTAGTTTGCGTTTTCTCCGTCGACTTTTACGCTTCCAACGCCTTTTAGCAAAATCAAAACTTCACCAAACGTAGCAGATTTTCATGCATGTGTTTTTTTAAATTATAGATTTTAAAAAAAGTAACTTCCAGAGTTTCCAATTCTTAGATGATTCTAGAAAGCCCTTTCGAAATACTTTAGTGTCTCTTCAAATGCCCCCTTTCAAAAATGTTAAAATTAAGGTTTCGGTGAAGTCATGATCGAATGTTTTTTGTGCCCTTCTTACAAATCTTGCTTGGAACCCGTGGCGGAATTATATCGTTTGAGACCCGTGGCAAATTCTATGGGGCTATCCCTCAATGTAAAGAACCGTAACCAATGTTATATCTTTTTCTTACAAATGCGTTCAAATCTTGATACATTTTTTTGTTTTATTTGTGTATGTACTTTAGTAGGTAACTTAAATTAATTGAATACAAAACCAATAAATTTTACTAAATTTTGTAATAATAAATGTTAGAATCATCCTGTGCTCACGACCCCTTCGGGCCGTGGGCCCCCTCCGGCCGGGGCCTGTGACATTTTGCCCGTCCTGCCACTGGTTGGAACATAATAATCCTCTGAACGTTAGTTAATTAAAAAAAATAATCTTTCGCTGGGTTAAGTTACTGTTAAAACAAACGACTGTTGCGAAGACAAAATCGAATCGAAATAAACAAAACGATGCCTGAACAGTTGAACGTGAAACTAAATTCAGTTTGAATCGACAGAACGTTTGGATACAATCTTTAAATTCTTTATTTATAAAACTTTTACAAAGTCTCGAAGAATTAGTCAACAAAATTCCCTTTTCCGTCTAGAAATAAAAAAACACATTTCAAAGTTCGGAACGCAATTTATGGGCATGTTTTTATTGCATTTTACAGTTAGGTATCGTTTCTAGGTGTGTGAAAACTAAAATTATACGGGGCCCACATAACACACCATCCTCGAGAAACGCGCATATATCTCACCACAGTATTTAGGGCTTCGCTGACGCCGGGAGCGCCTGAGATTCTAGACTATAGCCGGTCAACAGCAAAAGGACGCCGGATAACAGTAAAATTTATATAATTGCATTTAAAAGCCGTTAAGTCTTGGACCTTGGTTTCTTCAGACAACAATACTGTAATCAGAGTTGCTAGACGTCCCGATTTTGGCGGGCCGTCCCGATTTTTAAATCAAAATTAAATGTCCCGCGCGGGACAGGCTCAGTCCCGCTTTTCGGGGATAACTCGACCGTGCTTAAATAATTATTCTCTTATTGTAAGTTACAATTTGTAACACTCACTCCTCAGACTATTGTTTGAAACGTCATATTTTTCTAATGAATAAAACTTTTTTGATTTTGATTTCTGTTTTTTTTAATTTTTTTTATTCAGAAGACGAATAAAACTCATTTATTTAACGATAGGGTAAATCTGATTTAAAATATCATATTTTTATTAAAATACATTTTCTGTGGCTATTTTTGCTATCTATTGTCACGTAAACGTAATTTGAACTCAAATAAAAAGATAAATATTTAAAAACTTCTAATTATATACGTTTTTGTACTATGTCCCGCATTCGACGAAAGAATCCCGCTTTTTTTACTCAAAAAGTTCCAAAATCCCGACTTGGCAAAAAAAAATCTGGCAACGCTGACTGTAATACAAATAAAAAAATATCTATCTATCTAATATAACGGTGAATGACGTCACAAAAAACGAGTGCATAGAAGTAAATGAAAAAGCGGCATCCATTCATAGTAGCACTGTTTTATAAAGAGAGTGACGAGATTATAGACAATCTCTCTTTATAAAACAAGTGAGGTCTGTAACTTCTATGCCAAGATTACTAGAATACTAGAAGGTTGGACGTAAGAGGCTATAAACATGGTCACGTCTGTGATTGGTTGAGTTGTTTGCTTACGTCACTGATGTCTATGGTTTGGTTTGTTTATCCCAACTACTTGGAAAAAGACTTAATGTAACGTCACAAGTCTACTTCCCCCGCCCTCTCTCGCGTCTCGCCTAAACACACCTTCAACAATGTTAACGCCCAACCTTACTTTCTAGTAATCGTGCTTCTATTCAATAACTGAACTAGCAACGCAAGGAAACATTTTTTTTTACGTGTTTTTTTTTTATTTTTCAATATCATTTTCCTGTTGACATTTGATGTCATGGACAATTGTCGGAATTACGGTAAATTATGTAGGTAAATCATCAAAGGAAAAACAGTACAAAATTGACCAATTAATTTTTTTTTATGTTACATAATAGTCAATTCATCACGCGATCATTTAGTTTGATATGTCCAGTAGCGTCCAACATTTTTTTTTAAATAGCTTGATTTTTTTCACAAAGTGACCACTAACATACGGCAATTAAATTGTTACAAAATAAATAAATAAAAGACAAATATTCTAATAATATTCAACATATTTTGTTTTTTGTGAAGAAGTCATCTAATCGTTTTGCCTTTTTCTGCTTCGTTCAGCAAGCTGTTGTCGATAGCAAGATATTGCATTAATGACACTTCGTCTTGCCTTTGAGCTTTTATCAACATTTGAATCATTTTGTATAAACTGCTCCATAATTTACGTTATAGTGGCTAAACTTTTTTTAGAAATCGCGTAATACTGAAACAGCGTTAAGCGAGTTTATTGTATTTTGTTTTTTGTGAAGAAGTCATCTAATGTCGTTTGCCTTTTTCTGTTTCGTTTAACAAACTGTTGTCGATAGCAAGATATTACATCAATGACACTTCGTCTTGCCTTTGAGCTTCCATCAACATTTGAATCATTTTGTATAAACTGATCCATAATTTACGTTATAGTGGCTAAACTTTTTTTTAGAAATCGCGTAATACTGAAACAGCGTTAAGCGGAGCAGCGATAAGCGAGGTCTTCCTGTATTTTATTTTTTGTGAAGAAGTCATCTAATGTCGTTTGCCTTTTTCTGTTTCGTTCAACAAGCTGTTGTCGATATCAAGATATTGCATCAATGACACTTCGTCTTGCCTTTGAGCTTCTATTAACATTTGAATCATTTTGTATAAACTGATCCATAATTTACATCATAGTAGCTAAGATCTTTTTTTTGTAGAAACCGCGTAATTCTGAAACAGCGTTAAGCGAGGTCATACTGTTCATATAGTGTTGTGGCCCAAACCGGATATTGGATCCGCCCGTATCAAAATAAGTTTTAACACACCTACTATAAAAATTAAAATGAGTTCAGAACCGAATTTATTAAACTTTTAGACCCCACTTTGCATTTCAACATTGACGCCTATGCACGTCGCGTGATAAACAAAATAAAAAGAAAAAAACGAATAAAAAAAACTTACCTTCTAGTTTTATCAACAATCGAACTATCGATATTTCCAGCGATTAAAAAATCGACGAGATTATTGGGCACTGACGAGTCGACGGAACTCAAATCGAAAATATCGCCGTCTTTGGTGATTTGAGCCCCTAATCTTTGAGGTCCTCCGTTTGACTTAAACTGGACGTATCGCATTTTGGAACAATTGCTTACTGAGAAAAACCTGCTCAAGTCGGATTTACAACCGTTTATCGCTTGATAATTATTCAGCAACTGTCTGGCGCTTTTTATCATTTGTTTTTTAAGAGGCATTTTGATAGCGGCAATAAAAAAAATTTAAGTTGTTTATCTACAGAAAAATCCACAAAAGTTTACTTTATACTTAAATGAAATCACTGCACTGGACCAATTAAAAAACAGATAAGAAATAAGTGACTGTCGCTCTGAGCAGACCGGCTATCGACTAGTTGTACAGGTTATAAAAATTGGAAGCATGCGTTACAAACAAGAACCTTGAAACGTGAAAATCGTAAACAAAAAAAGAAACTGTATCAAACAAGGATAGAAGTACTGGGAGGTTGAAACGTTATCTGCAATCAATTACCAAATACATTGAACGCGATAAAATTAACAATAACTTTTTTTTTGTTTGTTGTATAAAAAATTCCATAGTAAATTCATTCAAACCTAAATATGCGACTTGTTTATCAAAAATTGCATAGGTAGAAAAATTGAAATGGTTTACAGGGATTGCGTGCGACGTCTCTAGCGTACGGCGTTGTATGGCAGCAGCGTCGGACGGCAATTTATCGAAGCTTTTAGTTCAGATGTTTTAGCGCTGCTTGCAGCTTAATACTAAAATGTGTCGAGCAATAAATATTTTAGTTAGTTGCGCTGTCGTACGGAGTTCCCAGAAATCTGATAGTTCGAGCTTCTCTGCGCTGCAGAGTGTAGCTATTTTTACCATTCCAACTCATTAGCGAGAGGGAATGGTACTAATTTGGGTCAAAATTCACTGTTTAAAATTTTACAAAAAAATTTCGTTTTAAGGTTTCCTGAATCCAAAAAAAAACGGTCAAGTACGAGTCGAACTCGCGAGAAGAGGGTTCGTACTATTCCGTTTTCCGTGAGTACTTTAAAACCTATGATTTTCGTTTAGGTTTTCCTGTAAACTATGGATGAGACCCCACATGCCCTATTTTTTTCAAAATTTTAAACCCAGTAGTTTCATCTATTTTCTTAATTAACTTTAAAACTATTGATTTTAAAATTATAAAAAAAATATATTTGATACCCTTACTACAAGCCAGACTTGTGAAGTATTTGAGCAAAAGTATTTCAAAATACAAATACAAATGCTTTTCTAGTATTTGTATTTCAAATACAAATTTTTTGGTATTTTATTTGGTTTTGCAAATGCTTTTTCAAATACTTTTTAACATAAAAAAGTAATATAAAATTATTATGCTTGTTAACACGTTTAAATTTTTTTAATGTTTATTTGTTTAACTACCGACATTTAATAATTTTAATAATAATAATAATGCGTTTAACGTCCGTTTCTCGACTTTATGTCATAACAGACGCCATTCGCACCATTACTATTTTTCATTTTACCACTTCCCGTTTTTTTCTACATTTCTTAAACTTCAACTTATATAATAGCAATGGGCGAATGAAGGAATTACAGGAAATTAGGATAAGGTAGGTAATTTTAGAACTAGGAGTTTGATAGGTAATCGGCCATGGCCTCAAATAAGGAACCACCTCGATATTTATCTGGAATTAATTGAGGGAAACCATGGAAAACCTCAATCAAGATGGCCGGTACAGGAATTACCGTTTCTCGGCGAAAGGCAGTAGGAAAAAGTCCCAGCCACATCTGCCCCCGCCGGGAATCGAACCCGGACCTCCCGAATGCAAGTCTAGTGCTGTACCACTAAATTTTAATAATAAATTACAAACAAAATGGCACACTTTTCTTATATTTTCTTATTATGCTGGCGATTTGCTTATAAGTTTATTTTGTGGGAATATACTAATATCTCGCTTTATTTTTGCAGGTGTCTTTGGAATCCATTTCAAGAAGGATATAAGTATGTTCGAAAAATTCGTAATGTGACGTTTAAAAGAGGAAAAGATCACCTGTCCTTCAAGAGAGAGAGAGTAGTTATAGACGCTCGACAGCTGAAATTATTAGCGCCTATGGCTTCCTTGGAACTGAACTATACGATGTACAAATGAATGGCTGCATTGGCAAATTAAAATAAGATGTCAACAAGTATTTCCATAGTAGATTTAAGGAAGTGGTCTAAGACTAGTTACGACATTCCCAACGGAACTTGGCGCCTCGCCATACTGAGTAAGGGATCTTTCAGCGGGGAAAACAACTGAGTCAGTTTGTATTCGCGTTCTCTCTCCGTGTTTCGAATTGCTGCGTTGTTCGATCCGTTGAACGTTCGTAATTCTTCTGAGGGTTTGAAGCAGTCGTCTTAGCAGCGTCTCTACTCTGCTATATTCCCTTTTCGGTGTGATGCAAGCTGTTATATTCATATATGCGAATATTCCGGGGCGGCATTGCACTGAGAAGTTCATCGTAATTGGTGGGCTAGTGAACGTTGCGGACAGGCGATTCGTCACTCCAGTCAGTCTGATTGCGGATACTTAATATATATTAACTGATCTTCCAAAATTTAAATAAAAATATCTTTTAAGGAAGAATCAAAAAGTAATAAGTGGTAACTTGCTCTTTGTGGTTAGCTTAGCTGAGGAACGTTGATGAATAGAGTTCTGTTGCAATATTTGTACGGGGTTGGGCGCCCTCGAGGGTCGTACCGCCTTGAGACCTGCGATGGCTGGAGGTTGGAAATCCTCTCCAGTCATTTTTTTTTTTTGGTAATCGGGCCACGGTGATTCGAGAAGCCTGAAGTCGGCGTATTGCGATCACAATTATAAACCGCTTCTACTTGGATATACTTACAGCGATATAAATTCATACAATTGAAATTTGAAATAAAATTGCTGTTTGACATCACTTAAAACCAAATTGCCGCAGCCGTTCTTTGTCATTTCGAGTATTTGAGTCGGTAGTACGTGGCGTCGCGTTCGGTTACTGGCTCTCGCGCTTCAGAAAATGCCGGGAATGTCTTCGTTTTTAATCTAGCCGAAGTGGTTTATCCCCGGCTCCGCGATCGCGCGAGTAAGTGTTTAAATAAAAATTTTAATCAATAAATGGAAAGATTAGAATCTACAGGACAACGATATGGCGATCCAGATTGAAGAGATCACCACCGACCAGTTCAATGAAAATCTTAAAAACAATACTTTAATAAGAATTCGCGACTTTCAAATCCGTTATATTAAAAATAAATTGATATAATAAAACAAGACTTGAGTGCAGTGTCTAAATCAATAAAATAGCAGTGTAGTGCAGTGCAGTGTTTGTGTTCAAAACGGGATCCAGGAATGCAGGGCCTTACACAGATGTCGACAGAGAGACGAGGAGCTGAATTCAGGAATATCTGCTGGACCTGACCTTCACTTCATCATGCGGCACGAGTTTTGGTACGTATTACTATTTTTATTTGTTCTTAACCTGTTTTGCTTTCCTGTAATCAGTCGTTGCAAGGAATATGTCATAGCGATTGTTGATAGCCTAATAGGTTTTAATATTGTTCTATCACAAAAAATTACGTGTATATAAATGTTGACTATTTTCAATTTTACGAAAAAAAGTTTCTCGTTGAAACCGGTGAAGAAATATTAAAAAAATTGTGTGATTGAAATGTTTTTATTTATTGTTATAACTCAAATGTTTTAAACAATATCAGACAAGGTTACCGCCTGGTAACGGGGTTTTTTTATAATCAGTAGTCAGTACAGTATCCTGAACTGACTCCAGGGAAAATTGAATTCGGAATGACAGAGCCGATTCCAATTTGGTCTAAAACACCTTTATTATTTTTTTATGAAAATACTGGAATACAAATTAACAGAAAATGTCTCTTTTGTTTCAGATAGGAACCTGTAATGAATCTACTTTGGTGAGTTTTTTTTTTTTTATTATTTACGTTATTTTATTATTAACCAATAACAATAAGGCAACACAGCTGTTTATGGTACAGTTTGCCAAACTTTTTTTTTTTAATTTCCTAATTTGCCCCTCAAAAATGGCCCCCATGTTAAAAATTCATTTATTTACGTTACACGTCCGTCTTTGGGTCACCGACTTACATATGTGTACCAAATTTCAGCTCAATCGGTCCAGTAGTTTGGCGCAAATTGGCTTTGACAGTGGGACGGACAGACACACGAGTGATCCTATAAGGATTCCATTTTTTCCTTTACGAGGTACGAAACCCTAAAAACATTTTTTTGGAAAAGTCTGTTTGTTGATCAGTTTGTCTGTGAACACGATAGAGGTCAAATGATGAACGGATTGAAATCAAATTTCGGAAAGATATTTAATATGCAAATATGAAGAATCCTATTTTTTTGGGATGCGCAGAAGAGATATATGCTATAATGTTCTTTTTTGTATAATGATGGTATACTTTTTATAACGGCTTATTATTTTATTTATTTTCCCAAAGAAAGTTTCGTACAAAAATGCTTTTTCTAATTTTCATAGTTTTGGTCATATTTTTAAAATATACCTACATTCAATTAGGTAAAAAGAATCAGGTGAAAAGACCAATTTTTACGTTTTTACGACGTTTCGTCGGTATTATTCCGACTTCCTCAGGTATCTCGAAAATTCTGTTAAAACATAGTTACACCAATAATTTTTACAATAAATAATGAAGTACAATAATGCATAAGTCCAAAAATTATTAGATTAACCGATATAAAATAGCTCAAAGTTTTAGCAGAATTTTCGAGATACCTGAGGAAGTCGGAACAATACGGACGAAACGTCGTAGAACGAATAAATGTGTTAAAAACGTAAAAATTGGTCTTTTCACCTGATTCTTTTTACCCAATTTATTTCAAGACCTGATTTTTCCATATTTTGTAACCATGGAAACATATACAGTGGAATCCGTTTATAATGACATCGAAGGGAATTGACAAACACGTCATACTAAGCGGACGTCATACAAAGCATTTTTGTGAAAAAAAAACCTTTCTTTTTTTTAGGTAGCATAGGGCCGCTGACGGGTATTCCTTTGTTTCGCGTGATTTTAAACTATTGAATTAACGCTTGATCAACATTTTATTGCGCGATTTTCGAAGCCTCTTCGGTTTCAAAACATTTGAATTGAACGATCGCTTAATCCGGTTCTTGTTTTTGAAAATCATTGAGATTGTCGAATGACCCACGCCCAATTCCTCTGCGAGAGATGAACTTGATTCTCCATTTTCTAATCTGCATATTATTCACCTTTCTCCTCAATCGTAAATGCTTTACGACGTTGAGATGACATTTTTTACATAGGATATCACTAAAAACAATGCGTGACGTTCAACTATCAATTACTCACTGAGATTAAAAACAAAAACAAGCCACGTGCCGAACGTCGTCGGGAATCAACGAACATTGCCGAAGGTGTAAAGAATCATGTCGGTCACTATAGACGGACAAAATTTATTAAAAATGGGTCATAATAAGCGACATGTCACTGTAAGCGAAGTCATTATATCCGACTTTGTTACAAAGAATTTTATATGAAAACCAAACCTCGTTGTGTAATTACGTCATAATAGGCGGTTGGTCAATATAGGCGGAGTCATAATAAACGGATTCTACTGTATCAAATTTGTTACCAGTCGTTACCCACGTCACTGCGCGCGTTAACATAAATTTGATTTTGTTAATATTATAGTTTGTCACATGTGAATATTTTTAAAGTTGGAATGATCCTGTCGTCCATTTGACTGGAATTGTTTTTTATTCATGTGGCCCTCGCCTCAAGTTCAGCGACAGCACCGGCCCTAGGCCTTGATCAGAGTAGAGCGAGATTGTCTTTCAGCGCCCTTTAGTCGACGCTTTCACTTCACGTAAATTGTACTTCGGTTTTATGTTAAATAAATAATAAATCCCAAATTTTCAAAAATCAACTTTTATAGCAAACATCAACACTTGTTGAATTTAAATTAAATTAAGTAGCTTTAATTATTATACTTCTGCTTCTTTAACATTAAGAAAGTTCCTACCGCTATATAATTAAATCAGTATTTGGTGTTAATTTCAATCAGTCACTAAATAATAAAATCTTGTTTTTCGCATTTGACTTTTTGGCGCCCTTTGCCACCTGGCGCCTAGAGCGACCGCTTCTCTCGCTCTACCCCAGGACCGGCGCTGTCCAAGTGAACCCGCGCGGAAAGATGAACCCCTGATCGTTTGGGTTCAATCTCGGTTCTTCTGTAGTCTTGATTGGTTCGACGACTAATTTCAAATGACTGTCGCATATCAAAGAAGCATCTGGCAATTTATTTTCTGAAATAAAAACGCACAATCAATTTTATATTCGACAGGACATCAAATTAAAATTCTTGCGGAAAAAAAATCTTTAATGATCCGGGTAACTCCGAGAAGAAACGTTATCGATGTTAAAACTTATAATATAAGTATCCAAAGTGTACTCCCACAATTTAGTCATAATAATTGATTGTTGAAACAAAAGACAGACGATGAACATCGGTTGACTACACAGAAAGGAGAAGATCTTGCAACCCAGTGGCGTCCAAACTACATTTTTCAGTTCAAATATTTACATATTTTATTTTTTATTAACCCCCTTTTTAGAGTCGCTTCAGTCTGTTATTTTTCAGACTAATAAAACGAAATCACGAAAAAAGTCTGAAACATAATATTGGTTCTTTATCTTTCATTGAAATATTTATCGTTATTATTAAATTAGTAAATGTTCATAGGTTACAGTTTCGTAAGACTAAATTCATAAACAGTATAATAGCTACACCGTTTTGCCATAATATTATTAACGTAGTTGTCGTGGTACAATATTGTCAAAAAGTTATAGATTATGCGCGCCACAAAAGTATATTAGCTTGTAGCTAAGTGATCCATAATTTGTACGCAAGACTGTACCCGTGAAAACGTAACCTATACAGTATTCATATGCATGTATACTTTTCTATAAATTGTTGAACTTTACACCGTTATTTATAAATATTTAGACGGTCAAAAATGTTTTCTTATTTTTTTTTAAACTCATAACAAATGCATTGAAAGACTGTCAGTTTTTGGAAAGTTTCTGACACTTAGTTCTTTTTTTATAAATAAACTGGTTCAGAACTACAGAGATCGTATACAATCAATGTTAATTATCCAATTTTTAATTAATATACGGTCGATCGACTTCAAATTTTCAGGGTAATTGTACTATCATGTCCTTAATAAGTATACAAAAATTAAGAATTTTCTGACGGTGTGCTTTAACCACGACAACTACCTTAAGAAACATTTAGTGTAATAATTCTACATTATATTAGAAAAAATTATTTACAAACTGTCACCGTTGGGACTCAAATCTCAAACCCGAATCTTTCCACTTTCGCGGCGGAATGAGTTATTAGTTACATTACGGTGCCGTATCTCAACAGTTAAACTTTCATAATATGGATGTTTATTAACTATTATAGCAAAACGATAACTATTATACTGTTATTATGAAATTTTCATTTTTAAATTATTTTTATGAGCTGGCCTAAGTCTTATTGTCACCACTAACATATAAAATTATATTCTTTGAAGTGAAACTTCTTTAACGACGTATCTGTTTGAAATTTTCTGTAACGTTAAACGAGAAATGATTCAATGGCGGGGAAATCTAGAAGACACCTTGGTATCGCAAAATAGATAACACGTCAAAGAAACGATCGTTCATAACTTTCAAAGAAGTTTCACTTCCCCCGTGAACTTATGGCGGTGAGGTTCGTACGTTTTTGAAGTGAAACTTCTTTAGCGACTTATATTTGAAATTTTCTCTAACGTTAATGAGAAATGATTCAATGGCGGTAATGCAAAATGAATAACGCATCAATGTAACGACTTCATAGCTCTAAAGAAGTTTCACTTCCCTCGTGAGCTTACGTGGGTATGCTTATGGAAGCTTATTAATTCAAGTCGGCAAATTTAAAGAATCTATTTTTATTGAAAAAGAAAGTAAATGATTTTTAAAAATCCCCGGTCGTCCCGCCGCTGGCACCAAAAATAATTTTCTTCGCTCAGCCATCAATAACCTAAAAGATGACACGCTATCGTTCGTACCATCTCCACCCATGGTATATAAACAGTTGAAAGTGAAGCACATGTCAATTGTTTTTAAACTCGTTCATCCTCCAATGAAATGTTGTCATACAACCAACATATAAACGCGCGCGCTTATCAGATGTTTCTCTGTTCATTTGTTGTCGTGATTCTGTTTTATTTTTTTCGGAGATTGGACGTCACTGATAGTTTATTATTATTCAAGAAAAAGAGCTGCACACATAAATAACTGAGAGCCCGCGACAAAAAAATCACACACGACCGAAGTGAAACTTCTTAATATAATAACAAACGTTTTTTTTTCACTCGTAATTTTTATTTTTGACAATACATAATACGCAAGGTCAGTAAAGAGGCTACCTCGTTCCGTTGGATAGTAAGGAGGGATGATGTCATCCAGAGGGCTTGTCCATTGATTTTGTGATTGATAAAAATATGAACGGTCCGCCAGCTGACGTCACTCATGATTCAATGCGTCACACATTTAAAACGTTAAGACGTTATCATGTTTAAAACTGTCACTTATTTCTGTGTCATCGAGCTACCAGTTTACCTTTCAAATCGTCGAGACGTGACGCACGTATTAAGAAGTTTCACTTCAAAAAATAGTTCGCGCCACGAGGGTTCCGTATCGTTATAATAATTTGACAATTGACAAACGTAATAAATTAACTATTTTCGGATTTTTAGGGTTTCGTACCTTAAAAGAAAAAAAACGAAACCCTTATAGGCAGAAGCGTAGCGTGCCTTGGCGGGGCCCCGTATAAAAATTAGTTTGGGGGCCCTTTCCCCGTTGAAGTAAATGACTTAAACGGGGAAATCCCGCAGCCCGCGATAACCGATGTAGGGTGTTGCCAACTTTTGAACGTACACTTAACGCGGGAAAAAAGGAAATTGTTTTTTTTGACTTTTGTCATTTCTGAAATAAAAAAAAATTGCGAAGTTTTTATTAATTTTTGATTACGCACGTTGGGGGCCCCCGTGACCCGGGGGCCCCGTATAATTGATACAGCAGATACGGCGGTAGCTACGCCCCTGCTTATAGGATCACTCGCGTGTCTGTCCGTCCTACTGTCAGCCAATTTTGTGCCAACTTTCACGATTCTAGTCAACGTAAAGTTTTGAAAAGTGAGTATTAAAATTTTACTGTATTAGCCTTTCCAAAACTCTTGCACTTTTCTACCACGAGCTCGCAGCCTAAAACAACTTCGCAACGGCTTATTATATAATAATGATAATAATATTATGATGATTGTGTTTTGTTTAGTCGTCGTTTTTTTGTTTTCTCGTTTCTAAATTGTTTTGTTAATAAGACAATTCAAGTGGGATTTTTGTTTTAAAGTATTGTTCGTACCGATAACATCGCTTCTCCCATCTGGTATGCTATTTATGTTAAGTCGCGCCATTTATTCGTGGTTTATCTCTCTTCACGGACGCTCAATTGTTTCGATCACGTTTTGTTTTCTGGGATGACATCTTCCTTTTGTCTGCCTTACGATATTATGTCTTTTAACGATCTCTTATCGCTACCGACTTAACTGTTCAGTCAACGTGATTTCTGATATAATTATCTTATCGTTCGCAGTGGCGTGCAAGAAAAATGTATACCTATACTGAAATTATTAGTGTATTTGCCATATGGCAACATACACTATTGGCATCGGTCGGATGGCGGGACCTAGGGGTCGGACCAAAATTTCTCGACGTTTCATAACCTCCTAAACACTGGCACCATTTTTAAAAATGTTTATATATATATATATGTACGTATATATAGTACTTATATATAAACATTTTTAAAAATGGTGCCAAAGTGTTTAAGAGGTGTGCGGGCAATAACTTTCGAAAGAGTTAATTGATTTTAACTAAATTTGGCCCGCATGTTGAAATCCTCCACCGCACGAACCCTATTTAAAATGGGCCCAATCGGGCCATTTTAAGGGTAGTTTTTAGGGGTTGAAAAATGTTTTTGGGCCCCAAAATACCGAAAAAATTCTCCGAATCGTTTCAAAATTGAAATTTAACCCTCTGGTAATAATTAAAAAGTGTCCCTAAACTTTTAATAAAATCGGCCCGACAGGACCGGACTTACAAATTTAATGAAAACACTAATTTGTAGATAGTGAATTATTTACTGAAAGGTGTATATAATTTGGTATAAAGGTTCGATTGATAATAATATTGCAATTAAGAAAAAAAATGTTATTTTAAGGGGTGTATTAAGGAGTCAATTTTTTTATTTTGCCCAAAAACCAACTTAAGTTCGCATAATAAAGCCACACTGCCTGTATAAGCAAATACACTATATTGTCGGCAGGGTTTTGGCACTGCGACCCGGGTTTTTCTTTTCTTTATACCTGATCGAAAGTACGCACTTTCGGCTTCGATTTTAAGACAGAAAGCCTAGATAGATTGTAGATTATAGACGCTCGACATCTGAGGCAGAAAGCCATTAAATAAAGTTTATTCAATTCAGCAATACAATCAATGTGAACTCCAGCCTCTCTCAACACAGACTGCTACAATCTTTACAATATCAAAGTATGCAGCTTACATAACATAAACCGTTACACAATTCATTGAACAATACTGAATAACATTCGTTTAAAGGCCCCAGTACACAGTGGTCTGTAGTGGGCCATTCTTTCCAATGTGCAACTGTAGGCAACTATCACTTGGTGTTCACACAATGGACCATAGCTCATTTCTGCCTGGCGAAGCACTTGCGATGGACGTGGAAGTAATTACGGCCGCGGCTACTTATTTATATGCTGTTTACAAGTATTGTAGTATTATAAACCTAAAAGTCTCTTCATTGCTCCAGGATACTGACATTTTGGGCGATTAAAAATTTAAATAGTATAGCACGCAACAAAAAAAGTAGGTACCTGTCCAAACAATGGGCCACTGTGTGAACACCACAGGCCACGCTACACCACGATTCGTTTGAAGTGTGTCAAAAAAACCGACAACAAATGGATTGCGCACCACGATTCACAATTGTCCGCCACTACAGACCATTACCCCTTGTACACAATGGCGATGGTCTACAATGGCCCACTACAGACCACTGTGTACTGGGGCCTTAAGGTAGTACCCTCGCGACTGTCGTAGTAAAAAGTTTCTGCTGAAATGTACAGTACATGTAATTGAGAGTCGTTATTAACAAGCCCAATAATTTTTGCAGTTTCTGTACCAATTTTAGCCAATTCCGAGCGAGAAATCTGGCAACACTGTCGGAGCGCGTTGAGACATTTTATAGTACACTGTAAAAAATGAGAAGGGCGATTACATGGACAATCGCTGGTCTATATATAAACACGAAATTTGTTTAATTTCACAGCGAAAGTCCAAGTTTTTATACAGTTCTCCTTGTAAAAATAAATAATAGTGAACAAGTACCTAGAAAATTAAAAAAATTTTACTTTAACTTTCAATATAATTTTACACCCATTTTTTACAGTGTATGTTGTACTTCTACTATGGTATATCGTACTATAAGCAACCTAACCTTTACCGGGACATGTGTTTATTTATTTATCTACGTAAATTGACTCAGAAATATTATTGAAATGTCTGAAAAAGTACATTATAAAGAACGATTTATTTGAAAAAAAGTTCGCGATTTTTAAATAGATAAAATGTTGTACCTTACATAGCACGCGCACCTTATGCTTGTTTGGCGGGTTAGATAAGTATGCGTTGTTGCCAGATCGTTTATCGTATGACCTTACCTTTGCTGAAATCTGGTAAATTTTCCATTATTATTTATTAAATATCTCTGAAACTGTGTTGTAACTGTTAACGAGATTATTTTTAAAAAATTGTTTAGTTGTTAATTAACGTTACTTTAGTTTTTTAAAAAGATCCTAAGAAAAGTTTCTGAGATACAAAAATATTTGTCGGTAAACTTTTCGATACCCCGTATAAGAGCCTCAAAAAACTCGAACTTTGGAATTTAATGTGTTGTTCAAAAATTTCATTCTGCGCCAAACGATGCACAATTACATAAACATTATTCTGGCTAAATTTCAAACAAATCCTAAGAAAACGGGTTTGGCGAGGGTACTACCTTAAGGTAGTTGTCGTGGTTAAGGCACACCGTCAGAAAATTCTAAATTTTTGTATATACTTATTAAGGACATGATAATACAATTACCCTGAAAATTTGAAGTCGATCGACCGTATATAATCCGAGATAAATTCAATTAAAAATTGGATAATTAACATTGATTGTATACGATCTCTGTAGTTCTGAACCAGTTTCTTATTTATAAAAAAAGAACTAACTGTCAGAAACTTTCCAAAAACTGACAGTCTTTCAATGCATTTGTTATGAGTTTAAAAAAAATAAGAAACATTTTTTGACCGTCTAATTATTTATAAATAACGGTTTAAAGTTCAACAATTTATAGAAAAGTATACATGCATATACTGTATGGGTTACGTTTCCAGTGGTACAATCTTGCGTACAAATTATGGATCACTTAGCTACAAGCTAGTATACTTTTGTGGCGCGTATAATCTATAACTTTTTGACAATATTGTATCACGACAACTACCTTAAACACGGTCAAACATTCGTTTACACTTTGTAGTTTAATGTCAATTTTTGACGAACTTTTCAACTAATGCTACGCCACTGACGCCCAATGTCACAAAAGTTCACAGTGGCAATTTGAAGACGTGCTCACACGTTTAAATGGAATTTTCTATGTGTCACGTAATAAATGTACAAAATACGAGAAACAGCTATGGCCTATATGACAAAGCGAAAGTTTGGGAACCCGCGATATTCAGACCCCAGACCCAGTATCAAACAAAAGCAAGCAGCTTCAATATATTGGCTCCTGTCCTAGCACTGGCGTTATCAAGTTTCACAGAAAACATTAACTATAGAGTAGTGCCAAAACCCTGCCGACAATATAGTGTATTTGCTAATACAGGCAGTCTGGTTTTATTACATGAATTTAAGTTTGTTTTTGGTCAAAATAAAAAATTTAACCCCTTAATACACCCCTTAAATTAACAGTTTTTTAATTTAATTGTTTGTTTACTGTTTCCATAGCAATTTTGAATTTTATTCGTATGTATTTTTGCCACCCATACGAACTGAATAAGAACTTCGAAATTTGTTTAGTGCTGCCAACATAAGTCAGCATTTAGTTCTGACATTCATTTCTGAATACCCTTTATAGTTAATGTTCTAGTAAATTAATAATAATAATAATAATGCGTTTAACGTCCGTTTCTCGACTTTATGTCATAACAGACGCCATTCGCACCATTACTAATTTTTATCTACCACTAACACCCGTTATTTTCTACATTTTTTACAACTTCAACTTATGTAATAGCAATGGGCGAATGAAGGAATTACAGGAAATTAGGATATGGTAGGTAATTTTTGAACTAGGAGTTTGATAGGTAATCGGCCATGGCCTCAAATAAAGAACCATCTCGATATTTATCTGGAATTAATTGAGGAAAATCATGGAAAACCTCAATCAAGATGGCCGGTACAGGAATTACCGTTTCTCGGCGAGAGGCAGTAGGAAAAAGTCCCAGCCACATCTGCCCCCGCCGGGATTCGAATCCGGTACCTCCCGAATGCGAGTCTAGTGCTGTCACCACTACTCTACCCAGCTCGGTAGTAAACTAGTAAATTAATAAACCTGTAAAATATTAGTCTGTTTGTCCACAAAAACTACAAAAGTAAATCTGTGTTTGTTTGCACATCACAATATCACATCTAGACTTTAAATTACTGAACCGATTTTGATGAAACTAACAGCTTCACGGTTTGTTTTTTTTATTTCATTAAGGAATATCAACCTATCGACCTCAATTAAGGGTGCCCACATGGGTAGATCCTAGAGTTGGGTAACACAGATCTGAACCGGTTCAAAGAGCCGACTCCGACAGAAGATCCGAAAGAGCCGACTCACTTTTTTTTGAGCCGACGGATCAACGGATCCGCATAACTCAGTGAAACACTTAACACACAGAAGCACATTTTACACTTACGTATCAGTTCTCGCTTTGATGATCTGTCAGCTCAAATGACTCATGCATCACATGTTTGGCTATGCATTCTTGATTCTATATAGGTCGTGATATGATTGACTGAACTAGGTAACTCAGTGGCGGACTGCAGTAACATATTCAGAACTCGACTCTTTTTGAACCGGTTCAGTGAGCCGGCTCACATACGGGATCCAGATGCAAAGATGCAGATTACTAAAAAGACCATCTCTAGTAGATCCGCATCTACATTCAGCAGACTATCAATATTGCGTGGCTGATTAAAATATTGAACGGTCTTCCAGCTGACATCCATTAATTAACGACGTAACCTGTGTATAATACTCACCACGGTTCTAAAATGTTCTGAAGTTAGTCACAAACAGCGTCGCAAATGCATATTTTATATAGAGCCGCCCTGGTTGTTTTGTGGGAAAGGAAGACTCCCACCACCTCCCAGTTACCGGCACAGAACGTGCGCTCGTCGGTGATTGGTTATCGCTGGTTGTCGTGTCACTTGACGCTTTCCTGCTATAAAGTACAGTCCAGTACGCAATTGTTAAGTTGTTTCTTTGATTGTTAATTGATCAAGATGCCTAATACAATTTTGCATAGACAAGCACGAAAAATAATTTTTTGGATGACTTTAGGCAAGGAATTAGACCTTTAGATTAAAGAAAAATTAAAAATAATAATATAGCGCCAGTTTGTAGTTTTTCAACCGACTGTACCTGCGCAAGCCTCCATTTGCATCTAACTTCAGAACCTTTTAGAACCGTGGCGCGTATTATATTTAATGACCTCGGGTATTTTAGATGTTTTAGTAATGACATAAAACCTGCTTTAAAATTTATTTGTGTTGAAATTAATATTTAGACACTAATGTCTTCAGCAATCGAGCGTCTATAATCCTTTCGATAGCCTTAATAAAAGAACGCATATGTACAGACAGACATTTTCCCCTCTCATACAAAACTTCTAGTCCATGTAAAATGTCCTTGTGTCCTTGAAGGACCTACTACTGTCCTTGATGGATCCACCGTGGCGATTTTGTATCTTTTATTGGCAAAGCAAATAAAATTATTATTATTATTTTTGTGAATTCCGAGCCATTTCACGAAAAATTTCCGAACGCCCCGACACCCAAGATCCCGCCGTATTCGGAGTCAATAACTACGCCCTTTTCACCCCGTTTTGATATACAGACAGAACAGAATGGAGCTACCGAATTTTGTCTAGGGTTTGAAGCTGTGAGTGATATGTACAATTGAACCCCGATAAGTTAAAAACCCCTGTAAGTTAAAAATGTTTTGAATTCCCGTCCCTTGAAAGCATTACTTAAATCACAGAACCTCGGTAACTTAAACAAATATTTTGAACATCGCCCTCCAAACAAAAGGTTTTACCAAGAACTTAATTGATTTTCACTTTAGTCTTCCACTAAATCGCTTTACTGATTTCTTTCTTTAAATAATTGATTGTTTAAATAAATAAATAATTGATTCTAAATGAATAGATAAAAAAATTATGTAACCTCTATTGAACTAAATATCCTCTATAAAATGCACAAACCTCGGTAAGTTAAAAATTTTACTCTAACTTCAACTCTCGATAAGTAAAAAACCCGATAACTTAAGTTTTTTAACGTTTCCCTTGAATTTTAACTTATCGAGGTTCTACTGTATAAGTATGACCTTGGTCCTGATCTTGCAGAATTGGAAGACCAAAACCATGACAGCAAGACCAAGACCGATTTTGCTCATCACTAAAGTCAAGTAGCTTGAATATCATATCTCTAAAAGTTCCCTGCGACTTTTCCACGCGTTTCTCAGTTCCCTGGCTTATAAAATATTCCACATTTCCACACTTTATTTGACTCAACAATGTGCAATCCTTTTCGAAATCGGTCCCAAAACGTCGTCTCGAACGTCGGCCGACTCATCCCGAAAGTGTTGTGAAGTAACAGTCTAATCGGACAACGTTCAAGCTTAAATTTTTAACGTTTCCCTTAGATTTTAACTTATCGAGGTTCTACTGTACTATATCAAGGTCTATACCAAGCCTCCCCACCCCCTCTTTCACCCCTTTTCAACCTCTTTACCAACCAATCCCCGTGTTTTACGTTTGTGGATTCATCGAGGGTTTGTGTGAGTTTTTCGAAACTATGATAATTTCCCACCGTCTGTCTCGTGCGTCTCTGAAACCTTCCCTGATGACCAGCGTTGCCAGATGTTCCGATTTTGGCGGGACGTCCCGATTTTTAAATCAAAATTAAATGTCCCGCGCGGAACAGGCTCAGTCCCGCTTTTCGGGGATAACTCGACCGTGCGTAAATAATTATTCTCTTATTGTAAGTTGCAATTTTTAACACTCACTCCTCAGACTATTGTTTGAAACGCCATATTTTTCTAATGAATAAAACTTTTTTGATTTTGATTTCTGTTTTTTTTTTATTTTTTTATTCAGAAGACGAATAAGACAACTATTTAACGATAGGGTAAATCTGATTTAAAGTATCATATTTTTATTAAAATACATTTTCTATGGCTATTTTTGCTATCTATTGTCACGTAAACGTAATTTGAACTCAAATAAAAAGATAAATATTTAAAAACTTCTGATTATATACGTTTTTTTACTATGTCCCGCTTTCGACGAAAGAATCCCGCTTTTTTCACTCAAAAAGTTTCAAAATCCCGACTTGGCAAAAAAAAAAATCTGGCAACGCTGCTGATGACTCATATTATATTCAAAAGACTGAGCAAAAGAGGCCGTTTCGTTTACGCAAAATGCGTTTCATCGGACACACTGTACACTGGCTCTTAATTAGAACTGTCCGATTTTCGGTATCGAGTCGAAGGTAACCACACAAACTAACCGTTTATCTAAACAAATAATAATCGGACGCGTTTGACGGGTCAAAAGTGGAGAGGCCTGATTATCTCTCGACTTGTATTATAAATTTCAATTATTTTCTGTAAACACAAGGCCCAGTAATTACCGAGCACGTATATAATATATTAGTTTTATAACATAGAGATAGCCCTGGAGCTGTTAAACATTTTTAGGTAGGTATTTAAGCCACTGTGAAAATTTGTAAAATACCCCTTTAGTAATATCCGAATACAAAAACACAGACCTGGCTGAAGGGGAGCGGGGCTTAACCGATTTATTAAACAAATTGATCGCCTGGCAGGTAAAATGCCCCACCGAAACGACCTGTCTTTTTACCTCTTTAGTAACATCCGAATACAGAAATACAGACCTGTCTGAATGGTAGCGGGTCTTAACCGATTTATCAAACATATTGATCGCCTGGCAGCTAAAATGCCCCACCGAAACGACCTGTCTTCTTACTTCTTTAGTAATATCCGAACACAGAAACACAGACCTAGCTGAAGGGTAGCAGGGCTTAACCAACCATCAAATTTTTAATCACCTGGCACATGTTTTTTTGAGTATATCTATTTTTTGTTACCAATATTATTCTGTTTAAATTTCAAAGTGCCTCAGATGTATTTTTTCAGTCTTAAAAAATATAATTTTGCAAACACTTACCTGATTAAGAAATCTGACTTTTTTATTTTACAACTTCTTAAATACTAAATTTCAAGATCGTAAAATTTCAAAATGCCTCAAGGGCTTACTACTGTGAATGAAATTTTACTAATTTCAAATTATGAGAGTTGGTAAAGCCCAGTGCCGGATTAAGCCAGCGCGGGGCCTGTAGCAAATTCTGTCAAGGGGCCCTTGGTTAGCTTTAGGTTCTCGAGTTTAGGGTATTAAATAAAACAAAATTGTTACAAATGAACTTTTCTGGATTTAATATGGGCAAACTTAGATACAACACTTTCAATATCGACTTCTTTAAGCAAATCATGCTCTATATTCAACAAAGTGAGATGATTAAGACGTTCTTGGCCCATCGTGTTCCTTAATTCATTTTTAATACGTTTTAATGTTGAAAAAGAACGTTCGCCACTGCTAGTCTAAATATATCGATTATAATTAAACATTAGAACATTAACATTAAAAAGTTCGTAAAATACCTACTTATTTTTACGATTTAACGTGACGAAATCGAGTTTTAGATTTTCAAGTGGAAGTGAGGCATAGCCTAAGCGCTTCGCGTTTAAGGCATGCAAGATATTTTACGCTCCTATCTAAATTAATGTTTTTTTATTACGGTCAGACAGGCGTTGGAGCGCGGGGCCCACAAATTCGCGGGGCCCCCAAATTTTCGGGGCCCGTAGCATTTGCTACTCTTGCTACATGGCTAATCCGGTACTGGTTAAGCCCCGCTACAGTTCAGCCAGGTCTGTGTTTTTGTATTCGGATATTACTAAAGAAGTATTGTACACATTTTCACAGTGCCTCAAATACCTACCAAAAAATGTCAAACAGCTCTCCTACTAATAGATCGTATTCGTGGCATAGTTTTATCTAAGAAATCATTATAATAAATTTACTCGCTATTAGCAGAACGTAATGCATAGAGTTACGTATAATTACATCGTCAGACTGATCGATGTTTGTCTTCTACACACACGGCACGAAAACATTATTTGAATAATATACCAAGCTGGGTAGAGTAGTGGTGACAGCATTAGACTCGCATTCGGGAGGTACCGGGTTCGAATCCCGGCGAGGGCAGATGTGGCTGGGACTTTTTCCTACTGCCTCTTGCCGAGAAACGGTAATTCCTGTACCGGCCATCTTGATTGAGGTTTTCCATGGTTTCCCTCAACTAATTCCAGATAAATATCGAGATAGTTCCTTATTTGAGGCCATGGCCGAATACCTATCAAACTCCTAGTTCAAAAATTATCTACCTTATCCTAATTACCTATAATTCCTTCATTCGCCCATTGCTATTACAAAAAGTCGAAGTTTTAAAAAATGTAGAAAATTACGGCAAGTTGTTAATGGACAATAGTAATGGTGCGAATGGCGTCTGTTATGACATAAAGTCGAGAAACGGACGTTAAACGCATTATTATTATTATTATTATTATTTGAATAATATTTGGTGTGTTGGTGTATTAGTATAGATCAACGGTGGGCAACCCTCGACCTGCGAGTCCAGCGTCCGACCCTAGCCCTTGATCAGAGTAGAACGAAATTGTCTTTCAGCGCTTTTACTTCACGTAAATTGTACTTCGGTTTATGTTAAATAAATAATAATAGTCAAATTTTCAAAAATCAACTTTTATTGCAAACATCTTGTTACATTTAAATTTAATTAAGTAACTTCAATTATTATACTTATGCTTCTTTAACATAAAGAAAGTTATAAATATGATCAATATTTGGTGTTAATTTCAATCAGTCACTAAATAATAAAATCTTGATTTTCGCATTTGACTTTTTGGTGCCCTTGCCACCTGACGCCTAGATCGACCGCTCCTCTAGCCCCAGAGCCGGCGCTGCGGAGTCCCCTACAGCCCGCGAAAAGTTTCTATCCGGTCCTCGAGATCTGAAAAGAAATTATAAATATTATTCAACGTTATTCGTCTAGTTTAAATTTATTATTAAAAGCAACATTTATATGTGCATAATTTAGTACTAATGTTAAAAGTTAAAACTAACATAATTTGGAAAACAAGTTGCGTTTAAGCACCATACAAATTGAACAAGATATAACAAAAATCTTTGCAGCACCAGATTTATCATTAAGCAAATACTTTTTTCACTTATACATGTGTCTATTGTTTTATACCAGAAATCAATACAGTAATTAACTTTTTTTTAATTATTTCATTTTTACAGTTACAGGTCTCAAGAAGGTGTATTTTATAGACGCTCAACAGCTGAGGTTATCAGCGGACAGACAGCGGAACCTTAGTAATAAAATAAAACTCCGCTCCTCTTTCACAAATTTTGAACCTGAACCCTCTTTAACAAATTTCAAACTCGGTCCTTTCACAAATTACGAACTATACCTCTCTTTCATAAATTTAAAACTCTGCCCCTCTTTCACAAAATCGGTAAAGCAAAAGAGAAAAATAGTACCATTGCTTAATCGATTTTTCTTTGCTCACAGATCGGAAGATATAATCAGGCTCCTTGCTTCACCAATTTTATTCTTTGCTTGACCGATTTAACGATCAGTAAAGCAAAGAATAAAATTGGTAAAGCAAGGGCCCCGATTATATCTTTGCTTCATAGATTTTCCGATCTGTGAGCAAAGAAAAAAACCGGTTAAGCAATAGTACTGTTTTTTTTCTTCGCATATGCTTCACTGCTTCACCGATTAATAAACGGTGAAGCATATGCTTCATTGCTTCACCGATTAAAAAACGGTGAAGCATATGCTTCATTGCTTCACCGATTTAAAAATCGGTGAAGCATATGCTTCACCGATTAATAAACGGTGAAGCATATGCTTCATTGCTTCACCGATTAAAAAACGGTGAAGCATATGCTTCATTGCTTCACCGATTTAAAAATCGGTGAAGCATATGCTTCACCGATTAATAAACGGTGAAGCATATGCTTCATTGCTTCACCGATTAAAAAACGGTGAAGCATATGCTTCATTGCTTCACCGATTTAAAAACGGTGAAGCATATGCTTCATTGCTTCACCGATTTAAAAATCGGTGAAGCATATGCTTCACCGATTAATAAACGGTGAAGCATATGCTTCATTGCTTCACCGATTAAAAAACGGTGAAGCATATGCTTCATTGCTTCACCGATTTAAAAATCGGTGAAGCATATGCTTCACCGATTAATAAACGGTGAAGCATATGCTTCATTGCTTCACCGATTAAAAAACGGTGAAGCTTATGCTTCATTGCTTCACCGATTTAAAAATCGGTGAAGCATATGCTTCACCGATTAATAAACGGTGAAGCATATGCTTCATTGCTTCACCGATTAAAAAACGGTGAAGCATATGCTTCATTGCTTCACCGATTTAAAAATCGGTGAAGCATATGCTTCACCGATTAATAAACGGTGAAGCATATGCTTCATTGCTTCACCGATTAAAAAACGGTGAAGCATATGCTTCATTGCTTCACCGATTTAAAAATCGGTGAAGCATATGCTTCACCGATTAATAAACGGTGAAGCATATGCTTCATTGCTTCACCGATTAAAAAACGGTGAAGCATATGCTTCATTGCTTCACCGATTTAAAAATCGGTGAAGCATATGCTTCACCGATTAATAAACGGTGAAGCATATGCTTCATTGCTTCACCGATTAAAAAACGGTGAAGTATATGCTTCATTGCTTCACCGATTTAAAAATCGGTGAAGCATATGCTTCACCGATTTAAAAATCGGTGAAGCATATGCTTCACCGATTAATAAACGGTGAAGCATATGCTTCATTGCTTCACCGATTAAAAAACGCTGAAGTATATGCTTCATTGCTTCACCGATTTAAAAATCGGTGAAGCATATGCTTCACCGATTAATAAACGGTGAAGCATATGCTTCATTGCTTCACCGATTAAAAAACGGTGAAGTATATGCTTCATTGCTTCACCGATTTAATAATCGGTGAAGCATATGCTTCATTGCTTCACCGATTAAAAAATCGGTGAAGCATATGCTTCACCGTTTAAAAAACGGTGAAGCATATGCTTCATTGCTTCACCGCTTAAAAAACGGTGAAGCATATGCTTCATTGCTTCACCGATTAAAAAACGGTGGAGCATGTTTCATTGCTTTACCGATTAAAAAATCGGTGAAGCTAATGTTTCACCGATTATAAAACGGTGAAGCATATGCTTCATTGCATCACCGTCAACAAAACGGTGAAGCATATGCTTCGGCGATTAAAAAAACGATGAAGCATATGTTTCATTGCTTCAACGATTGCTTCTCCGGTATATATAATATATATAAAACATGGAGACACAGGTACAGCTAATTTCTCAATGTTTAATTAATATCAATTAACCCTTTGAAGGCAGATTTTTTAATATTGTACTATTTTATGTTTGGGCTTATAAAACAAACTCAAAGTAGCTCAGAAGGCACTAAAAAAATTTTTTTTTTTTTTTATTTTGCATACAGAAAAAAAATGAGGTGGTACCACTATGTTACCACAAAGCAGCACAATATGACTAACTCAAAAAAGAAATACATATGTAAATTTTTATTACTTCTCATTACGATAGCCTTATTAACTATTTTTGGCATGAAATTTTTGGAAGCAGTTTTTTTTATCTGACAGGCACAGCCCTACTTCACAGCTGGAGCAAAACCATCTGGTTCTGTGTTGTTCCGCCTTCGAACTGCACAAGGCACATCTCCTGGAGGTGCCATGCAATGGCATGTGTGCTGCCTTGTCCCACCTTTTCTCCAGAGGAATATTTTTTTTAAATTTGCTCACTGGAGTTTCTGCACTAGGCCTGCCCTTCCTGGGTATCTCAGAGCCAGTTCCTACCAATCCGTTCACAACTGCGATTCGAAAATTTTTTAGTTTCATGGTATTCTCACCAGATCTTTCTGAAAAAATTATGAAAGAGTTGACAACTGCGACATCTACAAAGTGCCAAATAATCCTATGCCACCATTTTCGGCTCTTTCTGTTGATCTCGTAAGTAGTTTTTAGTTGGTCGAATTTGTCCACGTATCCCATGCTAGAATTGTAATTTATTACCATTACTGGGCAACGAATAGTCTCTTTTTCGCCATCTTTTTTCTTTCGATCTGCTGTTTCAACAAGGTCAGGTCTATGAAAATTGCTGGCGAATAACACAGATCTTCTGTCCATCCATTTCATAAATGAAATTCCGTCATCCGTTATTCTCCAATCATCGTCACCTCGTTCCATAGATTTATCTGTTTTCAGATCATTCGGTATTCCGATTCTTTTTTTTCTGATAGTCCCACACGCGTATATTTTTTTCGTTTTAAGTTCTCGTAAAAGGGGTAGGGTGGTAAAATAATTGTCAAAATAAACGTGATGATTGCCTCCTTCAAGTGATCTGGTCAAATCCGTCACAACTCGAGGCCCCAAGTTTTTTTCAGGCACATTGCCCACTTTGCCTGTATAAATTTGAAATTCGTCCACGTACCCAGATACTGAAGCCCGAACCCAAACTTTATATCCCCTCTTTATGGGTTTATTGGGCATGTACTGTCGTAGTGTAGACCGGCCTTTGAAACGTATCATTGATTCATCTACGGAAATTACTTTTGATGGCGAATAATACGTGGAAAATGTTTCCGAGAGCTTGTCCAAGAACGGCCTGATCTTATATAATTTATCATAGTTAGGGTCACCTCGTTTTGGCTGGAGGATGTTGTCATTTATGTGTAAATTTCCCAATAGCCAGTCAAAACGGGTACGGGCCATCAAGCTTGAAATATAAGTATCTCTCAGTTCAATTCTAGTTGACCAGAAGTCTCGGTAACTTGGCATTCGCTTTATGCCCATGATAATATTTATAGCAAAAAAATTTTTAATTTCATTGGTGTTAGTAGGCAAAAAAGACTTCCCGGTTCTAGAACTAGTCGCATAGAGGTTTGTTTGGTAGGCGATATGTTCGAATAAAGTATCCGGAAATAAACACAAAAATATCTCTACAGATAGCTCGACATTTTCAGGTATATTGCAAGGCCCACATTGTTTATTGAATTCTCCTGGTGCTGTATAATTTCGCACTTGATGCCGCCAAATAAATTTGTGCTTGTTCAGTTCCGCTTGTAATTCTGAAAGAGGAACAAGATCTTCGTCAAGGAAATCATCACTATCCTGGTCGTAATTGCCGTTATTGTTGTCATCCATTTCAGCTTCAACAATATTGTCACTTTGATTGACAAAAATTTCATCATCTTCTTGATCGCCTTCTTCATTATCTTCAGATTCATCCCCGGATGGTATTTCTTCAAATATCATATTTTCGAACTCATCGTACTTCATATTTTCTAAGTCTTTGTAGCTCCATTTTTTCACTGAAACGACAATAAGTACAAATATTATTTTTTCCAGGTGGTTGTAGCGTGGTGGTGTTGTTTGACACCATCAGATTTATAGAAAAAAAATACATTTGCAAAGCAAAAAGTACGTGATCGTTACAAAATTCAATAAACAGGAACTATATATTACTAATAAATATCACTTACCGGCCATTTTTTCCGAAATTCACAAAATTCAATAATTCACAAGTTGAACGCACTAAATCACACCAAAAACAATGTAACACTATGACAAAAGCCAATTTGACAGCTATTTGTATTCACACAAGTCCGCAATATATTTTTTTTCCGATAGATGGCACTACAATATACCTATTGACTACGTGGTATCATGCTGAAACCTCACCGCTCCTCGGAGAAAAATATTTAAAAAGGTGGTAACACCTTGATACCACTATGCTTCAAAGGGTTAAACACTGAGATACAGCTGTTATACACAGTTGGAGGATATTATTATTAATAATAGTAATTTTGTTACTTTTATCAAAGCGGCCTCTTTATTGTTCTGAAATGCGGTGTCGTAATTTGTCCACTCGCTAAACTGTTCATGCAATTCAAATATTCAATAACAATTTACACATAACACGCATATAGCCTTAGTAGCTGAGCGTTTAAAATAATAATAAAGAATTACACATAATAATAGTTAGTACATATCTCCATATTAATGTTTAAAAATCATACATAGGTGTAATATTTGTGAATAAAATGCAGTTTTCGTAAGTTTCGCGAATTTAAATAAATCC
The DNA here is from genome assembly GCA_034508555.1 of Venustoraphidia nigricollis. Lineage (NCBI taxonomy): Eukaryota > Metazoa > Arthropoda > Insecta > Raphidioptera > Raphidiidae > Venustoraphidia > Venustoraphidia nigricollis. Next base: position 3,999,337 of record JAVRKA010000025.1, on the reverse strand, counting down.
AGTTTAGTTTTTGCACCGACAGATCTTATTTGCTGAAAACTGCAAAGGTTAAAAGTTAAAACAGTATTTATGATTTTGTAATATTTTCTGAAAAATGTATTTATAGTATTTAAGTTATCATTATATGTACATATTTTAATTTGATAGAAACATATTGCAATAAAGACACTTAAATAAAAAAAAGTTTTTTTTTAATCTGCGTTGAAACTTTTCCGAAGTAATAGTATAGTGAAAATTTGTAAGTTTTTAGTGTTTTGGCAGGTGATTGTAAACCTGTTAGTTCACATAAAATGGTTGCCGTACTAGTCTCATACTGACCCGTACTATAGCTGCTATGTGTTACACACAGACCATTATTGGGGAACCCGTGCAAATTGTATTTTGTAAATCCCGTAATAGAACTGAAACTGATATTGGTACAACCTTGGGTGTATTGATAGCAATTTGAAATTTCTGGAACATGTAAATAACTTATGTAGGAAATTAAGTCGAAATTGTTATCAAATACGAATACTGCGAAATTACGTAAATGAAGAACAACTCATTATGTGTTATTACGCACATTAGTACTTTCTCGCTAATCCGCAACCATCCCAACCATCGGCGGATTATAATGTACAGGAACAACAAATTTATAATACATTTTGTATTAATGTTTAATAATTAACAAACACGTAACATTAATTGCTCAGATTTCGAAAAAAAGTGCTCTAGCTTAGCTTGTTTTTACCAGAATATATCTTCTTAATTAAACTTGATGCAGACTAAAGATTGGTTGCTTATGACAGTTCGTCATACGCCTGAAAGAAAGCAAGGATGGCGGATTATCGAGCTGATGATTTTCAATGACGGCGGATTACAGAACCTAATCATGACAAATCCAGATTCGCAAAAAAACGGCGGATTATAGTTATAGTTGTCGGATAGTCGAGCGGTAGATTAGCGAGAGAGCACTGTGTTCTAATTCGGGGCAGATATATGTTACGAAGCCATTAGAGTTCTTCTAACACAAAAAATATCATTCACACAAAATATATAAAATTAGTAAAACAACATCTTGTAAAGATCTTTTCACGAGAAATAAAATCTTAGCTTTTCCAGCAATGTACATGTTTTAGAATTAATAGATCTAAAGTAACTTACGGATATTTCACCAAACTAGCTTCTAGGGAGCATTCATAAACCACGTAGCTTGATCAAGAGGAAGGAGCAGGGCCGTCTTTAACCTATTGAAGGCCCTGGGCATTTTAGGACTATTACGGAAGACTATTTTTTCTTAAAAAAAGATTAAATTACTAAGCAAATCAATAATTAACAAATACATTAAAAATAAAAGCATAGTTACTTTCTTACCACAACAGTTTAGTGTTTTGCTGAAGATGGGAGCTTATAGTCCAGCAGCCACCGCCTGTTTTTTTAAGTGATTAATAACAGGCTGAATCTTCGTGAATTCGTTCGGTTCGACGAGACGCTCAAGTTTTTCCTCTGTCCAAATTTTCAAAGAGGTATGTAATGAACTGCGCTCTCGAAATGTACATCCACTGAATAAAACTGTTGTGGTAAGAAGTAACTATTCTTTCTTTTATTTTTATTGTTCCAACCACAGTGCTCTTAATATTTATGATAACAAATACATTGTTAAAAAATTTATCGATATATGATATTTGTCGACAATATCAGTTATAGAATGTTGATTTGGCAAGAACTAGGGGGCCACATCGATCGCGGGGCCCTGGGCACGTGCCCAGTGGGAAAGATGGCCCTGGGAAGGAGGGATCAGTTCGACTGCTACGTGAGGGGCAGGGGGAGTTGGAGTCAAGCTACGTAATTTTGTCATGTATTTTATTTGCCACAATGAAAATAATTGGCAGAATAAGTTGAATATTTATTTTCAAACATTGGGTACTGTTATTTGCTAACAGAAAACACAAAATGTCTTCTGGACTTGATAATAAAAAACTATGTTCCATACGGGGGGGGGGGGGTCGTAGGAAAGGCTACATGAACGCTCCCCTATATGAAAAAATACCAATTTATAACGTCTATAAAGTTTTTGGTAATTTCCCAAAAGAAATTCAAGATGAGGACCGCTACAATAAGTTAAGAGCATTATCGAAAGAATATTTGATAAATTTATTGCCATATTCCATAAACGATTTACTTTACTAATTATACAGTAGAACCTCGATAAGTTAAAATCCAAGGGAAACGTTAAAAAAATTAAGTTATCAAGAGTTGAAGTTGTTAGAGTAAAATTTTTAACTTACTGAGGTTTGTGAATTTATAGAGGATGTATTTAGTTTAGACTAAAGTGAAAATCAATTAAGTTCTTGGCAAAACCTTTTGTTTGGATTAATATAGATACTATTTATTTATTTCATTGTATTTTGACGCTTTTGTAAACCATGTTTGGACTTATACAAATAAACATTATTATTATTATAGCATATTTTTTTATTTAATTTTTATACCAATCACTATATTCATATATCCATGGGTACCGACTTTTAACAGAAATTACATGCAAACTACTCGTAAGATAGACCTATGGGAGTGAAAACGGGGACATATTGAACAGCTAGTAAACAGTTCACCTTAAGGCTGTCGGAACGCTCTGAATTTAAGCCACACTACGAGGCTAAAAAATACTGTTGCAAGTGTGTCGCTGTCAGTTGATTACTCTAAATTTTGGAAATATTTTGGAAATTTAAAAAACTTTTCCGAAAAAGGAAGAGTCACTTTATGTTTGTGATAGAACCATTTTGTGAAATAAGTACGAATAAGGTCGCAGTGTGAATCGTACACAAATGACAAAAGTAGTCCATTAGAGACCTAGATTTGATCTTCCTTATAGAGAAAGAATTTTTGCAAAATGTTGACGAATAAATCTACAATCAGTTATCAGCCGAAGCCCTATTTTTGGTTTAAATTCAGAGCGTTCTGACAGCCTTTATCGTATAATACGCGCTACGGTTCTAAAAGGTTCTGAAGTTAGTCACAAACAGCGTCGCAAATGCATATTTTAGAGCCGTCCTGGTTGTTTTGTGGGAAACGAAGACTCCCACCACCTCCCAGTTACCGGCACAGAACGTGCGCTCTTCGGTGATTGGTTTATCGCTGGTTGTCGTGTCACTTGTCGCTTTCCTGCTATAAAGCACAGTCCAGTACGCTATTATTAAACTGTTTCTTTGATTGTTAATTGATCAAGATGCCTAATACAGTTTTGCATAGACAAGCACGAAAAATAATTTTTTGGATGACTTTATGCAACGAATTAGACCTTTAAGATGGCGGTTCGCGCCGCGACAGAGACAGGAGACCGAGACCGAAGACAGAGACGGGAGACCGAGACAAATGTCTCCGTCTCCGGTGGTCTGTTGTGTACCGAGACCAAAGACTTCTGTTCATTCAGTTTTGTTGAGTCGCTAGAGTTAATCGTGTCGTGTTCTGGAAAATTATTAATCCACAGCGTAATGGAAAGCCATTCAGTTATGACTATTGGAAGAAGAAGAAGATGATGACTTGCTATTATGTTATTATTATTATTATTATGCTTTTCCAAATATTATCCTTCAAATTTTCATCTCTGTATGCGTCAAGTTGAGAATTAAGTACCGCAGGATGTTGTCTAATTATTTCAATCAATTTATCGGTGTCTTCATCAGAAAACGACGTCATTTTTCACAATTTTGCACGTGCGTCTCGAGCGAGACGCGAGACAGTACTAGTCCGGGGTAGAGACCGTCTCGCGGTCTTCTGTCTCGCGTCGCGGTCTCCTGTCTCGGTCTCGCTCGCGAACTGACACACATAGAAAACCTAAGGTCAAGTAACGGTCTCGGTCTCCAGTCTCTGTCTCAGGTCTCCTGTCTCTGTCGCGGCACGAACCGCCACCTTTAGATAAAAAAAAATAATATAGCGCGAGTTTGTAGTTTTTCAACCGACTGTAACTGCGCATGCCTCCATTTGCATCCGAGCCTTTTAGATCCATGGCACGTACTATATTCGACGACATAACAATTCGGTATCAAGAATATCAACAAGAAAACCTGGAACGCAGTACTAACTGCGACGACGGACGGGCAGGAGAGATAATCGGCGAGGAAATTGCTATAATCTCACATGACTTTATGTAACATAATGAGCATTTAATTTCATAATATCTAAGTAAATTATACCTGTCATAATTCTCATCAAGTGCATGGTGGAGCGGCACGCCAACTCCTCGCTTCATTCGCTCTTGCGTGAACGGAGCGAGTCCAACAACAAGCGCGGCGTCGCTGCATTAAAGGCCGGTTCACATCGGTCGACCGCGCATTATTGTTCGACAATGCATCTCGCGTCGCAGTGCCAAAACCCTGCCGACAATATAGAGTATTTTGTAATACAGACAGCGTGACTTTATTATATGAATTTGTTTTTGGAGAAAATAAAAAAAAATAACCCCTGATTACAGCCCTTAAAATAATATGTTTTCTTAATTCCAATGTTTCGTCTCTGTTTTATCAATTAATCATCTACACAAAATTATGTACGAGCCTTCAGTAAGTATAAATTCTCTAATCACAAACGTTTTCTTAAAACTTATAAGTCCAGTCCTGCCGAGCTGATTTTATTAAAATTTTAGGAGCGTCTTTTAATTGATACTACAAGGTCAAATTTCAATTTTGAATAAATTCCGAGAATATTTTCGGTGTATTTGAGCTTCGAAACAATTTTTAGCCCCTAAATACACCCCATAAGATGGTCCAATTAGGTCCATTTTAAATATGGTTCGTGTAGTGATGTGTCAAATTTCATTTCGGTTAAGTCTGTCGAAAATTATATAAATCTATAGATGTTTTTACCTTTGTTCCATTAAAACTTATTAACTATGCATCCGATTGAAATAATATTTTGTATCCATATAGGGAATACTCAAACTTAAATTATAGCGGACTTATTTTTAAGGGGTTGGGGGGTAACATTCATAAAAGATGCGCTGTCTGTATTTATGAAATTGCTTAAACAAAAAGCGGGTAAAATTACTCTTCTTAGAACATAAAGAAATACATTTCCGACTGTCTTTTGAACACACATATAATACTCGCCACGGTTCTAAAAGGTTCTGAAGTTAGTCACAAACAGCGTCGCAAATGCATATTTTAGAGCCGTCCTGGCTGTTTTATGGGAAAGGAAGATTCCCACCACCTCCCAGTTACCGGCACAGAACGTGAGCTCGTCGGTGATTGGTTTATCGCTGGTTGTCGTGTCACTTGTCGCTTTCCTGCTATAAAGTACAGTCCAGTACGCTATTGTTAAGTTGTTTCTTTGATTGTTAATTGATCAAGATGCCTAATACAGTTTTGCATAGACAAGCACGAAAAATAATTTTTTGGATGACTTTATGCAAGGAATGAGACCTTTAGATAAAAGAAAAGTTAAAAATAATAATATAGCGCGAGTTAGTAGTTTTTCAACCGACTGTACCTGCGCAAGCCTCCTTTTGCATCTAACTCCCGAGCTTTTTAGATCCATGGCACGTACTATACTAGTTGAATAAATGTTTCCATCTGCACCCAAGGTTCCGTCTTTTCAAGCGATTTAACTGAACTAGTTAAAATTTAAAAATTCACAAAAAACGTTGACGAACATTTTTCTATACAAAGATAGGATTGATTGGGACGATGATAAAATATTTGCGATGTGAATCCGGCTTAATAATGAGCATTTTGTTAACGTTTATGTTAAAATGCCTAAACGCAGCCTAATTTCCAGATGTTACATTTAATTTCGGAAACTTAAATTTATTTGGAATTACTATTACATAATAGCTTTAAACGAACTAAGCGCAGTCATAAATGGAAATACGACGTCTTCAATGGCAACACACCGGAGTCAAGGTCAGTAGATTACAGAGGTTGCTTCGTTCCGTTGGATGGTAGAAGGGGATGCTGTCATCCAGCGGCAACGGTTGTTGTTCATAAATTTTATTGGCAGTTTTAAACAAATGTTAACGAAATTAAAAGAGAGTATACTTATATTGTTTGCAATACATTGGCAGTTCAACGTACAAAATTTACACAGTCCTATATTTAAACATAAATGCCATTTCTGATATTGTCAGTATAGGTTGATAAAAATACGAACGGTCCGCCAGCTGATGTAATTCCCGCGCTTATGATTGGTCAAATAGAACATGGCAACCTCTGTAATCAACTAACCTTGGGTAGGTACCGCCTATATATTAAAAAAGTAGTCACAAATCACCAAAAAACAAACATATTTTTCTCGACGCATGAGAGCATGATTCAAACTTTTTAAATGATGATGCTAACACGGTTAGCGGAACGTGCGTCGATAAAAGTGTTTTCATGTTTTCTGGTTACTTTTTTAGTACAGCTGCGTCTTCACACTTAAAGTGCACACCCACTGAATCGGATCGGCACGTCCCACTGGATGTAGTCTAGTCGATCCGAGCCGACTAGTGCGTGGGAAGTCATTTAACTCCATGTATCCCAAAACGGTCTATCGCGCCGAGTCGATCCGACCTGATTCAGTGGTTGTGGATCTTAAAGATTCCAGTCGACTTCAAGGGAGTATTATTGACAAAACAGTCATGAATTGATTTTTGCATTGTTTATTTTTTTGCATCATTAACTGAACTTCAAAAAACCAGTATCTAATTAATTAAAAGCCTCCACTTTGACCCAATACTGCCGAAATTTCAAGAAAAAACAAGTATTTAGAAAATTTGCCCGAACTAAGGTACAGCTCCTCGATAGGTAAGTACTCAAAATTTATTTTTGTGGGACCCGAAAAAAACAGCGATGAAAAATTTTTTCGAGAAAATTCAATTTAATTTACGAACACATTTTAGAAAAAACCTTTAACCATGGCTTCTTCAACATCTTAAAAAATTAGCAAACGTTGTAATTCGTGTAATTAATGCCGAATTTGTATTTATTTTTTAACAAAAATAATTAATAGAACATATCACGATAATTAGAAAATGAGTTATTAATAAATAAATCAATTTGCAAGTTCGAGACGTCGCAAATTATCAATTTCTTGGACTTCCGGTATTGAGTAAGTATCAATTTGAGCCATTTTTTGAACAGCTTGTATAACAAATTATTATATAGATTAACTTAACTCGAGAAAACTACCTGACTAATATGCCTTAATGTACGGTTTACATTAGAATGTGACCTTATTGCGCGGTTCTACAGCATGTGCTCTAACAAAGGTTCCCTTGTCGTACCACCAGACTGAATTCCTTCGGATCGTCCGCATTTTTTTATAGCATCGTCATACCCATTTGTAAAATTGTAAACGTTATATCATAACCGAATTCATATATTCGTGAATTATTTAAGAATATAACTTAAAAAAAAACATTGAAATCTTGCCAAAAAAGGACCAAATTCGAAGAACAAGTTGGTTTATCGGCTTTTCCGAAAATAAAGAAGTGAGATTTGAGAAGGTTCGAGGCTGGAAGGTAATGGAGGGTTGGTCAAAGAGAACAGTAAATAGTATAGGTGCCTGTCTAAGGGTTGTTAGGTGCTGATCCAAGGGTTAGTATAGGTACCTCTCCAAGGGTATTGGAGGGCTGGTCGAAAAAAACGGCAAATCCCGACCGGCTTCCAACACCAGTCAAAAAGGCCGCCTTGTTTAACAATGCTCCAATGACTCTGGCCACACATTCGTCAATGATCTTTTAATAAAATAATCAAGTAACATAATAACACAAAAAGTCACTGGCGTCTAACTAAATTAAAGTAAGCGACATCACAAAACATCGATGAGAGGGACGGGATTCGAACCCAGTACCACAGTTATAAAGCTTACTAGCTCGCATATGTTTAAAGTCGGCAGAACCCAAAGAATATTTCTTCGCAAATTTTGGGGATATAAGACTTAAGGCACAAAAAAATCTTTGTATTTTATCTGCATACTACTGTAGTACGGATAGAAAATACGTCATCCGTTTATCTGTCAACCCAGTTACATCGTTCGAGTAAACGTAAGAAACATTGATTATTAGAGTTTAAAAAAAAATAAAACAACACGCTTTTATGAACTAAAAAATGCAAAATAATTTGACAACAAAATTAGCTTTACTGTAAAAAGCGTGGAGTGCTATCTACTTAAATTTTCATAATTAGCTAGTAAATGAAAAACTTATTACCGATACTAAGCACTCCACGCTATTTACAGAAAAGTTAATTTTGTTGTCAAATTATTTGGCATTTTTAGTTCATAAAAGCGTGACGTTTTAGTTTTTTTAAACTCGAATTGTAATTCACATTAATGTTTTTGGTGCGATTTTTAATTTAGCGACCCGGGTCCATTGAAAACGGTAAGAAGTCGATAGATAGATTGTAAGATTATAGACGTTCAACATCTGAGGTCATCAGCGTCTATATAAGAAGTCGAGAGGTCGCATTGGAATCACAGGGCACCGATTTGAGCGACAACCAATACTTGGCAAACAATTATTATACGCAATCACAGTCTATCGACCGTAAACTCAGTCTTGTAATAAATAGGAAACTGGTTTCTGATATTTTGAAACAATAATTATACGTTTTCAGTCTGTAATGGGATATATGGACGGTGTGATGCTGCACGGACATTCTGCGGAGGCTGGATGATAAACAGAACAGATGATTCAACGGCGGGGAAATATAGGAGAATTCTTGGTAACGCAAACTTAAAGGGGAAATTATTAAAAATAACTAAAACAACACGCTTTTACGAAGTAAAAAATGCTAAATAATAATAGTAATAATGCGTTTAACGTCTGTTTCTCGACTTTATGTCATAACAGACGCCATTCGCACCATTACTATTTTTTCATCTACCACTTCCCGTTATTTTCTACATTTTTTTACAACTTCCACTTATGTAATAGCAATGGACCAATGAAGGAATTATAGGAAATTAGGATAAGGTACGTAATTTTTTAACTAGGAGTTTGATAGGTAATTGGCCATAGCCTCAAATAAGGAACCATCTTGATATTTATCTGGAATTAATTGAGGGAAACCATGGAGAACCTCAATCAAGATGGCCGGTACAGGAATTACCGTTTCTCGGCGAGAGGCAGTAGGAAAAAGTCCCAGCCACATCTGCCCCCGCTGAGATTCGAACCCGGTACCTCCCGAATGCGAGTCTAGTGCTGTCACCACTACTCTACCCAGCTCGGTGTTTTTATGAAGCAAAAAATGCAAAATAATTGGACAACAAAATTACCTTTACAGTAAAAAGCGTGGGGTGCTACATAACTTATATTTTCATAATAGCTCTACGTTTACAATTAGCTAGTAAATGGAAAGTTTATTACCGATATTAAGCACTCCACGCTTTTTACAGTAAAGCTAATTTTGTTGTCAAATTATTTTGCATTTTTTAGTTCATAAAAGCGTGTTGTTTTAGTTTTTTTTTTTAACTCTAATTTTAATTATAAGACTAGAAAACAATATTGAATTGAACTATGAGGTAAGCAAGTCAATATACGTAATATAGAGCGTGTTAGCTTGTTTGCTGTAATTTTTCAAGTTTTTTATCCTGAAGGTCCTGATCAGGATAATGGGACAAACTTATTAAATTATTGTATTGTCAATGTGTCAGTTTAATTTGACGTTTTGAAGGGGGTGAATTTCATGTTCAAAGATTCCTTTACAAACAAACAAACATACAAGTGAAGCTAATAAAAGCGTGTTAAAAACAGCATTTGAATTATAGTCAAAAATTCAAAACAAATGTTGATTTTTAACACAACAAACCGCATTGGGCGTTATGCTACTGTTAAACAAAACACTGTCCACACATATTTTGACGTCAGCAATATTCAAACATCACGAATCGAATGTTAACCGCTAATGATAGTCATTTGTTGTTCGCCCGATCTGTAGTTAATTTGTAGTTTAGTTACAAATTTTATCCCCAGGCACGGTAATTTATAAAATTACCCGCCATAAGACTTCAAAATAAACACAAGAAAACAAGTTACAATCGACAACGACGCAAGGAGAGAGTCGAGATCGTGTTCTGTTTATTTAAATAACTGGTGTCGCCGTACCAATATAAGATTACAGTCGGCGCACCGCTCGACCCGTATGCCTACACCGGTGCAATTTAATTGTGGTACATATTAACAGTGTATGGCTAGTTTGGAATTAAGTATAGCCATAATAGTAGCGTGCTTGTTAACACCTCCATTTTTTTTTTTTTTTTTGGTACAACAAACTCATGCGTTGCTGTAGTCTATACTCCTTTCCTCCCACTCGCTTTTCGCAAACAATGTGCGATATTATTTAAATAATATTATATTATTACCGAGAAAATTACTGAACTGGTCATTGCGGAATTTATTTCTGCAGTTTGGTTTGATTAAAAGATCATGATGAGATCTTAAGAGATTAAGCACGGTTCGTCTTGGTCGACTTTGAGATATAGACTGCAAATCATAGACGCTCGACAACCGAGGTTAATAACTTCCCAGTATATTGCGAAGTTATTGTACAATGGGTCCAAAAATCGAAATCAAAATACAGTATAATCGCGATAATATGAATATAATAATAATGCGTTTAACGTCCGTTTCTCGACTTTATGTCATAACAGACGCCATTCGCACCATTACTATTTTCCATCTACCACACTTCCCGTTATTTTTCTACATTTTTAAAACTTCAACTTATGTAATAGCAATGGGCGAATGAAGGAATTATAGGAAATTAGGATAACGTAGGTAATTTTTGAACTAGGAGTGATAGGTAATCGGCCATGGCCTCAAATAAGGAACCATCTCGATATTTATCTGGAATTAATTGAGGGAAACCATGGAAAACCTCAATCAAGATGGCCGGTACAGGAATTACCGTTTCTCGGCGAGAGGCAGTAGGAAAAAGTCCCAGCCACATCTGCCCTCGCCGGGATTCGAACCCGGACCTCCCGAATGCTAGTCTAGTGCTGTCACCACTACTCTACCCAGCTCGGTGATAATATGAATATGTACTCTTAAGAACGACTCAGTAACATGAACATAATTTTTCTACAAAAGTTAACGCTACACAAAAAAGGTATCTTGTGATTTTTTGCTAAGTTTACTGGTTCAAAAGTTTTTCAAGATTAAAGTTTAAACTTTATCTTCGGAAAACTTTTGAACCAGTAAAATTAGCGAAAAATCATAAGATACCTTTTTTGTAGAGCGTTAAATTCTCTACAAAAATAAGTACGTCTCATTTTTGTAGATTCATTTGTCTCCAAGTTTTAAAATTTGGAAGAACAAAAGGAGTTTTTCACATGTTATTTTCCATCAGAAACTTTGGTTGGAATGCGGACTATCTTAGAGTTAATATTAAGAGCTCAAATTTTCAGAGAATTTTTTTTATCAATTTGGAAACGTTTAGCCCTCTGGGAGCAGAGAAATTCGACAATACCTCTGTTAAGGACCACCTTAATGTACATGTTTCTTGCGAACCTCGATAATATAAACATATCGCTAGTATGAACTCCTCAGGATTTTCTGCGTTCATGTTACCGAGATTGTACTGTATTTGTATAATTTAAATACTCAATGAAGTCAGAGTATTTGTATTTAAATACTTTTAAAAAGTATTTTTCACAAGTCTGGTCATATGCTTAGAAAATAAAGAATGCTGTTTTGTTCGGAGCGGTGTTGGTCGATCATTTTTCAAAAAAGTCAAGCAAATTAATAACGTCGTTACAATAAAACAAAACAACACCACATTTAATAATAATGGACAGGCAAGTATTAAATGTGGTGATGATGATTGAATACCATTACAAATCACAAACAGACATAACAAAAGAACAGCGTGAATGATGGACGCATTCTCGTAGAAACGTTGAACGGCTTCATCATCGACATGTTTGGGCTCTCGCTCGTTCACCGGTACGGAAGCACAGCGGACCGATTGTCAAGTGTTTTTTTTTTGTATTGGTGGCGCCGCGGGAGGTCGGAGTCAGAACCAGCCAGTTAATTGAGTAGCTCGGAGATAAATGGACGGGCTTGTATGTTAAAGAGTCAATATCGCTTTCAAATGTCCGCGGACATTTTTTGGATTCCACATATGACTGGCCATGACAAGGAGAAAAAAATGATGACTGTTTAGAGACATTAGATAGTCTTCAACCCCTAATTTTAAGTAAGCGGCGGGTCAGGGTATAACGTTTTCGGTAGGAGTCGTTGTTCTAAGATCGCATTTATAATAGTACAGTAAGACTCCGCTTAACGCGGGAGATACGTTCCGATAAGTTCCTGCGCTAATACGAAACAGCGCTAAACGAGGTCATCTTTAATACGTCTACACTAATATTATAAAGAGGAAAAATTTGTATTTTTGTGTGTGTATGTTTGTAATGAATAAACTCAAAAACTACTATGCCGATTTAAAAAATTCTTTTACCATTAGAAAGCTACATTCACCCTGAGTAACATAGGCTATATTTATTGCTAGAAAATATTAGGGATCCTTACTAAAACTTTAGTAACGTAACCCAAGGTGTAAAAAAAATGCCATAAAACATCTTTCGCCGATTGCGCTGCGGAAACTATTGATGATAGAACAAAAGTATGTTCTACAATATTAAAGAACATATCAATAACTACAAAAAACTTCGCGATACTATATGTCCAACTATTATCGTTATGTCACAATAACCAATTTTACATTTTAATAATCTATATAGATAAAACACGATGTATATGTAATCTATGGACTCCAAACGGGTAGACCATTTTTGATGAAATTTTCAGACAATCTTTAGATTGGCCCAGCGGGTGATCTTCTGAAGTTTGATAGCGATCGGATCAACAGAATTTTTTAAATTTCTTTTTGGGAAATAAGATTTTTAGCGATTGAATTCGGGCAAATTCAATACACGTTGAGAATTTAATGATAATGATTCTCATCTTTTATATCCTATATATTACATTTACACCCGGGCGAAGCCGGACTGGGCCGCTAGTTCTTATTATAGCTAATGAAAATGTGTTCTGTCCAATAACTAGTAATGTCCAATGACTAGTCGTTTACCCTAGTTGTGATTGAAATTTTATAACCGCGGTCAGAACTTGAAACCTGTTTTCTCAAAAAAATGTTGATACTTTTGCGTCCCCGAACAATTCCCGTGAAATATGTCCGGTTGCAGTCTTCTTTTGGTTAACGTCTGAGCACACGACGAAATTATATATAAATAACGTGATGAAATGAATTAGGAGGTTTTGAATTACGTCGAAAATCAACAATAATTTTTCCACTAATCTGTAAAAAATTAATACCCAAACAAAAAAATGAATAATTGTTTGTAGGGTAAGTTGTCCGAAATACTTAGTCTGTAGCTATTTTAGTAAGTTTTTTATTCGAACAGTATATTACACCACAAAGGCAAGAATTTCAATCTTTACTATTTTTCTTTACACCTGGTCGAAAGTGCGTTTATTATCAACATTTTTTTAAATATTCGTCCATCTTTTTCTTTGATTAATTTCTACTTAATATCACTATATATATATATATATCACCATAATATAAAAAGACTAATAACTTCCAAGTGAGCAATTTTGAGGTTATACGCAATAACAGCTGTTAAAGCTTCTAGGTACTGGCTGACAGCAGTCTCACATATCTGTAGTGTGCACGAGAAAACTCTTTCGTCCCGTTGTTAGTGTATTTGCCATAAGGCAACATACACTATTGGCGTTGGTCGGATGGCGGGACCTAGGGGTCGGACCAAAATTTCTCGACGTTTCATAACCTCCTAAACACTTGGCACCATTTTTGAAAATGTTTATATATATATATATATATATATATATATATATATATATATTTATATACGTATATATATATATATGTGCGGGCAATAACTTTCGAAAGAGTTAATTGATTTTAACGAAATTTGGTCCACGTGTTGAAATCCATCACCGCAAGAAGCCTGTTTAAAATGGGCGTAATTGGGGCATTTTAAGGGTAGTTTTTAGGGGTTGAAAAAAGTTTTTGGGCCCCAAAATACCGAAAAAATTCTCAGAATCGTTTCAAAATTGACATTTAACCCTTTAGTAGTAATTAAAAGGTGTCCCTAAAATTTAAATAAAATCTGCCCGACAGGACCGGACTTACAAATTTTATGAAAACACTACTTTGCAGATAGTGAATTATTCACTGAAAGTTGTATATAATTTGGTGTAGAAGTTCGATTGATAATAATATTGCAATTAAGAAAATAAATGTTATTTTAAGGGGTGTATTAAGGAGTCAAATTTTTTATTTTGCCCAAAAACCAACATAAGTTCGCATAATAAAACCACACTGCCTGTATTATCAAATACACTATATTGTCGGCAGGGTTCTGGCACTGCGACCCGGGTTTTTTTATAGATGGCGTGCGAGTAACTCCAGCAGAGCATAAATGTTAGGCTTTCTGCTTTAAAATCGAAGCCGAAAGTACATATTTTCGACCAGGTATAAAGAAAAGAATATTTTAAACCAGCTGTTTTTTTCTTCGGAGAGAGAAATCGAACATATATTTCATTTCGATCACGAAGTAAATTTAGATCCTAAGGTCATTAGACACAGAGACCACCTCGTTCACGAAATAAAGACCGTTCATATTTTTATCAATCACGCAATATCAATTGACGGTCCATTGGACGACGTCATTTCCCCCCTACTATTCAATAGAACGAGGTCACCTCTGTATGTAATAATCTTGACCATGCGCAAGGTTATTAGATGCACAGGTCACCTCGTTAATGAATGACATCAGCTGAAAGACCGTTCAATAGTTTCATCAGTCACGCAATATCAATTCCATTGGATTACGTCATCCTTACTAACCAACGGAACGAGGTCTCGGTATGTAATAACCTTGACCATGAGCAAGGCTATTAGATGCACAGGTCACCTCGTTAATGAATGACGTCAGTTGAAAGACCGTTCAATATTTTTATCAACCACGCAATATCAATTGACAGTCCATTGGATTATATCATCCTTACTAAGCAACGGAACAAGGTCACCTCTGTATCTAATAGCCTTGTTAGATCCTACTTGCAGCTAATGTGACTCGTTAAAATGTTATTATAACAAAAAAGAAAGACAATAATGCCAATATTTTTAAATATATCAAGCATTTTTTACATCTGATCCAGTATTACCCGATACTATTAAATTACAGTGTATTATCTACAAATAAAATTACGTAGCTACAGAGTGTTTTAGAAAACACTCAAAACTTTTTTAAGTTACACTTCTTTTGGCGCATTAAGGGTAAATGTTTCTCTGTTACGGAATGTTCGCATGCATGAGACACCGCGAAGTTAGTTGTTAATATGAATATGCTACGTGTATCGCCAAGAATGAAATCTACACTAATATAATAAAGAGGAAAGATTTGTATTTTTGTGTGTATGTTTGTAATGAATAAACTCAAAGACTACTGTGCCGATTTAAAAAATTCTTTCACCATTAGAAAGCTACATTCACCCTGAGTAACATAGGCTATATTTATTGCTAGAAAATATTAGGAATCCTTACGAAAACTTTAGTAGCGTAACCCAAGGTGTAAAAAAATGCCATAAAACATCTTTCGTCTCATGCGCTGCGGAAACTATTGATGATAGAACAAAAGTATGTTCTACAATATTAAAGAACATATCAATAACTACAAAAAACTTCGCGATACTATATGTCCAACTATTATCGTTATGTCACAATAACCACTTTTTACATTTTAATAATCTATATAGATAAAAGACGATGTATATGTAATCTATGGACTACAAACGGGTAGACCATTTTTGATGAAATTTTCAGACAATCTTTAGATTAACCCAGCGGGTGATCTTCTGAAGTTTGGTAGCGATCGGATCAACAGAATTTTTTAAATTTCTTTTTGGGAAATAAGATTTTTCTTCGATTTTTGAACATTCACAAATAAAAGCGATTGAATTCGCGCAAATTCAATACACGTTGAGAATTTAATAATAATGATTCTCATCTTTTATATCCTATATATATTACATTTACACCCAGGCGAAGCCGGACTGGGCCGCTAGTCGTTGATAAAATTGACTCTTCGATGCAGTATTTTACTTTGTAGTCATAGATGACACGTCTCTCTGTTACAATGTGCTGATGGAGTTGTCCACCTATTATTCAAAATAAATAAGTACTACTCGAGATGGCTCGGTTCTGACCATTACCACTGGCTTATTTTTTAATATTTTTTCATGAAAATTTAACAGAATATTCTTTGAACGATGCTTAATAATGTAGCGAATTTTTAAAACATTAATAAATAAGGTATTCTGAAAAAAATCACAAAAATATGCTTTTTTTTGTATTTCAGACCCTTTTCCCCCCTAAACAAAACGAGCACAAGTGTTAGTTCGACTGTGATCGTGTAATTTCGTCGGACAGTCCGTAGCTGCGCAGTGGCGTGGAATTCTTCGACGAGACGCGGTGTATGTGTATATATATACCTATAATTAGAACGTATTTAGAGCTAATTCTGAACCGAAAACAACTTTTCAAAATACACCGGCCGTTGTGTTGACAACCTGTAATTTGGCCGCCAGAAATCTGCACCGCGTTCATTTGTATTGTTTTATTCATCGGTACACTGCCGGTCAGAATTTTCAATAAAAAAATCAAATCAACTATTTTAGAGCCGTTTAAAAATATTAACACGCTTTTATTAGTTTCACCTGTATGTTATTGTAACGGAATCTTTGAACGTGAAATTCGCCTATTTCAAAACGTCAGATTAAACTGAAACTTTGCACACTTATCAATGATCGATGACAATACAATAATTTAATAAGTTTGTCCCATTATACTGACCATGACCTTCAAGATAAAAAAATCTTTGAACATATGTTAGTAAAGGAATCTTTGAACGTGAAATTCACACACTTCAAAACGTCAGATTAAACTGAAGCTTTGCACACTTATCAATGATCGATGACAATACAATAATTTAATAAGTTTGTTCCATTATCTTGACCAGGACCTTCGGGATAAAAAAACTTAAAGAAGGAAGCTAACACGCTGGACAGTGACGTACGTTGCATTGCCTACGCCATAGGCAAATGCAATAATGTTTGTTAGTCTTATAATTAAAATTAGAGTTTAAAAAAATTAAACTATTAAGCCACTACTTTCTTATAGCTTTCAGCGCGGTAAATTAAAAAAATACAAAAACCTTACCATAATTAGTATAGACTGCGTCTTACCTGAAAAAAAAAAAAAAAACGTTAAACAAATTTAATTATAGACGCTCGACTATTGAGATTATAAGCGACTCTAACAAGAACAAAATTTAAAAAATCGAATATTTAAGTGAAAGAGCACCTGGATTTTCAAATGTATTATTAACAAAAAAATAGAGTTTAAAAAACTAAAACAACACGCTTTATGAACTAAAAAATGCAAAATAATTTGAAAAGCGTGGAGTGCTTAATATCGGTAATCAATTTTTCATTTAGTAGTTAATTGTAAACGTAGAACTATTATGAAAATTTAAGTATGTAAGCATTACTTCAAACGCACCCACATTTTTCTTAACTGCAGTGTACCAAAACACATGTGATTCTTCAGTGTAACAGGGTTCAATGTTATTTATCCGGGCCCAAACCCATATGGAAGGTTCGATCGTCCTTAATAAAGTGGTTCGAATCCATCACCAAAATGTCAATACATGTTATGAAGTACCTGCATTAACTCTGTATCGAAAAATAATTTGTTACTAATTCTAAAATTTAATTTTAAATTACTAAAGTAGAAATTATTTTTAAATTAGACTCATTTTTTTAAATGTTTTAACACAAAATAAGGTACAGGATGTAGTTCAATAATAAATTTTAAGTTGATTTTGCGGTTCTTAAAAAAACCAAGTAAGTAAGTAATTTAGCATTAACGCATTTTTGTAATTTAACGATGTACTTATTTGTTATTTATAGCTTTTCTGAAGATGGATTAATATCCGAAAGCGCTCAAATAAAGTTCTTTTTGGACCAGTTTTATCAGATATGTTTTTTTTATTTAAAATTTTTTAATAGTCCAAAATTTATCGTCACAATAAATTAATAATTATTAAATTAGACTCTATTATATCGAAAGATATACCTCAATGTAAGATGCTTGTCATTATAGTAGGGTTCGCTAATGAAGCGGCTAAGCAATGTACGAATCTAAATAATACCTAACCATACATAAAAACTATGCCGCTTGTATTGTATGATTCACTACTTAAATTTTTATATATTACAGCTGCCACAGCTGTGTTCAAGGTTATTAGATACAGAGGTGACCTTGTTCCGTTGAATTGTAGCGCGATGATGACGTCACCCAGTGGACTGTCAATTGATATTGCATGACTGATAAAAATACTGAACGATCTTTCAGGTGACGTCATTCATTAACGAGGTAACCTGTGTACCTCGAGCTGTGTCTCCGCCGTTGAGAACGATTAATTAAGAAAAAAAATCAAAAATTGAAATACTCTGAAAATTTTCGGACACAAAACGCCTTGTGTTTGAAATATTTAAATAAAAAATAAGTATACAAGATAAGCCGTCAGAATACACAGACAGAATCAGATGTGCAATCTGAGAACGTTCTGTGCAATCTCTGACTTATCCATCTTTTGAATACGTGTTTGTGTTGAATGCATCTAAGTATAAGTTCCGTCTATTTTGTGAGAACTTTCCTGTAAGATTTCTTAATAATTAACAAAAAAATGTGAGCCATCGTTGGACGCCTGGAAACATTACATAGATATTCACGAGTAAAATGCCGACACACACGACTAACACGCATTGAAAGTAGCGAGTGTGTAGTGTGGTAGTGAGGGAAACGCTCAGTATAGGTATTGACTGGGGAGCGTCAAATCGGAAAGAGTCGACGAGACGCGAGACCGGTCGAATGGGACTCGCAAAGTGCAATCTAAACGTTTTTACTCCCATCCAAGTGCGCCATTAGATGTTTTACAGCAAAAATTAATTTTGACACTAAATTAAAACACGATAAAAATGTTTAAGCAACAGCGCTAATGACCTTAGCAGTCGAAGCATAATTTTGTTTGTTTTTCACATTAAATTAAAAAAAAACTAGCGGTACCCGTGCGAATAATTCGCACTAAAATTCGTTTCTAATTTCTCACACTCTTTATAACTTTCTTCTTTTTGTTGTATTACATTACGATTTACGAAGCTCAGTCACAGTTCAAGAAAATATTTTTCTAAAACTGTCATATAGAGGCGCAAGTATCAAAAACGTTGAGCTAAAGCGCCACTATATGAAAAGTATTTGATTCGAAGTTGAACAAAAGAGTTACCGACCGTCAATCATATTGACGTTGTTTCAAAATCAAAGCCGTCAGATGGCAGCATTGGTGTATTGTGTCTTAATGTATATCTATATATATAATTTTAATAATTATAATAAATTTACGAAAACAAGAGCAATAATAAATTTTTTAGTTGTTGATGTCGGTAGAGCAAGCAGTTATCTATATAAAATGATATAAAATGTATATGGAGCAATTGTGTGGTTTTTTCGAAAAAGGGAGGCAAACATCTTAACCTTAACGTATTAATATATATGATGATGATGATTAGTTAATAATTCGCACAGCCCTGTCTGAATTCGCAGTATATTAATATATTTAAATAAAAACGATAATTATATGTATTCAATTTGAACGTGGAATAATAATAAAATCTAAATGATCCAAAACAATTTTGATAATTTATTTCAATTAGCTTTTTTGCTCTCTTTAAAAATGCTTACGTGCATAAATAAATTAAGTATCAATCAAATTAACGTAACAAAAAATTTAATTATTATAATTAACGGTTTTGTCTCGAATTGTTTCGTTAAAAATTATGCAGTCACGAAATTGTAGACATTAAAACTGTGTTACGCAATCGCACATAAGTTGCGATAAAAAAAAAGTCTGTGAAGCCTTCAAAATTAAGATCTTAACATTTATTCACGCGTTAAGTTATAATTATAGACAAATTATTGGGAAAGTTTTTAAGGATAACCGCGTATTAATGGATTGCAATGCTGGATCCAGCAATCCATTTTTGGCCTTGCTGGATCCAGCGGTGCGGATCCGCAATCAGCTAAAAACAAGTAATTAACTGGATCTGAGAAGGATTATCATAAGATATTGAAGAAAGAAATGGCACTTTATGAAAATGAGTGAGTAAAAGGCGAAAACCTAACTTTAATCTACGATTATTTGATGACTCTCAAACCAACCAGCGTAAAGACAAAGAGAGTCTTTTCCGCAGGCGGGTATATTTGCAGTTCTTTAAGAAGTAGGCTGCGAGATAACAACATCAATAACATTTCGTTTTTGAGATCTTACTTTAAAATAAAAACCCGGGTCGCAGTGCCAAAACCCTGCCGACAATATAGTGTATTTGCTTGTGTAGGGCCGTGTGGTTTTATACTTTTATTATGTGAAATTAAGTTTGTTTTTGGGCAAAATAAAAAATTTAACCCCTTAATACACCCCTTAAAATAACATTTTTTTTCTTAATTGTAATATTATTATCAATCTAACGTCTACACCGAATTAAATACACTCTTCAATAAATAAGTCACTATCTACAAATTAGTGTTTTCAAAAAATTTGTAAGTCCGATCCTGTTGAGCCGATTTTATTAAAATTGTGGGGACACTTTTTAATCACTACCAAAGGGTTAAATTTCAATTATGAAACGATTCGGAGAATTTTTTCGGTATTTTGGAACCCAAAAACCTTTTCAACCCCTAAAAACCACCCTTAAAATGTCCCGATTACGCCCATTTTAAATAGACTTCTTGCGGTGATGGATTTCAACACGTGGCCCAAATTTCGTTAAAATCAATTAACTCTTTCGAAAGTTATTGCCCGTACACATATATATATATATATATATATACGTATATAAATATATATATATATATATATATATATATATATACATATATATATAAACATTTTTAAAAATGGTGCCAATGTGTTTAGGAGGTTATGAAACGTCGAGAAATTTTGGTCCGACCCCTAGGTCCCGCCATCCGACCGACGCCAATAGTGTATGTTGCCATATGGCAAATACACTAAAAAGTAAAAAAACTGCTACCTACATAATTGATTGGCTTTATTCTTTCAAAGACAAGTCAAGTCTTAAATTATATAATATAATTTATCTTAAAGTTTTAAACTAAACATTTTAGAAGCGGGAAACGCAATTTTATTTTTAAAATTATTGAGACTGAGCAATTGAGACTACATAGTTTGTAAAATAGGTGAACGAATAGCTATTTCAGATATCTAGAATATTCATTTTAGGTGATTTAAGACTGTATTGTGATAATTAATAATTATACTTCGGATACTCGTAACTATTACTTACTATTAGAGTACTTTACTAACGCCAAAAAACGTGTATTTGATGTAAATATAGATATTCTAGAGTTAAAAAATTGTTACATTTATAAAAATTATTTGTCGGGAAAAATGACTTTTTAAGTAAACACTTATTTGTTATTTATAGCGACGTTTCGTTCCTTGCTTGGAACTTTTTCAAGCTTTATAACTATTAAAAAAAACGTTGCTATAAATAACAAAAAAAAACCCGGGTCGCAGTGCCAAAACCCTGCCGACAATATAGTGTATTTGCTTGTGTAGGGCCGTGTGGTTTTATACTTTTATTATGTGAAATTAAGTTTGTTTTTGGGCAAAATAAAAAATTTAACCCCTTAATACACCCCCTAAAATAACATTTTTTTCTTAATTGTAATATTATTATCAATCTAACGTCTACACCGAATTAAATACACCCTTCAATAAATAAGTCACTATCTGCAAACTAGTGTTTTCATAAAATTTGTAAATCCGGTCCTGTCGGGCCGATTTTATTAAAATTGTGGGGACACTTTTTAATCACTACCAGAGGGTTAATTCGGAGAATTTTTTCGGTATTTTGGGGCCCAAAAACAGTTTTCAACCCCTAAAAACTACCCTTAAAATAGCCCGATTAGGCCCATTTTAAATAGGCTTCTTGCGGTGATGGGTTTCAACAAGTGGCCCAAATTTCGTTGAAATCAATTAACTCTTTCGAAAGTTATCGCGCGTACACATATATATATATATATATATATATACATATATATATAAACATTTTTAAAAATGGTGCCAAAGTGTTTAGGAGGTTATGAAACGTCGAGAAATTTTGGTCCGACCCCTAGGTCCCGCCATCCGACCGACGCCAATAGTGTATGTTGCCATATGGCAAATACACTAATAAGTGTTTACTTAAAAAGTCCTTTTTCCCGACAAATCATTTTTATATTAATTACCAAGGACAAAAAAGAAAGAAAAGTCAATTGTTACATTTATTTGATCAATCGATTAATACTGGATCCGCGCTGGATTTACTTCAATCCAGCTGGATTGCTATCCCTAGCTAGTAGGTATTAATATGGTTGACTGAAAAGAATGTCCAAAAAGATTGCATACAATTTCAACTAATAAAAAAAAAATAAAATCTTTATTCATATAAATATCACGAAAGAAAAGTATATATAGAGTAAGACCTTGCTTAACGCTGTTTCTAAAAAAAAGTTTAGCCACTATAACGTAAATTATGGATCAGTACCAAATGATTCAGATGTTGATAGAAGTCCAAAGGCAACACGTAAAGTCATTGATGCAATATCTTGCTATCGACAACAGCTTGCTGAACGAAACAGAAAAAGGCAAACGACATTAGATGATTTCTTCACAAAAAACAAAATATGTCAAATGAGGAACCTTATCACAAACATAACTTCTTACTCGAATTCTTATTTGAATTTCATAATTATTTTATGAACAAAAATCGATATTAGCAATAAATAAATCTATAATTTATGTGATAAAAAAGTATTTACTGATAAATGTTACAAATTTAACGGCTTTTCTTAGTTTTTTGGGTTGATTATCAAATTTAACAAAAAAAAAAAGCTAACAAATTTTTCTTATTTTCGGTTCTGTTTCACTCATGCCTATTAATCTATATACGTATGACCTCGTTTAGCGCTGTTTCGTATCGTGCAGGACCTTATTGGAACGTATCTCAAGCATTAAGCGGGATCTTGCTATAATTCAAATTACAGTAAGGCCTCGATAATCCGGACTAATTAAAACCGCTGTGATCCGGATTAGTAAAAAATTCGGATTACTAAAGCAGCACAGCTTTTTTATTGTAAAGGTAAACATTTATTATAAAATAACTAGAAAATAGTACGTAAACAAAAAATTATGCAAAATAGAAGTATATTTTTTAAATTTTATATTATTGTTTGCTTAACCCTTTTCTGCTAGCTCTAAAATTATCATTTCCATAGATTTCGGTATAGAAGTTTTGCTTTGGCAGATAAGATTTCGTAGAGAATTGGAACATGCCTTGATCGTTGTGGACAAAACCATGCATACAAATGAGTTTCCATTTCTGGATATTCGGCTTTTCGTAATTCCTTTCGGGCGCCGGGACCGGAATAAAAGAAAGAACACATACATAGTAAAAATCCAAAATAGCCATTAAAATATACCATATATTTTGACTTTGCTTTTGTTCTTTTTTATATCGGAAATTGATGTTCCTATCCTGTATTCATTTGCCAAAACTTTTCCACTTTCACCACGGGATATGTCGGATTTTTGTTGTATTGACAACGTAGTGTGTTTTCTTCTAGAAGCTATTTTAACATATACGTGTATAAAATTATTTTATATACTTATGTAGAACATAAAATAACGCTGCACCTATATACAATTAATACTCAATCAAAACAACGTCACACATATAATGCCTGCTTATAGGAATCCTCAGATATGTATCAGATCCGACCGAATACATGACGGGGAATCTCTCACTATCGCTATAGTATCGAATGCTATAATTTGAATGAAATAGACGTTTAAAAACGCAGATCCGAATTACCAAGTACTGTCAAATCCGGATTATAAAGTACACAATGTAATTGAAATGGTTAGTCGAATTATCAAAGAATCCGGTTTACTGAATGTCCGAATTATCGAGGCCTTACTGTATTATTTTGTTCAAAATTGACTATTTTACAAATTACGCTACAAGAAAAAATATAATGGTGGAGGTACAGTGACGACCCGCGTACTTCCACCATGTCTGTTCAACTATAAAACATTTCTGTGTATTGAATTTAAATGTTTTTAGCGAGTGAGAAACTTAGCGATGAGAATTATTTAGTCACATTTGGAAGGCACGAGGTTCGAATCCCGCCGGCTAGATCTTTTTGCTTCTTCGCCGAAAAATGGTAATTTCTGTAGTGAGTTTACTGGCATGCTTTCAATTGTTTCCCTCAATAATTTCAAATAAACAAAATATACTTAATTTCGCGACGGCATTTGGTACTGTTATAATAGTTACCATTCATAAAACTTGCAATAACAGCAATGCGGTATACCGATGATAATAATGCGTTTAACGACTCTATATATCATAGCAGACGCCATTCGCACCATGGCTATATGTTTCTACCTAAATTAATCCATTAATTAATCTACTTTTTTGCTATTAGATAAATATAGTTAAATGGTTTAGACAAACGTTAGATCGTTAAAGTATTAAAACAAATAAAAATTTTACTACTTAGGTATGCAAAATAAAATAATAATACATCGCTATTATAAATTTTTTGCTTAGTAAAACGTTACACAATGTTTAAAAGATATAAGTAAGATATTTCTAAGACTATTTTTTCACACAACATAACCTTAAAACTTTAAACTGTTGTTGACTTTTTTTCTTTGTTGTCCTTGGTAATTAATATAAAAATGATTTGTCGGGAAAAAGGACTTTTTAAGTAAACACTTATTTGTTATTTAAGGAACGAAACGTCGCTATAAATAACAAATAAGTGTTTACTTAAAAAGTCCTTTTTCCCGACAAATCATTTTTATAAATTTAAACTGTTGTATTAATAAAACTTGCAAAAACATATTTTTTCGCTAAGGTTTTTAATTTTCATTTCACGCCCCTTGTGTTAAGATTTTGGATCTTCCCGTTAGTTTAAAGACACTACAAACAAGTAAATTTTAACTATTAGTTAGAATTTCCAAAAAAAAAATTTTTAATTTTAATTTGTAGAAGAGATGGTCCGCTAGGCGCAAAGTTTGCCACACCACTGTTAATAATAATAATTTGAGACCAAATTATTTATTTAAACTCAATTTATATACAACCCAAAAAAAAAGAACATCGACAACTTTACGGCCGCCTTAGAACGAAAAAAAGCAAAACAAAAAAGATCGTTCAACTGCATCGATGCAAAAAAAAGAAAGAAAAAAGCTCATAAAGGCACGTCTATAAAAATCACTGTAATAATAAATACGTCTATATTAAAAAAGATCAATTTGACACCTACTTTAAGCACATTACATTTGTTTAGTGTTAAGCCCGCCTTTTCGAACAGCGCGCGCAATCCAAAGGCGGAGCCACAAATTGACACCGATGCCGAGCAACACCCCGAAAACCGACCCAAAACGAGCACACAAACCGCAAACTAATATTAATCCGTCTTTAAAAATTCTTTTCACGGTTCAAATTAGCGCTTTAACTCGCTTATGAGAGTCGATTTAAGCGCGAGTTTATAAAGCGTCGATTAGACAACACAAGAAACAACTGAACACCGGTGCACAAAGTAGGCGGGCGCTATTGATTTAATCTCGTTTAACGCCATCGAACCGGCCAATCGGTGAAAACTATTAAGTAGTCATGACAACGATTGTTAGAGCTCGTTCGACCAATGCCGTGCAAGCGTTTATCCCCACTTAAGATAAACAATTGCGTTAATATACTAATGTTTTATGGTGCGTCCCCTCTTTTTCTAAACCCGTAAGACGAGTTGTCAATGCAGTTAGTTAACTAGCTTGTTATTACTGTGTTGGATCTCATAGTAGAAACACATCATTGTTGTGTTATGGACTTATTAAATTAACAAATTAATTGTTTATATTATTATAAAATATAATAACAATATAGTGAGTGTGTTAAACCAGTGCGATTACGATTTGCGAACAAATGAACTGCAGTTAGTGTCTTGTTTTTTTTTTCTGTGAACCGCGCGAAATTTGAATTCGAAAAAAACACGCAATCGAGAATGAAAAATATTTTTGTGTGTGGTGATTTCTGTGGACATTTCGCCGGAAAATCAACGACGATATTGTGTTGAGCTGAAGGACCAAAAATAATCGGCTCAGCATAGCGACCGTCCGTCGGAATCGAGTACCATATGTTCGTCACATGTCGCTGCGCCTGTCATTTGTTTATAAAACAAATGCAAGACAAATGAATGCAGTTTTTAATTACAGACGTCGTATATAGCGGAAGCGTGTGATATTGTTTATAATTTTTTTTGGACGTAGCGCAAATGGATTCATTAAGTGTTATTACGCGAGAACAGATGGCCGTTACAACAATGTGCTTGAAACAACAAAGAAACTACTGTTGTTGTAAAAAACTTTGTTGTTGTTAAAGAATACAAGAAACTGTGATTTTGTGTGTCGTGTGTGTGTTGTGTGAAAGCGAATTTTTTCGAGGTCGAGTATTGAATAAAACAAAACCATGATGCCACTTGCACCTACGCCAATAGTAGCTGTTCCTTCAAAACCGAAAATCGGATTCTCGATCGATTCGATTGTCGGAGGCACGTCGTCACCGCAAACGAGTCCCGTTCACTACTCCGAAAGCAGTGCACCGATTTCGCCGTCATCCGAACACAGCGGCGATAATCAGCCGCGTCACACGTCGGTGCATTCGCCGAACGACCGATTCTCGCCGGCACCTCGATCGCCGCCGTCACCCAAAGCGCCGATCATGGTACCGGGCATACCGGCACATTCGTTAATCCGACCGAGTCCGACGTACGATCCGACGCTCTTGCCGAAACTCCAACCGGAAATGTTGCACAATCATGCCGGTGCGGCCGGACATCCGTTTGCACTCGCCGCGCATTTCCAAGGAGCCGCGCTTGCCGCGGCTTTATCGAACAGTCAGCACGGACCTTTTGGACCGCATCATCAAGGAGGACCTTTGGGACATCATGCACAGCCCAGGGATAGTTATCCTTTGTATCCTTGGCTCCTGTCGAGACATGGAAGGATATTTCCTCACAGATTTCCCGGAGGTAGGACTTATTTCTATACTATTTTACTATGCTTTTGACTTGTCGATAGAATCAACAACAAATACGTATTTAAAGCCGAATTAACGTATTATTTATATAGACCATCTACTAACTTATGATGAACTGAAAATTATATAAAAAACTAGGGGCCCGATCCAGCTTCGGCCGGATTTGTAAATTATTGTCTATTAAAGATATACATGGCACTGCAGGGAACTTTATTTAGAATAGCCGCTACCCGTCGCACGCGACTAAGTTGAAACAATGGTTTATACAACAGTAGTGAAGTCTTCGGCGTCACTGTATAATAATCTTGATTCGCGGGGCTGCGCCCCGTTCGGCGGCGACTATTGTAGTGAAGCCTTCGATTCCATAGTACTACGTTCTAGTGACGAGTTACAACAAAGTGGATAGCATAAAAATCTTCTCCTTTAAAAATACGTATATGTGCCAACTTTTAAGGTGGTCGGTTAAACGGTATCGAATGTATATATCAATTCATCTTTTTTTTTTGTAATGCCAAATTGCATATTATATCATAGTTTTACTATCATTTAAGGATATTGAGAGCTTGAAAAAGTCTTAATTAAAGAAAAGACAAAACGTTGCAATCAACGATTGTTTAAATTGATTTTTCATTATTCCAATTACCCGTGATGTTTTCTATTATAATATAGGTATCAATGTTCATTTTTGTATAATATTGGTTTCCACGAAAAGTGCTTTCATTTTAACGCGATAATATATAGCCTATGTCCATCCTGAAGGTTTATTCTAAATATTGGTGAAAAAATGTTTGAAATTGGATGAGTAGCTTTGGAGATTACTTCCTACATCCAAACTTTACCTCTTTATAATATTAATTTAGATTGGTCTCCACGAAAAACGCTTTTATTCTAACGCGATAATATATAGCCAATGTTTATCCTGAAGGCCCATTCTAAATATTGAAATCGGATGAGTACTTTCGGAGAATACTTCCAACCAGCGTTACCAGATTTTTTTTTTGCCGGGATTTTGGAACTTTTTGAGTGAAAAAAGCGGGATTCTTTCGTCGAAAGCGGGACATAATAAAAAAACGTATATAATTAGAAGTTTTTAAATATTTATCTTTTTGAGTTCAAATTACGTTTACGTGACAATAGATATAGCAAAAAAAGCCATAGAAAACGTATTTTAATAAAAATGTGATATTTTAAATCAGATTTACTCTATCGTTAAATAGTTGAGTCTTATTCGTCTTCTGAATAAAAAAAACAGAAATCAAAATCAAAAAAGTTTTATTCATTAGAAAAATATGGCGTTTCAAACAATAGTCTGAGAAGTGAGTGTTACAAATTGCAACTTACAATAAGAGAATAATTATTTACGCACGGTCGAGTTATCCCCGAAAAGCGGGACTGAGCCTGTCCCGCGCGAGACATTTAATTTTAATTTAAAAAACAGGACGTCCCGCCAAAATCGGGACGTCTGGCAACGCTGCTTCCAACTTACAAACTTTACCTTTTTATAAATTTGTATATAGATTGGTCTCTACGAAAAGCGCTTTTATTTTAACGCGAAAATATAAAGCCTATGTCTATTCTGAAGGTCAATTCTGAATATTGGTGAAAAAATGTTTGAAATCGGATCAGAAGTTTCGCTCAGTTTAATTACCTAGATTATATTTCCATATTCCCGAAGACTTGGTATTTGCAACTATAACAACCCAAGTAAGGAATTTGCAACAACAACCAAATGTTTATTGAAATAATATTAAAAAACACAATGCTGTCTCTTTCCGATGAGATCTAAATTAGAAAATGTTCAGTTTCAAGATTTTCGCAATGGAGTTAATATTTAATCGAAAATATTTTTTAGATACTTTGGCACTAAATCTAAATTCAATTAGTAACATAAGCAATTAAGCATAATACTATAGGCTATGTGCAGCTCGCCGTGTGGCGCTAACTGATGGCGGTTTTATTTGGAAATAGTCGCATTTTCATTTTTACGATATAAGTGATACGAAGAGAAAAAAAAATATATATTTGAGACCCTTACGACAAGCTCTTTCATTTGATATGTCACACGGTACAGTTTGCCAAACTTTTTTTTTTAATTTTCTAATTTACCCCCAAAAAAAGACCCCCAAGTTCAAAATTCATTTATTTACGTTACACGTCTGTCTTATGGCCACCGACTTACATATGTGTACCAAATTTCAGCTCAATCGGTATAGTAGTTTGGCGCAAATTGGCTTTGACAGTGGGACGGACAGACACCACGCGTGATCCTATAAGGGTTCCGTTTTTTCCTTTTGAGGTACGGAACCCTAAAAAAATTAATTATTTATGTAGTGCATTGGTAGTGATAAATTAAAACCCTGTAGATATTTGTAAGATAAGTTTTTTGATTTTTTTAATTCAAATGTTATTTTATGCATCACTTTATTACAGTCTCGCAAATTTAATTTAAATAGAAAACAGTATCACGGGTAATTGGAATAAAAATAAATCAATTTAAACACTCATTGATTGCAACGTTTCGTCTTTTCTTTAATTAAGACTTTTTCAAGCTTCTCAATAAAATAAAAGACGAAACGTTGCAATCAATGAGTGTTTAAATTGATTTATTTTTATTCCAATTACCCGTGATACTGTTTTCTATTATAACATATATCTGGAATTGAACTTTAAATTTAAATGTTTTGTGACAGAACCAGCGATTTCGTCAAACGTCAAGTTTTGATTTTTTTAACACAATAGTTTGTAAGGTTAACAAACATCGACTACCTTATGGATAACAATAAAAATTAATTTATACATATTAATCAAACGCAAAACCTGTAAAGTTATTCACTTAATTACATTACAGAATTACTAATAAGTATTTGCCTTGCTTAGCGTTTTTCTTTTTAAATATTAACATGAATCATGTTGGCAATGCATCAAACGGAGACGCGACAAACCACAGTAACGAACTATGCACAAATTTTCTTATTTTAATAATAATAAATTGTTTATTTCATGTTGCAGAAAAGTTTAAGATTTCATAAAAATGGAATTGATGTTTTTGAACCTATTGTACTGTATTTAATTTGAAAGTTTATTATTATCAAGATGCTTTTGAAGTTATAGCTTTTTTGGAACTCCGGTTCAACATTGGAAGCGTTTTAGATAGTTTAAATTTATTATGTTAGACAATTCCAAAAATAATTTTAATCTCAATATTGTTCACGTCCATAATAATTAATAAGTTTTTTATTTATTCACGGGAAATTGGACAATTTTTTAATTTAGTTTATCTATATTAAAATTCAATTGTCCAATTTCCCGTGAATAAATAAAAAAAAAATAATTTTAATATTAAACAAAATGAAATTACTTGCAATTATTGTTCAAATTAATTTTTTATTTATAAGACGTTTCGACCAACCATTTTGGTCCTTTTCAATTGTAATTTATTTTATATTTAAAAAATTGAAAAGGACCAAAATGGTTGGTCGAAACGTCTTATAAATAAAAAATTAATTTGAACAGTAATTGCAAGTAATTTCATTTTGTTTAATATTCTATTACTGTTGGTAGAGTCAATATTATTAATAATTTTAATAGTCTCAACCCTAAAAAATAACATTTACCATTTTTTTAGTTTAGTTAATTATGTGGTATGTAGTTGGGTTATTATAGATTATAGACGCTCGACAACAAACGTTAATTAACTTACTTTTAGCAATTTTAATTTAGGCCTGAAAATCCCTACAATTACTTAAGTGCCAATTTTGATAATTTAGTTACTGATAGGTATTTCCAATGAAAAATTTTTTTTTATTCTTAATTTAGGTACTCTTTACCTTGGTAAATATTTGCAACTCGATAATATTTTAGGTTAGGTGTGTCGATTTAAATCAAATTTTCCGAAAATAATAAATTTTTAACTAAAAAATATCATTTTTGTATCGTAAATATTATACATAATTTGTGATGAGTAGATAATAAATACTGAATTTAAATTTGAAGTTTTTTTAGCGCTGTTATTAAAATAATTTATTATTGATGATTATATCTACAATCTGAATTATGGGTTCATACATTATAGACGCTCAATATCTGAGGTCATTAGCGTCTGAATGCCTGCATAATAAAAATAACTTCAAACAATCGTTTGGGAGACCGGATGAGAAAACTATATTTTGTCCGAAAATAACAAATATAGCTAATTCAAGGAGTGACTCATCATTATAGTACAGTTCTTTAAATGAAGCGGCAAAGCAATGAAAACATTTAACGCATACCCGTTCCAAATACATAAAAACTATGCCGCTTATATTATATGGTAAATTAGAAGTACTTATAAGAATCACATCTTAAATTTTGAATATAGAGAATAAATATTAAAAAATTCTAGAACGTATTTTAAGAACTCTTCGTCTGACCATTAAAAATAAAGTGTTTTTATTAAATTTACAACGTGCGGTTTGTCGATTAACACAGCTGCGATTATGAAACCAAGATGAGTTGACCAATAATTAATTGTTTAAATCGAAATGGCGACTGACGCCATTTCAAAGATCAATATTTGATTCCGTGCGAAATAAATTTACGAAAGGAGCTCTTTTCAATTTTATGACACGACGTATTGATTTTAATTTAACCAGCGTTTATAATAACTTGAAACTTGATCGACGGCCGTTCGATACGCGAGCCGTTAAAACGCATGTAGGATGATAGTATATAATTTTTTTTATTTAATATCCTACTATAATAAACGTGACGTATCAAACAATGGCGCTATTCTGTGTGCCGAAATTAATAGCGCTGTTAAATTTCCGTCACACCTAAACTTCTGTAACGATAAATTTGTTAAAAAGTGACAAAAAATTAACAGCACTCTAAACACTTAGACTTAGGGGGCTCGTAACGATTTTAGTCATACAGTATTTCTTCAACCCTGAATTTTTGTGAGTTCACGAAGGGCACCATTCTGAACATAAAAAAACCCGGGTCGCAGTGCCAAAACCCTGCTGACAATATAGTGTATTTGCTAATACAGGCAGTGTGGCTTTATTATGCGAACTTAAGTTGGTTTTTGGGCAAAATAAAAAAAAAAATTGAACCCCTTAATACACCCCTTACAATAATAATTTTATTAGTTGAAATATTGTTATCAATCCAACATCTGCACCAAATTAAATACGACATTCAGCAAGTAAATTCGTATACGCAAACTAGTGTTTTCATAAAATTTGTAAGTCCGGTCCTGTCGGGCCGATTCGCTTATAATTTTAAGAGCACTTTTTAATTGCTACTAAAGAGTTAAATTTCAATTTTGAAACGATTTTGTGTATTTTTTCGGTATTTTTGGGCCCAAAAACTTTTTTCAACCCCTAAAAACCACCCTTAATATGACCCGATTGGGCCCATTTTAAATAGGCTTCGTGCGGTGATGGATTCCAACAAGTATGCCAAATTTCGTTAAAATTAATTAACTCCTTCGAAAGTTATTGCCCGCACATATAAATATATATATATATATATATATATATATATATATATATATATATATATATACATATATATATAAACATTTTTAAAAATGGTGCCAAAGTGTTTAGGAGGTCATGAAACGTCGAGAAATTTTGGTCCGACCCCTAGGTCCCGCCATCCGACCGATGCCAATAGTGTATGTTGCCATATGGCAAATACACTAAAAAGCAGTCTGGCAGCCGAGACCGGGGACAATGCGTGGATGGTCAAAAATGTCAAATTGGAGGTGTCAATATTCCTCATGTTTGAAATTTTCTGAGCGATAAGTTCAGATTTCCTTGAGCAGAAAAACTCGTCTGGCAGTCCGTGCTTAGAGGAAAGTATGTCTGGTAGACCGACGAAAGCGTTATGAAACGAAAAATGTAAAAATTGTCTAAAGGCCCCAGTACACAGTAGTCTGTGATGGGCCACTGTAGACCATCGCCATTGTATACAGGGGGTAATGGTCTGTAGTGGCGGACAATTGTGAATCGTGGTGCGCAATCCATTTTTTGTCGTTTTTTTTGACACACTTCAAAGGAAGTGGTGCAGCGTGAGCCGACGGATCAACGGATCCGCATAACTCAGTGAAACACTTAACACACAGAAGCGTTTTACACTTACGTATCAGTTCTCGCTTTGATGCATCTGTCAGCTCAAATGACCCATGCATCACATGTTTGGCTATGCATTCTTGATTGTATACAGGTGGTGATATGATTGACTGAACTAGGTAACTCAGTGGCAGACTGCAGTAACATATTCAGAGCTCGGCTCTTTTTGAACCGGTTCAGTGAGCCGGCTCACATACGGGATCCAGATACAAAGATGCAGATCGCTAAAAAGACCCGTTTTTCCCATCTCTAACCGATTGCATATATTATACTTACACTGCACAAGTAAAGTCATATCGCGAAACTATTGATTAAATAGTAAATAATTATAACTCAGTCACTCGTATTTGATTATTAATCGAGCACGTAGCGTGCAAAAAAAAATCACAGCGGTCACGGGGATCGATTATCAGCAATCAAATTGTTATTTTAAATTTACAAACAAACCATTCAGCTATCGCGTTACATTGTATAAATTATTATATTTACGTTTTATATTTTAGCGATAATTAAAAATTAATTATATAGCAATTTATTGTACTGAAATTATCTTAATCGTTGTTTTTCAAGGCCATCGTCAAATTAAGAATTATTAATAAAATGTAAATTATAATAATTATTGACAATATATTGTGCAATATTGTACAATGTTTATATTTTATACGGTGATGTAAATGTCAGTTGGAAAATTTGTTGCTAAGTTGAACAAAATGCTATCTCGAGTTATGTAAAAAAAGTAGATGTGCACGCTTTGAAGTTATACTTCTTTGACGCGATTAAAATCTAATTATCTAAGTATACGCGCAAATAATTTATTAAAATTAAAATCTTCACAAATTTTAATTTGGTTTTTACTTTTGTAATCAATCAATATAATCGGGAGATACGATATTATAAATTCCACTAGATGATACCTACTTTAAACGACTACTGATGGTTTGTAATCAAAGGTTATAGTCGTCTAGTATATTAAAATACTAGCGGTACCTGTACGAATAATTCGCACTAAAATTTGTTTCTAATTTCTCACATTCTTTATAACTTTCTTCTTTTTGTTGTATTACATTACGAAGCTCAGTGACGGTTCAAGAAAATATTTTTCTAAAACTGTCATATAGAGGCGCAAGTATCGAAAACGTTGAGCTGAAGCGCCGCCATACGAAAAGTATTTATACGTGAATTTTGATTAAAAATTAAACAAAAAAAATTTACCGACCGTCACTCATGTTGACGTTGTTTCAAAGTTAGAACCGTCAGATGGCAGCATTGCTGCATATACTGAATAAATGTATAATTGTTACAATTAATTATTTTGAAAAAACAAAAGCAATAATAGATTTTTTAGTTGTTGATGTCGGTAGAGCAAGCAATTACTTATAAAATGATATAAAATTTATGTGGAGCAATTTTGTGGTTTTTTCGAAAAAGGGAGGCAAACATCTTAACCTTAGCGTATTAATATATACGATATTTTCCAGATGACAGAAAGTGCATTGATTTCGTCAATCTGTCATTTCAGTATAAAGAATCAATCTCTTTAAAAATCGCGTAACTCTGGATCAACTTGAGCTTTTTGATAGCAAATAAAATACAATAATACTTCAACACACGCTACCACGTCTTACGCGATTTTTGAAGATAATGAATCTTCAGATCCAGTTCAATTAGAAGAACTGGGTTTAAAGATTCAACGTCTCCAAAAATCACGTAACTCTGGATTTTCACTGTGGCTTCTCAAACAATTAATACCAAATAATCAAACAACGACATAATTCCAAACATAATACCAACTTAACATACACGTATGGGCGGGGCTTAGCGTACGTCATGCAGGTACTATGTCACACACACACACATACACACATCAGAAACGACCAATCAGAGTCAAGCGTGTTCATTCATTGCAGTTAAATACTATGATATTGTGTAAATGTGTGTGTCATAATATCATATAGCGATTAGCGACGGCACAGAAATCGTGCACATGACGCTGTAATGCAAAACGGACCTTGTAAATCCGCACTTATAAAATTTATAAAAAATAATTTTTCCAATATTTGATATAGTGCACAAATCACCGAGCACTATAGACTAGCATTCGGGAGGTACGGGTTTCGAATCCCGGCGGGGGCAGATGTGGCTAGGACTTTTTCCTACTGCCTCTCGTCGAAAAACGGCAATTACTGTAATAATGCGTTTATAATAATAATAATAATAATAACTTTATGTCATAACAGACGCCATTCGCACCATTAGATACTATTTTCCATTGTACCGCTTCCCGTTATTTTCTACATTTCTCAAACTTCAACTTAACTAATAGCAATGGGCGAATGAAGGAATTATAGGAAATTAGGATAAGGTAGGCAACTTTTGAACTAGGAGTTTGATAGGTAATCGGCCATGGCCTCAAATAAGGAACCATCTCGATATTTATCTGGAATTAATTGAGGGAAACCATGGAAAACCTCAATCAAGATGGCTGGTACAGGAATTGCCGTTTCTCGGCGAGATGCAGTAGGAAAAAGTCCCAGCCACTTCTGCTCCCGCCGGGATTCGAACCCGGACCTTCCGAATGCGAGTCTAGTGCTGTCACCACTACTCTACCCAGCTCGGTTAATGCGTTTAACGTCCTCATCGACTTTCTGCAGAAAGGAAAAACCGGGGCAGTATTACAATGAGTTATTGGGCAGATTCAATGAGAAATTGAAGGAGACACGGCCCCATATGACGAAGAAAAAAGTGCTCCTTCATCACGACAACGCACCAGCACATTCGTCTTTGATTGTCGCGGCCAAATTGCACGAACTGCATTGCGAATTGCTTCCATACCCACCTTACCCGCCCGACCTGGCACCCGGCGACTTTTTCCTCTTCCCTAACTTGAAGATATCGCTCGGAGGAAAAAAATTCAGCTCAAATGAAGAGATTATCGCCGAGACAGAATAGTATTTTGCAGGATTTAAAGAATCACATTACGGGTTAAACAAATGGCACGAACGTTGGGAAAAGTCTGTAGACCTGAAAGGAGATTACGTTGGAAATTAAAAAAAATGTAGGAAAATATTGCGTTATTATTTCAAACACGGGTACTTATTATATGTGCATATGCTCTATATATGTGGACATATACAATTGGATATACCTTTTAAAAAAAACTTATC
The DNA here is from genome assembly GCA_034508555.1 of Venustoraphidia nigricollis. Lineage (NCBI taxonomy): Eukaryota > Metazoa > Arthropoda > Insecta > Raphidioptera > Raphidiidae > Venustoraphidia > Venustoraphidia nigricollis. The sequence continues at coordinate 3,962,834 of JAVRKA010000025.1, read as the reverse complement.
GAACTAAAGAACAAAAGAATGCTAGTCGAAACAAAAAGGGCGCGATGTTTGGAACTCGAGCTATGCGTGAAGACAAAAGCCTAATTCTTGCATCGAGTTAACAAGTCAATTTGTGTAGCAATGAATGCTGCGATTTGCAAAAATGCGCTTGTAAAATAGGCCGCCCACTGATTCTGTCCCCGCGTTGTTTGTCCCTTTGTTGTTGAGGTTTTATTGAATTTTTTCTTACATATTTGAATATACTGGGTGTCCAAGAAATCTTCCGTCTTTTCTCGAGTTTTGTATAAATAGCCACCCCGAGTATTTCATAGCAGAATTGTTTTTAATTAAGCGTGAATTTTCTGTTTAAAATAATGCAGGGTGGCAAACTTTACGAACATTTCTATCATAATGAAACATTTTTGAAACGCTTGTTCCAATTTTGGAACACTGGGAGAAACGTACGTTGAGTTTCAATTTTAAAACAGTGGAAAAAAATGGGTAATCGACGATAGGTATGACCATATATTAGAATAACAATACATGACTATGAAAAACCTTACGAATTTCGAGATACTTAAACTTTTTGAACGCATCGCACATAACCTCAAAAAATTGCTTATTTTATAAAAATTATTTGTCGGGAAAAAGGATTTTTAAATAAACACTTAATTTTTTATTTACAGCGACGTTTCGTCCCTTGTTTGGAACTTTATCAAGCTTTAATAACTGTAATTAAATTTTCAAAAATACAATTTATAAAATTTACAATTGAAATAACAAATAATAATAATACATACCTATTAAATGTTTAGATTAAGTAGATATAAAATTTAAAATATACATGAAATATAAATTTGAGTTTAACAATTATTAATAAAAAGTTATATAATAATTTCGTTTTTTAAAAAATGTTTTCACAGTTGATGTTCAAATTAATAATTTATTGACTATTAATAAATTAAGTCACGTGACTTAATTTATTAATAGTCAATAAATTAACTCAAATTTATATTTCATGTATATTTTAAATTTTATATCTACTTGATCTAAACATTTAATAGGTAGTATGTATTATTATTTGTTATTTTAATTGTAAATTTTATAAATTGTATTTTTGAAAATTTAATTACAGTTATTAAAGCTTGATAAAGTTCCAAACAAGGAACGAAACGTCGCTGTAAATAGAAAATTAAGTGTTTATTTAAAAGTCCTTTTTCCCGACAAATAATTTTTATATTAATTACCATACGTCGCTATAACCAAAAAGTCGTTATAACCGAGGTCGTTATAAAAGAAATCCACTGAACTTTTAAGCGCGCAGTCCTTGATTTGTTTAGTTTTTAACGACTTGAATTTCCCAGTACCGATTAACGCATGCGCACCTTAATGGCGATAATTAATAGAATAAAATGAAATTAAATGAACTTAATATGTGCCGTAATAATATGGGAATGGAAGTCTTTAATGATTGTATTGCGAAGAGCAAGTGAGGTACCCATTCCTTATTTAATTACAGGCCTTGCTCAACTATAAAGGGGGCAATTATTATACTTTGTTGTTTAGATTAGATATTAGGTTACTTATATAGGTACTCTGCGATACAAAAATATAACGAGTTTCACTGGCGGATAGCTGCTGTTATAAGGATTACCTTAAGGAGATATCAGACGTTTCATTTGGACGAATGTTCACTTGAGTGAATGTTCATTTTTGTTTCATTTCGCGTTCACACGGCACAAACAGAATGACATAGAAATGAACGTTCATCCAGTCTTTTCCTCGAAAATGTCGTCGAACGAAGTTGTGCGCCTTAGAATTCGTTTGATTTGTGATCATTTGATCGAAGAATTGACAAAAAAAGACGCAAAGTATAAGTTTAAATCATTAATTAGAGGTTTTATAGAATATGTCCGTATTGTTCTGTCTTTGTAGTCGTGGAGTTTGTGGTTCCAAAGACATTGGTAATTTTTGAAATTCTCCAAAAACAGCAGCGTGTTTTGGTCGTTCCGCTTGGATACCATTTTGCCTCATACACAGACAGAATATATTCATTATGCGGTGTCGCATTTCCAAGTCCGTTCGCTACAAGACGCAAGACAAAATGTCTAAACCCGAATGAGTAAGTTGTGCGCCTTTGAATTCGTTTGATTTGTGATCATTTGATCGAAGAATTGACAAAAAAAGACGCAAAGTATAAGTTTAAATCATTAATTAGAGATTTTATACAATTTATCCGTATTGTTCTGTTTTTGTATTCGTCGAGTTTGTGGTTCCAAAGACATTAATAATAATTTTTGAAATTCTCCAAAAACAGCACCGTGTTTTGGTTGTTCCACTTGAATACCATTTTGTCGTATTCCCAAGTCCGTTCGCTGCAGGACGCGAGACAAAATGTCCAAACCCGAATGAATGTTCTCTCCAATTTGGAGTGCGAATGAATGATGCCGAATGCCGATATCTAGCTTTGTTGGACCGGTTCATTAATGAATTCAATCGTCACTATTGTTTCATTTTGTTTTCAGATGTTTCATTTGACGTGAAAGATGCTCAATGAAAGACATAAATGAACAAAAAATGGACCATTTCATCATTTAGGCTACTTTTATTTTAGAGAAAGAATCAGGGTTTCGCGCAAAAAAATTCAAACCCATGAAATTGTAAAGAAAATTCGATTCAAATAGGGAAGTATACATTCAATATTTGTATACATATAATTATAATCTATAAATACCATCAGGAGTGATTTAGGCTATATTTTATCCCAAAAATAACCCTTATGGGGGCCAACAGGGTAATGGAAACCTTCATAAAGGATACGTGTATCTCGGAAATTACATAAGTTAAAAAAAAAAATCAATGTATATATCAGATCCTTTTGATGTTAATAATTTATAAATATTTTGAATTGAATCTAATTATTAAGACAATTAATTAAGGTATGTTTAATATTTATTTATTTGTTTTATTATTGGTTGTCAAATTGTCTTGTTATTTTATTTTAGATCACCTGATGAAGTATTGATTTAATACGAAACGTTGTGAAATAAAAATTTGTCTTTTAATTTCATTGATCCTAAAAAATAAATGTTCGACGATCTTTTGAACACACTACTCGAACGGGGTGGCGTTAGATTTTTTATAAACGAATTTAACCCAGTACAAGCTCTTTATCTAAATCTGTTTGGTGACGATCGTTTGGTCAATAATATTTTTGTAACGGAGCGTATATTATGAATATGGAAGCTAATGCGAAAATAATTGTACTGTCATGGCCTCAAGGTATCATCTTTAACTGCAATAATTATAATTAACAGAAGAAAAAAACGACTCTTAACTTCACATAGAGAACTTTACATGTCTGCTACGTTCTTCGTAATATCTTACGTTATTACAAAGTCTATAATCTTTATGAAATTTAATAATCTAACATTTACGAAATTATGCACATTAAGAAAATACCTTCAATATACATAATTTAAAATCTCTTTAAACACAAATTACGCATAGAGGTTGGATCTTAATTCTTAACGTGGAGGGAAAGTTTGGTTGAGGAACAGTTGAAAATAAAACCCGAGTCGCAGTGCCAAAACCCTGCCGACAATATAGTGTATTTGCTTATACATAGGCAGTGTGGCCTTATTACGCGAACTTAAATTGGTTTTTGGGCAAAATTAAAAATTTGACTCCTTAATACACCCCTTAAAATAACATTTTTTTTCTTAACTGCAATATTATTATCAATCTAACGTCTACACCCAATTAAATACACCCTTCAATAAATAAGTCACTATCTACAAATTACTGTTTTCAGAAAATTTGAAAACCCGGTCCTGTCGGGCCGATTTTATTAAAATTTTAGGAGCACCTTGTAATTGCTATTAAAGGGTTAAATTTCAATTTTGAAACGATTCTGAGAATTTTTTAGGTATTTTTGGGCTCAAAAACTTTTTTCAACCCCTAAAAACCACCCTTAAAATGACCCGATTGGGCCTATTTTAAATAGGCTTCGTGCGGTGATGGATTCCAACGTGTGTGCCAAATTTCGTTAAAATGAATTAACTCCTTCGAAAGTTATTGCCCGTACACATATATACCTATATATATATATATATATATATATATATATATATATATACATATATATATAAACATTTTCAAAAATGGTGCCAAAGTGTTTAGGAGGTTATGAAACGTCGAGAAATTTTGGTCCGACCCCTAGGTCCCGCCATCCGACCGACGCCAATAGTGTATGTTGCCATATGGCAAATACACTAAAAAGAAGCTTTACCGATGTTTCGCTTGTGGCCTACGTTTCGAAAAATATATTTCCATCTTCATAGAATAGAATATATATATTTTCTGTTTTGTACAAAGAAGAACATAGAAAATTGTCTATAAGAAAGATTTTTCGAAACGTAGGCCACAAACGAAACATCGGTAAAGCTTCTTTTTTTCAACTGTTCCTCAACCAACCTTTCCCTCCACGTTAAAAATATATATTGGAGCAAAAAATATTAAAGACTTAATTCTTAACTACTATAGTGGACCCGTTCGAATACTTCGCACCGGTGGAATAGCTCTTTTAATCCTGTATCAAAATTAATGTTTGATACGCCATTTTGGAGATTATATTTCTCTCTAATGACGAACAATAATTTAATATCTTAAAATTAATGTTGTCATTAAAAAAGTACAGTTTAAAAACTTCAACAATTTCATTACAGAAAATAACATTCAGAAGAAATAAATGTGGCAATCTAGTGGCAAGCTGTCGGTAATATGACGTGTTAGTAGCGCTGAAGTCTTTGAATAGAATAGAATAAAATGTATTTCCATTGCGTAACTGACCACTAACGGTGCAAAGCATTCGTACGGCTCCGCTAATCTATATATATATTCGGTTTTACACAGAGCGTTTGTGTGTGAGGTTTCCTTTGTCCAGCGCTGTACACGGCGTAAGGATCTTGCATCACGTTACTGTTATCTAGGCGGTACCTCCGCGTAGGTAGGTACCTGCAGTGACTGTCCGTGTTTATGTTTTTCATGTCGGTAATTTAGTTTTAATTGCACGACATTTAACAATGAAATATTAAACATTATATAATTACAACGCTAATGCGTCGAATTATGCATTTATAGGGTGTTTCAGGGATTTGAAAATAGTCGAGCGCGTAGCGATGCCCTTTATTAGTACACTAAGACCCCGCTTAACGCAATAAATACGTTCCAATAAGCTTCTGCGCTATACGAAACAGCACTAAACGATGTCATAAGTGAAACAGAACCGAGAATAAGACAATTTCTTAAATTTGTTTGTTTAATTTTACAACATTTATTCTTAAATACTTTTGTAACACATTAATTATAGATTTATTTATTGCTAATAGCGATTTTTGTTCGTAAAACATTTATGAAATTCAAATAAAAGTTCGAGTAAGAAGTTATGTTTGTGATGAAAAAGGTTCATCATTTGACATATTTTGTTTTTTGTGAAGAAGTCATTTAATGTCGTTTGCCTTTTTCTGTTTCGTTCAGCAAGCTGTTGTCGATAACAAGTTATTGCATCAACGTAACTTCGTCCTGCCTTTGAACTTCTATCAACATTTGAATCATTTTGTATAAACTGATCCATAATTTACGTGGCTAAACTTTTTTTTAGTAACCGCGAAATATTGAAACAGCGTAAAACGGAGTAGCGTTAAGCGAGGTCCTCAGTATGTCATTTCCATATTGTGACTTCTCTATTACAGGCCCTCAGTTCCCAGATTAGCTTTACTGTACCAAGCGCGGGGTGCTTAATATCGGTAATAAAATTTTCATTTACTAGCTAATAGGGATGTGGACTATTTTTGGGAAAGTGTTTTAAATCGTGCATAAGTACCTAATATTATCACAAATATTTATTATTTTTATTTAAATACAACTCAAGCCTTAAAAATCATGTATTTTAAATCCCGTTTCAAATTTCGCTCCAAAACGCCAATACTAGTCGCGTGACGTCACCTGTTCATACCAAAGGAGGCTCAAAAGTTTACACGGGAGCTACCATCCTATAGATGCGTATTCTGTGCTCATAAACGTTAGTAAACTGAGGTGATGAAAAGTTGTTTCGTAGTCGTTGCTATAGTTACATGTAATTTGACGTTTCCTATAAACAAATAATAATAAATTACACACTAAATATTAACCAAACAATGAAGTTTTTTGACAGCGGCTGAACATATGACGTCATGCGCTCTGATTGGTGTATGTTGTCACGTGAATTGAGAGTGATTTTATTTGGTTTTATTTATTAAATATTAATTAAATTTGTTAAAAATAGGGAAAAATATAGTGTTTTTTAGTATTTCTATCATAGAAACTACTACTTTTCGTTAAAATTATGTTTTTATTTGAATACAGTCAAATCCCTATTGTAAACGTAGAGCTATTATGAAAATTTAAGTAGATAGCACCACACGCTTTTTACAGTAAAGCTAATTTTGTTGTTGCATTTTTATTTTATAAAAGCGTGTTTAGTTTTTTAATCTCTCATTTTCTCCTTTTGAGGTACGGAACCAAAAAAATGGCATGCACTCTTCTCGTTTCGGAGTCGAATTAGCCGTATAATTTAATTACTGCGTTAACGAATTCACATTACATGCCATAATTCAACCCAAAACAAGGAGAAAAAGTGTCAATCGACAGCTGTTAACAAAACCATCCACCGTTTAACAGGTGCTTAACGCTTTGCTATGTCTTAAATTTATATATGATATTAATAATATATGTAGATGTTTATTATCATAAATTGTTTACTGTTTACTTGTTAGCTGCTAATTAACTGCAGGTGATTCACTTGTCGATTGTATATCATTCTAAACTTAAACAGTTTTACGAATCGCTCGAAGCAGAATCTGCGTATAATTTATTATCTTAAAACGCTACGCATAGGCCGATGATGAATTAGTGTCGCGTTACGAAACGTTCGCTCAATACATGAGACGAACTATTTTAACTGTTTTTACATTCTTCGTTTTCACGTAATCAATGGAAGTATAGCTCAAAAGCTATTAAGCATTTTTGGGTAAGTATTTGAGGCACTGTGAAAATTTGTACAGTAACTCTTTAGTAATATCCGAATACAAAAACACAGACCTGGCTGAAAGGTAGCCTTAACCGATTTTTAAAATTTGTGCAATAAAAAATGCCCGAGGCATTTTGAAATTTAAATACCTTGAAATTTAGTATTTAAGGATTTGAAAAATAAAAACATCAGATTTTTTTATCGGGTCTAAAACTTAGCCAGGTGTATGCAAAATTATATTTCTTTAAGACTTAGAAAATATATTTGAGTCACGTTGAAATTTAAACAGAATAACATAATAATAATAATAATGCGTTTAACGTCCGCTGCTCGACTTTATGTCATAACAGACGCCATTCGCACCATTACTATTTTCCATCTACCACACTTCCCGTTATTTTTCTACATTTTTAGAACTTCAACTTATATAATAGCAATAGGCGAATGAAGGAATTATAGGAAATTAAGATAAGGTAGATAACTTTTGAACTAGGAGTTTGATAGGTAATCGGCCATGGTCTCAAATAAGGAACCATCTCGATATTTATCTGGAATTGATTGAGGGAAACCATGGAAAACCTCAATCAAGATGGCCGGTACAGGAATTACCGTTTCTCGGCGAGAGGCAGTAGGAAAAAGTCCCAGCCAAATCTGCCCCCGCCGGGATTCGAACCTACCGAATGTGAGTCTAGTGCTGTTACCACTACTCTACCCAGCTCGGTCAAAACAGAATAATATTGGTAACTAGAAATAGATATATTCAAAAAAAAAACAGGTCGTTTCGGTGGGACATTTTACTTGCCAGGCGATCAATACGTTTGATAAATTGGTTAAGTCCCGCTACCCTTCAGCCATGGTCTGTGTTTTTGTAATCGGATATTACTAAGGAGTTATTGTACAAATTTTTTACAGTGCCTCAAATTATACCTATCCAAAAATGCTTCATAGCTCTTGGACTAAGTCCACGTACTCTGCAAGGTACAAACCCTTTGGATCAATCGTAATGTTACTAAAGGACTAGAAGGCACATACAACATTTAAATAGCATAATTAACGGCAGCATCGAATTAGTTTTCTCTATAGTAATTATGTGCAACCGTATCTCGGATACTAATTACTATCGAGACGGGAACTCCCGCATTTGTTTAATTGTAACTTACGTCAAAATGAAAAACACATCAGTCGAAGCACAGCAGCGCCTATACGGCATGATCGGAAAGTTTGGGACTTTTATGTTTATACCCTGAATTTATTTTAAGATGAAACATACAAAAGTCCATTTACATGGTTACACAATAACACAGCAATGTAATTACGCGTTTATTTTAAAATAGAACATAGGAATGCGTACAAGTAATAATAAATAAACATTATATTATGATTTTTTTTTACTAATCAAAGTAAATTTTGAAGAATTTTCATGACCGTTTAAGACATTGCTTGGCAGTTAAAAAAAAATCATAATATCATGTGTATTTATTATTACTTGTACGCATTCCTATGTTCTATTTTAAAATAAACGCGTAATTACATTGCAGTGTTATTGTGTAACCATATGTAAATGGAAATTTGTATGTTTCATCTTAAAATAAATTCGCGGTATAAAACTATCGGCGCGGATAGGCTTCGCCCGGATAGCACTAATCATCTAATTATCTATAGTCATAAAAGATGAGAATCATTATCATAAAATTCTCAACGTGTATTGAATTTGCGCGAATTCAATCGCTTTTAATTGTGAATGTTCAAAACTCGAAAAAAAATCAAAATTGCCAAAAAAAACAAACGAAAATTCTGTTGATCCGATCGCTACCAAATTTCACAGGATCATCCGCTGGGCTAATCTGAAAATTTTTAATGACATCTTAGTTACTTCTTTTTATATTGTCTTACGATGTTCATGTCGTAGTATTAGAATTTTTATTCCGCTTAAATGCAATCGTTTTATATATAGGATAAAACAGCACTCAAAATTTTAAATATACTTATATGTTGGCGCAAAATACGAGCCGTCATGTACGTGACGTCATTCTTGTAGTATACAAACAAATGCAAATAAGAATCCGTTTACACGAGGTGTAATGTCGTGCGTTTAACATTTGAGCTAATAATAACCAATCAAGTTTCTGTAAAACATTGAAATCAATTGCTCATGCGCTAAAGGAATTTCGGTCGGACTCCATCTTGAAAGGAAGATTTTTTTTCTGCAAATCAAATTTCCAAGGTCACAGGAAAAAAAAACGTTTTATTTAGGCTCACGCTTGCAAAATCCCTGTAACGAATTACACAGCCTTTAGTCGAAGTATATAGCATTTTCTATACAGGTATTTTACCCGGAGTTAAATGTTAACGATATTAATTAAAAAGTAATTTATCTGTAGTTAAGTAGCGTTTTTGTGCACATAGACAGACATTTCCATGTTTATTTGTTGTTAATTATATAGAAATTAAACCGGTGCGTTCCTTGTTATTACCAACACTGTACAATTTTTCCTGTTATACTTATTTTTTTTATTTTGTAAATTATGTTGGCTGCAGTGCTTGTGAAATTATTCTTTCGTATATACAGCCGGTTTGGATGCAAAATCACTTATTTTAAGGTAGTTCTAGCGTGGTATAATAAGAAAAATTACTTTTCGACAGATTTTGCTCATCTTTTTTTCGTAGGCTCAAATTAGCGTTTTCTAATAAATTCCAAAGTTTCAGAATGTTTGATCGTTTAGAACGCGAGATAATTATTAAAAAAGTTCGCAATTTTCGTGAATTATACCGTGGTAAGCATGTGAAATTGCGAACTATGTTATTGTCTCGCATTCTAAACGGTTAAAAATTCTGAGACTTTGGGGTTTATTAGAAAACATTAATTTGAGCCTATATGAAAAAACCGGTCAAGTACGAGTCGAACTCGCGAGAACGGGGGTTCTGTACTATTTCCTTTTCCATGAGTACTTTAACATTTAAGATTTTAGTTTCAATTTTCCTGTAAACTATGGGTGAGATCCGACATTCCCTATTTTTTTTCAAAATTTTAGGCGCAGTAGTTTCGGAGATAAGAGGAGGGATGGTCAATTGTTCATCTATTTTCTTAAATAACTTTAAAGCTATTTATTTTAAAATTATAAAAAAATATATTTGAGACCCTTACAACAAGCCCTTTCATTTGATATGTCACACGGTACAATTCGCAAAAAAAAATTTAATTTTCTAATTTTCCCCAAAAATTACCTCCATATGCAAAATGTATTTATTTACGTTACACGTCTGTCTTTGAGTCACCGACTTACATATATGTACCAAATTTCAACTCAATCGGTCCAGTAGGAGATAAGGGGGGGGAATGGTAAATTTTCATCTATTTTCCTAAATAACTTGAAAACTATTTATTTTCGAATTATAAAAATATATATATTTGAGATCCTTACTATGATATGTCACACGGTAGTTTGCCAAACTTGTTTTCTTAATTTTCTAATTTACCCCCAAAAAATGACCTCCATGTTCAAAATTCAATTATTTACGTTACACGTCCGTCTTATGGTCACCGACTTACCAAATTTCAGCTTAATCGGTCCAGTAGTTCGGCGCAAATTGGCTTTGACAGTGGGACGGACTGACATACGAGTGATCCTATAAGGGTTCCGTTTTTTCCTTTTGAGGTACGGAGCCCTAAAAAAGATGAGCAAAATCTGTCGAAAAGTAATTTTTCTTATTAAACTATTACTATAATATATCCTTATAGTTCGTGATCAAAAACTTAAAATTAACACGTCAGTGAAATCAGTTTTAAAATAGACTGTGTTGAAAATACGTAAGTCCGACTATAATTAAGAGTCTATTATAACAATGTCATGTTTCGGCCTACACACTGTAGGAATAATATATTAATTATAAGATAAATCTTAGATAAGAGCTCGTACATTTAATTGCTGTTTTATTGCACGTCAAACGCGCTGGAAAGACACTTTTTTTGTGCTTCTGCTGGCAGGCATTACCTCTCGGAGCATTGTTCTTAATTGCATTTGTTAATTATTAAATAAATATATATTTCGTTCGTATTATCTCATTACGATCACTCTTTAACGTATGTTGTTATGTTTACGTTTTAAAGTTGCGCTAACGGTACGGAAAAGAAAACGTTTAATTAAATTTGCTTTCACATTTCAGTTGACACGTCACCAAATTATGAACGGAAAATACATTAGAAAAAACTGAGATTTTCCTGAAATAATACGAAAGCTAGGCGTCTGTGTTTTTTCAAGTTAAAAATTATTTATACCTATAGAACAGCGTTGCCAGATTTTTTTTGCCAAGTCGGGATTTTGGAACTTTTTGAGTGAAAAAAGCGGGATTCTTTCGTCGAAAGCGGAACATAGTAAAAAAACGTATATAATCAGAAGTTTTTAAATATTTATCATTTTATTTGAGTTCAAATTACGTTTACGTGACAATAGATAGCAAAAATAGCCATAGAAAATGTATTTTAATAAAAATATGATATTTTAAATCAGATTTGCCCTATCGCTAAATAGTCTTCTGAATAAAAAAAAAACAGAAATCAAAATCAAAAAAGTTTTATTCATTAGAAAAAAAATGGCGTTTCAAACAATAGTTTGAGGAGTGAGTGTTACAAATTGCAACTTACAATAAGATAATTATTTACGCACGGTCGAGTTATCCCCGAAAAGTGGGACTGAGCCTGTCCCGCGCGGGACATTTAATTTTGATTTAAAAATCGGGACGTACGGCAACGCTGCTATAGATGTAGTTAAAATGATGACCGTAATTATTTTTATTCCAATAAATATTAAACGTTTAAGAAAAGTTTGGCTGAAAAACAATTTAAAATCAAGCTTAACCGATGTTTCATTTTTACCTAACGTTTAAAAAATATATATATTCATCATCAGGGCCTCAGGTAAAGGTGGTAAAAATTGTACTAATTCTAAATATATGATCATTAACTACAACCTTTAAACTTGCCTAAGGCCCGGGATGGTGAAAAGATTTTTTTCGAAACGCTTCAAATCTAAATATACGATCATATTATTTAGAATTATTTAGCACATTTCAACTTTATTGAGATCCTGATGAAACGATTCGAAAAATTTATTTTCATCATCAGGGCCTCAGGAAAGTTTAAGAGTAGGAAACTGAATTAAATCTAAATACATGACCATATGAGACCCTGATGATGAAACGTTCCGGAAAAAAAATGTTATCATCAGGGTATCAGACAAGTCTAAAGGTGGTAACTTGAACTTATTCTAAAGATTTGAAAATTAACTATAACCTTTAACCTTGCCTAAGGTCCATGATGGTTGATTGTAAGTTATAGACGCTCAACATCTAAGGTAATTAGCGTCCATTATGGTGAAAATACTTTTTTTTTTTTGGAAAATGACCTCAGGCAAGAATAAAGGTGGAAAATTGTACTGATTCTAAATATATATGAGCCATTACCAATGAATATATTTTAAATTATCATTAAAACAGTTTAATTTGTCTAAAAATTGTTTTATCCAGTTTGAAATTTAGAATGCTCTGCTGAGGCCCTGATGATGAAAATAACGATGGTCTCAAGTGAAACATCGGTAAATCTTCTGTGTTAAATCGAACTTTTCTTGAACGGAAAGAAATATTGATGCAGGAAGATAGGATTTTGACAAATAAAGTTTGGAACGACAAAAAAAACTAGAGGGCCATTTTTATATAGTTTGAAAACCGTTGTCAACATAATTAAAATATAATTTAACAATAACTTTTTTGACAGTTGATTCTCACAAAAAAAAACCTAAAAAAAAACGGAAGTATACTCAATATTAAATAATACGAAGGCACATAATTGACTTTTCAATAGCAGACATTTACAGCTAAATCAAACACTTATATACTAGTAACTATAGAAGTATATATATAAAATTCATAACTATATAAAAAAGGTAAATCAGTACAAAAAAAATGAACTAAATAGCTATTTCACGATTATCATGTCAAAATCGTACACAAAAAAACACACACAGAAATCACGTTATGTCAGAAATGTGACACGTTTGAAAATCGAATAAAAAAAGGTTCGCGTTTATTTTTATTACAAAAGCGAAACACTAACAAATACCAGAGGTTCCCAAAATAACAAACTTTTTTTACACGATTCAAATTATTATTATAGATCTTCCAGAACTAGTGTTGGGTCTTCTATACTCTATAGTGACAACATTAATACTCTGCATTGTCGACCACAACATTGTTTTGTTTGAAGTTTCAGCGCTTGAGAAACAAATAAGATATTTTAATTTTTAATCTCGTTGTGATTAGACGTATTTAGAATTCGTTTTGATTAAATCAAATTTTATTGTTTTATTTATTTATTTTTTATTTTATATATAATGATCATAATACTAGCCTTTATCGCGGGCTAGTACGACAGTAAGTTGTTTAAATAATTCGCAGTTAATTTATACAGTGGAATTACGTGAATTCGAACTCCGATAGTTCAAGTTTCTTGATAATTCGAATTTCTTGGAGGCTCCCTTGATGTGTGCATATAACAGAATGTAATATTTTCTTGGATAATGCGAACACCGACTTCGATATTTCGATTTTTTACCTGCGTTCAATAAAGTCATATTTAAAACAAACGACACTTTTTCCGCAACAAACATGTCGCTATATGCCAGGCCTGGGCAAATGGCGGCCCGCGGGCCGAATCCGGCCCGCGGTAGAATTTTGTCTGGCCCGTGAAGCATTGTATATATTATTATTAAAAACACAAATATTAGTTTTTGTGTAACATAAATTGGTGCATAAAAAATATTAAGCAATACTTATACACATTATCAATTTTCAATTTTTTTATTCAAATGACTTGATAAATAAATATTTTGATTCAAAAATGTTGGTTTTAAAATTCATTAATTGACATACTTAGCAAAAACTATACTTAAAATTAGAAAAAAAAAACTGTTTGGCCCGAGGTCAAATTTTCATCTGCAATGTGGCCCGACTATCAAAATATTTGCCCACCCCTGCTATATGCGTTTAATATTAAATTTAAACTATAGACAAATTACATCGAAAAATATTTATTTACAATTCCTTCGAAAGATCTCGCAGGCCGAATAAAAACTTTTCGCGGACCGGGGGTTTCCCACCGTTGTTATAGACGGTAGTGCAAAAAAAAAAATCGTTTCGCAACAAGTCAAAACTCGATTTCTATCGAATACTTTCGGGATATCTCCGGAGACGATTGAAAAACTTAGCAGCCGCTGATTGTCAAGGCCAATCACACGCACGGCACACACCGACAGCAAGTCAGTCTGTCCTTTTTTACCGTCTATTCCCGGTGTTCCGGTGAACCCCCGAGTCAACCACCAACCGCGGGTTCTCGAGTTCTCTTTATATATGTAGTTATGTAACCTTAGCACATATAGTTGAAACTGAATTGAAGTCACGCCACGCTCGGCCGATTACAATGACTTAATAATAAGATCGATGTGCACAATAACAACCCCTAAATGCAATCAAATATACGGCCTGTTCGAAAAAATAACCGACCGACGTCAGCTGACGTATAGAGTGTATAAGACATACAGCTTCGAAAAATTCATAAAATCACAACTTACTAATTTTTGTCTTTAAAGTTCAATTCCAAAATATGTAATAATAGAAACTAATTTCTATTAATTTTTGTTTGTAGTACTTCAGTAATAAATACTAGAGATGGAAAAAATGGGTTTTTTAGTGATCTGCATCTTTGCATCTGGATCCCGTATGTGAGCCGGCTCACTGAACCGGTTCAAAAAGAGCCGAGTTCTGAATATGTTACTGCAGTCTGCCACTGAGTTACCTAGTTCAGTCAATCATATCACGACCTGTATAGAATCAAGAATGCATAGCCAAACATGTGATGCATGAGTCATTTGAGCTGACAGATGCATCAAAGCAAGAACTGATACGTAAGTGTAAAATGTGCTTCTGTGTGTTAAGTGTTTCACTGAGTTATGCGGATCCGTTGATCCGTCGGCTCAAAAAAAAGTGAGTCGGCTCTCACGGATCTTCTGTCGGAGTCGGCTCTTTGAACCGGTTCAGATCTGAGTTAGTCCGAAGCAGTCACAGATGCAAATACAGTCAAACCTGGCTAAGTAAGAGTTCAAGGGACCGCGATCTCTTTTTCATTTATAGAGGTTTTTCAATAACCCGAGATTCTAGCATATAGAGGTACAGGAGTGGCCTTTCTCACTTATGGAGGTCTATAAAAATACAGCTAGTGATATATTTTAGGTTTATCACTTAAAGACGACACTTTAATTTTTCGTTTTAACATTATATAATTACGTGCCGAACTTTTCTTTCGCAATTTATACTTATCAACTGTAGTAAGTTCGACAAATAAGTCACATTTGGTCATTCGAATAAAATACGAAAAACAAAACCAATGATACAAAAACAATGTTAGTTCAGCTATTTATGACTCATTCTTAAATTTCGTGGAACTATTAATACGTTCGACTATCACTTATAGAGGTACAAGCAAGTAGTAGTCTCAGTTATAGAGGTCCATGAGTGAAAAACGTCTTTCTCTTATAGAGGTTTCTGTTTCTCACTTATAGAGGTTTTATAGAGGGTTACAAAGGCGGTGCCTGGCAATTACTCTCACTTAGTTTTCTCGCTTACCCAGTTCTCATTCACTCAGGTTTGACTGTATATAGCCTACAGAAAGCACTATATTTAGATACTTTTTATATAGGTTTGTCGCAAAAAAATCAAGATTAAGTTTACTGACAAGACAGTACGCAAAAAATCGCCATGAGACATTCCCCCCGAAGCAGGATCCGGGGCTAAATATACGATTGTATTTCTTGCTTTACTTGGAGGAGAAACGATTATTTATGCTAAATACGATCCAGATTTTTGAAAACTATTGATAGATAATACGCTTGGTATTCCAAGAGGATGGTTCATTTTTTAACAAGATTTTTGGTTCGGTCGACAGTATAAAGTCATCAATACTTTCGACTGACGATTTCAAACCGACAGCAAAATTTATAAGCAAACCATTACCGGTTAAATCAGGTTTCGATAAATCTGAAGATTCCTTAAAGCCAATTCAGACTAGCCGTTCTCGGTTACGATTCACCGGTCCGGTTGGGAGCTCGACCAATCAGGGCGTAGTCGTTCCCGATTGCGGTTCGGTTCGAGCGTTTAAAAGCCAATTCAGACTAGCCGTTCTCGGTTACGATTCACCGGTCCGGTTCGGTTTTCGATTAATCTAGGTTGCTCACACTATCCCGATTCGGTTCTACGATTATTCTCGGTGCGCATGCGCAATTTCGAAATATGATTTGACGTTTAATGTGTAGTTAAACGTCAACAAAAACAGCTGGCTAGTCACGTGACTCCAGCAAGCGTTCTCATTGGCTACGGTTGCGAACGGTCCGGTTGAAATTAGAGCTGAACCTAAACGCTCGAACCGAACCGCAATCGGGAGCGACTACGCCCTGATTGGTCGAGCTCCCAACCGGACCGGTGAATCGTAACCGAGAACGGCTAGTCTGAATTGGCTTTTAAACGCTCGAACCGAACCGCAATCGGGAACGACTACGCCCTGATTGGTCGAGCTCCCAACCGGACCGGTGAATCGTAACCGAGAACGGCTAGTCTGAATTGGCTTTTAAACGCTCGAACCGAACCGCAATCGGGAACGACTACGCCCTGATTGGTCGAGCTCCCAACCGGACCGGTGAATCGTAACCGAGAACGGCTAGTCTGAATTGGCTTTAAGTTCAGCTCTAATTTCAACCGGACCGTTCGCAACCGTAGTCAATGAGAACGCTTGCTGGAGTCACGTGACTAGCCAGCTGTTTTTCGGGCGCCGACTTGTTTTTGTTGACGTTTAACTACACATCAAACGTCAAATCATATTTCGAAATTGCGCATGCGTACCGAGAATAATCGTAGAACCGAATCGGGATAGTGTGAGCAGCCTAGATTAATCGAAAACCGAACCGGATCGGTGAATCGTAACCGAGAACGGCTAGTCTGAATTGGCTTTTAGGTTTGACTGTATATGACATTTCTGTATTGTAACGACTCGTCCATTATTTTCCGAACACACCGTACGACCGGTACGTCGTCCTGTTTATACGATCTGGGCGTGAAAACTAGATTAAGGGCGATTGTTGTTATGTTATTATACGGCAAACAGTTTAAATAGAACCCCACATTATTAAATTAAACCATTCACACAAGCGTCTAGTCAATCATTCAACACAAAAATACACACAGAACTTATATTTACAGTACGTGCGTGTTTTTTCCGTAGGTAGCTACGCTATTATTATTATTATATTGTTATGTATTTAAAAACCGAACGCCATTTTTTTATATTTAACTTTTGACTGTAGTTGAAATAGTACAATTATTCTTTTGATTCTCTATTATATTATTAGTCCAGAGGTGTAATGATTTTTTTTTAAGTTTACCAACATCTAGTATTATTTGGGCTCAGCACCCGTTCAAATTTTTAAATTATTATTTTTAGGGTTCCGTACCCAAAGGGTGCCAACAGAAATCCTATTAATAAGGCTTCACTGTCTGTCCGTCCATCTGTCACAAGGTTGTATCTTTTAAATCGCAACCAGAAGCGTAGCGTGCCTTGGCGGGGCCCCGTATAAAAATTTGTTTGGGGGTCGTTCCTCCGTTGAAGTAAATGACTTAAACAGGGAAATCCCGCAGCCCGCGATAATCGATGTAGGGTGTTGCCAACTTTTGAACGCAATCTTTACGCGGGAAAAAAATTGCTTTTTTGACTTTTGTCATTTCTCAAATAAAAAAAATTGGGAAGTTTTTATTAATTTTTGCTTACGCACGTTGGGGGCCCCTGTGGCCCGGGGGCCCCGTATAATTGATACGGCATATACGGCGGTAGCTACGCCCCTGATCGCAACATTTAAAATTTTCTCAGAATGTATATTACTATAGTCGCTATAACAGCAAATAATAAAAATAAAATTAAAGTTAAAAATTAAATTCACTGAAAGCCATGTTGATTTTGACGGCTGGACCGCTAGCAACGTCTCGCAGGATATTGTTAAAACGTCTTAGAAAGTAAACTGTGGAAACATAGTTGTCAAAACTTTGATCAATATTTATTTTGTTACTAAGACTCCGCTGTATGTCCGTCTGTCACAAGACTGTATCTTTTGGACACTTGAAATGTATAAATGTATTACTATAGCCGCTATAACAACAAAATAATAATAATAATAAAATACAGTTTATAAATATTGTACGGAACCCTTCGTGGGCGAGTTCGACTTGCACTTGGCCAGTTTTTTTAATAACACATTGAAAATCCAATTGATATTTTTGCCAATTCTCGGATTAGAACCGGTGGGCTTGTAACAGCGAAGCCAACCAATTTTAGAATTCCATTTTTGGTTTGAAAAACACAGTTCTTAGTGTTCCGTGCATACAAAACTCTTATTAAATCACAGGCGATTTTTTAAGAGTGCGGCGCGGCGTGCTAAGAATTTCGGACGCTTCTAATAATAAAAGATCCTTTTTATATATATTAAAACAAAATTTTGGCAATTCATTTCAAACACGGAATCAGAAATATTAAGCACAAGTAACGTAAGTTATTTTTGCGACTGTTGTGAAAATTTACTGAGCCGGTCCTGTACGCTAAGTGCCGTCTGTCATCTGTCTCTTGTCAGTCAGTGAGTGAGTGAGGAGTCAGTGAGTCGGTCTGTTAACTCGTTAACAAGGGCCTGTTATTTGAGCATTGGATTCAGCCTGCTTTAATTTACGTTTTATTGTAGTGCGTCTCAGTCGGCTGTTTTCAAACAAAGTCTGAAGAAGAAGAAGAATGGCCTTTAAAGATACAACGAAAGGCCCCGATAATGCTCGAATACTTTTCTAAACGGTAGCGCAATCTTAGAAGAACTTCTTTACTGTTTGCACATTTCAATCAGGGTATCAGAAGTTTGAAGTAGACTGCAAATTATAAAAGGCGGTATAAAAATGGCATGTTGACTATTTTTAAGGTTTGAATTAGGAGCGCTGATCAATAAGTACCCGTGTTTGATGACAGTTGGCGTTGACGAGTGAAATTGACTTTACCGTCGTGTACTGCAGACTTTTAAACGACATCGTGCTGAGTTGTAGATAAATTCATAGATTAGGCTATTTTTCACAGGCAGTTGTATCATTTGTGTTTTGCATTTTTCGACAAAATGGAAAAAGAGCAATATCTATCCGTAATTCGTTTTTTATACGAGTATCTCACCGGGGTCATAGATGGTGAAGGGTCCCCAAGGACAGCATCCAACTTCAGTTTTATTTCTTCGCATGTTTTCTAAAAAACGAATTACGAATCGATATTGCTTTTTTCTAATTTGTCGAAAAATAAAAAACACGAATGATACAACTGGCTGGTCGGAGGTTAAAAATGATTCAAATGTTGATAGAAGTTCGAAAGCAAGACGAAGTGTCATTGATGCAATATCTTGCTATCGACAATCACAACTTGCTGAACGAAACAGAAAAAGGCAAACGACATGACTTCTTCACAAAAAACAAAATATGTCAAACGAGGAACCCTTTCTCATCACAAACAACTTCTTACTCGAATTTTTATTTGTTTTTCACAAATGTTTTATGAACAATATAATATTTACGTGTTTTATTTTTTATTCAAATAACAACACTAAATTGATTTTATATTATATTATTTAATTCTTAACTTGCAGAATTTATGAAATATAAGAATTAATTTAAAGTAAAGGTAATTTCATTTTATAGTACGAAATAAGTTGTATAACATAGCTTTGTGTAATCATTTCAATAACAGTATTGTCCAGGATCTGATTCATCACAAACAACAATCGATATTTTCAATTAATAAATCTATAATTAATGTAATAAAAAAGTAGTCAACAAAAAATGTTACAATATTATTTACGTATTAAGATGACCTCGATTAGCGCGGAATTTTATTTGAACGTAACACCCGCATTAAGCGGGATCTTATTGTATAATAATAATAATACTAATAATGGTTTTCCGGTATATTTAAATGAAATATTTGATATTAAAAAAAGTTTCAAAAAAAAAACACCTATTTTTAATTGTCTCGTTTCATTCGATGCAGGGATGTTAATAATATATTTTGGACATATAAATGAATAATTATAAACGGTTTCCTTTTTTCATTTAAATTAGTTTATTCAAAGAACTTACATGTATGTAATTAATTATTTAATTAACAGAAAAGATAAGTGGGCGTAGTTTCGACATAAAACAACACACTTCAGTAATTTTGTGAATAATCTCTCATTATCATGATCGGACAGGATTTGCTTTTCTATAATAACAATAAATCTTACTTAACAGCAACTAAACAAACTTTGTGGCAAAGAATCAAACATTTCATACAATTACAATTTACTGTATGTAAAAAACAATTTAAATACCTTCCAGACAGTGGTTGAAACACACTCGAGGCAAAAAAGATATTAGATTGCCTATATATACAACTAGTAAATTAATTAATGGACCTAAATATTGGGCTGTCGGAACGCTCTGAATTTAATCCAAAAACAAAGCTTCGGCTGATTGTAAACTTATTCGTCAACATTTTGCAAAAAATATTTTTCTATAAGGAAGATAAAGGACAAATCTAGGTCTTTGACTACTTTTGTAATTTATGTACGATTTACTAGAAAAAAGTTGGCATTAATTGTGCCAAAAAACACACGTTTTCAATGTCACATAGTACGACCTTATTCGTACTTATTTCACAAAATTGTTCCATCACAAACCTAAAGTGACTCTTCCTTTTTCGGAAGTTTTTTAAATCTTCAAAATATTTTCCAAAATTAGAGTAATCAATTGACAGCGGCACCCTTGCAACAGCATTTTTTAGCCTCGTAGTATAATTTAAATTCAGAGTGTTTTGACAGCTTTAATATTCTATAATGTTTTACCAAATAATATAAAAGAAATGAATTGGCATAACTACAAAAAAACAATTAAAGATCTACTTCTTGACAAATGTCTCTACAATTATAAAAACTTCCTTGAGTAAATATTTTGTTTGTTGACGATTATTGTATAGTTTTCTTTGTTTCACAATAAAAAATCTACCTGTTCTATCTATAAATTGATTAAAAAATGTAAGTAAAAATGTTTTAATAATTTATTTAAAATTGTTAATATTTTCTGCAATAAAAAAACAGTTGGGAAACAGTATAATTGTCGGATCGATGCCTCCCGTTAGTTCGAATGATAAATCGAGTTAAAAAGTTTCGCCCGTCCATTAGCGTACAAAGGTACACGTTTTAGTTTAATTAAGTCATAATTACTGCCAAAACATTGTACTAAGTAAGTACTAAGTAGTCAGTTACTAATTTACATGTGAAAATAAATACTCCAACAACAGGAAGCGCTAGGCGTTTACGAATTCATCAACAATAAATCCTGCTTATAAAGCTGGCATTCCACCTACTAAATAGGGATGTTGACTGTATTCAAATAAAAACATAATTTTAACGTTAAGTGGTAGTTTCTATGATAGAAATACTAAAAAACACTATATTTTTCCTTATTCTTAAGGAATTTAATTAATATTTAATAAATAAAACCTAATAAAATCGCTCTCAAGTCACGTGACAACAGACACCAAAAAATGCATTGTTTGGTTAATATTTAGTGTGTAATTTATTATTATTTGTTTATAGGAAACGTCAAATTACATGTAACTATAGCAACGACTACGAAACAACTTTTCATCATCTCAGTTTACTAACGTTTATGAGCACAGATTACGCATCTATAGGATGGGAGCTCCCGTGTAAACTTTTGAACCTCCTTTGGTATGAACAGGTGACGTCATGCGACTAGTATTGGCGTTTTGGAGCGAAATTTGAAACGGGATTTAAAATACATGATTTTTAAGGCTTGAGTCGTATTTAAATAAAAATAACAAATATTTGTAGCAATATTAGGTACTTATGCACAATTTAAAACACTTTCCCTAAAATAGTCAACATCCCTACTAGTGTACTGAAATTGTTGAAAGTTTTAAACTATAATTTTTTAATAAAAACATTAATTTTAAGATATTAACTTAGTTTTCGATATTAGAGAGAAAAATAATTTCCAAAGTGGCGTATCAAACATTAATATTTGTTGCTATATTAGATATTTATGCATGATTTAAAACACTTTCCCAAAAATAGTCAACATCCCTATTGCGACATAATTATTTTTTTTCACACCTCCCTATAAGATAGCTGCTTTTCATGCCACGTATGGCGATAGGAAAATGACCGATTTCGCACTAGTGCGTAAAGTAAAATAAACGTTGTACTACCATTTCAATAGTAAAAGTATGAAAATCCAACGCAGCCTTCAAATTAAACATGAACTTGTTCAAAATTGAAACGTCAAACATTTTGAAAATTATATGATAATCAAAATAATAAATTTTAGAGGATAATTGATCGGGAATTACCAGTCAAAACACTACTATAATTTAAGATATAAGTTTTAATTTCTACAAGCTGCAGAACGACTATTTAATTGTTAAACATTCATTGTTACAATGCTAAATCAGAAAAATTTATTTTTATCTACCAACACCGTCGGGATTCAAACCCGAATCTTTCCACCTTAGCGGCGGAATGAGTTATCAGTTACTCTACGGTGCGATATCTAAACAATCAATTCTTCATAATAAAGCAAATTGTAACATTAAATTCACTACATACGAGAGCTGATTATTTTAACTAGGTACCGCTAGACATGAATCATCTCAATAGCGAGAGTTATGAATGTTTAGGTACATTTCCATTTTTTCATACATGGCCCAACCCCTGTATCTGCCTTTGAATTACATATTATGATGTACTTAGGTTGGATTAATAATGAAAAAATGGAAATTTACCTATACATTCATAACTCTCGCTACTGAGATGATTCATGTCTAGCGGTGCCTAGTTAAAATAATCAGCTCTCGTATGTAGTGAATTTAATATTACAATTTGCTTTATTATGAAGAATTGATTGTTTAGATATCGCACCGTAGAGTAACTGATAACTCATTCCGCCGCGAAAGTGGAAAATTCGGGTTTAAATCCCGACGGTGTTGGTGGATAAAAATAAATTTTTCTGATTTAGCATTGTAACAATGAATGTTTAACAACTACTATAATTGTCATCTAGGAACTTAACCAAGAAAATATATGATAATCATTTATTTTATACTTCCGTTAGAAAAAGAAGTTTTAATTATTGTGATATAACAACCGGTGGACGTGCAGCCTTATGCGTGTCGAGGAAAGCTCGTTAGGAAGCCATCTTCCCAATCCATGACGTTGGAAGGAAGATTTTAATCTCCAACAGCTTTGACCTTAACCTATAATTAGACTACTCGATCGAACACCGTTGATAACTGCAACCAGCGTTGCCAGATTTTTTTTTTGCCAAGTCGGGATTTTGGAACTTTTTGAGTGAAAAAAGCGGGATTCTTTCGTTTTTAAATATTTATCTTTTTATTTGATTTCAAATTACGTTTACGTGACAATAGATAGCAAAAATAGCCATAGAAAATGTATTTTAATAAAAATATGATATTTTAAATCAGATTTACCCTATCGTTAAATAGTTGTCTTATTCGTCTTCTGAATAAAAAAAATAAAAAAAACAGAAATCAAAATCAAAAAATATGGTGTTTCAAACAATAGTCTGAGGAGTGAGTGTTACAAATTGCAACTTACAATAAGAGAATAATTATTTACGCACGGTCGTATTATCCCCGAAAAGCGGGACTGAGCTTGTCCCACGCGGGACATTTAATTTTGATTTAAAAATCGGGACGTCCCGCCAAAATCGAGACGTCTGGCAACGCTGACTGCAGCCCATGCTAGTAGGAGAGCTGTTAGACATTTTCCAGTAGGTATTTGAGGCTGTGAAAATTTGTACAATACCTCTTTAGGAATATCCGAATACAAAAACACAGACCTGGCTGAACGGTAGCGGGGCTTAACCGATCCTCAAAATTTTAAATTAGAAAAATTTTGTTTGCAATGAAAATCCCTTGAGATATTTTGAAAATTTATTACCTTGAAATTTAGTATTTAAGAAGTAGAAAAATAAAAATGCCAGATTTCTTAATCGAGTCTAAAACTTAGCCAGGTGTTTGCAAAATTATCTTTTTGAAAAAATTAAAAAATATACGTTAAGGAACACCTTTTTCGTTTCTCAGCCGCTGCAAATTTAAACTTACTAACAACAGTGACCAACAGCAGTGTTTACATTACTTTACATCAAACAACAATGATTGTCTTACGATAAATTTAACGCGTCTGAACCTGTCGAGACATGAATTGTTGTTGTTATTGTGGAATTGTGTGTGACTGATTGGTTGGATACGTTCTGTAAAGGTTAAGTTGACAAAAATCGTTAAATAGAAGCAAATTATACTTTCTATTTATATTTCGCAATGATTGAAAATTCATTATAAAAAGGTTTTTCACAAAAAGTATTCGTAATGTAAAGGTATATTTTGCATTAAGGCTGTCGGAACGCTCTGAATTTAAGCCAGAAATAGAGCTTCGGCTGTCAACTAATTGTAGACTTATTCGTCAACATTCTGCAAAAATTATTTCTCTATAAGGAAGATAAAGGACAAATCTAGCTCTCTAATGGACTACTTTTGTAATTTATGTACGATTTACTAGAAAATAGTTGGCATTAATTGTACTAAAAAACACACGTTTTCAATGTCACACTACGACGTTATTCGTACTTATTTCACAAAACTGTTCCATCACAAACCTAAAGTGACTCTTCCTTTTTCGGAAAAGTTTTTTAAATCTTCAAAATATTTCCAAAAATTTAGAGTAATCAATTGACAGCGGCACCCTTGCAAAAAAAATTTTTAGCCTCGTAGTTGGCACCAGCCAAAAATTGAAACGTGCGAATGATTTGAGCGAGACAGAGCTAAAGAAGGTCACAGCCACAATATGACTTTTGCCTACCTCGCCCCTTACCGCTGAGTCTCAGCACAAACAAAATTCAGAGTGTTCCGACAGCGTTAACTCTTACGGGCAGTTCTAGGAGATTTCGAAAAATTTGTTTAGTCGAAGAAATCATAATACATACTGAGGTTCGTTACATTAAGGTTACACTGTATGCTTTATTAAACGTTGTTTTTTGTTTGCAGGTCCGGACATCCCCGGATTTCTATTACAACCGTTCAGAAAACCGAAACGTATTCGGACGGCGTTTTCGCCGTCGCAGCTCCTGAAATTAGAGCACGCCTTCGAGAAGAATCACTACGTAGTTGGCGCCGAAAGAAAACAGCTTGCGCAATCGCTCAGTCTAACGGAAACACAGGTAACTAAGATAAAACAAACCGCCATTTTTATTTTTACGTCAAACCACAACGATCACGTTTTGCCCGATCTTCCCCTATTGTTAAGAATTGTTGACTTGATTGACATGTTATTTGAAATGCCAATAGTCGATGTTAGTCCGTCGGGTGGCTGCTTGACTATTTGTAAGAAAACTAAGTTCCTCCGAGGGGACTCATTTAAAAAAGTGAACAACTCTGTCCTTCGACGTCTTTTTAACACGCTTTTATTAGCTTCGCCTGTATGTTTGTTTGTTTGTAAAGAAATCTTTGAACGTGAAATTCACTCACTTAAAAACGTCAGATTAAACTGAAACTTTGCACACTTATCAAGGCCCGATGACAACACAATAATTTAATAAATTTGTCTCATTATCTTGATCAGGATCAGCAGATTAACACGCTTTTATTAGCTTCACCTATATGTTTGTTTGTTTGTAAAGGAATCTTTGAACGTGAAATTCACCCACTTCAAAAACTTCAGATTAAACTGAAACTTTGCACACTTATCAAGGACCGGTGACCATACAATAATTTAATATAAGTTCGCCCCATTATCCTGTCTAGAACTAAAAAGTAAGAAAGGAGTAAAGTTAATAAAAGAAACTGAAATAATAAACTTTTAAAATGGGTCTATCTACAGTTAACGAGATTATTAAACCTTAATCAATTTGATTGATTTATTGGCAAATCCGTGGAATTAATGCAATTTACTGGCGTCGACTAAAGCAATCAATAAATTTATATCATAGTTCTTACTAGTAAGTACAGTAAATCCTAATAAAACGCCATTAATCGGTTTAATAAATCTCGCTCGACTATCACGAATTATTAATGATTTCATAATCATTCATTTTGAGCCGTTGCATTTTTCTAATCCGCTCGTTATTCCCGCCATGCGCTAAGCCACTGCGCACAGAAGAACGTTTCGGCTAAATAAGAAGTCAAATCCGTATTTTACCATGACAGTAATTTTCTATATCTACACTTATATTAGAGAGAGAGGAAAATTTTGAATGTTTCTTTGTCGCGGGTGATTTGCGGAGCCGGTTTGCAAATAAAATTATTCAAAGATTTGGAACGCCCTGTTTTGTAACTGCCACAGTTCTTAATTAGTGATGAGCAAAATTCGTCCTGGTTTTTGGTCTTGCGATTCTGTAACACCAAGACCAAGATCTCCATTACAAAGCGCTCTAGCGCGCTTCAGCCTAACGGCAGAGAATGATATGAGAGGAAAAAGTTGGAGAGGGGGGCTCGAACTACCTACAGACGCGTTTTTTGTCGCGGTCTCTCGCTAGAATATACAGTCAAAACCGTTTACGACGACATCGCTTAGAACAACACACCGGTTATATTGACCAAAATCATAGATCCCGGCTGAATGCTATATGACCGCCTTATAAAAAACATTGCTTTTTACGACATTGCTTATTACGACATACCGCATTAAGCGACTACGTTTAATGTAATATCTTCATATCTTCGGAGAATTATATCTGTTAGAGCGACCAGCTGTATTGTAAACAAAATTCGTACGCAAAGAAGTGTTCCAAACAGACTAAAATTACAGATTTTATGAATACAGAAAAATGATAATGTGAATATTATTTCTATTAAAATCTATGGATTTATATGTACCTACACATTCAATAACACTATTTAATAAAAAATTACTTTGTACTTCGAAAATATCACCGGTTGTTACGATGATCGGTTTTTACGACCAAATATGAGTAGACGCTTCGATGTCGTTATAACAGATTTTAACTGTAGTTGCAATTTTATTGCATTAGAAAAACAATTAGCGTCATGTCAAATTGTAATTTATTTAACGAGATTCCTTATCAAAACTTAATTAGTAAATAGAAATTAAGCGTAAATTATTAAAGCATAGTCCTACTAGATCAAAATAATAATCTTTGAAACAACGATAATAGAAGTAGTTAAACTGTGATAATATAATAAAAAAAAAGTTGAACATCGCATTTGTCTCAAATGGAGCCTAAAAACGAAACAAATGAACTGCGCAAACACAGCAGATATAGCGTACAAACGCGACAGTCAGTTTTTTCCCTCAATAAAACAAGAAGAGCGTTAAAAAAAATGAAAGCCGCGCCAAATAGTTGACAAACGATTCAAAGCGGAAAGAGCTATAAAAATATCGCTAGAGAAATTCTGTACATACGAAAATATAAAATGTATATTATAATATTTGTATATCGACTGTTTTGTGGACACGTTTTTTACGTGTGTCAATATTTTTATTTTTAGGGTTCCATATCTGAAAAGGAAAAAAGAAACCCTTATAGGAACACTTTATTGTCTGTCTGTATGTCTGGCTGTCAAGACGGTTTTCCTCAGGAACGCGTGGAGGTATCAAATTGAAATTAATATCAAATTCTCAGGTCTGCAATCCTTTGGAGCTGTGAAAAAATCAAACTTCTAAGTCAAAGCAATCAGAAGATACGGCCATTTATGCCGCATATTTTGATACTTGCAAGGGAATCAAAATCTATAGGTTATTTCCCGTTGTTTTAGAATCATGAAATTTGGCAAGAAGCAATGTCTTATAGCACAAGTAAAGGGAAAATTTTGAAAACCGTAAATAATAATAATGCGTTTAACGTCCGTTTCTCGACTGTATGTCATAACAGACGCCATTCGCACCATTACTATTTTCCATCTACCACACTTCCCGTTATTTTTCTACATTTTTAAAACTTCAACTTATGTAATAGCAATGGGCGAATGAAGGAATTATAGGAAATTAGGATAAGGTAGGTAATTTTTGAACTAGGAGTTTGATAGGTAATCGGCCATGGCCTCAAATAAGGAACAATCTCGATATTTATCTGGAATTAAATTGAGGGAAACCATGGAAAACCTCAATTGAGATGGCCGGTACAGGAATTACCGTTTCTCGGCGAGAGGCAGTAGGAAAAAGTCCCAGCCACATCTGCCCCCGCCGAGATTCGAACCCGGACCTCCCGAATGCGAGTCTAGTGCTGTCACCACTACTCTACTGAAAACCGTAAATTTGTATTTACATCACGAAAATAAATGTTTTTTCTATAAACGTCAAAATAGTACATACTAGCGACATCGGGTGGTCTCTCTTAAAAGCTATTAGTTCAGGCATTTCTGCGCCTTAGTGTGTATTAATAAGGCTGTCGGAACGCTTTGAATTTAAGCCAAAAAGAGAGCTTCGGCTGTCAACTGATTGTAGACTTATTCGTCAACTTTCTGCAAAAATTATTTCTCTATAAGGAAGATAAAGGACAAATCTAAGTCTCTAATGAACTACTTTTGTAATTTATGTACGATTTACTAGAAAAAAATTGGCATTAATTGTGCTAAAAAAACACACGTTTTCAATGTCACATTACGACCTTATTCGTACTTATTTCACAAAACTGTTCCATCACAAACCTAAAGTGACTCTTCCTTTTTCGGAAAAGTTTTTTAAATCTTCAAAATATTTCCAAAAATTAGAGTAATCAATTGACAGCGGCACCCTTGCAATAAGATTTTTTAGCCTCGTAGTTGACACCAGCCAAAAATTGAAACGTGCGGATGATTTGAGCGAGACAGAGCTAAAGAAGGTCACACCCACAATATGTGTTTTGCCTACCTCGCCCCTTATCGCTGGGTCTCAGCACAAACAAAATTCAGAGCGTTCCGACAGCCTTAAATGTATATTATTAATATGTACGGAGCTCTTGGTGTGCGAGTCCCGACTCGCACTTGGCCACTTTTTTAAAATCCTGTTCTGGCAGATAATATTTGGTAAAACATTTAGTTAGCGGTATATATAGAACTTAAAAAATAGTAGGTACAAAGTGTAGACAACTCAGTGAAATTTGCACAGAAAAGTGTTCGTTAGACATGTAAATCCATGGTTATATTTTTATACAACAAACGCAATAATGTCAAAAATATCAACACTTATCAAACTCATCTTCAAAGTTCAATTCCAGAATATATTATAATAGAAATTAGTTTCACGGGTAAATTATTTAATCCATAAGATTTAATATTCTTATTATTTAATATTAATATTTAATATTGTTAATTTTTGTAAAAATTTTTTTTCAGAGCTTGAAAAAGTCTTGATTGAATAAAGACGAAACGTTGCAATCAATGAGTGTTTAAATTGACTTATCAAACTTTTAGGTAGATTAATTATGTGTCCTATGTCCCGTTTAAAAAACAGCTTGTATACATGTTTAACATTATTTTTATCACAATTTTGTATATACATATTATAATATAATAAAAAGAACTCACACACACGAACAAACAAACAAACATGGATGGCAGAATGCAACTTTGAATTTCGCTCTCGCCATGCGTAACCAAGGAAACTGGGCATCGTTTGTCACTTGTTTAATGGATTGTAAAAGCACACTAGATTACAGTAATGCGGCGCATAAGAGCTAGTTTTTTTTTTATTAGCTGGTCCTTTTTTTTAAAAAATGCAATAATAAAACCGTGTTCACACAATAAAAACGAAAATATACGACCGTTTTTAAGGGAAACTTTTCGTACGTGAACTAATAATAAATATATTAATGTTGTTTTTGTGTAACTATACAAAATTAATGAACGCATAAATTTAAATTTTATTACAGCCATAACTAATAATAATAAACTTATATTTGTAATAAAAATCAACTTTTCAATCTTCACACATGATTTGTATATAGTCTCAGGGTTTGGCGACAGACGTGTCCCTTAAATACTAAATGTTTATGCTGACAGTTCACTCAGATTGTAAAAAATGCTTTCGGCACATTTCAAATTGTGGTCGCATAAGGCATTTTATTACTTTTTTTGTTAATTATGATAAAGCACTAAGCTTCATAAAATTTTATTTATTGGTTTAAAAATTCAAAAAAGTGTAACCTTTTATGCTTAAAGGTTACACTTCAATCTTTCTATCAATAAAACAATTTAATGTAAAATGTTGTTTTATCTACATGGCGTTAATAAAGTTGTTCATAGATGACGTATCGGTACGGTAGATTATTATTGTCTTTATTATTAAAATACTTTTTCTATATTGATTATTATTAGTTGCACAAAAAAGACGAATAGTGCTAAAGTTAATTGATAAAAAATAGCCAGAATAGTTCAAAATTAGCACTAAAAGCGTTAGACCGACAGATTATAGACGTTTAACAACCGAGATAATTTTATTTTCAACAAAAAGAAAATATTTCCATCATGCAAATCGAACATTACATAAAAATAAATATATGTTTCGTGGCCATAAATTTAAATTTTATTGTTAATAAACATGAATTAATATTAAAATCATTGTAAATGTCATTAAGTTTAGTGAATATTGGAAAACAACGTCGTTCTTTTTGCGGCCTGTTCGATATTTCAGTTCTCCCGTTTTCCGCTGAGCGCTGCATATCCGACATTGTCCATTTTACTAAGGGAAACTTCTTTTACATTAATTGTAGATTTATTTATTACCAATATCGATTTTTGTTCATAAAATATTTATGAAAATCATATAAAAATTCGAGTAAGAAGTTATGTTTGACATATTTTGTTTTTTTGTGGAGAAGTCATCTAATGTCGTTTGCCTTTTTCTGTTTTGTTCAGCAAGCTGTTGTCGATAGCAAAATATTGCATCAATGACACACCTTTGAACTTCTACCAACATTTGAATCATTTTTGTATAAACTGATCCATAATTTACGTTATGGTGGCTAAACTTTTTTTTTTACAAACCGCGTAATATTGAAACAGCGTTAAGCGGAGCAGCGTTAGGCGAAATCTTACTGTATATGAAAACCCGGATTAAATTGCGTGAATCTTAAGTTCAAAACAAACAAACTGACTTAAGTCAACTCACACAAAAATAGAAAAAACAACCTTTTTAAAAACATTCAAATATACAAAAGTCTCATCTATTCAAACAAGAAAATCAGTTACAACAACATTTAATTAATTATTAAATGTATAAAAATCGCATTATACACTATTTAAATAAAAACAGCTGTTCATCGGCAACCATTTTGTCCGTCAACTGTTCCATAACAACTGACTGCGCGTTTCCCCTTCAATTGTTATTTGAGCGTCTATTGTTCAAATATACACCAATCACAGTGGAATTATATGTATTATGTTCGTCATTTCAAATGGTAATGTAATCCATTTCAATTGTATTCATACATAAATGAACTCTATGTATTATGTATTGGGCCCTGTTTTTTTTTCTTCAAGTTCGCCAAAGACCTCGCTGCATCTGTCCCTTCGAGTCATTATTATTCTTCGTATGTTATTTTATAATATTATTATATAGGCCGTTTAAAATATAATCCGGTTTATTATTTCTGTTAATATATAATTATTACCATTGTGCCGAGTGCGAATTGAATTATGTGCCGCGTGGGATCGTTAGCTTGCATTTTTTAAAGAATATATGCTACCTAAGGTCAGTAGAGTACTATAGGTTGGGTGTAAGAGGTCACGTTTGTAATTGATTGAATCGATTGCTTATACGTCATTTGAAACCTTTGGCTTGACTTTGAATAGGGATGTTGACTATTTTTGGGAAAGTGTTTTAAATCGTGCATAAGTACCTAATATAGCCACAAATATTTATTATTTTTATTTAAATACGACTCGAGTCTTAAAAATCATGTATTTTAAATTCCGTTTCAAATTTCGCTCCGAAACGCCAATACTTGTCACGTGACGGTCACAAAGTAGGAAGCTGTGCTCATAAACGCTGGTAAACTGAAGAGGTGATGAAAGGTTGTTTCGTAGTTGTCGCTATAGTTACATGTAATTTGACGTTTCCTATAAACAAATAATGATAAATTACACACTAAATATTAACCAAACAATGAAGCCTTTTTACAGCGTCTGATGCTGTTCATGACCCTCTGACGTCATGCGCTCTGGTTGGTGTTCGTTGCCACGTGACTTGAAAGTGATTTAATTAAGTTTTATTTATTAAATTTTTTTTTCGTTTCATGCAATTTTGATTTTCTACATCAATTATGTTTTCTATATTATGTAAAGAAGAACAAATTTCTTCGTTAACATCATCACAACGCTCGATAAAAGGGCGGAAATCGTTCACAGCCTTCCTTGCTCTACTGATTGAGATTGGCGGATCTATAGTGGCGACTCATTCAAATCTCCATTTTCAAAAACCTTTTGTTTGGATATTTACCCATGATGACACTGATAATATTTTAACTTATCGAGGTCACCAAAATATTATTTTAAGTTATCGAGGGCAATGTTCAGAATATTTGTTTAAGCTACCGAGGTTTTGTGATTTAAGTAATGGAGGTTTTATGCTTTCAGGTGAAGGGAATTCAAAAAATATTTAACTTACAGAGGTTTTTAACTTATCGAGGTTTTACTGTATGTATATTTACACGTGTTTTCCAAACACCTAGTATATAAACATTGCTTTACAGAAATGCAATGTGACGCCTGGAGGTGAAAGAAGAATCATTAATTGCAGCATTAAAGTTTTTTTAAATGAATTTAATAATTTAATTTATATCAAGTTAAACACCTGCTTGTTATTTGTAATCTCATTATTATGTTAATTATTTATATTTAATTATGTATTTATAATTAAGCTACGTTCATTTATTTAAGAGGAACCACAAAAAATTCAAATATGAGTTCAATCTTTGTAAGTAATAAAAAATGCAAAACTAAGAACTTGTTGAAGTGAAATTATATCAAGTCTGGAAAAATTTAATCCTTTGAGTGCCGAGGAGCGCGATCGCGCTTTTGCTCCCCTATAATAGAGAATATAAAACAACATTGATTGTAGGGATGTTAGAAGTGCCAAAAAGTATCGATATATATATCGTATCGATATTTTTTTCAAGCGTCGATATCGGTACCGATATATTTTTTTAAATACATATTGGCTAGCTTAATATAATCTCAAATAGCAATCAACGGACATTATTTCGAAAATCAAGGAATAAATAATTATCTGAAATCAAAAGCAACGATCAGATTTTTTTTTTGTTTATTAATCAAACGTCTAATATATTTAGGAGCAGATAATTTTAGAGATTAATCGAACAATCAATAAAGCCAGGGATGGCGAACCTATGGCATAAAACCACTGTCTACACTGTTTTAAACCTCTGTTTGAAATCGCCATTTAATACCGTGTATTAGATACTTCATTAAAATTAAAACATTGTTTGTTTTCGAAATTTTTTTCATAAATAAAATGCTTCGAAAAATGAAATATATTTTTATATTTCTATGGCACTTTTAACTAATTCTCTAAAAATTCTTTCGACATTCAAAGGGTTAAAGTATGTTTTTTTAGTTTTTAAACTACAGTACAATCGCGATAATATGAATACGCACTCTTATGAATGACTCAGTAATATGAACATAATTTTTGTAGAAAATTTAACGCTCTACAAAAAAAAGTTTAAACTTTATCCTCGGAAAACTTTTGAACCAGTAAACTTAGCAAAAAATCACAAGATAGCTTTTTTATAAAGCGTTAAATTCTATACAAAAATAAGTATGTCTCATTTTTGTAGATTCATTTGTCGCCAAGTTTTAAAATTTGGAAGAACAAAAGGAGTTTCCTACATGTTATTTTCCATAAGAAACTTTGGTTGGAATGAGGACTATCTTAGAGTTAATATTAAGAGCTTAAATTTTTAGAGAATTTTTTTTTATCAATTTGGAAACGTTTGACCCCCTGGGAGCATAGAAATTCGACAATATCCCTGTTAAGGACCACCCTAATATGCTTGTTTCTTGCGAACCTCTATAATATAAACATGCCGCTATGTATGAACTCCTTAGGATTTTTTGTGTTCATATTACCGAGATTGTACTGTATTTTTTTTTTTAATTGCGTCTCAATTTCTCATATCAATACATTTTGTGGTTTATATCGTCGCGCTAAGTCGTACGAGAGCCAAACACCGCGATTAACGGCTAGTATGTATAGGTATTATAAAAACGTGGACAATTCACACGGAAGCGATGTTCAACTTTTAATAACGTTTGCGTTAGGTATTTGTTTTTCTTTTTCCAATCAGATAAACGAACGTCCATCGTATTTGCACATCGTGTTTACGAATTCGCAAGAGAATAAATCCATTGGATTAAAATTTTAATTTGACGGACGGTGTTTTTGTTGTTTGGTCTTAAATTTAAAAAAAAATGTATATAAATATTGTGTATGCAGAAAAAAAATTGCGAATTAATTTGAAAATAGCGTCTCTCCATTTCGTCGGGATTTGGAAAATTAAAACGGCTTTAATAACGGCATTTGTTTACGAAATTAAAAAATATTTTTCCTTTAGAAAGGATCGTTGAATTTGTTTTTTAGAATAATGCGGATTAAGAAGGCCCCATTTTTTTTACATTCGACGCTTTTAATAAAATTTATGTGCCGTTTTATAATATAAATGGAGATTTTATTTTTTAATAAAGATGGTCTTACCAATAAAATAACAGAATTAAACGAGTGAAAATATTTATAAACTTAAAAAAATTTTCACGTGATACGAATTGTAATGTAGGTAGTTTAATTTAAAATATGTTTTGATATTATTTTTAGGCATTCGTTTTTAAAATGGCTCAAAATATAATAGAATATTTTTTTTTATTAAATTACACGCGAAATGGGGGTGTTCTAAAATTGTATTAACGAAAAAATTTGAGCCGTCGTATAGGATGCCTGAAACATTGCACAGATATTCACGAGTAAAATACCGCCACATTATTTTGATGAACTTGTCAGCCAATCATCAAATTAGCCCTGTGAAGTTTAGTAGCAATCGGGTCAACAGATATTTTTTTTTTGTTTTTTGACAATTTCTTCGATTTTTGAACATTCACAATTAAAAGCGATTAAATTCGCGCAAATTCAAGACACGTTGAGAATTTTATGATAATGATTCTCATTCTTTATATCCTATATATTACATTTAC
Source organism: Venustoraphidia nigricollis (assembly GCA_034508555.1). Lineage (NCBI taxonomy): Eukaryota > Metazoa > Arthropoda > Insecta > Raphidioptera > Raphidiidae > Venustoraphidia > Venustoraphidia nigricollis. The sequence continues at coordinate 3,927,402 of JAVRKA010000025.1, read as the reverse complement.
TCCCGGGCGAAGTCGGACTTATTAATATAGCTGTTACCAGCGTCATCGCATACTTTAACACAAATTTTATTTTAAAAATAGACACCTAAATACAGAATATTTTGTGGAATGTTAGTATTTTGGGAGTTGGAATCGTTCCGATGTCCACTTAGCTCGAATTTTCTTTTTAGTGTATTTGCCATATGGCAATATACACTATTGGCGTCGGTCGGATGGCGGGACCTAGGGGTCGGACCAAAATTTCTCGACGTTTCATAACCTCCTAAACACTTTGGCACCATTTTTAAAAATGTTTATATATATATATATGTGTGCGGGCAATAACTTTCGAAAGAGTTAATTGATTTCAACTTAATTTGGCACACGCGTTAAAATCTATCACCGCAAGAAGCCTATTTAAAATGGGCTTAATCGGGCCACTTTAAGGGTAGTTTTTAGGGGTTGAAAAATGTTTTTGGGCCCCAAAATATCGAAAAAATTCTTCAAATCGTTTCAAAATTGAAATTTAACCCTCTAATAGTAATTAAAATGTGTCCCTAAAATTTTAATAAAATCAGCCTGACAGGACCGAACTTACAAATTTTATGAAAACGTTATTTTGCAGATAGTGAATTATTATAATTTGGTATAGAGGTTCGATTGATAATAATATTGCAATTAAGAAAAAAAATGTTATTTTAAGGGGTGTATTAAGGAGTAAAATTTTTTATTTTGCCCAAAAACCAACTTAAGTTCGCATAATAAAGCCACAGTGCCTGTATAAGCAAATACACTATATTGTCGGCAGGGTTTTGGCACTGCGACCCGGGTTTTTATTTAATTAGCACGTAAAATAAATAATATAAATGTATTTTGCTGCCACGGCACAAAACCCCGAACGATATACCTAACCTAAAAATTATTACATTATACAAATTTGCTTCGACGACAATCGGAAACAAAAACCGACCGATAAAATAAATAACCTAAAAACTGTTACAAGTTGCATTAATAATATAAATCGGCGCGCGTGTCGATTCGAGGGCCAACCCCCTGGGTAACACCTCGCACCCCCCCCCCCTCGATCCAGGCAAACGTATGTGTGAATGGATTATGGCGGCGACATGTGAATGTTTGATTAAATAATGAGGAACGTGTCGACCGACCGTTTTTATGATTTTATTCACTATAGCACGACGTTGCTAACCGAACCCCAGTGTCGTAAGTCAGCGGTGCCCAAACTACAGCCCCGAAGTGTCATGTTTATAGTAATGAATCTATACTAATATTATAAAGAGAACGATTTGATTGTTTGTTTGTTCCGGATAAACTCGAAAACTACTGAGCCGATTTTACAAAGTCCTGCACTGCGCGACATATGATGCCTTCGACTTCGCCTCGGGCATCATGTGGCGCAGTGCAGGAAATTCAACTTTCTGCTCTTGTGGTGTAATATACTATTTATTTTCTTTTAGTATAATAGCTATTGTCTGCTATAATTGTTAAGAAACATTCATTGTTGTAGCGCTATATTAGAAAAATTTATTATTCCAACACGTCACCGTCGGGATTTAAATCCGAATCTTTCCACTTTCGCGGCGGAATGAGTTAATCAATTACTCTACGGTGCACACAATTCAACATTTTAATCCTTCATAATATAGCGATTTACAACACTCAAATTCACTACATGCGAGAACCAATTATTTTTTAGCTGTAGCTAGACATTAACTCTCACAGTAGCGAGGGCTCTTGAATGAATCAAAGATGAACTTTCCATTATTAATACGGTCCTAAATCACAGAATTTTTCTGTTTCAATGCGGAAAACGACAATTTAAGCCCGAATCTTCCCACTTTCGCGGCGGAATGAGTTAATCAATTACTCTACGGTGCACACAATTCAACATTTTAATCCTTCATAATATAGCGATTTACAACACTCAAATTCACTACATGCGAGAACCAATTATTTTTTAGCTATAGCTAGACATTAACTCTCACAGTAGCGAGGGCTCTTGAATGAATCAAAGATGAACTTTCCATTATTAATACGGTCCTAAATCACAGAATTTTTCTGTTTCAATGCGGAAAACGACAATTTAAGCCCGAATCTTCCCACTTTCGCGGCGGAATGAGTTAATCAATTCAACATTTTAATCCTTCATAATATAGCGATTTACAACACTCAAATTCACTACATGCGAGAACCAATTATTTTTTAGCTGTAGCTAGACATTAACTCTCACAGTAGCAAGGGCTCTTGAATGAATCAAAGATGAACTTTCCATTTTCAATACGGTCCTAAGTCACAGAATATTTCTGTTTCGTTAGAACTGTTTAAAGCGGAAAACGACAATTTAATATCGGTAAATTATCAACACCATTATTCAGCTACAAGCGTATGTAAAATCTACTAATATTTGTTTTCTGTTTGTTACAGGTCAAAGTATGGTTCCAAAACCGACGAACGAAACACAAAAGAATGCAGCAAGAAGAAGAGGCCAAATCGCAACAGGGCAACGGCAGCGGAAACAAAAGCGGATCGGGTTCGGGCGGCGACCCGAACGGCACCAAATGGAAACAGGAACCGCCGGACGGTTCCGACGAACAGTACGGCGAATACATAGACATGGAAATGGAGGAGGATTGCGTAAGTGACGTAGACAGTGACACGTGAACTGTGCTGTCTCTTTCGGATGAACTCACTGTATAAAAGAAAACGGAACATTCAAAATATTGTAGATATAATATATAGGGCCGATGAGCTTCGTTAGAGCTCCGCGAGAAAAGGACAGTGCGTGGACATGACACGATGAAAATCATGAATGACAGATTATTAGGCTTTGAGGAAATAGATTTTTTTTGAAGTTTTCTTGTTTACCGTTTCACGCGTTCGTCAACACTCGGGAATTGGGTCGATAAACTTCGGCAGGTGAATCTTTAGAACAGTCATTGAGAAAAAAAAAGCATTGCTTGAAGCAAACGAGTATTTGTTTGTGCTTATTGGATCGTGTGATTTATTTGAACCAAACAAAAACTGTTTAAGGCAAACACATGACGTGTTGTAATATATTTGAACCAACCAGCAAACAAATATTTGTTTGTGCTTTCTGGATCGTGTAATTTATTTGGACTAAACAAAAATTGTTAAAGACAAACGAATTTATTTGTGCCTAATGGATCGTGTAATCAATTTGGACCAAACAGTAAACAAATATTTGTTTGTGCTTATTGGATCGTGTACTTTATTTGGACCAAACAAAAACTGTTTAAGGCAAACACATGACGTGCTGTAATGTATTTGGACCAACCAGCAAACAAATATTTGTTTGTGCTTATTGGATCGTGTAACAGATTTGGACTAAACGAAAATTGTTTGAGGCAAAAAAAAAATCTTTGGTCCAAATAATTATACAATTCAAAGTTGCTTCAATTTTTTTCTCAATTTGAAGTATATGTACTTCCAGAAGTGCAATTACACTTCTCAAGGAGTACATGAGAATTTGAACATACCTAATGTAAATTTTACATCATTTAAGTCAGATTATCACCATTGTGATATGATTTTTGGAATTAGAGATAACAGTTCCAATTTGGCATCTGGAATGTTAAAACCATCTTTTGAAATAAGAACAAAGTTTGAGAGCTTTGAAACAAAATTTCTCAAGTTTATCGATCGAATTTTGGTCTGAGTGACGCGTGTCTAAAATATGTTCTTACTGAAAGGTTTATTATCGCAACAACTGCACCAAACCATCAAAAACATTTATTTTCATTGCTCAAATTGCGTTTGTCAAAATCGCTAATTGACATTTTTGAGGACCGCATAGCGAATTGCATAAACAACGACGTCACTACAATACGTTTCTCTCTGTCTATCTGATTGCGTTGAACAAGGAGAGCTCGAAACTAAATGTTCCAGAAATAGAGGCTTCATAAATCGCTAACACTGCCAATAACATAACATTAATTTTATTATTTCCTGTATCCGGCTACCATTTTGAACAACGTATTCATTTGTTTCTGGTAGTACAGTACGATCGTTTTTTCATGGCGAAAGACTTATGGCCTGAACAGCCTTTGTTCGCATGGTAGAAATGTACCAATAACATCATCGATGTTAAGGGTATTTCCAAAATTTAAATTCACGCTTTTTATATAAAAAAAACCTTATTAGCTAGCTACATCGAGAAAAAAGGCAGTCAAATATTTTTTTGTGCCTGATGGATCGTTTAATTTATTTGAACCAAACAAAAATTATTTGAAACAGAGAAATTATTGTTTAAAGCAAAAACCATATTGATTGATTCAAATAGATGATTCTATCTAGGAAACAAATTTTTGTATGTGCCTATTGGATCGTTCAATTTATTTAACGAATATTGTTTGAGGAAAAAAAACTATTTGTGCCTATTATTATGTTATATTTACACCAAACATAAAGTATTTGAGGCAAATGAACATTGTCTACCTCAAACAATGTTTGGTGCAAATAAATTATAGATCCAATTTGTTGACGTGAAACAATTTTGTCCCTCAATGTAAAATACGAACATCATTATTATTAATTACGTTTTCACACAAAATGAACAATTTTCAAACTAAATTTTGGTTGTCATTTTCCAAAATGGCGACTTAAGCATAAGTTCTTTTTCTTAATTAGAAGGTTAGAAGCCCAGCTTCTTTTGTTTGTTTTTTCTTTTATTTTGAAAAATCACAATTAAAAAAATTTACTCGTAAATAATTTAATAAATATTGTTATTATGATGTATTAAAAAGTTTTGTTACGTCATCAAATCGGGTTAATAACCACGTAGTCTACTTTCGTCATCATCAAAAAAACGACCATGCTGTAAAAAAAACGTCTGAGCGAAATTCCCTGTAGGGCTTCTCACATTCTATTAGAAAAACTTGCTCGCGGTGTTAAACTTGTATTAATTAATGAAATTCAATTAAAATTCTGACAGATTATAGGGATGGGTTATTTTTGTACTTCCGGCAAAATTATGTTATAATTAAAAAAAAAAAACGTATTGATGAAGTCTCCCATTCTCTAGTGTTAATTAATCTTGAAACAAGTCGAGATTGAAGGAACGTCGTTGATTATACGGTGCTATTATTATTATCGATTCTCAGGTTCTAATCTGAGAACTGGTGGAAGTATCAGTTGGCCTTTCGGGTTGTTATTTCAAAGCGATTGGCAAATTGAAATATGAACAGTGGCGTAGCGCCGTAGGGCAGTGCCCCAAAGCGCAAAGAGCCCTTGGCCTTGAGAAATAATAGTTCAGACAAAATATTTCAAAGAATATTAAAATTAAGTGTATTTAAAAAAAGCCCGAGTCGAAACCATTTTTCGAGTTTCCTATAAATTGAAGTATTAAGTATCAATAATTTTAACAATTAATGATAATAAAAAAATTGAAAAAAATAACTACTTTGTAAAGCGCGAATTCAATAATATACATAGTTTATATTCTACATAAAAAAAAACAAAATGGAAATATAATCCAGTGCAATTTATGCAATGAAATTAAATTTTTTAATATTAAGCAAACAAATCTACAGTAATAATAATAATAATTTATTAAGTTTCAAAAAACTCAGGAGAGTACGAAACATAGTCAAGTACAAAGATAAAAACCCGGGTCGCAGTGCCAAAACCCTGCTGACAATATAGTGTATTTGCTTGTATAGGGCCGTGTTGTTTTATACTTTTATTATGTGAAATTAAGTTTGTTTTTGGGCAAAATAAAAAATTTAACCCCTTAATACACCCCTTAAAATAACATTTTTTTTCTTAATTGTAATATTATTATCAATCTAACGTCTACACCGAATTAAATACACCCTTCAATAAATAAGTCACTATCTGCAAACTAGTGTTTTCATAAAATTTGTAAATCCGGTCCTGTCGGGCCGATTTTATTAAAATTGTGGGGACACTTTTTAATCACTACCAGAGGGTTAAATTTCAATTTTGAAACGATTCGAAGAATTTTTTCGGTATTTTGGGGCCCAAAAACAGTTTTCAACCCCTAAAAACTACCCTTAAAATAGCCCGATTAGGCCCATTTTAAATTGGCTTCTTGCGGTGATGGGTTTCAACACGTGGCCCAAATTTCGTTAAAATCAATTAACTCTTTCGAAAGTTATCGCGCGTACACACACACATATATATATATATATATATATATATATATATATATATATACATACATATATATATAAACATTTTCAAAAATGTTGCCAAAGTGTTTAGGAGGTTATGAAACGTCGAGAAATTTTGGTCCGACCCCTAGGTCCCGCCATCCGACCGACGCCAATAGTGTATGTTGCCATATGGCAAATACACTAATAATAATTTATTAAGTTTCAAAAAACTCAGGAGAGTACGAAACATAGTCAAGTACAAAGATAAAAATTAAACATTAAAAAATTCCTGTAAATTATAAAAACATCTTTCAATAAGAACGTATTAAAACGAAATCGTGCCAACATGTAAATAAATGTGCCAAAATATCGACATAAGCTGGCGTTCTAGATCCAGTCAACCATAACTATTGATATAAGTTATTTGTAAAGATGTGCCAATATTATTTCTGTATTTCTATCCGAATTTTGGAAATACGGCAATGCAATATATGAACAGGGAAGGAAATGATTCAAGTGTTTGTAGGCTTTCCCAATTCCAAGCCTTCTTGATTTCCGGGCTTGTAAGCCGTGTTCCATTCGTATTTCTACCTGTCGTTTCGTCTACAACTGCGGTAGACATTATCAAAAGCGGTCGAGCTGTCCTTCTTGACAACTCACAGGTAAGTGTGTCGATGACTGAGCGTAAGTTTGTTCTCTGCTCGGTCGTAGTTCAACTACGACCAAGCAGAAAACACCCAGTTAGACACCAGTCATCGACACACTTAACTGTGAGCCGCTAAAAAGAACACTTCGACGGCTTTTGATGTCTACCGCAGTCGTTGACGAAACGACAGGTAGAAATAACAATGAACCACGGCACACAAGACCGGAAACCAAGAAGGTTTGGAAGGGTAGAAAGAAATTGGTCAACGAAAGTTTTTGAATATGTTGGCTTATTACTAAAAAAAACTACTATACCAATTTGAATAGTGTAGCACTTCCTCAAGAAGTGCGGGTTTCTGGGAACAGTCACCCCCTGGGTAGTTTGCAACAAAAAATGTCATTTTTAAAAATCATACAACCGCGACTCTATTTTGTATTGCTACAGATTTTCCGAAATTAGGATACCTCCTATGCAATATACTTAAAATAAGTGAAACGCGTTTGGAAAGTGACCAGACGTGAAAAACCATCGGTCAAATTTTCCTATATATAAAATAAACTCAGTGTAATTTGTAAATATTAATTTATTTATTTGTTGTTTGTTTTATATATTGCTTTTAATTATGTTTTGTAACATCAATTTAATTAATTCGGCTAAGTACTTAATAATTTATGAATAATTGAATACATTTATAATATAATATAAAAATTTGTTATGCAAAAAAAATATAAAGATCTCTACAATTATAGAAATTGTAAATAGATTACTAGACTGGTTTTGATGTTACAAAATTTAAGGAAACCAGACAAACTGAAACAATACGAACATCCGAACAGTAGGTTATAGTCGGAGAGCTGTTAGACATTTTTGGGTATGTATTTGAGGCACTGCGAAAATTTGTACAATAACTCTTTAGTAATATCCGATTACAAAAACTCAGATCTGGCTGAAGGTTAGCGGGGTTTAACCGACTCTCAAATTTTTAAAAAAGCCCCTGAGACATTTTGAAATTTTAACACCTTGAAATTTAGTATTTAAAGAGTTTTAAAAAGCTAGATTTCTTAATTGGGTTTAAAACTTAGCCAGGTGTTTGCAAAATTATATTTTTGAAAAATTTAAAAAATATATTTGAGGCACGCTGAAATTTAAACAGAATAATTTGATATCTAAAAATAGATATATTAAAAAAATAGGTCGTTTCGGTGGGACATTCTACCTGCCAGGTGATTAAAAATTTGAGGGTCAGTTAAGCCCCGCATCCTTCAGCCAGGTCTGTGCGATTTTGTATTCGGATATTACTAGAGGTATTGTACAAATTTTCAGTGCTTCAAAAACATATCCAAAAATGTCTAACAGCTCTTGGACTATAACGTCATTAAGTTTGTCGGAGTTTTCCATTATCAATATATTGACGAATTGTATTATTATTATTTTTTATTTATTTAATATAGCAATCATACGCTACTGCTAATGTAAATATTGTATATAATTTATTATATTATTATAAATAATATTTAGTACACAAAAACTGAGTATTATTTACGTGTGTCAAATTATAGTAACGATTTACATGAGGTATGGAGCAATCAACAACAAAAATTTGGAAACGTTTCAGCAACGTCTGTTTAAGCTGTTTCTTTACACACAGTCAAGATAAAATGTGTAATCTGATAATGTGTTAACTCACTACATATTGTACACTCAGAAAAGAAAACAATAAAATTAAAAATTAATAATATTGACTCTTCCAACAGTAATAGAATATTAACAAAATAAAATTACTTGTAATATTGTTCAATATTTTTATATAAATAAAAATATTGAACAGTATTGCAAGTAATTTTATTTTGTTAATAAAATTTAAAGTTGAATATTTATTCAATATTGCAATTTTTAGGAATTTAATTATTTGACATAAATCAAATTTTGTTTTGTAAACACGCGTAGCTTTCCAAAAAAAACATGTTTTAATGCTATAAAAATCAAACTTGATGACGTCAAAGGAGGAAAAAGAAATACAATTATAATTTATAAAAAATTTAATACAATAAAACTTCGTTTATCCGGCCCTCGATCAACTGAGCCTCCGCGTTAATGCTCGGATAATACGGAAAAACTCGGACAAAACGGATAAAGCCGCTACGCTCCTAGTATTTTGCGATTTTCTTCCGTATTATCCGAGGATTTACTGTAATTGTTTTCTAGACTTTTGTGACAATTTGTTTAAACACGTTGCTGTGAAAAAATCAAATTGTGAACAGTGCATCTAAAAATGTTCAAGTTACTCCAAAGTAAATATCAACCGCAAAAATAATGTCGATTATTGTAAATACTATCCATAATTTAGTAATTTTAGTAATAATATGTGTGATACCGTTACGTATGGGTGTGATAAGGAACTGTTGCGCTATCTCGCTCCGACTCGAAACGCGTCGCATCGAGTGCGAGAGAGACGGGACGCGAAACAAACGATGTCGGTCGTATTTGCAACGTTAACATGATAATGCGAATCAATTAGGCCGGTATTACACTGTCGAAAATCTTCTAAAGAAATATAAATGTTGGAGGTTATATATTTATATAAATATGTTATAATATTTAATAAAAAACTTCCTTGTCAAAGATTTTTGATAGTGTAATACCAGCTTTACGTAATCGTAAAAATCTTAAATTGAAAACGTTTATAAATGTCTTTAATATTCGAGTTAAAAAAAAAAACAAAAAATCATAAAAAATATTGTTATAGCACGAATAAATAGGTCAATAAAATTAATTAGATTTTTGAAGAATGATAAATGTCGAAATTTTTTAAATCGCTTACAAATAGTATGTATCTAGATTGTAATGCAGTATTTTATTGACGAGTTGTGATATTGTGTTAATGACGAGCGACCGGTGAGATTTAATAGTCACACGAGTCATAAAAGTATACATCCAAGATACACACTACATTTTTTGCACGTAAAATACCTGATTTTCATCTCATAAATAATATATCCGACATATGTCATACTCTATGCGTGCAACCATATTGCATTTCATTTGGGTTGTTTACGAAAACTACGCTTGCTTTGTGTCGCATGCTATCTCTGTTCATCTTATAGAATTAAACGGTAACTGAGAAGTCGCTTTTGAAAACTACTGTTGGATTGCTAAGATCACTATTTTTTTTGTTTTATTTTACGCACTAGTGCAAAATATGTCCTTTTACAGGCATAAAAAGCAGTTAGAAAATCGTGCAAAATATTGTATTCGATTTGAATAGCATTTTCAACAAAAATATTTGATCTTCAAACTAATAAAAATTGACAACAATATGACCAAAATTTTGTTATGCAATTTCTAGGTTTGGAAAAAAAAATTGTACATTATAGACGCTCGATAACAGAGACCATAAGCGTCTTTAAAGATTTAATATTTACATTTTATTAGATCAACAAAACACGACGAATATAATTTTCCAAAATCGCAATATCATGTTTAAACCAGGCCGACATTTTAAGTACGTATCAAAAAATGTTTTAAGTCAGATTTCAAATACAATTGATTGTACATCAAACACAAATCTATTGCAGCGACTTATAGAATACTATAAAATTTATGACGAACTGTAATTCATTAGTTTATTTTTTATTGAAACATATTTTTTGTAATGTGACACTACAAATTAATTACTTTTTCTCTATATCCGGTCGAAAGTACGTATTTTCGGCTTCGATTTTAAGGCAGAAAGCCTAACATTTATGCTCTGCTGGAATTACTCGCACGCTATAACAGCGGGCCGAAAGAAAGTAACAGCGGGACTGCCGCCAGCCAGTAGTAGCTAACAGCTGTTATTGCGTATAACCTCAAAATTGCTCACTTGAAAGTTATTAGTCTTTTTACATAATGGCGGAAGTACCTACTTTCGGTCGGGTATAAGAAAAATAGTATACACCACACGGGCAGAATTTTAACTTTCTGCCCTTGCGTGTAATATACTATTTCACGCGATACACCACAGAATTTCCATTTAAAAAAAATCATAAACTTAGTACTTGATAAGCTCTGATGGGTCTTACAATTTATTATTATTACAGTCGAACCTGATTAAATGGAATCCCAAGGGACGAACAATTTATCTCACTACCGATGTTTAACATGTGTTTCTCACGTTTGTCAAAACTTGCATTGTTTACAACAATTCACCAATGTCAGGTACAGCGAAAGGCGACCGTCTCATTTATAGAGGTTATTAGTCTCACTATAGAAGCTGTCGTGTCTCAGTTACAAAGATGAAAAAAAAACAGTCTTCTTTACAGAGGTTGAACAGTCTCGCTAACAGAGGTTACTAACTGCAAAAATATCGGGAATAGAGATTTCTCATTTATTCAGGTTCGACTGTAGTTTATATTCACACAGGTCGATCTTAAAACACTTTTTGATACAGCGAGTCAATTTGTTAAATTAACAACAATATGGACGCAATGTGTTTATTGTTTAATTGTAATAAAAAAAACATTAATTATTAAATTAATGAAGTATTGTACGATAATATTGTATTAAGTACACAGAAAACAAATCTCATAAAACGATCTTAAAGATGGAACGAATATTAAAAAGAAACATTTATTAATATTTAAACAGTTTGTTTTTATTTCAACAACCTTAACTCCTAACAATCCGTAGTCCTGCAAATCTTGTGTTCGCCGATTTCACTCAAATTTAATCTAATGTGTATATTCTGTATTTTCACTCTGATGTCAAACGATTTTGGTTAAATTCACTGAAAAGGAGTATTGGGGGACAAAAAATCGATCTAGCTAAGTCTTATTCTCGGAAAAGTTTGTTTTCTCACAGATTTAATCATTTTAAAAATTAATTTTTTGACGTTTCAAAATACTATAACATTGTAAGTAAGCTTTGGAATAACAATTGTGTCAAAATACTGACAGTGAATCTTTTATAAGTTATCTTCACTAATATTATAAAGATAAAGATTTGTATTTTTGTGTGTGTGTATGTTTGTAATGAATAAACTCAAAAACTACTGTGCCGATTTAAAAAATTCTTTCACCATTAGAAAGCTACATTCACCCTGAGTAACATAGGCTATATTTATTGCTAGAAAATATTAGGGATCCTTACTAAAACTTTAGTAACCCAAGTTGTAAAAAAAATGCCATAAAACATCTTTCGTCGCATGCGCTGCGAAAACTACTGATGATAGAACAAAAGTATGTTCTACAATATTAAAGAACATATCAATAACTACAAAAAACTTCGCGATACTATATGTCCAACTATTATCGTTATGTCACAATAACCACTTTTATCATTTTAATAATCTATATAGATAAAATACGATGTATATGTGATCTATGGACTCCAAACGGGTAGACCATTTTTGATGAAATTTTCAGACAATCTTTACATTAGCCCAGCGGGTGATCTTCTGAAGTTTGGTAGCGATCGGATCAACAGAATTTTTTACATTTCTTTTAAATAAGATTTTTCTTCGATTTTGGAACATTCACAAATAAAAGCGATTGAATTCGCACAAATTCAATACACGTTGAGAATTTAATGATAATGATTCTCATCTTTTATATCCTATATATTACATTTACACCCGGGCCTATTGCTATGCAAGTAATTCAAGAATTTCAAGGCGGGTTATTTTTATAATTCACCGTGGGTTTTAAGTATGAAAATCGGATATATATTTTTATTGACGATTTTATCTTAAACTTGACTCTTTACTTCTGTCAAATCTTCGTAAATAATCACGCACTGTTAAATCACAACATTCACATACCAGTTTTGCGACGTATATGCGAGTTATCGCTCAAGAAACTCTGGTATGGTAAAATTTCTTCCGAGAAAAGCTCGGTCACCCAAATATTATAAACATATGTGTCCAAAATGACAAACCTTAGATCCTTTTGAGTAAAGTTGAAACGCCTTGGCGATGTCTTCCGGCGACTACGATGTCTTCCGGTGACTACGATGTCTTCCGGTGACTACGATGTTCTTGTGGCACTATATACGAATTTTAAAATCGCGGCCTAGTTACCCTATCGCTAACCTGACACAAACTGGTGCGAGCGGACGGACAGACGCGCGGCCAGGTCAGTCGGTATAGGGCATCGCAACCTGGAATTTTTGAAGAATGAGGAACGACGTCACTTTTTTCATGATCCAAGCCATGCCGCACTAATAACCGATATTTTAAAAACTTAAAAATGTTCGATGATCTGTTGAAATGTCATCTGAAAAAAAAATAAGAATTGTTAATTCAAAATATATATATAAAATCCTTTTTTTAAAGTAGGCAGAAAAAAAATAGATAGATAGTAAACTTTATTCTGTTTATACTGTAAACAGTGTAGAATGCGTCAGTTATAAAAGTATAATATGGTATCAATCCGTGAAGATTCTGAATTAAACGGCATCAATTTTTTTTTAAATCGGTAAACCCCAAGGTTATTAGATGCACAGGTCACTTCGTTAATGAATGACGTCAGCTGGGAGACCGTTGGATATTTCAATCACCCACGCAATATCAATTGACAGTCCACTGGACGACTTCATCCAACGGAACGAGGTTCCCTCTGTATTTAATAATCTTGGGTCAACTCGTCGAAAAGTTATGGTTGATCAAACATAAGAAATATACATACATGTCGAATTGATAACCTCTTTTTTGGAAGTCGGTTAAAAAATAATAGGTTTGAGAATAACTGAGTTTTTTGCTTTGTTTTTATTTTTTAAAAACCATTGTATAGCCATTCAAAATTTAATCCCTATTGGATTTTCAGTTTGATGTAAATATTTTGATTTAATAATATTCAGCATGAAATAATTAATTTTTTATTGGATGAAACTTAGAATATTAATAATTCTAAAATTTACAATTTTTGAGTAAAAATATAATGCTTATAAAGTTAGGTAAGTTTCTTAGTTAGTTTATTGCATAAGTATTAATAGGGTTGTACAATTTAGCACATCACAAATAGTATTTTTTATTAATGTAAAAACAAAAAAAAACTACAATAAAACCTGAAATTAATATATCATTCGCTTTTATTCCTGACTCCGTTCGTGTTAATTTCGGTTCCTACAGATTTGCTTTAAGTCCTTGAAATGACCTTAAATCTGATATAATATTGTCTCTATACACTCAATCTACTTATTATAACGATTTGTTTTCAATAAAAGTTTTCAAAAATAATAAATAGAAAATATGAATTGATGAAATAACCTCAACTATTGGTGGTCTTTAAAAAAAGGAGATAATGGAAGGGATGGTCAAATTTCGTATGTTTTCTTAAATAACTTTAAAACTATTTATTTTAAAATTATAAAAAAAATTTATTTGAGACCTTTATTACAAACCCTTTCATTTGATATGTCACACGGTACAGTTTGCAAAACTTTTTTTTTAATTTCTTAATTTGTCCCCAAAAAATGACCTCATGTTCTAAAATTCATTTATTTACGTTATGAATTCGTGTTTGGGTCATAGAAATTCATATATGTACCAAATTTCAACTTAATCGGCACAGTTAATACGGAACAAATTGGCTGTGACAGACGGACAGACATGTACACGAGTGATCTTATAAGCCATAAGGAATAACAAATAAATAAAAAAACTTGAAAATTCTACAGAAATTATTTTTAAATTATTTCTCAACGATCGTTTCGGACATTAAGTCCATCCTCAGGAATAATATTCCTGACGATATCCGAAACGATCGTCGTGAAATAATTTAAAATATTTTTTGCAGAATTTTTAAGTATTTTTATTTATTTATTATTAATCATGTTCTACCAAGTGCTAAGTGAAAAATCAGTGCAAATTTCGTTTCATCGAACGTTAAAAATCAAATCAAAATGGAGTACATTTTTAATTCAGAAAAGTCTCACCTAATGATTTTTTAATTAAAGCGTGTTTCACTAAAAACTATTTCACCATTTCAATGCAAATTAAAAATCAATTTAAAACACAAATCAATTAAAAAGTATTTAGTAAATTGAAACATTTAAAATATATTCGTAAACCACGAGTAAAATAGATTCACATATTTTTTACAATCCACGAGATTTCGAATGCTACTAAAAATTTTCTGCGATTACGCAATCCATGACCTAGCTTATGCATTCTTATAAAAAAATCCACCTAGTGATATACACTCTGTTCAAAAAGCAGTGTATCATTATTTAAAAATAATAGTTTACAAAAACTAAAAAACCACGTAAAACTCAAAAGTAAAAAATAACTTTTAATTATTTAGATGTTGTTTAAGGTAGTTCTAGCGTGGTATAATAAAGAAAAATCACTTTTCGACAAATTTCGCTCATTATTTTTTTCGTAGGTTCAAAATAACGTTTTCTAATAAATCCCGAAATTTCAGCATTTTTGACCGTTTAGAACGCGAGATAATAATTAACAAAGGTCGCAATTTCACATGCTTACCACGGTAATTCACGAAAATAGCGAACTTTGTTATTCATTATCTCGCGTTCTAAACGGTCAAAAATTCTGAAACTTGGGGATTTATTAAAAAAGTGAATTTTCTTATCATACCACGCTAGAACTACCTTAAAAGCGATTGAAAGTCCATAATATTTTTGCTAAATTTTTACGGGAAGGTAAATAAAAAATTTAAACATTACTGTCAAAATTGCCAAGTTCATTAATTAAAAGTTACATATATATTTAAAAAAAACATTAGAAAAATGATTACATTTCACATGTTCTTTTTAAATTCCAAAACATATATTGCAAAAAAATTGAAATTCTGAAATTGTAATATTAATAAAGTTGAATTAAATCTTTTATGGAATCTGGAGGACAATTACTATCTTTGGCTATATTGATGAGGATGGAATAAGCCCACAACACAATCTAGTAGCCAGTCTTATGGAGCTCAAAAGAAGATCCAGATTGTTTGCTGACTAGATTCAGTAAAAAAGGGAAGCTCAAAAATCTTTTCAGGACGCGGTGCATTTGGACTAAGAGACCACCCCATTATATTTTAATCTTTAATGACTATGGCCACATATTAGTAGATCATGTTTGAATAAAGTGAATGAAAAAAGTGAGATAACATGTACATAATTGCATAAACCGTATTTTATTTCAATAAACGTGTTTTGTGAATACGTGTTTTGCATGAAGTACTTAAACATTAACACAACTAGCTACTTTGTAAATAGAAAAACAAGATGTTATTGGCATTCACATTTCGTTTGTTTGTTTGTTTAATTCCAATCCAAAATTTTCATGGTTGTGGATTTGATGAAATTGTTATTGAAAGGTTTTAATAATTATTATAGTGTTATTAATAATTACTGCAGTGTTCCGGAGTGTTCCGGAATTATATATTTTCACCAAGGAACATTGAGCCAGTGTGTAGCCAGCTTGAAGTCATTGGAGCAAGGGAACGACGAGATTTGAAGCAAATAATTGCCAATATATAGAGCCAGCTTTGTCATGTGTGAACCCTATTATACTTAACCCTTTAGTTACAAGTGTACCATCAGTTTACGCTTTTGGTAAACCTAACGTACAAATATGTTCAAAATTTCAACCCAATCAGTCTATGGTAAGTAGGTGAAAATCAGGCGCAAGTTTTAAAAAAAAACCCGGGTCGCAGTGCCAAAATCCTGCCGACAATATAGTGTACTTGCTTATACAGGCAGCGTGGCTTTATTACGCGAACTTAAGTTGGTTTTTGGGCAAAATTAAAAATTTGACTCCTTAATACACCCTTTAAAATAACATTTTTTTTCTTAACTGCAATATTATTATCAATCTAACGTCTACACCGAATTAAATACACCTTTCAGTAAATAAGTCTCTATCTACAAATTAGTGTTTTCAAAAAATTTGTAAGTCCGGTCCTGTTGGGCCGATTTTATTAAAATTTTAGGGACACTTTTTAATTACTACTAAAGGTTTAAATTTCAATTCTGAAACGATTCTGAGAATTTTTTCGGTATTTTGGGGCCCAAAAACATTTTTCAACCCCTAAAAACTACCCTTAAAATGCCCCGATTACGCCCATTTTAAATAGGCTTCTTGCGGTGATGGATTTCAACACGCGGGCCAAATTTCGTTAAAATCAATTAACTCTTTCGAAAGTTATTGCCCGCACACACATACACATATATATATATATATATATACATATATACATATATATATATACATATATATATATACATATATATATATACATATATATATATACATATATATATATAAACATTTTCAAAAATGGTGCCAAAGTGTTTGGGAGGTTATGAAACGTCGAGAAATTTTAGTCCGACCTCTAGGTCCCGCCATCCGACCGACGCCAATAGTGTATGTTGCCATATGGCAAATACACTAACAAATATACCGAACGTATAAAGTTAAATAAAACAGTTAAAAATTCCAGCCAACTGGGCGACATTCCAATTTCATAAATATTGACATTTGAAATATAAGTTAATTTGAAATAATAAGTATTCTGAAATTTGCTAATCGTTTGCATGGTTACATAATATAGGGTTTTACATGTAAAAATGAACCAAAGTCTGCTTGTCAGCTATCAGCTAATTTATTTTTGACAGATCTTTGGAACAAGACGGCATTTTTTTTTTCAAAATATTTCCAAAGTATATACAGTACAATCGCGATAATATGAATATGCACTCTTATGAGCGACTCAGTAATATCAACATAATTTTTTCTCCATTGACTACTCTCTGTAGTATGGACAGCGTATACTGTCGATGATATGAACAAGAACAAATTCGTTAAGAGTCGGTTTGTTTTTTGATTCGCCGCCTAAGTTTTTCTATTACGGTTTAATCTTTCTTCAGTTTTCTTCAGTAAATACATAATATAAGTGTTTTAGTGTGTGGAAGTGAATTTTAGTTTGGTGGTGTTCATCTTTGAGGCTAAAGGATTTCCGTATAAAATTTTCTTTGGCCTAAATTTTAGGTTAGGAACAAGATATCGAGGTGCGGTTTTCGCGAGTTTGTTAAGGCATCATTTAGCTACTTTTTCATGAAAAAAACATTATACCAATGCATTTAATTTTTTCGAAAAAAATAACCATTTCTGTCGGAATGTCGAAAAAAGCCCTCTAGCGGCCACATATGAAACCAACAAAACTTCAAATATTATAACATTTGTAGCCCAAGAATAGCTCTTTTCAACTAGCCCAAGTTTGTTAAAATCGGCTTAGCCGTTTCGAAGATACAGGATGTTGTTTACGGAAACCTTTGAATACCCCCCACCACTTTTTCTTTAGAGATACAGCAAAACTTTTCAAACAAAAAAGGTTCCGATTATCCTCGACTTTAAAGATCAGGTATTTTTTTGTTAGCTTAATATAGCGGAATTCACAGAAACATCACTTTTTTAGATTCAAGATTGCAGTTATACCCCCTAGCGGCCATTTCAGAAACTTGAAAATATTTTCCAAGGTTTTCTCTTGGCCGTTTTAGTAATAAATTTTTTTGCCGCAAGTCTCTACGATGGATAGTTTCCCAGATACAGTACCTCGCATTCTTAGTTGGCCACCCTGTACATAGTTACTTAAATCGTACTTAATTTCATGCATTGATCAGTTTGAAATAGTCAAACTAAAAGGAAAATCAAAATGTCTTTCTCTTTCTGAAAAAGCAAAACTTATAGAAGATGCCAATAAAGGTTTAGGAGTGGCTTTACTGTCAAAAAAAACCTGGGTCGCAGTGCCAAAACCCTGCCGACAATATAGTGTATTTGCTTGTATAGGGCCGTGTGGTTTTATACTTTTATTATGTGAAATTAAGTTTGTTTTTGGGCAAAATAAAAAATTTAACCCCTTAATACAGCCCTTAAAATAACATTTTTTTTCTTAATTGTAATATTATTATCAATCTAACGTCTACACCGAATTAAATACACCCTTCAATAAATAAGTCACTATCTGCAAACTAGTGTTTTCATAAAATTTGTAAATCCGGTCCTGTCGGGCCGATTTTATTAAAATTGTGGGGACAGTTTTTAATCACTACCAAAGGGTTAAATTTCAATTTTGAAACGATTCGGAGAATTTTTTCGGTATTTTGGGGCCCAAAAACATTTTTCAACCCCTAAAAACTACCCTTAAAATACCCCGATTACGCCCATTTTAAATAGGTGGTGGATTTCAACACGTGGCCCAAATTTCGTTGAAATCAATTAACTCTTTCGAAAGTTATTGCCCGCACACATATATATATATATACGTATATATATAAATATATATATATATATATATATATATATATATATATATATATATATATATATATATATATATATATATATATATATATATATATATATATATACATATATATATATAAACATTTTTAAAAATGGTGCCAAAGTGTTTAGGAGGTTATGAAACGTCGAGAAATTTTGGTCCGACCCCTAGGTCCCGCCATCCGACCGACGCCAATAGTGTATGTTGCCATATGGCAAATACACTAAAAAGATGGCATTGCTAAGTCAACAGTTTGTTCAATGAAGAGCAATAGTAGAAAAATTGTTGAAAGAGTAGCTAATACAATAAAACCAACCAAGAAATCTGAACTACTAGAAATGGAAAGTTTACATTATAAATAGTTCCTTGCCCAACGCGAAAGGAATACGCCAGTTTCTGGAGACATAATAAAGCAAAAAGCATTAATATACACTATGTAGTATACTGTGTACAATTATTAATATGCAGGTATGTACATGGTTCTTGCGAACCTCGATAATAACAAGTGATTCATTTAGGGGTACTTTTTTGTCTATGGATTTTTTGACAGATGAAGCGTGAGTCGTGATAACCTTTTATGGTATTTTTGTTCAGTATAGTCATTTCATCATGGAAAGACTTAGCCCCGCATAGCGTCTACAAATTATTCAGCTGTATTACGAAAATCAGCGTTCTGCGAGGAAGAAAATCAACTGTTTTCGACAAAAATTTTGTTTAGTGATGAGGCACATTTCTGGCTTAATGGATATGTCAATAAACAAAATTGCCGTATTTGGTCCGAAGAGCAACCTGAAGAGATTCAAGAGCTGCCATTACATCCAGACAAAACAACGGTTTAGTGTGGTTTATGGGCCGGTGGAATCATCTGTCCATATTTCTTCAAAAACGAGGTCGACCAGAACGTAACTGTCAATGGTGACCGTTATCGTGCCATGATAACAGACTATTTGTTTCCTGAAATTGAAGCCCGTGATCTCCAGGACATTTGGTACCAATAAAACGGCGCCACTTGCCACACAGCACGTGAAACCATGGCTTTATTGCGTGAACAATTTGGTGAACAGTTAATTTCGCGCTTCGGACCGGTGAGCTGGTCGCCTCGATCCTGTGATATGACACCTTTAGACTTTTTCCTTTGGGGCTATGTTAAGTCTAAAGTCTATATTGATACGCCGGATACGATTAAGCAACTGGAAGCCAACATTACTCGCGTTATTCGCCAAATACCAATCGAAATGTTCGGACGCGTCCTCGAAAATTGGAACGGCAGAATGGACTATGCTAACCGGAGTTACGGCCAACATTTGAAAGAAATAATCTTTAAAAAATAAATGTAAAGAATAGTTCTTTTGTATAATAATAAAAATTATCCGATAAATTTGTTTTTATTAAATTTTTTTTAGTTTTGAAAAAAGTACCTCCAAATGAATCACCCGTTATAAACATACCGCTAGTATGAACTCCTCAGGATTTTTTGTGTTCATGTTATCGAGATTGTACTGTACTTTAAACTCTGGACAGGTCCCGTAGACTACGGGATTGGCTCTACTAGAGATCTCATACTTTTAAACAGTGAAACCATTATGAACTTGATGTGAGTCTTGGCAACAAGCTTGTCATGAAATGTTTTTGGTAAAATATTTAAATCACATAAGAGGAACAAAAACACCATCCAACAAGAAAGAGTATTATTTCAGTACCAGAGTGCAACTCGAGTTCGGTTTATAATAATTAGAAGTCCAAATATAACAATTATAACATTTCGAGGCGCTTGCAGGAGATCGCTGTTATAATAATTCTAAATCAGATAAGAGATCTTTATTTGCAAAACCTTTCCAACAGCACGGAGCAAAGCATTTATAATAAATACAACACACAGATTGAGATAAAGTGGCCCAGCCATATAACATGAAATGATAGACAGTACAATTATAACTCAGGAGGTTGTAATTAATGAATACAAATCTCAATTCGTATAAATCACAGGGCTTCGAACCCGCGGAACTGTGAATCCATTCATAACATCCACAGTTCATACGTCTATTGTACAGTACAATTCCCATTAAATCGAACCTTATAATAGCCGAAAACTAATGCTGGGTTGCACAAAGGACATTCAAATAAATTGATTTGACAATGACCTTAGATTTGCCTTTATATAATTACACTTTTCATACAGGCAGGAGAGTCTAATGTCGTTGTGAAACTCCTTGTCATCTAGAACATTAAGGCCCCAGTACACAGTGGTCTGTAGTGGGCCATGCTTTGCAATGTGCAACTGTAGGCCACTATCACTTGGTGTTTACACAAAGGCCCATGGCTCATTTCTGCCTGGCGAAGCACTTGCGATGGACGTGGAAGTAATTACGGCCGCGGCTATTTATTTATATACTGTTTACAAGTGTTATAGTATTATAAACCTAAAAGTCTCTTCCTTGCTCCAGGATACTGACATTTTGGGCGATTAAAAATTTAAATAGTATAGCACGCAACAAACAAAGTAGGTACTTGTCTCGGACAATGGGCCACTGTGTGAACACCACAGGCCACGCCACGCCACGATTCCATTGAAGTGTGTGAAAAAAACCGACAACAAATGGATTGCGCACCACGATTCACAATTGTCCGCCACTACAGACCATTACCCCCTGTACACAATGGCGATGGTCTACAATGGCCCACTACAGACCACTGTGTACTGGGTCCTTTAGATTGTACTTATAACTTACACAAAAACAAATGATTGATCTACATAATAGGAAAAGTTCGCTTTTTAAGCTAAATTCTAATCGAAATGTAAAGAAAAAGGTATTTCGAATTAGAAATTTTACAAAAAAACGAAGTTAAATACATGCATATTATAAAAAAAATATTGTTTCAATCGATCAATTGTTTTTCGAGCAGGATCGGTTCGAAATTCAACAATGGTCACAATCTAAGGTTATTGTCAAATCAAACTTTCTGACGATGCTTTCTCTGCGTAAGATGAAACACGCCTGTTTTTGCGTCGGGGGTTAAAAAAAATAGAATCAGTCAAGTGCAAGTCGAATTTGCCTGGAGAGGGTTCCGTACCATTCTGTTTTCCGATGAAAACTTTAAGACTTAAGATTTTCGTTTAGGTTTTTCTGTAAATTATGAGTGGGGTTCTATATTTCCTATTTTTTCCCAATTTTAGACTCAACAGATTCGCAGATAGGGAGGATGTTCGGTTTTTTTGTATTTTAAATAAATAATAAATAAATTTTAATATCATTTAAACTATGCATTTTAAAATTATAAATGAGCTCCTTTATTATAGATACGTCAAAAACGTTTTTTCTTAATTTTCTAATTTGCCCTTCAAAATTAGAATTCGTTTATCTACGCCAGGGGTTCCCAAAGTGCGGTCCGCAAAGCCTGTGAATTCGGCCCGAGATATCGATACGATATATTACATTTTTATTGAAAAATAAATAAGTAAATAGTAAAATAAATAATAAATATTACAAATAAGATACAATAAAATATTTTAATTAACAAAATAAAATTACTTGCAATACTGTTCAATATTTTTATTTATATAAAAGACGTTTCAACCAAACGTTTTGGTCCTTTTCAATTTGAAAAGGACCAAAACTGTTGGTTAAAACATCTTTTATATAAATAAAAATATTGAACAGTATTGCAAGTAATTTTATTTTGTTAATATATCTATTACCTACTGTTGGTAGAGTCAATATTATTAATAAAATATTTTAATATTTTTAAAAAATTCTTACAAAACTTTAACCATAAGCGTTTGTATTAATAATGGATTTCAGTTATTTTTTTTTTATTAAATATATAATTAAAGATATATATTTATATATATTAAATTTAGTATACTAATAAAAAAAATTTTTAAAAATAAGAAATAGTTAAATATATTTAAAACAAAAAAAATCGTGGTTATTGTTTTGATTTTATTCCGTTTTTTTTGGCCCGCCAAAAAATTCAGTAATATTCAATTGGCCCGCCTAAGAAAAACTTTGGGAACCCCTGATCTACGCTATACATCCGTTATTTTTCGTTCATTACATTGGGAGAAAATAATCTGCGACAGACAACACGAGAGTGACCCTATAATCCTTTATTGGATGTACCCAAACCCTAAAAATGTTCGTTCTCTTCCCTCAAAGCCCCGAACCACAATTAAAACAGTAGCAAATATATCGTCAAATATTTAAAAAGCTGTTTTGTATGCAATAATGTCCTAACAATAAATTTAACAACAAAATACTGATGGTATTTAATGTAATAAATTACAATCAAAAAATTGGAACGTGTCGCGGGACACGCGTTTGGAACGAAGTCCCTTTCGTATAAGACGTTTTTCGTAACGCCTTTTATATAATCTAAAAACACTCGGTATAATTTAAAAACACCCGGTATAATCTAAAAATAACCGGGTAAATCTAAAAACACCCGGTATAATCTGAAAACACCCGGTATAATCTAAAAACACCCGGTATAATATAAAAACACCAGGTATAATATAAAACACTCGATATAATCTAAAAACACCCGGTATAATCTAAAAACACCCGGTATAATTTAAAACACCCGATATAATGTAAAAAACCCGATATATAATCTAAAAACACCCGGTATAATCTAAAAACACCCGGTATCACCGTATACCAGTATACATTATACGTCTTACGGTTTTTCGTGACACATTTGTCTTACGGTTTTTCGTGACATGTTACATTTTTTCTCCGCTAGGTCCCCTCGCCAACCCGCGATAAGGAACTTCGTTCCAAAAAATATTCAAAATAAACATGGCTTAAAATAGTATTAAATTAATGAAAATCAAATAAAAATACAAAAAACCCGGGTCGCAGTGCCAAAACCCTGCCGACAATATAGTGTATTTACTTGTATAGGGCCGTGTGGTTTTATACTTTTATTATGTGAAATTAAGTTTGTTTTTGGGCAAAATAAAAAATTTAACCCCTTAATACACCCCTTAAAATAACATTTTTTTCTTAATTGTAATATTATTATCAATCTAACGTCTACACCAAATTAAATACACCCTTCAATAAATAAGTCACTATTTGCAAACTAGTGTTTTCATAAAATTTGTAAATCCGGTCCTGTCGGGCCGATTTTATTAAAATTGTGGAGAAACTTTTTAATCACTACCAAAGGGTTAAATTTCAATTTTGAAACGATTCGGAGAATTTTTTCGGTATTTTGGGGCCCAAAAACAGTTTTCAACCCCTAAAAACTACCCTTAAAATAGCCCGATTAGGCCCATTTTAAATAGGCTTCTTGCGGTGATGGATTTCAACATGTGGCCCGAATTTCGTTGAAATCAATTAACTCTTTCGAAAGTTATCGCGCGTACACATATATATATATATATATATATATATATATATACGTATATAAATATATATATATATATATATATATATATACATATATATATAAACATTTTTAAAAATGGTGCCAAAGTGTTTAGGAGGTTATGAAACGTCGAGAAATTTTGGTCCGACCCCTAGGTCCCGCCATCCGACCGACGCCAATAGTGTATGTTGCCATATGGCAAATACACTAAAAACATATTATGCAATCAAATAATTACCGTATTAATTAGATAAAGTATTAAGAAAATAAGTAAAATATCTATAACAGTACTAATTATCACAACACAAAAAGCACGGTGATCTGACGGTAAGGTATGTACGCGCGACAGGGGTATCTAGCGAGCAATCGTCGGAGTCTAAATTGAATATAACCTCAATATTTAACATCAACTTTTCCGAAAAAAATTTTCTTCAAACCGGGCAAACTAGGTACCATTTTAAAGAGCAAATTTTCCTCGTTAATGTGGTATATAATTTAAATGTCCACTGATAAAAAATATAGCCAAAAACTCAAAATTAAACTTACCAAATGTCAAACGGCACACTATTGCTAAATGCAATTCTTGCAAACGACAAATTTACGATAAATTTTGCAATGCAACTGTTGATATTTATATAAAAACAATCAAAAACACTTAAAGAAACTAATTATTACAATAGTTAACACTACTTTGATAATTTTACCGGTTAATTATGTGTTATAATACCGCGATCTACTACAAACGCCCGAATGGAGTCTTGCACTGGGTTACGTCTGAAAGTCACGGCCTGCTGTGCTCTATTATAAACATTCAATAGACTATTAGCGCTTCGAATATGACAAAGCGATCATTTTATGAAAAATTTGAGATTCTGTAAACTATTATAAAGAAAAATACATTTTATTAATTATTGAAATAAAAAATGCTTATTTAATTTAATACATTCATTTAAATTCGAATAATACGTGTAAGAAAATATTTTTAACACGCTTTTATTAGTAAGTTTGTAAAGCAATCTTTGAACCCACTTCAAAACGTCAGATTAAACTGAAACTTTGCACACTTATCAAGGACCGATGACAATAAATAATTTAATAAGTTTGTCCCATTATCCTGACCAGGACATTCAGGATAAAAAAGCTTGAAAAATTACAGCAAGCAAGCTAACATGCTATACAGTGACGTTCGCTGCGTTGCCTACCCCATAGTCAAATGCAATATTGTTTTTTTAGTCTTATAATTAAAATGAGAGTTTACAAAAACTAAAACAACACGCTTTTATGAACTAAAAAATACAAAATAATTTGACAACAAAATTAGCTTTACAGTAAAAAGCGTGGAGAGCTATCTACTTAAATTTTCATAATAGCTCTACGTTTACAATTAGTTAGTAAATGAAAAATGTATCACCGATATTAATTGTCAAATTATTTGGTATTTTTTAGTTCATAAAAGCGTTGTTTTATTTTTTTTAAACTCTATTTTTTTATTATTTACTTACGGGACTCAAATTTCAATTTAAATGTGTAGGTAAAAACTACATTTATAATACACTACAGTCGGGTCCGGCTTCGTCCGGGTAGAATTAATTAACTAGCTCGCTCTATTATAAATTGGGCAAGTTTTTTAGATACAGAGGTGATCTCTTTCCGTTGGATAGTAGTAGGGGAACGACGTCATCTAGAGGACTGTCAATTGATATTGCGTGATTGAACGGTCTTCCAACTGACGTCATTTAACGAGATAGCCTGTGTATCTATTGACCTTGAAATCGGGAAGGAAACGACTTAGCGAACTGAAAATAGTCACATTTCAACAGGATCTAAATGTTACACAAGCTTATATTGTAACGTTCCAGTAATCCGACGGTGTTGGTAATTCGGGACATCTCTGATCTGATATGTTCCGGATTAATGAGAGTCTACTGTGACTATTTGAATATAAAAAAGTACGTAATTAAATGTTGGATAATAAATTTAATAAATTCACTTTTTAAACATATAATATATTGCAATAATATAATGTCCAAGTGTGTAATTACTAAGTCAATTACTTGCAACAATAGAGTCGCCATTACGTGGTAAAATATTGTCCATAAAATGCAAAATGCACGCATAAAACCTTGGGACGATGTGCACTTGTTTTCTACAGGTTCGTTCAGAGGTTAACTAATCATAATTTCAATCGCTTGACCACAAGTGCTTAAAAATTAACTTGCAAGCAGTGGCGTAGCTACCGGGGTGCTAGACGACCTTCGGACCCCGATCAGCAACCCTCAAATTAACCTAGCGAAAAATTCTTCTACCTTCTGAATGTAAAAAAAAATAGGCTGCAACACGACATTAATCATGATAACTCAAGAATACAGGAGAATTCCAAACAAATTTCAAACTTCTGTTCGAAACTTGTGGAGAATTTCCCTGTATTCTTTCTGTTTTTTTTTTTTTTTTTGTGCAGTGTCACATCAGTGATGGGCAAAAATTGTTATTTTGTTAACGATTTTGCTATTAATTGCTAATTTTTTCAGGAAATTTGGTAATTTTGTTTTCTAATTATTAACTATTTTGAAAATTAGGTAATATTTTTTTCTAATTACTAATTTAAAAAAATAATTAGTTATGTTTTTTTCTAAATATGTACTAATTTTTAAAAATAATTAGTAATATTTTTTCTAATTACTAATTTTTTAAAATAATTAGTAAAATTTTTTTCTAATTACATTAAGGTAACATGGTTTACTTACTGATCCAAATTTTGATACAAATTTAAATCCAAATTTCAAGTAAATCGAAAATGTAATAGCACTGACAATCAAAAAAATTTAATAAATAAATTACTGAAACCACTATATTAGCATTTATGAACAGAATGACACAAAAACAAAGAATACCCACACTATACTAATTAACGGACCCGGTCGATTAATTCCGTAAATAGTCGATCGCACGATAATCCCTTGTCCTTACATAACGTCTTTGCCGTACTGTAATGAACTTATTATAAAAGTTTATCCACAATTAAATACCGGGAAAATTAAAAATATTTCGTCCAATTAATTTTGAGAAAAATTAGTAATGTTTGTTTCTAATTATTAATTATTTAAAATAATTAGTAATATTTTTTCTAATTACTGATTTTTCACAAAAATTGGTAATAATTTTTTGCTAACTATTAATTAAAAAAAAATTAGTAATATAAGGTTCTAATTATTTATTTCTTCGAAAGTTAGTAATTATAGAAAAAATATTACTAATTTTTCAAAATAATTAGATAATTACAATCGAAATTTTTTTTTGCCGAACACTGCGTCACATTTAGCGGGTTAATGCAATAAGAAAACAGTTTATAAAAATAATCCGTTAAAGAAACAACATGACAGCAAGAAATTTAAAAAACAACTAAAAAAAATTCTATACAACTAATTTTACTATGACGCTATTTATACTGCAAAGTACTAAAAAAATAAAGAATTATTATTATTATAATAATTCGGAACAGAAAAGAAATAGTTCTAATTAGCTGTCAAAGATAATTGTTAAGTTATTTGTGATAAAGCTGTAGTTTCAATGTGCACTCCGACGTCTTGCAATAGTTATGTTCAAACGCTTACATTTCAACTGCTATCAAATACATTACCACCAAACAAATAATAAATTCCCAGCAGCAATCATACTAAACTAAACAAAGTGTCCAAGAAATATTGTCTCGTCAACACAAGTTGGTTTTGCCACCTAGATTCGCTGCTAGGTTCCAAGCGTCTTGTGGCGCTGGATTTTGTGATGATTTATATATTTATAATTCTTAAGGTAGATGATCAATTCACGGAAGATGGCAAAATTACAACTTTGTGGGGTCATTTTCCTAAAGAAAATAAGTGATTTGATCAAATTCCTTAACTGTTTTAGTGAAAAGATGAAACAAACAACTCAGGAATGACAAATTGGAATCTCCGTTGGAATTATAAAAGACTAACGAACTAGAAACGCTCCTCAAATAACTACTACAACATTTACCGAAACAGTTCCACAAACTAGCTTAAGTTTGCGTGAGATTGCAAGAAAATTATCCGTATTTGGTGGTCAAGGATTAAAGAAGTGTTCCTGTCAAAAATCCAATATACAATGTAAAACAAAAAGTGTTCCCGTAAAAAAAAAAATATTAACCTCCTTCAAAAAAATCACTAAAAAGATGAAAATAATGAAATTTTGAGGTTTGAGCTAATTTCATTACAAAAACTTTTAATTACATATCTACTTTTATTAAATAGGCGCCGACCTCAAAATTTCATGTGATTTTTTTTGTAATGAAATTAGCTCCGACCTCAAAATTTCATTATTTTCATCTTTTTAGTGATTTTTTTGAAGGAGGATAATATATTTTTTTTTTGTTTTTTTATTTTTACTTTTTAGTGGTTGATTTGATTTCGCACATTTTTAAAAACAACTGAACCGATTTAAGTAAAATTTATGTGGGATCACCCTGAAGATGTGCTCTATTAAATAAGAAAAGAATTATCATAATCGCTTTACAAATGTTGAAGATATGAGGTAGCATACATTAAAAAATATGTTTTTTTGATGACATTTAAAAACGGATGAACCGATTTTAAAAAAAAATATATATGGGACCACCTGGGATTTATACCCTTTCAAACAAAAAAAGAATTTTCCAAATGGGTTTAGGCGTTTGCGAGTAATCGGGGAACATACATAAAAAATTAAAAAAAAAATAAAAAAAAACCCGGGTCGCAGTGCCAAAACCCTGCCGACAATATAGTGTATTTGTTTGTATAGGGTCGTGTGGTTTTTTACATTTATTATGTGAAATTAAGTTTGTTTTTGGGCAAAATAAAAAATTTAACCCCTTAATACTCCCCTTAAAATAACATTTTTTTCTTAATTGTAATATTATTATCAATCTAACGTCTACACCGAATTAAATACACCCTTCAATAAATAAGTCACTATCTGCAAACTAGTGTTTTCATAAAATTTGTAAATCCGGTCCTGTCGGGCCGATTTTATTAAAATTGTGGGGGCACTTTTTAATCACTAACAAAGGGTTAAATTTCAATTTTGAAACGATTCGGAGAATTTTTTTGGTATTTTGGGGCCCAAAAACAGTTTTCAACCCCTAAAAACTACCCTTAAATAGCCCGATTAGGCCCATTTTAAATAGGCTTCTTGCGGTGATGGATTTCAACACGTGGCCCAAATTTCGTTGAAATCAATTAACTCTTTCGAAAGTTATCGCGCGTACACATATATATATATATATATACGTATATAAATATATATATATATATATATATATATATATATATATACATATATATATAAACATTTTTAAAAATGGTGCCAAAGTGTTTAGGAGGTTATGAAACGTCGAGAAATTTTGGTCCGACCCCTAGGTCCCGCCATCCGACCGACGCCAATAGTGTATGTTGCCATATGGCAAATAGACTAAAAAAAAAGATTTCGACGAATTGAGAACCTCCTCCTTTTTTTTGAAGTCGGTTAAAAAGTAACGTACATTGTAACTCGAGATGCCACAGATCAATAACGTGTTCTAATAAAAATGAATGATTTGTGTTTCAATTCTTATTGTTGTATTACCTACTCTACATTTAATAATGTATGGTTTACTAAATTAATACTTCTAATATTTAAACAATATTATTTCATCTTTTCACTAAAACAGTTTAGGGATTTGATCAAATCACTTACTTTCTTTAGGGAAGTCTTATTTAATCCTTGACCACCAAATAAGGATAATTTTCCTGCAATCTCACGCAAACTTATGTTAGTTTGTGGAACTGTTTTTGTAAATGTTATAGTAGCTATTTGAAGAGCTTTTCGAAGTAAAAATTATACAGAAAACCATGTTAAATACACGTATACCTACACAGTTTAAAAAATATATAATTTCAATCGATCAATTATTTTTTGAACAGAATCAAATTAAAATTGTACAATGCTTTTCTTATATGGAGTGTTCACAATCTAAGGTCATTGTCAAATCAAATTATTTTCTGCAACCCAGTATTAATGTTTATTTTTTTCCAAACACACGGTATATAATGCCAGACGGCCGTGTTCACATAAACACACTGTATATATACATAATACATAATAATATTATATATACACAAAAACAAATGAGTTTGAAAATAGGTGGTTATAATAACGACTCGCTAACAATTAAAGTGTGACGTCGAGTCATTAATTATAAGTTAACCTGTGGTTAGAACTTAACAAGCTGTCAGCCCCGTAGATTGTTAGCAGTTTATTTATGATATTTTAAAAGCACGCCCCTCTCTGCAGCGCAGTGTCTTCGGCGCTCCGCTGGCAATGCAAGAACGCTAAAGTCCACTATATTTGTGTTACGTCGTTTGCTTATATTGGAATGATGAGACTACGTTGACGGGTCAACGGATAGCGTAATTTCTATCCGTACTACAGTACAGACACTCTTCAATGATTTTACATCGAAAATTAATTTTAACACACTTTTAGTATGTTTATAATGGAATCTTTGAAGGTGAAATTCACCCACTTCAAAACGTCAGATTAAACTGAAACTTTGCACACGTATCAAGGACCGGCGACAATACAATAATTTAATAAGTTTGTTCCATTATCCGAACCAGGATCTTCAGGATAAAAAAACTTGAAAAATTATAGCAAGCAAACTTACACGCTATAGTCAAATGCAATATTGTGTTTTAGTCATTATATCGCATCCAAAATTATTACTATAATTCAATAATAAATCTCAGGTATTTGGATCAAATAAAGTAGTCGAAACGTAGCAAGATTAACAATAACACGATTGTTTTGTATTATTAATCCAAATACCTAAGATTTATTATTGAATTGTGTTTTAGTCTTATAATCAAATTTAGAGTTAAAAAAAAATTAAAACAACACGCTTTTATGAACTCGAAAATGTAAAATAATTTGACAACAAAATTAGCTTTACTGTAAAAAGCGTGGAGTGCTTAATATCGGTAATAAATTTTTCATTTACTAGCTAATTGTAAACGTAGAGCTATTATGAAAATGTAAGTAGAAAGTACTCCACGCTTTTTACAGTAAAGCTAATTTTGTTGTCAAATTATTTGGCATTTTTTAGTTCATAAAAGCGTGTTGTTTTATTAGTGTATTTGCCATATGGCAACATACACTATTGGCGTCGGTCGGATGGCGGGACCTAGGGGTCGGACCAAAATTTCTCGACGTTTCATAACCTCCTAAACACTTTGGCACCATTTTTAAAAATGTTTATTTATATATATATATATATATATATATATATGTGTGTACGCGCGATAACTTTCGAAAGAGTTAATTGATTTCAACGAAATTTGGGCCACGTGTTGAAATCCATCACCGTAAGAAGCATATTTAAAATGGGCCTAATCGGGCTATTTTAAGGGTAGTTTTTAGGGGTTGAAAATTGTTTTTGGGCCCCAAAATACCGAAAAAATTCTCCGAATCGTTTCAAAATTGAAATTTAACCCTTTGGTAGTGATTAAAAAGTGTCCCCACAATTTTAATAAAATCGGCCCGACAGGACCGGATTTACAAATTTTATGAAAACACTAGTTTGCAGATAGTGACTTATTTATTGAAGGGTGTATTTAATTCGGTGTAGACATTAGATTGATAATAATATTACAATTAAGAAAAAAATGTTATTTTAAGGGGCGTATTAAGGGGTTAAATTTTTTATTTTGCCCAAAAACAAACTTAATTTCACATAATAAAAGTATAAAACCACACGGCCCTATACAAGCAAATACACTATATTGTCGGCAGGGTTTTGGCACTGCGACCCGGGTTTTTTTAATTTATAATCAATTTTTCTTGCGTTTACTCGAACGATGTAACTGGGTTGACGGATCAACGGATGATGTATTTTCTATTCGTACTACAGTAAAGACACCCGGAATGATTTTTGTACAACTAATATCCCATATAATTGAATACAAAGATTTTTTTTGTGCCTTAAGCTTCAACTCCCCAAAATTTGCGAAGAAATATTCTTTGGGTTCTGCCAAATTGAAATATATGCGAGCTAGTAAGCTTTATAACTGTGCCAAATTTCAATTTGGTATTGATTTCGAATCCCGTTTCTCTCACGGATGTTTTGTGACGTCGCCTAATCTAATATAATAATAATAATGCGTTGAACGTCCGTTTGTCGACTTTTATGTCATAACAGATGCCATTCGCACCATTACTATTTTCCATTTTACCACTTCCCGTTATTTTCTACATTTCTAAAACTTCAACTTAACTAATAGCAATGGGCGAATGAAGGAATTATAGGAAATTAGGATAGGATAGGTAATTTTTGAACAGGGAGTTTGATAGGTAATCGGTCATGACTTTGAATAAGGAACCATCTCGATATTTATCTGGAATTAATCGAGGGAAACTATGGAAAACCTCAATCAAGATGGCCGGTACAGGAATTACCGTTTCTCAGCGAGAGGCAGTAGGAAAAAGTCCCAGCCACATCTGCCCCCGCCGGGATTCGAACCCGGACCTCCCGAATGCGAGTCTAGCGTTGTCACCACTACTCTACCCAGCTCGGTTCCTGTCTCTAAATTAAAATTATAACCTAATACTACATATTAAATGGTCCTTCGAGTAGAGAACAAAGCTTCCTGCCTAATAGTAGTAGGAAAATATCCAGTCACATCGGCTCCTGCCGGGATTCGAACCCGTACCTCCCGAATGCGAGTCTAGTGCTGTCACCACTACTCTACTCAGCTCGGTGTTTAATCTAATATAATTAGACGCCAGTGACGTTAGTTGTCGAGCGTTTACATTCTACAATGAATTAATAAACAGCGGATTTAAAAGTGTATTAGAGCTTTAATGGATCTAACTCAATTTACAAGGCAAAACAAAAGACTCATTAGACCTCGAAAAACAAATCACATTACCGGTCGTTTTAAAAAGACGATCTCCGCCCACACACAAATATTTTAAACAAGTGTATAATTTCAAAATGCATTAGCGGTGGGTCAGCCAGACTGAAAAACGCTACAGGTAAACCTTATTTAAAAGTAAAAAGAAAAAAACACTCCACAACACAATAAATCAAGACGATTTTCAGTTTCTAAATAACATACAGAAATAATATATATACCGATAGTAAAAGAACTTCGCGGTTTTGCAATTGTTAAATTGATAATACAGTCAAAGCCCTCTAAGTGCACGCTCTCTAAATGCACACGCTCTCTTACTGCACACGAACTCGCCCTCTAAGTGCACGTTCCCCAGCCCCCACTTCGAATAATCTGCGACCAATCACGTGCGACCGTAAGCGCGCTTATGTCAACACATGTCATATGATTGTAAACACAGTTTGAGTTTGAACTCATTTTTAAATTCTGCGCAATGTTTCGCGCAGAGAGAGAGAGCATCTGATTGAATAAAGATAGCTATAGGAGTTAGAAGAGTGGGGATGAAAAAGATCGTAGGGGAAGTGTGCACTTAAAGGATGGGCCTCGGTTCCGACCTGTGCACTTAGAGGGCTTTGACTGTATATAAATTTACAAAATAAGAAATTTTCAAAAATCCATGCGCAACAGTAAACCCAAAACAAACACCGTTCGACTGTAATAATCGAAGTTGTAATTTGTTTGTGAAAGGTTTGCTTAACCCCAGATTAAGACTAACTGATAATTACATAATAACCACATTGAAAGCATGGTGTGGATGCTTGGCAACCGTTACCGGGTCATTAATAACTCTTTAAAACATAACCTCACAAATACATATTCACAAAACAAAACACACACGAGTGACTGAGACAGACGACTGTAATGAAGACGGGTCAGTTTAGTAATTTATTTGTTTAATTACTGATCCATAACAATTAAACGTGTACAAACATCGCAGTTGCCTCGTTTATACAGGCTGTTTCCGAAAAAGATGCCAAGCTTCAGGGGTGCATTAATACTTAAAAATAATTTTTTTAAAAATATATGAGCCTCACCCTCATAAGCTCACATAAGAAATTTAACTTCTTTAGTTTTTAACATTATAATTACGGCGAAATAGGGATGTTGACTGTATTCAAATAAAAGCATAATTTTAACGTTAAGGTGGTTGTCGTGGTACAATATTGTCAAAAAGTTATAGATTATACGCGCCACAAAAGTATACTAGCTTGTCGCTAAGTGATCCATAATTTGTACGCTAGATTGTACCCGTGAAAACGTAACCCATACAGTATTCATATGCATGTATACTTTTCTATAAATTGTTGAACTTTAAACCGTTATTTATAAATAATTAGACGGTCAAAAAATGTTTCTTATTTTATTTTAAACTTATAACAAATGCATTAAAAGACTGTCAGTTTTTGGAAAGTTTCTGACAGTTAGTTCTTTTTTTATAAATAAGAAACTGGTTCAGAACTACAGAGATCGTATACAATCAATGTTAATTATCCAATTTTTAATTGAATTTATCTCGAATTATATACGGTCGATCGACTTCAAATTTTCAGGGTAATTGTATTATCATGTCCTTAATAAGTATACAAAAATTAAGAATTTTCTGACGGTGTGCCTTAACCACGACAACTACCTTAATTGGTAGTTTCTATTATAGAAATACTAAATTCAATCAGTACTCTTTATTGGCAACTATAGGTAATTCAACGCTCAATCTATATTTTATCAGTTCAATTTTATACTTTTAATAATCTTTTTGAAATCAAAAATCATTCGCACTAACCTTTTTAATTGGCAACAATGACTCTCCAAATTCTATCGTAGGTTTCCAAATTCGTATCTGCAAATAAAATAGTTTTATATCAGTAAAACGTTCACTATAATGTAGGACTAAATTAATAAACAGTAGAATAGTTACCGTTCGCTATAATTGTTAGGAAACATCCATTGTTACAATGCTATATCAGAAAAAATGTATTTTCAAACAATAGGGATGTTGACTGTATTCAAACAAAAACATAGTTTTAATGTTAATTGATAGTTTCTATGATAGAAATACCAAAAAAACACAATATTATTCCTTATTTTTAAGGAATTTAATTAATATTTAATGAATAAAACCTAATTATATCACCCTCAAATCACGTGACAACGAACACCAATCAGAGCGCATGACATCAGAGGGTCATGAACAGCATCAGACGCTGCAAAAAGGTTTCATTGTTTGGTTAATATTTAGTGTATAATTTATTATTATTTGTTTATAAGAAACGTCAAAAAACATGTAACTATAGCAACATCTACGAAACAACCTTTCATCACGTCATCAGTTTACTAGCGTTTATGAGCACAGCCTCCTACTTTGTGACCGTCTGACGTCACGGCAGTCACGTGACAAGTATTGGCGTTTTGGACCGAAATTTGAAACAGAATTTAAAACACATGATTTTTAAGACTTGAGTCGTATTTAAATAAAAATAATAAATATTTGTGGCTATATATATTAAGTACTTATGCACGATTTAAAACACTTTCCCAAAAATAGTCAACATCCCTATTATTACATATTTTAAGAGGGCACTTTGATGTTTATAAAAATTTTCACATGGACAGATCGTCACATTCATACCATAGTTTTATTTACTTATACTATAATCGATACAATAACATTTTTAATATGAATTGTCTGTAGTATGTCAACATCATAACCTCACATTATGTGACGTTTCAGCATATATTTGTATTTAACAATGTCCGTTATTGATAAATAAATAATAAAGAAGTTTCACTTCACCCGCTAGCTTATGTAGATGAGGCTCACACGTTTTTTATTACATGCTGTGATTAAGCGTTAATTGTTACAAAATTTGGTTTACTGCATAAAAATTTCAAAAATCTACACTAATATTATAAAGAGGAAAGATTTGTATTTTTGTATGTTTGTAATGAATAAACTCAAAAAAAACTGTGCCGATTTAAAAAATTCTTTCACCATTAGAAAGCTACATTCACCCTGAGTAACATAGGCTATAATTATTGCTAGAAAATATTAGGGATCCTTACTAAAACTTTGGTAAAGTAACCCAAGGTATATAAAAAAAAAAACATAAAACATCTTTCGTCGCATGCGATGCGGAAACTATTGATGATAGAACAAAAGTATGTTCTACGATATTAAAGAACATATCAATAACTACAAAAAACTTCCCGATACTATACGTCCAACTATTATCGTTATGTCACAATAACCACTTTTTACATTTTAATAATCTATATAGATAAAAGACGATGTATATGTAATCTATGGACTCCAAACGGGTAAACCATTTTTGATGAAATTTTCAGACAATCTTTCGATTAGCCCAGCGGGTGATCTGAAGTTTGGTAGCGATCGGATCAACAGAATTTTTTAAATTTCTTTTTGGGAAATAAGATTTCTCTTCGATTTTTGAACATTCACAAATAAAAGCGATTGAATTCGCGCAAATTCAATACACGTTGAGAATTTAATGATAATGATTCTCATCTTTTATATCCTATATATTACGAAGCCGGACTGGGCCGCTAGTAAATAATAAAACTCGTATATGTTAATATTTCGTTACTAGAGTCAAAAAATTATGGAATGTTGAAATGAAATAAACAGCCTGTATAAAAAGAAGTGCCTCCAAGGATAATTATAAATAATATACAGCGTGTAAACACCTACACGGTACTCAATCCACAGGTAATATGTTTAAAAAATTTACATATACAGCATGTTTTGAAAATAGCTGGTCGTCCCCCATATCAAAATTACTACAATTCTGAACAATACATTTTATTTCTTATACATAAACAAGTAACGTTAAACCTAAATATTTCGTTCCTCTTAATTGCTAACAAGAATTAAAAAAAAACCCGGGTCGCAGTGCCAAAACCCTGCCGACAATATAGTGTATTTGCTTATGCAGGCAGTGTGGCTTTATTATGCGAACTTAAATTGGTTTTTGGGAAAAATAAAAAATTTTACTCCTTAATACACCCCTTAAAATAACATTTTTTTTTCTTAATTGCAATATTATTATCAATCGAACCTCTATACCAAGTTATATACACCTTTCAGTAAATAATTCACTATCTGCAAACTAGTCTTTTTTAAAATTTTTAAATCCGGTCCTGTAATGTCGATTTTATTAAAATTTTAGGGACACATTTTAATTACTGCCAGAGGGTTAAATTTCAATTTTGAAACGATTCGGATAATTTTTTCAATATTTTAGGGTCCAAAAACATTTTTCAACCCCTAAAAACTACCCTTAAAATGGCCCGATTAGGCCCATTTTAAATAGGCTTCTTGCGGCGATGAATTTCAACACGTGGGCCAAATTTAGTTGAAATCAATTGACTCTTTCGAAAGTTATTGCCCGCACACATATATATATACGTATATATATACGTATATATATACGTATATATATATATATATATATATATATATATATATATATATATATATATATATATATATATATAAATATATATATACATATATATATAAACATTTTTAAAAATGGTGCCAAAGTGTTTAGGAGGTTATGAAACGTCGAGAAATTTTGGTCCGACCCCTAGGTCCCGCCATCCGACCGACGCCAATAGTGTATGTTGCCATATGGCAATTATACACTAAAAATATACTGTCTAATTAATTAAGTAGTAAAATAAAAATTGTTCAGAAATGTCAAATTATTAAGTACCGAAAGTTTCATTACATTGGTAATATTTTGACAAAAGCTACAGTACTTAAAGAAATATGTCCATTTAGTCCCGTGTATAAGATCGAATTTAAATTTTTTTTCTCAAAAACGGTGTAGTGAATGGTGTTGAAATTTTAGCAGTGAGCATACTGTGTATCCATCTTTCAGTGATTAAAATTTCAAAACGTTCTTATTATTTTGGATTTTGTTTCGAGCCTCCTTAAATTAGAATCATAGTATAGCTGTGTTGGATTTTGCTTAAGGTAGTACCCTCGCCAAACCCGTTTTCTTAGAATTTGTTTGAAATTTAGCCAGAATAATGTTTATGTAATGTTGCATCGATTGGCGCAGAATGAAATTTTTGAACAACAGAGTTTCAGAGATATTAAATTCCAAAGTTCGAGTTTTTGAGGCTCTTATACATTACGGTATACGGGGTACCAAAAAATTTACCGACAAATATTTTTATATCTCAGAAGCTTTTCTTAGGATCTTTTTAAAAAACTAAGGTAACGTTAACTAACAACTAAACAATTTTTTTAAAATAGTCTCAGTAACAGTTACAACAGAGTTTCAGAGATATTTAATAAATAATAATGGAAAATTTACCAGATCTCAGCAGAGGAAAGGTTATACGATAAACGATCTGGCAACCACGCATATTTATCTAACCCG
Organism: Venustoraphidia nigricollis; assembly: GCA_034508555.1. Lineage (NCBI taxonomy): Eukaryota > Metazoa > Arthropoda > Insecta > Raphidioptera > Raphidiidae > Venustoraphidia > Venustoraphidia nigricollis. The sequence goes on along the minus strand of JAVRKA010000025.1, from coordinate 3,888,591 downwards.
TGAAACAACTGTGAGGTGCGCATGCATACATACACTGTAAAAAATGGGTGTAAAATTACATTGAAAGTTAAAGTAAAATTCCCTCAATTTTCTAGATAATTGTTCATTATTGTTTATTTTTACAATATAAAGATAAAAACTTGGACTTTCGCTGTGAAATTAAACAAATTTGGTGTTTACACATGGACCAGCGATTATCCATGTAATCAGCCTTCTCAGTTTTTACAGTGTGCTATAAAATATCTCAACGCTCCGACAGTGTTGCCAGATTTCTCGCTCGGGATTGGCTAAAATTAGTACAGAAACTGCAAAAAGTATTGGGCTTGTTAATAACGACTCTCAACTACATGTACTGTACACTTCAGCGTAAACTTTTTACTATGACTGTCGCGAGGGTACTACCTTAACGCAAATAAAGATTACGGATTACGGACTCCAGTTTATAGGAAACGTTGGTCTGGTCGTCCGTTATACAATGGGCCCTATTTTCCAACACATTCGGTATACTAACACACAGCGTATTTAGCGTGGGCCCAAATGTTATACTCCACCATTCATGTCAGTGTATGTGTGTAAAATAACTAATGTTGTTATTTTTTAATTTTTGTTTAACAACATTTAATTTATTCACAACACAAGAAATTATGATGTTGTGATGAATTAATTAATATTTCTTGACATTATGTAGGAACACGTGTTGTTCGAAGAATGAACCTGTCTGGGATATTGTAATATTTTGTAGACTGACGATTGAAATTATACGTCGCGGTCGACCGCAACTATAGTTGCAGACGACCGTTAAAGCTGTCGGAACGCTCTGAATTTAAGCCCAAAATAGAGCTTCGGCTGTCAACTAACTGTAGACTAATTCGTCAACATTCTTTCTCTATAAGGAAGATAAAGGACAAATCTAGGTCTCTAATGGATTACTTTTGTCATTTATATACGATTTACTAGAAAAAAGTTGGCATTAATTAGGCCAAAAAAACACACGTTTTCAATGTCACACTACGACCTATTCGTACTTATTTCACAAAACTGTTCCATCAGAAACCTAAAGTGACTCTTCCTTTTTCGGAAAAGTTTTTTAAATTTTCAAAATATTTTCCAAACTTAAAGTAATCAATTGACAGCGGCACCCTTGCAATAGCATCTTTTAGCCTCGTAGTGTGGCACCAATCAAAAATTGAAACGTGTGGATGATTAGAGCGAGACAGAGCTAAAGAAGGTCACACCCACAATATGTCTTTTGCCTACCTCGTCCCTTACCGCTGGGTCTCAGCACAAACAAAATTCAGAGCGTTCCGACAGCCTTAAGTCTCATGTCTGAGATTCAACTGAATAAAGCCGGTGGGAGATCACTGAATCAAAAGGCAGTTACAGAGATTCGATAGTTGCGGTTGGCCACATTAGGGATGTCGGAAGTGTCAAAAAATATCGGTATATATCGTATCGATATTTTTTTCAAGTATCGATATCGGTACCGATATATTTTTTACAAAATATCGATATATCGGTACAATTTGAAAGAGAACATTGGCACTCGAAGAAATTTGCTATACATATTGGCTAGCTTAATATAATCTCAAATAGCACTTAACGGACATTAGTTCTAATAAATCAAATAATAAATAATTATCTGACATCAAAAAAACGATAAGATTTTTTTAATTTATTAATCAAACATCTAATACATTTAGGAGCAGATAATTTTAGAGATTAATCGAACAATTACTTAATAAAGTCAGAGATAGCGAACCTATGGCATGCGTGCCACAGGTGACATTCGACAGATTGTTGGTACAGCATGAATTGAGGTGTAAATCGAAATAATTAAAAATATTCTAGATGTTGTAGAAATGAAATGAAATATTGCATGAATAGCTATTTTACTATTCCGAAAATATCGAAAAATCCGGTGAAAAAGAAACGTGTTTTACATGTGCTTTATGCAATGTTGTCGTTTTTGGAACGCACTTAAAAGTATGTTCCAAAAACATATGTAAAAACACATGTTTCTTTTCAGTGGAGTTTTCGATATTTTTGGAATCATTAACGTCAAATAGCCATAGTCACTCGCGGTAGTACATACAATTGTTGCTATTGGAAAAAAATATCGGTTTTCGATACTCGGAATTTTATATCGAAATATTAAATATCGCCCCAAAATATCGAGATTCAACTGGATAAGCCAAACATCCTCTCAAAATTTGGTTTCAATCTGTTCATCCGTTTAACCTGTATCGTGCTTACAGTCTAACAGACGCACAGACTTTACCCAAAAATATGTTTTTTGGGATAAGGAAACCTCAAAACGAAAAAATATTGTCAAATTTTGAAAAGTGAATTTTGACCTAACCTAAAATGACGCAAGCTAGAGTTAATGAAAAAAACTAGAGCACTGTTTATTCACCGTAACATATATAAAGTCCTTATAGATAATAACAAAAATCGAATTTAATGTATATATGTTATAAAATTTGCAATTCATGTTACAGTGAAATGAAAATTAAAATAGTGACGGCGAAACTGACATAATCATCGATTATTAATTAATAAATTGTGTTAATTAATGTACACACATATATATTTTATTTTGTGAGCGTTCAGTTGTCTACTTCACGAACAAATGCGAAACGATTTGCATTTAAATTGAGACATTACCTCTTACTTTTGTGACTAACGCACCATTATTAAGAGTCGGGTACGTTTTCACAGCGGTTCTCAAAACGGTTTTAAAGCTGGGTTACGCAAAATTCATGTTATTTTTAAGAAAAAATAGTGCTCTACTTAATTTTTAATTTTAACATAACCTATAATAAATCAGCTGGTCACTAGTCGCCATGTTTATTTTCAAAGTGTCGTCAAAATACATACAAGTCTGGTTATTGCTTAATTGTTATTTGCGTTACAGCAGATGAAATTTCTATTTTATCTACGAGCCATGTTGTTTTGAAGGGAAAATTGTATAATAAATGTTATTGGAGCGGAGAATAGCCTTCTAGTTAATTTTTAATTTTAACGTAACCTATAATAAATCAGCTGTTCACTAGCCGCCATGTTTATTTTCAAAGTGTAGGTAAAATACATGCAAGTCTGGTAATCGCTTAATTATTAATTATTTGCTTTACAGCAGATAAGATTTCTTTTTTATCTAGGCACTATTTTGTTTTGAAGGGAAAATTGCATAATAAATGTTATTGGAGCTGATAATAGCCCTCAAGTTAATTTTTAATTTTAACATAACCTATAATAAATCAGCTGTTCACTAGGCACCATGTTTATTTTCAAAGCATAGTCAGAATGCATGCAAGTCTGGTTATCGCTTAATTAATATTTGCTTTACAGAAGATAAGATTTATTTTTTATCCTTGGAGCCTGTATTTCATCTGTCAATTGTTTTGTTTTGAAGGGAAAATTGCATAATAAATGTTATTGGAGCTGATAATAGCCCTCAAGTTAATTTTTAATTTTAACATAACCTATAATAAATCAGCTGTTCACTAGGCACCATGTTTATTTTCAAAGCGTAGTCAGAATGCATGCAAGTCTGGTTATCGCTTAATTAATATTTGCTTTACAGAAGATAAGATTTATTTTTTATCCTTGGAGCCTGTATTTCATCTGTCAATTGTTTTCAAACGTCGATAATATATTTCAATTGATTTAATTTAAATATATTAACTAACAGTTTGAGAGTCGCTCGTGTCTATGTCAAAACAGATTTAAGACGGGCCAGTTCTACTTTTGCGTAAAAGAAATCGCCGTGGGTTGCAAAACACGATGACTAGAATATTAATAATTGCAAAAGTGAAGTATGAGCCACGAACGCATTAGGACTGTCGCGTCATTCTCATTTAAATTTCAATTTTAAATCAATTCCGAGAATACTTTCGGTTTTCAACTCCTTAAGGCTCTGAAGTTAAGCCAAAAATAGGGCTTCAAAAATATCGATATTTGACATTTATAATAAATAAAATTTTTGTTAACGCGCGCGGCGATGCGCGTAACGGCTAGTAACAAATATTATAATATTTGCTGTTCGTTTCCATGGTTATATAATATGGTTTCACACGTAAAAATTAACCAAAGCATGCTCGTCAGGAGAAAATTTGAATAACAATTTGTGATCAAATTGCCACAGAAATAAAATCACACGACTTTTGTTAATGTTCTGTTTAATGGAACAACACTGTACCAATGTACAATTGAGACGTCAATACACTTGGAGGAACAAAAACGACAAAACCACATAGATAGAGATCTTTCATATTATTATTATTGTCTGGAGAAATCTTCGAAATTACGTATACAGGTAGTTTATTAAACAAATAAAAAAATTGTCGAGGAGATTAAAAAAAATGGTGTGTGTACTTAGTACGCGCGGCAGAAGTTATACTTCTTTGGCGTGATCGCGATAATTGTTATTCACATTTTCTTTAAAGAACCGAGCTGGGTAGAGTAGTGGTGACAGCACTAGACTCGCATTCGGGAGGTACCGGGTTCGAATCCCGGCGGGGGCAGATGTGGCTGGGACTTTTTCCTACTGCCTCTCGCCGAGAAACGGTAATTCATGTACTAGCCATCTTGATTGAGGTTTTCCATGGTTTCCCTCAATTAATTCCAGATAAATATCGAGATGGTTCCTTATTTGAGGCCATGGCCGATTACCTATCAAACTCCTAGTTCAAAAATTACCTACCTTATCCTAATTTCCTATAATTCCTTCATTCGCCCATTACTATTACATAAGTTGAAGTTTTAAAAAATGTAGAAAATAACGGGAAGTGGTACATGAAAAAGTGGTAATGGTGCGAATGGCGTCTATTATGACATAAAGTCGAGAAACGGACGTTAAACGCATTATTATTATTATTATAAATGTTCAACGGAAGTCGAGATGGATGAATTCTGTAGTCACGGAATTTTCCTTCTAAAGTTTCAATCGAGTCTTGATTGAGAAGCTGTAAGATGGGAAAATGCGAAGAAACAATTACATTACGTTCCATTGTACACCGCACTATACCATTGTTGTAAGAATCGAAAAAAAAAAACGAAACCGAGACAAAAAAAAGACAGAGACAACAACAATAAACGCTGAACTTCGCTCGTTCTGAACTTTCATGAAAGTTGCCAACTCACCTAATAGAAAGAAACCTATACGACATACGTGGCATATTGTAGTTTCATTACTATTTTTGTGAGATTAAGGTAGTGCCCTCGCGACAGTCATAGTAAAAAGTTTATGCTGGTTTATGCAGTACATGTAGTTGAGAGTTGTTATTAACAAGCCCAATAATTTTTGCAGATTCTGTACTAATTTTAGCCAATCCCGAGCGAGAAATCTGGCAACACTGTCGGAGAGTTAAAATATTTTATAGTACACTGTAAAAATTGAGGCCGATTACATGTATAATCGCTGATCCATACAGTATCAGCGATTATTCTGGTAATCGTACACACCATATGGAATGCTACACGTTTTCCTGTAAATTTACATATATATGTAGTTGTGTAGTCCACATTACATACAAATATGTAGTAATATTTTAAACAAAAAAACGTAATTTTTCAAAAAATATGTGTAAAATTTCCTAGCCCATACCCTACAATTTTACATATGTTTATGTAATATTTGTGTAAAATTACATACAAGAAGATTTTTGAATATAATTTTTATACTCAGTACTGGATAGCAGAAAATTGAGGGAATTTTACTTTAACTTTCAATGTAATTTTACAATCATTGTTTACAGTGTATGTATGCATACGCACCTCATAGTTGTTTGACGGGTTAGATAAGTATGCGTTGTTGCCAGATTGTTTATCGTATAACCTTTCCTATGCTGAAATCTGGTAAATTTTCCATTATTATTTATTAAATATCTCTGAAACTGTGTAGTAACTGTCAATAAGACTATTTTTAAAAAATTGTTTAGTTGTTAGATAACGTTACTTTAGTTTTTTAAAAAGATCCTAAGAAAATACCATAATGTATAAGAGCCTCAAAAACTCGAACTTTGGAATTTAATATCTGTAGTTCAAAAATTTCATTCTGCGTCAATCGATGCAGAATTACATAAACATTATTCTGGCTAAATTTCAAACAACTCCTAAGAAAACGGGTGTGGCGAGGGTACTACCTTAACTTTGAGTAAAATACGATTCTCTAAATGTTCAACGGAAGTCGAGATGGATGAATTCTGTAGTCACGGAATTTTCCTTCTAAACTTTCAATCGAGTCTTGATTGAGAAGAAGCTGCAAGATGGGAAAATGCGTAGAAACGATTACATTACTTTCCGTCGTACAATTTAACGACACCGCACTGTACCATTGTTGTAACAAACGTAACAAAAACGAAACTAGAAACAGACAGAGACAACAACAACAAACGCTGAACTCCGCTCGTTCTGAGCTTTCATGAAAGTTGCCAACTCAATAGAAGGAAATCTACATAGCATAGTGGAGTTTTATTACTATTTTTGTGAGATTTACTTTGAGTAAAATACGATTTTCTAAATGTTCAACCGAAGTCGAGAAGGAAGCGTTCTGTAGTCACGGAATTTTCCTTCTAAACTTTCAATCGAGTCTTGATTGAGAACCTGCAACAAGATGGGAAAATGCGTGGAAACGATTACATTACTTTCCGTCGTACAATTTAACGACACCGCACTGTACCATTGTTGTAACAAACGTAACAAAAACGAAACTAGAAACAGACAGAGACAACAACAACAAGCGCTGAACTCGGCTCGTTCTGCCGGTCGGTTGTTGGCATGGCATGGGTAAATGTTTGTACGCTGAATACCGAGAGCTAATCATTATTAAGTATTGTTAAGCTAATCTAATGTTAAGTCAAGTTAGTAGCCTGTTTATAATAGTTGAATAGTTCGCCGCGGGAGGCGACACATACACCACACCACGCAACACTATAACACGCCGAGCTCTGTATATAACATTATAATGTAGTATTTAAAAATGCATTGTAACGTGACCCCAGAGTCCGCGCTGATCGAATCTCGGGGCTCGTTCACTGTGGGCAATCGCGTGAGGGTCGAAGCTGTTTCTCGTAGTCGCGTCGTGCGTCCTTGCTCGTCGTCGAGAAGGTTTACAACACCGGGGAATCACAGATCTAAAATATACTTTGATTAAATTTTAGAGTGGACTATCACCTAGAGTTGGGTAACTCAGATCTGAACCGGTTCAAAGAGCCGACTCCGACAGAAGATCCGTGAGAGCCGATGGATCAACGGATCCGCATAACTCAGTGAAACACTTAACACACAGAAGCACATTTTACACTTACGTATCAGTTCTTGGTTTTAAGGCATCTGTCAGCTCAAATGACTCATGCATCACATGTTTGGCTATGCATTCTTGATTCTATACAGGTCGTGATATGATTGACTGAACTAGGCAACTCAGTGGCACACTGCAACCGGTTCAGTGAGCCGGCTCACATACGGGATCCAGATGCAAAGATGCAGATCACTATAAAGACCCGTTTTTCCCATCTCTACTGTCACCTAAGGGTCAAAACCTTGTCTTGAGTCCGTCGTCGAAAAGGCTCCAATAGCGAGAAATTTTTAAACCTTGACATGCCTAGTCAGACTGGATTGCAATGCTGGATCCAGCAATCCAGCTGGATCCAGCGGTGCAGATCCGCAATTAGCTAAAAACAAGTATTTAACTGGGTTTGAGAAGGATTATGATGGGATATTGAAGAAAAAAATGCCACTTTATGACAGTGAGGGAGTAAGATGTGAAAAACCAAACTTTATTCTATGATTATTTAATGACTCTAAACCAACCAGCGTAGAGGTAACGAGAGCCCTTTCTGCAGGTGGGTATATTTGCAGTTCTTTAAGAAGTCGGCTGGGAGATAACACCATCAATAACGTTTCTTTTTTGAGACCTTGCTTTAAAAAAAGTAAAAAAGAAACTGTTACATAATTGACAAGTCAAGTCTTAAATTATATAATATAATTTATATTAAAGTTTAGTTTCTAATAAGAGTTAACTAGACATTTTATAACCGGGAAACGCTATTTTATTTCTAAAATTATTGAGACTGAGAAACTGAGACTACATATAGTTTGTAAAATAGGTAAACGAATAACTATTTTAGATATCTAGAATATCAATTTAGGTGATTTAAGACTGTATTGTGATAATTAATAATTATACTCCGGATACTCAATACTATTACTTACTATTAGAGTACTTTACTAACGCCAAAAAAACGAGTATTTGATGTAAATGTAGATAAATAATATCAGATCCTTTTGATGTTAATAATTTAAAAATATTTTAGAGTAATTAGGATCAATGAAATTAAAAGACAAATTATTATTTCACAACGTTTCGTATTGAATCACCTGATGAAGTATTGATTTAATACGAAACGTTGTGAAATAATAATTTGTCTTTTAATTTCATTGATCCTAATTTCTCTAAGATATTTATAAATTGTAGATAAATAGTTATTAAAGTTTCTAGAGTTAAAAAATTGTTACTATTTTTTTGAAAAATCGATTAAGCTGGATCCGCGCTGGATCCAGTTGGATATAAATTCAGTTGGATTGAAAATGCCGCTGGATTGCAATCCCTAGACTCCACTGACGTATGAAATGAACAAGGCCATCCCACATAGAACATTAATTGCGAATAGGACACACGTCGATGCTAAGGTCAAGGGAATATATTTTTAAAATACCGTAGCCATAAGATCATACTTAAGGTAGCTATCTGAAAAGTTAACAAGCCATATTTTCATTTTATTCATCCCCGCGTCCCCTCCTACATCTTGATTTAATTCATGCAACATTTAAGAATATAGTGTTGTTCAGAACAGCGCGCTATTGCTGGTAAACAAACTTGACCGGGCTTGGGCAAAACTTTTCGCAGATAAATGGTGTTTGATTTACTAAGAAGAACAATAGACGCTCTACAACCAAAATCTTTAGCACCTATAATATGGAACGAACCTATTACGGTTCAAAGATACAGTCTTAGATACAGACCTTAGTAATAGGGTTTCCGTTGGCACCCTTTGGGTACGGAACCCTAAAAAGTAGTGATGAACCGTTTTTGAAGTCGGGTCGTCAAAACACAATGAAGCATCCACCATTATACTTCTCAATTAGCAACATCATTCCCAAACTCGTATCTAATTGATGAGGTCAAATAGTTATATTATTGCCATTATCGTAGATTATCAATCAGAATAAATGATTAATGACCATCGACGTTTGAAATGTCACCCGTCACTTTCACTTCTTGAATTTGAAGAATGTTTTTTAATTAAAAAATAAATTGAGATGTTCATTAGATTATGAAACGTGAGGCTCACATTAAGGAAATATTTTCTTACAAGCTTCATTTGCAATCAAATTTTCAACAGCTTCAAGATATCCAATCGATGATTGAAGTCAGCGAAGCAGGTGACCCGTTTGTAGGTAAAAACTTGTTTAACCGTAAGAGTGCCAGCATGATTTTTGGAGAATTAGCTAAAAGTGTCATGCTGCTAGATAAAGATAGAAATTTAAAAATATATATTTTATTTCTTGCAGCATTTTATTTACGAAAAGTAAAAGACATCGTATCAGTTCGTTCGGAAGCAAAAGCGCGATTGCGCTCGTGGCATTTTCGACCAGGGTATTGAGGAGCGCGATTGCGCTCGTGGCATTTTCGACCAGGGTATTGAGGAGCGCGATTGCGCTCGTGGCATTTTCGACCAGGGTATTGAGGAGCGCGATTGCGCTCGTGGCATTTTCGACCAGGGTATTGAGGAGCGCGATTGCGCTCGTGGCATTTTCGACCAGGGTATTGAGGAGCGCGATTGCGCTCGTGGCATTTTCGACCAGGGTATTGAGGAGCGCGATTGCGCTCGTGGCATTTTCGACCAGGGTATTGAGGAGCGCGATTGCGCTCGTGGCATTTTCGACCAGGGTATTGAGGTGCGCGATTGCGCTCGTGGCATTTTCGACCAGGGTATTGAGGAGCGCGATTGCGCTCGTGGCATTTTCGACCAGGGTATTGAGGAGCGCGATCACGCTTCTTGGCACTTAAAGGGTTAAAAAAGAAACTTGTTCATAAGCAAGCTTTTATACTTGGTCTTCTCTAAGAATATACTTGCTTGGAACGACGGTGTTCTAAGGTTTTTCGGAAGTAAACGAGTGATCACTTTACTTTTCATGCTTGTAAACGTTCCTCAATTAAATCTTCTTGATTTTCGGGCTTGTAAACCGTAATCCGTTGGTATTTTTACCTGACGTTTCATCTACAACTGCGGTAGAGATTACCAAAGACGGGTTGACAGCGGGCGAAGTGTCCTCCTTGTCGACTTATAATGGTAAGTGTGTCGATCATGAGAGTGTTCTCTGCTCGGTCGTAGTACACGGACTACAACACACTTTTCTGTCAGCCGACAAGGAGGACACTTCGCCAGCTGCGACACCGTCTTTGATAATGTCTACCGCAGTTGTAGATGAAAATTCAGGTAGAAATACCATACTAACCACGGTCTACAAGCCCAGAAACTAAGATCTGGAATAACGTCAGCCGTGAAAGCCTACAAACTTGGGTTTTGCAGTTAATTCTCCATACTATTAATCTTTTCCATATGCCAGGAGTGATCTAAGCAACATTTTATCCCAAAAATAAGCCCCAAGGACTAGAACATTCATAAAGGATACGCTGTATTTCTGAAACTGCTTAACCTAAAAACGTGAGACTCGGGAAAAACTATTCTTCTTAATAGAAAATAAAGAAACTCGACTGTCTTTTGAACACATCTAACCGACCGGAGTGGGGATGGATTTTACATAAAAGAACTGCGGGTACAATCTATACCACGCGAACGAAGTCGCGGGTAAACCGCTAGTTATATAAATAATTCCCATGCAGCATCCGCGCATGCGCTTGTGTATGTGTGTGTTGTGTTCACTGATGAAGATGTCTAGTAAAGCGTTGCCATAGCGACAGCTGTTTAAAACGCAGCGGGCGTTCGTTAGGGCTTGGATCGCCCGCTGTTAATGTTACATTGGGTATATATACAGTCGTATTATGCAGTGTCCAATCGCCCTCTTCCCATAACAACCATTCTCGTACTAAGAGAACACACTGTTTAGTATTAACACTGCAGGTCGAGCTTCACCCGTTTTCATTATTATTATGAGGCTGATAATGAGGTTAGGTGCGGTGCACAACGCGGCGGCAAAGCAATGCCAAATAACCTTGGGTTAGAGTCAATGTTAGTAGATTACACAGGTTGCTTCGTTTCGTTGAACGTAACGAGTGATAAGCAAAGCAAGATAGTAGTAGCCTTGGTATCGGTTTTGGTCTTGGTCTTGCGTATTTAATTCTGATCTTGGTCTTGTTCATTCGGCCATTTAAGGTCTTAATGTTTGTCTCGTTCCTTTAGTTTTGGTTTTGGTTTTACGTATTTAATTCTGATCTTGGTTTTGTTCATTCGATCATTATCGGTCTTAGTCCGGGTTCTTTAATCTTGGTCTTGCGTATTTAATCCTGATCTTGGTCTTGTTCATTCGGCCATTAAAGGTCTTAATGTTTGTCTTGTTCCTTTAGTCTTGGTTTTACGTATTTAATTCTGATCTTGGTTTTGTTCATTCGATTATTATCGGTCTTAGTCCGGGTTCTTTAATCTTGGTCTTGCGTATGTAATCCTGGTCTTGGTCTTGTTCATTCGGTTCTGGCCGGTCTTCGTCTTGCATATTTAGACTTCATGATCTTGGTCTTGCTTTTTTGCAAAACCAAGACGCTGACTGGTTAATTGGAACGAGGCAACCATCTGTAATCTACTAACCTTGGAGTAGAGTACTATCGTTTAGAGAAGACAATAGCAAACTGGGAAATCCGCGTAGTAAGAAGAGTGGGAAAAGCGTCATTTGTAATTTCAATGGTAATCAAAGGTGGTATCTGTACTGTCAACGCATGCGTCACGACTAGCAACGAACAACTAAATGACTATATTCGCAGATCCGTCCCTTGTTAGAAAACAGAAACAGGGACCAACGGGTAGATTATAGACGCTCGACAGCCGAAATCATCAGCGTCTATAGGAATAATGGAAATTGTTGACAATGATGAAGCAATATCAATTCTACTGAAAGTTTTCATAAATAAAATATAGTTTTGAAAAATGATTTTGGCTTATGACTAATGGGAGTCAGGTATGGTTCACCATTTATGACATTGACAGTCGATTACTACTAAGTATATTTTATTTATTGAACATTATAAACGCCCGACAACTAAGATCGCCAGCATCTAAAATGAAAACGACATCACAAAACATCCGTGAGCGAAAGTGGAATTGTTGAGTTGCTGATGGCTGCGCGGAACGCGATTCAGTAAAATATGACCCGAACTTTAGAGGGCACAAAGTGGCTTGTAAAATCCGACTTTACACCGAAGTCAGAGGATTGTGGGTATTATAGTTTCCTATACATAATAATTATTAAGTACAATATTTATATTAAGTATTTTTATGGGTTTTTGATAGGATCATTTTGATATATGGACGGTTTATTTAATTTGTCTGGCCGTTGCTTTTCATTTGTTTGTTGGTGGAATGTTTTTAAATGATTGCATTTACTGAAATGCTTATGGATTTTTGATAGCACATTAGTACAGGTGATTACCTATATAATTTACCTGTACACAAGCGCACGGTATGTGTGTTGCCGGGAGATTATTTAAATGATAGCGCGCCGCAGAACCGCACTAGCGCCACGAAATCAAGGCCATCGATTGGTCATGGTAGACGCTGATGTATTCAGATGTTCAGCCTCTATAATTAGTAGGATAGCTATTAAGCATTTTTGAGTAGGTATTTGAGGCAGTGTGAAAATTTGTAGAATAATTCTTTAGTAATATCCGAATACAAAAACACAGACCTGGCTGAAGGGGAGCGGGGCTTAACCAACTTTATCGATTTTTTAATTTTTGCGCAATAAAAAATCCTTGAGGCATTTTGAAATTTTCATACCTTGAAATTTTTAAAGAGTTGAAAAATAAAAAAGCCAGATTTCTTAGCCAGGTGTTTGCAAAATTATATTTTTGAAAAATTTTAAAAATATTTTGAGGCTCGTTGAAATTCAAACATAATAATATTGGTAACTAAAAATAGATATATGTATTCAAAAAGACATTTTACCTGCCAGGCGATCAATATATGTTTAATAAATCGATTGTCAATTAAGCCCCGCTACCCTTCAGCCAGGTCTGTGTTTTTGTATTCGGATATTACTAAAGAGTTATTGTACAAATTTTCACAGTGCCTCAAATTAGTGTTGGGTAACTCAGATCTGAACCGGTTCAAAGAGCTGACTCCGACAGAAGATCCGTGAGAGCCGACTCACTTTTTTTTGAGCCGACGGATCAACGGATCCGCATAACTCAGTGAAACACTTAACACACAGAAGCACATTTTACACTTACGTATCAGTTCTTGCTTTGATGCATCTGTCAGCTCAAATGACTCATGCATCACATGTTTGGCCATGCATTCTTGATTCTATACAGGTCGTGATATGATTGACTGAACTAGGTAACTCAGTGGCAGACTGCAGTAACATATTCAGAACTCGGCTCTTTTTGAACCGGTTCAGTGAGCCGGCTCACATACGGGATCCAGATGCAAAGATGCAGATCACTAAAAAGACCCGTTTTTCCCATCTCTACCTCAAATTCGTACCCAAAAATTCTTAATAGCTCTCGGCTATAAATGTAAATTATAAAGTATTTTCCGATAAAACCTAGATACGGTCCTGTACGCGTTAGCCCCACTCCCATATTTGCATATTAATATATTAAATTATTATTATATGAATTAAATGTCTTGTATTCATTTATCACTGGCATTATTTTCGTGTTTTATCGTATTCAGCCATCGACTCTGAACCAAGTTTTTATTATTAAAAAATTATAACTCCACGGGCCGACGGGAAAGAATTTCCAACATATCAATTAGAGGTGTTTTGAGTTGACTATACACAATTGGTTTAATTATTCATTTGCTTTTTCGTTCGTGTTTTTAACACCGGCCACAACACAAAGTCACTTATGTCGATTAATCTTTTTTTGGAACAAAGTTCCTTATCGCGGGTTAGCGAGGGGACCTAGCCGAGAAAAAATGTAACATGTCACGAAAAACCGTAAGACAAAAAATGTAATGTGTCACGAAAAACCGTAAGTCGTATAAATTATACTGGTATACGGTGATACCGGGTGTTTTTAGATTATATCGGGTGTTTTTAGATTATACCGGGTGTTTTTAGATTATATAAAACGCGTTACGAAAAACGTCTTATACGAAAGGGACTTTGTTCCAAACGCGTGTCTCGCGACACGTTCCAAGTTTTTTTTTTGTAATTTTTATATCCTTTCATATTTTTGCACAATTGATTAAGCTGCGATTGTCCACTCAGATTGTAAAAATTGCTTTCGGAAATCTGTTAGTTAAGAAGTTATGACTGTTTAAAATATAGGAAATTGAAATAACTATGTCTATGAAACTAATAGAGATGTAAATTATAATGAGCCTCACCCTCATAAGCTCACATAAGAAGTTTAACTTCTTTAGTTTTTAATATTATTCCCAAGTTTAATTTATTGTTATGTCAAACTAATTAATAATATTTACACATACACCATGTACTCAACAACACGCTATAAATTTCTGTCTTTGTCGGTTTAAATGTAATTTAGGAGACAAACTAACTTCCCCTTTCGGGAACAATTCTACTTCCCCTCGATTTTTACTTTTTTCAAACAGATACATCGCTAAAGAAGTTAAACTTCAAAAAAAACGTAGAATTTTCAAATGTTTTTATTCTGTTATTATCAAAAAAAAAAAACCCGGGTCGGAGTGCCAAAACCCTGCCGACAATATAGTGTATTTGCTAATACAGGCCTTGTGGCTTTATTATGCGAACTTAAGTTGGATTTTGGGCAAAATAAAAAATTTAACTCCTTAATACACCCCTTAAAATTACATGCTTTTCTTAATTGCAATATTATTGTCGATCGAAGGTCCACAGCAAATTAAATACACCCTTCAGTAAATAAGTCACTATCTGCTGCAAACCAGTATTTTCAAAAAATTTGTAAATCCGGTCCTGTCCGGCTGATTTTATTAAAATTTTAGGAGCACTTTTTAATTGCTATTAAAGAGTTAAATTTCAATTTTGAAACGATTCTGAGAATTTTTTAGGTATTTTTGGGCCCAAACATTTTTTTCAACCCCTAAAAACTACCCTTAAAATGGTCCGATTGGGCCCATTTTAAATAGGGTTCTTGCGGTGGTGGATTCCAACATGTGGGCAAAATTTCGTAAAAATCAATTAACTCTTTCGAAAGTTATAGCGCACACACACACACACATATATATATATAAACCTTTTTAAAAATGGTGCCAGTGTTTAGGAGGTTATAAAACGTCGAGAAATTTTGGTCCGACCCCAAGGTCCCGCCATCCGACCGACGCCAATAGGGTATGTTGCCATATGGCAAATACACTAATAAAGACTGGCTTTATTTTCGTTCGAACTCTGTCGTCTTTAACTAAACAAAAATCCGACATACGCCACTTTGGTTTGCGGTTGCAGTTATCTGCGTCGCTCATCGAAATCGTATTATTCAACAAAAAAACAACAACAAATAATAATCTGAACCTGCAAGCTGGAATTTAAAGCGTATTAATTAATCGGGTGTTTATATGTTAATTTGAACATTGATTGTTATCGATATAATAATAATACCGTTGTTGAGCAAATTGATTGGACAAATTATTTATTAAAAAATGTTTTTGATAACAACCAGACTGTGCTTAATCTTCTTTCTTTTTTGCTTTTTTAAAAAAGATTCTTCTAAGACAGGGGTTCCTAAACTTATTTTGCTTATTGCCTACTTTGAGAATAAATTATTTTTAGCGCCCCCATTTTTTCACCTACTTAAAAACCACTATAACTTCAAATTAAATTAATTAATTATTGTGAGCTATATTAGCGGAGATTAAACATTCATTCTAAACGAGACTTTTACTATAACCCGCAAGAGTTACCTTGAGACCTGAGCGTAGTAGGTAGTCCACAACGGCGCTCAGGTCTCTTACGGGCTACACCTGCCAATGAGAATGATTATTGAAACGCAACTTTATAGTATTCAGACAGAGTATCTTTTATTCAAAATAAAACAAACATAATCGATTCTTATATAAAAACTAATGTGAAGGATGAATCTGATGCTGTTTAATAAGTTTGTTGATATCAGGTTCCAATTTACTCAAGAACAGCCGCAAGTCGCCACGTTCGGTAACATGCAAACGAATTCTCTTTTTAGTAAGCAGCGTTGCCACAGCACTAAATCCGCGGTCACACAAATATGACGATGGGAATGCTATCAAGAATCGTTGAACGATTGACCACAATCCAGGGTACAATTGCGGGATCGGTTTTTGTAGCCAAAATTCTTGGCAGCCATTTTTGAACTTGATTTTTATTTCCTCTCGAGTCGAGAGCTCAGTCGGTGTCTAAGAGTCCTCCTAGCTAGATGAAATTACAAATCGCCCCCCAAGCCTCTACAACACAACGCTCCCATTTTTTTCTAGGTCTCTTACCGCCCCTCTTTAGGCCTGCAGCGCCCACAAGGGCGCGTTATCGCCCACTTTGGGAAAAATGGGAAAAATTCCAATTCTGAAAAATATAACCCAACTTCGATGCTCTTAGATTAATCTAAGAGCATCGAAGTTGGGTTATATTTTTCAGAAATGGAATTTTTCCCATTTTTCACTGACTACCAAAATAAATTAATTAGCAATGGAGGGAAAAGACTGTGACGGTAACGTCTTTTCTCGATTTACTTCCCAGCAGCAGCAAAAAAATCACATACACATTATTGTTTGTTGAAATAAAAATTTTCATCTATCTTCTATGACGGAATTTGTATTCATTAATGACTATTTTTTATTGTCAGTTATAAAAAAATTCAATCAGTACACTTTATTGGCAACTATCGGTAATTCAACGCTCAATCTATATATTTTACAGCTCAATTTTATATTTTTAATAATCTTATACTTTTAAAAACCCGGGTCGCAGTGCCAAAACCCTGCCGACAATATAATGTATTTGCTTGTATAGGGCCGTGTGGTTTTATACTTTTATTATGTGAAATTAAGTTTGTTTTTGGGCAAAATAAAAAATTTAACCCCTTAATACACCCCTTAAAATAACATTTTTTTTCTTAATTGTAATATTATTATCAATCTAACGTCTACACCGAATTAAATACACCCTTCAATAAATAAGTCACTATCTGCAAACTAGTGTTTTCATAAAATTTGTAAATCCGGTCCTGTCGGGCCGATTTTAATAAAATTTTGGGGACACTTTTTAATTACTACCAGAGGGTTAAATTTCAATTTTGAAACGATTCGGAGAATGTTTTCGGTATTTTGGGGCCCAAAAACATTTTTCAACCCCTAAAAACTACCCTTAAAATAGCCCGATTACGCCCATTTTAAATAGGCTTCTTGCGGTGATGGATTTCAACACGTGGGCCAAATTTCGTTAAAATCAATTAACTCTTTCGAAAGTTATTGCCCGCACACATATATATATATACGTATATATATATATATATATATATATATATATATATATATATATATATATATATATATATATATATATATATATATATACGTATATATATATATATATATATATATATATATATATATATATATATATATATATACATATATATACAAACATTTTTAAAAATGGTGCCAAAGTGTTTAGGAGGTTATGAAACGTCGAGAAATTTTGGTCCGACCACTAGGTCCCGCCATCCGACCGACGCCAATAGTGTATGTTGCCATTTGGCAAATACAGTAATAATTAAAAATCATTCGCACTAACCTTTTTAATTGGCAACGATGACTCTCCAAATTCTATCGTAGGTTTCCAAATTCGCATCTGAAAATAAAATAGTTTTTATATCAGTAAAACGTCCACTATAATAAGCATAGTAGGTATGTAAGATTAAATTAATAAACAGTAGAATAGTTATCGTTCGCTATAATTGTTAGGAAAGATCCATTGTTACAATGCTATATCAGAAAAAATGTATTTTCAAACAATAGGGATGTTGACTGTATTCAAACAAAAACATAGTTTTGGTAGTTTCTATGATAGAAATACTAAAAAACACTATATTTTTCCTTATTTATAAAGTATTAAATTAATAGATATATAATAAATAAAACCTAATTAAATCACTCTCAAGTCACGTGACAACGAACACCTATCAGAGAGTATGACGTCAGAGGGTCATGAACAGCATCAGACGCTGTAAAAAGACTTCATTGTTTGGTTAATATTTAGTGCGTTATTTATTATTATTACCGAGCTGGGTAGAGTAGTGGTACAGCACTAGACTCGCATTCGGGAGGTCCGGGTTCGATTCCCGGCGGGGGCAGGTGTGGCTGGGACTTTTTCCTACTGCCTTTCGCCGGGAAACGGTAATTCCTGTACCGGCCATCTTGATTGAGGTTTTCCTCAATTAATTCCAGATAAATATCGAGGTGGTTCCTTATTTGAGGCCATGGCCGATTACCTATCAAACTCCTAGTTCAAAAATTACCTACCTTATTCTAATTTCCTGTAATTCCTTCATTCGCCCATTGCTATTATATAAGTTGAAGTTTAAGAAATGTAGAAAAAACGGGAAGTGGTAAAATGAAAAATAGTAATGGTGCGAATGGCGTCTGTTATGACATAAAGTCGAGAAACGGACGTTAAACGCATTATTAGTGTATTTGCCATAAGGCAACATACACTATTGGCGTCGGTCGGATGGCGGGACCTAGGGGTCGGACCAAAATTTCTCGACGTTTCATAACCTCCTAAACACTTTGGCACCATTTTTAAAAATGTTTATATATATATGTATATATATATTTACATATATATATATATATATATATGCGTATATATATATATATATATATATATATATATATATATATATATATATGTGTGCGGGCAATAACTTTCGAAAGAGTTAATTGATTTTAACGAAATTTGGCCCACGTGTTGAAATCCATCACCGCAAGAAGCCTATTTAAAATGGGCGTAATCGGGCTATTTTAAGGGTAGTTTTTAGGGGTTGAAAAACGTTTTTGGGCCCCAAAATACCGAAAAAATTCTCCGAATCGTTTCAAAATTGACATTTAACCTTCCAGTAGTAATTAAAAAATGTCCGTAAAATTTTAAAAAAATCGGCCCGACAGGACCGGACTTAAAAATTTTATGAAAACACTACTTTGCAGATAGTGAATTATTTACTGAAAGTTGTATATAATTTGGTATAGAGGTTCGATTGATAATAATATTGCAATTAAGAAAAAAAAATGTTATTTTAAGGGGTGTATTAAGGAGTCAAATTTTTTATTTTGCCGAAAAACCAACTTAAGTTCGCATAATAAAGCCACACTGCCTGTATTATCAAATACACTATATTGTCGGCAGGGTTTTGGCACTGCGACCCGGGTTTTTATTATTATTATTAGTGTATTTGCCATAAGGCAACATACACTATTGGCGTCGGTCGGATGGCGGGACCTAGGGGTCGGACCAAAATTTCTCGACGTTTCATAACCTCCTAAACACTTTGACACCATTTTTAAAAATGTTTATATATATATGTATATATATATATATATATATATATTTATATATATATATATATATATATACGTATATATATATATATGTGTGCGGGCAATAACTTTCGAAAGAGTTAATTGATTTCAACTAAATTTGGCACACGCGTGGAAATCCATCACCGCAAGAAGCCTATTTAAAATGGGCCTAATCGGGCCACTTTAAGGGTAGTTTTTAGGGGTTGAAAAATGTTTTTGGGCCCCAAAATACCGAAAAAATTCTTCAAAACGTTTCAAAATTGAAATTTAACCCTCTGGTAGTAATCGAAAAGTGTCCCTAAAATTTTGATAAAATCGGCCCGACAGGACCGGATTTACAAATTTTATGAAAAAACTAGTTTGCAGATAATGAATTATTTATTGAAAGATGTATATAATTTGGTATAGAGGTTCGATTGATAATAATATTGCAATTAAGAAAAAAAATGTTATTTTAAGGGGTGTATTAAGGAGTAAAATTTTTTATTTTGCCCAAAAACCAACTTAAGTTCGCATAATAAAGCCACACTGCCTGTATAAGCAAATACACTATATTGTCGGCAGGGTTTTGGCACTGCGACCCGGGTTTTTTAATCACTTAAAAAAACAGGCGGTGGCTGCTGGACTATTATTATTTACTAAAGTTTAAAATTTGACATTAAAACTACCAGAGCTTCCATTTTCATATTCGTCACATAGCGCTAAGTAAGGCATTACCTTATTAGTGTATTTGCCATATGGCAACATACACTATTGGCGTTGGTCGGATGGCGGGACCTAGGGGTCGGACCAAAATTTCTCGACGTTTCATAACCTCCTAAACACTTTGGCACCATTTTTGAAAATGTTTATATATATATAATTATATATATATATATATGTGTGCGGGCAATAACTTTCGAAAGAGTTAATTGATTTTAACGAAATTTGGCCCACGTGTTGAAATCCATCACCGCAAGAAGCCTATTTAAAATGGGCGTAATCGGGGCATTTTAAGGGTAGTTTTTAGGGGTTGAAAAATGTTTTTGGGCCCCAAAATACCGAAAAAATTCTCAGAATCGTTTCAAAATTGACATTTAACCCTTTAGTAGTAATTAAAAAGTGTCCCTAAAATTTTAATAAAATCGGCCTGACAGGATCGGACTTACAAATTTTTTGAAAACACTAATTTGCAGATAGTGATTTATTTATTGAAGGGTGTCTTTAATTTGGAGTAGACGTTAGATTGATAATAACACTACAATTAAGAAAAAAAAATGTTATTTTAAGGGGTGTATTAAGGGGTTAAATATTTTATTTTGCCCAAAAACAAACTTAATTTCACATAATAAAAGCATAAAACCACACAGCCCTATACAAACAAATACACTATATTGTCGGCAGGGTTTTGGCCCTGCGACCCGGGTTTTTATTTATTATTATTTGTTTATAGAAAACGTCAAATTACATGTAACTATAGCGACAACTACGAAACAACCTTTCATCACCTCATCAGTTGACCAGCGTTTATGAGCACAGCCTCTTACTTTGTGATCGTCTGACGTCACAGCAGTCACGTGACAAGTATTGGCGTTTTGGATCTAAATTTGAAACGGAATTTAAAATAAATGATTTTTAAGGCGTGAGTCGTATTTAAATAAAAATAATAAATATTTGTGGCTATATTAGGAACTTACGCACGATTTAAAACACTTTCCCAAAAATAGTCAACATCCCTATTGTCACTGCAACTTTTTTATGTAGGTCAATCATTTGTTTTTGTATGCGAGTACAATCTAATGTTCTACACGACAGAGAGTTTCACAACGACATTAGACTGCTCCCGAAGGTATGAAAACTGTAAATATATGAGGACAATCTAAGACCATCGTCAAATAAAATTTTTTGACAACGTTTTCTGCAGCCTGGCATTAGTGTAGGTACTTGATTATACGTGGGCACATAATTGACGTTGGTTGGATGGTGGAATCCAGAAGTGGAACTGTAAAATACGAGGGTTGATCAATGAGTACCGGTGTTTGACGACAGATGGCGTTGACGAGTGAAATTGACTTTACCATCATGTACTGCAGACTTTTAAACGACCTCGTGCTGAGTTGTAGATAAATTCATAGGTTAGGTTATTTTTGACAGCCAGTTGTATCATTCGTGTTTAGTATTTTTCTACGAAATGGGAAAAGAGCACTATTGATCCGTAATTCGTTTTTTATACGAGTATCTCACCGGGGTCATAGATTTTGAAGGGTCCCCATAGACAGCCTTCAATTTAATTTCTTCGAATGTTTTTTAAAAAACGAATTACGGATCGATATTGCTCTTTTTCCATTTTGTCGACAAATACAAAACACGAACGATACAACTGGCTGTCAAGAGTAACCTAACCTATAAATTTGTCTATAACTCAGCACGAGGTCGTTTAAGGCTGTCGGAAGGCTCTGAATTTAAGCCATACTAGGAGGCTAAAAAATACTTTTGCAAGGGTGCCGCTGTCAGTTGATTACTCTAAATTTTGAAAATATTTTGAAGAGTTAAAAAACTTTTCCGGAAAAGGAAGGGTCACTTTAGGTCTGTGATGGAACCATTTTGTGAAAAAAGTACGAATAAGATGGTAGTGTGACATTGAAAACGTGTGTTTTTTGGCACAATTAATGCCAACTTTTTTCTAGTAAATCGTACATAAATTACAATAGTAGTCCATTAGAGACCTAGATTTGTCTTTTGTCTTGCTTATAGAGAAAGAATTTTTGCAAAATGTTGGAGAATAAATCTACAACCAGCTATCAGCCGACGCCCTATTTCTGGCTTAAATTCAAAGCGTTCCGACAGCATTACGTCTGCAGTACGCGATGGAAGTCAATTTCACTTGTCAGCGCCATCTGTCGTCAAACACGGGTACTTATTGATCAACCCTCGTATCTATGTTTCACATAATTTTGAACAGCTTACTAATGTTCAGGCATTAACTCAATCGATTAGAAGGAAATTTAGTATTCGAGGTGTAAGAAGTAGCGTTGCCAGACGTCCCGATTTTTAAACCAAAATTAAATGTCCCGCGCGGGACAGGCTCAGTCCCGCTTTTCGGGGATAACTCGACCGTGCGTAAATAATTATTCTCTTATTGTAAGCTGCAATTTGTAACACTCACTCCTCAGACTATTGTTAGAAACGCCATATTTTCTAATGAATAAAACTTTTTTGATTTTGATTTATTTTTTTTTTTTTTTATTCAGAAGACGAATAAGACTCAACTATTTAACGATAGGGTAAATCTGATTTAAAATATCATATTTTTATTAAAATACATTTTCTATGGCTATTTTTGCTATCATTCTATTGTCACGTAAACGTAATTTGAACTCAAATAAAAAGATAAATGTTTAAAAACTTCTGATTATATACGTTTTTTTACTATATCCCGCTTTCGACGAAAGATATCCGCTTTTTTCACTCCAAAAGTTCCAAAATCCCGACTTGGCAAAAAAAAATCTGGCAACGCTAGTAAGAAGGCTTCTAATTCACTCTCATCCTCGATTGACAAAGGTTTGTCAATGGTTTTGTCAATGGATGATGAAGGTGAAAAAACAAACTGTTAAACAGCATTCGTTCCAATTAATCAATGCGAATATTGCGTCGTAATTGACACAAACAAACGAATAAACAAATAAACAAACGACTGCCCAGGCCGGTCGCAGATAAAGAGTCGATTACAGCGAATAAGGTATCAAATTAAAATGATGAATGGCCACGATTATACTTGAAAATTATATAAACGTCGATAAAATCTGTTTTCACAATTCGTAATACACTTCACATACCAAATTCGTTTTTAATCAAGCATACAAGGTGTTGCGTAGGGAGTGACGTTTAAATGAGAAATGATCAAGACAACTAGGATATCAGGAGTCCAGGAGATGTAGGAATAGCGAAGTGATTTGATCGCTATTTCTACATCTCCTGGACTCCTGATATCCTAGTTGTCTTGATATAATAGTTAAGCTGTCTTTACACGAGCAATTTTTTGAGAAATAATTGCCCGGCAACAGAATGGAGCAATTAATGGATCAATCTGGAGCAATTTCAATAAAATGCGGCAATTGTTTCGGCAATATTGCTTCTAATTGCTCCATATATTTCTTATTGCCCAAAGTGGTCGACATGAATTGCCGAATATCCACACGGTTTGGAAATTTTAGTCAATTTTCTGTCTATACGTATACGTATCCATGGTTTCACTTTCGTGTGGTGACAGGGATGAGATGCGCCGCCGCGCCGTCATTTCATTTTCTTTGCTTCTATTGTACAGTGCAGTATAACTGTGCGTGGATTAATAAAAATGGCGTGGAATAATGAAAAAATAATAAAGTTTTTGAATAAATAATTGCCCATATCATCACACAATAAAGATGGCTTTCGTCTTGCTAGATACGTTCGCACCCAAATCTGTCTATTCCTTTTCTTTTTTTAGTGTATTTGCCATATGGCAACATACACTATTGGCGTCGGTCGGATGGCGGGACCTAGGGGTCGGACCAAAATTTCTCGACGTTTCATAACCTCCTAAACACTTTGGCACCATTTTTGAAAATGTTTATATATATATGTATATATATATATATATATATATTTATATACGTATATATATATATATATATATATATATGTGTGCGGGCAATAACTTTCGAAAGAGTTAATTCATTTTAACGAAATTTGGCCCACATGTTGAAATCCATCACCGCAAGAAGCCTATTTAAAATGGGCGTAATCGGGGCATTTTAAGGGTAGTTTTTAGGGGTTGAAAAATGTTTTTGGGCCCCAAAATACCGAAAAAATTCTCAGAATCGTTTCAAAATTGGAATTTAACCCTTTGGTAGTAATTAAAAAGTGTCCCCAAAATTTTAATAAAATCGGCCCGACAGGACCGGATTTACAAATTTTATGAAAACACTAGTTTGCAGATAGTGACTTATTTATTGAAGGGTGTATTTAATTCAATGTAAACGTTAGATTGATAATAATATTACAATTAAGAAAAAAAATGTTATTTTAAGGGGTGTATTAAGGGGTTAAATTTTTTATTTTGCCCAAAAACAAACTTAATTTCACATAATAAAAGTATAAAACCACACGGCCCTATACAAGCAAATACACTATATTGTCGGCAGGGTTTTGGCACTGCGACCCGGGTTTTTTTTCGTTTTAAACTTATTATAATAAAACAACTACACGCCGCTGCCAGTAAAATCTCGTCTATAGCCAGCGACAGTTCAACTGAATTACTATAGTGTATGAATGATTGCCTTGTATTGCCTAGTTTTTCAAAGTTGCTCCATATCGCGTGATATGGTGTGGCGGTATCTTTGGCAACAATTGCTACATGTTGCCATCGCCGTGAATTGCTGATGTACATAGTTGACCACTATTGCCCGGAATTGAGCATATTTAGTTGCCCGTGTAAGCGCACCTTTAGGGAGCTAGTGTCGATTTTACTCATAGTATTTCCTCAAATCTGAGTTTTTGTGAGTCATTGAGGGCATTATCCTGAACATAAAGACCGCAGCCTGGCAGCTGAGATCGGGGACAATGCGTGGGTGGACGCGGTAAAAGATTTCAAACTGGAGGTGTCACTAAATATATTACGTCACGTTTGTAATTTTCTGAGCGGTAAGTTCAGGTGCCCTGGAGCACAAAAACTCAAGTCTGGCGGGCCGTGCTTGGGGAAAAGTATGTCTGGCAGGTCGACGAAAGTGTTATGAAACGAAAAATGTGTAACGATAAATGTCAAAATTGTTTACCAGAAATCATGGTAACGTTTTTAAGGTTGTTATATCAAAAAAACCCGGGTCGCAGTGCCAAAATTCTGCCGACAATATACTGTATTTGCTTATACAGGCAGTGTGGCTTTATTACGCGAACTTAAGTTGGTTTTTGGGCAAAATTAAAAATTTGACTCCTTAATACACCCCTTAAAATAACATTTTTTTCTTAACTGCAATATTATTATCAATCTAACGTCTACACCGAATTAAATACACCCTTCAATACATAAGTCACTATCTACAAATTAGTGTTTTCAAAAATGTGTAAGTCCGGTCCTGCCTGACACATTTTAATTGCTACTAACGGGTTAAATGTCAATTTTGAAACGATTCTGAGAATCTTTTCGGTATTTTAGGGCCCAAAAACATTTTTCAACCCCTAAAAACTACCCTTAAATGGCCCGATACGCACATTTTAAATAGGCTTCTGGCGGAGATGGATTTCAATACGTGGGCCAAATTTCGTTAAAATCAATTAACTCTTTCGAAAGTTATTGCCTGTACACACACACACACACACACACACACACACACACACACACACACACATATATATATATATATATATATATATATATATATATATATATATATTAAAAATGGTGCCAAAGTGTTTAGGAGGTTATGAAACGTCGAGAAATTTTGGTCCGACCCCTAGGTCTCGCCATCCGACCGATGCCAATAGTGTATGTTGCCATATGGCAAATACACTAAAAAATGAATTGTTAAAAATAAAAATTATAGATTTCGACATATTCAACCCTTTGCCAGAGGGGGTTGTCCCGGGTACGAAATGACAGACGAGTTTTCGTGGTCAAGAGCACCTAAACTTATCGGTCAGAAAATTTCAAACATGAGACCGAGCTGGGTAGAGTAGTGGTACAGCACTAGACTCGCATTCGGGAGGTCCGGGTTCGATTCCCGGCGGGGGCAGATGTGGCTGGGACTTTTTCCTACTGCCTTTCGCCGAGAAACGGTAATTCCTGTACCGGCCATCTTGATTGAGGTTTTCCATGGTTTCCCTCAATTAATTCCAGATAAATATCGAGGTGGTTCCTTATTTGAGGCCATGGCCGATTACCTATCAAACTCCTGGTTCAAAATTTACCTACCTTACCCTAATTTCCTGTAATTCCTTCATTCGCCCATTGCTATTATATAAGTTGAAGTTTAAGAAATGTAGAATAAAACGGGAAGTGGTAAAATGAAAAATAGTAATGGTGCGAA
Organism: Venustoraphidia nigricollis; assembly: GCA_034508555.1. Classification (NCBI taxonomy): domain Eukaryota; kingdom Metazoa; phylum Arthropoda; class Insecta; order Raphidioptera; family Raphidiidae; genus Venustoraphidia; species Venustoraphidia nigricollis. Next base: position 3,861,815 of record JAVRKA010000025.1, on the reverse strand, counting down.
TGGCGTCTGTTATGACATAAAGTCGAGAAACGGACGTTCAACGCATTATTATTTATTTATTATTATTTTATTTCAAACATGAGGAAATATATCAAGTGACACCTCCGGTTTGGCATCTTTGCCCGCGTCCAACCACGCAGTGTCCTTAGCCTCAGCTGCCAGACTGCAAGTTTTATGTTCAGATAATGCCCTCAATGAACTCACAAAAACTCACGTTTGAGGAAGTACTATGAGTTAAATCGTCATTAGCTCGCTACCTATAAACGAGGTATGCATTTTTTTTTTGCCAATGATATTTGATTTTGTCTCTTTTCACTTCGATGCAATAGTTGTGATACAAAATTAATTTTGGTTTAACTTTCTGTACGTTTGTCTATTTGTCTGGCAGGCATCAGGTGTTAAACATACAAGAATACATATGGAGGCAGGTAAACCATTGTACCACGTCGCGCTGCACGGGAATATTACTTCTGCTACGCTGCGTTCCAAAAAAAAAATATCGAAGGTCGCAAAGATAGACGAGTTGTAGTACAGTAATACCCCGACTTACGCGGATCCAGAGTTACGGGATTTTTAAACGCATTGAAGAACCTGATTCTTTAAGACCCAGTTCAATCAATGGCGGATTTAGGTTCAATGCCGCCTTAGGCCCCGTCCGATATGGCGGCCTTTTTGCTCTATTTGGAAGTGATTATTGCAATTAAATGTCTAATGAAGCTAGAGAACCGTAAATTTAGATAACGAATTTTTATATTTCAACTGTCCTAACACTGTTTACTTTTGAAATTTTGTCGTCTATAAAATTTTGTCGCCCTAAGCCCGGGCTTCACGGGCCTAGGCGTAAATCCATCACTAAGTTCAATTAAAAGATCAAATGACGATTGCAAATTTAACAGAAAGCCTCAGTGTAATTGAAAAAGGGTTCAAAATTTTTGAAAACATACGACTCCAACGAAAAGTTATTAGCGTCTGCGAGGAAATTTTACGTGAGAAGAAAAAATCATTGATCCGTCAGACAACGTTTTTAGATTTTATAAAACCTTCTACGTCAAAATAGCTTCAGGGATTACGTGTTTGCAATTCATATTAATATAATTTATTGTATTATCTAAAACTTTAGAGGACAGTGTAGTTCAGTGGTTAGTGTGCTGGCTTCTTGACCGCACTCTCGTGGGTTCTAATCCTGTCTCTGTTCATGGATGTTTAATTAAGACGTTAATGAGATAAGTTGTCTACAATAAATAAATCGAACTGAAATTTTATTACACATAATTTTTCTAAATTATTGCTTTCTTTGGTCTCCGATATCCATTAAATATTACGCGAATTCGACTTAGATGGGTATCGTTTGGACTCACCTATCGCGTAGTTCGGGGTATCGCTGTACTCGATTCAACATTTTAATCACGTGTCAGTGTTTTAGATCTCGGTATATGCTCCGTTCCAAAAATAGCAAGAATCGAGCAACAAAAATACTAAAAAATTTAGCTTGTTTAATTTTTTTTTTAATTAAATTTTTCTGTGTATTTTGTATTAAACTTTCATTATTTTTGAAAAAAGTTTTTGGGCCCAAAAATACCTAAAAAATTCTCAGAATCGTTTCCAAATTGAAATTTAACCCTTTAATAGCAATTAAAAAGTGCTCCTTTTAATAAAGTCGGCCCGAAAGAACCGGATTTACAAATTTTCTGAAAACACTAGTTTGCAGATAGTGAGTTATTTACTGAAAGGTGTTTTTAATTTTGGTGTAGACGTTCGATCGACAATAATAACGTAGTTAAGAAAAAATGTAACTTTAAGGGGTGTATTAAGGTATTATTTTTTTTATTTTGCCCAACAATTACCTTAAGTTCACATAATAATACCACAAGGCCTGTATAGCAAATACACTATATTGTCGGCAGGGTTTTAGCACTGCGACCCGGGTTTTTTTCCTTATAGAGAAAGAATTTTTGCAGAATGTTGACGAATAAGTCTTCAATCAGTTGACAGCCGAAGCTCTATTTTTGGCTTAAATTCAGAGCCTTCCGACAGCCTTAAGGTAGTTGTCGTGGTTAAGGCACACCGTCAGAAAATTCTTAATTTTTGTATACTTATTAAGAACATGATAATACAATTACCCTGAAAATTTGAAGTCGATCGACCGTATATAATCCGAGATAAATTCAATTAAAAATTGGATAATTAACATTGATTGTATACGATCTCTGTAGTTCTGAACCAGTTTCTTATTTATAAAAAAAGAACTAACTGTCAGAAACTTTCCAAAAACTGACAGTCTTTCAATGCATTTGTTATATGTTTAAAAAAAAATAAGAAAACATTTTTGACCGTCTAATTATTTATAAATAACGGTTTAAAGTTCAACAATTTATAGAAAAGTATACATGCATATGAATACTGTATGGGTTACGTTTTCACGGGTAAAGTCTTGCGTACAAATTATGGATCACTTAGCGACAAGCTAGTATATTTTTGTGGCGCGTATAATCTATAACTTTTTGACAATATTGTACCACGACGATAACTACCTTAAATTGCCTATTTTACTTGTTTTCTAATAACTACAATGATAACTGTAGCATTCGTTCGCGACGGTTCGTACATTTTCGCAACGCACAATAAACTAGACAGGTAATACCGAAGTTTTTCAAGCGTGGTTGTGTGTGTGTGTGTGTGTGTGATTGTGTGTTCGTGTAGGAGTTTAGATAAATAGTTAAGATAACGACACCACAGTACATTATGGTCGAATAAAATATTACAGGATGAAATGAGATATGTAAGAGAGATATATGGGAATAAAGTTGTCACGGAATCAAATATTGAGAGAGTTCTTTAGTACCTACTAAATAGAGTTGGGTAACTCCGATCTGAACCGGTTCAAAGAGCCGACTCCGACATAAGATCCGTGAGAGCCGACTCACTTTTTTTTCAGCCGACGGATCAACGGATCCGCATAACTCAGTGAAACACTTAACACACAGAAGCACATTTTACACTTACGTATCAGTTCTCGCTTTGATGCATCTGTCAGCTCAAATGACTCATGCATCACATGTTTGGCTATGCATTCTTGATTCTATACAGGGCGTGATATGATTGACTGAACTAGGTAACTCAGTGGCAGACTGCAGTAACGTATTCAGAAATCGGCTCTTTTTGAACCGGTTCAGAGAGCCGGCTCACATACGGGATCCAGATGCAAAGATGCAGATTACTAAAAAGACCCGTTTTTCCCATCTCTACTACAAAATAAAACAAGGTTCGTATATGCATTTGCTTACTTATTATATCATTGTTACACGTGTTTGTAACGCTTATTACGTGCGGCGCCCCACGGCCGATGTTCGAAACGTCGCCGTGCACCCGTCGTACCAATGTTAACAAGTCGGATATTTTTGTACTTCAAGTTTTATCAATAGTAATTAAGGAGGTATTCTCATGTGATCACTTCGAAAAATCGATTTTATTTTTTTTCATATTTCAATAGTAAAACCTATGGAAAATATGCTGTGAAAAATAGAGACCGAAATTCCTAGTTTTAAATAAATTACAACTTATAGTCGCCGACGAGCCGTATAAGCGACTTGTTGGCTCTTGAAACTTTAAACGCATTTATCTGGAAAAATTATTTTCTAAAACTGTCATGGTCCTAAAAAAAAAGTATTCAACCGATTGCTTTGAAATTTATATATGTTCTTCTACTCATTAATGGTTATCGTCCGTACCAAAATTGCTTATTTTCGAAAATATTTTCTTATTTTTTTTAAACGATTTTTAACAAAAAAATTAACAAAAAACACAAACTTTTTTTCTACAGTCCGCCATTTTTTTTTTTAATGAAATTGATTAATTTTGGTAGGGATTATAGCGACAACCCTACTGAACAATGATCCATTCGATTTTTTTATTTCAGACAACATGAATTGCCGCTATTACCATGACCAGTGACCTGCTTTTTTTTTTAGTGTCTAATTTAATTAAAAAAAATATATATATAAAAAATGTAAAATAAAAGAAAAAATATTTTTTTTATACAGTTAAAGATACAAACAAAAACATATAAAAAAATTAAAATGATTGAATGTTATTATCGTCTAAAAAAAAATTCCCTAAAAAGAGGTAAAATTTATGCCTTCACATGAGAATACCCCCTTAAACATGGGAATGATTTTAATAATCGAAAGGTTGCTATTCGATTGATTTTTAAAATCGAATGATTCATTCGAAATGATTCCTTCGCATGAATGACTGTTTTAGCCACGAAGTGTACACTATCTGATATTTTCAATGAGGAGTTTAAAAAATTTGAGTTTAAATAACTCAAACAACACGCTTTGATGAACTAAAAAATGCAAAATAATTTGACAGCAAAATTAGCTTTACCGTAAAAAGCGTGAGGTGCTATCTACTTAAATTTTGATAACATCTCTACGTTTACAATTAGCTATAGTAAATGAAAAATTTATTACCGATATTTAAGCACTCCACGCTTTTTACAGTAAAGCTAATTATGCTGTCAAATTATCTTGAATTTTTTAGTTCATAAAAGCGTGTTGTTTTAGTTTTTTTAAACTCCAATTTTAATTGTAAGACTAAAAACAATATTGCATTTGACTATGAGGTAGGCACCGCAAAGTACGTCACTGTACAACGTGTTAGTTTGCGTGCTGTAATTTTTCAAGTTTTTTTTATCCTGAAAGTCTTGGTCTGGATAATGGGACTTATTGAATTATTGTATTGTCATCGATCCTTGACAAGTGCACAAAGTTTCAGTTTAATCTGACGTTTTGAAGTGGGTGAATTTCACGTTCAAAGATTCCTTTACAAACAAACATATAGGTGAAGCTAATAAAAAGTGCATTAAAAATAAAACAATGTCACGTCGACAATGTGAAGTATCACCGTTGTCGAAAAAAAAACACTATAACGGAATGTTTGTAGTTTATAGAATTTGTGAACTGGGGGCTTGCAATAGAGGAACCAAGAGTTGAATTTTAATTTGTCAAACGCGATAGGCAGTCCGCATAATGTCCAAAACGTGTCAGTAATTCACCAGTCAATACGCAAAATGTCTAATAATTCGGCGATTAACTCAGCTTGTTGCTGATTTACCGTTTTTTTTCAATTTAAAGTAAATTATTGTCGCCGACCAACGCTAAGAACTCGACATGATGTCTGTTTTTAACCGACATAAAAAAGGAGGTTGCACAATTCGACACGTATATTTTTTATTGTGTAGTTGCGTAGTTGTTTTTTTAGTGTATTTGCCATATGGCAACATACACTATTGGCGTTGGTCGGATGGCGGGACCTAGGGGTCGGACCAAAATTTCTCGACGTTTCATAACCTCCTAAACACTTTGGCACCATTTTTAAAAATGTTTATATATATATATATTTATATACGTATATATATATATATATAGTGGACTCAGAGCCATTGAAAATGTTTGTACAAGACAATCCTGCAAACCAATATTTAGGAAGCATGGGCTGTTAACAATTTATGATCTTTACATATTAGAATGCGCTGTTTTTGTTAAAACCAATAACTCGCTATTTGAAAGAAATGTAAAAGCTCATGAGCATAACACGCGAGATAAAGAAAATTACGTGCTAAACCAGGCTAATGTTAACGTCGGCGTAACAAACAAAATGTTAAAGGTTTTTAATAAATTACCACCTAAAGTAAAAGAGCTACCCATAAAAAAGTTTAAGCAAGAGCTCAAAAATTACTTAAAAAAGAACACGTTTTATTCTATGAACGAATATTTCTGTCAGCCATATTGATTTTTTATTGATGTTATATTTATATTTTATTGTATTTTTACATTTTATTGTATTTTTACATGGAAATTGTTAATTGACTCATTCTACACTGTGCTCAGTATGATGGAATAAAGATATATTATTATTATATATATATATATATATATATATATATATATATATATATATATTTATATGTGCGGGCAATAACTTTCGAAGGAGTTAATTCATTTTAACGAAATTTGGCATACATGTTAGAATCCATCACCGCACGAAGCCTATTTAAAATGGGCCCAATTGGGTCATTTTAAGGGTAGTTTTTAGGGGTTGAAAAAAGTTTTTGGGCTCAAAAATACCGAAAAAATTCTCAGAATCGTTTCCAAATTGAAATTTAACCCTTTAGTAGCAATTAAAAAGTGCTCCTAAAATTATAAGCAAATCGGCCCGACAGGACCGGACTTACAAATTTTATGAAAACACTAGTTTGCGTATACGAATTTACTTACTGAAGGTCGTATTTAATTTGGTGCAGATGTTGGATTGATAACAATATTTCAACTAATAAAATTACTATTGGAAGGGGTGTATTAAGGGGTTCAATTTTTTTTTATTTTGTCCAAAAACAAACTTAATTTCATTTAATAAAGCCACAATACCTGTATTAGCAAATACACTATATTGTCGGCAGGGTTTTGGCACTGCGACCCGGGTTTTTTTATAGTTTTGTGTAGTTGCGATAGCTCCATTGCAGTTGTGAACCGATTTGAAAAATTTTGACGTCATTTTGTCCAGAATGGTATCCGATTGGTCCCATATAGTTAGTGTATTTGCCATATGGCAACATACACTATTGGCGTCGGTCGGATGGAGGGACCTAGGGGTCGGACCAAAATTTCTCGACGTTTCATAACCTCCTAAACACTTTGCCACCATTTTTAAAAATGTTTATATATATATATATATATATATATAAACATTTTAATATATAAAAATTTTAATATATATATATATATAGGTATATATGTGTGCGGGCTATAACTTTCGAAGAAGTTAATTTATTTTAACGAAATTTGGCACACATGTTGGAATCCATCACCGCACGAAGCCTATTTAAAATGGGCCCAATCGGGCCATTTTAAGGGTAGTTTTTAGGGGTTGAAAAATGTTTTTGGGGCCCAAAATACCGAAAAAATTCTCCGAATCATTTCAAAATTGAAATTTAACCCTCCAGTAGTAATTAAAAAGTGTGCCTTAAATTTTAATAAAATCGGCCCGACAGGACCGGACTTACAAATTTTATGAAAACACTAGTTTGCAGATCTGCAAACTAGTGTTTTCATAAAATCTATAGTGAATTATTTACTGAAAGTTGCATATAATTTGGTATAGAGGTTCGATTGATAATAATATGACAATTAAGAAAAAAAAAGTTATTTTAAGGGCTGTATTAAGGAGTAAAATTTTTTTTTTACCCAAAAACCAACTTAAGTTCGCATAATAAAGCCACACTGCCTGTATCAGCAAATACACTATATTGTCGGCAGGGTTTTGGCACTGCGACCCGGGTTTTTTTTCTTAAAATTGATTCAGACGTGTGCAACCGGCATCAAAAAAAGGAGACATATATGTTACCTAATATCTCTAGCAATTGAGAACCGATTTTGATTATTCTTTTTCTATTTAATAGGGCATACCTTCAGAATGATCCCACATTTTCCTTAAATCGGTCCAGTAATTTATTTTCTGTATGTTCTAAGATATCTACGTCAGTTATGAACCGATTTTAATGAATCTTCTCCTATTTAGAAAGGCATACCTCCAAGGTGATCCCTAAATTTTACTTAAATCAGTTCAGTAGAAGTAGGCTGGGAGATAACACTATCAATAACATTTCTTTTTTGAGATCTTACTTTAAAAAAAAAATTAAAAATTGTTACATAATTGATTGGCTTTATTCTTTAAAAGACAAGTCAAGTCTTAAATTATATAATATAATTTATCTTAAAGTTTTAAACTAAACATTTTATAAGCGGGAAACGCAATTTTAATTCTAAATTTATTGAGACTGAGAAATTGAGACTATATAGTTTGTACAATAGGTAAACGAATAACTATTTCAGATATCTAGAATATCAATTTAGGTGATTTAAGACTGTATTGTGATAATTAATAATTAAACTCCGGATACTCATAAATATTACTTACTATTAGAGTACTTTACTAACACCTAAAAAGCGAGTATTTGATGTAAATGTAGATAAATAGTTACATTTATTTGAAAAGTCGATTAATGCTGGATCCAGCTGGATTTGCTTTAATCCAGCATAAATCCAGCTGGATTGCAATCCCTAGAAGCTAATCTTTCTAAAGTTTATTTTATCTTAAAATAATTCAGTGGTAGTTTAATTATGTTATAAAATATAAACATATAGCCTTTTTATTATATGTTTGTTTTATGTTTGTGTTCTCTTCTAAATATAAAACCCGTAGTCATATTCAAGTTCATATATAGATGTGTCGTTCAGGTTATGTCGCTTAGACATAATTAGATGAATAACATGTTAATTAATAAATAGAAACTAAATTGCACCTACTCTGTCATATTAAACCCACATTTTATTACCAAAAATCAGCGGTCCGGTATTGTACTTTGAACAGCTGACCCGAGTGAGGTTGCATTTTAACATGACAATATAATAAATTGTAGAATTTTTTGTCAAGATTTAAAAAAAAACCCGGGTCGCAGTGCCAAAACCCTGTCGACAATATAGTGTATTTGATAATACAGACAGTGTGGCTTTATTATGCGGTTTTTGGGCAAAATAAAAAATTTGACTCCTTAATACACCCCTTAAAATAACAATTATTTTCTTAATTGCAATATTATTATCAATCGAACTTCTATACCAAATTATATACAACTTTCAGTAAATAATTCACTATCTGCAAAGTAGTGTTTTCATAAAATTTGTAAGTCCGGTCCTGTCGGGCCGATTTTATTAAAATTTTAGGGACACTTTTTAATTACTACTGGAGGGTTAAATGTCAATTTTGAAACGATTCTGAGAACTTTTTCGGTATTTTGGGGCCCAAAAACGTTTTTCAACCCCTAAAAACTACCCTTAATATGGCCCGATTACGCCCATTTTAAATAGGCTTCTTGCGGTGATGGATTTCAACACGTGGGCCAAATTTCGTTAAAATCAATTAACTCTTTCGAAAGTTATTGCCCGCACACACATATATATATATATATATATATATATATATATATATATATATATATATATATATATATATATATATAAATATATATATACATATATATATAAACATTTTTAAAAATGGTGCCAAAGTGTTTAGGAGGTTATGAAACGTCGAGAAATTTTGGTCCGACCCCTAGGTCCCGCCATCCGACCGACGCCAATAGTGTATGTTGCCATATGGCAAATACACTAAAAAGGAGATTAAAATAGAATGGGGTCGCCTCTTGGCCTTTTTCTTATTGCTTCTCGTTGAGAAACGGTAATTCCTGTACTCCCTCAACTAATTCCAGATAAATATCGTGATGGTTCCGTGTTCAAGGACATGGACGATTACCTGTCATAATTAAAATGGAGTGGTCTCTTGACCCAAATGCACCACACCCTGAAAGGATTTTTGTGCTTCCCCTTTTACAGAATCTAGTCAGCGTATAATCTGGATCTTCTTACGAGCTCCAGAAGACTGGCTGCTAGATTGTCCTGTGGAACTATTCCATCCACATCAATGTAGCCAAAAGATGGTTGTCCTCACATTCGAACACGATATGGGTGGCTGTTCCATCCTCCCTTTCGCAAAATCTACACAGCGTCGATTCCTGCTGTATCCTCATCTTATGTAGGTGTTTTCTCGGGAAAGCAAGACCGGTTAAAAGCGCAATCAAAGAAATCAGGTGAGAAAATGGCAACCATTTGAAAATTGATGAAACCCCGTCAGCCCATGATTCCTTGTCTACCGGTAGTCCCACGATTACCAGGATATTGTAAACGAATGTTTGACCCATAGTATTTGAACGAATGTTATTCACTATTGTTCAATGAATTGTGTAATGGTTTATGTTATGTAAGCTGCGTATATTGATTGTACGCGGATGCAGTAGCTGTCTGTCTTGAGACAGGATGAAGTTCACATTGATTGTATTGCTGAATTGAATACACTTTATTTAATAATATTGAATACATATTTATTTATTGGTTTTATCATTTTATTTCCTATACAGAATGAGCATTTTCGTTCTTTGAGCTTAAAGATCAGACAGGTTATTCCGAATGAATGTTCATTTGACTGAATGTTCATTTTTGTTTCATTCCGCGTTCACACGACACAGACAGAATGACATAGAAATGAACGTTCATCCAGTCTTTTCCTCGAAGATGTCGCCTTGAAATTCGTTTGATTTGTGATCATTTGACCGAAGAATTGACAAAAAAAGAAGCAAAGTCTAAGTTTAAATCATTAATTAGACATTTTATACAATTTGTCCGTATTGTTCTGTCTTTGTATTCGTCGAGTTTGTGGTTCCAAAGACATTGATAATTTTTGAAATTCTCCAAAAACAGCAGCGTGTTTTGGTCGTTCCACTTGAATACCATTTTGTCTCATACACAGACAGAATATATTCACTATACGGTGTTGTAGTCCCAAGACGCGAGACAAAATGATCGAACCCGAATGAATGTTCTTTCTTGTATTCAGACGTTTCATTTTTCGTTCATTCGGAGTGCGAATGAATCATGCCGAATGCCGATATCTAGCGTTGTTGGATCGGTTCATTATTTTTCATTATTGTTTCATTTTGTGTTATACGTTTCACTTTGAATGAAATATCCTGAATGAAAGACAAAAAATTGAACCGTCTGATATCACCTTTACACTTGATTCTTGCTGGACAGATGGTTGTTCGGTACCGGATCGTCGAATAGAAAAGAACCTACGTTTTATTACCAAAAATGTGTGTTAAACAAACTTAATTAAAAGCCATATAATAAAGTGGACTCGCTCGTTTCTGACATTTCCAACAAATTATGCTATAATTTATTGTCCTCATTAGCAGTTGTTTAAGCGAGATAAAGATAGATATATGCGCGTATCTCTGCGCAAAGCGCGATGTCTTTGTCTCACTTGTTGTTTCTTTTGCCAATCCAGTGTACATAATTATTATATAGAGTGGGTCGTCTTATTTGTCGAAATTATTCTGAAATTATCCAATAATTTATATCTAATTGGAATCTTAATTTTATCGGAATTTTTCCCACTTTTAAGGTTATTCGATCATTAGGAAAGTGTCCAGATAAAAATCTGATATTTTAATATGTTCTCTATGGATATTATCATAGATTCAAGTATTTTTTTTTTAATTTTGGATGTCTTGTTTTCAAGTATCCATACTAAAACAGTAAGACCTCGTTTAACGTTGCTTCGCTTATTACTGTTTCAGTATTAAAGCCAATTCAGACTAGCCGTTCTAGGTTACGATTCACCGGTCCGGTTCGGTTTTCGATTAATCTAGGCTGCTCACTCTATCCCGATTCGGTTCTACGATTATTCAAGGTGCGCATGTGCAATTTCGAAATGTGATTTGACGTTTGATGTCTAGTTAAACGTCAACAAAAACCGCTGGCTAGTCACGTGACTCCAGCAAGCGTTCTCATTGGCTACGGTTGCGAACGGTCCGGTTGAAATTAGAGCTGAACCTAAACGCTCGAACCGAACCGCAATCGGGAACGACTACGCCCTGATTGGTCGAGCTCCCAACCGGACCGGTGAATCGTAACCGAGAACGGCTAGTCTGAATTGGCTTTTACGCGGGTTCTGAAAAACAGTTTAGCTACTATAACGTACAAATTAAAGATCAGTTTATACAAACTGACTTAAATGTTAATAGAAGTTCAAAGGCAGGACGCAGTGTCATTGATGCAATATTTTGCTATCGACAACAGATTTCAGAACGAAACAGAAAAAGGCAAACAATATTAAACGACTTCTTCACAAAAAAAACATATGTCATATGAGGAACATTCTTCATAACTTCTTACTCAAACTTTTATTTGATTTTCATAAATGTTTTATAAACAAAAATTGGCAATTAATAGTTATTATGAGCCAGCCTGTATAAAATATGTACTAAGATGCCCCATGAATCACGGTACAAGTTACAAGTATTATTTTCATGTATTTACTAGAGATAATAAAAAATTTTCAAGCCAATTTTAGCGTGCTAAAAAGTCAATTTGTAGCCGTTATTTCAAAACGTCCGAATTAAAATAATCAACGGGAAAGTTTTTGACGGGCCCTGGTAAATGCTTAAAACTAAAGATTTTTTGCATTACATTAGAGCAACCATACTCAAAGTGTGCTTCACGGAGCCCTGGGGACCTTTGCAAGGGCTCCACCGAAATAATATCAACCTAAAGAACGAAACCCCGACTTAAATAGTTGATCAAAAAATTAAAAAAAAAAATAATTTCTTACAGTAGGTATTATGTAAAGAACGTATTTTTGTATGATTTTCATTAAAGCTTAAACATAAAACCAGCATTTGCTTATTTTAGGGTGTTTCTAAAGGGTTCCGTTGCCGAAAAAAACGGTCAAGTGCGAGTCGAGCTCGCGAGAAGAGGGTTTCGTACTATTACGTTTTTCGTGAGTCCTTTAAGACTTAACTATGGGTGAGACCCAGCGTTGCCAGATTTTTTTTTTGCCAAGTCGGGATTTTGGAACTTTTTGAATGAAAAAAGCGGAATTCTTTCGTAAAGCGGGACATAATAAAAAAACGTATATAATCAGAAGTTTTTAAATATTTATCTTTTTATTTGAGTTCAAATTACGTTTACGTGACAATAGGTAGCAAAAATTGCCATAAAAAATGTATTTTAATAAAAATATGATATTTTAAATCAGATTTACCCTATCGTTAAATAGTTGAGTCTTATTCGTCTTCTGAATAAAAAAAATAAAAAAAAAACAGAACTCAAAATCAAAAAACTCGGGTCGCAGTGCCCAAACCCTGCCGATAATATAGTGTATTTGCTAATACAGGCAGTCTGGTTTTATTACATGAATTTAAGTTTGTTTTTGGTCAAAATAAAAACTTTAACCCCTTAATACACCCCTTAAGTTAACAGTTTTTTTCTTAATTGCAAGATTACTATCATCGAACGTCTACACCAAATTAATACACCTTTCAGTAAATAACTCACTATCTGCAAACTAGTGTTTTCATAAAATTTGTAAATCCGATCCTGGCGGGCCAATTTTTTTCAAATTTCGGGAGCACATTTTAATTGCTATTAAAAGAGTAAATTTCAATTTTGAAACGATTCTGAGAATTTTTTCGGTATTTTTGGGCCCAAAAACTTTTTTCAACCCCTAAAAACCACCCTTAGAATGACCCAATTGGGCCTATTTTAAATAGGCTTCGTGCGGTGATGGATTCCTACATGTGTGCCAAATTTCGTTAAAATGAATTAACTCCTTCGAAAGTTATTGCCCGTACACATATATACCTATATATATATATATATATATATACATATATATATAAACATTTTCAAAAATGGTGCCAAAGTGTTTAGGAGGTTATGAAACGTCGAGAAATTTTGGTCCGACCCCTATGTCCCGCCATCCGACCGATGCCAATAGTGTATGTTGCCATATGGCAAATACACTAAAAAGTTTTATTCATTAGAAAAATATGGCGTTTCAAGCAAGAGTCTGAGGAGTGAGTGTTATAAATTGCAACTTACAATAAGAGAATAATTATTTACGCACGGTCGAGTTATCCCAGAAAAGCGGGACTGAGTCTGTCCCGCGTGGGACATTTAATTTTGATTTAAAAATCAGGGCGTCCCGCCAAAATCAGGACGTCTGGCAACGCTGCGTTACACTATCATATAAATTTTTTACATCACGAGTCTAAACTGATATAATTTGCACTGATTTTTCACTCGGCACGTGGTAGAACATGATTAATAATAACAAGTAATTAAAAAACACTTGAAAATTCTACAAAAATTCTTTATTACTCGACGATCGTTTCGGACAATAAGTCCATCTTCAGGAGTACAAAACTTATACTGAGTATAAGTTTTGTACTCCTGAAGATGGACTTATTGTCCGAAACGATCGTCGAGTAATAAAGAATTTTTGTAGATTTTCAAGTGTTTTTTAATTACTTGTTATTACTAAACTGATATAATCGGCAGCGTTTTTGACGGCCCCTCGTACGCTCATAAAATTACACCTTAATAATAAAACTGTCCGTTTTATGTACGTCGAGGCATTCGTTCGCTCCCAGCCCATCAGGTACCATGGGTCCAGCCATGGTCAACATTAATGATGGACCCATCCGCGTATCTTTACAGTTAGATCATTAATTATTATTAAATAATTGTGCCTGCAATTAATTCTGACGGTACGCCGATGTCTGAATTGTTTTGTAATAAGGTATTTATTACATCACTTCAACTTTATAATAATGCAATTAAACCAGTTCGCTTGATTAACGGCGTTTCGACGACTAAGTATAAGGTGTTTGACCATTCGATCGATTCAACAGCGTTCTACTAGACCGGGCGCTGGGGAGTAGTTTCTGTACAAATTAAAAAAAAACTCGGATCGCAGTGACGAAACCCTGCCGACAATATAGTGTATTTGCTATACAGACAGTATGGCTTTATTATGCGAACTTAAGTTGGTTTTTGGGCAAAATAAAAAATTTTACTCCTTAATACACCCCTTAAAATAACATTTTTTTTTCTTAATTGCAATATTATTATCAATCGAACCTATATACCAAATTATATACACCTTTTAGTAAAAAATTCCCTATCTGCAAAATAGTGTTTTCATAAAATTTGTAAATCCGGTCCTGTCGGGCCGATTTTATTAAAATTCTAGGAACACATTTTAATTACTACCAGAGGGTTAAATTTCAATTTTGAAACGATTCGGAGAATTTTTTCGGTGTTTTGAGGCCCAAAAACAATTTTCAACCCCTAAAAACTACCCTTAAAATGACCCGATTAGGCCCATTTTAAATAGGCTTCTTGCGGTGATGGATTTCAACGCGTGGGCCAAATTTCGTTGAAATCAATTAACTCTTTCGAAAGTTATTGCCCGCACACATATATATATATATAAATATATATATATATATATATATATATATATATATATATATATATATATATATATATATATATATATATACATGTATATATAAACATTTTTAAAAATGGTGCCAAAGTGTTTAGGAGGTTATGAAACGTCGAGAAATTTTGGTCCGACCCCTAGGTCCCGCCATCCGACCGACGCCAATAGTGTATGTTGCCATATGGCAAATACACTAATTAGAGTTTAAAAAAACTAAAACAACACGCTTTTATGAACTGAAAAATGCAAAATAATTTGACAACAAAATTAGCTTTACTGTAAAAAACGTGGAGTGCTTAATATCGGTAATACATTTTTCATTTACTCGCTAATTGTGAACGTAGAGCTAATATGAAAACTTAAGTAAATAGCACATCACGCTTTCTACAGTAAAGCAAATTTTGTTGTAAAATTATTTTACATTTTTTAGTTCATAAAAGCGTATTGCTTTAGTTTTTTTTAAATTCTAATTTTAATTATAAGACTAAAAAACAATATTGCATTTAACTATGGCGTGGGCAACGCAAAGTACGTCACTGTACAGCGTGTTAGCTTGCTTGCTGTAATTTTTCAAGTTTTTTTTTATCCTGAAGGCTCTGCTCAGGATAATGGGAAAAACTTATAAAACTATTGTATTGTCATCGGTCCTTGATAAGTGTGCAAAGTTTCAGTTTAATCTGACGTTTTGAAGTTGGTGAATTTCACGTTTCCATTACAGGAAGGCCTCGAAACTAATTAAAACCGCTGTGATCCGGATTAGTAAAAAATTCGGATTACTGAAGCAGCCCAGCTTTTTTATTGTAAAGGTAAACATTTATTATAAAATAACTAGAAAATAGTACGTAAACAAAAAATTATGCAAAATAGAAGTATATTTATTAAATTTTATATTATTGTTTACTTAACCCTTTTCTGCTAGCTCTAAAATTATTATTTCCATAGATTTCGGTATAGAAGTTTTGCTTTGGCAGATAAGATTTCGTAGGGAATTGGAACATGCCTTGATCGTTGTGTACAAAACCATGCATACAAATGAGTTTCCATTTCTGGATATTCGGCTTTTCGTAATTCCTTTCGGGCGCCGGGACCGGAATAAAAGAAGGAACACATACATAGTAAAAATCAAAAATAGTTTACTGAATGTCCGAATTATCGAGGCCTTACAAACATTCAGGTGAGACTAAAAAAATCGTGTCAAAAATATGAAAGTTTCCCTAAAAAAAGCTGATGAGTTAGAGCTGGGAGCGAACGTTGATTATTATAAAAGATGCTTATGACTTGGTTGTCAAGCGTGTACAATTTACAATTATTCGTTCATTCGAAAGCGTTTATTATAAGGATTAAGGACCGTACTAAGAAATATGAGAACGCGACACGGTCAAATTCAAAACAAATAATTCGTGCAGCGGTCAAACCTATAATTTATCGTCAGTTGAAGAAGGTTTTTCTACTGATTGAAAAGTCAAAGTTTAACAACTTCAAAAATATACGCGCCAGTACCTATTGCGGCGAGAAAAGATCAAAACAAATGCTTCCGTCTAGAACCGTGGCGAGTATTAATACGATACCAAAGTACTTTATAGCAGGAAAGCGACAAGTGATACGGCAACCAGCGATAAACCAATCACCGACGAGCGCACGTTCTGTGCCGGTAACTGGGAGGTGGTGGGAGTCTTCCTTTCCCACAGAACAACCAGGACGGCTCTATAAAATATGCATTTGCGACGCTGTTTGTGACTAACTTCAGAATCTTTTAGAACCGTGGCAAGTATTATACGATACCAAAGTACTTTATAGCAGGAAAGCGACAAGTGATACGGCAACCAACGATAAACCAATCACCGACGAGCGCACGTTCTGTGCCGGTAACTGGAATCAGGACGGCTCTAAAATATGCATTTGCGACGCTGTTTGTGACTAACTTCAGAATCTTTTAGAACCGTGGCAAGTATTATACGATACCAAAGTACTTTATAGCAGGAAAGCGACAAGTGATACGGCAACCAACGATAAACCAATCACCGACGAGCGCACGTTATGTGCCGGTAACTGGAATCAGGACGGCTCTAAAATATGCATTTGCGACACTGTTTGTGACTAACTTCAGAACCTTTTAGAACCGTGGCGAGTATATTATACGATACCAAACACACCCAATGTAACTTTTGCATTGATCTGCTCTCGCCGCAACAGGTCCACACATATACGTTATTTGGACCTTTGGGAGTGCAGAGTGGTTGGTGTTACAGGTTAAAATTGTCTGGACACATAGTAATAATAAAAACCCGGGTCGCAGTGCCAAAACCCTGCCGACAATATAGTGTATTTGCTAATACAGGTATTGTGGCTTTATTACATGAACTTAAGTTTGTTTTTGGACAAAATAAAAAAAAAATTAACCCCTTAATACACCCCTTACAATAATAATTTTATTAGTTGAAATATTGTTATCAATCCAACATCTGCACCAAATTAAATACGACTTTCAGTAAGTAAATTCGTATACGCAAACTAGTGTTTTCATAAAATTTGTAAGTCCGGTCCTGTCGGGCCGATTCGCTTATAATTTTAGGAGCACTTTTTAATTGCTACTAAAGGGTTAAATTTCAATTTTGAAACGATTCTGAGAATTTTTTCGGTATTTTTGGGCCCAAAAAATTTTTTCGACCCCTAAAAACCACCCTTAAAATGACCCGATTGGACCCATTTTAAATAGGCTTCGTGCGATGATGCATTCCAACATGTATGCCAAATTTCGTTACAATGAATTAACTCCTTCGAAAGTTATTGCCCGCACATATAAATATATATATATATATATATACGTATATAAATATATATATATATATATATATATACGTATATAAATATATATATATATATACAGGGTGTCTCACCGAACGTTGGCTAACATGGGTAACTTTGTTATTAGTGGAGATAGAAAGTCGGTTAAATGGGCAAAGTAGTGCAGAAAATTGGGCTCATTAACATGCCGTCGAAAAAACAATTGAATTTTGACACCCTATGAATTTATTCAGAAAATAGTGAAAATTGCCATTTATGAAAACTGGCCATAACTTTTTTATTTATGAAGATATTTGAAAATTTCATTAACCATTTTTTGATAACTTTTTAAGGTCTTTTCAGTGGCGTAGGTTTAATTTTTTTATTTCTACTATATAATGAGATATTGACATGAACTTTGGTTTTTCTTATGGACGGCATTTTTGATTTTCAGATATTCGAATTCTACTTATTTTTCTGAATAATTTGACATAGCATATCCTATATCTAATCCAATCAGAAGCTACAAAACTGACAAAAATAGCTTTTTGGCGTTATCAAAGTGTGCCGTGTAAAACGAAATTTGTTGAAACAAATACATATCGACAGATTAACAATCTGTCGAGCGATCGCTACAGTTTTGCTAATTCATTTTGTTGGATTTACTCTCTAAGATGGCTCAAGCATTCTCAAATTTGGAGAAACAGGCTATTTTTGCGCATACATTCAGCGTAACAAAAATACCACGTAGGCTCAAACAGAATACTTGAAACTTTATCCAGAAAGGCGACAGCCTTATTCAATAACTTTTAGGAACTTAAATAGAAATTTAAAGGTATACGGTTCATTTTTAAAGAAAAAAGGCAACATTCAACACTGTGAAGAAGAATTAGGTTTAGCAAACGTTGAAATTAATGGAGAAAAGTTCCTAAAAGTTATTGAATAAGGCTGTCGCCTTTCTGGATAAAGGTTCAAGTATTCTGCTTGAGCCCACGTGGTATTATTGTTACGCTGAATGTATGCGCAAAAATAGCCTGTTTCTCCAAATTTGAGAATGCTTGAGCCATCTTAGAGAGTAAATCAAACAAAATGAATTAGCAAAACTGTAGCGACGTCTCGACAGATTGTTAATCTGTCGATATGTATTTGTTTCAACAAATTTCGTTTTACACGGCACACTTTGATAACGCCAAAAAGCTATTTTTGTCAGCTTTGTAGCTTCTGATTGGTTTAGATATAGAATGTGCTATGTCAAATAATTCAGAAAAATAAGTAGAATTCGAATATCTGAAAATCAAAAATGCCGTCCATAAGAAAAACCAAAGTTCATGTCAATATCTCATTATATAGTAGAAATAAAAAAATTAAACCTACGCCACTGAAAAGACCTTAAAAAGTTATCAAAAAATGGTTAATGAAATTTTCAAATATCTTCATAAATAAAAAAGTTATGGCCAGTTTTCATAAATGGCAATTTTCACTATTTTCTGAATAAATTCATAGGGTGTCAAAATTCAATTGTTTTTTCGACGGCATGTTAATGAGCCCAATTTTCTGCACTACTTTGCCCATTTAACCGACTTTCTATCTCCACTAATAACAAAGTTACCCATGTTAGCCAACGTTCGGTGAGACACCCTGTATATACATATATATAAACATTTTTAAAAATGGTGCCAAAGTGTTTAAGAGGTTATGAAACGTCGAGAAATTTTGGTCCGACCCCTAGGTCCCGCCATCCGACCGACGCCAATAGTGTATGTTGCCATATGGCAAATACACTAATAACGCCTGACACAATAAGACTGTGATATTCAACACGAGCATGTATATACAAACATGATTTACGATCTCGACTCACATTCTAAACGCTGGGTTGGCATCAGTCGTGATACAGTTCCTGCAATTTGTTGGTTCGAGGATGTATCTCTTATTCTTGAACGACGTATCCATACATACAGTGTAGAGATGGGAAAAACGGGTCTTTTTAGTGATCTGCATCTTTGCATCTGGATCCCGTATGTGAGCCGGCTCACTGAACCGGTTCAAAAAAGAGCCGAGTTCTGAATATGTTACTGCAGTCTGCCACTGAGTTATCTAGTTCAGTCAATCATATCACGACCTGTATAGAATCAAGAATGCATAGCCAAACATGTGATGCACGAGTCATTTGAGCTGACAGATGCATCAAAGCAAGAACTGATACGTAAGTGGAAAATGTGCTTCTGTGTGTTAAGTGTTTCACTGAGTTATGGTGATCCGTTGATCCGTCGGCTCAAAAAAAAGTGAGTCGGCTCTCACGGATCTTCTGTCGGAGTCGGCTCTTTGAACCGGTTCAGATCTGAGTTACACAACTCTAAGTAAATTTTCGAAAATTCCCCCATTTACTGCCAAGCAATGCCCTAAACGGTCATGAAAATTCTTCAAAACGTTACTTAAATGAAGCGGTATAAATCTCTTAATGCATTTCGTATTTTAGTCTTCAATTGGTCCAAATTTAACAGATCATAAAATTAACAGCACTTTGAACTATTTAAAAGCAATATTTGAGTCAGCTCAGAATTATCTTTGAGTAACTCAAGCTGCTTACAGAAAAGCAAATCATATTAATACATAACCTACAACAAATCAGCTGTTATTAGTCGTCATGTTTTATTTTCGAAGTATAGTTTTAAAAGAAAGAAAAATTAGTAGCAGCCTTAAGGCTTTGATCAATTTTAAATGATATCGGAGTCAGTTCAGAATTACTTTAGAGCAACTCAAAATGCTTACAGGAAAACAAATCGCATTAATACGTAACCTTCAACAAATCAGCTGTTTGTTAGTCGCCATGTTTTATTTTCGAAGTGTAGTTTTGAAAAAAAAAAGACAAATTAGTAGTAATGTTAAGGCTGTGGTTCATTTAAAATGAATACCTGAGTCAGTTCAGAATTATCTTAGAGTAACTTTAACCGCTTACAAGAAAACAAATTATATTACAAACATAACCCTCAATAAATCAGCTGTTTATTAGTCGCCATGTTTAATTTTCGAAGTAAATGTTTCTTTCACACCGCTGGCAGATTGTCTATGGAAAAACGGCTTGTGTTTTAAATACTGAGTGATATTGCAAAGTATCTTTATTTTTTTTTCGAGCGACGTATGCATCAATGCGAGTTCAAGAATAAGGCCCCCGGGTCGTATTTGTGTATGCAAATTGAAACATACATTGGTATAAGTCTCCATACAACAGACAAGGACGTAGCACAACAGACCCGTACGATGAAAAAGGATAGCATGCACGTGGACGTTACTTTTTATTATTTGTGCGTGTTATGAACCTAGGAGGATTTAATAAGAATCACGGAGCTGTTCAAATATAGAAAATTTTTGAGTAACAGGATTCCAGGAACGAATATGATTTTTTCAACCATATGGAAGTTCCAATAGTGGATTTTGGATAAGAACGCTTTCTGGAGGATGCAGACAGACAAATATTGTGTAAACATGCTTTCCAATTTTTATTTGATTTGTTCATTTTTGAAGTTATACTTCTTTTAAGGCGTTATGAGAAAAATGATGAGGGTGAATTTTTACGATAAAAGATCAAAATTAACAAGATGAAGTTGCCAACTGTAACATCAAAATTGACAGGATGAAGTTGTTCGCTAAACCATAAACCTTGAACATTTTGTTAAATATTTTCATTTTTAAGCACGTTTACCAAAAACTCGATTGATGGCGCTGCGATCGAAAATGCAATTAGCACGAATATGTAAAAAAATCGCTAATAAACCTCACAAATAATTTACGAAAGTGTGTGTGTTAATTTAATACTAAAAAATACTGTTTTATTATATTAAATAAACTGTATTGGGTATAAAATTCGGTCTTAGATTGAGCAGAAAATATTTATTCAATTTGACGTTTCATATTAAAAAAATGAAGCCTATATGAAATGTTTCCAAAGACGATAGACGAAAGATTATCATATTGTACAATTTTGACATTTCAAATACCTAACCTAAAAACGGGCAACGTATTTTATTATTGTTTTAGATAATTTTTTTTTCATTCTATCTTCCCCTTTTTTACTATTTTTTCAGATTTATCTATTTCATTAATATATATTTATTAAGGTAGTTGTCGTGGTACAATATTGTCAAAAAGTTATAGATTATACGCGCCACAAAAGTATACTAGCTTGTAGCTAAGTGATCCATAATTTGTACGCAAGACTGTACCCGTGGAAACGTAACCCATACAGTATTCGTATGCATGAATGTTTTTCTATAAATTGTTGAACTTTAAACCGTTATTTATAAATAATTAGACTGTCAAAAATGTTCTCTTATTTTTTTTAAACTCATAACAAATGCATTGAAAGACTGTCAGTTTTTGGAAAGTTTCTGACAGTTAGTTCTTTTTTTATAAATAAAAAACTGGATCAGAACTACAGAGATTGTATACAATTAATGTTAATTATCCAATTTTTAATTAAATTTATCTCGGATTATATACGGTCGATCGACTTCAAATTTTCAGGGTAATTGTATTATCATGTCCTTAATAAGTATACAAAAATTAAGAATTTTCTGACGATGTGCCTTAACCACGACAACTACCTTAATGCACCGTCCAAAACTTTTGTTTTAGAAAAACATAACCAACAATTTCCTGCTCCACGTTTTATTCTTTCCTCCTCGGTGCATATCCAATTATTATTTTTTGTTTACCAGACAGTCAGATATTTTCTGGAGGATTTTCAAGAACTTAATTTACGTAAAAACGTGTGAATAATTTTAAATAGCCTCATCTATTGTTTAATATAGAGTCGCGTAGCTCGAAGAAGAAGCATTTGAACAATTAAAGTCAAAAATACAAATTTTAATTGAGCTCGGCCCGGGTGCAAATTTACTTTATATTGCACATACCCCCCCCCCCCGCAGGAAAGAATATATTTAAATTACTATCTTTTACACTAAGCTATATACAGAAAGATCTCGCTTAACGCTGCTTCCCTTAATGCTGTTTCTAAAAAAACTCCAGCCATTATAACGTAAATTATGGACTAGTTTCAACAAACTGGTTCAAATGTTGATAGAAGTTCAAAGGCAAGACAAAGTGTCATTGATGCAATATCTTGCTATCGACAACAGCTTGCCGAACGAAACAGAAAAAGGCAACCGACATTAGATGACTTCTTCACAAAAAATAAAATATGTTTAAATGAGAAACCTTCCTGATCACAAACGGAACTTGTTACTCGGATTTTTGATTTTCATAAATGTTTTATGAATAAAAATCGATATTAGCAAAAAATAAATCTATAATTAACGTAATAAAAAAGTATTTAACAATAAATGCTACGAAATTAAACAAAAAATAAACTAACAAATTTTTCTTATTCTCGGTTCTATTTGACCTATGCCTATTATTTACGTATTAAGATGACCTCGTTTAGCGCTGTTTCGTATAGCGCAGGAACTTATTGGAACGTATCTCCCGCGTTAAGCTGGGTCTTGCTGTAAATCGAGGAAATCGTTATATTGAGGTTCGTTATATTAAGGTTACACTTCCCGGCAGGGGCAGATGTGACTGGGACTTTTTCCTACTGCCTCTCGCCGAGAAACGGTAATTCCTGTACCGGCCATCTTGATTGAGGTTTTCCATGGTTTACCTCAATTAATTCCCGATAAATATCGAGATGGTTCCTTATTTGAGGCCATGGCCGATTACCTATCAAACTCCTAGTTCAAAAATTATCTGCCTTATCCTAATTTCCTATAATTCCTTCATTCGCCCATTGCTATTATATAAGTTGAAGTTTAAATTGTAGAAAATAACGGGAGGTGGTAAATGGAAAATAGTAATGGTGCGAATGGCGTCTGTTATGGCATAAAGTCGAGAAACGGACGTTAAACGCATTATTATTATTATTATTATTATATTAAGGTTACACAGTATTTTGTGACAGATCGTCACCATTTTAAGTCTGAGCATCCCTGTTTTAAAGCACATAGAAAATTTTATCTGAGAATACATATTACTCGACAAACAGCTAGTCGAGAAATAAAATCTGATCCGCCCGGAGCCCGACAAAATAAGTGGGGATGACCTTTTAATCGATTCCGGATCATTTCTCCGGCTGCCGCTCCGTGCACAAGTGTAGGTTTTACACAACTGATAAATCTATCTGCCGATTGGGCCGGGCCACGGCACGTCTCCGTTATATACGATTGCGATAATAATACGCCGTTCCATCTCTCAATGTATCCAACACACAAGCTCACATACGCTGCCGTCCTAAACTAAAAAACTATTTCTATTAGAAATTAGTTTCACGGGTAATTGGAATAAAAAATCAATTTAAACACTTATTGATTGCAAAGTTTCGTCTTTATTAAATTAAGACTTTTTCAAGCTCTCAGCATGTTTAAATTATAATAAAACTTTGATATAAAAGGCAATTTTGCATTACAAAGATCAATAAAATTGAAAATTGTAGAAAATAATATCTTCTTTTTTTTAATAAAAAAAAGAAGATATTATTTTCTACAATTTTTTTTAATAAAAAAAAGAAGATATTATTTTCTACAATTTTCAATTTTATTGATCTTTGTAATGCAAAATTGCCTTTTATATCAAAGTTTTATTATAATTTAAACATGCTGAGAGCTTGAAAAAGTCTTAATTTAATAAAGACGAAACGTTGCAATCAATAAGTGTTTAAATTGATTTTTTATTCCAATTACCCGTGAAACTAATTTCTATTATTACATATTTTGGAATTGAACTTTAAAGATGAACTATTTCTATTTTTTAATCGATTTCAAAAAACAAAAGAAAGTGTTCAATTCGCTATCAGCGTTGCCAGATTTTTCTTTGCCAAGTCGTGATTTTGTAACTTTTTGAGTGAAAAAAGCGGGATTCTTTCATCGAAAGCGGGACATAGTAAAAAAACGTATATAATCAGAAGTTTTTAAATATTTATCTTTATATTTGAGTTCAAATTACGTTTACGTGACAATAGATACCAAAAATAGCCATAGAAAATGTAGTTTAATAAAAATATAATATTTTAAATCAGATTTACCCTATCGTTCAATAGTTGAGTCTTATTCGTCTTCTGAATAAAAATAAATAAAAAAAAACAGAAATCAAAATCAAAAAAGTTTTATTCATTAGAAAAATATGGCGTTTCAAACAGTAGTCCGAGGAGTGAGTGTTACAAATTGCAACTTACAACAAGAGAATAATTATTTAAGCATGGTCGAGTTATCTCCGAAAAGCGGGACTGAGCATGTCGCGCGCGGGACATTTAATTTTGATTTAAAAATCGGGACGTCTGGCAACGCTGTTCGCTATGTATATTTCTACCATACCAATCCACAAGTGGGGAATAGTACCAATTTAGGTCAGCATTCGCTTTTCAAAATTTTACAGTATTTTTCGTTTTGAGGTTCCCTGAATGCAAAAAGCATATTTTCGGAAAAAAGTCTGTGCGGCTGAGCGGATCAAAACAAAATTTTGGTAAGATGTGTGACACGTGAATATGAAGAGTCCTGTAGTTTTGGGGGACAATCGACGCATGCGCAGAAGGGATACGAGTTATAACGGTTATTTTCCTGTTTCATTACGATTTATCATTATATTTATTTTTCCAGGACAGTTTTGTAAACACATTTTTCCTAAACTTCATAGTTTCGGAATTATTTTGAAAATAAGTAAAAAAATTAGTTACGTAGCTGACAAGCATGCTTTGGTTAGTTTTTACATGTAAAATCATGTTATGGAACCATGGAAACAAATAGCAAATACCAAATATTTTTGAGGGATGCACCGAGCTGGGTAGAGTAGTGGTACAACACTAGACTCGCATTCGGAAGGTACGGGTTTGATTCCCGGCAGGGGCAGATGTGGCTGGGACTTTTTCCTACTGCCTCTCGCCGAGAAACGGTAATTCCTGTACCGGCCATCTTAATTGAGGTTTTCCATGGTTTCCCTCAATTCATTCCAGATAAATATCGAGATGGTTCCTTATTCAAACTCCCAGTTCAAAAATTACCTATCCTATCCTATCCTAATTTCCTACAATTCCTTCATTCGCCCATTGCTATTATATAAGTTGAAGTTTTAAAAATGTAGAAAAATAACGGGAAGTGTGGTAAATGGAAAATAATAATGGTGCGAATGGCGTCCGTTATGACATAAAGTCAAGAAACGGACGTTAAACGCATTATTATTATTATTATTATTATAATATCATAATATTTGTTACTAGCCGTTACCCGCTTTATAGCGCGCGTTAACAAATTATAAGATAAGATTTTTTATTGTCATAGTTATAAAATAGATGTACATCGTATTTCATATTATTTATACATGGTGTTCCTATAACCTACCACAATAACGTTATTTTGTATTTCAGTACACAGTCAAAAAACCCAGGCTTATAAATTATATTTTCTTTATTATAGTATGTCAAATGTGAATATTTTTAAAGCTGGAATAAACCTGTCATCTAATTACCTGTAATTTTTTTAAACTAACAATTTTGAGATACCGCTTTTCAAGTTAGGACGGCAATATAGATGGCTGTGGGATAAATCACAGTTGAAATATGTATAATTAAGATTTCATCACTGCATCTATATTTTATTTATATTATTATATCGATTCGTCGATGCACGGTATAAAGAACGGGTTCGATATTTTGGTCAGACAGCGACCAGTTGCAAATGATTTTAGTAAACGGTTCGTCACAACTCGCACTACTGCTTATTTTGTACCGTAGACACTGTTTATATAATTACTATAATATAGTAATTATATTTTTATTGCCTAGGATACTTCTAGCCCAGCAGCCACCGCCTGTTTTTTTAAGTGATTAATAACAGGCTGAATCTTCGTGAGTTCGTTCGGTTCGACGAGACGCCCAAGTTTTTCCTCTGTCCAAATTCTCAAAGAGGTAGGTAATGAACTGGGCAGATGTAAAACATGTCGATTTGGTAGGGTGTCGAAATTGTCTGACTAACAGTAAATTTTTCATTGCAATTTTAAGATAATATGATAATAAATTCGGAAAAACAATTGTCCTACAAAATCGATGGTTTGGGTTGGAGCGTCCTCTACGCCGAATATGTCGAAATAACGAGGTCATAAAAATGATTAATAACCAGCTGATTTTTTGTATGCAGCTTACTAAATATTAGTATAATTGAATGGCTACAATGTCCTACAAATGTAGTGGTAGGTTTTCCTAGTCCTACGCTTGGAAGTTGTCGATTCCACGGTAACACTTTTTTCATTAATAACAACCTAGGTTTGATTTTGTCCTATCGGGAATAAAGTGTAGAACACAATTTTACCAAGCGTAGGACCAGGAAAACCTACCACTACATTTGTAGGACTTTGTGGCCATTCAATTATGCTAATATTTAGTAAGCTGCATACAAAAAATCAGCTGGTTATTAACAATTTTTATGACCTCGTTATTTCGACATATTCGGCGTGGAGGACGCTCCAACTCAAACCATCGATTTTGTAGGACAATTGTTTTTCCGAATTTATTATCATATTATCTTAAAATTTCAATGAAAAATTTACTGTTAGTCAGACAATTTCGACACCTTACCAAATCGACATGTTTTACATCTGCGCAGTTCATTACCTATACCTCTTTGAGAATTTGGACAGAGGAAAAACTTGGGCGTCTCGTCGAACCGAACGAACTCACGAAGATTCAGCCTGTTATTAATCATTTAAAAAACAGGCGGTGGCTGCTGGACTATTCTATTTCATTTCATCAAATTATATCAATTAAAAAATATATAACAAATAAATAAAAACACTTGAAAATTTTACAAAAAATTTATATTCCTGAGGATGGACTTATTGTCCGAAACGATCGTCGAGAAATAATTTAATAAAATGTTTTTTGTAGAATTTTCAAGCGTCTTTATTTATCTGTTATTACCGAGCTGGGTAGAGTAGTGGTGACAGCACTAGACTCGCATTCGGGAGGTCCGGGTTCGAATCCCGGCGGGGGCAGATGTGGCTGGAACTTTTTCCTACTGCCTCTCGCCGAGAAACGGCAATTCCTGTACCGGCCATCTTGATTGAGGTTTTCCATGGTTTCCCTCAATTCATTCCAGATAAATATCGAGATGGTTCCTTATTCAAAGGTATGCCCGATTACCTATCAAACTCCCAGTTCAAAAATTACCTATCCTATCCTAATTTCCTATAATTCCTTCATTCGCCCATAGCTATTAAATAAGTTGAAGTTTTAAAAATGTAGAAAAATAACGGAAAGTGTGGTAGATGGAAAATAGTAATGGTGCGAATGGCGTCTGTTATGGCATAAAGTCGAGAAACGGACGTTAAACGCATTATTATTTATTTTTTATTATTAATCATGTTCTACTAAGTGTCGAGTGAAAAATCAATGCAAATTATAAAAAAATATATATATATAAATCGCCAGTTATTTTACAAAATATAATGTGTTTATTTGCATATACAAAAATCACGCTGAATCTTTTTTATTTCGAAGACAAAACCGTTTTAAACTAGTGTTTTTTGCTCAGTTACTGCCAATGAAAATTTATGAAAAACCGGTTTTTGCATTTTTCTTAACAGAATGGTCATTCCTTTGACAAGTAATTATAACCAGGACTACTTTCTAAACGATTTTGAAGTACAAGCAGCATATACAGGATGTCCCACGACATGACTGCCATAGCCAGGGACTGTGTTGCTGGGCTAGAAGCATTTGAAATTTTAAAAAACCCGGGTCGCAGTGCCAAAACCCTGCCGACAATATAGTGTATTTGCTTATACAGGCAGTGTGTCTTTATTATGCGAACTTATGTTGGTTTTTGGGCAAAATAAAAAATTTGACTCCTTAATACACCCCTTAAAATAACTTTTTTGTTCTTAATTGCAATATTATTATCAATCGAACCTTTACAGCAAATTATATACAACTTTCAGTAAATAATTTACTATCTGCAAACTAGTGTTTTCATAAAATTTGTAAGTCCGGTCCTGTCAGGCCGATTTTATTAAAAGTTTAGGGACACTTTTTAATTATTACCAGAGGGTTAAATTTCAATTTTGAAACGATTCGGAGAATTTTTTCGGTATTTTGGGGCCCAAAAACATTTTTCAACCCCTAAAAACTACCCTTAAAATGGCCCGATTGGGCCCATTTTAAATAGGGTTCGTGCGGTGGTGGATTCCAACATGCCGGCCAAATTTAGTTAAAATCAATTAACTCTTTCGAAAGTTATTGCCCGCACACACATATATATATATATATATATATATATATATATATATATATATATATATATATATATATATATATATATATATATATATATATATATATACATATATATATATATATATATAAACATTTTTAAAAATGGTGCTTAAGTGTTTAGGAGGTTATGAAACGTCGAGAAAATTTGGTCCGACCCCTAGGTCCCGCCATCCGACCGATGCCGATAGTGTATGTTGCCATATGGCAAATACACTAATAAGTAAGCCCACTAATGCAGGTATTAGGTTCGGCTGTTGGTTTTGTTATTATTAAAAAAAGCAGGTGGCTGTGAATCACTATTAGTATTTATTGTGACAGTAAGCTTGGGAAACCCATTTTCAAGATAGATTTTCGGTGAATGTTTGGTGTGGCATTATTGATGGTCTGTTTATAATGGAAGATCGTCTCACAGCCATTCGTTATTTACGTTTAATTGAAAATGATCTTCCAATATTACTGGATGAAGTTCCTATTAATTGTAAGACAACGAATGCGGATTCAGCACGATGGCGCACCTCCACACTTTGGTCGACAAGTAACAGAATTTCTTAATCAAAATTATATACAAACCGGTGGATTGGAAGAGGTTCTGCAGTTCCTTGACCAGCAAGATCACCAGACTTTAATCCCCTATATTCCTTTTCATGAGGAAGACTGAAAAGTTTAGTTTATGCAGGAAATATTGAAAACAGAGAACAACTATAGTAGCTAGAATCATGGATGCCGCAGAAACTATTCGTGCTGATCCTGAGACTCTTCGCAGAGCTACCACTTCAATTTTAAGAAGAGCTAGACTATGTATACAGCAACTGGGTGGACATTTTGAGCAACTAATTCAATAAAGCGATTTCTTTTTAAATGGTTTTTAAATTAGTAGGAAATTCCTACTACAACTTATCTAAAATTTCAAATGCTTCTAGTTCAGTTAGGATAGCGTTCCGGATATATGTTCATTAGACATTTTTGACTTGAAATCACCCCAGCAACACAGTCCCAGGTTATGGCAATCATGTCGTGAGACACCCTGTATATGACAGGGACACAAGAGGGATAGTATGGCTTTCATATATTCATAACCGCGATTTTCATATCAAAATTTAACCGGTTAACAGTGTTGGATCACTTTCACACAGTTTGTGCTGAGGTCCAGAGGCAAGGGGCGAGGTAGGCAAAAGACATATTGTGGGTGTGACCTTCTTTAGCTCTGTCTCGCTCAAATCATCCGCATGTTTCAATTTTTGGCTGGTGCCACACTACGAGGCTGAAAGATGCTACTGCAAGGGTGTCGCTCTCAATAAATTACTCTAATTTTTGGAAATATTTTGAAGATTTAAAAAACTTTTCTGAAAAAGGAAGAGCTACTTTAGGTTTGCGATGGAACAATTTTGTGAAATAATTACAACTAAGGTCGTAGTGTGACATTGAAAACGTGTGTTTTTTTGGTATAATTAATGTCAATTTTTTTTCTAGTAAATCGTACATAAATTACAAAAGTAGTCCAGTAGAGACCTAGGTTTGTCCTTTATCTTCCTTATAGAGAAAGAATTTTTGCAGAATGTTGACGAATAAGTCTACAATCAGCTCTATTTTTGGCTTAAATTCAGAGTGTTCCGACAGCCTTAACCGATTTTTCATGTCCAGCCTTACTTTTAAACAAATTTTACCTTACGGAATGGAAAAGAGATTGCAATTTTTGAACAAAATTGATCTTTTCGGGATTGTATACAATAACTAATCGTCTATCCGCCATTCACTAATTAGTGATCAGTAGCTTGCATGTTTATGAATGACGTATCACTAACTAGGGTATGTTAAATAATAGGCTGCGGGTTGTAAGTTTGCAAAGGCCAATTACAGAAGAACAGAGTGATCATTATCACCTAGACTATAGACGGCAAGTTTTACTTTTCTGCTGTTGGTAATAATGGAATACTGTCGGCATTGTTGCGGATAATAACAGTCGTAAAACGATTGTTGCGCCGTTATATTATGCCACAAATTTAACATTCGTTAAAAGGTGTACTTTGCTAGCATTCAAAACTAGAGTTAAGTTTGTTTAACACGAACCAACCACTCATCAGCGTTGCCAGACGTCCCGATTTTTAAATCAAAATTAAATTTAAAAATTTTAAAAAGAAAGTTGAATAATCAATCACTAATGAGCGTATATTATTCGCTTGGGTACCTTCATTCGCCCATTGCTATTACATAAGTTGAAGTTGTAAAAAAAATATAGAAAATAACGGGAAGTAGTAGATGAAAAAATAGTAATGGTGCGAATGGCGTCTGTTATGACATAAAGACTAAAAACGGACGTTAAACGCATTATTATTATTATTATTCGCTTGGGTATTCTACAGTAAAATACGGTATTATTTTTTGGGCTAGTAGCAAATATAGCTGCAGAGTTTTACCATCAAACCAAGAGAAAGCTGCAAAGAAATATTCGCAAAAGAAAAAATATTAACTTCTTGGGGAATTTACATTTATGAACTTTTAACTTTTCTCTTTGCATCCAACTTATTATCTTTAAACAATATAAATACAAAAAATTATAATACAAGACACAACAAATTGGCGATGAAACATAGAACATCTTTTTTTGAAAAATGCCCTATCTATAAAGGAAATAAACTTTATGAGAAATTGCCTCATCATTTAAAAGAAATAAAAAAAATAAATGGTTTCAAAAATAGCCTAAAAAAATTTTTGGTGGAAACTGTGCCATATAAAAATGACCTAATGTAATTAAAATTAAATATGTAATCTGTTCTTTTTTCTCTTTGGACGTTTGTAACCAAAAAATATTATTATTATTATTAATGTCTCGCGCGGGACAGGCTCAGTCCCGCTTTTCGGAGATAACTCGACCGTGCGTAAATAATTATTCTCTTATTGTAAGTTGCAATTTGTAACACTCACTCCTCAGACTATTGTTTGAAACGCCATATTTTTCTAATGAATAAAACTTTTTTGATTCTGATTTCTGTTTTTTTTTATTTTTTTTTATTCAGAAGACGAATAAGACTCAACTATTCAACGATAGGGTAAATCTGATTTAAAATATCATATTTTTACTAAAATACATTTTCTATGGCTATTTTTGCTATCTATTGACACGTAAACGTAATTTGAATTGAACTCAAATAAAAAGATAAATATTTAAAAACTTCTGATTATATACGTTTTTTTACTATGTCCCGCTTTCGACGAAAGAATCCCGCTTTTTTCAATCAAAAAGTTCCAAAATCCCGACTTGGTGAAAAAAAAAATCTGGCAACGCTGCCACTGATCTAGTTTTTCTGGGACGCGTGTTTAAAGTTATACTTTTTTGACGTGATTAAAAACTATTTTTAGTGTATTTGCCATATGGCAACATACACTATTGGCGTCGGTCGGATGGCGGGACCTAGGGGCCGGACCAAAATTTCTCGACGTTTCATAACCTCCTAAACACTTTGGCACCATTTTTAAAAATGTTTATATAAATATGTATATATATATATATATATATATATATATATATATATATATATATATATATATATATATATATATATATATATATATATATATATATAATATATATATGTATCTACGTATATATATATGTGTGCGGGCAATAACTTTCGAAAGAGTTAATTGATTTCAACTAAATTTGGCCGCAAGAAGCCTATTTAAAATGGGCCTAATCGGGCCATTTTAAGGGTAGTTTTTAGGGGTTGAAAAATGTTTTTGGGCCCTAAAATATCGAAAAAATTCTCCGAATCGTTTCAAAATTGAAATTTAACCCTCTGGCAGTAATTAAAATGTGTCCCTAAAATTTTAATAAAATCGACCTTACAGGACCGGATTTAAAAATTTTATGAAAACACTAGTTTGCAGATAGTGAATTATTTACTGAAAGGTGTATATAACTTGGTATAGAAGCTCGATTGATAATAATATTGCAATTAAGAAAAAAAATGTTATTTTAAGGGGTGTATTAAGGAGACAAATTTTTTATTTTGCCCAAAAACCAAGTTAAGTTCGCATAATAAAGCCACACTGCCTGTATTAGCAAATACACTATATTGTCGGCAGGGTTTTGGCACTGCGACCCGGGTTTTTTTAATTTACAGTAAGACCTCGTGTAACGGTTTTGCGCTTAACGCTGTTTTAGTATTACGCGATTTCTAAGAAAAAGTTTAGCCACTGCAACAAAAATTACGGATCAGTTTATACATAATGATTCAAATGTTGATAGAAGTTCAAAGGCAAGACGAAGTGTCATTGATGCAATATTTTGCTATCGACAACAGCTTGCTGAACGAAACAGAAAAAGGCAAACGACATTAGATGACTTCTTCACAAAAAACCAAATATGTCAAATGCGGAACCTTCCTCATGACAAACATAACTTCTTACTCGAACTTTTATTTGAATTTCAAAAATGTTTTTTGAACAAAAAGCGATATTAGCAATAAATAAATCTATAATTAATGTGATAAAAAAGTATTTAACAATAAATGTAACAAAATTAAACAAAAAAAACTAACAAATTTTCTTATTCTTGGTTGTTTCATTTATGTCTATTAGTCGGTTAGTGTTGTTTCGTATAGCGCAGAAACTTATTGGAACGTATCTCACGCATTAAACGGGGTCCTACTGTAGGTACTTATAAATATGTGATTTGGTAAATAATACTATAATTATATTTTTTAGAGGACTGTGAATCAATCAATTAATAATGCATTAATATCCAATCGCAACGTTTCGTTTTATTTTCATTATCTAAGAGCCTGATGAAGTTTTTAAAATAAAAACGAAACGTTGCGATTGGATATTAATGCATTATTAATTGATTGATCCACAGTCCTCTAAAAAATATAATTATAATATATACTGGATCTGAAACCACATATATCGTAAATAATAGGTACTGTAAACGGTAAAATTTAAAATTCGCGATAAAAAAAACTAAATATATAAATGACATCTACGGTTAAAGAAGTTGCACTTCCCCCATAAGCTTGAGACTCACGCTTTTTTTTGTTAGTTTTTGTATCGTTTAAAACTGGCTTCACCGAATATATCAATACAAATATTAATATTTGCAGTGAGAATCTGCAGACCGTCATTTGTTCATGAGAAAACATTATCGGCATTTGCGGAATCCAGAATATTATTTTATGGCTCATAACAAGAACATTCACACCACCTCTGCACTGTGATCTATGAAAAAAAAAGAGAACAAATAGCGTCTATAATTTGAGTAATTTACTTTCAAACACTATGTTTAACGTACAGAGGTGAAAACTACAGCAACCATAGAAACAAACACTCAAACTGTCGGAACGCTCTGAACTTAAGGCTGTCGGAACGCTTTGAATTTAAGCCAAAAATAGAGCTTCGGCTGTCAACTGATTGTAGACTTATTCGTCAACATTCTGCAAAAATTCTTTCTCTATAAGGAAGATAAAGGACAAATCTAGGTCTCTAATGGACTACTTTTGTAATTTATGTACGATTTACTAGAAAAAAATTGGCATTAATTGTGCTAAAACAACACACGTTTTCAATGTCACACTATGACCTTATTCGTACTTATTTCACAAAACTGTTCCATCACAAACCTAAAGTGATTCTTCCTTTTTCGGAAAAGTTTTTTAAATCTTCAAAATATTTTCAAAAATTAGAGTAATCAGTCGACAGCAGCACCCTTGCAATAAAATTTTTTAGCCTCGTAATTGGCACCAGCCAAAAATTGAAACGTGCGGATGATTTGAGCGAGACAGAGCTAAAGAAGGCCACACTCACAATATGTCTTTTGCCTACCTCGCCCCTTACCGCTGGGTCTCAGCACAAACAAAATTCGGAGCGTTCCGACAGCCTTAAGCCACACTACGAGGCTAAAAAATGATGTTGCAAGGATGCCGCTGTCAGTTGATTACTCTAAATTTTGGAAATCTTTTGAAGATTTAAAAACTTTTCCGAAAAAGGAAGAGTCACTTTAGGTTTGTGATGGAACAATTTTGTGAAATAAGTATGAATAAGGTCGTAGTGTGACATTGAAATCGTGTGTTTTTTGGCACAATTAATGTCAACTTATTTCTAGTAAATTGTACATAAATTACAAAAGTAGTCCGTTAGAGACCTAGATTTGTCCTTTATCTTCCTTATAGAGAAAGAATTTTGGCAAAATGTTGACGATTAAGTCTACAATCAGTTAGCCGAAGCCCTATTTTTGGCTTAAATTCAGAGCGTTCTGACAGCCTTAATGTCGGATTTCGAAGGAACGGTATAATCCTAGAGTATTGGACTTTATAAAAAATAAATGAATAATTTATGTGAATATTGTAATTTATCGAATAATAAACTATCGGTTTGTTCTCACAAAAACACGAGGTTAATTTATTATTTCAATTTTAAAATCAAATAATCTGTCGGCATTCAAAAAGGATGTATATTTCTTAAATTAAAATGGTGATGACATTCTAAAAACGATCAGCTCCTCCCGAAATTATGGCAAAATAAAAATCAAATCATTTGTTTTTATTTTCAAAAATGTCGAATTAATCGATCTAACTTCTTTTTAAAAAGTACTCTATTGACAACGGTGTTGTTGAGATATGGAACATCAAAGAACGTTTTGGTCAAATGAGATTTTCCAAAAAGAAAAAAACATTACATTCCGCTAAATTGATTTTTTAAATACGTTAAGTCGAAACTACAGTTAGCCAATTGTGTCGACCCGAAAGTGAATTTCACGGTGTATTATTTTAACAAGATTTGAGGATTATTTTCGTCAAAGCGACGCATTTAAACTGAGCTTAAATCAACCCAAAAAAGCATTTTCTTGTAAGAGGATTATTTTGTATATTGATCTTACATAAACATTCTTAAAGATATCCATTTTAACATAAAACCTTCTATTATCCGAATTCTTGGAGAAAATTGAGTCGAAAATGACATTGTATTGTCTGAGGTGGCGCGCAAACGACTGAACCGATTTCGACGAGATTTTTTGCCGACATAAATCTGAAAAATGCTGCGAGTCCAATTTATTTTTTAAATTTTTTAATAAAATCAGTTAACTTCCCGCTATTGAAATTTGAAAGTTTAAAAAAAATTATTAGTTTTCATCTTTAAAGTTCAATTCCAGATATATGTTATAATAGAAAACAGTATCACGGGTAATTGGAATAATGAAAATAAATCAATTTAAACACTCATTGATTGCAACGTGTCGTCTTTTCTTTAATTAAAACTTTTTCAAGCTCTAAAATTTTTTTACAAAAATTAACATTCATATAATAAAAATATTATATGAGCCGGCTCACTGAACCGGTTCAAAAAGAGCCGAGTTCTGAATATGTTACTGCAGTCTGCCACTGAGTTACCTAGTTCAGTCAATCATATCACGACCTGTATAGAATCAAGAATGCATAGCCAAACATGTGATGCATGAGTCATTTGAGCTGACAGATGCATCAAAGCAAGAACTGATACGTAAGTGTAAAATGTGCTTCTGTGTGTTAAATGTTTCACTGAGTTATGCGGATCCGTTGATCCGTCGGCTCAAAAAAAAAGTGAGTCGGCTCTCATGGATCTTCTGTCGGAGTCGGCTCTTTGAACCGGTTCAGATCTGAGTTACCCAACTCTACTTTAGACTGCTTTTGCATGTATGAAAACTGTAATTTTGTTATCACAATCTATAGTCATTGTCAAATCAAATTATTTGACAATCCTTTCTGCAACCCAGTATCAGAATCTGAAAGAAACTGCAAAAATTCAATTGCGTCCGGATAATTCTGGTCATATTTGGTAACGACGTAATTTGCGTGGAAATAAAAGCAGACGTTACTTAACAGCTGGTTAACAGTTTCATCGTAAAACGCGCCGATTAGACAACTCGTTAATATAGTTAGTTTACCTTGCGGTAGATAGGTTAGTGTTTTGTTCTCACGAGAAACTCGTAGCCTGTCGATAAAATACGCGCAGATAATGATCGAATTTTAACAACGAAACTGTGCAATTCGCGCGTCTGAAAAATATCAGGGCGTTAAAATAACAAATCCAAATAAGGCGTTGCGCATATCAGTTCGAAACTGCAGCAGCTATTGTATTTATATATTTTACAGAATCGCAGAAATCATAAACATTCTATAATAGGCGGTCAAACAAGTTGTGAGAATTGCATACAAACACACCCTCTGCTAGAAGATCAATATATATATATATAGTGTGTTTCACTTGACATGAAGACACCTAAATAACTTTTTCATTTTAACCCTTCAATTCCCATGTCCAAGTTAATAAAGATTTTTGGTTTCTTTTTAAATAAAATACCTTATATACATTTGGTTATGACAAGAAAAAATATAAATAAAAAATGAACTACCCCAATTTTCTTTTATGGGCGTTGTGAAATTAGGACTTTGAAGCAGACACCGATTGTTTCTTATTGTAATGGTAAGAATAAAACGTTAGAATTTATGATATTTATTTATATTTAGATATATCAGTTTCTTTATAATAAAAATAGTATATTATCTGAAAGAAACAAAACACTTAAATATCTATTCTAATATCATAAAGCTGAAGAGTTTGTTTGTTTGTTTGGTTGTTTGAGCGCGGTAATCTCAAGAAATACTGGTTTGAATTGAAAAATTATTTTTTTGTTGGATAGTCTATTTATCGAGGAAGGCTATAGGCTACATAATATCAAACTACGACCAGCAAGAACGGAGCATCAATGAAAAATGTTGCAAAAACGGGAAAAATTATTCCTTTTGAGAGCTTCCGTTGCGGCATAAACGGTTATTATAATGTCCAGTGTCACCCGTAGGTGACACGACATATTTCCAACGTCGTAAAAAACGTGTTCAAAGTTATTTTTACCAATAAAAAAAATTGTGCAATAGCTTATTTATTTATTTATTACACGCAATAAGAAAAAATAACAATAGTTACGGTTTAGGCAATTTTTTCACTTTTTATCGCAAGAGATTACACAAACACAGACTGCTCGAATTTCGCGCGAAACATCTGATTATCTTTGACAGATGACATTTGGATAGTGTTTGTTAGAAAAAAAATATTAATAGTTTTACTTATTGGCTTTGCAACAATGATAGTGGAATTAAATAATAAAACCTCCGTGTGGTAGAAAAAAAATATTAAACTTCTGTCATCTACAAGTGACACTGGGAATTGAAGAGTTAAAAGCAATTATAAAATTTTCAGCAGTTATGCAGGCCATTAAGATGCATCTTTTTTGTGGGAACAAAATTTTTCAAAAGTTAAAATCTAGCCTACTACGATTAAAATAAAAAGTAGGTTTTCAAGTAACCTCACATGTCTGATTAAGATAGAGCAAAATTTTATTAAAAAAAGTTGTTCAGAATCACTTAAGTATGAAGTTTCGTCAAAAAAAAATCATTTTTTAAATTTCTCAAAATATGAATGCAATCTGTCATTTATTTGCTATTTTACTAGCAAGAGGGTCATCAAACAATAAAATAACATATAAATTACAGGTGGCATTCATATTTTGAGAAATTTAAGAATATATTTTTTTAACGAAACTTCATACTTAAGATTTTTTTTGATTCAGAACAACTTTTTTGAAAAAAAATTTTGCTCTGTCTTGATCCTACATTTATTTTAATCGTAGTTGGTTAGATTTTGACTTTTGAAAAATTTAGTTTCTACAAAAAAGATGCGTCTTAATGGCCTGCATAGCTGCTGAAAATTTTATAATGATTGCTTTTAAAACGAAAAAGTTATTTAGGTGTCCTCATGTACATAAAGTGAAACACACTGTATATAATTATCCGACTCTCGGATTCAGGCCTGGCTTCGCCCGGGTACTTCTAAATATAGAGTGATTTTTAAGTTGATACTTCTTTTTTAACAAACAAATAGGCGAACAAATATTTCTTTTAACGTTTTATCAAAACTTAAAAATAAGAGTGAAATTAAAGTTTAATCAATTTTTATTCAATTTTGACGTTTGTCTTGGCGTTATATTATATCACTATGGAAATCAAGTATTTTGCTGCCTATGTAAATACTTGATAATATTTCCATAGTGTCATAACATAACGCCAGAACCGACCTCATAATTTAATAAAATTTAATTAACAGAATAAAATTATTTGCAATATACTGTTCAATTGATTTTTTATATAAAAAATTAATTGAACAGTATATTGCAAGTAATTTTATTCTGTTAATATATCACTTGTTGGTAGAATCAATATTATTAAAATTTAATTAAACTTTTAATGGCTATTTCTCTTATTTTTGAGTTTTGGCAAAAAAGTTACTTAAAATATTTGTTCGTATGCTTGATTTCGGTCAAAGTGCGAGTCGAACTCGCGAGAATAGGGTTCCGTACTATTCCGTTTTTCGTGAGTACTTTAAGACTTAAGATTTTCGTTTAGATTTTCCTGTAAACTATGGGTGAGACCCGACATTCCCTACTTTTTTTCTATATTTTAGGCTCAGTAGTTTCGGAGATTGTTCATCTATTTTCCTAAATAACTTTAAAACTTTATTTTAAAATTATAAAAAAAATATATTCGAGACCCTTACTATAAGCCTTTTCATATGATACGTCACACGGTACAGTTTGCCTATTTTTTTTTAATTTTCTAATTTACCCCCAAAAAATGACCCCCATGTTCAAAATTCATTTATTTACGTTACACGTCCATCTTATGGTCACCGACTTACATATGTGTACCAAATTTCAGCTCAATCGGTCCAGTAGTTCGGCGCAAATTGGCTTTGACAGTGAGACTGACAGACACATCAGTGATCCTATAAGGGTTCCGTTTTTTCCTTTTGAGGTACGGAACCCTAAAAACCTATACAGTAGTGAACTATTTACTAAGAAGAATTGTTGGATAAGTTTGGATAAAATCCGTGGCACAGGATCAATAAAACACAATACTGAAGTTAAAATTGCATTTTCACTAACGTTTCGGTGTGCTTTATACCATCTTCAGAGTTCGAATTCTGTCATGGTGTGAAGCACACCAAAACGCTAGTAAGAATGCAATTTTAACTTCAGTATTGTGTTTTATTGATCCTGTGCCACGGATTTTATCCAAACTTATCCAACAATTATCAAGGATCACAACCATTCTAATTAACTTCTTTTAATTAGAATCAACCTCGTAAGAAGGATTGTATATATAAAAAACCCGGGTCGCAGTGCCAAAACCCTGCCGACAATATAGTGTATTTGCTTGTATAGGGCCGTGTGGTTTTATACTTTTATTATGTGAAATTTAGTTTGTTTTTGGGAAAAATAAAAAATTTAACCCCCTAATACACCCCTTAAAATAACATTTTTTTTCATAATTGTAATATTATTATCAACCTAACGTCTACACCGAATTAAATACACCCTTCAATAAATAAGTCACTATCTGCAAATTAGTGTTTTCAAAAAATTTGTAAGTCCGGTCCTGTTGAGCCGATTTTATTAAAATTTTAGGGGCACTTTTTAATTGCTACTAACGGATTAAATATCAATTTTGAAACGATTCTGAGAATTTTTTCGGTATTTTGAGGCCCAAAAACATTTTGCAACCCCTAAAAACTACCCTTAAAATGGCCCGATTACGCCCATTTTAAATAGGCTTCTTGCGGTGATGGATTTCAACACGTGGGCCAAATTTCGTTAAAATCAATTAACTCTTTCGAAAGTTATTGCCCGTACACATATATATATACATATATATATACATATATATATACATATATATATACATATATATATAAACATTTTTAAAAATGGTGCCAATGTGTTTAGGAGGTTATGAAACGTCGAGAAATTTTGGTCCGACCCCTAGGTCCCGCCATCCGACCGACGCCAATAATGTATGTTGCCATATGGCAAATACACTAATAAATACGAAATTATTGCTGTTTTGAAAATTTGACTATAATACCACCTCATGGATTTCTGTAAGAGGCACAGCTTATTTTTTTTTTTCAAAAAACATTCAAAAATTGTCAAATACAGAAGTCACAAATTTCGCAAACAGAACAAAACACAAACGTATTTTCTTTAATCGCACAAAGGACAGCGCCTTACACAAAGTAACTGGAAAAAAGGGGATTACAAGGAGGTCCGTTAATGAAGTTATAACAGACAGAAAGACTTGGAGACAAATCGTTGTAATTACATCTAACCAATACAGGGATTACACGGCTGTTACATGTAAACTGAACACAAAAACAAACGCACCAGGGGTGTACATTTCAGGTTACAAAGAATTAACGGTGAATAAATAAACGTCCTTTGAACAAATCTCATTATTCCAAGACAAAATATACAACATTCTATAATCCCTTACACAATTGTTGTATAGTAGGGATGTGCGATCACTTAAAAAAATAGATTTGGATTTAGCATAAAGGCCCCCATTTTTAACACACATTAATTAGCTTCGTCTGCATGTTTGTTTGTTTGTAATGGAATCGTTGAACGTGAAATTCATCTACTTCAAAACGTCAGATTAAACTGAAACTTTGCACACTTATCAAGGACCGATGACACAGCAATAATTTAATAAGTTTGTCCCATTATCTTGACCAGGACATTTAGGATAAAAAAATAAAATCTTTGAACGTATGTTTGTAAAGGAATCTTTGAACGTGAAATTCACCCATTTCAAAACGTCAGATTAAACTGAAACTTTGTACACTTATCAAGGACCGATGACAATACAGTAATTTAATAAGTTTGTCCCATTATCTTGACCAGGACATTTAGGATAAAAAAATAAAATCTTTGAACGTATGTTTGTAAAAGAATCTTTGAACGTGAAATTCACCCATTTCAAAACGTCAGATTAAACTGAAACTTTGCACACTTATCAAGGACCGATGACAATACAAAATTTTAATTAGTTTATCCCATTATCCTCCTGACCAGGGTCTTTAAGATAAAAAAACTTGCAAAATTGCAGCAAGCAAGCCAACACGCTACAGTAATGTACGTTGAGTTGCTTACCTCATAGTCAAATGCAATATTGTTTTTTGTCTTATAATTAAAATTAGAGTTTAAAAAAACTATAACAACACGCTTCGTTATGAACTAAAAAATGCTAAATAATATGACAATAAAATTATCTTTACTGTAAAAAGCGTCGAATGCTTAATATCGGTAATAAATTTTTCATTTACAAGCTAATTATAAACGTAGAGCTATTATGAAAATTTTTCCAGTAAAGCTAATTTTGGTGACAATCTATTTTGTATTTTTTAGTTCATAAAAGTGTATTGTTTTAGTTTTTTTAGACACCAATTTAAATTATGATACTGAAAAACAATTTTGCATTTGACTATGGGGCAGACAACACAACGTACGTCACTGTACATCGTGTTGGCTTGCATGCTGCAATTTTTCAAAAATGGAATCGACTCAAAAAGAAAAAATCAACGTTCCCACATCCCTAGCCTGTTTAGCAAAGAAGGTTTTAAAACACGGTTAGTTTATGACGTTTCGGATATATTTTCTAAAGGTTCAGTTTTATGGCGATGGTTGGCTCACGATAATAACTAATAAGTTAATTATAATGGACTTATTTGTTTAGTTAATTAGTTATAATTATGTACAACTGTTATTATTGCTAAATATTTTAATTAGAAAAAAGCACTTTTACAATTTCAAGTAGAATTGCAGGGAATAAATTAGTTTAACAAATTTGCTACATTTTTATTGTCGACATTTTGACACATAAAGTGTTAATTTTCAAGACTAAAACAAATCTATACTAATATTAAAAATGCGAATGTTGTTACCTCTTCAGACCTAAACCGCTGAATAGATTTCGATAAAATTTGGAAAAACGATAGATTACGTTCTGAGGAAGAACATAGGCTATCTTTTGTATCAAAAGAAATAAAATTCGAAGGGGATGAAATAGGGAATGAATGTTCAATTATCAACACTGCACACTG
Source organism: Venustoraphidia nigricollis (assembly GCA_034508555.1). Classification (NCBI taxonomy): domain Eukaryota; kingdom Metazoa; phylum Arthropoda; class Insecta; order Raphidioptera; family Raphidiidae; genus Venustoraphidia; species Venustoraphidia nigricollis. The sequence continues at coordinate 3,818,791 of JAVRKA010000025.1, read as the reverse complement.
TAAAAAATGGGTGTAAAATTACATTGAAAGTTAAAGTAAAATTCCCTCAATTTTCTAGATAATTGTTCACTATTATTTATTTTTACAAGGAGAACTGTATAAAAACTTGGACTTTCGCTGTGAAATTAAACAAATTTGGTGTTTATACATAAAGTAAAGTAAAAATACATACACTTTGTAGTTTTAATGTATTTTATGCGATTTTCCATTAAATTAGTGTAAAAATTTCATAACAAAATATGTAATATTGTGCAATATTCTAGTTTAGTAAAATCACGTGATTGTGTGTGAATTTAGGAATCTGTGAATCCCACGGTGTAAGGTCATGTGACAAGCGTCTAGCGGTTCACGACACAAGTCCTATCGGCCAACTTCGATGAATGCACACAACATACACTTGCTGTCTATATAAAAATTATAATCAAAAATCTTCTTGTATGTAATTTTACATTTAAATATGTATTATTTTACACAAATATTACATAAACGTATGTAAAATTGTAGGGTATTGGTTAGGGAATTTTATATATTTTTTTTGGAAAATTACATTTTTTTGTTTAAACTATTACATATTTGTATGTAATGTGGATTATACAACTATACCTATGTAAATTTAAAGGAAAACGTGTAGCATTCCATACGGTGTGTACGATTACCAGAATAATCGCTGGCATTAAATGGACCAGCGATTATCCATGTAATCGGCCTTCTCAGTTTTTACAGTGTAGTTCTGAATAGAGTTGCGTAACTCAGATCTGAACCGGTTCAAAGAGCCGACTCCAACAGAAGATCCGTGAGAGCCGACTCACTTTTTTTGAGCCGACGGATCAACGGATCCGCATAACTCAGTGAAACACTTAACACACAGAAGCACATTTTACACTTACGTATCAGTTCTTGCTTTGATGCATCTGTCAGCTCCAATGACTCATGCATCACCTGTTTGGCTATGCATTCTTGATTCTATATAGGTCGTGATACGATTGACTGAACTAGGTAACTCAGTGGAGGACTGCAGTAACATATTCAGAACTCGGCTCTTTTTGAACCGGTTCAGTGAGCCGGCTCACATACGGGATCCAGATGCAAAGATGCAGATCACTAAAAAGACCCGTTTTTCCCATCTGTAGTTCTGAATCATTCCGTTAGCGACAATGTAACGTACCCTGTATTACCGACATTCTATTTATACAAGATTACTACATAATTACTCCCAGAACAAATTAACAGTACTGGTAGTATTTACTTTTTGCATTGTAAATCCCATAGTTGGTTTAACATAAACAGCTTATGTAACATGGTATATTCTATGCATTTATATATGTTTAAGCTAATATTATACATGGAATCCGAACCGACCTTCTGCACATGCCTTGTAAACATATTATAAACATGACTTAAGCCAATAATTAAGTTAATAATCCACACAACAATGCAAACAATTATTACTTCAAATGTTTCTCGGCTCAACTGTTTATTATAATTAAACAGGTCGGTGTACTGTCACGCTGCAAGCAAACGTAATAACAACTTTTTTAACATTTTTATTCCGCTTAAGGTAGTTGTCGTGGTACAATATTATCAAAAAGTTATAGATTATACGCGCCACGAAAGTATACTAGCTTTGTAGCTAAGTGATCCATAATTTGTACGCAAGACTGTACCCGTGGAAACGGAACCCATACAGTATGCATGTATACTTTTCTATAAATTGTTGCACTTTAAACCGCTATTTATGAATAATTAGACGGTCAAAAATTTTTTCTTATTTTTTTAAACTCATAACAAATGCATTGAAAGACTGTCAGTTTTTGGAAAGTTTCTGACAGTTAGTTCTTTTTTTATAAATAAGAAACTGATTCAGAACTACAGAGATCATATACAATCAATGTTAATTATCCAATTTTTAATTGAATTTATCTCGGATTATATATACGGTCGATCGACTTCAAATTTTCAGGGTAATTGTATTATCATGTCCTTAATAAGTATACAAAAATTAAGAATTTTCTGACGGTGGGCCTTAACCACGACAACTACCTTAGCGCGGAAGATACGTTTCGATAAGTTCCTGCGCTATACGAAACAGCGCTAAAGGATAATACGTAGATAATAGACAAAAGTGAAACAGAACCGCGAGAAAAAAAAACTTGTACGTTTTTTTCTTGTTTAATTTTGTAATATTTATTGTTAAATACTTTTTTATGACATTAGTTATAGATTTATTTATAGCTAATGTCGATTTTTGTTCGTAAAACATTTATGAAAATCAAATAAAAGTTCGAGTAAGAAGTTATGTTTGTGATGAAGAAGGTTCTTCATTTGACATGATTGGTTTTTTTGTGAAGAAGTCATTTACTGTCGGTTGATTTTTTCTGTTTCGTTCAGCAAGTTGTTGTCGATAACAAGATATTGCATCAATGACACTTCGTCTTGCCTTTGAACTTCTATCTATTTTCAGGAATTCCCACAAATAATGAATACGTTTAGGTACTCGCTTAGACCTGGGGGGGGCGGGGGTAAGAGCTTTGCTTACTTTTGCTGACAAGAGGGAGGGGGGATAAATAAATGTAGTAAATCTGCTTACGTTATACTTGAACGGCCCCTAACGAGGTAGCCTGTGTAATTTCCAATGACCTTGAGTACCAAATACAGTCAAAGCCCTCTAAGTGCACGCTCTCTAAATGCACACGCTCTCTTACTACACACGAACTCGCCCTCTAAGTGCACGTTCCCCAGCCCCCACTTCGAATAATCTGCGACCAATCACGTGCGACCGTAAGCGCGCTTATGTCAACACATGTCATATGATTGTAAACACAGTTTGAGTTTGAACTCATTTTTAAATTCTGCGCAATGTTTCGCGCAGAGAGAGAGAGCATCTGATTGAATAAAGATAGCTATAGGAGTTAGAAGAGTGGGGATGAAAAAGATCGTAGGGGAAGTGTGCACTTAAAGGATGGGCCTCGGTTCCGAGCTGTGCACTTAGAGGGCTTTGACTGTATACCATTCCGGTATTTTTGCGAGTGTACCGAGTGGTGCAGTCAGTGAGTTATATAGCCGTATAGTAATAGCAAAGAACCATACGCTGGTGTCTTGTTAATCACAATACGCCATAATATAATATTTATACATTATCTTATTTTATGACACGACAGTTAACTTCCAATAATTATATGGCTTGCTAATTGAATTTTCGAAAATCCGTTTTTAAGGACCGCAATATAATAATTAACTGCATAACAATTATTGAAAAGCAATAAAGTGTTATTTCCAATCGGGGTCAAGGCTTGCAAAACCACAAATCTTCGTTAATTTATATAAACAATAGCCATATTCCACGTTCTGGTAAAGTGTCTTATTAATGCATTCGCCATAACATGCCGCATACACTATTACTCCGGTCAATATAGACATTTTAAATTACAATAATTCGCATAGAGCTAAATATTGGTACAATTCTTAGGTATAATACGCGCCACGGTTCTAAAAGGTTCTGAAGTTAGATGGAAATGGAGGCTTGCGCAAGTACAGTCAGTTGAAAAACTACAAACTCACGCTATATTATTATATTTAATTTTTCTTAAATCTAAAGATCTATTTCCTTGCATAAAGTCATCCAAAAAATTATTTTTCGTGCTTGTCTATGCAAAACTGTATTAGGCATCTTGATCAATTAACGATCAAAGAAACAACTTAACAATAGTGTACTGGACTGTACTTTATGGCATGAATGCGACAAGTGACACGACAACCAGCGATAACCAATCGCCGACGAGCGCACGTTCTGTGCCGGTAACTGGGAGGTGGTGGGAGTCTTCCAGGACGGCTCTAAAATATGCATTTGCGACGCTGTTTGTGCCTAACTTCAGAACCTTTCACAACCGTGGCGAGTATTATACACTATCGCAAATAAAATACCTAAAGTCCTCACCGATCCAACGTCTTGCTATAATTCGAATAATAGAGTAGCATTGTTCGAGTTGTAGTAAGCTTTGGTACAATAACCCCCCACCCCTCTCTCTCTCTATAATGTACTATTGTCTATCTCAGGAATGGTGATTCGTGGAAAAAAAGTATAAAAACAGTTTTTGTAGATAATGTGTAAAACTTTTTATTCAAGGTCAAAGGTAAAAAATATCGGTTTTTTTAAATTTTGCTCGTAAGCGGTAAGTGTTATAAGAATAGGTTGGACAAGAGTTTTAGATCATGTAATTATCTACAAAAATTGTTCTTATACTTTTTTTCTACGAATCACCATTCCTAAGAGAGACCATAGTACATTATAGAAAGAGGGGGTTATTGTAGCAAGCTTTAGGGATTAAAAATTGATTTGGGGCCCTAAAACACCGGAAAAATCTCGGAATCGTTTCAAAATTGAAATTTAATCCCTTAGTATCAATGAATCCTCAATTTTTATAAAATTGGCATGACAGGGCTGGACTTATAAATTTTATGAAAATAGAGAATTAGGTATAATATTCTACCCGAAAACGTTTTCATAAAATTTATAAAATTATAAATTTGAAGGCTGTACGTAATTTTGTATAGACGATGAACTGATAAAACAGAGACGAAACATCGAAATTAAGAAAAAATATTTTAAGGGGTGTATTAAGTGGTTAAATTTTTTGTCTAAAAACAAGCATAAATTCGCATAATAAAGCCACACTGCCTGTATTAGCAAATACATACACTATATTGTCGGCAGGGTTTTGGCACCGCGTCCTGGGTTTTTAACACGCTTTTATTAGCTTTACCTATATGTTTGTTTGTTTGTAAAGGAATCTTTGAACGTGAAATTCACCCACTTCAAAACGTAAGATTAAACTGAAACTTTGCACACTTATCAGGGACCGATGACAATACAATAATTTAATAAGTTTGTCCCATTATCTTGACCAGGACCTTCAGAATAAAAAAAACTTGAAAAATTACAGCAAATAAGCTAACACGCTGTACACTGACGTACGTTGCGTTGCCTACCCCATAGTTAAATGCAATTTGTTTTTTGTCTTATAATTAAAACTAGAGTTTAAAAAAACTAAAACACGCTTAAAAAAACGAAAATAATATAACAAAAATAGGTTTACTGTAAAAAGCGTGGAGTGCTATCTACTTAAATTTTTGATGATAACTCTATGTTTACAATTAACTAATAAATGAAAAATTTATTAGCGATATTAAGCACTCCACGCTTTTTACAGCAACGCTGATTTTGTTGTCAAATTATTTTGCATTTTTAGTACATAAAAGCGTGTTGTTTCGGATTTTTAAACTCTATTTGTAAGTATGTTCAAACAGTTTAATAGAAATGTTTAGAATATTTTGTTCGTTCAAAAAAGACAGCGTTTAAAAAAAGTGTTAAAGAAACTGTTTAAAAACAACACAAAGTTTTATCGATCCGATGTCCAGTGCTAATAGGCGCACATAAAACTAGAGTGAATTATTACGGCAATCGACCGTTCGAACTGTGCGGTCAGTGGCGTAGCAAACGATTTTTTTAAAGTAGTTGTCGTGGTACAATATTGTCAAAAAGTTATAGATCATACGCGCCATAAAAGTATACTAGCTTGTAGCTAAGTGATCCATAATTTGTACGCAAGGCTGTACCCGTGGAAACGTAACCCATACAGTATTCATATGCATGTATACTTTTCTATAAATTGTTCAACTTTAAGCCGTTATTTATAAATAATTAGACGGTCAAAAATTTTTTCTTATTTTTTTTAAACTCATAACAAATGCATTGAAAGACTGTCAGTTTTTGGAAAGATTCTGACAGTTAGTTCATTTTTTATAAATAAGAAACTGGTTCAGAACTACAGAAATCGCATACAATCAATGTTAATTATCCAATTTTTAATTAAATTTATCTCGGATTATATACGGTCGATCGACTTCAAATTTTCAGAGTAAATGTATTATCATGTCCTTAATAAGTATACAAAAATTAAGAATTTTCTGACGGTGTGCCTTAACCACAACAACTACCTTAATATAAGCACTCTATGTAGGTCCCCCGAAGCGACGACGTGTGAATCACAAAATATTACTAATTAAGTATTTAAATATTAAAGTTAAAGGACCAGGCCCAGACATTTTATTTTTTAACTTTCTATAGGTTTTTTTGTGTCGGGAATTTTTTAAATTTTTTATTTATTTTTTTTATTTTATCTGTTATTATTAATCATGTTCTACTATAAGTGCCGGGTGAAAAAACAGCTATGCCCTTGGCTGTCAAGCGTCTATAACAATCCAATCGAGATATTGCTAGTCACGTCACTGTCTTTTGTTAGACGTAACTCTGCAATAAAAATGCGGTAAAATAAGCGAAAAATCCGACACAATAACTTGACCAGAACAATAATTCACCCTGCTGCCAAAACGGGCACTAATTAACGCGCCGAAACCGAAACTTTGCAACACATTTCAAAACAGCCGTGTCATAAATATTGACTAACGTTTCTAATTTGTAACTCTTGTTTTGTATCAAGTAGGAGAGCTATTAACCATTTTTAGGTAGGTATTTGAGGCACTGTGAAAATCTGTCCAATACCTCTCTAGTAATATCCGAATACAAAAACACAGACCTGGCTGAAAGGTAGCGGGGCTTAAACGACTTAACCGATTTTTAAATTTTGTGTAATAAAAAATCCTTGGATATTTTGAAATTTAGTATTTAGGCAGTTGAAAAACAATTTAATCGGGTCTTAAACTTTGCCAGGTGTTTGCAAAATTATATTTTTAAGACTTAAAAAATATATTTGTGGCACGTTGAAATTTAAACAGAATAATATTGGTAACTAAAAATAGATATATTGTCGTTTCGGTGGGGCATTTTACCTGCCAGGCGGTCAATATGTTTGATAAGTCGGTTAAGCCCCGTTATCCTTCAGTCAGATCTGTTTTTGTATTCGGATATTATTAAAGAGGTATTGTACAAATTTTCACAGTGCCTCAAATACCTACCCAAAAATGCTTAATAGCTCTTGGGCTATCAGGTATGGTTAGTCGAAATGATGTAATCCAATAAAATACCACAATTCTCCACGTTAGTGTCGTTGATTGGTTCCAAGAAAATTGCAATCGAAGCCGCGAAAAAAGTACCTCTAGACATGAAGCAACCATCATGCAGTTAGTGACTGCGACATGTCAGGGATAATTTAACACTATTTAGAACTACCTACTACTATAGATAAAATTAATACATTATATAAGTTCAAAAGTATCACATAATTTTAAACAAATTTATTAAGCCGGATTCACAATCGTAACGTCTCATAAGTACGAATAAGGTTGTAGTGTGACATTAAAAAAGTATATTTTTTGGCACAATTAATAACAACTTTGTTCTAGTAAATCGTACATAAATTACAAAAGTAGTCCATTAGAGATCTAGATTTGTCCTTTATCTTCCTTATAGAGAAATAATTTTTGCAAAATGTTGACGAATAAATCTACAATCAGTTATCAGCAGAAGCCCTATTTTTGGCATAAATAGGGATGTTGACTATTTTTGGGAAAGTGTTTTAAATCGTGCATAAGTACCTAATATAGCCACAAATATTTATTATTTTTATTTAAATACAACTCAAGCCTTATAAATCATGTATTTTAAATCCCGTTTCAAATTTCGGTCCAAAACGCCAATACCAGTCCCCTGACGTCACCTGTTCATACCAAAGGAGGCTCAAAAGTTTACACAGGAGCTACCATTCTATAGATGCGGTCACAAAGTAGGAGATTGTGCTCATAAGCGCTAGTAAATTAAGTTTTCGAACTATTAGCCTTAATAAATACACTTCCCATGACGTTAAAACTCCTTGCAGTGTTTTTTAAAGAAATTTTCGAATAAATTACGCACTAATGAAGTTTTTTGACAGCGGCAGAATGTATGACGTCATGCGCTCTCATTGGTCTCTGTTGCCACGTGACTTGAGAGTGATTTTATTATAGGTTTTATTTATTAAATATTAATTAAATTCCTTAAAAATAAGGAAAAATATAGTGTTTTTTAGTATTTCTATCATAGAAACTACCAGTTAACGTTAAAATTATGTTTTTATTTGAACACAGTCAACATCCCTATTCAGAGCGTTCCGACAGCCTTAAACGTTGTCTGTTAGATGTGATCGCTACAATTAAATAAGAAAGGTTGCTGAACTAAGCACACTGGTTTTTTTTCGAAACGAAAACTTAAATTACCAAAATGGTTCGCTTATTTATCGGTCATTATATTATTATTACTTCCAGTAAATAACGTATTTTCTATAGAGTTCATAAACACTATTAAGGTTACTTATAACTTTATTATAAGTATATATGTAGCCTATAATATGCAATAATAAAATAATAATATGTGTCAGTATTTGTGTAGGTGTGGTCGCGTATTGGCGTTGAGCGGTTATTGAAGAAGTTTAAACACTTGTTTTCCGAGAACGGGCGATAGTCGTCTGTTTAACAGGTAGTACGTTATACGCCCGGCAGGGGGTTAATGTCAGTAATGGCCATTGTTATACCTTGCCTTCGTCTACGATGCGTTCTATGCACGATCGACTTGCGATCGTATATACGGACTGTTCGCAAATAAACGCACCGACCGATTGGCATTGACTTAAAAAAGGTGATACGTTAGAGTTGGGTAACTCAGATCTGAACCGGTTCAAAGAGCCGACTCCGACAGAAGATCCGTGAGAGCCGACTCACTTTTTTTTGAGCCGACGGATCAACGGATCCGCATAACTCAGTGAAACACTTAACACACAGAAGCACGTTTTACACTTACGTATCAGTTCTTGCTTTGATGCATCTGCCAGCTCAAATGACTCATGCATCACATGTTTGGCTATGCATTCTTGATTCTATACAGGTCGTGATATGATTGACTGAACTAGGTAACTCAGTGGCGGACTGCAGTAACATATTCAGAACTCGGCTCTTTTTGAACCGGTTCAGTGAGCCGGCTCACATACGGGATCCAAATGCAAAGATGCAGATTATAATTAAAAAGACCCGTTTTTCCCATCTCTATATCCAAGCTCAGCCGTTTCATTTTTCGTTCATTCGGAGCGCGATGGAATGATGCCGAATGCCGATATCTAAAAGTGATATCAGACGGTTCATTTTTTGTCCATTTCTGTCTTTCATTCAATATTTTTCATTCGAAATGAAACGTACAAAATGAAACAATAATGAAAAATGAATTCATTAATGAACCGATCCAACAACGCTAGATATCGGCATTCGGCATGATTCATTCGCACTCCGAATGAACGAAAATGAAGCGTCTGAATATAAGAAAGAACATTCTTTCGGGTTCGACCATTTTGTGTCGTGTCTTATAGCGGACGGACTTGGGACTACGACACCGCCTAGTGAATATATTCTGTCTGTGTATGAGACAAAATGGTATTCAAGTGGGACGGCCAAAACACGCTGCTGTTTTTGGAGAATTTCAAAAAATTATCAATGTCTTTGGAACCACAAACTCGACGAATGCAAAGACAGCAATACGAACAAATTCCGTAAAATCTCTAATTAATGTTTTAAACTTAGACTTTGCTTCTTTTTTGACAATTCTTCGATCAAATGATCACAAATCAAACGAATTCCAAGGCGCACAGCTTAATTCGACGACATCTTCGAGGAAAAGATTGGATGAACGTTCATTTTTATGTCATTCTGTCTGTGCCGTGTGAACGCGGAATGAAACAAAAATGAACATTCACTCAAATGAACATTCATTCGGAATGAACCGTCTGATATCACCTTAACATTGTTAAAGCCAATTCAGACTAGCCGTTCTCGGTTACGATTCACCGGTCCGGTTCGGTTTTCGATTAATCTAGGCTGCTCACACTATCCCGATTCGGTTCTACGATTATTCTCGGTGCGCATGCAAATATGATTTGACGTTTGATGTGTAGTTAAACGTCAACAAAAACAGCTGGCTAGTCACGTGACTCCAGCAAGCGTTCTCATTGGCTACGGTTGCGAACGGTCCGGTTGAAATTAGAGCTGAACCTAAACGCTCGAACCGAACCGCAATCGGGAACGACTACGCCCTGATTGGTCGAGCTCCCAACCGGACCGGTGAATCGTAACCGAGAACGGCTAGTCTGAATTGGCTTTTAGATCGGTTCACTAATGAATTCATTCGTCACTAATGTTTCACTTTGTGCTCAGACGAGTGAAAGATGCTGAATGAAATGAACAAAAAGTGAAGCGTCTGATAATCATCTTAATTGAGCGCAACTTAACTTTTCGGTCAGACTGTATATTGACACAAATCGGAGGGTTGAGCGCCATCCCTACAAGAGATGCCAGGCCAGGAACCAGGTCTCAGGTACCTGGGTGAGTGGAGTGCGAGCGGTCGAGTTGGTTTAGCAGTAAATATTTTACATCCACCCTGACACATTGAAACTGTAACAGCTTGTTAGTGAACCACATATTATATAATAATAGCCATACCCAACACGTTATGTTCTAAACGAGATGTTTTTATCATTTAAATTAATATCCAGCTAATTTATGGCCAGCGCCGGGAACTTATAAAATCGAACTGATTCACTCATTCAATCGGTTATCGAAGAGCTGTTAAAAACTCTATATCATATATATATATATATATATATATATATATATATATATATATATATATATATATATATATATATATATATATATATATATATATATATATATATATATATATATATATATATATATATATATATATATATATACGTTAAGGTTAAGATGTTTACCTCCCTTTTTCGAAAAAACCACACAGTTGCTCCACATAAATTTTATATCATTTTATAGATAATTGCTTGCTCTACCGACATCAACAACTAAAAATCTATTATTGCTTTTGTTTTTGCGAAATAATTAATTCTAACAATTATACATTTATTCAGTATATGCAGCAATACTGCCATCTGACGGTTCTAACTTTGAAACAACGTCAACTTGATTGACGGTCGGTAAATTTTTTTTGTTTAATTTTTAATCAAAATTCACGTATAAATACTTTTCGTATGGCAGCGCTTCAGCTCAACGTTTTCGATACTTGCGCCTCTATATGATAGTTTTAGAATAATATTTTCTTGAACCGTCACTGAGCTTCGTAATGTAATACAACAAAAGGAAGAAAGTTATAAAGAGTGTGAGAAATTAGAAATGAATTTTAGTGCGAATTATTCGCACAGGTACCGCTAGTCATTTAATAATACTGATCAATATTTTTACCAGGCTCAAATTAACGTTTTCTAATAAAGCCCAAAGTTTCAGAATTTTTGACCGTTTAGAGCGCGAGAAATTAAAGTTCGCAATTTCACATGCCACATAACACGGTCATTCACGAAAATTGTGAACTTTGTTATTAATTATCTCGCGTTCTAAACGGTCAAAAATTCTGAAACTTTGGAACTATAAAAAAAAGATGAGCAAAATCTGTCGAAAAGTGATTTTTCTTATTATACCAAGCTAGAACTACCTGATTAGGCATATATGGCATATACACTATTGGCGTCGGTCGGATGGCAGGACCTAAATGTCGGACCAAAATTTATCGACGTTTCACATCATTCTAAGCAACTTGGCTCAATTCATCACCACATGAAACCTATTTAAAATGAGCCTAATCGGGCCATTTTAAGGGTGGTTTTTAGAGGTTGAAAAATGTTTTTGGACCCCGGAACATCGAAAAGAATCTCAAAATTGTTTCAAAATTCAAATTTGATTTTTAGTAGCAATTAAAAAGTGCCCCTAAAATTTTAATAAATTCGACCCAACAAGACCGGACTTACAAATTTTATTTTATTTAATGTAATATTTCAAATTTCAATATTTATTAAAGTTGGAATGGTCCTGAGGCCCAATTGGTTGGAATATTGTTAATGTTTCCATCATCATTCGATCTTAATGGTTGATTTCAAGAGAGAAAGAACATATCGCCATCGCACTCATTAACAGAAAGTTCAGTTTATTTTATAATTATGTCAAAGTTGAAATGGTTCCGTCATTCCATTGGCTGGAATTTTTTTCTTAATAAGCCTTACTCTGCATCTTTAGTTTTTTTTTTGTAGACATTCAAAGATTGTTTTTTTCCAAAACTACTTTCAGATTGCAAGCAGTAACAAAATAACAAGTGTTTGTTATATTTAGTTAAGGGAAAGCTATTTATAAAAGATATTGATAGGCCTGTAATTAATTATGGCGTAGGACGAAACCTAAAGTGTTATTAAAAATCAAATTATCCTTTTAACAGGAGTGAAGGTTTAATTCGAAATTTTAAAAAAACCCGGGTCGCAGTGCCAAAACCCTGCCGACAATATAGTGTATTTGCTTGTACAGGGCCGTGTGGTTTTATACTTTTATTATGTGAAATTAAGTTTGTTTTTGGGCAAAATAAAAAATTTAACCCCTTAATACACCCCTTAAAATAACATTTTTTTCTTAATTGTAATATTATTATCAATCTAACGTCTACACCGAATTAAATACACCCTTCAATAAATAAGTCACTATCTGCAAACTAGTGTTTTCATAAAATTTGTAAATCCGGTCCTGTCGGGCCGATTTTATTAAAATTGTGGGGACACTTTTTAATCACTACCAAAGGGTTAAATTTCAATTTTGAAACGATTCGGAGAATTTTTTCGGTATTTTGGGGCCCAAAAACAGTTTTCAACCCCTAAAAACTATCCTTAAAATAGCCCGATTAGGCCCATTTTAAATAGGCTTCTTGCGGTGATGGATTTCAACACGTGGCCCAAATTTCGTTGAAATCAATTAACTCTTTCGAAAGTTATCGCGCGTACACATATATATATACATATATATATATATATATATATATATATATATATATATATATATATATATATATACATATATATATAAACATTTTTAAAAATGGTGCCAAAGTGTTTAGGAGGTTATGAAACGTCGAGAAATTTTGGTCCGACCCCTAGGTCCCGCCATCCGACCGACGCCAATAGTGTATGTTGCCATATGGCAAATACACTAAAAAGTATATCAACTTCAAACGATGGGCCATACTACATTCTACAAAGGTATTGGAACAGTAATTACATAATTGCGAAATAATTTTTTTTCATACCATGCTGGGGTGATTTCAGTAAATCACTCTAATTACTTTGTAATCAATTTTTCTCTTAACAAAAGTTGTAGATGATTTTTCGGATCTTCAAATAAAAAAAATAGGTGAAAAAACCTTTTTAAACGGTTTTATTGTACAATCGACGATGTACTAAAAGCTATAAAATAATTATGGATCACCCACTTGAGACTTTGATCAGATTAAAATAAAATCGTTGGGCGGTTTCTGAAATTTCTTAAGCTAAAAACGTGAGACTCAGAAAAATATTCTCTTAGAAAATAAAGAAAGACATTTTCGATTGCTTCTTAAACACACTACCCGAACGGGGACGTACAATATATCATCTATACTACGCGGACGAAATCGCCGCCAAACCGCTAGTCTACACTAATATTATAAAGAGGAAAGATTTGTATTTTTGTATGTTTGTAATGAATAAATTCAAAAACTACTGAGTAACATAGGCTATATTTATTGCTAGAAAATATTAGTGATCCCTTACTAAAACTTTAGTAACGTAACCCAAGGTGTAAAAAAATGCCAAAAAACATCTTTCGTCGCATGCGCTGCGGAAACTATTGATGATAGAACAAAAGTATGTTCTACAATATTAAAGAACATATCAATAACTACAAAAAACTTCGCGATACTATATGTCCAACTATTATCGTTATGTCACAATAAGGGGCCGTTCAAGTATTACGTAAGCACCAAGGGGGGGTGGGGGGGTCTCTGTTTTGCTTATTTTGGATGACATGGGGGGTGGGGGGGTCTAGATGATGATTACGTCATCGTTAGTTATTTAAGTTTTTTCGGGGATTCCCGCAAATAATACATATGCGTAGGCACTCGCTTTGAGAACTGATTAGGGGAATTACCGCGCATTAGGAAAATTACCGTGCGCTATTCACTTGTCTAATAATTCACTCTCGTGCCGGCCGGCTGCAAGAGCGCATCTATCAGTATTGTTTTGTTTGGATTCTAAACGTATTGTAAGCATTGAAAGTTATTATTTGTGTTTATGTTGATGCAATTAGCCAAAGTTTAACGTTTTAATTATTTAAATTTAAATATCTTATTAGAATGTCATATCATATAGACAAATCCAAGTTATACCAAAAACTGTTCGAAAGTTTTAAAAAATCTCATACTGGGACGAAAGTGCAAAATGTACAAAAGTTAGTTAACGAAGTTTGGCGAAATTATAAATTACAAGCAAAGTCAGATAAGGAACTAGATATTATTGTATCTAAGAGAATTGAAGAAGAATTGCAAGCGGCGACTAAAAATAAATCCAATCTGCTTCATTTTTTTTCCAAGGTGAGTAAATATAAGTAAAAAGTTTCTCTTTACGTTCTGTAACAATTAAAACGATTTATGAGTAAAAAATATGATGGCCTATCTCAAAGTAAAAAGGTAAATGATTGATATTTTATTTCTTAAGATCGACTCCGGCAATTGGTCACAAAATACACGGTGTTTTCAATATCTGAATGTGAAGGGTTTCTGTGGGGAAAAGCTTTCAATAATATTTAAACGCTGGTTTTATTAAATACGGTGAATTTATGTAGCTTAATAAGAGAATATCCAGCAGAACTCTTAGAAATTTTTCATTTTTAGGCAACGTCTTCTACCAGTAAACCTGCAGAAAAAACACAAATTATACAGCCATTTTCTAACATTGAAAAACAGAAAGAAGATAAAATTAAAACCGGCAATGAATCACAAGAGCAATGCGAAAATAATAATAATGCAGATAAACAAAGAGCAAAACCTTCTCAAGAAGCTTTGAAAAATAAGATTACACTACTCGAAAAAAATCTGAACGCTTTGTATTCTGCCAAAGATACTATGCCAAATTGCGCTGAAGTTGATAAACAGATCATTAAGTTGCGCGAGGAACTAAAAACAGCAAAAAATACTTTAAACAGGAAGATTCAAAACGCAGTTGCCCAGAAGAAACACAGGGATGGTATGAAAAGAAAGTTAGAAGATATTTGTCAGGAAAATCCTGAAATAAAAAGAAGACTATCTCTGAGGGATTCAGTAGGACATCCTAAACTTGAAAGCGATCAACCATTACTATTGAAAACAATTGCGGATATAGCTTTATTTGGGAGTGCATGTGATGACAGGAGACGAACGGAATCTATTCGCAGCGTAAAAACTCTTGACGAACTCACACAAGAACTGCGTAAACTAGGATTTGACATTAGTCGCAGTGCGACATATCTTCGTTTGATTCCCAGAAAATCGAATTCTACAGAGGGACGAAGACATGTATCGACAGTCCCTGTTAGGCTCATTCGTGCTCAAACTGATCACCACAAGAGCCACTTAATTAGCAAGTTCGCTGAAACATCAATCCATTATTTAGAGAACATAGCATCCATACTTGGACCAGATCAAGTATTTTTCTTATCTCAAGATGACAAAGCTCGAGTCCCTATTGGCGTCACTGCGGCAAATAAGCAAGCACCTCTTTTAATGCATATGGAATATAGAATCAAATTACCTGACCACGATTGGGTAATCGCTGAGCGTCATAAATTAATACCATCTGTTTATGCTGGTATCAAAGTTACTTCCAATATGCTAGGACAACCGCAAGCCGTCGGATATTCTGGGCCAACATTCATCGCTATTCGAAGTGGAAAGCATAGTTCATCTACTGCTAATACTCATGCTCAGGATTTCGAGACGCTTCTCGAACTTGAAGAGTTTCGACCATTAGCAAAAACTGACCATGGACTAGTAAAACCAGTAGTAATTATGACGGTTGATGGAGGGCCAGATGAAAATCCGCGTTATCAAAAAGTCATAGGGTTTGCTATACAACATTTTAAACGACATGATCTCGATGCATTGTTTATAGCTACCAATGCTCCTGGAAGGAGTGCGTATAACAGAGTAGAGCGAAGAATGGCTCCTCTGAGTCGGGAACTGGCTGGTTTAATACTGCCTCATGACCATTTTGGGTCTCATTTGGATGAACGTGGCATTACAATTGATGAACTATTAGAAAGATATAATTTCGAATTTGCAGGAAATGTATTAGCTGAAGTATGGAGTTCAATGGAAATTGATGGCTATAATGTTACTGCAAAATATGTTGAGGCTGATGAACAAGATGTTCCTGAATTTCCAGACATTAAATGGTACTCGGAACATGTGCGTGAAAGCCAATACTTGCTTCAAATTGTAAAATGTAAAAATACAGAATGCTGTCGTCCAAGAAGTGGCCTATTCAGATTACTAGACAACAGGTTTCTTCCACCACCTGCAAAAGTAAAACAAACAGTTGATGACTTGGTTTTGGATGAAGGAGGACAATTTCTTGATCTTCCAGTCAATTTAGCTCTACGCTTGAGTACTACCCTCAAAGATTTTTTGCAAATGCCCTACGATTATTTTTGTCCGACGGTAAAATTGAGGCTCTCAAGCCGAACATGCAAAACGTGTGGTCTTTATCATGCTTCCGTCAAATCATTAAATCGTCACATCGAGAAGATCCATAAAAAAGTAAACACGCCCACAGAGGGAAAAGTTAGACCTGTAAGAGTCGCTGCTCGTCGTGCTAATGAACTGATGTGCATTATTCAAAATTTAGAGCACCAAGATGTTGAATGGCTCGATGAGAGTGACGTAGACATTCCAAAATCGGATGAAAGTGAGCAGACTCACAACACTGAGCAGCAATCCAATGTCATCGATAACTTAGAATCATGGATTCAGGTTTCATGGACTGAAGACTGTTAATGTGTTCCGAAAATATTCTTTATGTTAGTTATGTTCTTTATTTCTGATTATATTTTTTTGTCATTTACTCTATGTGTATCAGTTAAACCTAATATTTTCATGAATTTTCCTATTTTAAAAATAACAATATAAAAAAACATTTATTACTAAAAATGTTTACGTAAGCATAGGGGGAGGGGGTAAGTGCTTTGCTTACTTTTGATGACAAGGGGGGCGGGGGGGTAAAAAATGGTAAGAAATCTGCTCACGTAATACTTGAACGGCCCCTAACCACTTTTTACATTTTAATAATCTATATAGATAAAAGACGATGTATATGTAATCTATGGACTCCAAACGGGTAGACCATTTTTGATGAAATTTTCAGACAATCTTTAGATTAGCCCAGCGGGTGATCTTCTGAAGTTTGGTAGCGATCGGATCAACAGAATTTTTTAAATTTCTATTTGCGAAATAAGATTTTTAGCGATTAAATTCGCGCAAATTCAATACACGTTGAGAATTTAATGATAATGATTCTCATCTTTTATATCCTATATATTACATTTACATCCGGGCGATAATATGTAAGAATTCAAAAGTGTGTCAATATGTTTGTAATTTAATATCAAAATTATTGAAAGTCAATAGTCAAATAAACAAAATTTAAATTATAAACATCTACAACCATAATAATAAATTTTTAACCTATATTAAAAAAATATGTTTCGGGGATTTTTATATTTATGTAATAATTAGCACCAAAAATTAATATTACAATCAAAAAGTTAATATTTCTTACCTTATAGACAGCAAATGACAATCTCGGAAGACATCAGCAGAGCATTTGAATCACCAAACAGCATATCTCATGCAGGTCCCACGATGCTGGACCAGGTCACTAGGGCAGAGGATCTTTGGCCTGTCTCTTGTTTACTGCTTCGGTTTCCGTCTGCTGTAAATCTCTTAATTGGTTCAGCCTTCATGATATCTGAAATTAAAAAAATAAAAATATCTTGTAATCAGAAATCAATACAAGTTACGCAAAATATTAAAAACCCGGGTCGCAGTGCCAAAACCCTGCCGACAATATAGTGTATTTGCTAATACATCAGGCCTTGTGGCTTTATTATGTGAACTTAAGGTGATTATTGGGCAAAATAAAAAAATTAACTCCTTAATACACCCCTTTAAATTACATTTTTTTTAACTACATCATTATTGTCGATCAAACGTCTACACCAAAATTAAAAACACCTTTCAGGAAATAACTCACTATCTGCAAACTAGTGTTTTCAGAAAATTTTTAAATCCGGTCCTGTCGGGCCGATTTTATTGAAATTTTAGGAACACTTTTTAATTGCTATTAAAGGATTAAATTTCAATTTTGAAACGATTCTGAGAATTTTTTAGGTATTTTTGGGCCCAAAAACTTTTTTCATCCCCTAAAAACCACCCTTAAAATGACCCGATTGGGCCCATTTTAAATAGGCTTCGTGCGGTGATGGATTCCAACATGTGTGCCAAATTTCGTTAAAATAAATTAACTCCTTCGAAAGTTATTGCCCGTACACATATATACCTATATATATATATATATATATATATATATATATAATATACAAATATATATATATATATATACAAATATATATATATATATATATATATATATATACATATATATATAAACATTTTTAAAAATGGTGCCAAAGTGTTTAGGACGTTATAAAACGTCGAGAAATTTTGGTCCGACCCCTAGGTCCCGCCATCCGACCGACGCCAATAGTGTATGTTGCCATATGGCAAATACACTAATAAGTAATATAAAAATGATCCGCCGGAAAAAAGGACTTTTTAAGTAAACACTTTTTTACTTAAAAAGTCCTTTTTCCCGATAAATCATTTTTATATTAATTACCAAGGACAAAAAAGAAAAAAAGTCAATTAATAAGTAATTTCATTTTCTCAGGGTGCTCAGGAACAATGGTTTCATATTTTTTGTCGGTCATTACTTGAAACAGGCTAAAATGATTGTTATGAACATGGTACTTGACCCGAAATTTAAAATATAGGAAGTTTATTTGTTTAAACAAAAATACTGCAAAAATGTGGATTTTACACGAAATTTTGCGAATAAGAAATTATTTCGATTTCGTTAGTGTGTCAATTAAAGCGTCTAAACGTCCATATGCTCCAAAATAAGCTGCTTTTTTGTTTAAACAATGTTAAGATCCGTTGGAACATATTTAGAATTTAATCTGGTAGCAAAGAATATATATTTTTTAATTCATCTTTAAAGTTCAATTCCAGATATATGTTATAATAGAAAACAGTATCACGGGTAATTGGAATAATAAAATAAATCAATTTAAACACTCATTGATTGCAACGTTTCATCTTTTCTTTAATTAAGACTTTTTCTTTTTAGTAAATTATTTAATCCATAATGTTCAATATTTTTATTATATGAATGTTAATTTTTATAAAAAAATTTTTTAGAGTTGAAAAAGTCTTAATTAAAGAAAAGACGAAACGTTGCAATCAATGAGTGTTTAAATTGATTTATTTTATTATTCCAATTACCCGTGATACTGTTTTCTATATTTTTTAATGTTTGAAATGCTCATCTTTCTTTTTTAATTATTGTAGATTACATACGCTCGACAACTTAGGTCATTACCGTCTTAATTATTAATATCAAATAACACAATCATTTAAAACTAAACGACAAAAAATTGTAAATCCGGGACTGTAATTAGCTAAGAAAATTGCGTCCTGTTAGTCAATTCCTTCTAGACTATAATATCGAGCCTCTATAATCTACAATTAGATTGCCTACATTACATAACCTCGAAAAAAAGAATTAAAAGCGAGCAAAATAATGTTAAAATTCTTTTCAAAGTACACGTTTTCTTTAAAATAGTTTATTATGTACATTGAATCAATTATCAAAATAAATTCGCATAAACTAAAGTCTCAAAATCAATCTTACCCGAAGCTGTCAAACACTGTCGAATTCTTAAAAAAATAATAAACGCTCGTTTTTTACATTTCCCGAAAAGATACTAATATGAAAAAAACCCGGGTCGCAGTGCCAAAACTCTGCCGACAATATAGTGTATTTGCTAATACAGGTATTGTGGCTTTATTAAATGAAATTAAGTTTGTTTTTGGACAAAATAAAAAAAAATTGAACCCCTTAACACACCCCTTACAATAATAATTTTATTAGTTGAAATATTGTTATCAATCCAACATCTGCACCAAATTAAATACGACCTTCAGTAAGTAAATTCGTATACGTACGCAAACTAGTGTTTTCATAAAATTTGTAAATCCGGTCCTGTCGGGCCGATTTGCTTATAATTTTAGGAGCACTTTTTAATTGCTACTAAAGGGTTAAATTTCAAGTTTGAAACGATTCTGAGAATTTTTTCGGTATTTTTGGGCCCAAAAACTTTTTTCAACCCCTAAAAACTACCCTTAAAATGACCCGATTGGGCCCATTTTAAATAGGCTTCGTGCGGTGATGGATTCCAACATGTATGCCAAATTTCGTTAAAATGAATTAGCTCCTTCGAAAGTTATTGCCCGCACATATAAATAAATATATATATATATATATATATATATATATATATATATATATATATATATATATATAAATATATATATATAAATATATATATATATATAAATATATATATATATATAAATATATATATATATATATATATATATATATACGTATATAAATATATATATATACATATATATATAAACATTTTTAAAAATGGTGCCAAAGTGTTTAGGAGGTTATGAAACGTCGAGAAATTTTGGTCCGACCCCTAGGTCCCGCCATCCGACCAACGCCAATAGTGTATGTTGCCATATGGCAAATACACTAATAATCTACAACAAACACTGAAACTAAAAATCCACCCTGTTAGTCAATTCCTCTTGGACTACTATCAAGTCTCGAAAATCTACAATTAGATTGCCTACATTGCATAACCTCGAAAAAAAGAATTAAAAGCGAACAAAATAATGTTGAAATTCTTTCAAAGTTTTCTTTAAAATGGTTTATTATGCGTCTTGAATTAATTATTAAAATATGTCCGTAAAACTAAAGTCTCAAAATCAATCTTACCCGAAGCTGTCAAACACTGTCGAATTCATAAAAAAATAATAACCACTCGTTTTTTACATTTCCCGAAAAGATTACTAATATGAAAATAATCTACAACAAACACCGAAACTAAAAATCCACCCTGTTAGTCAATTCCTCTTAGACTACTATCGAGCCTCGAAAATCTACAATTAGATTGCCTACATTGCATAACCTCGAAAAAATGAATTAAAAGCGAACAAAATAATGTTGAAATTCTTTCAAAGTTTTATAATAAAATGGTTTATTATGCGTCTTGAATCAATTATTAAAATATGTCCGTAAAACTAAAGTCTCAAAATCAATCTTACCCGAAGCTGTCAAACACTGTCGAATTCTGAAAAAAATAATAACCACTCGTTTTTTACATTTCCCGAAAAGATACTAATATGAAAAAAAATCTACAACAAACACCGAAACCATTTACCACAATAATTATTATTCTACAATTTAACATTTTACATTTTATCAAAGAAACGACACAATATTCAGACGCTATTGTAAAATCAACGCGGTCAGAGAACAATGAATGACGCGCAGGCTGTTTCATGCAAAAAACGAACGAAACTGAACAGATTTGATCGCGACCAACTTATGCATTATACAATATTGAAGTATTTACTATAATTTGATAATATCTTACAAAAACAGTTTGACACGGAAATGAAATGCGTTTTATTGATTTACACTAAAAAAGAGTTGCTGCGTTTTATTGAATTAAAATCTTATGGACAAAATTCAGTTTCAATCAGCGTTGCCTGATTTTTTTTTGCCAAGTCGGGATTTTGGAACTTATTGAGTGAAAAAAGCGGGATTCTTTCATCGAAAGCGGGACATAGTAAAAAAACGTATATAATCAGACGTTTTTAAATATTTATCTTTTTATTTGAGTTCAAATTACGTTTACGTGACAATAGATAGCAAAAATAGCCATAGAAAATGTATTTTAAAAAAAATATGATATTTTAAATCAGATTTACCATATCGTTAAATATTTGAGTTTTATTCGCCTTCTGAATAATAAAAAAAAAAAAAACAATAATCAAAATCAAAAAAGTTTTATTCATTAGAAAAATATGGCGTTTCAAACAATAGTCTGAGGAGTGAGTGTTACAAATTGCAACTTACAATAAGTGAATAATTATTTACGCATGGTCGAGTTATTCCCGAAAAGCGGGACTGAGCCTGTCCCGCGCGGGACATTTAATTTTGATTTAAAAATCGGGACGTCTGGCAACACTGGTTTCAATAGGGATGTTGACTGGATTCAAATAAAAACATAATTTTAACGAAAAGTAGTAGTTTCTATGATAGAAATACTAAAAAGCACTATATTTTTCCTTATTTTTAAGGAATTTAATTAATATTTAATAAATAAAACCTAATAAAATCACTCTCAAGTCACGTGACAACAGACACCAATCAGAGCGCATGACGTCATATGTTCAGCCGCTGTCGAAAAACTTCATTGTTTAGTTAATATTTAGTGTGTAATTTATTATTATTTGTTTATAGGAAACGTCAAATTACATGTAACTATAGCAACGACTACGAAACAACTTTTCATCACCTCAGTTTACTAACGTTTATGAGCACAGAATACGCATCTATAGGATGGTAGCTCCTGTGTAAACTTTTGAGCCTCCTTTGGTATGAACAGGTGACGTCACGCGACTATTATTGGCGTTTTGGACCGAAAATTGAAACTGGATTTAAAATACATGATTTTTAAGGCTTGAGTTGTATTTTAATAAAAATAATAAATATTTGTGGCAATATTAGGTACTTATGCACGATTTAAAACACTCCCAAAAATAGTCAACATCCCTATTATATAGTATCTATACAATTTATTCAGCGGAAGACACAACAGTATTGACAAAAAAGTTATTATTTATTATATTAAGGAGTTAATTGTTTTTATTATGACTAAAAACAAATTGAAGTTAACATAATAAAGCCACATGCCTGTATTATAGCAAATAATATTGTTGACAAGGTTTTGGCACTGCGACCCGAGTTTTTTTTTATAATTATGCAAGGGTAGGCTGTGACCTTTGTTAGATTTGCACAGCGCTATTAAATTTTCGTCTCACTTTAACTCATGTAATGTTAAATGTATTACAAAGTAACAAAAAATTAACAGCGCTGTACAAATCTAACAGAAGTTACAGAATAGCGTCATATAATTTAATATTTCAAATACTAGCACCTAGGCTATAATCGTCAAAAGGAAACAAAACAATACAAATCAAATAATTAATTACATTAAAAACTAATAACAAAATAACGATTGTTGCTAATTGACGGCCATTATACGTGTTTAAATTACGCGCGATCATTATTATCATTATTGCACGGACACGTGTCGCAGTTCTGCTTTATTACAAACCCCCAGCTCACAGGGTCTAGTCCGAAATTCACGGTTTTTTGACGTTACACTTTTTTTTTAGTCTTGGGACTGCCAGTAAACTGCGAAAAAAACAGCGAGCGAGCGCCATACGTATTTGTGTTGAGATCATGGCTAGGTGATAGACGGCTCATTCCGAATGAATGTTCATTTGACTGAATGTTCATTTTTGTTTCATTCCGCGTTCACACGGCAGACAGAATGACATAAAAATGAACGTTCATCCAGTCTTTTTCTTGAAGCGCCAGTCTATTAGACTGGCCCTTATTTGTATAAGCCAATTATTTTTTTCAAATTTTTTGAGTTGCTACCCCCTGAAATGGTTCTATATATTGAAAAAATGATTAGCTCAAAATTTCAGCTCAATTTATACAGTTTAACCCGTGCCGAAAACGCAGTGAACTTTGAAAATACCTAGAAAGCAAATTCCGGAACTACTTAGCTTTGTGCTTAGGGTATAAAAAATTAACTTTTCCTATGGATCTGGACAAATCAATTCTCCTCTGAAACACATCTTAGAATTTCTTTTAGATAGAAATTGGTTGGTGTTAAGGGGGTATTCTTATGTGACCACTTCGAAAAATCGATTTTTTTTTCATATTTCAATAGTAACACCTATCGAAAATATGCTGTGAAAAATAGAGACCGAAATTCCTAGTTTTAAGTAAATTACAACTCATATAGTGGCCGACGCGCCGTAAGCGACTTGTTGGCTCTTGAAACTTTAAACGCATTTTTCTGGAAACATTATTTTCTAAAACTGTCATGGTCCTAAAAAAAAAAGTATTCAACCGATTGCTTTGAAATTTATATATGTTCTTCTACTCATTAATGGTTATCGGCCGTACCAAAATTGCTTATTTTCGAAAATATTTTCTTATTTTTTTTAAACGATTTTTAACAAAAAAATTAACAAAAAACACAAACTTTTTTTCTACAGTCCGCCATTTTTTTTAAAATGAAATTGATTAATTTTGGTAGGGCCGATAGCGACATACCTACTGAACAATGATCCATTAGATATTTTTATTTCAGACAACATGAACAGCCGCTATTACCATGACCAGTGACCTGCTTTTTTTTAGTGTCTAATTTAATTAAAAAAATATATATATAAAAAATGCAAAACCAGAGAAAAAAAATTTTTTTATACAGTTAAAGATACAAACAAAAACATATAAAAACATTAAAATGATTGAATGTTATTGTCGTCTTAAAAAAATTCCCTAAAAAGAGGTAAAATTTATGCGTTCACATAAGAATACCCCCTGAAATAATCTGAGTTACCCCTCATATTGCGCTTAAGGAAGTTATACTTTAATTAAGGAAAAAAATCACTACCAACTAATTGGCAAAGTTTCCGAACGTCGAAGAATGATTATTATTAACCGCGCGGTTGACCCTTGCGCAGTTAGTTGGTCAGTTTATTGCCGCGGCGAACGTTTAATACTAATTACCTATTTAGCAATAATAATTATGTGAATGATAATTGCGTGCGCAATTTGCATAACGTTTTTATTGTTTATGCAGTTTGCATAAATGGACTTGCACTGGCTATCATCATTGCACGAAAGAGAAACTAGTGAAGCCACGTTCGCTATCCAACAGCTGGATTCCCTATTAAAATACAGTGTAACCAGGGCCGTCTTTAATCTATTTGGAGGCCCTGGGCACTACAGGATAATGGGGCCCCCATGATTATTACGGAAGACTATTTTTTTTTCTTTAAAAAAATATTAATTACTAAGCAAATCAATAATTGACATACACTTTATTAAAAAATACATCAATATATGACCGAGCTGGGTAGACTAGTGGTGACAGTACTAAACTCGCATTCGGGAGGTCCGGGTTCCAATCCCGGCGGGGGCAGATGTGGCTGGGACTTTTTCCTACTGCCTCTCGCCGAGAAACGGTAATTCCTGTACCGGCTGTCTTGATTGAGGTTTTCCATGGTTTCCCTCAATTAATTCCAGATAAATATCGAGATGGTTCCTTATTTGAGGCCATGGCCGATTACCTATCAAACTCCTAGTTCAAAAATTACGTACCTTATCCTAATTTCCTATAATCCCTTCATTCGCCCATTGCTATTACCTACATAAGTTGAAGTTTTAAAAATGTAGAAAAATAACGGGAAGTGTGGTAGATGGAAAATAGTAATGGTGCGAATGGCGTCTGTAATGACATGAAGTCGAGAAACGGACGTTAAACACATTATTATTATTATTATTATATCAATATATGATATTTGTCGGCAGTGTCGGTTATCGAATGCTGATCTGGCAAGAACTAGGGGCCCCTGAGCACGTACCCAGTGGAAAAGAGGGCCCTGAGTGTAACCGTAATATAACGAACCCCAATATAACAATTTCCTCGATTTAACAAATTTTTCGAAATCCCCTAGAACTGCCCGTAAGAGTTAATGCAAAATATACCTTTACATTACGAAGACTTTTTGTCAAAAATCTCTTTATAACGAATTTTCTATCATTGCAGAATTTAAATAGAAAGTATAATTTACCTCTACTTAACGATTTTTGTCAACTTATAACCTTGACATAACGTATCCTACCAATCAATCATACACAATTCCACAATAACAACAACAATTCATGTCTCGACAGGTTCAGACACGTTAAATTTATCGTAAGACAATCATTGTTGTTTGATGTAAAGTAATGTAAACACTGCTGTTGGTCACTCTTGTTAGTAAATTTAAAGTTGCAGCGACTGAGAAGCGAAAAAGGTATTTCTTAACCGTCGCAGAGAAACGAAAAAACATTAAGTATGTAGACGAGAATCCTACAAAGAAAAAAATTAGACATCGCTAAAAAGTTCGAAATTCGCGCTAGTACATTGGCCACAATTTTAAAGTTTAAAGATAAGTTTTCAGAAGAAAATAAGTTTTCTTACCGTGTTAAAACGAATCTTAGACGAACCTAACCTCTATATAACAAACTTCGTTATAACGAATTACTTGATATAACGAATATTTTCTAATTCCCTTCAGCTTTGTTATAGCGACGTTGTACCGTATAACATCATAATATATCCGCCAAATTCGAATACAGCAAGACCCAGCTTAACGCAGGAGATACGTTCCAATAAGTTCCTGCGTTATACGAAACAGCGCCAAACGAGGTCATCTTAATACGTAGATAATAGGCGTAAGTGAAACAGAACCGATAATAAGAAAATTTTTTTTGTTTAATTTTGTAACATCTATTGTTAAATACTCACATTAATTATAGATTTATTTATTGTTAATAACGGCTTTTGTTCTGAAAATATTTATGAAAATCAATCGACTCAATATTACTAATTTTTGCTATAGGGGGGAGCCTGATCTTACGTAAGTTTTTGAATGTAAAATCTACCCCTTTTGCGCTAAGAAATGGCGCTATTCTATAGCGCCATTTGTACTTAGTTCTCAGATTCAGTATTGGATCCTACAGAAATGATATGGTCTCAGTATTTCTAGACATTCTTTTAGTCTACTGTCTACTGACGGGGGATTTCCCTATTACCTGAATTCAGAAAAATAATTGTCATTTTAGTATCATTTATTTGTTATTAAGGTAGTTGTCGTGGTTAAGGCAAACCGTCAGAAAATTCTTAATTTTTGTATACTTATTAAGGACATGATAATACAATTACCCTGAAAATTTGAAGTCGATCGACCGTATATAATCCGAGATAAATTCAATTAAAAATTGGATAATTAACATTGATTGTATACGATCTCTGTAGTTCTGAACCAGTTTCTTATTTATAAAAAAAGAACTAACTGTCAGAAACTTTCCAAAAACTGACAGTCTTTCAATGTATTTGTTATGAGTTTAAAAAAAATAAGAAGATATTTTTGACCGTCTAATTATTTATAAATAACTGTTCAAAGTTCAACAATTTATAGAAAAGTATACATGCATATGAATACTGTATGGGTTACGTTTCCACGGGTACAGTCTTGCGTACAAATTATGGATCACTTAGCTATAAGCTAGCATACTTTTGAGGCGCGTATAATCTATAACTTTTTGACAATATTGTACCACGACAACTACCTTAAATTTTTCCAATATGATCATTTCTTACAAAAATTTCACACCAAGGTGTTGGGGGAGGTGGGTAGTTAAAATCTTATTATATCTTACAATAGGGAGGAGAGTCAAATTAGCTTTAGAAACGCCTTACATAATTTATGAATGGTCTCATAGTAAGGTATTGATTACAAATCGTCTAGTTATTAAAAGTAATCGAAGCATTTCCTGTGGTCGGTTTAGTTCCAGTGACGTCATCGCGGTAATGGTGTGAGAATTAACGCCATTCGACGGTCATTCAATTTTTTCTTGACGTGTGGTCCATTCACATAGCCTACTATGTATAATAATATTCCACTATCAAATATACAGCTATGGTATTCATATTGAGTACACTACTGGAAAAACTGCGTCGCTTATACCAACAACTGGGAAAGGATTAAAGTTTAATATCATCATATATATTAATACGCTAAGGTTAAGATGTTTGCCTCCCTTTTTCGAAAAAACCACACAATTGCTTCACATACATTTTATATAATTTTATAGATAATTGCTTGCTCTACCGACATAAACAACTAAAAAATCTATTATTGCTTTTGTTTTTGCAAAATAATTAATTATAACAATTAAACATTTATTCAGTATATGCAGCAATGCTGCCATCTGACGGTTCTAACTTTGAAACGAGGTCAACATGATTGACGGTCGGTAAATTTTTTTTGTTGAATTTTTAATCAAAATTCACGTATAAATACTTTTCGTATGGCGGCGCTTCAGCTCAACGTTTTCGATACTTGCGCCTCTATATGACAGTCTTAGAAAAATATTTTCTTGAATCGTCACTGAGTTTCGTAATGTAATACAACAAAAAGAAGAAAGTTATAAAGAGTGTGAGAAATTAGAAACGAATTTTAGTGCGAATTATACGCACAGGTACCGCTAGTCTTAAGTATTTACAGAAATTGTTGGAAGTTGTCCCCGTTTTGTTTCAAATAGGCAGCCCGATAATGACATATTTCCATAGTGACATAACATGACGCCAGGACCGGACTCAAAATTAATAAAATTTAATTAAACTTTGTTTCTCCATAATTTTTGAGTTTTGATAAAAAAGTTACTTGAAATATCTGTTCATCTATTTGAATTTTACACGCTGTTAAAAAAGAAGTATCACCTTAAGGGGGTATTCTCATGTGACCACTTCGAAAAATCGATTTCTTTTTTTCATATTTCAATAGTAAAACCTATCGAAAATATGCTGTGAAAAATAGAGACCGAAATTGAAATTTAATCCTCTAGTAGTAATTAAAAAGTGTCCCAGAAATTTTAATAAAATCGGTCCGATAGGACCGGTTTTACAAATTTTATGAAAAAACTAGTTTGCAGATAGTGAATTATTTACTGAAAGGTGTATATAATTTGGTATAGAGGTTCGATTGATAATAATATTGCAATTGAGAAAAAAAATGTTCTTTTAAGGGGTGTATTAAGGGGGTATTCTTATGTGACTACTTCGAAAAATCGATTTTATTTTTTTTCATATTTCAATAGTAAAACCTATCGAAAATATGCTGTGAAAAATAGAGACCGAAATTCCTAGTTTTAAATAAATTACAACTCATAGTCGCCGACAAGCCGTATAAGTGACTTGTTGGCTCTTGAAACTTTAAGCGCATTTATCTGGAAACATTATTTTCTAAAACTGTCATGGTCCTAAAAAAAAAGTATTCAACCGATTGCTTTGAAATTTATATATGTTCTTCTACTCATTAATGGTTATCGGCCGTACCAAAATTGCTTATTTTCGAAAATATTTTCTTATTTTTTTTAAACGACTTTTAACAAAAAAATTAACAAAAAACACAAACTTTTTTTCTACAGTCCGCCATTTTTTTTTAAATGAAATTGATTAATTTTGGTAGGGCCGATAGCGACATCCCTACTGAACAATGATCCATTCGATTTTTTTATTTCAGACAACATAAACAGCCGCTATTACCATGACCAGTTACCTGCTTTTTTTTAGTGTCTAATTTAATTAAAAAAAAATATATATAAAAAATGTAAAATAAGGGGAAAAAAATTTTTTTAATGCAGTTTAAGATACAAATAAAAACATATAAAAAAACTAAAATGATTGAATGTTATTGTCGTCTAAAAAAAAATTCCCTAATAAGAGGTAAAATTTATGCGTTCACATGAGAATACCCCCTTAAAAATCATTCTGTGTCCATGACGAATTGAATAAAGCGAGCCGAGTGTATTAAATACGTTTCCTTTATCCAGTAGTGTACTCATTCTTGTATGCGCAGAACCAATAGACTGATATCATCGCTCTGACAAAAAACACTTAAAACGGTCATTAAAAAACCACAACACGCATTTTTAGCGCGATTTATAAATTTCTAATAGCCTTTCGTAGAATAAACAACGTTGGCGTTATGTGTATAATAATAATAATAATAATGATGGTAATATAGGTACCTGTAGTTGCACTGTGTGAGCACAACTCTCCCACAACCTGTATTACCGATCAATTTACACCTGACCAGGTGAAAAAACAAGTGCCTCATTGCGCATTCGTCGAGTTTTTCTTCTATTAGTTTGCTTGTCTATACTATCATAATATAAAGACGTAACATTTGTTTGTGTGTTTGTGCAGGGTAATCTCTGGAACGACTGAACCGATTCTAAAAATTCTTTCACTAATAAAACGCTACACTATCCCTGAGTAATATAGGCTATGCATTATTTCGAGCTGGGTAGAGTAGTGGTGACAGCACTAGACTTGCATTCGGGAGGTACCGGGTTCGAATCTCGGCGGGGGCAGATGTGGCTGTCTTGTAATTAATACCAAACTAAAAAAGAAGAAAAAAAACAGCTGTACCTACAATAATTAAATTAATTCCGGTAACTCGACTTAAACAAGCCATCTTTCGTCAACGAACAGTATTGATGATTGCATGATCCGTATTTTTTATAGCGAACCGAGCTGGGTAAAGTAGCACTAGACTCGCATTCGGGAGGTACCGGGTTCGAATCCCGGCGGGGGCAGATGTGGTTGGGACTTTTTCCTACTGCCTCTCGCCGAGAAACGGTAATTCCTGTGCCGGCCATCTTGATTGAGGTTTTCCATGGTTTCCTTAATTCCAGATAAATATCGATGGCCGATTACCTATCAAACTCCTAGTTCAAAAATTACCTAGGTTATCCTAATTTCCTATAATTCCTTCATTCGCCCATTGCTATTACATAAGCTGAAGTTGTAAAAAATGTAGAAAATAACGGGAAGTGGTAGATGAAAAAATAGTAATGGTGCGAATGGCGTCTGTAATGGCATAAAGTCGAGAAACGGACGTTAAACGCATTATTATTATTATTATTAATATTATTATTATTTCGATAAAAAATAAAAATCTCAAATAAACTGTCTAAATTTGAGTACATGGTGGAAGTACAGTAATTACTACTGATCCTATTCTAAAAATTCTTCCACTAATAAAACGTTACACTATCCCGGAGTAATATAGGCTATGTATTATTTCCATAAAAAATAAAAATCACAAATAAACCGGCTAAATTTGAGTACATAGTGGAAGTACAGTAATTTTACGCCAGAACTACGGATATATAAAAAAATTTTGTGCGCCCTACTCGGCAAGACTGTAAATATGATGGAGCCGAAGACAATAAAGAGTTCCTTTTTCTTTTAGGGGTACGGAACTCTAAAAATAGCAATCAACTGAGTTAAGAACAATTCTACGTCCTGAAAGTACAGCGGCAACAGCACGCAATGCTGAACAAAAGCTTGTCGATGTTTCACTGTTTTACATAAAATGAAATCAATAAATAAATATTGTCACCATTTAGTTTCGTATTTGGACCACCCTCGATTAAATCCGAACAAAAAAAAAATGTTACAGAATCTGTTAGCGCTTTTTAAAATGCACATAATATAGCCGATTCAGTACGGCCAATATCGTTAAATATAACGATCATTTGTCTCATATTTCAGTTTAGTTGGAAAGAGATAACTTATTTTTCGGCGTGGAAGCGAATTGCCGAGAACGTATGGTAAAACGCAGAGTGACTCAAAAACTTATAAACTATATCTAAAAAGAACGGAGAATTTTTTTCGATATCTTATTTTAAGGTAGATCTAGCGTGGTAAAATAAATAAAAATCACTTGTCGACAGATTTTGCTCATTTTTAACGTTTTCAAAATGTTTGACCGTTTACAAAGCGAGATAATTAATAACAATAAATAATTAAAAATATTCTAGATGTTGTAGAAATGAAATGAAATATTGCATGAATAGCTATTTTGACTGTTTATTATTCCGAAAATATCGAAAAATCCGTTGAAAAAGAAATGTTTTACATGTGCTTTATTCACTGTTGTTGTTTTTGGGACGCACTTAAAAGTATGTTCCAAAAACATATGTAAAAACACATGTTTCTTTTTCAGTGGAATTTTCGATATTTTCGGAATAATTAACGTCAAACGGCCATAGTCAGTCGCGGTAGTACATACAAGTGTTGCTACTGGAAAAAAACTCGGAATTTTATATCGATATATCGAAATATTAAATATCGCCCAAAAATATGGATATAACAAATAAAAAATATCGATATATCGATATTTTTTCGACATCCCTAACGCAATGTTAACGTGACGATTGCGCAATGTTGAACGTTATGAATACATGCTGTTAAGGCCATGATAACACGAGGTTGACGTTATGTTAACATGTAGACGCGATGTTTACGTTACGGTTAAGCAATGTTAACGTTAGACGGCGCGATGTAACAGTGATGTTAGCGTTTGATTTTGCAATGTTTCGTTAGTTTTATTATGGTTTTCTCGTTGGCTAGTCGAGCTGAAACGTTACGCGACTTGGCCTTTTTGGACGACGCTGTATACGGCGAGCGCGCTTTCGAGTACATATTAGAGAATCGGACAGACCACTTTGTACCGATTTGCATACTCTAACAATGCATGTACACACGAGACACTGGCATGTCAACACGGACAAACGAGTGTCTGTGTTTAAACGACGGCGGCCTTCGCAAAATTCAAGGCCTGCTTTGCTATAAGTGTTACGTCACAATATGCACGTCTGGGAATATTAGTTCTGGTTAGATAATTTTGCGTTATTTTTATGTTAACATCCTAAGGCACGCTGGGGTCTGATAGACACATTAGGGTTCGATAGAAACATTGGGGCCCGTTTTACATTGTCCAACTCGGTTGTAGTCAATGTTTCAGATTTTGCGTTATATTATATCAACATCTTTGCTGGGGTCTGATTAACACATTACGGTCCGATAGACACATTGGGGTTTGATAGACAAATTGTGGTCCGTTTTACATTATCCAACTCGGTCGTAATAAGTATTTCATAGAACGATCGAGAAGGTAATGTCTACCGCGGTTGTAGACTAAACGTCAGGTAGAAATACCAATAGACCACGACCTACAAGTTCGGAAACAAAGAAGATTTGGGTGAATTTTAACATTTTTTCGGATGAATGCTGACAATTTTTTGGGTGAATTGAAGTATTTTCTTTGGGTGGGTTTTAACACATTTTTTGGGTGAATTGTGACAATTTTCTGGATGAATTTGACATTTTTTTAGGTGACTTTTAACACATTCTTTGGTGATATCTAATATTTGTTTGGGTGAATTTTGACCTTCAACATATTCTTGGGTGAATTTTGACAAGTTTTTTGATGAATTTTGACATTTTTTTATGTGACTTTTAACACATTCTTTGGTGAAATGTAACGATTTTTTGGGTGAATTTTGACAATTTTCTGGGTGAATTTAACAACTTTTTGGTGAAATGAACAATTTTCCGGGTAAATTTTGACAATTATTTAGATGACTTTTAACATATTCTTGGGGGAAATTTAACAAGTTTTTGGGTGAATATTGACAAGTTTTCGGATGAATTCATAGTATTGGTCAGGTCTGATTTTGGTACTATTAAAAATGGACTTTAAAACCGAATTTAAAGATTCTTAAACTAACAAAAAAATGGGGCGTAAAGAACATTCTATTGGATCAACATCACCTTATACGAAAAAAATGGGGCCTCATTGAATTTCAATAAACGCTAGGCGCCGAAAATCCAAGATCCGCCGCTGCAAACAGAGCTAATAAATAAGTTCTGATAGGATTTTTGAGAGGATATCAAAATAAGAAACTGGTTTTTCTAAGCAACGTTAACGATCATTAATTATAGGGTTGAATGCGATCAAAAACACGAAGAATGTTAATTGTTCTCATTTACGACCGACTAAATTCATCAATTATTTAATCTTACGTGTTGAATATTAGCAGTTCCTTCACACGTGACAATATTCAACCAAATTAAAAAACATAAATAATAAAATATTAAGTGGTATACAAATTCAATTCCCAGTTGGATTTAAATCCATTAGAACGGTGCCAAAACGCCAAGACAAATACCAAAACATTTATAAAAAAAAATACTGATATCATCCGCAACGATCCCATGTCCAAATATTCTTCGCAGAATAAGAATCTGGATTCCTATAATTTGCACTGATTTTTTACTCGATACTTGGTAGAACATTGAATTTAGTATATTTTTTATATTCCTGAGGGACTTATTGTCCGAAACGATGGTTGACAAATAATTTAAAATAATAAATTTTGAAGAATTTTCAAGTATTTTTATTTTATATTATTCTCTAGTTGCCTGTTAGAAAATAATAAACTGAAAATATGAAATGGTACTGGGCCCAAATTATCCTAGCCATTGGTGGCCTTAAATAAACTAGTTAAGTGCGTGCCGAACTCGCGTGGAGAAGGTTTCGTATAATTCAGTTTTCCGTGAGAACAGAGTTTTCGTTTAGATTTTTCTGTAAACTATAATCCCTATTTTTTCAAAATTCGAGACTCAGTTATTTCGGCGATATGTATTTTAAAATTTTACAGAAATACAATTGTATTTCTCCATAACAAGCCCTTTCATTTGATACCACAGTATGACGAAAAAAATATTTTTATTTAATTTTCTAGAGAAAATTATTGTCTCCCCGCAAAATCGGAATTCGTTTAATTACGCTACACCTTCGTAGTTGGGTCATCTAACTCTATATATGTACCAAATTTCAACTTTTTTCGTCCAGTAGACTCGAAAAAAATAAGTTACGACAGACCATGAGAGTGATCCTATAAGGGTTCGTTTTTGTACGGAGCCCCAAAAAAAATAAATTCAGTGTGTAGAGAAGGAAGCTCTAACTATAGGTATGAGAGCCAAGTCGGAGAAAGTTGACGAGACGCAAGACTTGGCGAATGAGACGTCGCATCTTGCAATTTTAAACGTTTTCACTCCAAACCAAGCGCGCCATTATCGGCTCGTTATTTTACTGATGATACGAGATATTCAAGGATGGACCTTCAGCTCTAAGCTGGTTTGAGATTATCACCGACTCCTAAATAACCTAGGTCAGAGAAACAAAGTTTGCAATATGTGAGTTATGAAGGAATTCGCGGCAATAAAAGTGTAGATACTCTTGCCAGACAAGGAGCTTCTGAGAAATTCATTGTACCTGAGCCAGTCTTCGGAATTTCCTATAGAAATGTCCGGCAAATTGTCAGGAGATGGACCTGCGAGCAGCGTATCTCAGTTTGGGACCTGGTTTCAGGTAACAAATATGAAAAAAAAATGATTGTAGGCCCTTCCTCAAAGCTAACTGAAGACTTAATTAGACTCAACAGGCCGACACTCAGAAAGGTGATTGGGTTTTTAACCGGTCATGCTTTCCTTAGAAAACACCTACATGTGGTGGGGATACAACAGGAATCAACACTACGTAGATTTTGCGAAATGGAGGATGAAACAGCCACCCATATCGTGTTCTAATGTGAGGCTTTAACCTACAGGAGGACAACGATCTTTGGCTACATTGATGAGGATGGAATAGTTCCACAGGACAATCTAGTAGCAAATCTTCTGGAGCTCATAAAAGGTCCAGATTATTTGCTGACTAGATCCAGCAAAGGGGGGAAGCACAAAAATCATTTCAGGATGTGGCGCATTTAGGCCAAGAGACCATCCCATTCTATTTTAAACTTTAATCTTAATCAAGAATGGACCAGTTCTGTGCTGACAAAGATCGAAAGAGAGACGACAGAGAAAGAAAGAGAGCATGGATACATTAACAGATTTCATAGATACATTAGTTATAATATTATAAATACAGCATATACTTTGTACAATCAACCAACAAACACACAACACATAGGTATGTTGTTGGACCTAAGGCGCGTGTAAACCAATAATTTACTCCAGCTCATTAATAACAACATAATTATTATACAAAATACACTTGGATAATATTATATTATCGCCATCAGGGATGGACCGCTTATATCGCTTTGCTTAGCAACGGATTTAGACAGCGTTCGTTAAGTGACAAGATTCAAACCAATACAAATAAAGGACAATATTTACACGGAGACGTGACGCGACAAAATGTTGCTTTAAAAGCATCTAAGGGCACGGTAATGCACCCACCAAGACGAGCCAAAGGAAGCGAGACACTACCTACCTTTTCTGGAAGCGTTTCGTCGTATTTTCGAGCCGTCGTAGCTTCGGTCTGGATACCGTTAAAAAGCTGAAATTTTCAGGATAAGATGTCCCTAGCGGACTTATCAAACACACCAAGTATCAAAGTCTAAAGTATATACTTTGGACAGACCCCATTGAATATGACACGCAGTACAAACCGGAACTCAGCTAGGGACTTGGCTCTACTAGAGATCTCATAGCTTTTTAACAGTGAAAGCATTATGAATGTGTGAGTCTTGGCAACCCACTTTACATGAAATGTTTTTGGTGGGATTTCATTTCTTTTCGGCAGGCGTTTTAGATTCTTTTTTTTCATCATTTTTCGTCATCAATGAAGGTCTGTGGACTAGAGATGGGAAAAACGGGTCTTTTTAGTGATCTGCATCTTTGCATCTGGATCCCGTATGTGAGCCGGCTCACTGAACCGGTTCAAAAAGAGCCGAGTTCTGAATATGTTACTGCAGTCTGCCACTGAGTTACCTAGTTCAGTCAATCATATCACGACCTGTATAGACTCAAGAATGCATAGCCAAACATGTGCTGCATGAGTCATTTGAGCTGACAGATGCATCAAAGCAAGAACTGATACGTAAGTGTAAAATGTGCTTCTGTGTGTTAAGTGTTTCACTGAGTTATGAGGATCTGTTGATCCGTCGGTTCAAAAAAAGTGAGTCGGCTCTCACGGATCTTCTGTCGGAGTCGGTTCTTTGAACCCGTTCAGATCTGAGTTACCCAGCACTATTGTGAACCACTTTTGCACATATTCTTTTATATAATAAATATGCACTCCCTATACGAGGGGTTGGAGGGGGAAAGTGTCCGGTTCCTTAATTTTTTCGTTGTTTATATGCAAATCATAGCCTACATACCAAATTTCAGCGTTTAGGACTTCAGGAAGTACCCTAGAGGTTTTGATGATCATTAGTCAGTGACTAAATCGACGTCTTTCAGAGATCAATAAATCTAAAACCATAAAAGCTACATCACTGATACTTGGTGTGTTTGATAAGTCTGCTAGGGACATCTTATCCTGAAAATTTCAGCTTTCTAACGTTATCCAGACCGAAACTATGACCGCTCGAAAATACACGAAACACTTCCAGAAAAGGCAGGTAGTGTCCCGCTTTCTTTGACTCGTCTTGGTGATGGTAATCCAATAGATGGCAGATGCGACGGTCTAATCCTTGATTGGGAGATGTCCGCGTCCGCATACCTGCCATAGGGTGCCGCACTAATGTATAGGCGCACACAACACATATGAGACATGCACAACATATCAAAATAACAGCTATATAATTTCCTTCTATCTAATTAACAGTCATTCGATATAAATTTAATATGTGAACGGAGAAAGGAATTGTTTAAAAAAAAGCAAACAGCCTATATATTGGTGCCTATAATGATATAATTAGCCGGGCAATCAGTTGAACACCTTGTCGCAGTGTCGTTACAGCATTTTGTTTTTACCCGACTGGGAAGAAGGGTTATGCTTTTTGCGCGTATTTAATATTCTTTATTACCTCGTATCATCCAAACGGCTAGACGGATTTTTAAAATTAAGGTATCGTTGGATTTGTGTCGGCAACCCAAGTATTCTAGGATAGGTGACGTCAAAAAAACAAACAAAATGGCGGATTTCAGGTGCCATAATGTGTGACACGAATTTTTTTTTCCCTTCAAATGAATTTTAAAATTAAATTATCGTTGCATTTGTGTCGGCAACCTAAGTATCCTAGGATAGGTGACGTCAAAAAAAATTATAAAATGGCGGATTTTAGGTGCCATACTGTGTGACTCGAAATTTTTTTTTCTCTCCAAATAAATCCAATAGTGTATCAAAATGAAGAACATTAAAACGTGATTTCAAAAATATATACAACTTATATGTTTCAATGTAATTTCTTCAACATTTCTTAATTTATTTATTTTTTTTTAATTATGATGTGACACTATCATTATTTTCGTCGAATGGAAACTTCCTAATTACGTCATATAAACAACAGTATCTCAACAACCTCAACGATTCTGAAGTTCAAAAAATATTAAAATATTTATTCATTTAAAAAAAAATACTGCACAAATATCTTTTTGTCCTAAGACAGAGAACCCATAAATAGCTACACCTTTTAAAAAACGCTTTGTAATTTGAATAAATTGACTTCAAATATACAAGGTATTATATTACGTGTCTCCCATATATTTTATTAAAACGTACAATAGCCAAAATAATATAATCATAGTATAATTTAATATACAAAGAGATAAAAAGTTTGGGAGTTTAATTCATCTGCCACGCTATGAAAGGAAAATAATAATTAATTACATTATTTATTTACCGATACAAGCGGCATTCAAAATGTCCGTAGTTTGATCAGTGCACAATGATCGTAAAAATAACCGTAACGTTGCCAAAAACAAGTTTATAAAAATTAAGAACCAAAGACAACACTTTATAAACTGGGATTTCATACGTAGACGTTAGATTGATAATAATATTGCAATTAAGAAAAAAAAAAACATTTTTATGTGACGTGATCAATGGAGCGCGCATATATGATCGGAAAAAAATTTCTTTCAGAAAACTTAGCATCTAAAATCTAGGCAACCATGGATAGGACCCACTTTTGTTTAGGCAACCTAGTATCGTTCGATAGGCAATAAAATATACTTTCATTTAAAAAAAAATTAAATAACAGATGGGAGTATATATTTTGTAATGCCGGATCTTAAGGCTGTCGAAACGCTCTGAATTTAAGTCAAAAATAGAGCTTCGGCTGTCAACT
Organism: Venustoraphidia nigricollis; assembly: GCA_034508555.1. Classification (NCBI taxonomy): domain Eukaryota; kingdom Metazoa; phylum Arthropoda; class Insecta; order Raphidioptera; family Raphidiidae; genus Venustoraphidia; species Venustoraphidia nigricollis. The sequence goes on along the minus strand of JAVRKA010000025.1, from coordinate 3,779,906 downwards.
GATTGTAGACTTATTCGTCAACATTCTGCAAAAATTCTTTCTCTGTAAGGAAGATAAAGGACAAATCTAGGTCTTTAATGGACTACTTTTGTAATTTATGTACGATTTACTAGAAAAAAGTTGACATTAATTGTGCCAAAAAAAACACGTTTTCAATGTCACACTATGACATTCGTACTTATTTCACAAAACTATTCCATCTCAAACCTAAAGTGACTCTTCCTTTTTCGGAAAAGTTTCTTAAATTTTCAAAATATTTCCAAAAATTAGAGTAATCAATTGACAGCGGCACCCTTGCTATAGCATCTTTTAGCCTCGTAGTGTGGCACCAGCCAAAAATTGAAACGTGCGGATGATTTGAGCGAGACAGAGCTAAAGAAGGTCACACCCGCAATATGTCTTTCGCCTACCTCGCCTCTTACCGCTGGGTCTCAGCACAAACTGTGTGAAAGTGATCCAACACAGTTAAGGTCTAATGAAGACGTACTGAAGAAAGAAAAAAAAATTTTTTAAATCCGAAATATTGAGATACAGAAAGGCAATTCCACTGACAACAATGAGTATTGTTCTTCACACCATCGGTTGTCTATTTATAATACGGATGAGATGATGTTGATCGAGTGTTTGTAGTAAAATAAAGATGAAATGTTATTCTAAACTTTTTAACAACAATATATTATCATAATGTTGGCGATCATTTATGGTTCGAAAACCACTCCACGGAGTGGATTTAACAACCATCTGAAGTTGTATATTTATTTAATGATATACACGGGCACAAATGTACGCCCGATCAGTGGCGCAGATCGAAGGACCTTCTCTAATCTTCCATGAGGAAGAACTAATATACCTATTACCTATGAGCCTATAACTGAGAAATGGTTTGAGATTAATCGAGCGTGGAGCGATGGTGTTGTTTACAAGACTTTAGTGTATTGTTGATTTTAAAAATAATAAATTTATTGATCCTATAAATCAAAAGAGGCAGTCCTGGATTTACACCAGAGGTCCAGGGCGGCAAATTTTCAGGGCCGGTAAATTCGGAGGCTGAGAAAAACAATTTCTTCGCGTTATCGAAAATGCTTTAAAAAGTGTAATCGTGTTGAAAACATCTTCAAATTATAATAAAATAATTTTTTTCATTATTAAGAGTATGTTCAAAATGATAAACAATGTAGTTTCATCAAAACAATTGTGAAAAAAGTTTCAATGTCTCGAATTTTATAAAGTGTCCGCTGCAAAATTTACAGATCATTATTTCCCATATTCTCTCATACAGCATACTGCCAGGGTTGCAAAAAATCAAATAACTTGCAACCCTGTATACTGCTAGTAGCAAAATGAATCAATCAATTAAAAAAATGACTCCAATTATCTACGCCACTGTCAAAATGCCTCTTTTTTTTCAACTCCAGTAAACTTCTTGTTATAATGCTGTATTAGTTAAGTGGTAATTTATTGTTGGTGCAAGTGAATAAGACAAGCCACACCTTTGTAAAATAGACAGAGACAAAACGATACGTTGGAATGTAGGTGATTCATTACTCGACGAAAGGTGATGTTCAGATGTTAAAACTCGTGTTTCTTTTTTTTTATATATATATGTTCGTCGTTCGTTTGTTTCGTTATAGATAGATAGGTATAAACGCCTTTATTTAATTGATGATACAGTTTTATGGTTTTACGATAATGAGGGTTTTAGTTGAAAGAAATTGTTGGTTTAACAACGCTGTTTAGATAAAAATGTTAGTATAAACATGAGCGTTTGATAACGGGCTTGTTTTACACAGAACACTTAGATGTACGGAATCTTTATTACACCTGGTCCATCCATCGCGGTAGTTTCACGTCATGACAACCGGACCATGTGGGAATTCTGGTTCTTTCGTCTGCCCCTTACTTCACATCACTAATTTACATCTGGTCGAATGACTCCAAATCGTCCTGCATCGATCTTTTGGATAGTTCTCTTTCATGATCGACTAATCCCGCTTCTTCCAAACGACTTAGAAACTACAATCTCGTCGAATGACTCCAAATCGTCCTGCATTGATCTTTTGGATTGTTCTATTTAATGATCGACTAATTCTGGTTCTTCCAAACTATAATCTCGCATAACTCCAAATCGTCTTTGTATCAATATTTTGGATAATTCTCTTTCATGGTCGACTAATTCTGGTTCTTCCAAACGACTTAAAAACTACAATCTCGTCGAATGACTCCAAATCGTCGTGCATGGATTTTTTGGTTAATTCCCTTTGATGATCGACTAATTCTAGTTTTTCCAAACGATTTACAAATTACAATCTCGTCGAATGACTCCAAATCGTCTTGCATCGATCTTGTTCTTAATCAACTAATTCTGGTGCTTCCAAATGTCTTACAATCACGTCGAATGACTCCGGATTATTCAGGATCGATCTTTTCGACAGTTCTCGTTCATGATCGACTAATCCCGCTTCTTCCAAACGACTTAGAAACTACAATCTCGTCGAATGACTCCAAATCGTCGTGCATGGATCTTTTGGTTAATTCCCTTTCATGATCGACTAACTCTAGTTTTCCCAAACGATTTACAAATTACAATCTCGTTGAATGACTCCAAATCGTCTTGCATGGATCTTATTCTTGATCAACTAATTCTGAACCTTCTAAATGACGGACAATCACGTCGAATGACTCCAGATTATCCAGTATCGATTTTTTTGACATTTCTCCTTCATGGTCCACTACTTCTAGTTTTTCCTACGACTTACAATCATGTAGAATGACTTCTGATCTTTCAGGATTGATCTTTTGAATAGTTCTCGTTCTTGACGACCATTTCATCGATCTTTTGGATAGTTCTCGTTCACGATCGGCTAATTGTGGTTCTTTCATATGACTTACAATCTCGTCGAATGACTAGATCATCCAGAATCAATCTTCTGGATAGCTCCTATTATCCAGAACGCTCCAGAAAATCGTGCTAGGATAATCTGAAGTCAATCGACGAGATTGAAAATCGATGGAAGAACCACAAACAGTCGATCAAGAACTAGATTTATCCAAAAAACCGGATGATGCTGGATCTTTTATTAGTTTCTTGATTCACAAATGACATCGAATTTAATCTGTAGTCGGACGATGACTGGTCGTTGATGACCAGATAATATACAATGAACTTTTGTTTTATTTTCCTCTAATTTCTTTTTTATCAAATGTGCTAGTTTTGGATGAAATTCTTTTCTTAATTAATTGTATCAAAGATTCAGTGTCTACATATTGAACAGTTTTCAATGATGGTTGTCCAATTTTGGTTATTTCAACTGATTTTTTGTAGAACAGATCTATCGTTGAGGCGTGATTAGATTTTTGCACTTATATTATAGGTTAGGATTATTTTATTGTTTATCGTTCTTCTGGTTCTAACAACACAAAAGAGTTCAGACGAAAAACAACAAAGAAAGCAACAAACGCGATTTATAAATTCATTCATTACGTAAATGTTTGTCAACAAAGCCAATTTGATGACACCTAGATGAGATCACTAAGCAATATGAGGCGTTGGCAAAATCAATCAACCCATAGAAAAAGAAGAAGAGTAATTCCCAAGTCCCGCCTTTAGAAATAATTAATGTCACAGGCGACACCATAAGTAAAATGACGTAACGACCACAAACAATTGATAACGAGAAGATAAACATTACCAACCAAACTATCCAACAATACCAACATAATGATATTAAAGCGCACTCTAAATTCCGCAGGTGTAGCATTTACAAATTGCCTGCTTTATAATATGCAAAAGGATTATGTGAACGAAATTATAAATAAGTAAAGAAATGCCGAAATAGCCAATGGGAAACCGCAATCGCTCTCTCAACCCATCTTGGACCGAAATGTTTTTGTACTTTAGGACTATTCCGTTATTTTGTTCTACAAAGCCTAGGCTTCACACATAGCAAGCCTGGTCCAATATCGTCCAATAACGGCTTTAATTAACTTCACGTTCTGTACCTATATTTGTTTGTTTGTAATTAATTCTAATCCAAAATCTTGATAGTTGAGGGTTTGATGAAATGATTATTGAAAGATATTTCAGGAAATAAATATAATATTATTATTACAGTGTTATTAATAGTTATACCGCAAAATAATTGACGTTAAATTTTCTGCAAGCAAATATTCGTCAAGAAATTATCGAGCTGGGTCAGTGTGTAGCCAGCTTGAAGTCAGTGGAGTAGAGGAAGACGAGATTTGAAACAAATATTTGCCAATGACTATTGGGTCAGCTTTGGCATGTGTCTGGTGCTGGTTTTTTAAGATCAAATAGTCGGTTTCGTAGCAATGCCATTTGGATATATAGCGTTTCAATTACAAGCCCCTAGCTCTCAAGTTCTAATCCGAGAACAGGTAAAAGTATCAATTGGATTTTGAATTCATTATCTTTAAAAATTGGTGACAGGATCAAATAACCTTAGTTGTTGGCGGCCTTAAAAAAAGTGACAATATTCCAACGATCTTAACTGTTTTTTTCACTAGTTATCGAGCGTCTATAATCTGTCTCTCGCTTTCGGTCGTTGTCAAACTCAAAACTGGATATCACCGATAGTCCAGTAGAGATGAAAGATAAAATTTGGACACGAAATGGTTAACACAAGATGTGTATATTTTTTAATCTCTGCGTTGAATCTTAAAAAAGTCAAGTTTAATCGAAATAATAAAGTCATTTCAAAATGTTATCCAATGACATTTTATAGTTATTTAAAACTGAAGGTGAGAATAAAATTAAAATAATAAAAATAGCTGTTTATGTTTCATTTATTTACAAAACGAGTTATTTGTCTGCCCTATTCACAGACATTATTTAATGGTCACGGAACTATTTGTGTGACTTTCAGAGTTTAATCAAAACTAGGAAATCTACAAATGCATCTTGGAACATAGTTAACCGATACTTATAAATAAAATCGAAAATTCTAAACTTTGTACAATACAGCACTCTTTACAGAAGTAAAGATTGATGCGTTTGTATCAGCGTTGCCAGATTTTTGCCAAGTCGGGATTTTGGAACTTTTTGAGTGAAAAAAGCGGGATCCTTTCGTCAAAAGCGGGACATAGTAAAAAAACGTATATAATCAGAAGTTTTTAAATATTTATCTTTTTATAATAGAAAACAGTATCACGGGTAATTGGAATATTATAATATATATATATTTTTTTTTATTTATTCACGGGAAATTGGACAATTGAATTTTAATATAGATAAACTAAATTAAAAAATTTGCGACGTTTCGTTAATTCGTTTTAACTTCTTCGGGCAAAACTGAAATGATTAAAAATACAAATTAGTTAATGAAATAATTACAAGAAGTTAAAACGAATTAACGAAACGTCGCAAATTTTTTAATTTAGTTTATCTATATTAAAATTCAATTGTCCAATTTCCCGTTAATAAATAAAAAACTTATTAATTATAATGGACGTGAACAATATTGAGAATTATAATATATATCTGGAATTGAACTTTAAAGATGAATTTATCTTTTTATTTGAGTTCAAATTACGTTGACGTGAAAATAGATAGCAAAAATAGCCATAGAAAGTGTATTTTAATAAAAATATGATATTTTAAATCAGATTTACCCTATCGTTAAATAGTTGAGTCTTATTCGTCTTCTGAATAAAAAAAATAAAAAAAAACAGAAATCAAAATCAAAAAAGTTTTATTCATTAGAAAACTATGGAGTTTCAAACAATAGTCTGGGGAGTGAGTGTTACAAATTGCAACTTACAATAAGAGAATAATTATTTACGCACGGTCGAGCTATCCCCGAAAAGCGGGACTGAGCCTATCCCGCGCGGGACATTTGATTTTGATTTAAAAATCGGGACGTCCCGCCAAAATCGGGACGTCTGGCAACGCTGGTTTGTATATAATAGCCAATGGATTGCAAAGTTTATATAACGTAATTTATGGATCAGTTTATGCAAAATGATTCAAATGTTGATAGAAGTTCAAAGGCAAGACGAAGTGTCATTGATGCAATACCTTGCTAGCAACAACAGCTTGCTGAACGAAACAGAAAAAGGCAAACGACATTAGATGACTTCTTCACACAAAATAAAATATCTCAAATGAGAAACCTCTCTCAAACGCATAACTTCTTATTCGAACTTTTGATTTTCACAAATGTCTTAAGCCGGGTCCAGACGTGTGTAACGTGTAATGTAATCTATCGTGTAATGTAACACGAATTCTGCGTGTGGACGGCACTACGAGCATTACATGTAACGCTCGCGCCGGCGTTCGCCGTGATCCATCGGCTGTCGGTTTTTAGCGCGAACACAAAGGCGCTCGCAGTACTCGTTTGGACGGCGTTCGTGACGATTGTGTCGTGTGTACGTTCATGATACGAAATCGCTTGAACTTATCAGTTTGTATCAAGAAAAACGTGTTATTTGGGATCCAAAAAATCCGGATTACTTTAAAAAAATCTGAAATCTTCAGTTAATAAATATATATAAATAAAAGCAGCACCAGCTATCATGACTTTCCTATTCGCTATGTTCGTAGCAACCGAGTGGAAACAGCTTTTGACAAAGATTCGCTTTCACGATTTGCGTTGAGTTCGTGTGCTGTCCACACTGTTGACGCTTAAATTACACGTAATCTTACAATACACGTTACACACGTCTGGACCCGGCTTTATGAAACCGATATTAGCAATAAACAAATCTATAATTAATTTAACAATAAATGTTACAAAATGAAATAAGAAAAAAACTAAGAAATTTTCTTATTCTCGGTTCTGTTTCACTTATGCCTATTAATTATCTACGTATTAAGATGACCTCGTTTAGCACTGTTTCGTATAGCGCAGAAATTTATTCGAACGTATCTGCCGCGTTAAGCGGGGTCTTACTGTACTCGGGTATTTTCAAATCGATATTATTAAAAACACACTGCTTTATTACTCGCAAAAATATAAATAAAACTTAACTTTTCTTAACATGTACCATTTTAGAATGAAGATATTATCTTTTTTAAAATATTAAATACATTTTTTTCTATTTACCAAGCTATATTAATGAACGACGAAATTTATGTACGGTTTGAAAAAAAAAACTAATTTTAAAATATTAACAATATGTTAATTTATTTGACAACAGTTTTATAAAGTGAAATGAAATTTATTTAAATTAACTAATTTAAAATTTAGGAAATATATATTTTATTTGCGTGTTGGTAAATTGAAATCGGATGAAATAGATAAATAAATGGACAGATATTATGAAATAAATATTCGAAACTTACAAATTTATCAATTTGCTGTTGTTACTAAAACTGGGAACGGATAGTACAAATTCATAAAATGACAGATACTTGTAAATATTTTCTATCACAAATTATCAATATGTTCAAACAGTGCTACTTAGCTGCCTAATTAACGAATATCCGTTAGCTCGGTTTAATTAGAATCGATCATAATTTTAAGCATCACCTTCACAAGAAAAAAAAACCGGGTCGCAGTGCCAAAACCCTACCGACAATATAGTGTATTTGCTTATACAGGCAGTGTGGCTTTATTACGCGAACTTAAGTTGGTTTTTGGGCAAAATAAAAAATTTGACTCCTTAATACACCCCTTAAAATAACATTTTTTTTAATTGCAATATTATTATCAATCGAACCTCTATACCAAATTATATACACCTTTCAGTAAATATTTCACTATCTGCATACTAATGTTTTCATAAAATTTATAAATCCGGTCCTGTCGGGCCGATTTTATTAAAATTTTAGGGACACTTTAAATTAAATTTCAATTTCCGGCTGGGATTTTTTCCTACTGCCTCTCGCCGAGAAACGGTAATTCCTGTACCGGCCATCTTGATTGAGGTTTTCCATGGTTTCCCTCAATTAATTCCAGATAAATATCGAGATGGTTCCTTATTTGAGGCCATGGCCGATTATCTATCAAACTCCCAGTTCAAAAATTACCTACCTTATCCTAATTTCCTATAATTCCTTCATTCGCCCATTGCTATTACATAAGTTGAAGTTGTAAAAAATGTAGAAAATAACGCGAAGTGGCAGATGAAAAAATAGTAATGGTGCGAATGGCGCCTGTTATGACATAAAGTCGAGAAACGGACGTTAAACGCATTATTATTATTATTATACGGATTACACCGAGCTGGGTAGAGTAGTGGTGACAGCACTAGACTCGCATTCGGGAAGTACCGGGTTCGAATCCCGGCAGGGGCAGATGTGGCTGGGACTTTTTCCTACTGCCTCTCGCCGAGAAACGGTAATTCCTGTACCGGCCATCTTGATTGAGGTTTTCCATGGTTTCCCTCAATTAATTCCAGATAAATATCGAGATGGTTCCTTATTTGAGGCCATGGCCGATTACCTATCAAACTCCTAGTTCAAAAATTGCCTACCTTATCCTAATTTCCTATAATTCCTTCATTGGCCCATTGCTATTACATAAGCTGAAGTTTTAAAAATGTAGAAAAATAACGGGAAGTGTGGTAGATGGAAAATAGTAATGGTGCGAATGGCGTCTGTTATGACATAAAGACGAGAAACGGACGTTAAACGCATAATTATTATTATTATTATAAGGGTTACTTTTTCCTTTTGAGTAATTGTAATTTGCTTTAGTCAAGTCAATAATTGTATCTAATAATTTTTTTTTTTAATACAAATACATTTATTATTGATTTGAAAAAAGTAATTCATTTACAAACACTTTTACTATTAAAGTATTTCAATTAGTAATTTAATTACTAGACAATTACCGTCCAGCTGCTAAATATACAATGGGTACTTTGGTACAAATATTTTCTACACGTAACATCGGTTGTGTCAAAAAATACATTCTGTCAACTGTTCAGAGAGCTTTCAAAATAAATTAAGTCCGTCCCTGCTTATATATAAATAGTCGGGTAGGTAGCGTATGACGAGATAATAAAACTCAAGTAGCATTCTGTACGTAACACAAAGATTACTGTTCACTCGCGGATTATAATATTTAAATTAGGATTATTGGAATAATAATTAATTAACTTACAACAGAATTAATAAATAAAAAAAAAAAAAAACGATCAACTCAGATAATTCTTCATTGACACTCTCGCATATCATTAATTTTCTACTCGGTTATTTTGGCCGAGACGTAAATAGAATCGATAAACTAATTCTAGCTTTCCTCATCACGCAACAAAATGTAAGAAGTTTGTTGAATCTATTAATATTTTTAAACGCAACGTCTCGCCGTCTGTCCGTCAATTTTACTTAAACAAGTTGACGAAAAACATGCCGAATCGAGGCTAGCGTGGGATACGCTGGCCGAATCGTTAGGGATATTGAAATCAATACATCAAAAATCAATACATGGAAGATATGTTGATGTAATAATTGGCCCCACGTTGGGCGCCAGTTATAACATCTCTTGTCTGACCAGGTTTTAGGCTATATTTTGTAATGCTGGGTAACATATAGGGATAGCAATGCTGGATCCAGCAATCCAGCTGGATCCAGCACATTTTTGGCCTTGCTGAATCCCGCATTTAGCACTGGATCCAGCGGTGCGGATCCGCAGTCAGCTAAAAACAAGTAATTAACTGGATCAGAGAAGGATTATGATAAGATATTGAAGACATAAATGGCACTTTATGAAAGTGAGGCAGTAAGAGATGAAAACCTAACTTTAATCTATTTGATCTATGATTATTTAATGACTCGAAATCAACCAGCGTACAGGTAGAGAGAGCCCTTTCCTCAGGCGGGTATATATTTGCAGTTCTTTAAGAAATCGGCTGGGAGATAATACCATCAATAACATTTCTTTTTTGAGATCTTACTTTAAAAAAAGTAAAAAAAAAACTGTTACATAATTGATTGGCTTTATTCTTTAAAAGGCAAGTCAAGTCTTAAATTATACAATATAATTTATATTAAAGTTTTGTTTCTGATAAGAATTAACTTGACATTTTATAAGCGGGAAACGCTATTTTATTTCTAAAAATTATTGAGACTGAGAAACTGAGACTACATAGTTTGTAAAATAGGTAAACGAATAACTATTTCAGATATCTAGAATATCAATTTAGGTGACTTAAGACTGTATGGTGATAATTAATAATTATACTCCGGATACTCATAATCTATTAGAGTACTTTACTAACGCCAAAAAAACGAGTATTTGATGTAAATGTAGATAAATAGTTATTAAAGTTTCTAGAGTTAAAAAATTGTTACATTTATTTGGAAAATCGATTAATGCTGGATCCAGCTGGATTGAAAATGCTGCTGGATTGCAATCCCTAGTTAGACGCCTGTTATCTGAGCCAGGTTTTAGGCTATATTTTGTAAAGCTAGGTAACATAATTGTCAGTGACAATTTTACTGAAGCAAGTCGACAAAAACCGGGCGAGTAGAGGCTTCAACAAGTAAACGCGTTATACATAACGCTTTGCGCAATTTTGCGGAGTCGCATAAGAATTAATTCACTTCAAAATAGTTAAAAAACGATTATCACAGAATTGAGAACACAGAAAATTAATGAGTCCAGCAAGGAAGGCATAAACAAAATGAGAAGTGAAAAAAAATATTCTGCGGTTGCGTCGAAAACGAGACACCCTGTAGACGCGCGTGTGTTTAATGACGAGGTCCTGCTTCTCGTTTTGATCTCGTTGGTATTTTAGCCATGTAGACGGATTTAAATAATTTGGCGATGAGATAGTTGCTGGCCGTTAACAGGCCCTCCTTATCTGATCATCATGGCTATGTCGTAACCATGTATGTATGTGTGTTTGTATATTATGATCAACGTTTATATTATGTATAATGCAACGGACTGGTCCGATCGACTCACTAAAAATGCAACTACAATTTATTACTGTAGACGAAAAAATAATTATTGCTGACATCCACTACTCCTATTCCAACTGCACTAATGGGGAATGCTACTAATTTAGGGCAAAAATCACTTTTCAAAATTGTACATTTTTCGTTTTGGGGTCCCTGAATCCAAAAAAACATATTTTTTGGACCGAGCTGGGTAGAGTAGTGGTGACAGCACTAGACTCGCTTTCGGGAGGTACCGGGTTCGAATCCCGGCGGAGGCAGATGTGGCTGGAACTTTTTCCTACTGCCTCTCGCCGAGAAACGGTAATTCCTGTACCGGCCATCTTGATTGAGGTTTTCCATGGTTTCCCTCAATTAATTCCAGATAAATATCGAGATGGTTCCTTATTGAAATAAAAATTTGGGAGGATATTTAATATGCAAATATGAAGAGTTTTTGGGGGAAATCGACACATGCGCAGAAGATATATATACTATTATAATGTTTTTTGTATAAGGATGATATACTTTTTATAATGGTTTTTTATTATACAGCACAATCGCGATAATATGAATATGCACTCTTATAAACGACTCAGTAATATGAACATAATTTCTGTAGAGAATTTTTTTTTTTTTTTTTATAAATTTTTTGGCTTTATATTCAGCCACTAACTAAAAACCATAAAATAAAATAAAATACAAAATTTACATGCACATATAAAAACGGGGACACAAGAAGGATGGACCATCAGGATATAGGAAACAGGACAACGGAAGTGCCTCGGACCCAACCTGTAGAGAATTTAACGCTCTACAAAAAAAATTTAAACTTTATCCTCGGAAAACTTTTGAACCAGTAAACTTAGCGAAAAATCACAAGATACCTTTTTTGTAAAGCGTTAAATTCTCTACAAAAATAAGTATGTCTTACTTTTGTAGATTTATTTATCCCCAAGTTTTAAAATTTGAAAGAACAAAAGGAGTTTTCCACATGTTATTTTCCATAAGAAACTTTGGTTGGAATGAGGACCATTTTAGAGTTAATAATAAGAGCTCAAATTTTTAGAGAGTTTCTTTTTATCAATTTGGAAACGTTTGACCCCCTGGGAGCATAGAAACTTGACAATACCCCTGTTAAAGACCACCCTAATGTACATGTTTCTTGCGAACCTCGATAATATAAACATACCGCTAGTATGAACTCCTCAGGATTTTTTGTGTTCATGTTACCAACATTGTACTATATTTATTTTTCCAAGAAAGTTACGAAGTTTTCTAAGCTACATATTTTCGGAAATATTTTGTAAATAAAAAAAATGTCGGATGTCTTTTTAAGCTAGGCTCGAAAGTTAAACAGAGTTTAAGCCTAATATGTAAAACGGACCTTTAATCATGTCCTGATGATGCTCACATGAGTAGCAAAACTGATTGGAAAGCTTTGAACCGTCAAACGAAAGCTATATTTTTTTTATAACCGTAGTAACTCTTTTAGCAAGTTTGTATTTTAATGTCAGTAACTAGATTGCACCAATTCCGTAAATTGGGGCTGTTGAACAAAAAAAAATATCTTAACATTTTTATTGTTTAATTGTTTTATTAAGATTGCATGCCACGTAGCAGCTCTTAATAATATGTAAATACCTCAATCATCATCTGTGCGTTTGGATGAAGGACCTCCAAAAACAGGGCTGGAACAGGTCCACGACTCAGGGCCGGTTTTACAATGATAGTTTAAGGTCAGTTTAAAATAGGGTTCTGCTTTGATAGTAAACGAAGTGAATAATATATAATTCAAGGTCGACCGTCAAAAACTGCGATCTGTAAAGTTCGAACGTACGTTCGCAATTCGCGATTTTCAATTACAATATTCGACGACATTATTAACTCAAATCTGCACAGAAGAGCCAGCTTTATCGACGATTTCAACTTTGCCGATACGCGTAAAACATGGTGTCTCATGTTCGTTGCATACTGCGCGCGTAATTTCCGTAACAGAGAAATTTTACCTCACTTCATGATGTCTCATGTTCGTTGCATACTGCGCGCGCAACTTCCGTAACAGAGAAAATTTTACCTCACTTTATGGTGTCTCATTTTAGTTGCATGCTTTACGCGCGCAACTTCCGTAACAGAGAAAATTGTACCTCACTTCATGGCGTCTCATTTTCGTTGCATGCTTTACGCGCACAACTTTCGTAACAGAGAAAATTTTACCTCACTTCATGGCGTCTCATTTTCGTTGCATGCTGCGTGCGCAACTTCCGTAGCAGAGAAATTTTTATCCTCAATGCGCCAAAAAAAGTATAACTTCTAAAAATTGACGTAAGTGCCCCATTATGAAAGAGGAAAAATAAAAACGCAGCGCTACTGACATTTGCGCATCCCTGGGTGACCAACAATGCCACAAACTCGTGGTGAGTTCAGTTTTTAATTTGAGCAATCAAAACAATAATTAGGCGACGTTTTATGGTATATTGGACCGGGTCTCACAGACCTCAAGTATCTGTACAATGCTTAAATACATAATATACAGGTATTTTATAGATATATGACCAAAAGGCAAAACCGCGTATGTCAAAAGAATGAGTTCATTCATTTGATTAGTGATCTTATTTGTAACTGCAATGAAAAGAGACAGCACTGTTCGAGCGCCGAATAAAATTTATTTGTTTAATTACTAGCAATTAACAAAGAAATATATTTTTGAGTTGAAGTTGCTTGTAAATGTTTTCGGGTGAATTTTGACAACTCTTTCACTGAATTTATAGTACCTATAATTTTTTGGTCAAGTGACCAACTTTTAACTCTGATTTCGATGTTATTAAAATGAATTTGAAAGCTCAATCAAATGATAACAAAAAATAGGGCTCCATTGAACTCCAATAGATTAGATTAGATTATTTATTGTCAATTGGAAAATTACATTTCATCTGACATGTCAAAAATTGAACAAGTATGTAATACATTAAAATTTATAATTTAAAAAGTCATTAATTGAATAGAAACCTTCAGAAAGAAGGAATTCCTTTATTTTCTTTTTAAATGCATTTGAGGTAATAGTGAGGTCTTTGTAACTGTTAGGAAGTTCATTGTATAAAGTTGCCCCAAAGTTGCTAGGATTGTATTTAAAGATATTAATGTTAGCCCTTGAGATATCTAAATTGTTTTTAGTACGAGTATTATACTGATGAGAATTATTGATTTGCTGATAATTATATAAGTTTTTTCGCACCTCAATTAGCCCTAGGCTCCTTCCCTCTCAAAGATCATCGATGTCGCCAACATCACCTAGTGACTTCAATTGCTTTCGCGTCGTTACGTGGGCGAACGACTTAAGAATCCATTTGAAATGTTGAAGATACAGAAAGTGACGAACAATTCGACATACGCGCTTTTGCCATTCGGTCGCAGATATCGTGTTGATAATAATAAACGATCGACTATTAAATTTGTCTTCAATTTTTAGTGTTGTAATTTGATACAGCGTGTAGTTGTTGACCACAATAGGACATTCTCTGTGCTATGAGATTATTTTCATTCTGTTTGTTTTTATTGTACATGTTAAATAGATGTCTGTCTGTACTTACGAGATGGTTCATTGATCTTAGCCAATTGGTGCCCAACGCAATCAAATTAAGACCCAAAGTCGAGAAACATATATTTATTACGGTTTCCAATGGCCAAGGCTTTTTACAAAAAGCATTTTACTACTGTTTTTATTAGCTAAATTTTGTTTGTTGCTTAAAAATTTCAAAAAACACATTTATTAGTGTATTTGCCATATGGCAACATACACTATTGGCGTCGGTCGGATGGCGGGACCTAGGGGTCGGACCAAACTTTTCTCGACGTTTCATAACCTCCTAAACACTTTGGCGCCATTTTTAAAAATGTTTATATATATATATATATATATATATATATACATATGTGCGCGGGCAATAACTTTCGAAGGAGTTAATTGATTTCAACTAGATTTGGTCCACGTGTTGAAATCCACCACCCCAAGAAGCCTATTTAAAATGGGCCCAATCTGGCCTTTTTAAGGGTAGTTTTTAGGGGTTGCAAAATGTTTTTGGGCCCCAAAATACCTAAAAAATTCTCCAAATCGTTTCAAAATTGAAATTTAACCCTCTGGTAGTAATTAAAAAGTGTCCCAGGACCGGACTTACAAATTTTATGAAAACACTAGTTTGCAGATAGTGAATTATTTACTGAAAGTTGTATATAATTTGGTATAGAGATTCGATTGATTATATTATTGCAATTAAGAAAAAAAAATATTTTAAGGGGTGTATTAAGGAGTCAGATTTTTTATTTTGCCCAAAAACCAACTTAAGTTCGCTTAATAGAGCCACACTACCTGTATAAGCAAATACACTATATTGTCGGCAGGGTTTTGGCACTGCGACCCGGGTTTTTTGTTTTAAAAATTCCATAAAAATATTTTTCAAAATGTATCTACATGAGATGACATTTTAAATTACGGGAAGTCTATAAAGTTTTTTTACAAAAGTGAGTAAAACATACTGAGTTTAGCTTATTCAACAATTTTTTTCTTCTGTACTGTGCTATTTCCAAAGAGAAATTATAGATTTTCTCCTCTGGGATAGAGTCATAGAGACAGGGGGAAGTCTTCTAAAATATGTGTTAACTTCTATATTACGCGTAAAAGAAAGATGCTATTTTGAATATTTAAACTTCGATTGCACCTGACGGGGACAGGCTTAACAACTAGTATAAAATTAAAAAAAACCCGGGTCGCAGTGCCAAAACCCTGCCGACAATATAGTGTATTTGCTGATACAGGCAGTGTGGCTTTATTATGCGAACTTAAGTTGGTTTTTGGGTAAAAAAAAATTGTACTCCTTAATACACCCCTTAAAATATTTTTTTTTCTTAATTGCAATAATATAATCAATCGAATCTCTATACCAAATTATATACAACTTTCAGTAAATAATTCACTATCTGCAAACTAGTGTTTTCATAAAATTTGTAAGTCCGGTCCTGTCGGGCCGATTTTATTAAAATTTTAGGGACACTTTTTAATTACTACCGGAGGGTTAAATTTCAATTTTGAAACGATTCGGAGAATTTTTTCGGTATTTTGGGCCCCAAAAACATTTTCAACCCCTAAAAACTACCCTTAAAATGGCCCGATTGGGCCCATTTTAAATAGGCTTCGTGCGGTGATAGATTCCAACATGTGTGCCAAATTTAGTTAAAATAAATTAACTTCTTCCAAAGTTATAGCCCGCACACATATATACCTATATATATATATATATATATATATATATATATATATATATATATATATATATATATATATATATATATATATATATATAAATATAAATATATATATATATATATATATATATATACATATACATATATATATATAAACATTTTTAAAAATGGTGGCAAAGTGTTTAGGAGGTTATGAAACGTCGAGAAATTTTGGTCCGATCCCTAGGTCCCGCCATCCGACCGACGCCAATAGTGTATGTTGCCATATGGCAAATACACTAAAAAAAAAATGATTCGCAAGAGTAAGTTTATATTATTCTTGCATATAAAGAAGTTTCACTTCGGTCGTGTGTTTAAGTGTAGTATATCTACCGTGTGGTTCTATAAGAACACGCATTTTTTTTTAATAAAAACGTCATATAAATAACGCAATATACTCGAAATATTTTGATGAATGTAAATGTCGGATTTTGGATACAAATGGGTTAACGGAGATTATTTTTATGTAAATGCGTGTAAAAACAACAATAGACAGGTATTTATTGATTTGTGAATAGAATTGATATACAATTTAGCTGCGGGTTCTTAGTTAAAACGGCCCCAAGGAGATGTTCTCTCTAACTGGGCGTAATAATAATAGTTGCTTCTTACATATCTCTTGGGCAAAACGCTACAGCGCTTATGTAAAACTTATTGCAATTTTTCCTGGACATTAATTTTAAGATTATGACTTATTTTTCGCCATTAGAGAAAAAAATAATCTCCAAAATGGCGCATCAAACATTAATTTTGATACAGTATATTAAGGCTGTCGGAACGCTCTGAATTTAAGCCAAAAATAGATCTTCGGCTGTAAACTGATTGTAGACTTATTCGTCAACATTCTGCAAAAATTCTTTCTCTATAAAGAAGATAAAGAACAAATGGTCTCTATTGGACTACTTTTGTAATTTATGTACGATTTACTAGAAAAAGGTTGGCATTAATTGTGCTAAAAAAACACACGTTTTCAATGTCACACTACGACCTAATTCGTACTTATTTCACAAAACTGTTCCATCACAAACCTATAGTGGCTCTTCCTTTTTCGGAAAAGTTTTTTAAATCTTCAAAATATTTCCAAAAATTAGAGTAATCAATTGACAGCGGCGCCCTCGCAATAGCATCTTTTAGCCTCGTAGTGTGGCACCAGCCAAAAATTGAAACGTGCGGATGATTTGAGCAAGACAGAGCTAAAAAAGGTCACACCCACAATATGTCTTTTGCCTATCTCGCCTCTTACCGCTGGGTCTCAGCACAAACTGTATTAAGGGAAATATTTCATACCGACAAAAAACATCTTTGAGAAATAATATATACCGATTCATTATACAGCTTTATTTGTGGGACTCACAAAAAGGGCCACTTAAAATTATCAAATGGATCCCTTGGTGATCCGCGGATTATAGATTTACCGTCGCTTGAGTTAGATGATTCAATTAATTATCATTATAATCTTATTTTACATAACCACTTTTGCAAATTAGCCTCAGATATGTACGTTATTTAGAATTGATTTCGCATATCTCGTGAAACACGCCACAATGTCAATTCGACAAATGGAAAAATTTGATTAATAGGCGGACTCCCGTAATTATGGATGAATTGATGCCAATTTATTGATCGATTTGGCAGTCGCAATTTTTCGATGAATATTTTTTTTCAATTCAAAACTTACACTTCAGACAACGTTGACTCACAACTATATACAGTGGAATCCGTTTATAATGACATCGAAGGGAATTGACAAACACGTCATACTAAGCGGACGTCATACAAAGCATTTTTGTGAAAAAAAAACTTTCTTTTTTTAGGTATTCCTTTGTTTCGCGTGATTTTAAACTACTGAATTAACGCTTGATCAACATTTTCTTGCGCGATTTTCGAAGCCTCTTCGGTTTCAAAACATTTGAATTGAATGATCGCTTAATCCGGTTCTTGTTTTTGAAAATCATTGAGATTGTCGAATGACCCACGCCCAATTCCTCTGCGAGAGATGAGCTTGATTCTCCATTTTCTAATCTGCATATTATTCACCTTTCTCCTCAATCGTAAATGCTTTACGACGTTGAGATGACATTTTTTACATAGGATATCACTAAAAACAATGCGTGACGTTCAACTATCAATTACTCACTGAGATTAAAAACAAAAACAAGCCACGTGCCGAACGTCGTCGGGAATCAACGAACATTGCCGAAGGTGTAAAGAATCATGTCGGTCACTATAGACGGACAAAATTTATTAAAAATGGGTCATAATAAGCGACATGTCACTGTAAGCGAAGTCATTATATCCGACTTTGTTACAAAGAATTTTATATGAAAACCAAACCTCGTTGTGTAATTACGTCATAATAGGCGGTTGGTCAATATAGGCGGAGTCATAATAAACGGATTCTACTGTACCTACTTATATTAGTCGGAGAGCTCATGACATCCGTTTCATGAAGTGTTTGATTCAGGTGGAAATTTTATACAATAGTATATATTTAAGTAAGATGTATAGGTAAATGAGTGTTTGCTTGGCCTACTCGGGTACGCCTGGTACTACGCATACAGGAAAGGTGTAAAAAATATGTGCCAAAAAAAGGATTTGATTCAAAATCCACCAAGTACTATTCGAAAGTTAAGTTAATTTTAAATAAATAAATGAGGCAGACACTTTTGGAGGGGTTAACATTAAACCAAAATACCATAAAGTTGAATTTTCAAAAATGAAAAAATAAGCGATTGATTCACACTGCAATTTTTATAGCAACTTCATCTACACTAATATTATAAAGAGGATAGATTTGTATGTATGTAATGAATAAACTCAAAAACTACTGTGCCGATTTAAAAAATTCTTTCACCATTAGAAAGCTACATTCACCCTGAGTAATATAGGCTATATTTATTGCTAGAAAATATTGGGTGTTTTTAGATTATACCGGGTGTTTATAGATTATACCGGGTGTTTTTAGATTATACCGGGCGTACTTATAGATTATACCGGGTGTTTTTAGATTATACCGGGTGTTTTTAGATTATATAAAACGCGTTACGAAAAACGTCTTATACGAAAGGGACTTCGTTCCAAACGCGTGTCCCGCGACACGTTTCAAGTTTTTTTTTTAATTTATTTTTGGGAAATAAGATTTTTCTTCGATTTTTGAACATTTACCTACAAATAAAAGCGATTGAATTCGCGCAAATTCAATACACATTGAGAATTCAAGGCTATTTTTGGGAAAGTGTTTTAAATCGTGCTTTCAGTTCACAGTGTCGTTCTCAGAGAGATTCGACTGTATATAAATAACCAATAATAACTGTTGCTTGTTATAGGTGCAATTGCGTTTTAATAATGTCTAATGACTTTACAACCTTGTCAATAGCTCGATATGCTTCAAAAGACAACGTGCACAACACACCAGTGGTTCTCAAACAGCCACGCTACGAAACATACATGAAGAAATTATCTATATTAGCTGTTTTTGTGTGTTTTTTTGGGTTTATTGTACATTATAGACGCTCGACACCTTAGGCCATTTGCGTCTTAGATTTTATCAAATATTATTCAACCGTCGAGTATTCAAAAAATATTCTTAAATTTCGTGGAACTATTAATACGTTCGACTATCGCTTATATAGAGGTACTGCAGGCAAGTAGTAGTCTCAGTTATAGAGGTCCATGAGTGAAAAACGTCTTTCGCTTATGGAGGTTTCTGTTTCTCACTTATAAGAGGTTTTATAGAGGGTTACAAAGACGGTATCTGGGCAATTACTCTCACTTAGAGAGTTTTCTCGCTTACTCAGTTCTCAATCACACAGATTTGACTGTGATTTCCAAAGTGTGCGCCCCGGCTCCCCGGGGTGCCACGGTGTCGTCAAAAGGGCGCCGCGAAATATTGGCGCCTTAGGGCGTTGCAGCTGTTTTAATGGGGCGCCGTAAAAAAGTTTGATTATTTATTAAATAAAGCTGCAGATAACATTGGAGGTATAAGATATATCAATGAGTTTCTGAATTAGAAAAAAAGAAAAACTATCCGTAACATAAGGTTTACCATGAGATAACCAATGTTCTGACTTAGGGCGCCGCGGAAAAAAAACTTATAGTTTATGGGCGCCGGAAACCGAAAAAAGTTGGGAACCCCTGACATAGTCTAAGGTCGATCGCAATTTTAACGTCATGTTATTCGAACGAAACGAACAGTTTGTACGGAACTTATGGCAACAGTTTGACGCGCGCTGAGACACGAACATGACACATAACACCAATTATAGAATTTTAATTAAATACATTTACAATTCATATTTTATATCATACCTTAATGTTCCCCTTCATCCATGCGTGACCTGTACAGGGTCGGTCACAATTGACAGCTCTTTCATATTTTGCGCATCTACTTCGCTGGACGGCCGATAAAAATCTGAAACAAAAAAGAAATTATTAATATTATAAATTTACAGCTAATACAAAACATCAAACTAACAAGTGACATTGTCTGAATAATGAATTTTTAGTGTATTTGCAATATATGACACATACACTATTGGCATCGGTCGGATGGCGGGACCTAGGGGTCGACAAAAATTTCTCGACGTGTCATAGTCTCCTGAACAGTTTAACACTATTTTAGAAAATGAAAGCTGATCGACCTGTGGTCCAATCCTAAAACTTCCCGCTATTTGTATTACGTAAAATGCACTCACTAACATTTTGAAAATCTCTAATTTCAATGAAAAATCATATTTAATCTTTGATGTTAATGCTTCAAAATAAACTAGAAGTATGTACCATTCTTCCCATAGGACTTTTAGCCAAGTTTTTATACGGTTTATTTGATCTAAGTAAACGATTTAAAATCAGATAAAAACGAGAAAAGTTTTACACAAATGTTTGTACAGAAAAAAAAATAAATTTGGAAAAAAATTGTTGAGCAAGCAAAAAATGGTCAGTATTTTTACCATAAGTTTGTGAAGAAAAAACTACAAAATGTTAATTTGCCTTCCCGTAATTTGAAATCTCGTGGCGCGTTGTAAACAAGATTACATTTTTTATTCATTTTATTTATTTCTGTAAATTATAGATGGTCCACAACTTAGGTCATGAGCGTCTTGATTTCATCAAATAACATAAATCGCTTAAAACTAATCGACATTATAAAAACATCCATGACCAAAGGTAGGACTCGAACCCACGACAGGTCGAGAATCCTTTTTTTTAAATTCAATTTTTAAGGCAAAAATATACGTTTTTTGAAATTTTTAGGCAGCAAGTCAAATTTCGTGAAGCTTAATAAAAACAGTAATAAAATGAAAGATGTTTTAATTTCTACAAGCTGCAGAACGTTTGCTATTTAATTGTTAAACATTCATTGTTGCAATGCTAAATCAGAAAAATTTATTTTTATCCACCAACACCGTCTGGACTCAAACCAGAATCTTTCCACTTTCGCGGCGGAATGAGTTGTCAGTTACACTACCTACGGTGCGATATCTAAACAATCAATTCTTCATAATATAGCAATTGTAACATAAAATCCACTACATGCGAGAGCTGATTATTTTAGCTAGGTACTGCTAGACATGAATCGTCTCTATAGCGAGAGTTATGAATGTATAGGTAAATTTCCATTTTTTTTTACTAATCCAACCTAGGTACATCAAAGATGTAATTCAAAGGTAGATAAAGAGGCTGGGCCATGCCCATACCTATGTATATCATATGGAAATTTTTAACTACGAAATACTTCCGTAAGGTTTTAATATAAGATATTTTAATTTCTACAAGCTGCAGAACGTTTGCTATTTAACTCTCGCTATAGAGACGATTCATGTCTAGCAGTACCTAGCTAAAATAATCAGCTCTCGCATGTAGTGGATTTTATGTTACAATTGCTTTATTATGAAGAATTGATTGTTTAGATATCGCACCGTAGAGTAACTTACAACTCATTCCGCCGCGAAAGTGGAAAGATTCTGGTTTGAGTCCAGACGGTGTTGGTGGATAAAAATAAATTTTTCTGATTTAGCATTGTAACAATGAATGTTTAACAGTAATAAAATGAATTTAGCGACCGCAGTTCGAAATTTCCCGAGAGCATATTTTACGAATTGAATCACCTTAACGGTAACATATAGATATAGTCGCCTGCAGTCGTGGCCTCTAGAGAAAGAAGATTTACAAATCGTTAAGAGAAACTCAATTACAGCAATTACGGTTTTATTGTATAAACGTATTATGAACAGAAAAAAATGGCCAAGTGGATCGTTAAACTGTTTTCGTTCGGCGGATAAATTTATGACTTCGTCTGATGAAGGATGCGGCGAAACGTTCGACAGCTCAACTTACAATCGTTTTGAACTCAGTGACTACGATGCCGAAAATCAAACATATTTATTATGTAATTACCTATAATAATAATAATGCGTTTAACGTCCGTTTCTCGACTTTATGTCATAACAGACGCCATTCGCACCATTACTATTTTCCATTTACAACCTCCCGTTATTTTCTGCATTTTTTTTAAAACTTAAACTTATATTTACTATATTCATATCCATATTACTAAATGACAGTTAATATTCATAGGTATATTTTCACAACTCTTGACTTGTAAAAATGATATTTATTTATTTATTTTTTTTGTGTTCTCGTTACAGTACCTGAAGAAGTCTCGAGAGAGACGAAACGTTGTACGAAAATATTAAAGAATTATTTTTAAATAATACAAGTCTTGTCAATCCAAATACCTATGAATATTAACAGTCTTAAACTTATATAATAGCAATGGGCGAATGAAGGAATTATAGGAAATTAGGATAAGGTAGGTAATTTTTGAACTAGGAGTTTGATAGGTAATCGACCACGGCCTCAAATAAGGAACCATCTCGATATTTATCTGGAATTAATTGAGGGAAACCATGGAAAACCTTAATCAAGATGGCCGGTACAGGGATTAGCGTTTCTCGGCGAGAGGCAGTAGGAAAAAGTCCCAGCCACATCTGCCCCCGCCGGGATTCGAACCCGGACCTCTCGAATGCGAGTCTAGTGCTGTACCACTACTCTACCCAGCTCGGTTGTTATTACCTATACAAATTAAAAAATGAGGGGTTTTTTTAAGAGCAGTGGCGTGTAGCTAAAAAGTAATGAAATAATAATGTGACATTATGTTACTAAGTGTCATTCGTAGAAATTAACATTTCAAAAAAAGTGTTTTTACGCGTTTACCCATCCCTAGATACATTATCAAGAAGCAATTAAATAAAGCTTCGGTAATTAGTTATTGGCATTGTAATGAGCGCCAATATATGAACAGTACACTTCACCAAGCAGTATCTGATACTAGTTGAGTAACGATTACTATAATGGGATAACAGCAGTCAGCAATTAGTATTTCGATAGGCTGGCGTAGTGATTGTTGGATTTCTAGTGAGAGTCAATCAAACGGTGACAAGTGATTTATTTCAAATATTTTCCTGATTTCCTGATACAAAAATATCGATACGCACAACCGTACATGACTTGCATGTTCCAAAACCACTTTTTCAACTTCGAAACTATTTGGTCACAACAATTTTATTATTTAACATTTCGAGAAAGAACAGTGTGGTGTAGTGGTCAGCGTACTGGCTTCTGAACCAGATGTCGTGGGTTCGAATCATGGATGTTTTGTGACGTTGATTAATGTTACTGGTCAAAGTACCTTATGGTATGTTAAGGCTGTCGAAACGCTCTGAATTTAAGCCAAAAATAGAGCTTCGTCAACATTCTGGAAAAATTCTTTCTCTATAAGGAAGATGAAAGACAAATCTAGGTCTCTAATGGACTATTTTGGTAATTTATGTACGATTTACTAGAAAAAAGTTGGCATTAACTGTGCCAAAAAAACACACGTTTTCAATGTCATACTACGACCTTATTCGTACTTATTTCACAAAACTGTTCCATCACAAACCTAAAGTGACTCTTCCTTTTTCGAAAAAGTTTGTTGTCTTCAAAATATTTCCAAAAATTAGAGTAATCAATTGACAGCGGCGCCCTTGCTGAAATTTTCAGAGAATCATTTTTTCAACGTAAACAACCATTTTAAAGGTTAGCATGTGACAATTTCCAACTTGTCAAAATAAGGGCCAGTCTATTAGACTGGCCCTTATTTGTATAATCCAATTTTTTTTTCAAAGTTTTTGAGTTGCTACCCCCTGAAATGGTTCTATATATTGAAAAAATGATTAGTTTAAAATTTCAGCACAATTTATACAGTTTAACCCGTGCCGAAAACGCAGAGAGCTTTGAAAATACGTTACGTAGAAAGCAAATTCCGAAACTACTTAACTTTGTGCTTAGGGTATAAAATATTAACTTTTCCTATGGATCTGGACAAATCAATTCTCCTCTTAAACACATCTTAGAACTTCTTTAAGATAGAAATTGGTTGGTGTTAAGTCATAGACAAAGTTACGCACTCGGACTACGGAACGTAATAACCGTTACAGTGTTTTCGGCACGGGTTAATTTTAATCATTCGAGCTGAAATTTTCAGAGAATCATTTTTTCAATGTAAAGAGCCCTTTTAAAGGTTAGCATGTGACAATTTCCAACTTGTTAAAATAAGGGCCAATCTATTAGACTGACCCTTATTTGTATAAGCCATTTTTTTTCAAATTTTTTGAGTTGCTACCCCCTGAAATGATAATCTTGGAAGATTTGGGTTCGTGTCCCGCCAGGGACATTGTTTGAATAGTAAACTTTTCTAATATCGCATCATAATTGCAACAATGGGTGTTTCATAATATTAATATTTTAGCAAACTATTAGTTAATAATTATCTATAGCCATAAAATATGACAATCATAATCACAAAATTCTCAACGTGTACTGAGTTTGCACGAATTCAATCGATTTTAATTGTAAATGTTCAAAAATCAAAATTGCCAAAAAAACAGAAAAATTTTTTTTTATCCGATCGCTACCAAACTTCACAAGATCACCCGCTGAGCTAATCTAAATATTGCCTCAAAATTTCATCAAAATCGGTCCAGCCAATTTGAAATCCATACATAAAACAAAACTATAGTTATTAGGAAATCATAATTTTAGGTAGTAATAAATCATTTTTAACAATTCTCGTTATTTCCATCCTGCGAAAGAAAGGCCCTCTTTTCTTAACAATGGGAATTACAACTTCCTTCCATTTTCTCTTGTCTATCAATTATATCGTTAAATAAATAAAACAAAAGAGGGGGACCGTTTGTTTAAATCACTTCACTTCACACCTAATCTTTTTAAAAATATCTACAGAAGCCATCGAGGCTACTCAACTGGAATACTAATCGATAGATGATGAGAATTTTGGTTAGATTACACCTAATGGAAAGTTTAGACGGGTGGAATTAAGAAACAATGAAACAGCTTTTAATGCTAATAGTTGGGGAGCTGGTGATGATTTTACTCATAGTATTTCCTCAAATCTGAGTTTTTGTGAGTTCATTGAGGACACTATCCTGAACATAAAAACCACAGTCTGGCAGCTGAGACGAAAATTCCTAAACCATTCTATTAGATAGGAATCATTTGTTTCGTACTCGAAGGACCATTTTACTATGTACTAGCGGTCCAGTCCGGCTTCGCCCGGGTGTAAATGTAATATATAAGATATAAAAGATGAGAATCATTATCATTAAATTCTCAACGTGTATTGAATTTGCGCGAATTCAATCGCTTTTATTTGTGAATGTTCAAAAATCGAAGAAAAATCTTATTTCCCAAAAAGACATCCGGTATAATCTAAAAACACCCGGTATAATCTATAAACACCCGGTATAATCTAAAAACACCCAATATTTTCTAGCAATAAATATAGCCTATGTTACTCAGGGTGAATGTAGCTTTCTAATGGTGACAATTTTTTAAATCGTCACAGTAGTTTTTGAGTTTATTCATTACAAACATACACACAAAAATCTTTCCTCTTTATAATATTAGTGTAGATTACTAGGCTGTAATTTTAATTTAGATGAGATATTTTGAACGAAAATACTCGTACTGTTGTATTAGGTAGGAAGCTTTTGTTTCATACCGAAGGATCATTTAATATGCATTACTTTGTAATCTTAATTTAGAGATGGGATATTTCGAGTGAAAAGTGTCGAATTATTGTATTAGGTAGCAAGTTAGTGACGATTTTACTCATAGTATGTCGGTCTGTATACTTGAAGTTATACTTCTTTGGCGTGATTAAAAACTAATTTTTAATATACATAAAAATATAATTTATTGAAAACATTTTAAGAAAAACCCGTGCAAAAAAGAACCTCAGATATTTGAATACCCTTTCAAAATTTCATTTTAATTTTAACTGTTTTCTGCTGGATGACACTTAAAATCACTATTGATTATTTTCTAAATCATATATATTAATACGTTAAGGTTAAGATGTTTGCCTCCCTTTTTCGAAAAAACCACACAATTGCTCCACATAAATTTTATATCATTTTATAGACAATTGCTTGCTCTACCGACATCAACAACTAAAAAATGTATTGCTTTTGTTTTTGTAAATTTATTAATAAATTATTAAAATTATATATATATAGATATACATTCAGACACAAGACAGCAATGCTGCCATCTGATGGTTCTAACTTTGAAACAACGTCAACATGATTGACGGTCGGTAAATTTTTTTTGTTTAATTTTTAATCAAAATTCACGTATAAATACTTCTCGTATGGCGGCGCTTCAGCTCAACGTTTTCGATACTTGTGCCTCTATATGAAAGTTTTAGAAAAATATTTTCTTGAACCGTCATTGAGCTTCGTAATGTAATACAACAAAAAGAAGGAAGTTATAAAGAGTGTGAGAAATTAGAAACGAATTTTAGTGCGAAATATTCGCACAGGTACCGCTATTTTAAATATATTTAAATAATCGAGACATAAAGGCAGATACGTAATTTGCTACGATTTTTGAAACAATTTGGTATTCACTTAAGTTACGAGCGTTCAACTGCTCTAACGCCACAAATTACAATGAGATTGATTGTCCTTGTCGCATACCAATAGCTTTTGTTTCTTGCGCAAAGCGCATGCGTGAAGGAGTTAAACGACATCGCTGAAATATTAAATAAATTAATGCGAATAATGCAACGTATATCATCGTATTTACTGAAATATAGTCATCAAAACAGATCAAGTAGGTAGGTTTTGATTCAACGTGAATTAACACTCTACAATCTACATTGACACAGCTAGATATTGTATAAGAAACGTCTCAAGCTACCTTTCAAATATGTCTGGGTTACTGGACTGTCACAATGTGAATTATATTTTTCTTAAAACTTTAACACCCTGTAGCTCAAAAATTAAGGGGTTTGGGACATACATTGATATTAACTTTTCTTCTTAAAACCACCCAAGGATTCACACCCTTAATTATCGGCACTCAAATAATAAACACCCTGTATATTATGTATAATATATGTACGATAACTCTGGACAAACTTATTTGAAATTTCGTCCTCTTGTTGGAATCCATCACCGCACGAAGTGTATTTAAAATGGGCCTAATCAGACCAATTTAAGGCTGTCGGAACGCTCTGAATTTAAGCCAAAAATAGGGCTTCGCCAAATAGCTAATTGTAGACTTATTAGTCAACATTTTGCAAAAATGCATTCTATATAACGAAGATAAAAGACGAATCTAGGTCTCTAATGGACTACCTTTGCAATTTATGTACGAATTACTAGAAAAAAGTTGGCATTAATTATGCCAAAGAACACACGTTTTCAATGTCACACTACGACCTTATTCGTACTATTTCACAAAATTGTTCCATCACAAACCTAAAGTGACTCTTCCTTTTTCGGAAGATTTTTTTAAATCTTCAAAATACTTTCAAAATTTAGAGTAATCAACTGACAGCGGCACCCTTGCAATAACATTATTTAGCATCGTAGTGTAGCTTAAATTCAGAGCGTTCCGACAGCCTTAAGGGGTGTATTTAAGGATTAAAAATTGTTTTGGGGTTCAAAAACACCGAAATTAGTCTCGGAATTGACACAAAATGGAAATTTAACCTTTTATTGTTCAATTTGTGCCAAAAAACACACGCTTTCAATGTCACACTACGACCTTATTCGTACTTATTTCACAAAATTCTTCCATCACAAACCCTAAAATGACTCTTCCTTTTTCGGAAAAGTTTTTTTAAATCTTCAAAACTTTTCCAAAATTTAGAGTAATCAATTGACAGCGGCACCCTTGCAACAACATTTTTTGGCCCGTAGTGTGGCTTAAATTCAGAGCGTTCCGACAGCCTTAAGGGGTGTATTTAGGAATTAAAAATTATTTTGGGGTCCAAAAACAGCGAAAATAGTCTCGGAATTGACACCAAATGAAAATTTAACCTTTTATTGTTCAATTTGTGCCAGAAAACACACGTGTTCAATGTCACACTACGACCTTATTCGTATTTATTTCACAAAATTGTTCCGTCACAAACCCTAAAGTGACTCTTCCTTTTTCGGAAGAGTTTTTTAAATCTTCAAAATATTTCCAAAATTTAGAGTAATCAACTGACAAAATGAAAATTTAACCTTTTATTGTTCAAAAAGGTGCTCCTAAAATGGACTTCTTCTAGATACGGTATCCTAACCTTACATTTTCTTACTATAGGCAGTCGAAGTGAACGGATGACGATATGCAAGGGTCTCCTCTAATAGACTGAGATACGTGCACAGGAAAGATCCATCAACTGTCATGACAACAAAATGACAGACGCAACACGTAGTTTACATAAAGACGTTTGCATTTTTTAATAACAATTATTGTTAATTTATGATCATGGTCGTCCATTGTTGTGTTCTGTTTAACGACCGACCTGTCGGTTGAATTCGAATAAGGACCCCACATCGACGTCGACGGAACGCGGAGCATCGCGACGACGAATGGGGGGCACTCTGGGCCCTGGCCGGCCGCTCACTGGAATGTTCTATTATTTAGTTTTTAATGCTTTTGTGACCGGAATGACAGATGAGCAACGGCCAACGAATTAAAATAATAATTTTATTATGGACGACGTGCGCTCGTGCGCTGTTGTCAAATCATTTAAATATTCCGGTCCGCAATGCTTTGTGTTTTTTGGAACTATAAAAATTACAAATTGCCTTGAAAACGAAATAAACGGTGTTTATTGGAAATGCGTATATTGAATGCGAATCATGGTCTAATTTGAGTTGCCAAATCGAAAAGCAAGATTTTTGGGACGTGGCGACGGTTGAAAATTGGATTATTAAAAATATTTGAGGTGATTTTTTATTATTCGGTTATAAAGTAAAATAAAATATAATTAATTTTCACGTTTCTTTTTTTTTAATCATTAAACTTTAGTTTTAGTTAATATTGGATGGTGTTATCGTTCCTTTTATGTGACTTAAATCGGTATATATGTTGTAGGATAATTGAAATAATCGGATCTTCGCGAAAATTCTAGGACGATTGCAAAAAACCGGGGAATAGAGATGTTGACTATTTTTGGGAAAGTGTTTTAAATCGTGCATAAGTACCTAATATAGCCACAAATATTTATTATTTTTATTTAAATACAACTCAAGTCTTAAAAATCATGTATTTTAAATCCCGTTTCAAATTTCGGTTCAAAACGCCAATACTAGTCGCGTGACGTTACCTAGTCATACCAAAGGAGGCTCAAGAGTTTACACAGGAGCTACCATTCTATAGATGCGGTCACAAAGTAGGAGGCTGTGCTCATAAACGCTAGTAAACTAATGAGGTTATGAACAAAAATATCGTAATTCTTGTTATAAAAGATGAATTCTAAGTTTTCGAACTATTAGCCTTAATATATACACTTTCCATAACGTTAAAACTCCTTGCAGTCTTTTCGAATAAATTACACACTAATAATAATAATAATAATAATAAAAGTTTTATTTCAAAATAAATTTACAATTATGTACATATAAGATTTGTTGCAGCGCTCCATCAATTGCCAGCTGCTTATAAAAGAAAATTAACTAATTTGATTCTAATCTTTTTAAAATTTTGGGAAAAAGTTTATACTAAAAAAAACCCAAACAAATAAATTACACACTAAATATTAATCAAACAATGAAGTTTTTTTGACAGCGGCTGACTCTATGACGTCATGCGCTCTGATTGGTGTCTGTTGTCACGTGACTTGAGAGTGATTTTATTAGGTTTTATTTATTAAATATTAATTAAATTCCTTAAAAATAAGGAAAAATATAGTGTTTTTTAGTATTTCTATCATAGAAACTAACACTTTTCGTTAAAATTATGTTGTTATTTGAACACAGTCACCATCCCTATTGGAATCCGGTTTTTCGCAAATATCGTAGGATTTCGCGAAAATCCGATTTTTTTAATTATCCTACGACATACAGTGTGTGTCACTTTACATGAGGACACCTAAATTACTTTTTCATTTCAAAAGCAATCATAATAAAATTTTCACCAGTTATGCAGGCCATTAAGATACATCTTTTTTGTAGGAACAAAATTTTTCAAAAGTCAAAATCTAGCCAACTACGATTAAAATAAAAAGTAGGTTTTCAAGTAGACTCACATGTACGATCAAGATAGAGCAAAATTTTATTAGAAAAAGTTTTTCAGAATCACAAAAAACTCCTAAGTATGAAGTTTCGTCAAAAAAATTCATTTTTTAAATTTCTCAAAATATGAACGCAATCTGCAATTTCAGTATTACGCGATTTCTAAAAAGTTTAACCACTACAACATTATTATTATACAACAGTTGATCCAAATTGATTCAAGTGTTGATAGAAGTTCAAAGGCAAGACGAAGTGTCATTGATGCAATATTTTTCTATCGACAACAGCTTGCTGAACGAAACAGAAAAAGGCAAACGACATTAGATGACTTCTTCACAAAAAACAAAATATGTCAAATGAGGAACCTTCCTCATCATAAACTAAATTTTTACTCGAACTTTTATTTGATTTTCATAAATGTTTTATGAACAAAAATTGATATTAGCCATAAATAAATCTATAATAAATGTGATACGTATTAAGATGACCACGTTTAGCGTTGTTTCGTATAGCGCAGGAACTTATCGGAACGTATCTCTCGCGTTAAGCGGGGTTTTACTGTACTCCTCTTAGAAAATATTTGCACAGAATTTGAAATTTAGCTTTGAGAGGTCATTCTAAACTAAAAAGCAACAGTAAGAAATGTTAGGTTATGTATATATGCATGTGTATTGTGTAATTTGGCAATGTTTGAGAGACAGATTGAAGATTATAGATGCTCCATAACTGAGGTCATTAACGTCACTGTTCTTTAGCAGAAATTCTGGCAACAAGGCAATGGGCGCGTGTTCGAATACCAGTAGCTAATAAATGTCACAACTGAATTTGTTTTATTGCCTAAAAACAACAATATACCAGTTATGACTAAAATAATTCTGTATAGGTACAACAATAGTAAAACATTATGTTCATTTCGTCGTATCTGTAGACGAAAGACGAAAGAGGTTATGTCGAATTTTTCGGTTATTTGATTTATACTGTGATTATGTTGACTCTTTTTTGGTCCAGAAGTATCTTAAGGTCAATAACCATTACAGTACAATCTCGGTAACATGAACACAAAAAATCCTGAGGAGTTCATACTAGCGGTATGTTTATATTATCGAGGTTCGCAAGACACATGTACATTAGGGTGGTCCTTAACAGGGGTATTGTCAAATTTCTATGCTCCCAGGGGGTCAAACGTTTCCAAATTGATAAAAAGAAATTCTCTAAAAATTTGAGCTCTTAATATTAACTCTAAGATAGTTCTCATTCCAACCAAAGTTTCTTATGGAAAATAACGTGTGGAAAACTCCTTTTGTTCTTCCAAATTTTAAAACTTGAGGACAAATGAATCTACAAAAATGAGACATACATACTTTTGTAGAGAATTTAACGCTTCACAAAAAAGGTATCTTGTGATTTTTCGCTAAGTTTACTATAGTTCAAAAGTTTTCAGAGGATAAAGTTTAAACTTTTTTTTGTAGAGCGTTAAATTCTCTACAAAAATTATGTTCATATTACTGAGTCGTTCATAAGATTGCATATTCATATTATCGCGATTGTACTGTACTTCAATTATTTTTAATAGTACTGTAATTTTAGTATTCTAAGTTAATCGTAATGTTATAATAATAATTACTGTATGCATTTAATTACTGTGTAAATTTGGAAAAGACGTAAATTTTAAATAACAATTTTTCTTTATACCCGATCGAAAATATATACTTTCGGCTTCGATTTTAAGGCAGAAAGCCTAACATTTATGCACTGCTGGCATTACTCGCAGCATCTAAAATCCGCCATTAAGATTTTTTTTACGTCACCTATTTTTGCCGAGACAAATCCACCGATACCTTAATTTAAAAATCCGTCCAGTCTTTTTGATGATACAAGGTAATATTACCTACATAGATACGCGCAAAGAACATAACCCTTCTTGGCAGTCGGGTAAAAAATTGCGGACATAATTCGTTTTGTCATTTGGGAATAGATTATTATTAGTATGTAGTTTATATGGTATAAAAATTTTGTACGCGTTTTGGTAATTTCCATAGCTAACAATATTTTAAAACGACAAT
Organism: Venustoraphidia nigricollis; assembly: GCA_034508555.1. Taxonomy (NCBI): domain Eukaryota; kingdom Metazoa; phylum Arthropoda; class Insecta; order Raphidioptera; family Raphidiidae; genus Venustoraphidia; species Venustoraphidia nigricollis. Next base: position 3,747,123 of record JAVRKA010000025.1, on the reverse strand, counting down.
AAATTTCATATTCCACGGACGCTCTGTCAAATATTATAAATCAATTAAACCAATAACTGTCATAGAATTATTTATTTACAAATTCAACGGTAATCGCTGTTGAATATTAAAATGAATGCTGGACATCGAAACAAACAAATACTTTCATTTAAAAGACAAAAATACTCGTTTCAGCTTACGGTTACTGAGTATCAGCTGTTCAACATGCTCCCTCTTTCACCAGCAATATCTAATTTCTATGAAAAATCTTATTCAATCTTTGATGTTACTTAATGTTTCAAAATAAATTAGAAATATGACTTTTAGCCAAATTTTTACAGTTTATTGGATTTAAACAAACAATTTAAAATCAGTTCAAAACAAAAAAAAAAAAAAAAAATAGTAATACCTTTACACAAATGTTTGTACAGAAAAAAATAAATTTGAAAAAAATATTGGGCAAGCCAAATTTATCAGCATTTTTAACACGAGTTTGTAAGGAAAAAAACTTCATAATGTCAATTTCGCTTCCCGTAATTCGACATGTCGTAACGTGCTATAAAGAAATATTGATGAATATCACATTTTTTCATTTAATTTCTAGCGCAGAAATATGTTGAAATTTTTAAACAGCAAGCCAAATTTTATGAAGCTTAAAGCTTCATCACAGCTAATGAAAACAGTATTAAAATGAATTTTGCGAACACAGTTCGAAATTTCCCGAAAGTATATTTTACGATCTAAGATCAGTCAACTATAGGTGTTCCCTGGATGTACGTGCCTATAGTAAATTATAGACGTTCGATAGCTTAGAACATTAACAGGTAGTACATTGTAGCTCCTTCACAATTCAGTGCATACGAACTATGTCAATTTCTGTTGCAGGGTTTGGCTGGCTAGTAGAGTTGGGTAACTCAGATCTGAACCGGTTCAAAGAGCCGACTCCGACAGAAGATCCGTCAGAGCCGACTCACTTTTTTTGAACCAACGGATCCGCATAGCTCAGTGAAACACTTAACGCACAGAAGCACAGTTTACACTTACGTATCAGTTCATGCTTTGATGCATCTGTCAGCTCAAATGACTCATGCATCACATGTTTGGCTATGCATTCTTGATTCTATACAGGTCGTGATATGATTGACTGAACTAGGTAACTCAGTGGCAGACTGCAGTAACATATTCAGAACTCGGCTCTTTTTGAACCGGTTCAGTGAGCCGGCTCACATACGGGATCCAGATGCAAAGATGCAGACCACTAACAAGACCCGTTTTTCCCATCTCTACTGGCTAGTCTCGTTTTAAACATAATGCCACAACTCGTCGGAATATAACCCATTACGACACTAGGTATACACTCTAATCTACTATTCGCTGATGACTTTAGCCGTTGAGCGTCTATAATCTACAATCTCTCTCTAATCTCCTATTTCACTTAATTAATACATCGCAGAAATATTCATTACTTCACAAGTTCATTTGATCCAAATATTTTTCTATAGGATTCTCAAAAAACGACTCATTTGAATTGGATTTCAAAGACGCAAAAATCTACTGTGTTTTCTAATTGTTTTTTTGTATTGTTGTCTTATTTAAAATACGACCGAAAATCAAACAGACTCATGTCATGACCGAGAATACGCACATAATACACACGCAAGGCGCATGCAGCTATTTACCTGTACGGGGGGACACTCCCATGCGATCTGATGTCGAGATAAACACCGGCACAAGACTAAAATTTGTATGAATAACTCAACGACAGGACCGTATTTTCTAAACACATTTAAATTCATAGAAATCAAAAGTTTTCAATTGTCGTCCTAATTTCCTTTTCCGCTAGGGTTGCCACCTCTCCCGATTTGATCGGGAGACTCCCGAAATCGTATTATTTCTTCCGACTCCCGATTTTAATTTTAAACTCCGGAATTTTGTAAAATAAATTTTTTTGTATCAAAAATAATTTTATTTTCTCAACCTATTATGATAACGTTTTAGAATTAGCCCAGATATTAGTATAATACTCGCCACGGTTCTTAAAGGTTCTGAAGCTAGTCACAAACAACGTCACAAATGCATATCTTAGAGCCGTCCAGGTTGTTTTGTGGGAAAGGAAAACTCCCACCACCTCCCAGTTACCGGCACAGAACGTGCGCTCGTCGGTGATTGGTTATCGCTGGTTGTCGTGTCACTTGTCGCTTTCTTGCTATAAAGTACAGTCCAGTACGCTATTGTTAAGTTGTTTCTTTGATTGTTAATTGATCAAGATGCCTAATACAGTTTTGCATAGACAAGCACGAAAAATAATTTTTTGGATGACTTTATGCAAGGAATTAGGCCTTTAGATTAAAAAAAATTAAAAATAATAATATAGCGCGAATTTGTAGTTTTTCAAGCGACTGTACCTGCGCAAGCCTCCATTTGCATCTAACTTCAGAACCTTTTAGAACCGTGGCGCGTATTATAATCCATATTGATAAAAGAAAGATATTTGATGAAACTGGCGCAGTGAATTCTATTCGCAAAAAAGTAACTGGTATTGACAAAAAAATGATGTCAGATATTTGAAACTCTTGAATCGAGTGACTTGGTGAAGATAGTCAAGTATTGTAATGCGTTTGTTGAAGGAATTGTTTCAATCATGAATAACTTATGTACTGAAGAGAAAAATAATTTGAGTGTTTCGATGGTAAAGACCGAGTTATGTGTGAAAATAAACTAAAACATGAATTATTGTAGTGAAAATCACAAAAAAAAATCGTTATTTATTAAAGTGATGAAAAATTTTATCATGTTTCTTATTTCGAACGGAAGTTATAAGTTTTAGCTTAGTCTGGCACATTTGGTCTTGGTCTTTCCATATTCGGTCTTGGTCTTGCAGAATCGCAAGATCAAGATCTAGACTACAAGACCAAGATCGGTATCTTTGCGACGTGCCATAACAAAACTAATAATAATGCGTTTAACGTCCGTTTCTCGACTTTATGTCATAACAGACGCCATTCGCACCATTACTATTTTTTCATCTACCACTTCCCGTTATTTTCTACATTTTTTACAACTTCAACTTATGTAATAGCAATGGGCGAATGAAGGATTTATAGGAAATTAGGATAAGGTAGGTAATTTTTAAACTAGGAGTTTGGAATTAATTTAGGGAAACCATGGAAAACCTCACTCAAGATGACCGGTACAGGAATTACCGTTTCTCGGCGAGAGGCAGTAGGAAAAAGTCCCAGCCACATGTGCCCCCGCCGGGATTCGAACCCGGTACCTCCCGAATGCGAGTCTAGTGCTGTCACCACTACTCCACCCAGCTCGGTGCCATAACAAAACTAATGATAATTTATTACAGCTACTCGCCCTGTGTAGGGTTAAAAAATATCGATTAAGTGTTCAATAAATCGCTGTCATTCAACAATACGTGTCCAGTATTCCAATAATGAGTAAATTTTCAATAAATTATTTGTGGAACGTTTGAGACGAAACGATGAAGAATTTACGTCGAACGCTTTGCTCTTCCAAGAAACCGGGCAGCACCGTGCCAGAGAACCGTTTACCTATATAATAAAAGAGTTGGCCTGTCTTCTCAACTTCTATTGAGTTGAAAATGAAAATCAAGATACGAAAAAACAAGCCAATTTATTTCTCCGACTGCAAGAAATTATCTTCCCACAATCTTGACAATAATCGCTCAACAGAAATATTATAACACATGTGTACTCTTTGCTCACGTCGACTCGGTCCAGAACTGTGTTCTGTCTCAATCGATTTTTCACGCTCCCAATTATTGGAACTCTGGCTAGCGTATTTAGCAGGACACACTATTGCCTCCAAACTATCACGATTTTGTATTAACTAACAAAAGCGTATTCCGTTGAATTTAGAAGATCCGTGAGAGCCGACTCACTTTTTTTTGAGTCGATGGATCAACGGATCCGCATAACTCAGTGAAACACTTAACACACAGAAGCACGTTTTTTACACGTACGTATCAGTTCTTGCTTTGATGCATCTGTCAGCTCAAATGACTCATGCATCACATGTCTGGCTATGCATTCTTGATTCTATACAGGTCGTGATATGATTGACTGAACTAGGTAACTCAGTGGCAGACTGCAGTAACATAGTCAGAACTCGGCTCTTTTTGAACCGGTTCAGTGAGCCGGCTCACATACGGGATCCAGATGCAAAGATGCAGATCACTAAAAAGACCCGTTTTTCCCATCTCTAGTTGAATTACGGAAGCATGCTGGTTTAGAGCCAGTTGTGCTTTTGTAAGTTAATGTTGCGTTACAAAATCGTGTTTGTTTGAAGGCAATAGTGCTTCCTATTGAATACGCATTCGTAAGCTAATGTTGCATTACAAAATCGTGTTTGTTTGGAGGCAATAGTGCCTCCTATATAGTTTGAGAATTTTCGGTCCAAATATCCTGTCTCTAAATTAATAATAATAAATAATAATGCGTTTAACGTCCGTTTCTCGACATTATGTCATAACAGACGCCATTCGCACCATTACTATTTTACATTTCTACATTTTTAAACTTCAACTTATGTAATAGCAATGGGCGAATAAAGGAGTTATAAGAAATTAGGATAAGGTAGGCAATTTTTGAACTAGGAGTTTGATAGGTAATCGGCCATGCCCTTAAATAAGGAACCATCTCGATATTTATCTGGAATTAATCGAGGGAAACCATGGAAAACCTCAATCAAGATGGTCGGTACAGGAATTACCGTTTCTCAGCGAGAGGCAGTAGGAAAAAGTCCCAGCCACATCTGCCCCCGCCGGGATTCGAACCCGGACCTCCCGAATGCGAGTCTAGCGTTGTCACCACTACTCTACCCAGGTCGGTTCCTGTCTCTAAATTAAAATTATAACCTAATACTGCATATTAAATGGTCCTTCGAGTACAGAACAAAGCTTCCTGCCTAATACAACAGTACGAGAATTTTCGCTCAAAATATCCCATCTCTAAATTAAAGTTACAACCTAGTAATGCATATTAAATGCTCCTCCGAGTAGGAAAAAGAAGCTTCCTAACCAATACAACAGTTTAAGAATTTTCTCTCAAGATATCCCATCTCTTATAGAATTCCAACACAGTTACAATTTCAATTGGTACTTCGGTAGGAAACAAAAATTATTTTTCGAGCAGGGTTCGAGAGCGGACCGAGGATATTTATTTTATTGTTATAAAGACGCAGAATGCACATACATTATGCATATAATTTAAGTTGTAAAATTATCGGACAATCTTAAAAATTTATAAATCACACTGATATAGTCATCAAAATAAAATAACATGTCCCTCGGATGGTCCGCTGCAGCAGCATTATCATATATTCACACATTGTACTCTCGTCATAATATAAAACGGCCACAAAACCCGGTGCATAATAATGTACTCGATTGTGTTCCGTCCGACCATATGCACTTTTGAATCACCTCATTGCGAAAAAAAAACCGGCCAAGTGCGAGTCGGACTCGCGCACGAAGGGTTCCGTACCATTATCTATGAAAACGGCAAAAAAATCATGTCTGTTGTATGGGAGCCCCACTTAAATATTTATTTTAATCTGTTGTTAGCGGCAACAGAAATACATCATCTGTGAAAATTTCAACTGTCTAACTATCACGGTTCATGAGATACAGTCTGGTGACAGACGGACGGACAGAGGAGTCTTAGTAATAGGGTCCCGTTTCACCCTTTGGGTACGGAACCCTAAAAATGGGATGTGGCTGTGTCGTGGACACGGCCGTGTGTTTTACGTGCTTACGTATTTACTAGTATAATATTTTCTTTGAACGTATTATATTTTATCCGTATTGTTATTCGTTTATCCGCTCGAACTTCAAATGAAAGGATATGACATGTAGAATACAATCCGCAGTGTGACTTCATTCCAAATTCAAAATGGCGGCCGACCCAAAATGGCGGATCATCTTTTTCTTTACAGCCCCCTTGATATGGGTATCAAATGGGACGATATGACGAGTAGAATACAGTAAATTGTGTGACGTTATTTCAAATTCAATATGACGGCCAAAAGGCTTAATTAAAAATTTGTAAATAAAATATTAGAAAAAAAAACTTTTATAAAGACAAGCTTTTATTGTAATAAAAAGAATTAAAATACTTTTTAGAAATTTAAGTTCATAATTATAAAAGCGCGGGTCGTAACTATCATAGAGTTTAAACAACCACGCTTTTTTATTATTATGAACTTAAATTATTAAAAAATATTTTTATCCTTTTTAGTATCTACACTGCAATAAAAGCTGGTCTTTATAAAAGTTTTTCATCTAATATTTTATTTTCAAATTATTAGTTACGTCTTTTGGCCGCCATATTGGATTTTACATAACGTCACACAGTTTACTGTATTCTACTTGTCATTTTTTTTTTTGAAAATTTACAATAACGGGAAGTAATAAAAATAATTCATTAAGACTGTCGGAACGCTCTGAATTTTAAGCTACACTACGAGGCTAAAAAATGCTATTGCAAGAGTGCCGCTGTTAGTTGATTACTCTAAATTTTGGAAATATTTTGATTATTGAAAAAACTTTTCCGAAATAAGTACGAATAAGATCGTAGTGTGACATTGAAAACGATGTGTTTTTTGGCACAATTAATGCCAACTTTTTCCCAGTAAATCGTACATAAATTACCAAAGTAGTTCATTAGAGACCTAGATTTGTCCTTTATCTTCCTTACAGAGAAAGAATTTTTGCAAAATGTTGACGAATAAGTCTACAATCAGTTGATAGCCGAGGTAGGTATATTTTTGGCGTTTCGACAGCCTTAACAAAATAATTAAGTAGCCGAGCAGTTGGACGGAACACAATCCCGGCTACATGTCGAGTGCAAGCTATCAGGTAAGCTATAATAACATAATATGAAGTGATTTGTTTGTGGAACGACAGGAGGCCCCCCGCGGTCCTCACCAAAAACAGGACCCCGTAAGGACACAAATGTACAGTCTACACACACAAAACAATATAATGGATTTAAATCACACAGAGAGAACAGACCGGGCGAGAGAGCAAGAAGATGGTAATGTGTTAAAAAGGAGGTTGGTTCTATTTTACCTATTTTCTACGAATAACAGCAGTTGACACTCTAATGTTTTCTTCTAGTATAATAATAATATATAACGCATATAATATATTATGTTAAACCAGAAGAATCACTGTTGAGAATTTTTAACAAAAATAACTGGATAATGATCTTGTTTTGTTATAAAACGTTTACAAATAACGCAAGTGAATTCGAGCTTAAAAAGGCAAAAATGTGTAGTACGAGGGGTGCTTCGACGTGCAAACACATTCGCAGCGAATTTTTGTTTTAACTCATCTTTAAAGTTCAATTCCAGATATATGTTATAATAGAAAACAGTATCACGGGTAATTGGAATAATGAAAATAAATCAATTTAAACACTCATTGCAGTTAGTCACACCATTATTTATTTTAAGTAAATTATTTAATCCATAATGTTTAATATTTTTATTATATGAATGTTAATTTTTGTAAAAATTTTTTAGAGCTTGAAAAAGTCTTAATTAAAGAAAAGACGAAACGTTGCAATCAATGAGTGTTTAAATTGATTTATTTTCATTATTTCAATTACCCGTGATAATGTTTTCTATTCTGTTTTAACTTTCCAAGTGGTACTATACTAACTTAGATCAAAATTCACTTTCCACTTTTTTATATATTTGGAAAAAATATGTGCGTCTATTTGTCTGTCAACACGATACAAGTCAAACAGATGAACGGATTGAAACAAAATTTATTGTCAAATACTTTTTTTCACTTTAATTATTATAGACTAGCGACCCAGTCCAGTTTCGCCCGGGAGTAAATGTAATATATAGGATATAAAAGATGAGAATCATTATCATTAAATTCTCAACGTGTATTGAATTTGCGTGAATTCAATCGCTTTTATTTGTGAATGTTCAAAAATCGAAGAAAAATCTTATTTCCCAAAAAGAAATTTAAACAATTCTGTTGATCCGATGGCTACCAAACTTCAGAAGATCACCCGCTGGGTTAATCTAAAGATTGTCTGAAAATTTCATCAAAAACGGTCTACCCGTTTAGAATCCATAGATTATTATACATCGTTTTTTATGTATATAGATTATTAAAATGTAAAAAGTGGTTATTGTGACATAACGATAATAGTTGGACATATAGTATCGCGAAGTTTTTTGTAGTTATTGGATATGTTCTTTAATATTGTAGAACATACTTTGGTTCTATCATCAATAGATTCGGCAGCGCATGCGACGAAAGATGTTTTATGGCATTTTTTTTACACCTTGGGTTACGTTACTAAAGTTTTATTAAGGATCCGTAATATTTTCTAGCAATAAATATAGCCTATGTTACTCAGGGTGAATGTAGCTTTCTAATGGTGAAAGAATTTTTTAAATCGGCACAGTAGTTTTTGAGTTTATTCATTACAAACATACAAAAAAAATCTTTCCTCTTTATAATATTAGTGTAGATTTGTGAATTGCCAATATTGATTTTTGTTCATAAAACATTTATGAAAATAAAAGTTCCAGTAAGAAGTTATGTTTGTGATGAAAAAGCCTCATTTTTTATTTTTTGTGAAGAAGTCATCTAATGTCGTTTGCCTTTTTCTGTTTCGTTCAGCAAGCTGTTGTCGATAGCAAGATATTGCATCAATAACACTTCGTCTTGCCTCTGAACTTCTATCATTTCGTATAAACTGATCCATAATATTATTTACGTTATAGTGGCTAAACTTTTTTTTAGAAATTGCGTAATACTGAAACGTCGTTAAGCGGTGCAGCATTAGGCGAGGTCTTACTGTATATGATTTTATTAATTCTTTATTTTCCACTGCTGAAAAATACTCTAAGACGGCTGGTTAATTAACTGGTTAATTATCCGACTAAAATGGTTACAATCTAATATTTTTACTTAGAGTGATATTCAATATGTTTATAATATTAAAGCGACGCATTCGGATCACTGAACGTCCCTCGTACAAGAGACATTTCTTCGTCAGAAGCGGCTCGCTCTTACAATGATCGAAAAGCGAATACAAAGATGGACATGCGGACGGACGGACGGACGCAAATCGAAAAATAAGTGAGTGTCGTCTATACATTGCACATTATATTATTGTGTATTGTTGATTTCAAGTGGTTTCACAATACGCCTCGTTTTGTATAGGTACAGTAGGTACTGAGTGACCGTAAGGCGCGCTTTTAAAGACGCTAAAGCGTGCCACATAGTCGATATTTTCTTAAATTAATGGCTAATTAGACTTTGCCTCAGTTTAAGGTAGTTGTCGTGGTAAATTATTGTCAAAAAGTTATAGATTATACGCGTCACAAAAGTATACTAGCTTGTAGCTAAGTGATCCATAATTTGTACGCAAGACTGTACCCGTGGAAACGTAACCCATACAGTATTCATATGCATGTATACTTTTCTATAAATTGTTGAACTTTAAACCGTTATTTATAAATAATTAGACGGTCAAAAAAAATTTCTTATTTTTTTTAACTCATAACAAATGCATTGAAAGACTGTTAGTTTTTGGAAAGTTTCTGACAGTTAGTTCTTTTTTTATAAATAAGAAACTGGTTCAGAACTACAGAAATCGTATACAATCAATGTTAATTATCCAATTTTTAATTGAATTTATCTCGGATTATAGACGGTCGATCGACTTCAAATTTTCAGAGTAATTGTATTTATCATGTCCTTAATACAAAAATTAAGAATTTTCTAACGGTGTGCCTTAACCACGACAACTACCTTAACCATTGAATCTAGCTTACATTCTGAGTTTAATTGATAGGTCTTAGTGGGCGTCCATTAATTACGTGAGGCGATTAGGGGTGGGAAGAGGTCAAGACGAATGTCACTCAACCTCACGTTGGGGAGAGGAAGGGTTTCGGCAAATATCACGTAATTTTTTTCCGTAAGAAACGTAAAATAACTAGAAAATTGGGCTAAATTAAGTAAAACATGTTTCTCTACTAAAATATGGCTCAATTAAGCAAATTGTGTTTTTAAATAAATCCAACGCAATCAAGCACAAAAAATACACATCCACTACATTAAAGATACGCATTTTGAAAAATCTCTCGTGAGATTAGGGGAATGGAGGGATCGAAAAATCATCAAGACTAAAAAAACAAATTTGCATTTGACTATGGGGCAGGCAACGCAACGTATGTCACTGTACAGCGTGTTAGCTTGCTTGCTGCAATTTTTCAAGTTTTTAGGATCCTAAAAGTCCTGGTTAGGATAATGAGACAAACTTAATAAATTATTTTATTGTCGTCGGTCCTTGATAAGTGTGCAAAGTTTCAGTCTAATCTGACGCTTTGAAGTAGGTAAGCTTTTTATCCTGAAGGTCCTGGACAGGATAATGGATCAAACTGTGAAAATTATTGTAATGTCGTCGGTCCTTGATAAGTGTGCAAAGCTTCAGTCTAATCTGACGTTTTGAAGTAGGTAGGTAAGCTTTTTATCCTGAGGTCCTGGACAGGATAATGGGTCAAATTGATTAAAATATTGTAATGTCGTCGGTTCTTGATAAGTGTGCAAAGTTTCAGTCTAATCTGACGCTTTGAAGTAGGTAAGCTTTTTATCCTGAAGGTCCTGGACAGGATAATGGGTCAAACTGATTAAATTATTGTAATGTCGTCGGTCCTTGATAAGTGTGCAAAGTTTCAGTCTAATCTGACGTTTTGAAGTAGGTAAGCTTTTTATCCTGAGGTCCTGGACAGGATAATGGGTCAAATTGATTAAATTATTGTAATGTCGTCGGTTCTTGATAAGTGTGCAAAGTTTCAGTCTAATCTGACGTTTTGAAGTAGGTAAGTTTTTTATCCTGAGGTCCTGGACAGGATAATGGGTCAAACTGATTAAATTATTGTAATGTCGTCGGTCCTTGATAAGTTTGCAAACTTTCAGTCTAATCCGACGTTCTGAAGTAGGTAAGTTTTTTCATCCTGAAGGTTCTGGTCAGGATAAGGGGACAAACAAACCCTAATTTTAATTCGTTTTCAGGTACAGAACCCTAAAAATCAACAAAGATGTCATTTGTGTGCCGACTTTCCCCAGGTGTTGGCGGCTGCCCCGAACGCTGCAGTGGCTGATTATTTATGTGGGCTACACGTTGTGTCGGTTGTGTCCTACAACTGAGTTTGGGTTGTAATAAAGCCAAATAGCCCTGCACGGTCACAAATGTGTGACACCTGGACAAGAGAGTGACCAGTCGCTGCAGTGTTACCAACCGCGCAGTCCAATATTAAAGTACCTGCCCGATAGTCGCAAGTGAATACAGTAGGCTCGCGGTATTAATGTTAAAAACTAATTTTTTTATTTTCTTTTTTGTTCTTAGTAATTAATATAAAAATGATTTGTCAGGAAAAAGGACTTTTTAAGTAAACACTTATTTGTTATTTATAGCGACGTTTACTCCCTTTCTTGGGACTTTTTCAAGCTTTATAACTATTAAATGTTTTGGTCAATTAGATATAAAAAATAACATACACATGTAAATATAAATTTTATTTAAACAATTGTTCATTAATAATTCCGTTTAAAAAAAAAATAAAAAAAAATATTTTTTTTAAACGGAATTATTACAAACTTTTTAATGAACAATTGTTTAAATAAAATTTATATTTACATGTGTATGTTAACTTTTATATCTACTTGATCAAAACATTCAATAGTTATAAAGCTTGAAAAAGTCCCAAGAAAGGGACGAAACGTCGCTATAAATAACAAATAAGTGTTTACTTAAAACGTCCTTTTTCCCGACAAATCATTTTTATGTTAAAAACTAATGATTCTGTCAATTTCTCCCGTTTGAGTTCGTTCTCCTTGCGTAGTCTCCGTGGGTACAACACCGAACAAAAATAAAAGAGAGAAGGCATTTTAAGTTTTTCGTTGCATATTTTTCTTAAATGTTTGAATTTTTTCGCGTATATCTAATCAAAACATGTATATACAAGTACTGTGAGAATAATAAACCGAGTCATAAAAATACATTAGTTTTAATATGTGTTGACTAACCTCAAAACAGCAACGTGTTTCTCTTTCTCCAGCTCATGTCGGGCCGGTATCTTCGGAAGCGTTCGGTCACGTCCGATTATAAGAGGCGTCCAGTTAGACGAGGGTCCGATTTCAGCGAGCCCACTGTAAATAAAATTTCAAATTATCAATTGTTAACAGAAAAATAGCTTTAGTTCACTGTCTAAACATCAAAATATCAATTATCAATAATTCGCGAGTCAAAAAGTAGCACAAAATAAAAGGTTTTCACCAATTGCAATCGTTCGCAAAAAGGAAAGCAGCATGAAAAATGGTTTGCCATCAAAGCGACAAATCGCGAGAAGGAAAGCAGAAAAAATAAATATTTTGCAGCAAAGCGACAGTTTATGTTGTTGAAAGCAGCAAAAAAATGTTTGCAGCGATAAAAATAAAAAACCATAAAACCGATTCGTTAAAAAAAACGGTCAAGTGCGAGTCGAACTCGCGAGAAGAGGGTTCCGTACTATTTCGTTTTACATGAGTACTTTAAGACATAAAATTTTCGTTTAGGTTTTCATGTAAACTATATGGGTAGTTCCTTATTTTTTTCAAAATTTATAATTTATAATAATAGTTTTAGAGATAAAGGAGGAATGGTCAATTTTTATCTATTTTCTTAAATAACTTTAAAACTATTGATCTTAAAATTATAAAAAAAAACATATTTGAGATTCTCACAACAAGCCCTTTCATTTGATATGTCACACGATATAGTTAGCAAAACTTTGTTTTTTAATTTTCTAATTTACCCCCCCCCCCCTAAAGTGGCCCCAAAGTTTAAAATTCATTTATTTACGTTACACGTCCGTCTTTGGGTCACCGACTTACATATGTGTACCAAATTTCAACTCAATCGGTCCAGTAGTTCGGAGCAAATTGGCTGTTAACAGACACACGGGATGGATCTTATAAGGGTTCCGTTTTTTTCCTTTTGAGGTACGGGACCCTAAAAATTACCTAAAATCTGCTTCTGTTCTTTAAGTTTATCGACTGTCGTATTTTTATTTGAATTTTGTTTTAGTTACATATAGCGTAAGGATATATACTTATTTCTTTATTTATTTTCATTTTTCGACATGCAAAAAATAACTTATGATGGCCTGAGTAGGTACAGAAGAGATATAAATGCTAGATCAACACTGAAACCTTGATATTGAGTGACATCAATGATCGATTAGAACACTAACATCATGCGTTTTAATTTACACTTGAATTTATTAACATTCATTGGCCTGTGAGTTTCACGTCGAGCTAATTATGTAGCTTGCAAATTCGTATTTTTTAATTTTACTTCGCACGCATCGAGTAGGTATTAATATTATCGGTTAGAAACTACTAAACTATAAATTTGATAATATTGTAAGAACTAATTTAAGCACTTACATTAAATAAATGAAATTTCAAAACTGAATTATAAATTATTCAGAATGAATTGTTTTCTCAAAAATGTAATCATCAGATTACATTGTTTATAATGTTTTTAATAACAACCTTCAATAATTTCCTTGTAGCTAAGAAAAAACAATTTAGACAATATTACACTATATAAAAAGGGGGCATTGTAACAACGCTTGCTACAAAAGCACCCCCCCTCCCTATTTATATTCTGACGAAGTTTTTTAAAAATATTTTAACAAGAAAGACCGAAAATTCACGAAAATGTCAGTCCGCCATCAGTCCAATACAGAATCACCAATCAACAGAAGACTACTTTAGTCAAAAGTCATTTATTTATTATTTTTGGTAATCAAATTATTAACTCAATTTAATTATAAATTATCATAGATCACCTCTAAATTATAATAATGAATTTATGCATTCAAGTTTTTAATTTTATTTAAAAATAAAATAGATTCTATTATGATCACGAGGTAATTGTCGTGGTTAAAGCACACCGTCAGAAAATTCTTAATTTTTGTATACTTATTAAGGACATGATAATACAATTACCCTGAAAATTTGAAATCGATCGACCGTATATAATCCGAGATAAATTCAATTAAAAATTGGATAATTAACATTGATTGTATGCGATCTCTGTAGTTCTGAATCAGTTTCTTATTTATAAAAAAAGAACTAACTGTCAGAAACTTTCCAAAAACTGACAGTCTTTCAATGCATTTGTTATGAGTTTAAAAAAAATACGAAACAATTTTTGACCGTCTAATTATTTATAAATAACGGTTTAAAGTTCAACAATTTATAGAAAAGTATACATGCATATGAATACTGTATGGGTTACGTTTCCACGGGTACAGTCTTGCGTACAAATTATGGATCACTTAGCTACAAGCTAGTATACTTTTGTGGCGCGTATAATCTATAACTTTTTGACAACATTGTACCACGACAACTACCTTAACAAAAATCAATTTTCGCAATCTACTGAAAATTATTCAACCGATTGAACAATACAAAAGCACAGCAGTTATTGGTTAAGAACTGACTGTTATTTTCGATCACCGTATAGGTATTTTCTACCTGAACTTTAAGCACCATTTATCAACCATACAACTTTTATTGTGAATGAAAACTACAAAAGAGTCCTATAAATTCGCAATAATACAAAAGGTGACAATTGCATAGAGAGCGTTTACAATCGGTGCAAAAAGAGATTGTAACAAATGACTGACGCCGATATTCACTTTATTGTTCGACATTATTGAAAACCGTTCCGGCGTTGAAATTGTGTTTAGAAAACAAATATTATCATTTAATTATTTTATATTTGTATAACTTTATATATATGGTTCGTTTAGCGATTACCGATCGTGTGATTATTTATTTTAACTGTTTGAAAGTTTCTTCCTTGTCGTTAAAGTTAACCGATTTCTTCCGGTGTAAACAAGAAAGATGCAGACTTTCGCAAATTGAACAAAAACAATATTTTAGTTTTTGACTAGCGGTTTACCCGCGATTTCGTCCACGTGGTACATATACCCGTAGTTCTTTTATATATACAGTGTAAACTCTTTATAACATTATTCTTTATAACGATACACTCTCTATAACATAGAAAAGATCACAATTTGGTTGGTTTACCTTAAAACCCATACATTGATACACTCTTTATAGCGCAGCAGCCATTCTCTATTACGAAGAAATGTGTTCATATTTAGACACAGAAAATCGTCATTGTCGATGTTATTGTTTATGTTATCTTATCAGGTTACAAAAGACGCCGACTAAAACTTTAGAAAAATTTTTATTGTTTAATCAAGAAGATTCCACCACATATCAAGAGATGAATAGAATACATAAGAAAATACAAAACCAGTAGGTACTGGCAAAGCAAAAAACGTCAGGCAAAGTTAACTGACTATATATATTAATTTTATCAAAAACATACATATTAAAGATTATTGTTAATTTGGTTGTTTTTCTTTATTCACTCCATATAACGATAAACTCTCTATAACGATAAAAAATGCTCGGTCCCTTGAATTTCGTTATAAAGAGTTTACACTGTATATCCGTTCGGGTAGATGTGTTCAAAAGACAGGGGCGTACTTACCCTAAGTGCCGCCCTGGGGCGCCGTGAAAAATGCCGCCCCATTACCTAAAGCGGTATACAATTTTCAAATAAATATAAAATGATTCATTTATAGTTGAAAATCGTTTTATTATAAACGCGATAATTACACAAAAAATATTCTTTTTCGTATTAAAAATCATAAATTGACAAAAAAACCGATTGCTCATAAGTTGCGAGATGTATATCTTTTCAGAGGCAAGCACGTCTGCGACTTTTTGATTTGCAAACTGGACGATTTGCGCATTTTGCACCGCGGAATTTAAACTAAAATAATCATATCAAACAAATTGTGATCAAGCCAAAAACTTTCCAAAATTGTGAATAACAAGACACTTATTCTCTTTACTAAAAATTGTATGTAAAATTCTAGACACTAATTTTTTTTCACGATTTTGTAAATAAAACTGCACTGT
Organism: Venustoraphidia nigricollis; assembly: GCA_034508555.1. Classification (NCBI taxonomy): domain Eukaryota; kingdom Metazoa; phylum Arthropoda; class Insecta; order Raphidioptera; family Raphidiidae; genus Venustoraphidia; species Venustoraphidia nigricollis. The sequence continues at coordinate 3,731,087 of JAVRKA010000025.1, read as the reverse complement.
TTATAATTTTACACACATTCTTAAATGTTTTCAACACGATCACACTTTTCGAAAAAAATTCTAAACCTAATTCAATAATAAATCGCAGGTATATGGATTAATAATATAAAAAACAATCGTGTTATTGTTAATCTTGCTACGTTTCGACTACTTTATTTAGTCTTCGTCAGGCTCATAACTAATAAATGAAATAATCAATCAAATGATTTATGTTTAAAAATTTATAATATTGAAAACACATTGTATTTAAAATTAATTAAATAATGTTCAAAAAGATGGGTAACGTTTCAAATTTATTTATTTCAAATTTATTAATCCAAATAATTACCTGCGATTTATTATTGAATTATAATAATAATTTTGGATGCGATATAATGTCTAATTCTAAACCTAACTTAAAATATTTTTTTCTCATGTTGCCACCCCTGGAAATTTGCCTCCCTGGGCACTAGTCCCTAGTGCCCTTAGTGTAAAACCAGCGCTGTGAACATGTATTTCTTTATTTCCTAAGAAGAATATTTTTTCCGGAGTCTCACGTTTTTAGCTTAAGCAAGTTCAAAAATACAAAGTATCCTTTGAGCGGACGGACGGACATTCAAATATCATATTTCCGGTATATAGGAGTCAAGAAACGTTGGAATCCGTCGAAATCTCGAATTAGTTTTTTTTTTTTCGAGATGACAAAACTTAATAATAATAAAAACATTTATTGTCAAAGAATATAAGAAAAATAAAATGTTACGATAATATAGTTTACAGTGTACCAATATAACTAACTGCTTACTGTTTGATAAATCTACATTGTTAAACATATTTAAATAATTAGCTTATTCTAACGGGGAAAAAAAAAGGCGAGGAAAAAAATCCCAAACAAACAAGACTTATTTTACGACTAGAGTCGCCTAAATATACGAAAAAAGCACTTTAAAAACAATTAAAATTATCTAACTTTATTACAAATATATTGAATAATATAATACTGACGGTATGTAATTAGCGAAATGTCAAAAATCACGGTTAAAACCAATTACAATAAAAAATGTATTTAAAATTTCGACTCAACATAACTTTAATATGTTAAAAAATCTTTAAAAAACAGCGTAAAACAAATTAAAATCAAAAGAAATATCATAAGAAACTAAATACTTATTGTTTTAAATAGATAAAATATTAAAAAGATAAGTAAAATACATATAATAAGACTAATTATCACATGTATCATAGAACGCAAGAAGCACGGTGATCTAACGGTAAGCTATGTACGCGCGGCAGGGGTATCTAGCGAGCAATCGTCGGAGTCAAAATTGAATATAACCTCAATATTATATCAACTTTTCCGAAATTTTTTTTCTTCAAACCGGGCAAACTAGGTACCATTTTAAAGAGAAAATTTTCCTCGTTAAAGTGATATATAATTTAAATGTCCACTGAAAAAAATTATAGCCGAAAACTCAAAATCAAACTTACCAAACGTCAAACGGCACACTATTGCTAAATGCAATTCTTGCAAACGACAAATTTTCGATAAATTTTGCAATGCAACGGTTGATATTTATATAAAAACAATCAGAAACACTTTAAGAAACTAATTATTACAATAGTTAACACTACTTTGATAATTTAACCGGTTAATTATGTGTTTTAATACCGCGATCTACTAAACACACCCGAATGGACTCTTCCACTGGGGTACGTCTGAAAGTCATGGCCTGCTCTGTTTTAATTACGTCTGAAAACCATGGCCTATGATCTATTAGCCAATACGTTTCGAATATGCAGTAACTTGTAAATACTTATGATGTTATGAAAAATTCAAGTTTCAACAAATTAAAAATACATTTTTGAATAATAATATTTTAATTAAGATTGACATAATATTTAATTTTATATATTCTATGAAAATACTGTATTTCAAAATAGATAGGTAATTCTGTTATTTTTGTGACGAAATATTAGTTATTTAATATGCTTTTATTAGCTTAGAACGTGAAATTCGCCTACTTCAAAACGTCAGATTAAACTGGAACTTTGCACACTTATCAAGGACCTAAGACAATACAATAATTTAATAAGTTTGTTCAATTATACTGACTGGAACTTTGCACACTTATCAAGGACCTAAGACAATACAATAATTTAATAAGTTTGTTCAATTATACTGACCAGGACCTTCAGGATAAAACAACTTGCCTATTTCAAAACGTTATATTAAACTGGAACTTTGCACACTTATCAAGGATCTAAGACAATACAATAATTTAATAAGTTTGTTCAATTATCTTGACCAGAGCCTTCAGGATAAAAAAACTTACCTATTTCAAAACGCCAGACTTAACTGAAACTTTGTACAATTATCAAAGACCGACGACAGTACAATAATTTAATAAGTTTATTCAATTATCCTGACCAGGACCTATAGGATAAAACAACTTACCTACTTCAAAACGTCAGATTAAACTGAAACTTTGCACACTTATCAAGGACCGACGATAATACAATAATTTACTAAATTTGTCTCATTATCCTGACCGGAACCTTCAGGATAAAAAACTTGAAAAATTACAGCAAGCAAGCTATCTGCTACGCTGTACAGTGACGTACGTTGAGTTGCCTACCTCATAGTTAAATGCAATTTGTTTTTTAATCTTATAATTAAAATTACAGGTTAAAAAAACTAAAACAACACGCTTTTATGAACTAAAAATGCTATTTAATTTGACAATAAAATTAGCTTTACTGTACAAAGCGTGAAGTGCTATCTACTTAAATTTTGATAATTAATAGCTCTACTTTTACAATTAGCTAGTATACCGATATTGAGCACTCCACGCTTTTTACAGTAAAGCTAATTTTGTTGTCAATATTGCGCGTAAAGAAGTCTTACTTCAAAAAAAAACCCGGGTCGCAGTGCCAAAACCCTGCCGACAATATAGTGTATTTGATAATACAGGCAGTGTGGCTTTATTATGCGAACTTAAGTTGGTTTTTCGGCAAAATAAAAAATTTGACTCCTTAATACACCCCTTAAAATAACATTTTTTTTTCTTAATTGCAATATTATTATCAATCGAACCTCTATACCAAATTATATACAACTTTCAGTAAATAATTCACTATCTGCAAAGTAGTGTTTTCATAAAATTTTTAAGTCCGGTCCTGTCGGGCCGATTTTTTTAAAATTTTAGGGACATTTTTTAATTACTACTGGAAGGTTAAATGTCAATTTTGAAACGATTCTGAGAATTTTTTCGGTATTTTGGGGCCCAAAAACGTTTTTCAACCCCTAAAAACTACCCTTAAAATAGCCCGATTACGCCCATTTTAAATAGGCTTCTTGCGGTGATGGATTTCAACACGTGGGCCAAATTTCGTTAAAATCAATTAACTCCTTCGAAAGTTATTGCCCGCACACATATATATATATATATATACGTATATATATATATACGTATATATATATATATATAAATATATATATATATACATATATATATAAACATTTTTAAAAATGGTGCCAAAGTGTTTAGGAGGTTATGAAACGTCGAGAAATTTTGGTCCGACCCCTAGGTCCCGCCATCCGACCGACGCCAATAGTGTATGTTGCCTTATGGCAAATACACTAACAATTGAGTTCTTCCATTTATCATGTTTTACCAAAATTTGATTTCGATCCGCTTAACCATGTGATTTGTATCATGCTCACAAACAGACTTTTTTTTCAAAAATATGTATACTAGACTAGAAAAAATACTGTAAATTTTTTTTGTAATTTTGGCTTAAATTAGTACCATTTCCCACTTGTGGAGTAGCGATTCTGCAAGACCAAGACCAAAACCAAGATTGAATATGCAAAACCAAGACCAAATATGTATGACAAAGCTAAAACTTCTGTTCGAAATAAGAAACATTAGAATATTTCTCATAACTTTATATTATACCTCTAAAAAACCTTGACGATGTAAATGTTTAGGAAAATTTTTCAAAAGACGTAAGTAGCAGACCAAATAAATAAAACCAAGACTGAATACGCAAGACCAAGACCGAGACTGAATAAGTAAGACCAAGATCCAAGACTATTTCAGTCTTGGTCTTGCTTTGCTCATCACTAGTTGGAATGTTAAAAAGGCACAGACATATAGGCATTACTAGATCCATGTAAAAAGGACGTATATTATAATCCAGCCGGCTGTCCAGATGGACAAGCTGCAGTGCTGGCAACATAACAACCAAACGCAGTGTTCACACAGTAGTGCCAACATAAGAGTGTTAATCCTGTTAGCGTCAAGTGCATGGAGTCGGAGCGCATTTGTGCCCAATTTCAGAACGCATTCAAACGTAAATAATACAAATAACAGTGTACTTAACTTCTAAATTGGGTTTTGTATGGCTACGCATTTAGATTTCAATTATACACTCTTTTTAAGAATAGAATAGGCCCTCCTTCGCACAGGCTCCTTTCAGTTCTGAATAACAAAAGAAGCGAAGAAAAAAAAGAAAACATTGTCGAATACATTGCAGTGTTTTGTTTGACGGACACAATATGTGTGTGATTTTGAATAAGTTAAAAATAGACCAGAAAGTTTTTATCTTAGAAAACAAATCGCTGACAATATTAAAGTGTCTTTAATTTTATAAACTAGGACACAAACAGCTGCCTGTTTCGAAATTTAAACTCCGTTGTGGACGTTAAATAGGGTCGTCCCACGTATCAGAAAATGATAATTATCAATATAAACAAACAATAAATTTTAATATCACAGGTAGGGATTGCAATGCTGGATCCAGCAATCTAGCTGGATCCAACAAATTTTTGGCCTTGCTGGATCCAGCACTTGGCGCTAGATCCAGCGGTGCGGATCCGCAATCAGCTAAAAACAAGTAATTAACTGGGTCTGAGAAGGATTATGATAAGATAATGAAGACAGAAATGGCACTTCATGAGAGTGGGGGAGTAAGAGGTGAAAACGTAACTTTAATCTATGATTATTTGATGACTCTCGAACCAACCAGCGTAGAAGCAGAGAAAATCCTTTCAGCAGGCGGGTTTATTTTCAGTTCTTTAAAAATAAGGCTGGGAGATAACACCATCAATAACATTTCTTTTTTGAGATCTTACTTTAAAAAAAGTAAAAAAAAAACTGTTACATAATTGATTGGCTTTATTCTTTAAAAGACAAGTTAAGTGTTAAATGATGTAATATAATTTATATTATAGTTTTGTTTCATTTTATAAGTGGGAAACGCAATTTTATCTCTAAAATTATTGAGGCTGCAGAGAAACTGAGACTACATAATTTGCAAAATAGGTAAACGAATAACTATTTCAAATATCTAGAATATAAATTTAAGTGATTTAAGACTGTATTGTGATAATTAATAATTATACTTTGGATACTAGTAACTATTACTTACTATTAGAGTACTTGACGAACACCAAAAAACGAGTATTTGATGTAAATGTAGATAAATAGTTATTAAAGTTTCTAGAGTTAAAAAATTGTTACATTTATTTGAAAAATCGATTAATGCTGTATCCAGCTGGACTTGCTTTAATCCAGCTAAATACAGCTGGATTGAAAATGCCGCTGGATTGCAATCCCTAATCACAGGGAATTGGACTATTTGATTTAATAAAAAAAACCTGGCTTTTTTCTAATCAGCGACGTTTCGTTTTTATTTTAAGACTTCTTCAGACCTCTTAGGTAAACACGAGTTTGTCGAAAAAAAATAAGTCAACATTATTATCTATACTAATTAAATAAGGCTTGATTATTCTTATTTTGTTCGTGATGGAAGACGAAATGATAATACGCCATTTGGAAGAATGTTCTTCGGACAAAAACCGTTCATCCGGGTCGGATGTTGACAAAGAGAAGAGCATTAGTCAAATTTAAAGTTTCTTCATAAATAAATAGTTATAATATTGAAAATGTTTTTTAGTGTATTTGCCATAGGCAACATACACTATTGGCGTTGGTCGGATGGCGGGACCTAGGAGTCGGACCAAAATTTCTCGACGTTTCATAACCTTCTAAACACTTTGGCACCATTTTTAAAAATGTTTATATATATATGTATATAATATATATATATATATATATATATATATATATATATATATATATATGTGTGCGCTATAAGTTTCGAAAGAGTTAATTGATTTTTACGAAATTTTGCCCACATGTTGGAATCCACCACCGCAAGAACCCTATTTAAAATGGGCCCAATCGGACCATTTTAAGGGTAGTTTTTAGGGGTTGAAAAAAGTTTTTGGGCCCAAAAATGCCTAAAAAATTCTCAGAATCGTTTCAAAATTGAAATTTAACCCTTTAATAGCAATTAAAAGTGCTCCTAAAATTTTAATAAAATCGGCCCGACAGGACCGGATTTACGAATTTTATGAAAACACTAGTGAATTATTTGCTGAAAGGTGTATATAATTTAGTTTAGAGGTTCGATTGATAATAATATTGCAACTGAGAAAAAAATGTTCTTTTAACGGGTGTATTAAGGAGTCAAATTTATTATTTTGCCCAAAAAACCAACTTAAGTTCGCATAATAAAGCCACACTGCCTATATTAGTAAATACACTATATTGTCGGCAGGGTTTTGGCACTGCGACCCGGGTTTTTTATTATTACGTAGGGTAAACGACTAGTCATTGGACATTATTAGTCATTGGACAGAACACATTTTCATTAGCTACAATAAAAATAAGAATGATACTCAAGTAGATTTGAATGCCTCATTTTGTGAGTCATTCAAATCTGCTTTAGTATCGTTCTTATTCTTATTATAGCTAATGAAAATGTGTTCTGTCCAATGACTAGCCGCTTACCCTATATTATAACAATATCCTATTAGGTAATTCACCTAAAAATAAGAAAAAAAAAATAAATTGAAATCGATAACCGGGTAAAATTCACCCTAGTTCATTGATGATTTGATTGAAATGAAGTTTATTTACGCCGGATTATAGAATCAATGTTCTTCATAGTTTGATCCCTAGACTCTTTTTGTAACGTTATGTTTCACTTTCAATCACATGAATTGAATTTCCTACCGTGCTTAAAGAAGTTTCACTTCACAAAAAAAACTTTTCGGATATGACAGCCGTAATTGAGAATAGGAATGTTGGCTGTATTCAAGTAAAAACATAATTTTAGTGGCAGTTTCTATGACAGAAATACTAAAAAACACAATCTTTTTCCTTATTTTTTATGAATTTAATTAATAAAACGTAATTAAATCACTTTCAAGTCACGTGACAACGAACACCAATCAGAGTGCATGACGTCACTCAGTCATAAGCATTATCAAACGCTGTCAAAAGGCTTCATTGTTTGGTTGATATTTATAGTGTGTAATTTATTATTATTTATTTATGGGAAACGTCAAATTACATACAACTATAGCAACAATTACGAAGAAACCTTTCATCACTTCATCAGTTTACCAGCGTTTATGAGCAGAGCCTCCTACTTTGTGACAGTCTGATGTCACGGCAGTCACGTGACAAGTACTGACGTTTCGGAGCGAAATTTGAAACGGAATTTAAAAAACATGATTTTTAAAGCTTGAGGTGTATTTATATAAAAATAAAAAACCCGAGTCGCAGTGCCAAAACCCTGCTGACAATATAGTGTATTTGCTTATACAGGCAGAGTGGCTTTATTATTCGAACTTAAGTTGGTTTTTGGGCAAAATAAAAAATTTGACTTCTTAATACACCCCTTAAAATAACATTTTTTTTCTTAATTGCAATAATATTATCAATCGAACCTCTATACAAATTATATACAACTTTCAGTAAATAATTCACTATCTGCAAACTAGTGTTTACATAAAATTTGTAAATCCGGTCCTGTCGGGCCCATTTTAATAAAATTTTAGGGACACTTTTTGCTTACTACCAGAGGGTTAAATTTCAATTTTGAAACGATTCGGAGAATATTTTCGGTATTTTGGGGCCCAAAAACATTTTTCAACCCCCAAAAACTACCCTTAAAATGGTCCGATTGGGCCCATTTTAAATAGGGTTTTTGCGGTGGTGGATTCCAGCCTGTGGGCAAAATTTCGTTAAAATCAATTAACTTCTTCGAAAGTTATAGCGCACACACACACAGAAATATATATATACATATATATATAAACATTTTTAAAAATGGTGCCAAAGTGTTTAGGAGGTTATGAACGGCGAGAAATTTTGGTCCGACCTCTAGGTCCCGCCATCCGACCGACGCCAATAGTGTATGTTGCCATATGGCAAATACACTAATAAATATTTCTGGCTATATTGGGTACTTATGCACGATTTAAAACACTTTCCCAAAAAATAATCAACATCCCTGTTGCCATAACGAACGGCGGTACATGTAAAATTAGAAAACGGATGAGCATCGCGGATTGTATAATAGGATGATTTATGCGAATCTGTTAAAAAGAAGCCAATAAACCATTAATAAAATCGGCGTATTCTTTGCACACATGTGAACCGGTCATATATAGATATAAGAACGAGGAGGAGAGTCGATGTTCTTCGTCTCCGGCAGAATAAGAGTTTTACGATTTCCTTGACATTTTATATAGTAACATTAGTAGCGCGCTATAAAATATTTAGAATTAAATGTGTTTTCATTATTATGCCATCAACTTAGATCGCACAGACATAGAAGAATACCAAGTTGTGTATTGTAATATAGAATTTTGTTAACTATTCATTACTAGCGAGTAGCGGCCCGGTCCCGCTTCGTCCGGATGCAATTAAATATATAGATAAGTGGTTCTATATACTCTGTGATATTTCCCAAGATACTCATCTAAATTAAACAGTGTAAAAGGCAATTTTGGTCTAAATTAAATGCTTAAGATGACTGACATATTTATTTAAATAAGTATTAATACTTTGTCAGTAAAAATACCTTCGCTAATAAAGCATTTTTTCTTAGACCATCGACTGAATCCACTGCACTGTAGCAACTGACCTTGACTCACTCACTGTCTCTGACTGAATGAATGTCGCGCCCCACACGCGCTGTATTTATAGGCGTGTGCATTCTGTTCTCGATCGTTCCAGAAACTTCTGTCAGTTTGTTCGAGAATCATATAAAAAATCGTATTAAAAGATAAACATATTGTAGCGCGCCCCCAATCGTTACGCCACTGGAAATGACATAGGCTTCTCGAACAAACTGACAGAAGTTTCTGGAATGATCGAGAACGGGATGTACACGCCTATAAATACAGCGCATGTGGGGCGCGACAGGCATTCAGTCAGAGACAGTAAGTGAGTCAAGGTTAGTTGCTACAGTGCAGTGAATTCAGTCGATAGCCAGTTATTGCAACAGTCAGGCAATTAGTACGGCGGTACAGAAGACATAAATAATCAGTTAGTACATAAATAAGATTACATAAAGACTTAATTCACCAATGTCATCAGACGGGTAGCTTATTTTCGCGAAATGTGCTTAAATTATAGCCTATAACCTTCCTAGATAATCCCTTTTTCTATTGGTGAAAATCGCATGAAAATCCGTACAGTAGTTTCTGAGATTAGTTCGGTCAAACACAAACTCAGCGCGGAGCCGGACTTTAATTTATAATGACTTTTTGCTTTTTTGTCCTTGGTAATTAATATAAAATTTATTTGTTGGGAAAAAAAGGACTCTTTAAGTAAACACTTATTTGTTAATTTGCGACGTTTCGTCCTTTTATTGGAACTTTTTCAAGCATATAACACTAAATATTCTGTTTAAGTAGATATTTATGAACAATTGTTTAACGAAAATTTATATCTACATGTTAACTTTTATATCTACTTAAACAGAACATTTAGTGTTATATGCTTGAAAAAGTTCCAATAAAGGGACGAAACGTCGCAAATTAACAAATAAGTGTTTACTTAAAAAGTCCTTTTTCCCGACAATTCATTTTTATTTTAATTTATAATATGTAAGGAATAATTACCATGGAGTAGACTCAGGCTTTTTCAGGATTTTTGCCTTCAAAAAACAAGTTGGAAAATAAAAATTGATCACAAATAATTATTTCCACATGCAAAAATACGTAAGTCTTCTATTTCTTATTTCGTGATCTAGCTCTAGACTAATCTAGAATCTAGACGACTATGATCTGAACAGTATTTCATCTGAAGCAGGTATATATTATGCATTTTTACAAGTTATTTACTTGTACAATGTTTATATTATATTTATATTATTATTATGTGTATTTATTGAACAAGCGCGGAATAAAAGAGTACAGATAATATTAATATAAAATATATTTATAAGCTTACTTAGATACATAACATTACTCCTAAATTGTTTGTTATTTAAATATTTGAATAACTTAATCTTTTCTGTTTCGTTGACCTAATCACATAGAGGAGTCACGGATGTTTTTTTCCGGTTTTCGCTAAATAAAATCACCAATTCTAATTTGAAATCAGGACCTCTTTGTGTTCAAAGTCGTTTTTAACACGCTTTTATTATAGCTTCACCTGTACATTTGTTTGTTTGTAAAGGAATCTTTGAACGTGAAATTCATCCACTGAAACGACCTATCTTTTTGAATATATCTATTTTTAATTACCAATATTATTCTGCTTAAGATTCAACATGCCTCATATATATTTTTTAAGTCTTAAAAAATAGCATTTTAAAAATGCCTGGCTAAATTTTAGACCCGATTTAAGAATCTGGCTTTCTTATTTTTCAGCTCCTTAAATACTAAATTTCAAGGTTATCAAATTTCAAAATGCCTCAAGGATTTTTTTATTGAACAAATTTAATCGGGTCTAAAACTGAGCCAGGTGTTTGCAAAACTATATTTTTTAAGACAAACAATATATTTCAGGCACGTTGAAATTTAAACAGAACAATATTGGTAACTAAAACTAGATATATCTAAAAAACTTAAAAAAAAAAATATTAACCTCCTTCAAAAAAATCACTAAAAAGATGAAAATAATGAAATTTTGAGGTCTGAGCTAATTTCATTACAAAAACTTTTAATTACATATTTACTTTTATTAAATAGGCGCCGACCTCAAAATTTCATTATTTTCATCTTTTTAGTGATTTTTTTGAAGGAGGTTAATATTTTTTTTTTAAGTTTTTTTATTTTTTACTTTTTAATGGTGGATTTTATTTCGCACATTTTTGAAAATGTCTCTCGATTTCTCCAGGGTTCCATCATCAGATGACCATGGGACCACCTGGGATGTATACCCTTTCAAACAAACAAAAATTTCCAAATCGGTTCAGGCGTCTTCGAGTAATCGGGGAACATACATAAAAAATAAAAAGAAAAGATTCCGACAAATTGAGAACAACCTCCTTTTTTTGAAGTCGGTTAATAAGACGGGTCGTTTCTGTGGGGCATTTTACCTGCCAGGTGATCTATATGTTTTATAAATCGGTTAAGCCCCGCTACCCTTCAGGCAAGTCTGTGTTTTTGTATTCGGATATTACTAAAGAGTTATTGTACAAATTTTCACTGTGCTTCAAATACCTACCCAAAAATGCTTAAGGTAGTTGTCGTGGTACAATATTGTCAAAAAGTTATAGATTATACGCGCCACAAAAGTATACTAGCTTGTAGCTAAGTGATCCATAATTTGTACGCAAGACTGTACCCGTGGAAACGTAACCCATACAGTATTCATATGCACTTTTCTATAAATTGTTGAACTTAAACTGTTATTTATAAATAATTAGACGGTCAAAAAAATGTTCTTATTTTTTTTAAACTCATAACAAATGCATTGAAAGACTGTCAGTTTTTGGAAAGTTTCTGACAGTTAGTTCTTTTTTTATAAATAAGAAACTGGTTCAGAACTACAGAGATCGTATACAATCACTGTTAATTATCCAATTTTTAACTGAATTTATCTCGGATTATATACGGTCGATCGACTTCAAATTTTCAGGGTAATTGTATTAGCATGTCCTTAATAAGTATACAAAAATTAAGAATTTTCTGACGGTGTGCCTTAACCACGACAACTACCTTAATAGCTCTCGTATACTAATTTGAATACAAACTTTAGATAGTTAGGTTTCCATCAATTTTGACCGCGTTTACCCAACAACAACGCAATCTACTAAACAATAGTTTAATATTGTTAACTCCGTGAGGCCACATTTACATATATACCGTTTACCATACCAGACTTTCCATCTGTACAGTAATAATAAAATAAAAGAAATGATCGGCGAGTGTTGTTTTGACACCTTCGTACATATTGTTATTATTATACTGAATTATTCCTTATAAATAAACTCTATAATATAGCCGTGTGGGTTTAGAATTGGATGGCTCTATCATGCGACTAGATCGCTATTATTAACACTGTAATGTGACCCACAATCAACTCGTCCGATAAAGTCACTCTCCTACGATTAACTTGAATGGCCATTAAAGCCAATTCAGACTAGCCGTTCTCGGTTACGATTCACCGGTCCGGTTCGGTTTTCGATTAATCTAGGCTGCTCACACTATCCCGATTCGGTTCTACGATTATTCTCGGTGCGCATGCGCAATTTCGAAATATGATTTGACGTTTGATGTGTAGTTAAACGTCAACAAAAACAAGTGGAGTTGTGCTAGTCACGTGACTCCAGCAAGCGTTCTCATTGGCTACGGTTGCGAACTGTCCGGTTGAAATTAGAACTGAACCTAAACGCTCGAACCGAACCGCAATCGGGAACGACTACGCCCTGATTGGTCGAGCTCCCAACCGGACCGGTGAATCGTAACCGAGAACGGCTAGTCTGAATTGGCTTTTACACTACCTAGGCGCGTAGAAAAAATAAGCTTTTTTTGTGAATTTTTTTCTCGAGTTCTAGGTGGTGGATCAAAAAAAAAAATTTAGGGCTCTATTACACATATATCATACTTTTCAAAAATGTTTTTTATTTATATATATATATATATATAATAAAATGACGTCGTGGCAGTATAAAAAAAAGAGAAAAACATTTTTATCGCAGAAAATCGGCGGACACCGTATGTCGTTCAATTTTTGTCCGATTGACTTGAAATTTTAACGGCAACTTCTTAGATAGATTTTCCATCGACGTCACACGATTTTTATGATTGAAAAATTATTATGCTTGCAGTTAACAATTTAAGCTCGAGTCTTTGCTAAAAAATGAAAAAAAAGTTTAAACTCATACAAATTTGTGAATTTTCAAACAAAAATTAAAATCCTCGGTACTTCTATAGAAAATCTATCTAAGAAGTTGCAGTTAATATTTCAAATCAATCGGACAAAAATTGTACGAGATACGGTGTCCGCCGATTTTCTCCGAAAAAAATTTTTTTTTCTGTTTTTTATACTGCCACGACGCCATTTTGTTATATATATAAATAAAAAATATTTTTGAAAAGTTTGATATATGTGTAATAAAACTCTAGATTTTTTTTTGATCCACCACCTAGAACTCGAGAAAAAAATTCACAAAAAAAAGCTTATTTTTTCGACGCGTCTGGGTACTGTAGCCCCTTAATACTAAGCTTCACATGTGCGAGGACTGGTCCAATATTCATTGGCAAATATTTGCTTCAAATTTCGTCTTCTGTTACATACAATTCGACGCGTATTTTTTTTTTGTTTTGTGTGGGTATGTTCCGCAATAGCTCCGCCAACTGTGAACCGATTTAAAAATTTTCGACGCCATTTTGTTCAGAAGATTATCGGCATGGTACCATATAGTTTTTCTTAAAATCAGTTCATCCGTTTATGAATGACTACCAAAAAAACCGGTCAAGTACGAGTCGAACTCACGGAAAACGGAATAGTACGGAACCCTCGGTATTATTCCGTTTTCCGGGAGTACTTCACGACTTAAGATTTTCGTTTAGGTTTTCCTATAACCTATTTACAGTAAAGCTAATTTTGTTGTCAAATTATTTTGCATTTTTAGTTCATAAAAGCGTGTTGTTTTAGTTTTTATAAACTCTAATTTTAATTTAATTGCATTCGACTATGAGGTAGGCAACGCAACATGTTAGCTTGCTTGCTGTATTTTTTCAAGTTTTTTAATCCTGAAGTTCCTGATCACGATAATGGGACAAACTTATTAAATTATTGTGTTGTCATCGGTCCTTGATAAGTATGCAAAGTTTCAGTTTAATCTGACTTTTTGAACTGGGTGAATTTCACGTTCAAAGATTCCTTTCCAAACAAACTCACAAACAGGTGAAGCTAATAATAGCGTGTTAAAAGTCGCTATTATCGGTCGATTCGGGCGGCACAGTGTTAGCGACCGAGCACGAATCATTTACATAGGAATACAATATTATAATGTTACATATGTAGGCATTAATATTTAGTTCCAAAGCTGTCCGTTGCATTATCGTTCCAGTATTGAAAATCCAATCGATCGACTTCACAAATCAATCATCGTCCCATTTCTAATTCCCGACACGATTCGAATTATTTCCGAAATGTTGAACATCTCTTCTCCGTATATTTACATTTAAATTAATATTAATGAGTGAGCAGAGAAACGTGTTTTGGCTTAATTAGTTTTATTTGTAACCGAGATATGAAGAAGTGTAAAAATACACCACGTATCGATAATTAATAAATTCAAATAAGTGTCTGTTCAAAAAGGTGACAAATTTAAAAGTACAAACATGAAATAGTGGGAATAATGGTTTATATATATTAATACGCTAAGGTTAAGATGTTTGCCTCCCTTTTTCGAAAAAACCACACAATTGCTCCACATAAATTTTATATCATTTTATAGATAATTGCTTGCTCTACCGACATCAACAACTAAAAAACTTATTATTGCTTTTGTTTTTGTAAATTTATTAATTATTAAAATTATATATATAGATACACATTAAGACACAATACATCAATGCTGCCATCTGACGGCTTTGATTTTGAAACAACCTCAATATGATTGACGGTCGGTAACTCTTTTGTATGTATCAATACTTTTCATATAGTGGCGCTTTAGCTCAACGTTTTCGATACTTGCGCATCTATATGACAGTTTTAGAAAAATATTTTCTTAAACCGTCACTGAGCTTCGTAATGTAATACAACAAAAAGAGGAAAGTTATAAAGAATGTGAGAAATTAGAAACGAATTTTAGTGCGAATTATTCGCACAGGTACCGCTAGTGGTTTATGTTTCTAGTTTTTTTTGAAACTGCATTAATATTAAAGATTGATCTTTAAAGTTCAATTCCAAAATATGTAATAATAGAAATTAGTTTCACGGGTAATTGGAATAAAAAATCAATTTAAACACTTATTGATTGCAACGTTTCGTCTTTATTAAATCAAGACTTTTTCAAGCTCTGGAAAAAATTTTTTTTACAAAAATTAACAATCATAATATAATAAAAATATAAAACCTTATGGATTAAATAATTTACTAAAAAGAAATAATAATTTGACTAACCTCAGCATGTTTAAATTATAATAAAACTGTGATATAAAAGGCAATTTTGCATTACAAAGATCAATAAAATTGAAAATTGTAGAAAATAATATCTTCTTTTTTTTATTATTTTATTTATATTATTTTCACAGTCAACTACAATTATAGTATGACAGTTGCTCAGTTTAACTAATTTTCGTTAGAGGTCAGTATAATTATTAAAATTTTTCTGAATTTAAATTAAATATACATCACAGAAAATTGAAAATTGTTTTTGGCACTAATCAAGTGATAAAAAAATTAGGAAATTTAAATTAATAATTTCAAACTTTTAATTTCTTTATATATATAAAATACGAAAATCTTTCAATTAGTCAAATTATTATTTCTTTTTAGTAAATTATTTAATCCATAAGGTTTTATATTTTTATTATATTATGATTGTTAATTTTTGTAAAAAAAATTTTTTCCAGAGCTTGAAAAAGTCTTGATTTAATAAAGACGAAACGTTGCAATCAATAAGTGTTTAAATTGATTTTTATTCCAATTACCCGTGAAACTAATTTCTATTAAAGATTGAATATGATTTTTCATTGAAAATAGAGATTTCCGAAACGTAAGTGCATTTTGCATACCGGCCACACCCAAGTGCTCATAAAATAGAGCTATGTAGGTGAAAAAGGGAGCATGTTAAACAAGCACTAAAAAATTGTTAAATTTTTTTTTACTGTAGTTAAATCTAAATTGTATTCTCTTTCGTTTGGTATTACCGGCTTAAAACTAGGTTTTTCGACTTAAGTCCTTTATATCAGACATCAAAGATTTATTCTAAAATAAAAACGAAATATCAAAAACATAAATGTGAAAAGAGAGCCAAGTTCAATATTATGATACATGCCTTGGTTTGTTGACTTCAATGACAAAAGAAGTGAGATGTAAATGGGTGCCAAGTTCATTGGTCAGTCCTAAAATTTATTTATAACAACTTAAAATATCATTTCTTCTTATAACTTAGGATAATATATAGAATCCTAAGGTCTGACTTGGCTAATTTTCATATAAGACATTATTATTAAGTACCTAAAAGTACAGTTTTTACCAGCAAGCCAAATTTTCGGAAGAGTAAAATAAGAACTTACAGCTTTAGAACTTGCGAAGGCTATAATATAATTCGTATATGAAAATAGCCAAGTCAGACCTTAGGCTTCTATATATTATCCTAAGTTATAAGAAGAAATGATATTTTAAGTTGTTTCGTGAGAAAAAGGGTCTTGGCAGATAGACGAACGGACAACGAAGTATTCCTATAAGGATTCCTATTTTCACTCTGAGGTACAAAACTCTAACAATGGAACGCTCAAAACTTCGAAAAGTTGCACAGATGGTTCTAACAGCAAACACGGACCGTTTGAGAGTCTCTTGTTTAGGAAAGAAAACTGCGATCATATCGTCGAATGAGCTTATTATAATATTTTAATAAATTGAAAATCTCAACAAGGGAACGCTTGCGGCCGACATTCATGTTATTAATAGCAGCGCACGCCTAACGCCCCAACACCGCCGTCCATCGTAATAGCGAGAACGCAGCACACAATTATTGCAACAGTTCAAAAAACGATACACCTATCGATATTTCGATAGACATGTCGACATTTCAATAGACCTATCGATATTTCGATAGATGTATCGATATTGTTTTATTCACCACTAGTAGTCCAAGAGCTGTTAAGCATTTTTGGGTAGGTATTTGAAGCACTAAAAATTTGTACAATAACTCTAGTAATATCTGAATACAAAAACACAGACCTGGCGTGAACAAATTATTTTAAACATAATTAATAATATTGACTCTACCAACAGTAATAGATATATTAATTAAAAACTCGGGTCGCAGTGTCAAAACCCTGCCGACAATATAGTGTATTTGCTTATACAGGCAGTGTGGCTTTATTATGCAAACTTAAGTTGGTTTTTGGGCAAAATAAAAAATCTGACTCCTTAATACACCCCTTAAAATAACATTTTTTTTTCTTAATTGCAATATTATTATCAATCGAACCTTTATACCAAATTATATACAACTTTCAGTAAATAATTCACTATCTGCAAACTAGTGTGTTCATAAAATTTGTAAGTCCGGTCCTGTCGGGCCGATTTTATTAAAAGTTTAGGGATACTTTTTAATTATTACCAGAGGGTTAAATTTCAATTTTGAAACGATTCGGAGAATTTTTTCGGGATTTTGGGGCCCAAAAACATTTTTCAACCCCTAAAAACTACCCTAAGATGGCCCCATTGGGCCCATTTTAAATAGGGTTCGTACGGTGGTGGATTCTAACATGCGGGTCAAATTTAGTTAAAATCAATTACCTCTTTCGAAAGTTATTGCACGCACACATATATATATATATAAACATTTTAAAAAATGGTGCTAAAGTGTTTAGGAGGTTATGAAACGTCGAGAAATTTTGGTCCGACCCCTAGGTCCCGCCATCCGACCGATACCAATAGTGTATGTTGCCATATGGCAAATACACTAAAAAAAAAATTACTTGCAATACTGTTCAATTGATTTTTATTTATATAAAAGACGTTTCA
The DNA here is from genome assembly GCA_034508555.1 of Venustoraphidia nigricollis. Lineage (NCBI taxonomy): Eukaryota > Metazoa > Arthropoda > Insecta > Raphidioptera > Raphidiidae > Venustoraphidia > Venustoraphidia nigricollis. The sequence continues at coordinate 3,713,079 of JAVRKA010000025.1, read as the reverse complement.
ACCAACAGTTTTGGCCCTTTTCAATTTTCAAATATAAAATTTAAATATAAATTTAATTTTATATTTGAAAATTGAAAAGGACTAAAACTGATGGTACATCTTTTATATAAATAAAAATCAATTGAACAGTATTGCAAGTAATTTTATTTGTTAATATTTTAAACATAGGTTAAACGTTGGATCGCATATATCTAAATTTCAAATTTCAAAATTCGATTTTTTTTTAAATGTTACATCCTTGAAAAAATGTCGATCACAAACTAGAGTTGATTTTTTTCCAAAACTGCAAGATAACAAAGCCTCTCCAAATTAATTCTTCGGCAACTCAACCGAAAAAACAGATCCTTTCTACTTTTAAGTAGAGCATTTCTAAATCCGTCAGTTGTATTGAAAAACCCACGGATAAATTAAAAATAAATCAAATTAAAATGAAGAGAATTTCACGGTTGCGTTGACATTCTATTATAATCGATAAGTGACAGTTTTTGGAATCGGTTAAGTCGTCCGAGCGTGTTATTGATACCTTTTTGTGGCCTCTAATAACTCTCCACATTTTGAAACCATTGTGGGTGGCCGCCATGGTGTCGTTTATATAAATAAATAATCCATGAACGCTCCGCAAGTGTCTCACTATTTATTATTATACGTGTATCATAGACGACTTATAATCACCATGTGGAAGAATCTAGAAATATTGTCAAACGAATTATTTTCTAAAGCTCTATTTACACGACTACAGACGGACAGACAGATTGTAGATTATATACGCGTTCGATAGTTGAGGTCAGTTACTTGACGAGCATTCAAAGGAATATGCCTCATGGTGAAAATATTATCTGCAAGTGTCTCACGATTTTTATTATACGTGTATCATAGACGACTTATATACTTAGCATTGATATTTGTTCATTAAACATTTATGAAAATCAAATAAAAGTTCGAGCAAGAAGTTATGTTTGAGAAGAGGAAGGTTCCTCATTTGAGATTTTGTTTTTTGTGAAGAGGTCATCTAATTTCGTTTGCCTTTTTATGTTTCATTCAGCCAGCTGTTGTCGATAGCAAGATATTGCATCAACGACACTTCGTCTTGCCTTTGAATTACCATCAACATTTGAATCATATGCTCGATAGTTGAGGTCCGTAGGGTAGTGGTGACAGCACTAGACTCGCATTCGGGAGGTACGGGTTCGAATCCCGGCGGGAGCAAATGTGGCTGGGACTTTTTCCTACTGCCTCTCGCCGAGAAACGATAAATCCTGTACCGGCCATCTTGATTGAGGTTTTCTATGGTTTCCCTCAATTAATTCCAGATAAATATCGAGATGGTTCCTTACTCAAGGCCATGGCCGATTACCTATCAAACTCCCAGTTCAAAAATTACCTATCCTATTCTAATTGCCTACAATTCCTTCATTCGCCCATTGCTATTAGTTAGGTTGAAGTTTTAGAAAGGTAAAAAATAACGGGAAGTGGTAAAATGGAAAACAGTAATGGTGCGAATGACATTTGTTATGAAATAAAGTCGACAAACGGACATTAAACACATTATTATTATTGATAAAAAATAACTCTAAAAATTTTTTGTTTTTAGAGTGATGATGATCCTTAAAGTAATTTGAGAAATTTCCTAGGATAACCTAGATGGCACAGGATCGAAAAAGAAAGCAAATACTGAACTATGTAAATTGCAATTTACATAGTTCAGTATTTATCGAATGGCAAAGATTCTGGACACAGAGCAGTAAGGAAAAAGGAAAATGGTTATTTAATATACAACCAGTCGTCAAAAATGAACCATGGTTTAAACATTATTACAAGTCAAGAAAAAACATCACCCAGATAATTCGCATGAGACTTAACCATGGTTGTTTTCAGTCCCATTTATTTAGAATAGGCGTCGTAAATTCCCCAATCTGTAGCTGTGATAACTCATCTGTGGCAGACTTAAACCATATTTTTCTATCTTGCCAAAATTATGCTTCAGATCAATTATGGCAACATTTACAAGAAAAAGAATTCTCCTTCCCCCTTAGCATAAGTCACATCTTAAGTACGGTTAACTTTGAAATATATGAAATATTGAATGATTATTGTGCCAGACAAAGTATAACTATATGAGTTCTCCATTTACTAACATTAGTCATTTTTTATGTTTTTCCAAGGTCTGAGTCCTGTGTTTGTTTTGGGATCCTAATGCTGCGTGGGCCTGTGGCGAGAAAAGCTGTTGGCTCCTTTAATCCTTGTTTGTTGTTTAATCCTAATCCCTTTGTGTCTGGCACATGGGAATAATCCTTGAAGCCAAGGGGGGTTTATTAAAAAAAAAATAGTTCAGTATTTGCTTTCTTTTTCGATCCTGTGCCATCTAGGTTATCCTAGGAAATTTCTCAAATTATTATTATTATTACAGATGGACAGACAGATTATAGACGTTCGATAGTTGAGGACAGTTACTTGACGAGCATGTAAAGAAATATGTTGCATAGTGAAAATATTATCAGCAAGTGTCTCACGATTTATATTATATTTATCATAGACGACAAGAAGTTATGTTTGTGATGTAGAAGGTTCTTCATTTGACATATTTTGTTTTTTGTGAAGAAGTCATGTAATGTCGTTTGCCTTTTTCTGTTTCGTTCAGCAAGCTGTTATCGATAGCAAGATATTGCATTAATGACACTTCGTCTTACCTTTAAACTACTATCAACATATTTGAATTATTTTATATAAACTGATCCATACTGATAAAAAACATCTTTGAGAAATTAAATTTCCCGATTTATGGAGTTGTAATACTGTCATATTATTTGTGACAATATAAATTTAGCTTAACTATAATATACAAAATACTTGACTTAAATATAATTTTAACACCTGGGTCAAACTTGAATTGAAGCTTAACTTTCATTGCGGTTGCACTACTGATTTCGTTGAATGGAGCCGTGTCAGGACCGGACTTAACTGCCGATTATTTTTTCAGTTTTATTAAATTTTATAATACAAAATTATTGTTATAGATTTCGAATATGATATAAAAATCAGTTTTTGATTTAAAAAACATTTTTAAAAAAAGCTTTTTCTCCGAAGACATAAATATTATAGATCATATGGCGAGAGAAACGGAACATTAGGTGGAAGTGACGCATTAATTTCGATGACGAAGAAACTAGTTATGTAAAATAAATTAAGTTCAAATAACGAGCCGTATTAAAAATTTGTCCTTTTATAAATAGAACAGACTTTCCATAATAAGCTACAAAAAAACAAAAAATTTAAAAGTGCGCGTTTGAAGTCATACTTCTTTAGCGTGATAAAATACTACATTTTAATGTAAGTACATGCAAATAATTTATTGAAATAAAATCTTCAAAAAGTTTAAAAGAATAATATTGACAAAAAATTAACCTCACATATTGTATGTAACTTACGTAAGCTAATATACTGCAATACAAACACCGTGTTTGTTTGCAGGCAGTACAGCCTCCTAATAGTATAGTATAGTATAGTAGTATAGTTTGGCGGGACGTCTCGATTTTTAAATCAAAATTAAATGTCCCGCGCGGGACAGACTCAGTCTCGCTTTTTGGGGATAACTCGACCGTGCGTAATTAATTATTCTCTTATTGTAAGTTGCAATTTGTAACACTCACTTCTCAGACTATTGTTTGAAACGCCATATTTTTCTAATGAATAAAACTTTTTTGATTTTGATTTCTGTTTTTTATTTTTTTTTTATTCAGCAGACGAATAAGACTCAACTATTTAACGATAGGGTAAATCTGATTTAAAATATCATATTTTTATTAAAATACATTTTCTATGGCTATTTTTGCTATCTATAGTCACGTAAACGTAATTTGAACTCAAATAAAAAGATAAATATTTAAAAACTTCTGATTATATACGTTTTTTTACTATGTCCCGCTTTCGACGAAAGAATCCCGCTTTTTTCACTCAAAAAGTTCCAAAATCCCGACTTGGCAAAAAAAAATCTGGCAACGCTGTACTTGGGTAAAGTCAAGAGAGAGAAATTGTAGATTATAGACGCTCAACAGCGGGGTAAAGTCGAGCTCGTAAATTAAGCTATCTTATTTATAACTACAGTCAAAGCCCTCTAAGTGCACGCTCTCTAAATGCACACGCTCTCTTACTGCACACGAACTCGCCCTCTAAGTGCACGTTCCCCAGCCCCCACTTCGAATAATCTGCGACCAATCACGTGCGACCGTAAGCGCGCTTATGTCAACACATGTCATATGATTGTAAACACAGTTTGAGTTTGAACTCATTTTTAAATTCTGCGCAATGTTTCGCGCAGAGAGAGAGAGCATCTGATTGAATAAAGATAGCTATAGGAGTTAGAAGAGTGGGGATGAAAAAGATCGTAGGGGAAGTGTGCACTTAAAGGATGGGCCTCGGTTCCGAGCTGTGCACTTAGAGGGCTTTGACTGTAGCTTCTGATTTCCAGAAAAGAAGGCAGCCCCGGAAGCTGTACAAGAAACTACCCGACGACTCAGAGCCAAGGTCGGCGTTTTGCGTGCGTCTTTTCTGAACAGGCGTTGTTATTAATCAAACACAGCAACTGCAATATTTCATTCATCATAATATGTTTCAATGTGTATGCAATTTAAAGGCCTGGTGTCGCTGCAATCGCGTCTGTACAAATAAAAATGTATAAATATAACCAAAGCCGTTTGGACAACAAATATACAAGGTGTTCCAGAAACACTTGTCGTAGAGTTGGGTAACTCAGATCTGAACCGGTTCAAAGAGCCGACTCCGACAGAAGATCCGTGAGAGCCGACTCACTTTTTTTTGAGCCGACGGATCCGCATAACTCAGTGAAACACTTAACACACAGAAGCACATTTTACACTTACGCATCAGTTCTTGCTTTGATGCATCTGTCAGCTCAAATGACTCATGCATCACATGTTTGGCTATGCATTCTTGATTCTATACAGGTCGTGATATGATTGACTGAACTAGGTAACTCAGCGGCAGACTGCAGTAACATATTCAGAACTCGGCTCTTTTTGAACCGGTTCAGTGAGCCGGCTCACATTGGTATTTGTACCTGACGTTTCGTGTCAGGTACAAATACCAACGGACTACGGTCTACAAACCCGGAAACCAAGCTTTGAAACAACGCCGGTCGTAAAAGACCTACACACTCGGATATGTCGGGTATTTTATAATTTTATAAATTGAAGTTTTTGTTAGATTTCGAATGTTTTTTCGTTCTCTTTCCTTGACTCCTCTGTATACAAATTAGTTTTCAGATAGTTGGAGATTATAGACGCTCCACATCTAAGGTTATCAGTAACCAGTTTCTAGATTCTATTCGAGAGAACTGGTAAGAATATCAATAAGATTTTCAATAAAAATATAAATTGAAAATTTGAATTAGTACTAGACTCAAAAACCCTGGCTGTTGGTCGTCTTGAAAAAAGTCGAGTAACATATTTCACTTATAATTCACTGGCCAATAAACGGTAGAAAAATTAATAAGTTTAATATAGGTATGCGATAATGCGTATCGTTTTGAACCAACTTGTATCATACAATAACATTTTTGTATAGTCGTCTGCAAGTCAAAGATATTCTGATATATTCGTATGCAAATGTGCAGTGTTGTGAATGGCTATACAGTGTGATTTCGTTTTATTGAACGCAAAAAGCCGCTTGATAAACTTTATTTCCTGCATAACAATTTAATAATTAATAATAATAATGCGTTTAACATCCATTTCACGACTTTATGTCCTAACAGACGCCATTCGCACCATCTACCAGACCGAGCTGGGTAGAGTAGTGGTGACAGCACTAGACTCGCATTCGGGAGTTACCGGATTCCAATCCCGGCGGGGGCAGATGTGGCTAGGACTTTTTCCTACTGCCTCTCGCCGAGAAACGGTAATTCCTGTACCGGCCATTGAGGTTTTCCATGGTTTCTCTCAATTCCAGATAAATATCGAGAAGGTTCCTTATTTGAGGCCATGGCCGATTACCTATCAAACTCCTAGTTCAAAAATTACCTGCCTTAACCTAATTTCCTATAATTACTTCATTCGCCCATTGCTATTACATAAGTTGAAGTTGTAAAAATGCAGAAAATAACGGGTGTTAGTTATAGATAAAAAAATAGTAATGGTGCGAATGGCGTCTGTTATGGCATAAAGTCGAGAAACGGACGTTAGACGCATTATCATTATTATTATTATTTCATCTACCACTTCCCGTTATGTTCTATATTTTTAAAACTTCAACTTAATTAAGTGCAATGGACGAATGGAGGAATTATTATGGGAAATTAGGATAAGGTAGGCAATTTTTAAACTAGGAGTTTGATAGGTAATTGGACATAGCCACGAATACGGAACCATCTCGATATTTATCTGGAATTAATTGAGGGAAACCATGGAAAACTTCCAGTCACATCTGCATCCGCCAGGATTCGAATTCGGTACATCCTGAATGCAAGTCTAGTGCACTAACCACTAATTTAATTTAATGTTTTTCGAAAATAATATTATTAAAATACAAAATACAGTCGTGTTCTGCTTAATGAGCTAACAATGGTATCCCACATGCCTAGGTAGAAAAAATATCCAGCCAATTAGGCGACAGAACTATTCCAACTTCAAAAATATTTACATTTGATGTACATTTGCTACTCATTTTCGTGATTACATAATATGGTTTCACATGTAGAAATTAACCAAAGCATGCTTGTCAGCTACCTAACTAATTTATAAGATATAAGTTTTTTTTAATTTCTACAAGCTGCAGAACGGCTATTATTTAATTGTTAAACATTCATTGTTACAATGTTAAATCAGAAAAATTAATTTTTATCCACCAACAGCGTCGTGATCCAAACGCGAATCTTTCCACTTTCGCGGCGGAATGAGTTATCAGTTACTCTACGGTGCGATATCTAGACAATCAATTCTTCATAATAAAGCAAATTGTAACATTAAATTCACTACATACAAGAGCTGATTATTTTAACTAGGTACCGCTAGAGATGAATCATCTCAATAGCGAGAGTTATGAATGTATCGGTAAATTTCCATTTTTTCATTATTAATCCAACCTAAGTACATCATAATATGTAATTCAAAGGTAGATAGAGGGGCTGTGTATATGTATATCATATGGAAATTTTTATATACGAAATACTTCCGTAAAGTTTTAATATAAGATATAAGTTTTTTTTTCTCATTCCGCCGCGAAAGTGGAAAGATTCGGGTTTGATTCCCGACGGTGTTCGTGGATAAAAATAAATTTTTAGTGTATTTGCCATATGGCAACATACACTATTGGCGTCGGTCGGATGGCGGGACCTAGGGGTCGGACCAAAATTTCTCGACGTTTCATAACCTCCTAAACACTTTGGCACCATTTTTAAAAATGTTTATATATATATATATATATATATATATATATATATATATATATACCTATATATTTATATACGTATATATATATATATATATATATTATATTTATATGTGCGGGCAATAACTTTCGAAGGAGTTAATTAATTTTAACGAAATTTGGCATACTTGTTGGAATCCATCACCGCACGAAGCCTATTTAAAATGGGCTCAATCGGGTCATTTTAAGGGGGGTTTTTAGGGGTTGGAAAAAGTTTTTGGGCCCAAAAATACCGAAAAAATTCTCAGAATCATTTGAAAATTGAAATTTAACCCTTTAGTAGCAATTAAAAAGTGCTCCTAAAATTGTAAGCAAATCGGCTCGACAGGACCGGACTTACAAATTTTATGAAAACACTAGTTTGCGTATACGAATTTACTTGCTGAAGGTCGTATTTAATTTGGTGCAGATGTTGGATTGATAACAATATTTCAACTAATAAAATTATTATTGTAAGGGGTGTATTAAGGGGTTCATTTTTTTTTATTTTGCCCAAAAACCAACTTAAGTTCGCATAATAAAGCCACACTGCCTGTATTAGCAAATACACTATATTGTCGGCAGGGTTTTGGCACTGCGACCCGGGTTTTTCTGATTTAGCATTGTAACAATTAACTAAGTAATTTAGTTTTGACTCATCTAGACAGCAAAAGAACATCTGATTTTTTTTTTCAAAACATTTCCAACTATGGAACTTAGAAAATAAATTTTCGCACGAAACTTTCTTGGAACGAGAACACAGACGGAGAGGCATTAGGAAATTATATACTATATAATAAGTGTATGAATCACTGTCAATTATTTACGAGCCGCACTAAAAATAAAACAAAATCTTTAGCAATTTTCAACTCCAAACAAACCCCGTAATTACGGCGTTAATATGTTACAACTGAAGAGCGTCTGTTGTTTTCTTTTTTTCATCGACAATGCACGACCAAACAGAAGATAGCCCAACAACAAGGGCAGCTTGTTATAAACACATAAATAACGGGCGAACTTATACAAGAAAGAGAATAACTGTCAGCAATTAAAAACGGCCACTCTATAAAAACGTACCAATTTATTATTACTTTATTATTAATAGATGTGAAACACAAACCAGTTTTACGCAGTTACGGGATGCGTTCAGAAACCACCAATTGTACGTTTAAGGTAGTTGTCGTGGTACAATATTGTCAAAAAGTTATAGATTATATGCGCCACAAAAGTATACCAGCTTGTAGCTAAGTGATTCATAATTTGTACGCAAGACTGTACCCGTGGAAACGTAACCCATACAGTATTCATATGCATGTATACTTTTCTATAAATTGTTGAACTTTAAACCGTTAATTATAAATAATTAGACGGTCAAAAAATTGTTCTTATTTTTTTTTAAACTCATAACAAATGCATTGAAAGACTGTCAGTTTTTGGAAAGTTTCTGGCAGTTTGTTCTTTTTTTATAAATAAGAAACTGGTTCAGAACTACAAAGATCGTATACAATCAATGTTAATTACCCAATTTTTAATTGAATTTATCTCGGATTATATACGGTCGATCGACTTCAAATTTTCAGGGTAATTGTATTATCATGTCCTTAATTAAGAATTTTCTGACGGTGTGCCTTAACCACGACAACTACCTTAATTTATCTATAGGTATAATAGGCGCCACGGTTCTAAAAGGTTGTGAAGTTAGATGCAAATGGAGGCTTGCGCAGGTACAGTCGGTTGAAAAACTACAAACTCGCGCTATATTATTATTTTTAATTTTTCTTTACTCTAAAGGCGTAATTCCTTGCATAAACTCTTCCAAAAAATTATTTTTCGTGCTTGTCTATGCAAAACCGTATTAGGCATCTTGATCAATTAATAATCAAAGAAACAACTTATCGATAGCGTACTGGATTGTACTTTATAGCAGAAAAGCGACAAGTGACACGACAACCAGCGATAACCAATCACCGACGAGCACGCGTTCTGTGCCGGTAACTGGGAGGTGGTGGGAGTTTTTCTTTCCCACAAAACAACCAGGACGGCTCTAAAATATGCATTTGCGACGCTGTTTGTGACTTCAGAACCTTTTAGAACCGTGGCGAGTATTATACTATTATACTGGGTTATCCAAAAGGGACTGTAAGATGTTGAATTTTAATATATTATTTTGAACGAGCCATTTTTTTCTATTTGTCACTTGATTTAACAAGTAGAAGGCAGTACAATTTTTACCACAGAAGGAATTAGACTTCAACAATGCATTTTTATATTGCAAACTTACTATGAAAATCAACAGTCTAAAAAAATACATTTCGTAAAATACGTAATTTTTCAAAGTAAATCATCATTAGGGACGAAGCACATTTGCGATTAAATTGACAAATGTATAAACAGAATTGTCGCATCTGGGATGAAGAAAATCCTCGAAGAATTCAAGAACAATCATTATATAGTGAAAAAGTTACTGTTTGGTGTAGAGATGGGAAAAATGGGTCTTTTTAGTGATCTGCATCTTTGCATCTGGATCCCGTATGTGAGCCGGCTCACTGAACCGATTCAAAAAGAGCCGAGTTCTGAATATGTTACTGCAGTCTGCCACTGAGTTACCTAGTTCAGTCAATCATATCACGACCTGTATAGAATCAAGAATGCATAGCCAAACATGTGATGCATGAGTCATTTGAGCTGACAGACGCATCAAAGCAAGAACTGATACGTAAGTGTAAAATGTGCTTCTGTGTGTTAAGTGTTTCACTGAGTTATGCGGATCCGTTGGCTCAAAAAAAAGTAAGTCGGCTCTCATGGATCTTCTGTCGGAGCCGGCTCTTTGAACCGGTTCAGATCTGAGTTACCCAACTCTAGTTTGGTGTGCTCTTTGGAGCCAAGGAATCATCGGGCCGTACTTCTTTAAAAATGAGGATAGTCAAGCAGTTACTGTGAATGAGATCGTTATAATCGATTGATAAATGAATTTTAATGGCTTGAAATTGAAGAAATCGATATCTCTGATCTTTATTTTCAACAAGACGGCGCGACATGCCATACAACTCGTGTAAACATTGCAATGTTACGAATAAAATTCAATGGACGTAAAATTTCAAGAAATGGTTTACGTTGAAGCCAGACTGGCTCGCCGTAATCCAGGGTACGAAAAGCCAGAGGAAAATGGAATACTGAATAATGAAATTGTTGGAATTATATCCACAATGTATGCACTAGTGCTGTCATCTATGACCTATTAGGTTAACTAATATACCAGTATCTATGCTAAATAAACAAATGTTATGCGGTTCAAAAACGTATTATCATTTTATTTCAAAAATAAATAACCAGCGTCTTTTCTATAATATTATTTATTTAGTAGTTGGTGAGTGGTGACGATACTTTCGGCTATCATTACAAGCCGCTTTAGCTTCTCCGAACGCACCCCTAAATCGTTGAAGGATGCGACTCGGTATTAAACCACTTTATTATCATTTATATAAATAACAGAATTTGTACCAATATATTAAATGAAATTTTAATGCTCTTTAACACTTCTGTTATAATTATTACAACATATTACGACAACACAGAGAGTGGTTTGAAGAAACCTACACGCATTAATATCATCGTGTATTTATAAACTCGGAATTACTTACTACCGCCACGATACCGCCGTCGAATACAGGTGTAGTCGTTCGACTCTGATCGCTGTGACGTCACTTAGTTACTCTGACTTAATACAGTCAAACTTGAGTGAGTGAGAACTGGGTAAGCGAGAAAACCAAGTGAGAGTAATTGCCAGGTACCGTCTTTGTAACCCTCTATAAAACCTCTATAAGTGAGAAACAGAAACCTCTATAAGAGAAAGACGTTTTTCACTCATGGACCTCTATAACTGAGACTACTACTTGCTTGTACCGCTATAAGCGATAGTCGAAGGTATTAATAGTTCCACGAAATTTAAGAATGAGTCATAAACAGCTGAACTAACTTTGTTTTTAACCGACGTCAAAAAAAAGGAGGAGGTTCTCAGTTCGTCGGAATCTTTTTATATTTTTTATGTATGTTCCCCGATTACCTACTCGAAGACGCCTGAACCGATTTGGAAAATTCTTTTTTTGTTTGAAAGGGTATACATCCCAGGTGGTCCCATATAGTTTTTATTGAAATCGGTTCATCCGTTTTTAAATGATGTCAAAAAAACATATACCTCATATCTCCAACATTTGTAAAGCGATTATGATGATTCTTCTTCAGGGTGATACCACATAAATCTTACTTAAATCGGTTCAGCAGTTTTTAAAAATGTGCGAAATAAAATCCACTAAAAAGTAAAAAATAAAATAAACTTTTTTAAAATAAAAATATTAACCTCCTTCAAAAAAGTCACTAAAAAGATGAAAATAATAATGAAATTTTGAGGTCGGTTCCAATTTAATAAACGTACATGCCTATTAATTTTAAGTTTCGGTAATAAAATTGGCACCGACCTCAAAATTTCATTATTTTTTTCATCTTTTTAGTGACTTTTTTGAAGGAGGTTGATATTTTTATTTTATTTCGTATAATAGCTTATGTCTGCTATAATTGTTACGAAACATTCATTGTTGTAACACTATATTAGAAAAAAATATTTTTCCAACACGTCACCGTCGGGATTTAAACCCGAATCTTTCCACTTTCGCGGCGGAATGAGTTAGACAATTACTCTACGGTGCACACAAATCAACATTTTAATCCTTCATAATATAGCGATTTACAACACTCAAATTCACTACATGCGAGAGCCAATTATGTTTTATGTTTATTTTAAAAAAGTTTATTGTATCATTGGTTTTATTTTTCGTACTCTATTCGAATGACCTAATATGCGTGTGTACTGCCTTTTTTGTCAAAATTACTACAGTTGATAAGTATCAATTGCGAAGAAAGGCTCGGCACGTAATCATAATGTTGAAACGAAAAATTAAAGCGTTGTCTTTAAGTAGTGTAGCAGAGAGGGAAGCGCTCACTATAGCTATTGAGAGAGGAGCGCCAAGTCGAAATGAGCCGACGAAACGCGAGGCTGGCCGAAAGGAACGTTGCAAAGTGCAATCTAAACATTTTTATTTCCATCTAAGCTCACCGTGAGATGTTTCACATTAAAAATGTACGTCGGTTATTTTATTACGCTGCCTTATGACGTACAGTACAGGTGAACAAGACCTGCCCAACCTGTAACCTATTACGGTATCATTGGCTCGACATTCAGTTGTTTCTGTATGGAAGAGACTAATGTCTGATAATTAGAGTCTCGAACGAGAATCGAGCTAATCGTTAATGAGATCATCAATATCGTTAGCAATTAGTCAGCTGAGATATTTACGCATGCGTACAGGATGATTCGTAGTTGGCTAAGCATACCTTTTCAGTTTTGCGACGACTAATTAAAAACTCGACTGCAATGGAGGTAAATAAGATGTAATTTTTTAAGATAAACAAAAATTACCTATAAAATGAGCGATGTGTAGCTAACATATTTATTTCACACTGTATTTATAAAAGCACGGTTGACAGCTGTATCTTCTTTCTCCTGACCCCTTTTTTCTCTCTCTCGTTCTGTATTACGCTGCAGCACATGCGTCAAATGTATGCCGCACCAAAGAATCATATTATTGTAAATTGAATAATTTAAATAGCGCGCGCTTTTCTCATTTCCTTAACGCATTTCCGTTTCGTTCACAAAATTACTCCCATATATCGAGAGCTAAGATGTTACACATCAATAAGTTCCAAATAACTGGGTGTAATTTAGTGTCAAAATAATAGGTTGTGTTTCTAATGTTTGATGACATGATAGCGAATGTGACATTATGTTAAAAACGAGAGGTAGCAAGTTTTAACAGTCACGTGAGCCATAATATCATCACGTACGAGATACATATAGTATTTTTTGCACGTATCCGCTATAAAATGGCTGCTGTTCACATCTGTATGGGGATCATTTTCGGGGAAAAAATTAGAAAATTAAAAAAAAAAGTTTTGCAAACTGTATCGTGTTACATATCAAATGAAAGGGCTTGTAGTAAGGGTCTCAAATATATTTTTTTTGTAATTTTAAAATAAATAGTTTTAAAAATATTTAAGAAAATAGATGAACCATTGACAATTTCCCCCCTATCTCCAAAACTACTGAGCCTAAAATTTTGAAGAAAATAGGGAATGTTGGATCTCACCCATAATTTATAGGAAAACCTAAACGAAAATTTTAAATGTGAAAGTACTCACGGAAAACGGAATAGTACGGAGCCCTCTTTTCGCGAGTTCGACTCGCACTAGACCGGTTTTTTATTGGACCGTGTAATTTTTTTGAATCAACCAATATTTTTTGGACCAACCAATATTTCTTTGCCTCAACCAATATTTCAAACAATCTTTGTTTAGGTCAAATATTATACGATCCAATATTAAGCATAATCAAATATTTGTCTTATTTTTTTCTCAATGTCGTTATCCACAAGTCGCTCAAGTATCTTCATTTGTACAATTATCTGTGACGAAAAAGCAACGAGGCGACAACAATCTCGACCGCTCGCAGCACAGATCAGACAACCAAGTGTGACGCAAATTGCCATTAACATAATAATATGAGCATTTAGCATAATTTAAAGTATCGATATAAATCATTGACATAATAATACGGCCAGTCATTAACCGTTGGCATTCTCGTTTTATTAATCACCTGAAGAACAAACAAGACATGCCCTAATCTAAAGTCGGACGCACATCGACGCGTCACGTTATATAACAACTTCCGTCAGATCTTAGACACGTAAATCATTGATATAGGGTAATGCTATACTTAGGCTCAATAGTTTCAGTGATAAGGGGGGGGGGTCTTGATTTTCGTATATTTTCCTTAAAATTTTTTAAGTTATGCATTTTAAAATTATAAAAAAAATATATATGTTTGTCTTTCTCATAACCAGCCCTTTAATTTGATACGTCACATGATGCACTTAAAATTTTTTTTTCTTAATTTGGACTCCAAACTCGGAATTCATTTATTTACGCTATACAGGGTGCTCAACATGGGTAACTTTGTTATTAGTGGAGATAGAAAGTCAGTTAAATGGGCAAAGCAGTGCAGAAAATTGGGCTCATTAACGTCCCGTATGCGCAAAAATTGCCTGTTTCTCCAAATTTGAGAATGCTTGAGCCATCTTAAAGAGTAAATCAAACAAAATGAATTAGCAAAACTGTAGCGATCGCTCGACAGATTGTTAACCTGTCGGTATGTATTTGTTTCAACAAATTTTGTTTTACACGGCACACTTTGATCGGTATGGATAACGTCAAAAAGCTATTTTGGTTAGTTTTGTAGCTTCTGATTGGTTTAGATATAGGATATGCTATGTCAAATTATTCAAAAAAATAAGCAGAATTCGAATATCTGAAAATCAAAAATGCCGTCCATAAGAAAAATCAATGTTCATGTCAATATCTCATTATGTAGTGGAAATAAAAAAATTAAACCTACGCCACTGAAAAGACCTTAAAAAGTTATCAAAGAATGGTTAATGAATTTTCAAGTTATGGCCAGTTTTCATAATTATGGCAATTTTCATTATTTTCTGAATAAATTCATAGGGTGTCAAAATTCAATTGTTTTTTCGACGGGACGTTAATGAGCCCAATTTTCTGCACTACTTTGCCCATTTAACCGACTTTCTATCTCCACTAATAACAAAGTTACCCATGTTAGCCAACATCGGTTTGGACACCCTGTATATGTCCGTGATTAGGTCCTCTAACTATATATGTACCAAATTTCAACTCGCTGATAGCCTTAGATATTAAGCGTCTATATAATCTACAATCTCTCTCTCTCTCTGAAATTTGAATTTTTTTTGCCTACAAGTTTAGAAAAAGAATGTGACAGACGAACAGGCAGACAAACAGGCACGAGAATAAGGGTTCCGTTTTTTTCATCGAATGTACGGAACCCAAAAAACGAACAACGTATCCAATATTATAATTAAATCAAGGATGATTGACTCAGCAAAGACAATGCCTGATTCACTTTTCGACGATCGAAGTCAACGACGTCCACGAGTCCATGAGAGAGATACCTTCAAAAAAAAAAACGGAGGAAGCGCGGTCAGCTCACCTGGCGGGGGGTTCTACAACTTCACTCACGCAGCACGAAACAAAATCGACTCGTGACGTATAGCGTTCTATACTTATCACTTCTGTTTTTTGGTACCTTCGTTTGAATTATAGGACCGACGAACGATCGGCCAGCCTCTGCAGCTCTACACCAAAAAGTAAATGTTAATAACTCTAAACTCGACGGTCGATCGTTTTTTTAAGGCGGCACACCAGCTAACTAGATCCTTCGCCCAACGATGTGATTCAAAAGGGTCAACTATATCGGTAATATAGTCTTTAATATTTTTTGTTCCAATATATATTTTTAACGTGGAGGGAAAGTTTGGTTGAGGAACAGTTGAAAAAAAGAAGCTTTACCGATGTTTCGCTTGTGGCCTACGTTTCGAAAAATATATTTCCATTTTCGGGACCTCAGGCTAGTCAAAGGGTGGTAAATTGTACTAATCTTAGATACATGATCATAATCTATGGGTTATAATAATTTGTATATAAAAACACAAAAACCCAGGTCGCAGTGCCAAAACCCTGCCGACAATATAGTGTATTTACTAATATAGGCAGTGTGGCTTTATTATGCGAACTTAAGTTGGTTTTTTGGGCAAAATAAAAAATTTGACTCCTTAATACACCCCTTAGAAGAACATTTTTTTCTCAGTTGCAATATTATTGTCAATCGAACCTCTAAACTAAATTATATACACCTTTTAGCAAATAATTCACTATCTGCAAACTAGTGTTTTCATAAAATTTGTAAGTCCGGTCCTGTCGGGCCGATTTTATTAAAATTTTAGGAGCACTTTTTAATTGCTATTAAAGGGTTAAATTTCAATTTTGAAACGATTCTGAGAATTTTTGAGGCATTTTTAGGCCCAAAAACTTTTTTCAACCCCTAAAAACTACCCTTAAAATGGTCCGATTGGGTCCATTTTAAATAGGGTTCTTGCGGTGGTGGATTTCAACATGTGTGCAAAATTTCGTAAAAATCAATTAACTCTTTCGAAAGTTATAGCGCACACACATATATATATATATATATATATATATAAATATATATATATATATACATATATATATAAACATTTTTAAAAATGGTGCCAAAGTGTTTAGAAGGTTATGAAACGTCGAGAAATTTTGGTCCGACCCCTAGGTCCCGCCATCCGACCAACGCCAATAGTGTATGTTGCCTATGGCAAATACACTAACAAATACACTAAAAACAGTTGTGCCTGTGACTTTTTAACAAATAGACCATTTTTATTGAAGTTTGCAAAACTATTTTAATGAAAAGTATTGTGGTTTTATATACAAATTATTATAACCCATAGATTATGATCATGTATCTAAGATTAGTACAATTTACCACCCTTTGACCTGAGGCCTGAGGCCCTGAAGATGGAAATATATTTTCCGAAACGTAGGCCACAAGCGAAACATCGGTAAAGCTTCTTTTTTTCAACTGTTCCTCAACCAAACTTTCCCTCCACGTTAAAAATATATCGGTAATTTGCAAACAGATAGCTTTAGTTTGCTATTGTTGTTATGAAACGCCCATTGTTGACGTTACAATGCAATATTAAAAAAACTATTATTCAAACAATGTCATTGTAGAGACTCAAACAGGAATTTTTTATTATCACGACAGCTGAATTATTATTAACACGCTCTTATTAGCTTCACCTGTATGTTTGTTTGTTTGTAAAGGAATCTTTGAACGTAAAATTCAGCCACTTCAAAACGTCCGATTAAACTGAAACTTTGCACACTTATCAATGATCGATGACAATACAATAATTTAATAAGTTTGTCCAATTATCCTGGCCAGGATCATCAGGATAAAAAATAAATAGTTTAAAAAATCTAAAAAACACGCTTTAATAGCAAGCCAAACTAAGACAGTGAAAAATGTTTTTTGATTATAGTAACTCTACTTTTACAAATAGCTACCAATTTATTTATTTATACCAGTTGATATCAAGCCACACTTTTTTACAACATAAAATTATTTTTTACTTTTTAGTATTAAAGCGTGTTTTTTTAGTTTTTAAACTATTATTTATTTTCCCAATGATGCTTAATGCAAAAACAGATCTCGGAGAATACTATTGCAAAACTTGCAAATATGCTTTTTTATGCGAAGAATGTGTCACTGCAAAATAAATGATAATTCAGCCGCCGCGATAGTGGAAGATTCGGATTTGAGTCCCTGTTGGAATAACAGTTTTTCTTATATTGCACTGTAATGTCAACAACGGGTGTTCCATAGCATAATTAAGAATATTTACAGCCCTTATGTACTAACTGTAACGATAATTAAAATTATATTAGCCATGCTTTAGTCTCAAAGTCGTAGAATGTACTTTCCATTAAGTAAGTAGTCTTAGGAAAATTCGAATAATTTTGTTAATCGAAAGGTTGCTATTCGAATGATTCATTCGAAATGATTCCTTCGCATAAAGTATCATAATAATAGGTGTGTCGGTAACAGCGTTGCCAGACGTCCCGATTTTGACGGGACGTCTCGATTTTTAAATAAAAATTAAGTGTCCCGCGCGGGACACGCTCAGTCCCGCTTTTCGGGGATAAGTCGACCGTGCGTAAATAATTATTATTCACTTATTGTAAGTTGCAATTTGTAACACTCACTCCTCAGATTATTGTTTGAAACGCCATATTTTTCTAATGGATAAAAGTTTTTTGATTTTGATTTCTGTTTTTTTTTTTATTTTTTTTTATTCAGCAGACGAATAAGACTCAACTATTTAACGATAGAGTAAATCTGATTTAAAATATCATATTTTTATTAAAATAGATTTTCTATGGCTATTTTTGCTATCTATTGTCACGTAAACGTAATTTGAACTCAAAAAGATTAATATTTAAAAACTTCTGATTATATACCTTTTTTTACTATATCCCGCTTATTTCACTCAAAAGTTCCAAAATCCCGACTTGGCAAAAAAAAATCTGGCAACGCTGGTCGGTACTATGTGTGAATGAATGAATGTTTTAACTCTTGAATAAATTTTTGTTCTCGGTTTCGATTGTCAGTGTTGACAACTATTTTTTAACAATTTACAGTTTTAAATTTAAAATGTTTAAAACTTCTCGTAATATGAAAATTCATGTGCGCTAAAAGAAGTATAACTTCAAAAATGTAGAAAAATAACGGGAAGTGTAGTAGATGGAAAATAGTAATGATGCGAATTGTGTCTGCTATGGCATTAAGTCGAGAAACGGACGCTAAACGAATTATTATCATTATTTATTTTTATTAATTTTTCTTTCTTTAATACTTTTAATCAGGTCTTATTTATGGCTTAGAAATACATCTGTTCAATTTTCAATTAAAAACAAATTACGAGTACCGTTAAAATAACAACGCGAAACCGTTTAACTGAATTGCTGGTCATAAATGAACAATTAATACACCAAACTGTTCGAAATGTTTGTAAGAAGAACAATTCAAACAAAACCTCCTACTGTAGGTAATAGTCTAACTTCTGACCGTGCAAAAATCTACCAGACAGCACTTTTAAAATTTCATTATTGGATTTACCAGATTAATATGATAAATCAAAGCGCTGGGTTGGAATGATAAATAGTATATTACATTACAAGGGCAACATTTTTTGGAGCTCCTGAAAGAGCTCTTTGCAAGGAGCAAATTGGAAGAAAATATTTTTTCCCGACTGGGGGGTTGCCTAGATTGTCCTTCAGTAATTTTCTTCCATTTTGTAGACGTTTTTTTGACGCAACGCGTCAGTTTCCTACTCGACAAGCCGGATTTCGAGAAGAAGACTCGAACTATACAAAAATCTGCTTTTCTTCCGTTTGGGAGTTAGAAAGCATTTCTGTCGCCAAGGCCCTCAATATATCAGTGTGCACGAGAAGACTTTTTCGTCCCGCTGTTACTTTCTTTCGGCCCGCTGTTATAGCGTGCGAGTAATTCCAGCAGAGCATTTCTGCTTTAAAATCGAAGTCGAAGGTACTGTAACGCGCCCCCAATTGTTCCGCCACTGGAAATGACAGAGGCTTCTCGAAGTTGAACAGACATTTCTGGAATGATCGAGAACGAACTGTACGCGCCTATAAATACAGCGCGTGTGGGGCGCGACAGGCAGTCAATCAGTTGTTCGCTTGCTACAGTCCGAGCACAGTCATTGAGTATTGTGTAAATAGTTATTGTTGCGTTGTTATTTATAGAAATCCGTTTGTTTGTTTCATTATTTAGTTTATTTATTATTATAGAAATACGTTTAATTTATTTCGTTTGTTGTAAATAAATCAGCTTTAATCCACCTCAAAGAACAGTTTTGTTACAATACCTACTTTCGATCGGGTATAAAGAAAATTAATATTATGAACAGTTTCGACATAACTGCCACGAAGCGGGGATAAAGGAGAAGTTGAAAATACACCAGTTCTACTGTACGTTGATAAATCTAACGACCTGTCTATATAATCGAGGAATAATAGTAAAACGTCGTATCTAATACAAAGAAGAAGCGAGTTTCTAAGTTATTGCGACTCATTTGCAGACGATAATATTCGTACAAAGTAGTGGACGCCCGCGGGGAGCTGATTCTCGTCGCGCCTTAAACGGCCGTCAGAAAACGACGCGGACTGCTCACATGGGTACTATGTGTATATACTTTAGCCTTAAGTATGGAATATTATAAAATAATATCTGTTTAATATTTAATAGAACCTGTTTTCAGAGGTAATAACGTTAAATCACTCTGTCTGAGTGCCTGTAATATTTGGTTTGTGTTTTCGATATGTTCCGAGCCAAGGTTCAAATCATGGAAGATAAAATGTCTGTCTATATTAGACATGGGCCAAATTTTTTTTTTTAAGTTTAACTTTTTTAGCAATGTATCTGTTTGAAAAAAAGTATAATAAAGCGAGGGGAAGTAGAACTGCCAAATAAAGGGGAAGTTAGTTTGTCTCCAAAATTACATGAAACTGACAAGGGCAAAAATTTATAGTGATATGCATTTTGATTCGCAAAATAGTAAGACAAAATATTAGAACAATTTTTGGATTAAACATTTTTTAAATACAGTAGAACCTCAATAAGTTAAAATCCAAGGGAAACGTTAAAAAATTTAAGTTATCGAGTTTTTTACTTATCGAGAGTTGAAGTTAGAGAGGTTGTCAGAGTAAAATTTTTAACTTACCGAGGTTTGTGGATTTTATAGAGGATGTATTTAGTTCAATAAAGGGGTCATACACTTTTTATCTATTCATTTGTTCATTTAGAATCAATTATTTATTTATTTATTTAACCAATCAATTATTTAAACAAAGAAATCAGTAATTTCTTTTTGTTTCATGCAATTTTGATTTTCTACATCAATTATGTTTTCTATATTAACCAATGTTTGAAAATAAACATTCAAATTATTCTGCAAATTATTTTCATTGTGCCAAGTAAAATACGTTCCAAAAAAAACACGACGCAAAGTGAATTAAAATTTTCTATAGCAAACCATGTAAAGATCGAAGATAGGTTCCAGGGTTACGAAAAAAGTACTTTTTAAAAAGAAAATTGAACAAAGTAAACATTTAAAAAACAAAAATAATATAAAATTTTCCACTCATTTGGCTAAAAAAAGTGTATGTAAAAAAAAAATAATATAACTCTGCCAATAAATAAATTGGAAAAATATTTACCTTTTTTGTAACCAGAAGCAACCCGTAAAAATTTATAAAAATGTATTATTCTCTTTTAAAAAAAGCACAACACGCTAACTGAAACGTTACAAAAAGCACAACACACTACATAATTGAAACTGAACTCTAAAATTAGCAAAACAAAGTGAAAATAAAACTGTATTAAAATTGCGTTGATTTTTAGTTAGAAAGGGAATCCCCGAGTTTTGATGGCATGGCATCTTTTAGAAAAAAAAAGAAAATTTCAAAAAATTTCAAAAAAAAAATATTAAATACTCGAACCCAAAACAACGCAACCTCGAAAATCTAACGACGCACAGTGAAAATTAGTACTAATTAAGCAGCGACGCAACTTCGAAAAAATGCAAAACGAAACGACGCAAAGCGAGGTATTGGTGTACATGAAAAAATTACGTTGCTTGACTCCAACTCTCTCCTCCCCTCAGGTAGCTGATCCCCCCTTCCTCTTGATCGCCCTAATTTAAAGTACGGAACTTGATCATATGTAGTCTTGCTTTCAAAGCACGAAATCATTTCCCATAATATATATATAGACATCATAAGAAACATATACAAAGGCACATTTTTTAATAAAGTGCTGTTTGTAATATATATGTTAAATTATAGTTAATTATATTTAAATATATTTTTATGCACACAGGTGTTTAATTAAAAATAGTGTTAAAGAGCTCGTAGAGTGGTATTCAAGATGGCGGCGTAGAGACTGCGCCCCAGCGCCCGTATGTTGAAGATATATGACGACGCGGTGAACGAATGAAACCCATGGCGTTCAATTATTTTATATTAATAAGGAGAAACTCTCACAGATGTGTAATTAATGAAGAGTCGATTTTTTTTAACCAGAAAAGCGTTATTACCGAGCTAGGTAGAGTAGTGGTGACAGCACTAGACTCGCATTCGAGAGGTCCGGGTTCGAATCCCGGCGGGGGCAGATGTGGCTGGGACTTTTTCCTACTGCCTCTCGCCGAGAAACAGTAATTCCTGTACCGGCCATCTTGACTGAGGTTTTCCATGATTTCCCTTAATTAATTCCAGATAAATATCGAGATGGTTCCTTATTTGAGGCCATGGCCGATTACCTATCAAACTCCTAGTTCAAAAACTGCCTACCTTATCCTGATTTCCTATAATTCCTTCATTCGCCCATTGCTATTATATAAGTTGAAGTTTTAAAAATGTAGAAAAATGACGGGAAGTGTGGTAGATGGAAAATAATAATGGTGCGAATGGCGTCTGTTATGACATAAAGTCGAGAAACGGACGTTAAACGCATTATTATAATTATTATTATCAAATAAAATTAGAATTAAAAAAAACTAAAACAACATGCTTTTATGAACTAATTGCAAAATAATTTGACAACAAAATTAGCTTTACTGTAAAAAGCGTGGGGTGCTATTTACTTAAATTTTCATAATAGCTCGACGTTTATCTACAATTAGCTTGTAAATGAAAAATGTATTACCAATATTAAGCGCTCCACGCTTTTTACAGTAAAGCTAATTTTGTCGCCAAATTATTTTGCATTTTTTAGTTCATAAAAGCGTGTTGTTTTAGTTTTTTTAAAACTCTAATTTTAATTATAAGACTAAAAAACAATATTAAATTTGGCTATGAGGTAGGCAACACAACGTATGTCATGTACAGCGTGTTATCTTGCTTGCTGTAATTTTTCAAGTTTTTTAATCCTGAAGGTCCTGGTCAGGATAATGGGACAAACTTATTAAATTAATGTATTGTCGTCGGTCCTTGATAAGTGTGCAAAGTTTCAGTTTAATTTGACGTTTTGAAGTGGGTGAATTTCAAATTCAAAAAATCATTTAGAAACAAACAAACAAAATACAGATGAAGCTAATAAAAGCGTGTTAAAATTCCAGTCAACTGTCCCATTTTTGTTTTTGGGAAAAAGAAATATTTAGCCCCCTAATATTGGTTGAATTTGATTGGTTTTTCATAAAAACAGATACAGTAAGACCTCTATAAACGCTGCTCCGCTTAAAGCTGTTTCAGTATTATGCAGTTTCTAAAAAAAAGATCAGCCACTTTAACGTAAATTATGGACCAGTTTATACAAATTGATCCAAATGTTGATAGAAGTTCAAAGGCAAGACGAAGTGTCACTGATGCAATATCTTGCTATCGACAACAGCTTGCTC
Organism: Venustoraphidia nigricollis; assembly: GCA_034508555.1. Taxonomy (NCBI): domain Eukaryota; kingdom Metazoa; phylum Arthropoda; class Insecta; order Raphidioptera; family Raphidiidae; genus Venustoraphidia; species Venustoraphidia nigricollis. Next base: position 3,689,671 of record JAVRKA010000025.1, on the reverse strand, counting down.
AACGAAACACAAAGGATGACTTCTTCACAAAAAACAATAATGTCAAATGAGGAATCTTTCTCATCACAAACATTTCTGACTCAAACTTTTATTTGATTTTCATAAATGTTTTATGAACAAAAATCGATACTAACAAAAAATAATTAATTAATTTGATTTAATAATTAATGTGATAAAAAAGTATTTAACAATAAATATTACAAAATTACACAAAAAAAAAACTAATACATTTTCTTATGCTCGGTTTTGTTTCACTTATGCCTATTATTTACGTATTAAGATAACCTCGTTTAGCGCTGTTTCGTATAGAGCAGGATCTTATTGGAACGTATCAAAAAAACAGGTCGTTTCGGCAGGACATTCAACCTGCCAGGCGATTAAAAATTTAAAAGAGGTATTGTGAAAATTTTCACAGTGTCTCAAATACCTACCCAAAAATGTCTAACAGCTCTCGGGCTAGCACCGCAGTTGTAGACGAAACGTCAGGTAAAAATACCAATGGATCACGGCCTATATACCCGAAAACCAAAAAGATTTGGAACAACGCCGGCCGTAAAAACCCACACACACGAGTAAACTCGCAAATAAAATAGACACTGGCTGAATCTGCCAACCAGATTAAACCAAAGTCTATTTTATTTGAGAGTTTTTGACTGTAGCTGGGGGACAGTTATGGTCTAGTGGTTCTGAGTTCTCGACCAAACTGTCGTGGGTTCGAGTCCCACCTCTGCTCATGGATGTTTCATGATGTCGATTTATTTGATATTTATTTCATATTTAATGTTGCTGGCCAAAATGCCTTATAGCGGAAGCCAAATTAAAAAAAAACTGTAGCTGGAACGGAACTCTCGGTGCACTTGTCCAACATGAAATAAGACAGCTTGTAAGTATAAAAAACAAATGAGCAATGCATTCGGGCGTTTCGCAGCTTTTAACATTTCCTGAATAATAAATAAACACACCCACGTTTTAATGGATAAAACATACAATTAACATTATATTACGATGAAAATTAATGTCTGTTAATTACACGTATTTTTAATTACTTTACAAGAAAGCAGTGCCTATGAAAGTTAATATTACAAACTACGTTAGCTTGTGCCCAAGGTACTATTGTATAAGCACGTGATTTACAACGGGGGACAGAACTGGGCACCGATAATTGGACTAGAGATGGGAAAAACGGATCTTTTTAGTGATCTGCATCTTTGCATCTGGATCCCGTATGTGAGCCGTCTCACTGAACCGGTTCAAAAAGAGCCGAGTTCTGAATATGTTACTGCAGTCTGCCACTGAGTTACCTAGTTCAGTCAATCATATCACGACCTGTATAGAATCAAGAATGCATAGCCAAACATGTGATGCATGAGTCATTTGAGCTGACAGATGCATTAAACCAAGAACTGATACGTATAAGTGTAAAATGTGCTTCTGTGTGTTAAGTGTTTCACTGAGTTATGCGGATCTTGTTGATCCGTCGGCTCAAAAAAAAATGAGTCGGCTCTCACGGATCTTCTGTCGGAGTCGGCTCTTTGAACCGGTTCAGATCTGAGTTACCCAACTCTAAATTGTACTCTATAGTCAATATCGAGATTCTCTCTGAGGCTCGTCTCAGCCGGAGAGCTCATGACGCCCGTTTCATGAAGCGTTTGATTCAGGTTGAAATTTTATACAATAGTATAAATAGGTATGATGTATATAGGTAAATGAGTGTTTGCCTGTCCTACCTGGGTACGCCAGGTACTGCGCATACAGGAAAGGTTTAAAAAAATATATGGCAAAAAAAGTGTTTGATTCAAAAGCCAACAAGTACTATTCGAAAGTTAAGTTGATTTTAAATAAATAAATAAATGAGGCAGACACTTTTGGAGGGGTTAACATTAAACCAAAATACCTCAAAGTTGAATTTTCAAAAATGAAAAATAAGTGATTGATTCACGCTGAAATTTTTATAGCAACTTCATTAGATATATTTAAAAATATATTTTGCAAAAAACCAGACACTTTTCCGGGTTTTAAGACTATTTTTGAGAATTTATTTATGGGTACTTATGCACTATTTAAAACACTTTCCCAAAAATAGTCTTATCATGCGGGTGAAAAAGGAGGCGTATTGAAGAGCTGGTAAACAGTTACCTTTAGCTTTAGACTTTTTAATGACTTGATAAATTTTGTTACCGCCTGTACAACTAGCGAAAAACCTATTTTGATTCACACGATTCTATTATGAGTTTCTAGGCAAAAAAAAACAGCTTGTACAATAATGGGGCTATTGATTAGAAATACCGTACAAAAAAGTGCATATATTACAGTGAAATGTCATTTTAAGGAGCAAATTTCTCAAGTCGATATTTTTAGAGCTATAGAAATTTTTTTTCAAAAGCAAAAATGTTCATTAAAAAAAATTTTTTTTGGAAAAAAAAATTTTTTAAGGAAAAAAATGAACAGAAGCATTTTAAAGAGGATATTTTCAGCATTCTAATGCACTTTGGAAAATTGTCTTACGATCATCTCTTAAGGAGTTATGAGCATTTAAGGTCTGAAGTGACATTTTTTATTCAATAGCTAATAACTTGGTTAAAAAAGTCGTCGAAATTTTTAATAGTCGTGGACACAAAGAAAAAAAGTTGTAGCAGCTTGGAATTTGGCACAGTTTTTTAGTAATACCCTTATAAGAATAAAAACGTAGAAACATTAATAATTCCGCCATTTTAAACAAAATAGCGTTTAAATAACAAAAGTTCGTTTTTTGATGACATTTTGAAACAATAATTATAAAAGAAAGAAATTTTTAAGAAAAAAATTGGACAACAGCATTTCAAAGGCGACATTCTCAGCTTTCTAATGCACTTTAGAAAATTGTCATACGATTATTTGTTCAAGAGCTATGAGCTTTTAAAGTCAAAAGTGGCATTTTTGTTTTGACAGCTGATAACTTGGTTCAAAAAAATCGTAAGAAAATTTTAAAAAATGCATTTTAAAGAGAAAAGTACCAGCTTTAAGACGCTTTACTCGAAATTTATCTGGATTTTTTTGGAGCCCATAGTAATGATGCAACTTTATAAAAAATTAAGGGGACATTTTTCTTTTTCTTTTTCCGATAATTTTTCGCGGAATTACAGCGATATGAAAATCATCAAAATTTCAACATTTTTTATGTGTCCCCTTAATTAAGTTGCGGAATGTAATCACATAATAAAGCCACACTGCCTGTGTTATAGCAAATACACTATATTGTCGGCAGGGTTTTGGCACTACGATCCGAGTTTTTTATCGAATTCAAACTTGTGGAGAGTCCACTGTAAACACCATTTATAGAAAATTAATAATTGGACGTTTTTATAATTATTTAATTTCACATACGTTAATAAATGATTGATAACATTATAAAGGCAATAAATTATAAATTAATTGCTCAAGTCCTCAGCTCTTATATTACCAGCTTGATTGTTAATATTTAGTTACGGCATTCGTTACAACTTAACCTCACATAACCTAAAAAATAGCGGACCATGCTGCTCTTTATACGCCGAACATTGCTATTAATACTATTGATTAAAAAAATATGTTTTCGCACGTTTTAATCAAGTCTATAAATTTTATATTTTTATTACAAAACATATTGCCGACTTCTAAACAGCTAGCAATTATCTTATATACCAGGTGTCTCAGAAATCGCGCACCCAATTGTTGGGATCGAAAGAGAAAAATATTCTGAGCCCAAAAATCCATGTTTGGAATTTTTTGATAACGTAGTTAATTAGTAATTAATTAATGAAAGTGACCAATCCGGAGCGCGCTACAAAAGAATAAAAAGTGAGTGGGGAGGCAGTAGGGGACGCGAGAGTGAGACGCCAGAGGGCCTTGACAAGACAGATGTGAAAAGTGGAAATCACTGGCGAGCGTTAATTAAGTTATTTTATTCATTAAAAATTATTAGTGTAGTTTAAAAAAAAAATTCGAAACTGGACTCAGACAAAAACTCTGGAAGGCTTTGATACAATAAATTTATTTATTTAGAAATATTACAGCATTTTCATATTATAAATCCAACGATCGACATAGATAATTTTTCTCGCAAGCGTTGATTAAATTTATTTATTTATTCATAATTATTTGATCAATCAAAAGAAAAAAAACTAAATTCAATCGAGTAGATGCTCAAAATGTCGTCCGTTCTCCTGAAGACAGAGCCGGCATCGCTTGAGAAGATTTTCTCGGACAGTTTCTAGCATTTGTGGAGTCCATCGGTTTTTTATTTTAATAATAATAATTATTATTATTATTTTAGTAATTAACCGAAATACATCAGCCGACGACACTCTCTTCTGTAGCGCGCTCCTGATTGGTCACTTTCATTAATTAATTACTAATTAACTACTTACTTTATTTCTTTTTTGTCCTTGGTAATTAATATAAAAATGATTTTTCGGGAAAAAGGACTTTATTTATAAGTAAAATACTTAATATTTTATTTTTAGCGACGTTTCGTTCCTTGTATTAATATTGTTAAAATCTCAAATTTATATTCACATGTATATATTATCTTTTATATCTATTTAATCACAACATTTAATAGGTATGTATTATTATTATTTGTTATTTCAATTGTAAATTTTATAAATTGTATTTTTAAACAAAATTTATTTACAGTTATTAAAGCTTGATAAAGTTCCAAACAAGGAACGAAACGTCGCTAAAAATAAAATATTAAGTGTTTTACTTATAAATAAAGTCCTTTTTCCCGAAAAATCATTTTTATACTAATTAACTACGTTCCAAACACAATATTTTTCTCTTTCGATCCCAACAATTGGGTACGCGATTTTTGAGACACCCGGTATATAAAAATGAATGTTTGTTTGTTCGTGTCCCAGGGCCCGGCGGACGATGGGGCCCCCTAGTTCCAGATTAGCACCCGATAACCGATACTCTCAACAAATATATTGTATTTGTTAATTATTTTTATTAAAAAAAAATAAATCCTCTTTAATAGTCATAGGGGCCCAAGGCCTCCAATAGGTTAAAAACGGCTCTGCTTATCACCGTTTATCCGATTACGATGAAACTTTGAGTTGTTCTGCGGCTTGCGAAGGTTTACGCAAATAACTTATTGGAATAAAATTTTCCAAAAAGTTTAAGAATAATGAAATAAGTGTACCAAATACAGTGTAACCTTAATATAACGAACCTCAATAAAACAATTTTCAAATTTTAACAATTTTTTTGAAATCCTCTAGAACCGCCTGTAAGAGTTAATGCAAAATTACCTCTACATTACGAATAATTTTTGTCAAAAACCTCTTTATAACGAAATGTCAATCATTGCAGAATATAAATAGAAAGTATGATTTACCTCTATTTAACGTTTTTTGTCAACTTATAACCTTTACATAACGTATCCTACCAATCAATCACACTGCACAATTCCATAACAACAACAATTCATACCTCGACAGATTCAGACACGTTAAATTTATCGTAAGACAATCATTGTTGTTTGATGTAAAGTAATGTAAACACTGCTGTTGGTCACTGTTAGGAAATTTAAAGTTGAAGCGGCTGAAAAACGAAAAAGGTGTTCCTTAACCGTTGCAGAGAAACTAAAAATCATTAAGTATGTAGACGAGAATCCTACAAAGAAAAAATTAGACATTGCTAAAGAGTTCGAAATTCCCGCAAGTACATTGGCCACAATTTTAAAGTTTAAAGATAAGTTCGAGTTCACAGAACGAAAAACTGACGTAAATATAATTAAAAAAGACGTTGAAACAATGTATTTGGACATTATTTTTCAACCGATGCTCGACTTAATCATTGTAACGTACTATTGTTGATTGATAAAGGTTAAGGTGATTATATTAACGCCCGAGGGACATTGATTTCTTCAAATAGTTTTAAAAATGAACTGCATTATATTAATGAATAATGTTTGTAAGTCAATAATCACAATTATTAATATGATCCCATAAAGCTTTAACTTTGTATCATGGTTTTAATGTTTTCTGTACATCGATTATTCAATCGCATTCATCGTATTGATGATAAAAAACATCAACTTTATCACTTGAACATCAATAGTTGGCCATTGTATTAATGATTTTGTATGGTTTGTTCAATTAAACCAGTGTATTGGTCTAATGCTTAGTGGCATTAATATAAGAACGGCAGGCATTAATCCATGGCTGCGTAGCATTGCCTTAACGATTCAAGGAAGGTGGTTTATTGAAAATATTTATAAGAAAATAAAAATCACCAAATTAACAGACAATTAGTGTATAATATTAAAAAATGATCGACGTTCAGTCATAACGGTGATAATTTTTAATATGATATACTAATTGTATGTTAATTTAGTCATTTCTATTTTATTGTAAATATTTCGTACAGGTACATTTTTGAAAAGACATGAATCAGATTTAATTGTAATATTTATTCAATACAAAAAAATACAGAAAAAATAATACATACTCCATTCCAGCATTTCGCAACCTTTGGGTCGCGAAGGAACTGGTAAAATAGCGAAATAAAAATATAATTAGATATCTTATACTTGAAAAGATAACACTTGGGAAATTAACTGAAGATTTCAATTTTAAAAAATTACTTTTAAATTATAAATTATTAGTCCATGATACATATCATGTTGATATAGTAACTTTTTCTGATTTTATATTATAAAATAATTGAATCGAAGTACGACTTCAAAACATAATATGTTGGGTCGCGTTTTAAAAAGGTTGAGAAACGCTCCACTGTACAGTTAAATAATATTATAAACACATAATAATTAATTTACACTGATTTTTCACTCGGCACGTGGTAGTAGGTATAATGAAAATATGTAATTTAGTATAAGTTTTGTACTCCTGAAGATGGACTTATTGTCCGAAACGATCGTCGAGAAATAAAGAATTATTTGTAGAATTTTCAAGTTTTTTTAATTATTTGTTAACATAATAATTTATTATAAACTTAACATTGTAGACTGTAAATTATACAGGCTGTCCAAATAGTGCGTTCTCGGCCGATATAAAAACTTTTAGCCTTTTAGGTTTAGGTGTAGATAATGCATGCCAATGGTGTATAAAAAATATATAAACTTAGCACACTAGTAATTTCACTGTATCTGTAACACACTTTTTAATTCTTTACTTAAAGCACAAGTATAAAAAAATGCCTTTAAACACGGACACAAGCAACCGATTACAACATTTGCACAAAGCCGCCAACAATATTTTTGCCTGTTGCGACCTGTGATCGTGTGATGTCTTATTGGTTATGATATATCAAGGGTTAAAACATAACCACAACGTACTGAAGCATAAACGGAACGAAATAAAATATTGAGTTAGTACCATTTTGTCCCACTAAACTCAGTATTCATTATATTAAGGTCTGAATACATTGACTAAACATTTTGCTGAACAATTTTACGTTGATATTATCATAAGGCCATTAACTTATGCATTATTACAATGCGATGTGATAAATTACCGATACGTAGTATTAAACACTTCGTGGTCATTAGCTAGATGCATTTTTGTCGTTGCACCAATGTAAATTTCATTGTTTACATAATTTTTTACATTTAATGTATGATCATATTATATTATTATAATGGAGACTCGATCATTATTATGACGAATATGGTATTAGACAATCATTAAAATTCATACTTATTATCAATTTTGCACAATGTATTAAGGAAAAAAATGATTATAATAATGATTTACGTTTGATCACTAGCGATCATTAATAAAAGGTCAACTATTTTTTTCTGTGTTGTTATCGTCCATGAAGAAGTAGGAAACTAACCTACGAAACGTAGCAAATTTAGAAAACTTAGAATTTTCATTTATTTGTGTCCAATTACCCACTATCCATAAATATTTAAAGATAAGTTTTCCGAAGAAAATGGGTTTTCTTACCTTGTTAAAACGAATCTTAGACCAACCTAACCTCTATATAACAAACTGCATTATAACGAGTTACTTGGTATAACGAATATTTTCTAATTCCCTTCAGCTTCGTTATATCGAGGTTGTACAGTATTGCCTTGCTAACTTACACTATACATACACTATTGGCGTCGGTCGGATCGCGTTTTTAAGCCACGGGTAACGGCTAGTATTGTATAAGTATGCTGGTCGCCAATCAACGGCAAATTTTGTCGCCCGTATTTGAAATCTATGTATATTTTTTAAAGTTATTCAAATCGGAACACGTGTTAAAATGATGACTTAGTGAGTTGACTATTATAGTAATGGTGCGGGTGGCGTCTGTTACGACCATAATATCGTGAAACTGACATTTATTGTTAAATTATTACATCGAAAATGTCACCTAATCAAAACATTAGCCGCGATTATTGGCTGTGATCATCAAAGGGCATAGGTCAACAATAATTTAACTTCTTTAAGCCGGTAGAAGATACCATAAAAGAAGCTTAGACGAAATTTGTGTGGCCTAAAAGCAAAAACGCTCACGTCGAATTTATACTCTATACCAGACTTTCTCAAACTTATAGCTCCATTACCCCTACTCGATTTCCAAGACTAAAAAATATTTTTTTTACTTTTCAGTTCGGTTTGCTATTAAAAAACATTTTTTTTACTTTGGCTTTTTATATTTTTGTCTGTTTATCTGTCGGGGCTAATTTACGAAACGGTTGAACCGATTGTGATGGAACTAATTCACAGACAGATAAAGAGCGATGCTAGGAGTGACCTAGGTCACATTTTATCCCATAAACACATAGGGTTGTTTTCTGTGACATTGAAAATTCAGCACGGCAGCGAGTCCAAATGCTAGTAGGACAAAATAGAGATGGGAAAAACAGGTCTTTTTAGTGATCTGCATCTTTGCATCTGGATCCCGTATGTGAGCCGGCTCACTGAACCGGTTCAAAAAGAACCGAGCTCTGAATATGTTACTGCAGTCTGCCACTGAGTTACCTAGTTCAGTCAATCGTATCACGACCTGTATAGAATCAAGAATGCATAGCCAAACATGTGATGCATGAGTCATTTGAGCTGACAGATGCATCAAACCAAGAACTGATACGTAAGTGTAAAATGTGCTTCTGTGTGTTAAGTGTTTCACTGAGTTATGCGGATCCGTTGATCCGTCGGCTCAAAAAAAAATGAGTCGGCTCTCACGGATCTTCTGTCGGAGTCGGCTCTTTGAATCGGTTTAGATCTGAGTTACTCAACTCTAGTGCAGCCAGTCCCGGATCTACGGTCGGGGGTAAACCAGGGTACCTGCTCCTGGTGGCAGTTTAAGGGGCGCCAGAATCATAATATAATATGTAATAAAGAGCGCAAATTTATTAAAGGGTTCTTATTCCCGGTCACAAAAAATGCCACTCATTATATATTTTTGAGTTTTTATCTCAAACGTTGGAGAGAGGAGTCGCCACTGTCAAGTTTCTACCTCGGCTCGAAAAAATCGTAGATCCAGAGCTGTATTGCGACTTTTACTTTAAAAATTTCATAAAAAATTCGACATACGAGTTTTCGCCTTTCGGCCACAGATAGAACAAGGAGAGGAGCGAAGTGAAAAGGCAGGAAGTTTATAATAAACTTATAAAGATTATAATAATTTAGAGCCTCGAACATTACGGCGTAACATTTAATATAAAATATTTACTATTCGGATATAATGGGCGTACATTCCACGGACTTGTATCGTACTTCTTAATCGCTATTTGAACACACATTTAATTTGACACGCAGGGGACAACTCTATTTTAATATTACGACACACTGTGACTACTAATATACGGGGTGTACAGCAAGAATACTAGAAGGTTGGGCGTAAGAGGCTATAAACATGGTCCCGCCTGTGATTAGTTGAGTCGATCGCTTACGTCACTGGATGTCGAATGCCATGGCTTTTTCACGTGAGATTTTTCCCAACTGTTTGAAAGAAGTCTCCTGTGACGTCACAAGCAGATGGGAAAGAATACGTATCTGATAAAATAGAAACAACAAAGGGCGTACCTCAAGGATCCATCTTAGGCCCTCTTTTATACATTATATATGTCAATGATTTAATAGCTGACTTTACACCGTCAAATATAAAAATAGTTTCATATGCAGGTGACACAAATATACTTTTAAAAGGCTCCAACATTAATCACCTTATTAGTCAAGCGCAGGCGACGTTCAAAATATTAAACGTCTGGTTTATAGATAACAAATTGATTTTTAATGTCGAAAAAACTACTACTGTTTTTTTCAGAACCATACAAAGATCGTTATTCCAAAATATATTCAGCTTAACAGCAATATGTTTCTTTCTGTATCAGAACGCTCACCGTTTTTAGGGGTTACAATCGACGAGAATCTTTCATGGACACACCATATAGATAAGCTGGCTAAAAAGTTAACATCTATTTGCTATGCGCTGCGACAAGTCAGTAAACGAGCAAGTTTGGAATCGGTGATATCATTGTACCATGCCAATTTTTAGTGTATTTGCCATATGGCAACATACACTATTGGCGTTGGTCGGATGGCGGGACCTAGGGGTCGGACCAAAATTTCTCGACGTTTCATAACCTCCTAAACACTTTGGCACCATTTTTAAAAATGTTTATATATATATGTATATATATATAAATATATATATATATATTTATATACGTATATATATATATATATATATATATATATATATATGTGTACGCGCGATAACTTTCGAAAGAGTTAATTGATTTCAACGAAATTTGGGCCACGTGTTGAAATCCATCACCGCAAGAAGCCTATTTAAAATGGGCCTAATCGGGCTATTTTAAGGGTAGTTTTTAGGGGTTGAAAAATGTTTTTAGGCCCCAAAATACCGAAAAAATTCTCCGAATCGTTTCAAAATTGAAATTTAACCCTTTGGTAGTGATTAAAAAGTGTCCCCACAATTTTAATAAAATCGGCCCGACAGGACCGGATTTACAAATTTTATGAAAACACTAGTTTGGAGATAGTGACTTATTTATTGAAGGGTGTATTTAATTCGGTGTAGACGTTAGATTGATAATAATATTACAATTAAGAAAAAAATGTTATTTTAAGGGGTGTATTAAGGGGTTAAATTTTTTATTTTGCCCAAAAACAAACTTAATTTCACATAATAAAAGTATAAAACCACACGGCCCTATACAAGCAAATACACTATATTGTCGGCAGGGTTTTGGCACTGCGACCCGGGTTTTTATTCTATCATATCGTACTGCATTATTGTATGGGGCGGAGTAAGAGAAACCATTAGAATTTTCTTAATTCAAAAGCAGGCCGTAAGAATTATAGCAAAAACCGCCAAAAGAGAGTCTTGCAGAGCTCTTTTTAAACATTTTAATCTAATAACTTTCACCTCGGTTTATATCTTTAAGATTTGTATTTTCGTTTTTAAAAACATCGATATTTTCAAATGCGATACTACTGAACACCAATATGAAACGAGGAAAAATGCGCTAACGATACCAACCCATCGATTGATTCTATACAAAAAAAGCCTGTCTTTACAATGGAATAAAAATTTTTAATAAGATACCCGACAATATAAAAAACATCAAATCACTTAACCTTTTCAAAAAAAAAATTGAGGACTTTTTTAATTGAAAGTAATTTTTATATAAAAATGATTTGTCGGAAAAAAGACTTTTTAGGTAAACACTTATTTGTTATTTATATAAATAACAAATAAGTGTTTACTTACAAAGTCCTTTTTCCCGACAAATCATTTTTATATTAATTACCAAGGACAAAACAGAAAAAAAACCCGGGTCGCAGTGCCAAAACCCTGCCGACAATATAGTGTATTTGCTTGTGTAGGGCCGTGTGGTTTTATACTTTTATTATGTGAAATTAAGTTTGTTTTTGGGCAAAATAAAAAATTTAACCCCTTAATACACCCCCTAAAATAACATTTTTTTCTTAATTGTAATATTATTATCAATCTAATGTCTACACCGAATTAAATACACCCTTCAATAAATAAGTCACTATCTGCAAACCAGTGTTTTCATAAAATTTGTAAATCCGGTCCTGTTGGGCCGATTTTATTAAAATTGTTGGGACACTTTTTCATCACTACTAGAGGGTTAAATTTCAATTTTGAAACGTATCGGAGAATTTTTTCGGTATTTTGGGGCCCAAAAACAGTTTTCAACCCCTAAAAACTACCCTTAAAATAGCCCGATTAGGCCCATTTTAAATAGGCTTCTTGCGGTGATGGGTTTCAACACGTGGCCCAAATTTCGTTGAAATCAATTAACTCTTTCGAAAGTTATCGCGCGTACACATATATATATATATATATATATATATATATATATATATATATATATATATATAAATATATATATATATATATATATATATATATATATATATATAAATATATATATATATATATATATATATATATATATATACATATATATATAAACATTTTTAAAAATGGTGCCAACGTGTTTAGGAGGTTATGAAACGTCGAGAAATTTTGGTCCGACCCCTAGGTCCCGCCATCCGACCGACGCCAATAGTGTATGTTGCCTTATGGCAAATACACTAAAAAGTAATTTTTATAGTTTAGACGAATTTTTTAACATGCATTAAATCGTATTATGTAATTATATGCTGACTTTTTGTACCCAACTTTTGGCTATGCAAATAAATTATTATTATTATTATTACTTCTCCCGCCCTCTCCTGCGTCTCGCCTAGACACACCTTCAACAATGCTAATGTCCAACCTTTGGGCGTAAGAGTCTATAAACATGGTCACGTCTGTGATTGGTTAAGTCGACTGCTTACGTCACTGGATGTCGGATGACCATGGTTTTTTCACGTGAGATTTTTCCCAACTGTTTGGAAGAAGCCCCCTGTGATGTCACAAGCCTACTTCCCCCGTTCTCTTTCGCGTCCCGCCTAGACACTTCAACAATGCTAACGCCCAGCCTTAGTTTTTAGTAATCTTGGGTTTCACTACCATTTAGAGAATGTATTTCGGAAGGTTTGCGAGTACAATACATTCATAATAAAGTTAAAGACAGTAGAAAAACATCAATGTTTTGCAATCAAGTCGTAAAAAGGCGCTTTTAGGGCGCATACATGGCTTACACTGACTAAACCGCGAGAGATACGTCAAAACAATGTAATACACAATTGCAGGTCTTAAAAAAGTCTACAGAAAAGTCCGCGATAGCATATGTTTATCTTCTAAGCAACCGTTTTTATCTTTCAAAAATCTGATCAAAAATAATGAGTTACTTGAGAAGCTTTTTGGGCGACATGGTATTAATCCTTATCCAATTAGATATTTTAGTTATCTTGTGTACTTATCTTGGGAGATATCACAGTTATAAAAATTATTAAGATTAAATAATTACCGTTTACTTGTTTGCGAGACTTGCGAAGCTATTTTTACCGACATAGTATTAATCCTTCTTCAATCAAATATGCTAGTTACATTAGTCACTGAATTTAAATCAAAATTGACCTTTAAACCATATTATCTTATAGAAGATATCACAGATTATAATAATAATAATACGTTTAACGTCCGTTTCTCGACTTTATGTCATAACAGCCGCCATTCGCACCATTACTATTTTCCATCTACCACAGTTCCCGTTATTTTTCTACATTTTTAAAACTTCAACTTATGTAATAGCAATGGGCGAATGAAGAAATTATAGGAAATTAGGATAAGGTAGGTAATTTTTGAACTAGGAGTTTGATAGGTAATCGGCCATGGCCTCAAATAAGGAACCATCTCGATATTTATCTGGAATTAATTGAGGGACACCATGGAAAACCTCAATTAAGATGGCCGGTACAGGAATTACCGTTTCTCGGCGAGAGGCAGTAGGAAAAAGTCCCAGCCATATCTGCCCCCGTCGGGATTCGAACCCGGACCTCCGGAATGCGAGTCTAGTGCTGTCACCACTACTCTACCCAGCTCGGTAATATCACAGATTATGATTTACTTGCTTCACGAGACTTGCGAATCTATTTTGACCGACAGAGTATTAATAGTATTAATCCTTATCCAATTAAACATGTTATCTTTAATAGACAATCTACAAATCCGGATGAATTCGGACTGAGTCGCTAATGTTTTAATCATTATGGATTCAAAAATATACTTTGTCAGAAAATGATAATAAATATTATTCGTGTTCAAGAAGAAGAACCGCCAAAATTAAAAAGACCCATATTATTGTGTTTCATGCTTAAGAAATGTAGTTCCTCCAAGAGTCTTGTGGGAATGGCCTGATGCGTTTCTAATTGATTATAGACGCTTGAGAACCGAGCACACTGTATACTTATCGTCGAACAACAAGAAGAAGATGCGGATTAAAAAGACATAGAGACATAACAAGAGAGAGAGACAGAGATATAGATGAATTTATATTATTATATATAGATGGCATACAGAATAATAGGTATGACGACACATAAATAACGATGCTTAAAATCATATTTACATATTATAACACTGCATACGGGACATCGCTATATTATGCATACAAATAATACAAACTGATACATTATGTATTGATGCGATTATACAGGGTGATCCGCTACAACTTCAAAAATATTGACATTTCAAACTCCTAGTTCAAAAATTACCTACCTTATCCTAATTTCCTATAGTTCCTTCATTCGCCCATTGCTATTACATAAGTTGAAGTTTTAAAAATGTAGAAAAATAACGGGAAGTGTGGTACATGGAAAATAGTAATGGTGCGAATGGCATCTGTTATGACATAAAGTCGAGAAACGGACGTTAAACGCATTATTATTATTATACTAAAAAAAATTGGTGCGTGCGCATCAGTATCTCACTCGCATCTACTCACGCTCGCACCTACAGCTACCCTATATGTTTGTCTGGCTAGGGGTTAGAACTGTCGAAACTGCCTGGCTACTGGGGAAATATCTTCTAATAGTTCCCCAAGTAACCTGTATAAAATTCAGTTTTTATATTATAACGTAAGTACAGTTACGATTTAATGAAGTTTAGGGTGTCTGGCAAGGGGTTGCCAAAATATTACGTGCCTGGCAATGGATGACGTGATTTCTAATATTATTCCGAAGAAAAATATAAAAAACGTACGCTTTATAATTTGACGAAATTAATAATAATAATAATAATGTGTTTAACGTCCGTTTGTCAACTTTTATGTCATAACAGACGCCATTACTATTTTCCATTTTACTATTTTCTACATTTCTAAAACTTCAACTTAATTAATAGCAATGGCCGAATGAAGGAATTATAGGAAATTAGGATAGGATAGGTAATTTTTGAACTGCGAGTTTGATAGGTAATCAGCCATGGCCTTGAATAAGGAACCATCTCCATATTTATCTGGAATTAATTAAGGGAAACCATGGAAAATCTCAATCAAGATGGCCGGTGAAGGAATTACCGTTTCTCGGCGAGAGGCAGTAGGAAAAAGTTCCAGCCACATCTGCCCCCGCCGGGATTCGAACCCGAACCTCCCGAATGCGAGTCTAGTGCTGTCACCACTACTTTACCCAGCTCGGTTAATTTGACGAAATTAAGTCGGTATTTTATACAACTTTACTACCTGTTATCTGCCAAAGCCACGATGACCCAAAGTACATATAATCACCCATCGTTCCTACCTGTGTTGGAATCATGCGCTGAATAACTTTTAGCTTTTATAAAATAACGAAGGTCTGGCACACAGGCAAAACCAGGACAAAACGCATGAAAACCCCGGATTTTAGAGCCCAGAACCCGGACATGTCAACAGATTTTTTTAAACATAGTGTACCTAATAAAAAAACAGTTGAAAATGTCATAAATCACCTTTTTATTTATTTTCAGACCTTAAAATTAAATTTAGTCATCTTTTATCCTCATTTTAAATGTACCTAACAAAACATAATCTTATTACAGTTTGTTACAAATTGTTTTAATAATCAGTTAGAATTTTTTTATTCTTAAATTTTCAAACCCGGACTACAAATGAAGCCCCGCCCGGACGCACCCCGGATGCCCTCTAAACTAGGACAAATCCGGGGAAAACCCGGACTGATGGCAACCGTAATTATGAGCAACGTTTCGTTTGATATTCATACTTCCTCAGGCTCTAAAGTTGATTTTTAAAAAGTAATAGCTAATGATGAACAGCCTGTACTTCACGACTACATATAAACGAATGTTTAAGTGAGAGCGTATATAATATAAATATAGTAAATAAAAAGATCACAAGTGGATGGGGCTCCGGCAAGCAGCGGGGCGCCGGCCTTATGAATATATATTGACTGTGAATTTCACACAATTAACGCTACAAAAATGTATAAAAAGGTGTAGCGCATTATAATATACAAGTGTAGTCGGTTCGACGTGTCAAGGAAAGGCAAAAGATGAGCTACCGAAATGTTCAGTCTGCCAGTAAACCGGAGTGTTATTTTTTACAAAATAAATTAAAAATTTAAAAAACTGACACAAAAAGACCTATAAAAAGTTAAAAAATAATAGTAGATATTATACATACGCTTGTAGCTACGTACCAGCTGAATTAATTTAGTATAATAGCTTTTGTCTGCTATAGGTAATTGTTAAGAAACGTTCATTGATGTAGCACTATATTAGAAAAATGTATTATTCCAACACGTCACCGTCGGGATTTAAACCCGAATCTTTCCACTTTCGCGGCGGAACGAGTTAATCAATTACTCTACGGTGCACACAATTCAACATTTTGATCCTTCATAATATAGCGATTTACAACACTCAAAAATGATTAACTCATTCCGCCGTGAAAGTGGAAAGATTCGGGTTTAAATCCCGACGGTGACGTGTTGGAATAATATTTTTTTCTAATATAGTGCTACATCAATGAACGTTTCTTAACAATTATAGCAGACAAAAGTTATTATACTAAATTAAAAAATAATATTTCTGGGCCTGGTTCTTTAACTTTAAATTCAAATACTTAATTAATAATATTTTGTGATTAAAACGTCGTAGCGTTGGGGGACCATTCAATATATAAAAGTTAGAATACCTGCTTTCATATTAAATAAATAATTCGACCGATTTTACCGAGCTGGGTAGAGCAGTGGTGTCAGCACTAGACTCGCATTCGGGAGGTACGGGTTATAATCCCGGCGGGGGCAGATGTGGCTGGGACTTTTTCCTACTGCCTCTCGCCGAGAAACGGTAATTCCTGTACCGGCCATCTTGATTGAGGTTTTCCATGATTTCCCTCAATTAATTCCAGATAAATATCGAGATGGTTCCTTATTCAAAGCCATGGCTGATTACCTATCAAACTCCCAGTTCAAAAATTACCCATCCTATCCTAATTTCCTATAATTCCTTCATTGCTATTAGTTAAGTCGAAGTTTTAGAAATGTATAAAATAACGGGAAGTGGTAAAATGAAAAATAGTAATGATGCGAATGGCGTCTGTTATGACATAGAAGTCGACAAACGGACGTTAAACGCATTATTATTATTATTAATTCGGCCGATTTTCATACCGTTTTCACGAATCGTTAGAGAATATATTTAGGCTTTAGACTGCAAACTGTGATCCCGGCGGTAATTTCAATCCAATCACTACCTTAAAGGAACTAATGAACTGTAATTCGCATCACTGTGAGTGAGTTAGAATATAAAAGATAGACAAAGTTGGGTCATCATGGGCGCGCTTGGACATTGCCTCCTAAATAAATTAAAAACTTCATTCTCTCTAAAAAATAGAGAGTGATTCTCTTATTATTTACTACAACATATTTTCAAAAGCGGACACATTTTTAAGCTTTGCACTATTTAATAAAGAAAAGAAATTAATGTTATAAAAAAAATGTGAGCCGTCGCGGAACACCTGGCAGATGTGAAACATAGCACAGATATTCACGAGTAAACAGCCGACACACACGTAAAGTAGCGAGTGTGTTGTGTAGTAGAGAGGGAAGAGTTCAGTATAGAGGTATTGAGAGGAAAGTGCCAAGTCAGGAAAAGCTGACCGAATGGGACGTTGCAACGTCCAATCTAAACGGTTTCACTCCCATCCAAGCGCTTCTTTAGATGTTTCACATCAAAAGAAGTTTCGTTGTAGTGATTTTGAAGTTATGCGAGGACAAAGCGACCAATTGTGGTATTGTAAATAGAAAACACAAGTAAAAAATTAAAGGGATTGAACAATTTCTTTCGCTATAGAGAGAATTTTCGTTATAATAGTAGAAGAGCTGTAAGACATTTTTGGGTAGGTATTTGAGGCACTGCGCAAATTTGTACAATACCTCTTCAGTAATATCCGAATACACAAACACAAACCTGGCTGTAGGGTAGCGGGGCTTAACCGACCCTCAAATTTTTAAATTAGCAAAATTTCTTTCGCAATAAAAAACCCTTGAGGCATTTTTAATTTTTTTTACCTTGAAATTTAGTATTTAAGGAGTTGATAAATAGAACAGCAAGATTTCTTAATCGGGTCTAAAACTTAGCCAGGTGTTTGCAAAATTATATTTTTGAAAAATTTTAAAAATATATTTGAAGCACGTTGAAATTTAAACAGAGTATTATTGGTAGCTAAAAATAGATACATTAAAAAAAATAGGTCGGTGGGACATTCTACGTGCCAGGTGATAAAAAATTTGAGGATCAGTTAAGTCCCGCTACCCTTCAGCCAGGTCTGTGTTTTTGTATTCGGATAATTACTAAAGAGGTAATGTACAAATTTTCACAGTGCCTCAAATACTTACCCAAAAATGTCTACCAGCTCTCGGACTATAAGAAAAGCACCTAAGTTTAACTAATGCTATAGAAAATGTAGTTAAGAAAAGTAAAGGTAATTGAAACGATCATTTTCAAATTAAATAATTATAACAGTCAAAGTGATTATTTAATAATAAATCACGTGACGCAAAAAAAAGAAAGCTATCAAAATTTGTTTAATTATTTGCTTGTTGAAACGCCTTTGTTTTCGGTTTAAAAAAACCAACAGGCAATTTTTTTAAACCAACAACCAATCAAGTTGGAATTTCGACGTGGCGAGGAGGTGATTTGATTCGATGCTACATCAGCGCTCTTTTGTTCTTTTTCTTGTTGCCGCTCGCGTTGCTCTTTTTTTATATTATTATTTTTCAATTCCCTTTCAACTTTTTTTTTATTTGTTAATAGAAACAGTTGATTGATGTCTTAACTGATTGTTGCGCTTATTAACTTGTTAAACGGACGTCCATATTGAGAAGTAACAATGTATCAAATTGCCTTAACACACTGTCTGTAAATACAATAAATGTATAACGCATACGGACGCGTCGGAGCGTTACAGACCTTTGCCGAAAATAGCCGAACACGTCCAATTGATCACAAAATGGTCTACCCGTTTGGAGTCCATAGATTACATATACGTCGTCTTTTATCTATATAGATTATTAAAACGTAAAAAGTGGTTACTGTGACATAACGATAATAGTTGGACATATAGTATCGCGAAGTTTTTTGTAGTTATTGATATGTTCTTTAATATTGTAAAACATACTTTTGTTCTATAATCAATAGTTTCCGCAGCGCATGCGACGAAAGATGTTTTATGGCATTTTTTTTACACCTTGGGTTACGTTACTAAAGTTTTAGTAAGGATCCCTAATATTTTCTGGCAATAAATATAGCCTATGTCACTCAGGGTGAATGTAGCTTTCTAATGGTGAAAGAATTTTTTAAATCGGCACAGTAGTTTTTGAGTTTATTCATTACAAACATACACACACACAAAAATACAAATCTTTCCTCTTTATAATATTAGTGTAGATTATCGGCAGGGTTTTGGCACTGCGACCCGACTTTAAATACATTGTGTGAGAGAGAAAGAGATGTAAATTATAGACGCTCAACATTTATAACATTGTGAAGTGTGTGACTCACATCTTAAATTTTGAATACATAGTATAAGCCAATTAAAATGTGTTACATTGTTAAATCGATTGTTTGGGCAGGTGGATGTAAAGATATTCATATAATAATGTGTGTTATTGAATTAATCATTGTTAAAATAAATAAGTGTTATTTACTTTGAGCCATTTAAATGTTAATAAATGTATAACTCGTTAAGAAGTCTGAGCCTTCTAAGTCCTAACTGATGTTGTGCCAGATTGATATTGTAAAACGTTTATAGCTTAACCCATTCATAGCCAAACAATGGTTTTGACAATTTGGAATTCATATGTATGTAATGTTTCACGAAAACCGACCGTTATGTTTCAAATGTACTTTCGCTATACCACTATCTCACGAACCGCTCAACAATTGCCAGTGAACCAGGTGTCAGGTGATTGAGTTATTTGATCCCCTTCTATAATATGCGCCACGGTTCTAAAAGGTTCAGAAGTTAGATGCAGATGGAGGCTTGCGCAGGTACAGTCGGTTGAAAACTACAAACTCGCGCTATATTATTATTTTTAATTTTTCTTTAATCTAAAGGTCTAATTCCTTATATAAAGTCATCCAAAAAATATTTTTCGTGCTTGTCTATGCAAAACTGTATTAGGCATCTTGATCAATTAACAATCAAAGAAACAGCTCAACACTAGCGTACTGAACAGTACTTTATAGCAAGAAAGCGACAAGTGATACGACAACCAGCGATAACCAAACACCGACGAGCGCACGTTATGTGCCGGTAACTGGGATGTGGTGGGAGTCTTCCTTTCCCACAAAACAACCAGGACGGCTCTAAAATATGCATTTGCGATGCTGTTTGTGACTAACTTCAGAACCTTTTAGAACTGTGGCGAGTATTATACCAATAGTGCTGAGAATTTTGACAGCTGACTTCAGTCGTCTCTGAGGGTGTTTTTGCGGCGAAATTGTTTTAGTTGCTCCACTAAAACTTAAATATCTCGGAAACTACACGTCCGATCGCGAAAATACAAAGTACGTTGTGATCCTCAGAACTAAATCTCTCCAATAACACCGATTTGGAGTACCAGAAGCACTTACAGAAAATAATAACAACATTTGAACCTAAAAATTTGAAATGCCTCGACCTAAAAATCGCGATAAAACTCAACCCAGACATTTCAACCCGAAAACCGGCTTATCCTATGCAGAGCATAGGTCAATCGTTTGAGACTAAAATCAAAGAAATCGGGCGAGAACTTAGAAAATGGTAACCATTTGAATTTTGATGGAAACCCCGTCAGCTCCTTGATTCCATGTCTACCGATAGTCCCACGACTACCAGGTCATTTTTTTGTAAATATCAAAAACTGATCACAGAGAATAATAATAATAATGCGTTTAACGTCCGTTTCTGGACTTTATGTCATAACAGGCGCCATTCGCACCATTACTATCTTCCATTTACCACTTCCCGTTATTTTCTAAATTTTTTAAAACTTCAACTTAAGTAATAGCACTGGGCGAATGAAGGAATTATAGGTAATTAGGATAAGGTAAGTAATTTTTGAATTAGGAGTTTGATAGGTAATCGGCCATGGCAACAAATAAGGAACCATCTCGCTATTTATCTGGAATTAATTGAGGGAAACCATGGGAAACCTCAATCAAGATAGCCGATACAGGAATTACCGTTTCTCGGTGAGAGGCAGTAGGAAAAAGTCCCAGCCATATCTGCTCCCGCCGGGATTCGAACCCGTACTTCCCGAATAATAATAATAATATATTTATTTGCTTTGCCAATAAAGGATACAAAATCGTCACGGTGGATCCATCAAGGACAGTAGTAGGTCCATCAAGGACTCAATCATTCATAACTTAAAAACTCACTCAATTTGTAGAAAGCGTTTTTTGTAGAAAGTGTTTTTTAAACTTCGACAGTTGATCGCATTGTTTAATACTTTGAGGTAGTTTATTATAAACAGCAATACCTAATATATTTAGAGATTTCATGGAGACGGTTAATCGATTAAAAGGAACTCTAAGTTCAGATTTTGATCTGGTATTTGAGTTATGAATGTCCGAGTTCTTGATGAACCTACTAAGGTTCTTAAAAACATAAGTTGACAATTCAAAAATTAGTATGCAAACTAATGTAAGTATTCTATATTTCTTAAATATATCTCTGCAACTTGTTCGCTGCGACACACCAGCAATACATCTGACAATTTTCTTTTGGCAGATAAATACACCATTTGCTTGAGAAGACGTACCCCAAAAGCAAATAGTGTATTTTAATCTTGAATAAACTTGTGCGTAGTAAATGCGAGTCTAGTGCTGTCACCACTACTCTACTCCGCTCGGTCCTGATCATAGAGAATGAGTACCGATAAAATAAAGTTTCGAGATTGAATGTCTGTCTTGTTGCAGGTCGTTAATGGGTCCGTTTGAGCAATGGTCCCGGGCCATTGGGCGCTCACCGTTGTTCCTCAACAGATTGATTGATGATACCAGAATGGTAATCAAAGTGAACGCACCATCGAAAGATATTTAACAGTTCGCCTCTTTCACTCGGCGTGAAACCTAAAAGATATAAGTTTTGTTCTTCGATTTTAATAATGTGCTTGGCTATATAACAGAGGTACGACGGTGAGCTGTCAAAATAGCCATGATTCATGGACCGAAACACAATGGAATAAACGTTCATTCAATATTTGATCTATTAGACGTCTATTAATAAAATAATTAACGTATAAGATTCTAATTTTACCTGAATAAAGCGTTACAATTTAAAAAACCCGGGTCGCAGTTCCCAAACCTTGCCGACAATATAGTGTATTTGCTAATACAGGCAGTGTGGCTTTATTATGCGAACTTAAAGTGGGTTTTTGGAGCAAAATAAAAAATTTTACTCCTTAATACGCCCCTTAAAAGAACATTTTTTTTCTCAATTGCAATATTATTATCAATCGAACTTCTATACCAAATTATATACATAAAATTTGTAAGTCCGGTCCTGTCGGGCCGATTCTATTAAAATTTTAGGGACACTTTTTAATTGCTACTAACGGGTGAAATATCAATTTTGAAACGATTCTGGGAATTTTTTCGTTATTTTGGGGCCCAAAAACATTTTTCAACCCCTAAAAACTACCCTTAAAATAGCCCGATTACGCCCATTTTAAATAGGCCTATGGCGTTGATGGATTTCAATACGTGGGCCAAATTCAATTAACTCTTTCGAAAGTTATTGCCCGTACACACATATATATATATATATATATATATATATATATATATATATATATATATATAAACATTTTTAAAAATGGTGCCAGTGTTTAGGAGGTTATGAAACGTCGAGAAATTTTGGTCCGACCCCTAGGTCCCGCCATCCGACCGACGTCAATAGTGTATTTTGCCATATGGCAAATACACTAATGAGCGAACAAGTTCTATACGTTTTCTCGCCTGGCACTTGGCAGACAACAGAGCTGTTAGAAAATTTTTGACCCAGTTGCCCCATCTGTGATCATAAGTCGCAAAATAGTTGCCGAATCATAAGTTTGCATTTCTGAAATTGCTTAAGCTAAAACGTGAGACTTGGGAAAAAATACTCTTCTTAGAGAAAATAAAGAATAGGGATGTTGACTGTATTCAAATAAAATTATAATTTTAACGTTAAGTGGTATGATAGAAATACTAAAAAACGCTATATTTTTCCTTATTTTTACGGAATTTAATTAATATTTAATAAATAAAACCTAATAAAATCACTCTCAAGTCACGTGACAACAGACACCAATCAGAGCGCATGACGTCATATGTTCAGCCGCTGTCAAAAAACTTCATTGTTTGGTTAATATTTAGTGTGTAATTTATTCGAAAATTTCTTTAAAAAAAGACTGCAAGGAGTTTTAACGTCATGGAAAGTGTATTTATTAAGGCTAATAGTTCGAAAACTTAGAATTCATCTTTTATAGCAAGAATTACGAAAACACTTTTCATAACCTCATTAATTTACTAGCGCTTATGAGCACAGCCTCCTACTTTGTGACCGCATCTATAGATTGGTAACTCCTGTGTAAACTTTTGAGCCTCCTTTGGTATGAACAGGTGACGTCACGCGACTAGTATTGGCGTTTTGGACCGAAATTTGAAACGGGATTTAAAATACATGATTTTTAAGGCTTGAGTTGTATTTAAATAAAAATAATAAATATTTTTGGCTATATTAGGTACTTATGCACGATTTAAAACACTTTCCCAAAAATAGTCAACATCCCTATTACATGTTCGACTGTCTTTTGAACACAAAAATCTATAATACGCGCCATGTTCAATTTGAATAGAAAACAATCATGTAGGGACATCTTTCCTCGAGAAAAGATTATGACAGCTCCATGCATTTTTTTCTTTTGCTTATTGCTCTTCGCCTATGAAAATAAGGCAAGCTATGTCTTAGCAGAGGATGCACATAGTCATGATACTCGCAATAAAAAAGCAATAAAACTACCATTGGCAAAAATAGACATTTATAAGTATTGCCCAGAAAATTTTTCAGCATACATTTATAATAAAATTATAAATATTTTAGAGGAATTAGGATCAATGAAATTAAAAGACAAATTATTATTTCACAACGTTTCGTATTAAATACCTGATGAAGTATTAATTTAATACGAAACGTTGTGAAATAATAATTTGTCTTTTAATTTCATTGATCCTAATTCCTCTAAAATATTTATAATATTATTACATCAAAAGGATCTGATATATACATTATTCAAAATTTATAATAAATTACCTGAAAGGTTAAAAAATAATACTTGCTCAATTTTCAAGACAAATATTAAAAACTTCTTATTAGAACGGGCCTTTTATTCTGTCGATGAATATTTATGTTGCCGATAACCCTATAATTTCATTTTTGTATTTCTCGTTGACGTGTCAAATAGATGTAATGTCTCAACTGATTAAATAAATATCATATCATTTACCCGAACGGGGTTGGAGTAGGTTTTATATAAAAGAACTGCGGTTATAATCTATACCACGTGGACCAGTTGTGGGTAAACCGCTAGGTAGATAAATAAGACAGTCCGTCAAACGAGGAATTCTTTCAAGAGAGCAGGGAGTGAGTTGTCAATGGTTAAGTAATGGTATTTATTAATTGGCCGTCAAGCCACCGTTTTAATTATAGTATCTGTACAGGTTATCAGCGGCTCGAGCACGCAGCGGAGTCTGCCTATACAGTCGGGGGCAAAAATGTTTTTATTTTAAGTGCAATGACAAATTAAAAAAAAAACCAGGTCGCAGTGCCAAAACCCTGCCGACAATATAGTGTATTTGCTAATACAGGCAGTGTGGCTTTATTATGCAAACTTAAGTGGGTTTTTGGGCAAAATAAAAAATTTGACTCCTTAATACACCCCTTAAAATAACATTTTTTTTCTCAATTGGAATATTATTATCAATCGAACTTCTATACCATATTATATACAACTTTCAGTAAATAATTCACTATCTGCAAAGTAGTGTTTTCATAAAATTTGTAAGTCCGGTCCTGTCGGGCCGATTTTATTAAAATTTTAGGGACACTTTTTAATTACTACTAAAGGGTTAAATGTCAACTTTGAAACGATTCTGAGAATTTTTTCGGTATTTTGGGGCCCAAAAAAATTTTTCAACCCCTAAAAACTACCCTTAAAATGCCCCGATTACGCCCATTTTAAATAGGCATCTTGCGGTGATGGATTTCAACACGTGGGCCAAATTTAGTTGAAATCAATTAACACTTTCAAAAGTTATTGCCCGCACACACACACACACACACATATATATAAAAACATTTTTAAAAATGGCGCTAATCTGTTTAGGGGGTTATGAAACGTTGAGAAATTTTGGTCCGACCTCTAGGTCCCGCCATCCGACCGACGCCAATAGTGTATGTTGCCATATGGCAAATACACTAAAAACCAATTACGGATTGATATTGGTCTTTTTCCATTTTGTCGAAAAATACAAAACACGAATGATACAGCTGGCCGTCAAAAATAACCTAACCTATGAATTTATCTACAACTCAACACGAGGTCGTCTAAAAGTTCCAAAACGTCCCAAAAAAAAAACTTCGCTTCAAAAAGGCGCTGTGCTTGCGGGGTTATATAAAAATATTGCCTGTTAGACAGTTCGGAAAGAGTACGTAATCTTCAGCATCAAAAACGTCCAGTTGAATGAGATCCACTATAAATATAGCGGTTTCTTTATTAAAACAGGATATGGAAACTAAGTTATTAAGTTTAATTAATTGAGGAAATCTGGTATAAAAAATAATTACAGCATTCGAACAATCCATTAAAACAATTTCAAAGAATCGCCTCTGTGCGATTATCTGAATTCCGAAAGATTAACAAGTGCATTTTTGTTCAGGGCTATACGTGTTAATTTTCCCACGGTTTTCAAGAATTCCATGAACGCGTTTTACACGCCAAAGAAAATATTCTATTACTTATCAATTCATTAAATACGAATTATGTATCCTAAAAACTCTAAAGTCGAATTCTAGAGACGAAATTAAAGAACGGTCACTATTATTTAAATGTTAGTAACAAAAATTAGAGTTTAAAAAAACTAAAACAACACGCTTTTATGAAGTAAAAAATGCAAAATAATTTGACAACAAAATTAGCTTCACTGTGAAAAGCATGAGGTGCGTAAATTTTCATAATAGCTCTACGTTTACAATTAGCTCGTAAATGAAAAAATGTATTACCGATATTAAGCACTCCACGCTTTTTACAGTAAAGCTAATTTTGTTATTTGCATTTTTTAGTGCATAAAAGCGTGTTGTTTTAGTTTTTTTTTTTTAAACTCTACTTTTAAGACTAAAAAATATTGCATTTGACTATGAGGTAAGCAACGCAACATACGTCACTGTACAGCGTGTTAGCTTGCTTGCTGTACTTTACCGAGTTTTTTTATCTTGAAGGTCCTGGTCATGACAATGGGAGAAAATTATTAAATTATTGTTTTGTCATCGGTCCTTGATAAGAGAGCAAAGTTTCAGTTTAATCTGACGTTTTGAAGTGGGTGAATTTCACGTTCAAAGATTCCATTACAAACAAACAAACATATAGGTGAAGGTAATAAAAGCGTGTGACAAATTCCCTTTTTTGTTGAAAACATTTTTTTCATCTCCAATATGTATATTACAGTTGGTATAAATAATTACTCACCGGTAAATTTTATACTTTGTTAACGTCTGTGTTTTTTTAAAATAAATAAAATAAAACAACTAATGCTAAACAATTGAGAAAATTTAATAGTGAAGTTAGTTCATTTAAAAATAAATAAATAAAATCTTAACGTAGTCTGTAATTAAGTACAGTTTTAAAGATTCCCAGAGCGAATTTTCAGTTTTCAGTCAGTTTCTTCTGTCTGTCCGGACTGAACTGATTGTGATGACACGTCACAGACAGGTAAAGAATTATGTCAGGAGTGGTCTAGGCTACATTTTATCCCAAATAAACCCTTTGGGGGCGAACAGGGCGATGAAAACTTTCATAGAGGATACTCTGTATCACTGAAATTCAAAAAGTCAAAAAAAAAACTACATGTTGACTGTCTTTTGAACACACTACCCGACCGGAGTGGGGGTGGATTTTATATAAAACTAGCCGCTCCCCGCGGCTCCGCCCGCGATTTTAATAGTTAGGATTCTTTCATTACTCACTCACTCCGTTCGTTCGCCCGAGTTTATAATTATTTGTTTCATTACTCGCTCACTGACTGTTCGTTCGCTCGAATTTATAATTATTTGTTTCATTGCTCACTCACTCACTCCGTTCGTTCGCTCGAATTTATAATTATTTGTTTCATTACCACTCACTCACTCTGTTCGTTCGCTCGAATTTATAATTATTTGTTTCATTGCTCACTCACTCACTCCGTTCGTTCGCTCGAATTCATAATTATTTGTTTCATTACCACTCACTCACTCTGTTCGTTCGCTCGAATTTATAATTATTTATTTCATTACTCACTCACTTACTCCGTTCGTTCGCTCGAATTTATAATTACTATTTGTTTCATTACTCACCACTCACTCCGTTCGTTCGCTCGAATTTATAATATCCTATGTCCGTCTCCTGGTTCTAAGCTACCTCCCCACCAATTTTCTGCCAAATCGGTTCAGCCGTTCTTGAGTTATAAATAGTGTAACTAACACGACTTTGTTTTATATATATAGATAATTTAAACCGGGTACAATATATCTCCTATACTACGCGAACGAAGTCGCGGGCAAACCGCTAGTATTAATATATAATCAGAAGAAACAAGTGGCAGTGCAGTGTAACGCGATCCGTGCGACGAATCGTTCTCGCGGCTCATAAATCAGCATCGAATTGCACGGCGTTCACGGCCAATTTGCGATCGCGTTTTACGATGATTTGTTTTTCAAAACAGTGTCATTGAGATATTGGGCAAAAGAAAAAATCAAAACAATTTATTTCGACTGCATAACTAATATGCATTCGAAATAAAATGTCTTGATTTTTTCTTGACGTGGTCAAGAAATGATGAGTTTTTTTTTATAAACTTGAATATTCCGATATGAAAAGTTATGCTGCGTGCACATCATCGTTTAAGGCTGTCGGAACGCTCTGAATTTAAGCCAAAAATAGGGCTTTGGCTTGTAGACTTATCCGTCAGCATTTTGCAAAAATTCTTTCTCTATAACGAAGATAAAGGACAAATCTAGGTCTCTAATGGACTACTTTTGTAATTTATGTACGATTTACTAGGAAAAAGTTGGCATTAATTGTGCCAAAAAACACACGTTTTCAATGTCAGACTACGACCTTATAGACCAGGGTTGATAGTGTTGAAAATGGTAAAAAGTGAAACAAAATTATAGTAGGATGAAACCCATTGGAAAAGGTAGAGAATATAACAACAATGAAAGGAAAAATAATTTACGGTCGATTTGAGGTCGGGAAGGGGGAGGGGGTGAGTTTTTAAGGGTAAAAAACGGTTTATCTCGATTTCCGGCAAAACTACAAGTCCTATGAAAAAAAGTTAAATGGCAAAGTTGTAGGTAATAAAAATATCTACAACTTTTGTTTTTACACTTTCTTCACATAACCTCAAAATTTATGTGAAAAATTCAAATAACCAATTTTTTGGTTCTTTATTTTTATCTTTGGCAAAAAAATTTATTTTTTCACGAAATTTGGTGGAAACTTGCCTTTTTATGTCCCAAACACACAGTAATTTTTTTGATTTAAAATATTCGTTTTTCACTTTATATTGACTTAATATCGAAAAAGCACCCTAATTTTCAATCGAAAATTCTCACGTCAAAATATCTGCTTTTTTAAAAAAGTTGGTGGGCTTTTTGTTCCTTGAAATCTCTACTTTCTGATGTTATGAAAAAAAAATGTACATTACTACGGTAAATGTTCTCAGAAAATGCAAATAACTTATCTTAAAATAGCAATAAATAGGCATCTACGCATATAATTTATAAGATTCAAAATATTTCCAAAAATTAGAGTATTCAACTGACAGCGGCACCCTTGCAATAGTTTTTTTTATCCTCGTAATGTGGCTTAAATTCAGAGCGTTCCGGTAGCCTTAACGTTTTGCGCCAAACGTTAAACGCTTTCGAAGCAAGATAAGAAGTATTCACTACAAAAAATCCGGATCATGCAATCATCCATACTGTTCGTTGACGAAAGATGGCTTGTTTAAGTCGAGTTATCGGAATTAATTTAATTAGTGTACAGCTGTTTTTTTTCTTCTTTTTTAGTTTGGTATTAATTACAAGACAGCAGAAGCTCAGCAGTTGAGTTTCGGTATTCGAAATTAACCTACATCAAACAACATGCAACTTTTTAATAAAACAGGCAATAATTAAAAATACATTTGTGTCGTAATCGGACAGATCGCGGTTCGACCAGGATCGCATTAGGAAAAAATTAACACAACTGTTAACATATTGATGTATCTTTGTCGTCCTTCGAGTGGTGTAATATTAAGAAATTAAAAAACCCAGGTCGCCGTGCCAAAACCCTGCCGACAATATAGTGTATTTGTTAATATAGGCAGTGTGGCTTTATTATGCGAACTTAAGTTGGTTTTTTGGGCAAAATAATACACTCCTTGAAAGAACATTTTTTTTCTCAGTTGCAATATTATTATCAATCGAACCTCTATAATAAATTATATAGGTACACCTTTCAGCAAATAATTCACTATCTGCAAACTAATGTTTTCATAAAATTTGTAAATCCGGTCCTGTCGGGCCGATTTTATTAAAATTTTGGGGGCACTTTTTAATTACTACTAGAGGGTTAAATTTCAATTTTGAAACGATTCCGAGAATTTTTTCGGTATTTTGGGGCCGAAAAACATTTTTCGACCCCTAAAAATTACCCTTAAAATGGCCCGATTAGACCTATTTTAAATAGGCTTCTTGCGATGATGGATTTCAACACGTGGGCCTAATTTCGTTGAAATCAATTAACTCTTTCGAAAGTTATTGCCCGCACACACACACATATATATATATGTTTAGGAGGTTATGAAACGTCGAGAAATTTTGGTCCGACCCCTAGGTCCCGCCATCCGACCGATGCCAATAGTGTATGTTGCCATATGGCAAATACACCAATAATAAGTATTTGTGGCTATATTAGACTACTTATGCGCGATTTAAAACACTTTCCCAAAAACAGTCAACATTCCTATTCGACCAGGAGTCAAGTCCAGCCCTGGATATAGTGAACTAGTGCTTCTTTGCCCATCAAAACAAAAAACGAAAGAAAAGAAAACGAACCTATCTCATTTAAACATGTCAATATTGTTTCAATCAGTTAATTACAATAACAAAGTGACCGTTCTTTAATTAGCTGACAACAGCTAAACAAGCCCATTAACTAACTGGCTAATCTGCCGTTCAAATCTGTTTAACTAATTTAACAGTCGACCATTTAAGTCTGTTTAAAGGGAATAGCTATGTGAACAAAACTGTGCCCCCTCCCGCGTCACCTCGCCTGCCATCCACCTTGGTCCGTTCGTCTATCTGTCTGTCCAGAGCGTGTATCCGATATTATGGACATCATCAGGTAGAAGAATGCGGTCCCGCGTAACACATGACGACGAGTACCCGCGCACCCGATTCTACTTCGGCTAGTTTTTATATTCCTGAGGATTTTAAAGATTATTCCGATCCCGACTAATTAAATAGATGAAAAATTGTCTGAGGCTAAAAAATTATAAACTAAAAACCGTAGACTAAAAAATGGAAACAACAAAATAAAACAGTTAATACTTAAAAAATAATTTATGGTATGTAAAATTGTTAAGATTTGTTGTTTTTGTTTAAAAAAAATATTTGTAATTATATGTATTGTTTCCAGACACCTGATGAAAGAATAAATTAATTCTGAAACGTCGTGACTAAAATAAAAATTTAGTATTGACATAAAAAATTGATCCTAAATCCTCAGACAATTTTTCATCTATTCCTGGGGATGTATACGCGCCACGGTTCTAAAAGGTTCTGAAATTAGATGCAAATGGAGGTTTGCGCAGGTACGTTCGGTTGAAAAAACTACAAACTCGCGCTATATTATTATTTTTAATTTCTCTTTAATCCAAAGCTCTTGCCCTTGACCACAAAAACTCAAGTCTAGCGGTCCGTGCTTGGGAAAAGTATGTCTGACATTATTCTTACTATTCTTATAATACGTGCCACGGTTTTAAAAGGTTCTGAAGTTAGATGCAAATGGAGGTTTGCGCAGGTACAGTCGTTTGAAATAACTACAAATTCGCGCTATATTATTATTTTTAATTTTTCTTTATTCCAAAGCTCTAATTCCTTGCATAAAGTCATCCAAAAAAATATTTTTCGTGCTTGTCTATGCAAAACTGTATTAGGCATCTTGATCAATTAACAATCAAAGAAACAACTTAACAATAGCATACTGGACTGTACTTTATAGCAGGAAAGTGACAAGACAAGCAGCGATAACCAATCACCGACGAGCGCACGTTCTGTGCCGGTCACTTGGAGGTGGTGGGAGTCTTCCTTTCCCACAGAACAACCAGGGCGGCTCTATAAAATATGCATTTGCGACGCTGTTTGTGACTAGCTTCAGAACCTTTTAGAACCGTGGCGAGTATTATACTAACAGTCCGAAACGATCGTCGAAAAAATTTAATAATTATTTTTGTAGAATTTTCAAGTGTTTTTAATTATTTGTTATTATTAATCATTGTTCTACCAAGTGCCGAGGGAAAAATCAGTGCAAATTATTTTTCATTTATTAATTAATCTATCTACTTTTTTAAATGATTTTATTCAACCTATGTACTTTTTAGTGTATTTGCCATACGGCACATACACTATTGGCGTCGGTCGAATGGCGGGACTTAGGGGTCGGATTAAAATTTCTCGACGTTTCATAGCTTCTGAACAATTTGTCACCATTTCTGATCGGTTAACAGTTTTCTGATCGATTAACCGGTTTTTACATATTCATAACTGCGGTTTTCACACAGAAAATTATAACAGGTCGACCGATAAACCGGTTTTCGAGTCCAAATTATTTAATTTTTAATACATTTTCATAACTTCCTAAACTAAAAGAGTTACGGACTTGCGTCGTATTTAAATAAAAATAATAAATATATGTGGCTTATACACGATTTAAAACACTTTTCCAAAAATAGTCAACATTGGTACTAGGTCCAAGCCTATCTATTGGTCTTAAAAACAAAAACATAATTATAATAGTCAGAACAAAATGCGAGGATCTTTAGTCACAACTCGAAAATCTGCAAATGTCTGTTTCTATAATTGGCAAATAATAAACTTATCAGATACAAGTGGAAACGTCTATCCTCCTTGGTGAGTAAAAAATCATTCAAGAGATCGTATCTATATTTAAAAGTCCATTCCTTTTATAAAAATAAACGTTCACAAAGTAAATTACAGATGTATCATTTCGTAGAATGAATTTTTAAAATTTTTCTAACAGGTATAAAAATCGGTTTAACACTTTTATATGATAAAAAGTTTTGACATTTTAATATTTTCTTCTTTAAATGTGTGTATAAATATATACAATATAATAATATTATAATAATATTATACACAAACACTGGGATATTATACAAAAGTAATTTATAGTACGATTATAAATCACCATATAATACTGGCTGTCGAGATAATGGTTTTAAATGTTTGTGTTTAACAAATAAACTTGTGTTGAAGCGCTGCGTAAGCCAGGACCGGACTGACAATTTTTTTTTGCACTACTAATAAATTATATGCTCAGAGTCTTGTTTATACTTTTAAAAATATGAGAACATACATTGATAATGACTGTTTATATAACAACCATGCAAGGGACAGTGTATTTTTAACCCCCGATGTAAAAACAGGGGTGTTATAAGTTTAGCAGCTAAGTGTGTGTGTCTGTCTGCAGTGTATCTGTGACACTGTAGCTAGAGATGGGAAAAACGGGTCTTTTTAGTGATCTGCGAATTTGCATCTGGGATCCAGATGCAAATTCGCAGATCACTAAAAAGACCCGTTTTTAAAGAAGAAACTTCAAAATGTTAATTGGCCACTCCGTAATTCGAAGTCTCGTGACGTGCTATAAAAAAATATTGACGAATATCACGTTTTTTAATTCAATTTTTTAAAAAGCTTAATGCTTAATGACAACTAATAAAAACAATAATAAAATTAATTTTGCGAAATTTTTTGACTGCATATTTTACGATCTCAAAATCCAAGTAGATGCCTAGTAGTTATCAGTGTTAGAAGCCGGAAAGTGCGCGATTTGAAACCGTTCAGAAAAACACTTAAGACGACATCGTGGACAAGAGATGGGAAAAACAGGTCTTTTTAGTGATCTGCGAATTTGCATCTGGATCCCGTATGTGAGCCGGCTCACTGAACTGGTTCAAAAAGAGCCGAGTTCTGAATATGTTACTGCAGTCCGCCACTGAATTACCTAGTTCAGTCAATCGTATCACGACCTGTATAGAATCAAGAATGCATAGCCAAACATGTGATGCATGAGTCATTTGAGCTGACAGATGCATCAAAGAAAGACCTGATACGTAAGTGTAAAATGTGCTTCTGTGTGTTAAGTGTTTCACTGAGTTATGCGGATCCGTTGATCCGTCGGCTCAAAAAAAAGTGAGTCCACTCTCACGGTTCTTCTGTCGGAGTCGGCTCTTTGAACCGGTTCAGATCTGAGTTACCCAACTCTAACTGTAGCTCTTAAGCGAGTGAACCGATTTGGATGCGGTTTGTTTTTATATGAAAACAGGTTTTCTAGCGGTGGTTCTTAGACATGTTTTATCAAAATCGGTTCAGCCGTTTTAAGGTCATCAGCTCTTTTCTTAGCTGCGGTAGGGATTTTAGACGCATAACGAATATTTTGTTTGTAACTAAGTTTAAAAAGGTTAAAATAAAAATTAAATTAACAATTTAAAAAATCCTCGACACAAAAAAACCTATAAAAAGTAAAAAAATAAAATTAAATAGTAATATTTTGTGATTCAAACGTCGTCGAGTCGGGGGACCGCTAAATAAATAAAATAACAAACAGAATACAAATAAAAAAACCCGGGTCGCAGTGCCAAAACCCTGCCGACAATATAGTGTATTTGCTTATACAGGCAGTGTGGCTTCATTTTGCGAGCTTAAGATGGTTTTTGGGCAAAATAAAAAATTTTACTCCTTAATACACCCCTTAAAATAACATTTTTTTTCTTAATTGCAATATTATTATAAATCGAACCTCTATACCAAATTATATACAACTTTCAGTAAATAATTCACTATTTGTAAACTGTGTTTTCATAAAATTTATAAGTCCGGTCCTGTCGGGCCGATTTTATTTAAATTTTAGGGACACTTTTTAATTACTACTGGAGGGTTAAATGTCAATTTTGAAACGATTCTGAGAATTTTTTCGGTATTTTGGGGCCCAAAAACATTTTTCAACCCCTAAAAACTACCCTTAAAATAGCCCGATTATGCCCATTTTAAATAGGCTTCTTGCGGTGATGAATTTCAACACGTGGGCCAAATTTCGTTAAAATCAATTAACTCCTTCGAAAGTTATTGCCCGCACACATATATATATATATATATATATATATATATACGTATATATATATATATATATATATAAATATATATATATATACATATATATATAAACAATTTTAAAAATGGTGCCAAAGTGTTTAGGAGGTTATGAAACGTCGAGAAATTTTGGTCCGACCCCTAGGTCCCGCCGTCCGACCAACGCCAATAGTGTATGTTGCCTTATGGCAAATACACTAAAAAGAAGCTTGGTAATGAAATAAGAAAATATGCAATTTTAATGTAAGTACCTTATCTGGGTTCCCCGACTCGACGACGCTTGAATCACAAAATATTACTATTTATATATTTAAATATTAAAGTTAAAGGACCAGGCCCAGAAATTTTATTTTTTAACTTTTTATAGGATTTTTTTGTGTCGGGTGTTTTTTAAATTGTTAATTTAATTTTTTTAAAAGTGCCTATGGGACAAAAGAATTACTGATATATAGGTCGCAAAAGAGACATTAAACAAAACTAATTTAAAAAATTGGGTGAAATTAAATGACGTTTGTATATATATATAATATGTAAAATATGTGTTCTTTGTAAGTGATTTATTTTATTTTATTTTGTTTCGATAGTAATGTCTTTTCTCACAGACAAATTGTTAATCAACTTAAGTGAGACTATGTATATTTTTAAACTGTCATTTTTCTTAAAAAAGTTATTATTATTATAAAAAGTTATTATTATGTATACTTAAAAATATTTCGAACATGTTGCATCCCTACATAAAGATAAACTCGTTATAGTTCATATTAACGTAATAACATTTTTCTAAACAAAATAAGAAAACCAATTTCCAAGGTCGTGTTATCTTGCATCGTTTCGTATAAATACGCACATAAGCTTACGGAAATGATTCGCGCGTTTTCGTCCATAATCGGTTCATAATCAAGTAATATCAAATACTTTGAAATTAAAGTACCGGACACGTTCACTAACTCGACAACAGTATTTTTCGCGTATGTCGGATTACCGGATGTAAGCACGGCCCACGAACTAAGACTATAACTATTAAAAAAGAGTTATTTTAACATTTTTTTGTTCCTAAAGTCTATAAAGACTTTATATAATCCATATTTATAATGCATTATTGAAGGTTTTAACTTTTAACAATAAAACAATTTTTAATTTCGAACATTTATAACACAAACAACGTGACGTCTTCTCTTTTCAATATCTATTGTCAGACTATAGAGCGAACGACTCCACGAAACGTCGGAGAAATATTTGTCAAGTAAGCACTGTGTGTTACAGAGCGCAATATCGTAAAAATATCGAGCGATTTTTCTAGACCTCTATATACTTAAAAACAGCGGATTACTGGACGTGTCGGATTAACGAATAGCGCGAATTATCGATCGTGTTCTTTAAGTGAATTTTTAAAACACTTGAAGTCAAGTCAAGCTACTCGACTTGACGAATCCCTACTAGTGAGTCATTATTACAGTATTTGATCATATTTTTTTAATGAATCATTTGTTGATCCAGATCCTAAAAACATTCGCTAGCTTAAAAAAGAATTCAAATTCACTTACCTTGTAAGCAGATGTTGAGCAGGGATGAGAGGTCGTGAATTCCCGCTGAGTACGGTCCTGCATCCTCGGTCGTGGAAGACTACATCGGCGTGCGTTATTGCGGAGGATGCTCTCGCAGTGACATCTCTATTGCTTCAATAAGAGAACGGCTCGAACGTCCGCGATTATCTCCTTCTTCTTTTTCTTCTCCGCCAGGTTGATACGATCGGGTGTCGTGAATTACCGCAGCTATATAAATTTAATCAATTAAAGGTCTGTTTAAACATTAAAGCGCTACAAAGTACCGGATTCCTACAGTCGGAACCCGATGTGCAAAACGCTTCTATTCTTAAACTAAATTTGTTTATTTTAAGTTAAAAAAACCCGGGTCGCAGTGCCAAAACCCTGCCGACAATATAGTGTATTTGCTTGTATAGGGCCGTGTGGTTTTATACTTTTATTATGTGAAATTAAGTTTGTTTTTGGGTAAAATAAAAAATTTAACCCCTTAATACACCCCTTAAAATAACATTTTTTTCTTAATTGTAATATTATTATCAATCTAACGTCAACACCGAATTAAATACACCCTTCAATAAATAAGTCACTATCTGCAAACTAGTGTTTTCATAAAATTTGTAAATCCGGTCCTGTCGGGCCGATTTTATTAAAATTGTGGGGACACTTTTTAATCACTACCAAAGGGTTAAATTTCAATTTTGAAACGATTCGGAGAATTTTTTTCGGTATTTTGGGGCCCTAAAACAGTTTTCAATCCCTAAAAACTACCCTTATAATAGCCCGATTAGGCCCATTTTAAATAGGCTTCTTGCGGTGATGGATTTCAACACGTGGCCCAAATTTCGTTGAAATCAATTAACTCTTTCGACAGTTATCGCGCGTACACATATATACATATATATATATATATATATATATATATATATATATATATATAAATATATATATATATATATATATACATATATATATAAACATTTTTAAAAATGGTGCCAAAGTGTTTAGGAGGTTATGAAACGTCGAGAAATATTGGTCCGACCCCTAGGTCCCGCCATCCGACCGACGCCAATAGTGTATGTTGCCATATGGCAAATACACTAAAAAATGGTCAAGTGTGAGTCGAACCCGCGAGGAGAGGGTTCCGTACCATTCCGTTTTCCGTCAGAACTTTAAGACTTATAGGAATATCGGTTAGGTTTTCCTGTAAACTATGGGTGACGCCTTATATCCACTATTTTTTCAAAAGTTTAGACCCAGTAGTTTCGAAGATAAAGGGATGGGATGGTCAATTTTCGCCTATTTATCTTAAAATTATAAAAAAATATATATTTGACATTCTCACACCAACCACACGACATAGTTTGCAAGACTTTTTTTTTAATTTTATAATTTACTCCCAAAAGTGGCCTTCATTTTTAAAGTTCATTTATTTACGTTACACGTTTGTCTTTGGGTCACCGACTTACATATGTGTACCAAATTTCAACTCAATCGATTTAATAATTTGCTGTGACAGACGGACGGACGGACAAACACGCGAGTGATCCTATAAGGATTCCGTTTTTTCCTTTTGAGGTACGGAACCCTAAAAAAGTAAAATCAGTTTATTAAAAACATATTCAAAAGTGAAACTGTTTAATCGTATCTCAAAAAAGATAATTCCAGCGAACTGGGCGACAGGACCCTTCCAACTTCAAAAATATTGACATTTGATATATTATAATAAATAATATAACATTTCTGATGACGCGGGTAACGATTAGTAATAAATATTATGAAATTTGTTATTCATTTTCATGGTTACATAATATGGTTTTACATGTAAAAATTAATCAAAGCATGCTTGTCAACTACCTAATTTATATTTAACAGATCTTCAGAAGATTTATTTTCAAAATATTGCCAAAACTATGAAGCTTGAAAAAAAAATTTCTACGAAACTTTCTTGAAAATGTTGGTAAATTCGTGTCCATAATTTTTAATGAAGTTGGAATCGTAAGGAATTGGACAGTTTATGAAAAGAATTAACTTTGATTAAGTTGAACGTTTCGTTGCTAATTGCAACTTCCTCAGCAACTATATTTAAAAACAAACAACAAAATACAAAATAGTAAATATTACAATGACAGTTTTATATAGGTAAAATTTACTATTTTGTATTTTGTTGTTTGTTTTTAAATATAGTTGCTGAGGAAGTTGCAATTAGCAACGAAACGTTCAACTTAATCAAAGTTAATTCTTTTCATAAACTGTCCAATTCCCTACGATTCCAACTTCATTTCTTGAAAATAAACCGTTATAAAATGTATACCATCATTATACGAAAAACAACATTATAGCATGTATCTCTTCTGCGCATGCGTTAATTTTCCCCAAAAACAATAGGTCTCTTCATATTTGCATACCAAACATCCTCCCAAAATTTGGTTTCAATCCGTTCATCCGTTTGACCTATATCGTGTTTCCAAACAAATCGACCAACAAACATAAGCTTTTTCCAAAAATATGTTTTTTGAATTACGTTGATTTATTAAAAATATGTACATCTAATAATAAAATATTGACATGTAATTAGCGCAATGTCAAAAATCACGTTTGAAATAAATTACAATCAAAAACTTAACTAAAATTCGACTCAACATTACTTAAATATGTAAAAAAATGTTTAAAAAACATTGTAAAACAAATTAAAATCAAAAGAAATATCATAAGAAATTAAATACTAATTGTTTAAAATAGATACAATATTAAAAAGATAAGTAAAATACATATAATAAGACTAATTATCACATGTATCATAGAACGCAAAAAGCACGGTGATCTGACGGTAAGACATGTACGCGCGACAGGGGTATCTAGCGAGCAATCGTCGGAGTCAAAAGTGATTATAACCTCAATATTAACATCAACTTTTCCGAAAAAAATTCTCTTCAAACCGGGCAAACTAGGTACCATTTCAAAGAGAAAATTTCCCTCGTTACAGTGATATATAATTTAAATGTCCTCTGAAAAAAATTATAGCCGAAAACTCAAAATTAAACTTACCAAATGTCAAACGGCACACTATTGCAAAATGCTATTCTTGCAAACGACAAATTTACGATAAATTTTGCAATGCAACGGTTGATATTTATATAAAGACAATCAGAAACACTTAAAGAAACTAATTATTACAATAGTTAACACTACTTTGATAATTTAACCGGTTAATTTTGTGTTTTAATACCGCGATCTACTAGAAACAGCCGAATGGATTGATCCACTGATTACGTCTGAAAAGCATGGCCAGCTCTGATCTATTAGCTAATGCGTCCGAATATGCTATAACTTGTAACTACGATGTTATGAAAAATTCAAGTTTCTATAAACTAAAAACTTATTTGATTCAAAGAAAAATAAATTTTTAATGAATAATTTATTAATTATTGACATAAAAATTGTTATTTAGTTTTATATATCAATTTAAATTAAGATAGTACTATGAAAATACTGTATTTCAAAATAGGCATCAATGTTTGTTCTGTTACTTTAGTGTTGACTTTTATTATTATTATATTTATTAGTTTTGAACGTGAAATTCACTTACTTGAAAACTTCAGATTAAACTGAAACTTTGCACACTTATCAAGGACCGACGACAATACAATAATATAATAAATTTGTGCCATTATCCTGACCGGGACCTTCAGGATAACACAACTTACCTACTTCAAAACGCCATATTAAACTGAAACTTTGCACACTTATCAAGGATTTTTTTCCCCAAGGTCAGAAAAGCATATTAAAATAAATTATAAATTTCGAACGATTTAACGAAGATATTTTTATTGAATTTAAAGTTTTTAATTAATTAATTTCATGCAGTATATGTATTTTAATAAACTCACTGAAGGAATAATTTTAACAAGAAATTGGTACAATTACGAAAAACGATATCCAGCACATGTCCTCTCAAGCAATTTTCGATACCTTGAGCCGATCCTGGTTAATTTTATTCTACAACAAAATGATCACTCTCTCACTCACTTCTACTATTAAATGGTTCCTTACATTTTTTTAACGCAAAAAATCAAAACTATATTCATACTTTAAGAACAAGTACAGTCGAACCTATATAAGTTAAAAACCTCTGTAAGTTAAAAATTTATTGATTTCCTTTCCCCTGAAAGCATAAAACCTCTATTACTTAATTCACAAAACCTCGGTAACTTAAACAAATATTCTGAACATCGCCCCCGGTAACTTAAAATAATATTTTGGTGACCTCCATAAGTATTATCAGTGAGTCATCATGAGTAAGTATCCAAACAAAAGGTTTTGCCAAGAACATAATTGATTTTCACTTTAGTCTTCCACTAAATCGCTTTACTGATTTCTTTGTTTAAATAATTGATTGTTTAAATAAATAAATAATTGATTCTAAATGAATAAATGAATAGATAAAAAATGTATGTAACCTGTATTGAACTAAATACATCCTCTATAAAATCCACAAACCTCGGTAAGTTAAAAATTTTACTCTGACAACCTCTCTAACTTCAACTCTCGATAAGTAAAAAACTCGATAACTTAATTTTTTTAACGTTTCCCTTGGATTTTTCTACTGCGTATACAGAGTTAGATGATCCAATCACGGACCTTATTTATCAAAATGTGGAAAATGTCAACTAATTTGCTCAAATCAGGGCATTTATTTTGACAGTTAATATTTAATGATACTTTTGAAAAACGCTGCATGATTCTTATTGGATCTTAAGGTACCAAAGTTCAAATCCACCCCTAAATTAGTAACGATCCCTTAAAAAATTAGAAACCCAGAACTTGACGAGAAACAGTTCTGAATTATTTCAGCTCTCTTATATTTGTAAACAGACCTCAAATTTGAACATTTTTAACATTTTTTATTATATTATCATTATAAGCAAATGTCAATTTGTACATTCATTTAATTGCACGGAAGATATTACGATGTGATGATTTTGTGTTGAATTTTAATTAGGTAAATTAAGACTTCAAAAAAACATTAAATTTACAATAATCTCTCGGCCAATATATTCAAAATAAATCTACCAGCTTTATTGCTTGCAAAAAAAAAGATAGCCGCCATAAAAATATTATTAACCGTCGTTTCCATCAACAAGGTATGTATTTCATAAATATAGTGGATTTAAATTATAATGATCTCGGTTTGAACCACTTTTTGGTTGTAGCGACGTAACATTTAAGTCCCTTGAATTTAAAGTATACGTTTAGAGGAAAATAATTCGGCTATAGCGATTTATAATTAAAATTAGAGTTTAAAAAAACTAAAACAACACGCTTTTATGAACTAAAAAATGCTAAATAATTTGACAACAAAATTAGCTTTACTGTAAAAAGCGTGGAGTGTTATCTACTTAAATTTTCCTAATAGCTCTGCGTTTACAATCAACTTTACACTCCACGCTTTTTACAGTAAAGCTAATTTTATTGTCAAATTATTTTGCATTTTTTAGTTCACAAAAAAGATGTTGTTTTAGTTTTTTTAAACTATAATTTTATTAAAAAACAATATTAAAGTTGCCTATGAGGTAGGCAACGCAACGTATTAGCTTGCTTGCTGTATTTTTTAAGTTTTTTTATCCTGAAGGTTCTGGTCAGGATAATGGGACAAACTTACTAAATTATTGTATTGTCATCGGTCCTTGATAAGTGTGCAAAGTTTCAGTTTAATCTGACGTTTTGAAGTGGATGAATTTCATGTTCAAAGATTCCTTTACAAACAAACAAACATGCATACAGGTAAAACTAATAAAAGAGTGTTAAAAATTAATTTCACTACGAAAGATGTTCCAGGCAAAATCCGGTACCTTGAGCCCATCTTGGTTTTTTTACAACAATAAAATGAACAATTTCTTATCGACTGCTTCTAAATGGTTTTAGAGATTTTTTCAGATATTTTTAGAGTAATTTAATTGCTTATGTTTGTTTTTTATTTTAATTTCCGCTTACTATAATAATACGTTTAACTTTTAACATCTGTGCGTCATCTTGCTTTTGTTTTATCTCTAAAGCAGTCTATTCATTTGTTTTACGGCGGCATCAGGCATTTGTTTCATAGCTCGCCACGTGTTCAAATGCTCACCGTTTTTGGGCAGCGAAGAATGCAGTTTTGGTTTTGATTTAAGGTCATTTTGTACACATTTTATTCTATTACCGCGCATAAAAAACAGGTTCCATTAACTATTATACGAATTTTTAAGACCTACTCATTTTAAAATAATATATAAAAGAATAAAATATTCAAGTCTAGTTATTTTTTATGGTATATCTGACAAAATGGAATTACAGGGTTGGAACAAATCTCTAAAACGACAAATTATCTTTTTTATTTTATTGTCTGTTAGTCTTTCTGTCTGCTACAAATCTTGGAAGTCGATTTTGACGTATTTCAGGTTATCCAAATGGATTGAAATTTTGCATACACAAAACAATATACTTTGAGAACAAAATAATCAATTAATTTTAATAATAGGTAATAATAATAATGCGTTTAACGTCCATTTG
Source organism: Venustoraphidia nigricollis (assembly GCA_034508555.1). Taxonomy (NCBI): domain Eukaryota; kingdom Metazoa; phylum Arthropoda; class Insecta; order Raphidioptera; family Raphidiidae; genus Venustoraphidia; species Venustoraphidia nigricollis. The sequence continues at coordinate 3,646,510 of JAVRKA010000025.1, read as the reverse complement.
TCGACTTTTATGTCATAACAGACGCCATTCGCACCATTACTATTTTCCATCTAACACACTTCCCGTTATTTTTCTACATTTCTAAAACTTCAACTTAATTAATAGCGAATTAATGAGCGAATGAAGGAATTATAGGAAATTAGGATAGAATAGCTAATTTTGGAACTGGGAGTTTGATAGGTAATCGGCCATGGCCTTGAATAAGGAACCATCTGATATATATCTGGAATTAATTGAGGGAAACCATGGAAAACCTCAATCAAGATGGCGAGAGGCAGTAGGAAAAAGTCCCAGCCACATCTGCCCCCGCCGGGATTCGAACCCGTACCTCCCGAATGCGAGTCTGGTGCTGTCACCACTACTCTACCCAGCTCGGTAAGTAATTTTAATAAATTAATATAGAATTAAATAACAAATACTTTGCTATACTATTATGAATTACCCATTGTTGCAATTATAATGCGATATTAGAAAAAAATACTATTCAAGCAATGTCACCATCGGGGCTCAAACTTGAATCTTCTACTATCGCGGCGGCTGAATTACCAATTATTCTACAGTGACATATTTTAACAATCAACATTTCTCATAATAAATTAGCGCAACAGTAATCAACATCCTTTGAGAGCTAATTTTAGTGAAAGATATTTTTTTACCAAATTAATTATAGATTTATTTATTGCTAATATCAATTTTTCTTCATTAAAACATTTATGAAAATCAAATAAAAGTTCGAGTAAGAAGTTATGTTTGTGATAAAGAAGGTTCCTCATTTGACATATTTTGTTTTTTGCGGAGAAGTCATCTAATGTCGTTTGCCTTTTTCAGTTTCGTTCAGCAAGCTGTTGTCGATAGCAAGATATTGCATCAATGCCACTTCGTCTTGCCTTTGAACTTCTATCAACATTTGAGTCATTTTGTATAAACTAATCCATGTTTTACGTTATAGTGGCTAAACTCTTTTTTTTAAGCCGCGTGATACTGAAACAGCGTTATGCGAGGTCTTACTGTACATAGAATTGCAAAATTTTAAATGCATCGACTATGTGGAAGCGGTTCAAAATTGAGCTGCACGTTAAACTGTCTGACAAACAAACGAACATCAAACACGTGACGTTAAATAAAACTTTGTAATAATTATGAAGAAAAATATTGAATATCCGGATCTGTCTTCTTGAACACGGCTATAATAGTGAACAAAAGACAATCTAATAAAATTGTCACATATACGCTTGAAACAAAACACGCTCGACCGGATTGTTTTATACAGACAATAAAACAAATGAACAGCGGTTTTTTTCTGGGACAATCTCATAAAAAATACTAACTCTGTGCACATCTGTTTCATTATAAAAATGTACGAAATGCCGGCGAAATATTTAAATTAACATTAGGTGCGTGCCTTTGTCGTGCGGGTGAATCACCGTAAAGGGCGAAGTCGCCGATGCTGGAGTTGTTTTGAATCGCTCTAGACTTACGCGGCTTTGAAATTTTATGCGATATTTACATCTTAATTTTTTTATGACGTTTTTACACTAAATTTAACACTAAAACGAAACAATATACAGTCAAAACCGTTTACGGTGACATCGCTTAGAACAACATACCGGTTATATTGACCAAAATCATAGATCCCGGCTCAATGCTATATGACCGCCTTATAAAAAACACTGCTTTTTACGACATTGCTCATTACGACATACCGCATTAAGCGACTACATTTAATGTAATATCTTCATATCTTCGGAGAATTATATCTGTTAGAACGACCAGCTGTATTATAAACAAAATTCGTACGCACAGGTTTCCAAACAAACAAAAATTACAGATTTTATGAATACAGAAAAATGACAATGATAATATGAATATTATTCCTATTAATATCTATGGATTTATATGTACCTACATATTCAATAATACTACATACTTAATAAAAAATTGCTTTGTACCTCAAAACAATCTCCGGTTTTTACGACCAAATATGAATAGACCCTTCGATGTCGTTGTAACAGATTTTGACTGTAGTTCAAGCTCTCGCCGCATAAAAGTCTACTGGACAGCACTACTAAAATTTTATTATATGATGGAAAACATCGGTCGGTCGCAGACTAATTCGATTTATTTTTTGACGTGAATACGTCTTTAAATTTGCTTCCATAATGGGAGGCAATTCAGAAAACTGATGATTACAAAATCAGAGGATACAGTAGTTTAATGCTGCATCTAAATATCTATCATCTACATCCAAAATTTAATTACACCACTCGATAGCTAAAGGATCAAAGAATTCGTTACTTTGGGTGAGGACTGTGACGCATCGCTTGCGGTGAAGGGAGAAGCATCGCCATTATTTATTCACCGATATTTTTATGACATTTTTACAGTAAATATAACACTCAATCGAAAAAACTCGGGTCGCAGTGCCAAAACCCTGCCGATAATATAGTGTATTTGCTAATACAGGTAGTGTGGCTTTATTACGTGATAAACAAAAATTAACCCCTTAACATATTTTTTCTCAGTTAAAATATTGTCAGCAATTCAACATCTGAACCAAATAAAATACACTCTTCAATTATCAAAATCCTTATACTTATAAAACTAGCGTTTCCATAAAATTTGTAAGTCCGGTCCTGTTGGACTGATTTTATTAAAATTTTTACAGCACAGTTTAATCTTCGCTAAAGGGTTAAATTTTCATTTTGAAACGATTCTGAGAATTTTTTCGGTATTTTTAAATCCAAAACTACCCGATATAACACTTATCTTGCGTTTGAACTCGTATCAACATTTGAATCATTTTGTATAAACTGATTCATAATTTACGGTACAGTTGCTAAAGTTTTTTTTTAGAAACCGCCGTAATACTAAAACAGCATTAAGCGGAGCAGCGTTAAGCGAGGTTTACTGTGTATAAAAGTCTGATTCAAAATCATTACCATTAAAAACTGAGCAAGGTTTTTCATAGAAACTAGAGATTTCATATTAGTAGATATTTTACATACGCTTGTAGCTACGTACCAGCTGAATTAATTTAGTATAATAGCTTTTGTCTGCTATAATTGTTAAGAAACATTCATTGTTGTAGCACTATATTAAATTTTTCTAATATAGTGCTACAACAATGAATGTTTCTTAACAATTATAGCAGACAAAAGCTATTATATTAAACTAGAGATTTCTGGAACTGCAACAAAATCAGTATTCAAGTCCCCTGATTACTTATTCTACTTAAGAGATCTTCAGGTCCACACCCACTGAATCGGACTGGACCGGCTCGGCAATGCATACGCACACTGGATATTGTCGAGTCCGAATTAGTTAGTGTGGATCTTTATAGCTACAGCGCCTCTACCGTCGAAATAGGAACACTTATTTTCGTCACTTTTGATTAGTCTCCCTTCTCTCTATTCTCCATGGTCCAGGTCCTGAATTTAAAAACAGAACACAACGTGACTCAGACTGATTTTAAGGATTCTTCACTTGTTTCAAAAACAAGAGAGTTTGATTGATACAGAAAACAGAAGACAATCGTTTGAGAGAAACAAAAGAACGTGCCGCTTACGCAGAAACACAACACAAGAATGTTAAAACTTTGCATGTTTTGATCTTTTTTTACCGCGCGATTCGTCAATGTTTTTTTTTTTTTTTTGTTTTGTTGCTATATAAAACTATTGTATTCAAACGGTGAAATGATCACACGATTTGGTGATATTTTGAGCATTAATCTTGCAGAGACTTTTTAATATTTTATGCCGAGTGTACGGGAAAAAATATCATACAAAAAAAAAGCGCTCTGAGGGTTCCGCAACGAGATTACACTTTGGCAATTGATAAACTTAGGTAATAAAAATTAACTTTGCCAAGCAAGTAATAATAATATAATAATAATAATGCGTTAACGTCTGTTTCTCGACTTTATGTCATAACAGACGCCATTCGCACCATTACTATTTTCCATCTACCACGCTTCCCGTTATTTTTCTACAGTTTTAAAACTTCAACTTATGTAATAGCAATGGACGAATGAAGGAATTATAGGAAATTAGGATAAGGTAGGGAATTTTTGAACTAGGCGTTTGATAGGTAATCGGCTATGGCCTCAAATAAGGAACCATCTCGATATTTATCTGGAATTAATTGAGGGAAACCATGGAAAACCTCAATTAAGATGGCCGATACAGGAATTACCGTTTCTCGGCGAGAGGCAGTAGGAAAAAGCCCCAGCCACATCTGCCCCCGCCGGGATTCGAACCGGGACCTCCCGAATGCGAGTCTAGTGCTGTCACCACTACTCTACCCAGCTCGGTTTGCCAATCAAGTAATTCTACACAGAATTAGAAATTCAGTATTAAGAAACAGAATCTTGATTGAGCCTAAAAAATTAAGTTTGTCACATGATAACTCCATACAGAATTAAAGACTATTGATTTTTAGATTTTTTCCTTTACTTGTTCTATAAGACCTTCCTTCGTAACAAATTTCAAGATTCTAGGTCGCAACAGGAATTAACCTATATTATATTTTGATGAGAATCAGAAAAAAATGTGATTCTCTTATCTTTTTTGCATTGAGTTAGAAGCTTGAATTTTTTACAAGGGTATAAGGTTTATCTGGAGTGGCAAGTTGTTGTCCCCGCCAACCTTTTCTGGACGCGTTTCGTCGTATTTTCGAACCATCATAGTTTCGGTCTGGATAACGCTAGAAAGCTGAAATTTTCAGAATAAGATGTCCTTAACAGTCTTACCAAACACACCAAGTATCAATTATGTAACCTTTATGGTTTTAGATTTATTGGCATCTGAAATACGTCGATTTCGTGACTGACTGACTCACTCACTGATTGATGATTATCAAAGCCTCTAGGATACTTCCTGAAGTCTTAATCAAACAATACACCAAAACCTGAATTAAAATCAATTCTTTATTTGTTTTAAACGATCGTTTCGGCTTATTGAGCCATCGTCAATAAAACTTATATGTAGTCAATATTAGTAATATAATTCATCTTTAAATTCCAATTCCAGATATATGTAAAAAAAAGAACATATTATTTTCTACAATTTTCAATTTTTATAATTGTTTTTTGTAATGCCAAGTTGCATATTATATCATAATTAAGCATATTGAGGTTAGTCACACCATTGTTCTTTTTAGTAAATTATTTAATCCATAATGTTTAATATTTTTTATTATATGAATGTTAATTTTTGTAAAAAATTTTTTAGAGCTTGAAAAAGTCTTAATTAAAGAAAAGACGAAACGTTGCAATCAATGAGTGTTTAAATTGATTTATTTTAACTATTCCAATTACCCGTGATACTGTTTTCTATTAGTAATATAAGTTTTATTGATGATGGCTCAAATAGCCGAAACGATCGTTTAAAACAAATAAAGAATTGATTTTAATTCGGATTTTGGTCTACTTTTTGATTAAGATAATGGATTTCCCGAACTACTCCTGCAAAATCATAAACAATGTTTCCTGAAGTCCTAGAAAGCTGAAATTTGGTATGGAGGCTAGGATTTGCATATAGACAACTGAAAAATTAAAAAATCGGGAACTTTCGCTCTCCAGCCCCTTGTATAGGGGGTGCGTATCTGTATATAAAAAACCCCGGTTTAAAGCTTTTGGGCACGGAATTCTAAAAATCGTAAAAAGGGTCCATATTTCAAAATTGCACATCCAGTGTAAAACGGCAAAGTCAACTGTAATTATTCATGTCGGAGCCCGTCTAAACAATCGTATTTAACGGCATACCGGAGTGGAACTGTTTTAACATTCCGGCGATGTTTATCGGTCACTCGGAATCCTGTCATGATATAATCATTCCTTGTTATACAACAAAACGTTTTTTTTTTCTTCATTTTTACATAATAACTAGCCATTACCGGCGGCTTCGCTCTCGTTACTCTCGCTACTATTCAGCCCATATTAGTAAAAAAGAGTTAAGGTAATTGGGCGCTCTACGCTGATAACAAATTTGGAGTCCTTTGGCATTTCCCAAATCGCCACCTCTCTACCCCACTGATATAGATTTGAAAATACAGTACAATCTCGGTGACATGAACACAAAAAATCCTGAGGAGTTCATACTAGCGGTATGTTTATATTATCGAGGTTCGCAAGAAACGTCATATATATTAATACGCTAAGGCTAAGATGTTTGCTTCCCTTTTTCGAAAAAAACCACACAATTGTTCCACATAAATTTTATATCATTTTATAGATAATTGCTTGCTCAATAGACATCAACAACTAAAAAATCTATTATTGCTTTTGTTTTTGCAAATTAATTAATTATAACAATTAAACATTTATTCAGTATATGCAGCAATGCTGCCATCTGACGGTTCTAGCTTTGAAACAACGTCAACATGATTGACGGTCGGTAAATTTTTTTTGTTTAATTTTTAATCAAAATTCACGTATAAATACTTTTCGTATGGCGGCGCTTCAGCTCAACGTTTTCGATACTTGCGCCTCTATATGACAGTTTTAGAAAAATATTTGCTTGAACCGTTACTGGGCTTTGTAATGTAATACAACAAAAAGAAGAAAGTTATAAAGAGTGAGAAATTAGAAACGAATTTTAGTGCGAATTATTCGCACAGGTACCGCTAGTGTACATATATATTAATAATTGTACACAGTAAACTACTTTTTGCTTTGTCATGTCTCCAGAAACTGGCATATTCCTTTCGCGTTGGGCAAGGAACCATTTATAATGTAAACTTTCCATTTCTAGTAGTTCAGATTTCTTGGTTGGTTTTATTGTATTAGCTATTCTTTCAACAATTTTTCCATTTTTTCTCTTAATTGAACAAACTATTGACTTAGCAATGCCATATTTTTTTGACAGTAAAGTCACTCCTAAACCTTTATTGGCATCTTCTATGAGTTTTGCTTTCCCAGAAAGAGAAAGTCATTTTGATTTGCCTTCTAGTTTGACCATTTCAAACTGATCAATGCATGAAATAAAGTACGATTTAAGTAACTATGCACATATATGTTACACTCTTTAGCCTCAAAGATGAACACCACCAAACTAAAATTCACTTCCACACACTAAAACACGATGTATTTACTTAAGAAAACTGAAGAAAGACTAAACCGTAACAGAAAAACTTAGGCGGCGAAACAAAAAACAAACAGGCTCTAACGAATTTATTCTTGTTCATATCATCGACAGTATACGCTGTTCATACTGCAGAGTAGACAATGGAGAAAAAATTACTGAGTCGTTCATAAGAGCGCATATTCATATTATCGCGATTGTACTGTACTATTTTTTTTACACCCCTCTATAAAATAGCTGCTTTCCATGCCTGCATGGAATCGTGAAATGACACATTTAAGACTAGTGCTGTAAAATTGCGTAAAGTAAAATTAAACGTAATCGTACTACCTATATACCGTTTCCAATGTAAATCATAGTCTAACCAAATGAGAATTGAACGCAGTCTTCAATCAAATTGAGTTGTGAAAAGTTTTGAAAATTATAGGTGAAAATCAGCTATTTAATGAAGTGCGTGAAAAAAAGCAACAACTTATATAATTTTTTTATTTATTTCTATTGATTAATTATTGTGTCTCGTTTGTAATGAAAGGTTTTAATTATTACTTGAGAAACATTATTATCATTTCAATCGAGATACACACTACATTTTTGCACGTACCTCCTATAAAATAGCTGATTTTCACTTCATAATAACTAGTATATATTTATATATTTAACAGTTCGGCCATATTGGAATTTTGTGTTGTTTACGAAGACAAGATCTACTTTAATCGGTAAAATTTCCTGTTTCATTTTACGCACTAGTGTGAAAAAGGGTCATTTTACAACCGCTTTACAGGCATGAAAAGCAGCTATTTTATAGAACGTCGAAAAAAAAAGTATTTTTAGGCTGCGGGTATAATCATGGCTTTAGGGACGGTTTGAGATTACAGGAAACAAAAAAAAATGTATCTGAAACGTCTGTTAAGACGCACATCTGCCACATAAAATTACCATAATTTAATAAGAAATTTATGAACATTATAGAAATAATATAATTCAGTCGTCGAATCGAAAAAAAAGTGAAAACAACTAAAACAAGCGAATGAAACAAGCGAGCGCGCAAAAACAAATGTCTGACGGCACCTTCAAGTGTTTTTGCACCTACAAGACTCGTCTCAATTTAAATAAACGAAACAAAATGCTGCTAATATCATCTAGCAAGATCGGTTTGAATGTGACGACCAAAAGCCCTATTTGAGAATATTATCTTGTTGCCGCAATCTGCTTGTTAATCGACGCAGGGATGCCCAAACATTACTGATCTGAATTTATTCTAAAATAAAATTTGAGTTTAAAAAAACTAAAACAACACACTTTTATGAACTAAAAAATGCAAAATAATTTAACAACAAAATTAGCTTTACTGTAAATGCTTAAGGCTGTCGGAACGCTCTGAATTTTGTTTGTGCTGAGACCCAGCGGTAAGGGACGAGGTAGGCAAAAGACATATTGTTGGTGTGACCTTCTTTGGTTGGTGTCAACTACGAGGCTAAAAAATGTTGTTGCAAAGGTGCCGCTGTCAATTGATTACTCTAAGTTTGGGAAATATTTTGAAGATTTAAAAAACTTTTCCGAAAAAGGAAGATTCACTTTAGGTTTGTGATGGAACAGTTTTGTGAAATAAGTACGAATAAGGTCGTAGTATGACATTGAAAACGTGTATTTTTTTGGCACAATTAATGCCAACTTTTTTCTAGTAAATCGTACATAAATTACAAAAGTAGTCCATTAGAGACCTAGATTTGTCCTTTATCTTCCTTATAGAGAAAGAATTTTTGCAGAATGTTGACGAATAAGTCTACAATCAGTTGACAGCAGAAGCTCTATTTTCGGCTTAAATTCAGAGCGTTCCGACAGCCTTAATATCGGCAATAAATTTTTCATTTACTAGCTAATTGTAAACGCAGAGCTGTTATGAAAATTTAAGTAGATAGCACTCCGCGCTTTTTACAGTAAAGCTAATTTTGAGTCAAATTATTTTGCTTTTTTTAGTTCATAAAAGCGTGTTGTTTTAGTTTTTTTAAACTCAGATTTTATGACTAAAAACAATATTGAATAGGACTATGGGGTAGACAACTAATCGTACGTCACTGTGCAGCGTGTTAGCTTTAGAGATGGGAAAAACGGGTCTTTTTAGTGATCTGCATCTTTGCATCTGGATCCCGTATGTGAGCCGGCTCTCTGAACCGGTTCAAAAAGAGCCGAGTTCTGAATATTATGTTACCTAGTTCAGTCAATCATATCACGACCTGTATAGAATCAAGAATGCATAGCCAAACATGTGATGCATGAGTCATTTGAGCTGACAGATGCATCAAAGCAAGAACTGATACGTAAGTGTAAAATGTGTTTCTGTGTTTTAAGTGTTTCACTGAGTTATGCGGATCCGGTGATCCGTCGGCTCAAAAAAAAGTGAGTCGGCTCTCACGGATCTTCTGTCGGAGTCGGCTCTTTGAACCGGTTCAGATCTGAGTTACCCAACTCTAGTTAGCTTGCTTGCTGTATTTTTTCAAGTTTTTTTATCCCGAAGGTTCTGGTCAGGATAATGGGACAAACTTGCACATTTGGTGTTGGTCTTGCATATTTGGTCTTGGTCTTATTCATTCGGTCTTGGACTTATTAATACAGTAGAAGCTCGATAAGTTAAAAACCTCTGTAAGTTAAAAATTTTTTTAATTCCCTTCCCCTGAAAGCATAAAACCTCCATTACTTAAATCACAAAACCTCGGTAACTTTAGAATATTTGTTTGAGTTACCGAGGTATCGCCCTCGATAACTTAAAATAATATTTTGGTGACCTCCATAAGTTAAAGTATTATCAGTGAGTCATCATGAGTAAGTATCCAAACAAAAGGTTTTGCCAAGAACTTAATTGATTTCCACTTTAGTCTTCCACTAAATCGCTTTACTGATTTCTTTGTTAAAATAATTGATTGTTTAAATAAGTAAATAATTGATTCTAAATGAATAAATGAATAGATAAAAAATGTATGTAACTTCTATTGAACTAAATACATCCTCTATAAAATCCACAAACCTCGGTAAGTTAAAAATTTTACTCTGACAACCTCTCTAACTTCAACTTTCGATAACTTAATTTTTTTAACGTTTCCCTTGAATTTTAAATTATCGAGGCTGTACTGTATAAGGATGGCCTTGGTTCTGATCTTGCAGAATTGCATGACCAAAACCATGACAGCAAGATCAAGACCGATTTTGCTCATCACTAAAGTCAAGTAGCTTTAATATCAAGTCTCTAAAAGTTCCCTGACTTTTCCACGCGTTTCTCAGTTCCCTCCTTTAATAAAATATTCCACGACATTTTCACACTTTATTTGACTCAATGTTGTGCAATCCTTTTCGAAATCGGCACCAAAACGTCGTCTCGAACGTCGGCCGACTCATCTTGAACGTGTTGTGAAGTAACAGTCTAATCGGACAGCGTCCAAGCTTAACAAATAAATTGTTTTTTCTCAGATCTGCTCGCACAGTGACACAGATTTATGGCCCAGCTTAGCTTTAGATTGACAGAGACGTAGATGTAGTTTAGACTGTGAAACATTCTCTCGCGACAAAAAACCGTCCAAGTCACAGCCTGATGCAGCCAATGCTCACCAGACGATACTCTAAAATATACAACGCTCCGCCAAAATAATCGAAACCGTAGACTAGGGATGTCAGAAGTGCCAAAACGTATCGATATCGGCACTAGAGATGAAAAAAAACGGGTCTTTTTAGTGATCTGCATCTTTGCATCTGGATCCCGTATGTGAGCCGGCTCACTGAACCGGTTCAAAAAGAGCCGAGTTCTGAATATGTTACTGCAGTCTGCCACTGAGTTACCTAGTTCAGTCAATCATATCACGACCTGTGTAGAATCAAGAATGCATAGCCAAACATGTGATGCATGAGTCATTTGAGCTGACAGATGCATCAAAGCAAGAACTGATACGTAAGTGTAAAATGTGCTTCTGTGTGTTAAGTGTTTCACTGAGTTATGCGGATCCGTTAATCCGTCGGCTCAAAAAAAAGTGAGTCGGCTCTCATGGATCTTCTGTCGGAGTCGGCTCTTTGAACCGGTTCAGATCTGAGTTACCCAATTCTAATCGGCACCGATATATTATTTAAAAAATATCGATATATCGGTGCAATTTTAAAGAGAACATTGGCACGCGAAGAAATTTAGTATACATATTGGCTAGCTTAATGTTATATCAAATAGCAATTAACAGACATTATTTCTAACAAATCAAGTAATAATAATTATCTGAAATCAAAAACAAAGATAAGATTTTTTTTTGTTTATTAATCAAACGTCTAATACATTTAGCAGCAAAGAATTTTAGAGATTAATCAAACAATTAATAAAGCCAGGGATGACGAACCTATGGCATGCGTGCCAGAGGTGACATTCGACAGAAAATCATTGGCACAGCATGAATTGAGGTGTAAATCGAAATACATAATTAAAAATATTCTAGATGTTGTAGAAATGAAATGAAATATTGCATTAATAGCTACTTTTGACTGTTTACTATTCCGAAAATATCGAAGAATCAGGTGAAAAAGACACGTGTTTTACATGTGCTTTATTTACTGTTGTTGTTTTTGGAACGCACTTAAAAGTGTGTTCCAAAAACATATGTAAAAACACATGTTTCTTTTTGAGTGGAGTTTTCGATATTTTCAGAATAATTAAACGGCCATAGACAATCGCGGTAGTACATACAAGTGTTGCTACTGGAACAAAAAATCGTTTTTCGATACTCGAAATTTTATATCGATATATTAAATATCGCCCAAAAATATCGATATATTAAATAAAAAATATCGATATATCGATATTTTTTCGACATCCCTACCGTAAACACCTCATGGACTGAGCAATATCCATAACTTCGCATGCAATGTGCCGAAATTGGGCACACATGGTGAGAGAGACAGAACGTGCGTGCGGCCAATCTCTATCCTTGTCTGGTAAGTAGCGACAGTACTGCGCCGAGAGAGATACATACAGGCCGACGTTCGCGCTGTCTCTTTTTTGAAGCGGACACATTTTCTAGCCGATTGATCAGGCCATAGAGGAATCATCTTATAAGCTGTAAAAAACCAGGGGTGCTTAATATCGGTAGTAAATTTTTCATTTACTAGCTAATTGTAAACGTAGAGCTATTATGAAAATTTAAGTAGATAGCACTCCACGCTTTTCGTCGATTAATTTGGATTTTTTAGTTGTTTAAGTTTTTTTATATTCTAATTTTTTATATTATTAGTCTTGATGATTGAGTCAACGAGGTCGTGTAGTGTAGTCCATCCGAAACGGACACCGCTCGAAAAGAACAAAACAAAAAATACGAAAACAGATGCCATAATATCGAACCGTCTATAAATTCGAAATTTAAATTCGACTTATTTACGTTTGTGGTTCAGTTTATAATTGAAAACAAATGGTTAATTTTGCAACGGCGATCCGGCTACAATAACCATTTGGTCGCTTCCTTAAGGCGGCTTCACATTACGTGGTGAACTAGGATAAAAAGGATAAAAATAATTTTTAATTAAATAAAAAGGATCAGGTGAAAAGACCAATTTTTAGGTACGTTTTTATTCGATATACAACGTTTCGTCGGTATTATTCCGACTTCTTCAAGTATTTATTTTAACAGACATAAATAGATATAGGTAATACATTTCAAGTTATAAAATAAATACAAAATTATAAAAATTTAAAATACAATGGAAATTACCTCGAAAATTATGTTAAAATATGTCATACCAATATTTTTTTACAATAAAATAATGAAGTACAATAATAGTCCAAAAATTATTAGCGTCAACTGATTAACTAATATGAAATTTATAATATTTTCAATAATTTAAAGTTTATTGATAATAAATGTAAATAAACTAAATTCCACAGTAATATGTAATTGTCAATTAAAATGTAACAGCTGATCACTAAGGAGAGCGCGCGAGAATTTTAAATTCTTTCTATATTTATAACTCTCAATCAGTTTGCAGTACACAGTATTCAAGTTATCAGTGTCCGTTTTCATATTAATAGTGTCATTTAAGCTGATATGGACCATTTTACTAACATTTCTTTTAAACCAGCTGTTTTCTCTATCTAATATCTGATCCTTTTTATTTAATTTATTTCAAGACCTGATTTTTCCTAATATAATTTTTAATAATTTAAGTTCATAATTATAAAAGCGCGGGCCGTGACTATCATAGAGCTTGCAGCCTACGTTTTTATAATTATAAACTTAAAAAAAACCCGGGTCGCAGTGCCAAAACCCTGCCGACAATATAGTGTATTTGCTTGTATAGGGCCGTGTGGTTTTATACTTTTATTATGTGAAATTAAGTTTGTTTTTGGGCAAAATAAAAAATTTAACCCCTTAATACACCCCTTAAAATAACATTTTTTTCTTACTTGTAATATTATTATCAATCGAACGTCTACACCGAATTAAATACACCCTTCAAAAAATAAGTCACTATCTGCAAACTAGTGTTTTCATAAAATTTGTAAATCCGGTCCAGTCGGGCCGATTTTATTAAAATTGTGGGGACACTTTTTAATCACTACCAAAGGGTTAAATTTCAATTTTGAAACGATTCGGAGAATTTTTTCGGTATTTTGGGGCCCAAAAACAGTTTTCAACCCCTAAAAACTACCCTTAAAATAGCCCGATTAGGCCCATTTTAAATAGGCTTCTTGCGGTGATTGATTTCAACACGTGGCCCAAATTTTGTTGAAATCAATTAACTCTTTCGAAAGTTATCGCGCGTATACACACATATATATATATATATAAATATATATATATATATATATATATATATATATATATATAAATATATATATATATATATATATATATATATATATATATAAATATATATATATATATACATATATATATAAACATTTTTAAAAATGGTGCCAAAGTATTTAGGAGGTTATGAAACGTCGAGAAATTTTGGTCCGACCCCTAGGTCCCGCCATCCGACCGACGCCAATAGTGTATGTTGCCATATGGCAAATACACTAATTATTTTTATCCTTTTTAGTACACTGTAATAAAAGCTTGTCACTATAAAACTTTTTTTTTTCAAATATTTTTTTTCTATGTAGATTGATCATTCGAAACTTCGTTGTGCGTCATCGTTGGAAGCGGTTTGTCATTTGTTTGACTACGTTCATGCATCGCCGACGTATGCGTAGTTCGCTACATAATGTGAATCCGCCTTTATGGAACTCGAGAGCACCATTCAATTGTTATTATTATTCACGTTCACTTGTTTCATTCGTGAGAAAAGTCGTGTACTCTGTCGGCCAACTTAGATTACTAAGTCAATTTGCGATTTGTTGTTCGCTTTCACAAACATCATCCGATTGGTTGTTTGGAATAAACAAGTGAATGGACCTACTGTATCTAAAGCTTCACTTACATAGCTTGAATCGAACCCACTCGCTCTCTCTCTCTACTTGTTCGCGTGTTTTCAATGAGTGTGAGGAAGAACGCGATATATTCAGAAAAGTATTTTTTAAGGTACTTGTTGTTCACTTTAGAATTTTTAAAGAATTTATTTATTTTTTGTTGCATTTCTTAACTCCTTAGACCTTTAAAAATCACCTCCTAAAATGTTTTTAAGAAATTCGAGTTCTAACAGCTGCATTACAGTTGGGTAACTCAGACCTGAACCGATTCAAAGAGCCGACTCCGGCAGAAGATCCGCGAGAGCCGACTCACTTTTTTTTGAGCCGACGGATCAACGGATCCGCATAACTCAGTGAAACACTTAACACACAGAAGCACGTCTTACACTTCCGTATCAGTTCTTGCTATGATGCATCTGTCAGCTTAAATGACTCATGCATCACATGTTTGGCTATGCATTCTTGATTCTATACAGGTCGTGATATGATTGACTGAACTAGGTAACTCAGTGGCAGACTGCAGTAACATATTCAGAACTCGGCTCTTTTTGAACTGGTTCAGTGAGCCGGCTCACATACGGGATCCAGATGCAAAGATGCAGATCACTAAAAAGACCCGTTTTTCCCATCTCTACATCAAATTAGGGAAGCTAGGTCAATAATAAGAAGCGTGTATAAGTTGAGCTTTAGAAACAGGATTGCTAATGCAATTCATCAGAACTGGAATGATTGCGCATAGAATATAAATGGTCAGACAAATAAAAGAATAGTGTTTTGTTTTATCTGATCGATTCAGGTGTTGTTAGTTACAGACCGACCTGTTTGTGCGAGCGAAAGAGGAAAAAGTTGATATATTTTCCGATCACATACGTACTTTAAATATTTACTGAGGTTGTCACCAGTACACGATGCTAAAGTCAATTTCACTCGTCAACGCCATCTGTCGACAAACACGGGTACTTATTGATCAACCGTATGAATATATTCACACAATAAAATAAAAGAATTCTTCTTCTTACCACAACATACACATTTTCAAAAGGAAGCGTCTATTTATACGGGTACTGTATAAATAAAATAATCACCATTTATATGGGTATAATTTTTTTTAATTACGAAAATTATACAAAATAAACGCTAGAAACTGGAGTTATTTTAAGATAAATATCAGCAAAAACTTTATATATAACATTTATTTGTTGGGAAAAAAGGACATTTTAAGTAAACACTTGTTTGTTAATTTGCGACGTTTCGTCCCTTTATTGGAACTTTTTCAAGCTTTTAACATTAAATGTTCTGTTTAAGTAGATATAAAAGTTAACATGTAGATATAAATTTTAGTTAAACAATTGTTCATAAAAACTTTTATAATAAAACCGTTTTTTTTTTAATTTACGGTTGATGTTCAAATTAATGTATTTATTGACTGTTAGTATATATGATTTTGTTTACTAATAGTCAATAAATACATTAATTTGAACATCAACCGTAAAATTAAAAAAAAAAAACGGTTTTATTATAAAAGTTTTTATGAATAATTGTTTAAATAAAATTTATATCTACATGTTAACTTTTATATCTACTTAAACTTAATGTTATAAGCTTGAAAAATTTGCAATAAAGGGACGAAACGTCGCAAATTAACAAATAAGTGTTTACTTAAAGTGTCCTTTATTCCCAACAAATAAATTTTATATTAATTACCAAGGACAAAAAAGCAAAAAGTCAATTTACATATAACATTAATTAATCTTTTTTCATGAGTAATTAAAATAAAATTAGCAGTAAAATTGGTTTATTTTCCCTATTTTTCTAAAGTTTATCTCAAATTCGTGTGTATTGTTACCACCCATATGAACTGAAAAAAACTTAAAATTTGTTTAATGCTGCCAACATAAGTCAGCATTTAGTTCTTACATTGGTCAAAATATTTTATTGCAAAATAATTGAATTTAAAGTGATTAATCTAACATACAATGAGCAATAATTTAATTAATTAATTATATTTAATTTTAATACAATATATATACTATTTGCTTGGGTATAAATGTTTTCCAGTATCCGTATTAATAAATATAAAATTATTTGTCCGGTAACCGTATTAGTAAATATAAATTATTTGTCCGGTAACCGTATTAATAAATATAATATTATTTGTCCGGTACCCGGACGAATAGGCGCAGCCTTTTCAAAAATGGTGTCAAGTTACTCAGAATGATGTGAAACGTCCAGAAATTTTGGTCCGACCCCTAGGTCCCGCCATCCGACCGACGCCAATAGTGTATGTGCCATATTATGGCAAATAAACTAAAAACGTAGCGTCTACCTTTAAAATTAACGACGTGGCGTAAGAGACGTGTCGCTGGCACCGTCGCTAACTTCATTATTATGACGCATCGTTTTGTATTAAAGACGAACAAACAAGAAGAGAGACAAAAAAAACAAGTAAACTCCATTTAATTTAAACATAGGAAACTAAACGATCAACGCAAAATAAACAAAAACAAAACGATTACGTCGCGGAGAGGTGGAGAGACACAAAAACAAAACAGTATCGATAATGGAAGTATAAAGAGAAAAATAAAGTAGACAGTTGAACTACGTTTTATATTATTAAGCGAGCGCGTTTGAACGTGTGTGTGTTAGTAGGAGAGCTGTTAGACATTTTTGGGTAGGTATTTGAGGCACTGTGAAAATTTGTACAATACCTCTTTAGTAATATCCGAATACAAAAACAGACTCCTGGCTGAAGGGTAGCGGGGCTTAACCGACTTATCAAACATATTGATCGCCTGGCAGGTAAAATGCCCCACCGAAACGACCTGTCTTTTTACCTCTTTAGTAATATCCGAATACAAAAACACAGACCTGGCTGAAGGGTAGCGGGGCTTAACCGACTTATCAAACATATTGATCGCCTGGCAGGTAAAATGCCCCACCGAAACGACCTGTCTTTTTACCTCTTTAGTAATATCGCAATACAAAAACAGACTCCTGGCTGAAGGGTAGCGGGGCTTAACCGACTTATCAAACATATTGATCGCCTGGCAGGTAAAATGCCCCACCGAAACGACCTGTCTTTTTACCTCTTTAGTAATATCCGAATACAAAAACAGACTCCTGGCTGAAGGGTAGCGGGGCTTAACCGACTTATCAAACATATTGATCGCCTGGCAGGTAAAATGCCCCACCGAAACGACCTGTCTTTTTACCTCTTTAGTAATATCCGAATACAAAAACAGACTCCTGGCTGAAGGGTAGCGGGGCTTAACCGACTTATCAAACATATTGATCGCCTGGCAGGTAAAATGCCCCACCGAAACGACCTGTCTTTTTACCTCTTTAGTAATATCCGAATACAGAAACACAGACCCGGCTGAAGGGTAGCGGGGCTTAACCGACCCTCAAAATTTTAAATTAGCAGCATTTTTTTGCAATAAAAAGCCCTTGAGACATTTGGTAATTTTAATGCCTTGAAATTTAGTATTTAAGGAGTTTAAATAAAAAAGTCAGATTTCTTAATCAGGTCTAAAACTTAGCCAAGTGTTTGCAAGATTATATTTTTTTAGACTTAAAAAATATATTTGAGGCACGCTGAAATTTAAACAGAATAATATTGGTAACTAAAAATAGATATATTCAAAAATACAGGTCGTTTCGGAGGGACATTTTACCTGCCAGGCGATGTATATGTTTGATAAATCGGTTAAATCCCGTTACCCTTCAGCCAGGCCTGTGTTTTTGTATTTGGAAAATAAATTTTCTACTTTCACCATAGTGACGTTTTTGGTTTTTATTTTTTTACGTGAAAACGGTGCGTCGTACGAAAGTAAGTCTATGGACCAAATTTGCTCCAAAATAAATGGGGATTTCAAAAATAATTTTGATTTTCAGAAAAATTAGAGGCGTACTATTTTTTCTTCAAAAATATTCAGTTCAAACGCCGTACAGACGTCACTGGTAAAAATGAAAAAAAATCTTTTACGTCAAAAAATGCTCCATTGTGACAAAATTTCATAAAAATATCTAAGAGTGATAAGAAAAATATGATAAAAAATTTATATTTTTCTTAAAACTTTAACAACCTGTAGCTCAAAAATCAAAAGGTTTAGGACATATGTTGATATCAACTTTTCTTCTTAAAATCACCTAAGGATTCACACCCTTGAGTATCGGTACTCAATTAATAAACACTCTGTATATTAAAAAAGACACGTCGTTTCGGTGGGGCATTTTACATGCCAGGCGATCAATATGTTTGATAAGTCAATTAAGCCCGGCCACCCTTCAACCAAGTCTGTGTTTTTGTATTCGGATATTACTAAAGTGGTAAAAAGACAGGTCGTTTCGGTGGGGCATTTTACCTGCCAGGCGATCAATATGTTTGATAAGTCGATTAAGCCCGGCCACCCTTCAGCCAGGTCTGTGTTTTTGTACTCGGATATTACTAAAGAGTTATTGTTCAAATTTTCACAGTGCCTCAAATACCTACCCAAAAATACCAAACAGGTCTCGGGTTATGTGTACAGCAAACAGTCGACGAACGACGATAATGAAAACAGGCGAACGTCGTCGTCGTTTGAACGCAGTTCGTTTGTTCTCATCGGTGTCCATAATTCAAAATAAACTGTCGGCTAACAAACACTCGACGATCTGCTAGGGATTGCTAAATTAACAACTATTGTCTCAGACCATTATCTAAATAATGGAGTGGTCTAGCTGCAAAATGGCAGCCGGAACTAACGACTCCCCTTAGACGCATCCTTAGTAAATTGTTCTGCCCCTAAAATACGAATTAGTTGCTCAGAATGTGATCGTGTCGCTCTCGGCGCTCTGTGTGCGAATTACGTGACGCACCAGTGGCGTACGTTATTGCGAAAAAACTTAAATTAAAAATTTAAAAAAACCCCCGACACAGAAAAAAACCTTTAAAAAGTAATTAATAATATGTATTGACCCTTTAAATTTAATATAAATACTAATTCTCAATATTGTTCACGTCCATTATAATTAATAAGTTTTTTTTTATTTTTTAACGGGAAATTGGACAATTCAATTTTAATATAGGTAAACTAAATTAAAAAATTTGCGATGTTTCGTTAAATCTTTTTAACTTCTTCGGGCAAAACTGAAATGATTAAAAATACAAATTAGTTAATGAAATAATTACAATTTTTTTTTTTTTTGTAAATAGAATTGAAATAATACCTTTAACTAGTTATTTTAATTTTTTAATTTAGTTTACCTATATTAAAATTGAATTGTCCAATTTCCCGTTAAAAAATAAAAAAAAACTTATAAATTAATACTAATATTATTATCCAAGCGTCGTCGTTTTACTTAGTGGTCCTGATGCGACGACGCTTGGATAATAATATTAGCACTTATTTATTTTAAATTTAAAGAATCAATACATATTATTTTTTACTTTTTAAAGATTTTTTCTGTCAGGGGTTTTTTAAATTTTTAATTTAAGTTTTATTTCATACTTTTTAAACTTTTTATAAGAAAACAGCTGATGACCTTGAAACGGCTGAACCGATTTTGATAAAATATGTCTAAGAACCCCCGATAGACAACCTGCTTTCAAATTAAAAAAATCGCATCCAAATCGGTTCACCCGTTTAAGAGCTACGGTACCACACACACATAGCGGTCAAACTTATAACACCCCTGTTTTTGCGTCGGAGGTTAAACAATGGGCCGGTTCAGGTCTGATCAGTGATGTAAAATTATCGGTTATTTTTATTGACACTATTTCATTCAGATAAGAAGCCGGTTAATTAACCGGCTACTTATAAAAAAAAGTGGCGGTTTCCGGTTTCTGTTTCCCAGAACAACAAACTTCAGAGCAATTTTCAACAGGACAATCGAAAGGATTAATTAAATAATGTATTTGCATTTATGTAGATATTGGTTTTAAAAAAAATTAGAGTTTAAAAAAACTAAAACAACACGCTTTTATGAACTAAAAAATGCAAAACAAATTGACAAATAGCTAACTTAAGTTTACTGTAAAAAGCGCGGAGTGCTTAATATCGGTAATAAATTTTTCATTTCTAGCTAATTGTAAACATGAGCTATTATGAAAATTTAAGTTGATAGCAGATAATGAGATGAATTTGACAGGTTATCAGCCATGGCCTCGATTAAGGAATTATGTGGTTTAGCGCGCGTACATTGTTTCATACGTACAGAGTTCGAATTCTAAGATCGGCGATGTTGTGATTTTTGCTTTTTTTCCAACTGTTTCGTTTTTTACATGATATTTATTTACATTATTTTCCAATTTTCTTTTATATAATAAAAATAAATTATTTTCTTGTTTTAGTAATTAGTGGTGACAACAGTTTCACAAATATCAACTTTTGTATGTAATATTTGTGATAAAAAGTTTCGTCATAAATGTAGTTTGGTGCGGCATACGAAAACCCATAATATCAATACAAGTGGTACTCATTTTGGGGGGTTATATTGCGTTTTGGGTGGCTATATTGCGTTTTGGGACTTTTGTATTGCGTTTTGGGAGGTTTTATATTGCGTTTTGGCGGGTTAATGTAATACAATATTAATTTTACAAAAAAATTGTCATGATGCTAATTAGGACCAAGAAAGTGTAAATAATTGTTTATGATGCTAAATGTCCATATACTGATTTTTATGTATTCTTAGTGCATATACATCGGGTTGCCATTTCTATATATATTAGAAAAATAGACTTTCAAAATTCGATATCTGGAAAACTAAGTTCCAGGGATGGCCTGCAGGGTCGATCGTTTTTCTGATTTTTTATATATAAATATACTGTTATTTTTAAAATCTATCACCTTGTAAAAATAATTATATTACGTTGAGTTATATTGAAAATAAAGATTTATAGATATACTAAATATCAATATCGCCGTTTTCTTTAAATATAACTGTCAACCTAGCAAAACAGCGAGCAAACGAGCAAGCTTCGTGTGAAGTGAACTAGCAGCGTTCCCTACCAACCACCAAGCAGGATACCATTCATGACAGCCTGCAACCGAACTTAGCAAGTGAACAAACTCGAAATCCAGCACCGTGTGAATGGGCCTTAAGGTGACGCCAAGAAAGTTGACAGTAGACACTCTATCTATATAGGAACACCATCGATTGACAGTGTGACATCAAAATTCAAACCAGGCTGTTTGGCTGATACACTTTGGCTTTGAATAAAAGTTCCATGGTGCTACGCTACTGTGTCGTACACAAAACTGCACCGTCACAGTCCAGACGTTTTCCTTATCCTACGAAACACAAATTAGTTCCTTAGAATGTAACTGTTTATATTATAGATTATATACAAATCGAGAGCGAGTACGTTAATGTGAAATCATCACAGTCTAAGCGTAAGATTCGCTTTGAAAAGCACGCTTCGTGGGTTCAGAGCGTTACCAAACACTATGAGGTAACTTTTCGAAATACTGTCACGTTCTAAACTTTGCTTTTGTAGTTCTTTCAATGTAACGTTTGTATAGACTGTGGCCGAGTCAATTACAAAGTCGTTATGTTTGCATTCTAAGCGTTCATCGTGCTTGTAAAATGCCAATTAATCACTTAGAATGTGATTGCATACAACAATATTAAAGGGGATTGCAGTGCTTCTAAAACTTTTACAAGTCAACAACACCATGGCCTTCATAATAGTAGGAGAGCTATTAAGGCTGTTGGAACGCTCTGTCACACTACGAGGCTAAAAAATGCTGTTGCAAGGGTGCCGTTGTCAGTTGATTACTCTAATTTTTGGAAATATTTTGAAAATTTAAAAGACTTTTCCGAAAAAGGAAGAGTCACTTTAGGTTTGTGATGGTACAATTTTGTGAAATAAGTACGAATAAGGTCGTAGTGCGACATTGAAAAGTGTGTTTTTTGGCACAATTAATGCCAACCTTTTCTGGTAAATCGTACATAAATTACAAAAGTAGTCCAATAGAGACCTAGATTTGTCTTTTATCTTCCTTATAGGGAAAGAATTTTTTCAAAATGTTGACGAATAAGTCTACAATCAGCTATCAGCCGAAACCCTATTTTTGGCTTAAATTCAGAGCGTTCCGACAGCTTTAAGCATTTTTGGGTAGGTATTTGAGGCACTGTGAAAATTCGTACAATAAGTCTCTAGTAATATTTTAATACAAAAACACAGACCGACTTCTGATTTTTAAATTTTTGCGCAATAAAAATCCTTTAAGCATTTTGAAATTATAATACCATGTAATGTAGTATTTAAGAAGTTGAAAAATAAAAAAGCCAAATTTCTTAATCGAGTCTAAAACTTAGCCAGGTGTTTGCAAAATTACATTTTTAAGACTTAAAAAAAAATTAAATACAATACATATATTCAAAAAGACAGATCTTTTCATGGGGACATTTTACCTCTCAGGCGATCAATATGTTTGAGAAATCGGTTCAGCCAGGTCTGTGTTTTTGTATTCGGATATTACTGAAGAGTTACATTGTGCAAATTTTCAGTGCCCCAAATACCTACCCAAAAATGCTTAATAGCTCTTGAGCTATTAGATTGTGAATATGTATTTAGTGTTTTTAGGAACAGTTTAACGTTGTTGTCAAACTTTGTATCATGTGGAACATGCATAAAAATGACTGGTCTACGTAGAAAAAGACCATTTCTACAGGAAGTTGTATCAAGATTTGAACGCGTCTGTAAGAAAAGATATAACGTTAGTTGAGCTTCTTTACATGAGGGAGGGTTCCATCCGATGAATTTGCCACGGGCCTGAAACGATATAAATACGCCGCTGCTGGTGAACAACTTTTTTCGGAACCTAGTTCCTTATCGCGGGTTAGCGAAAGGACCTAGCCGAGAAAAAATGTAACGCATCACGAAAAACCGTAAGACGTACTGTATACTGGTATATCGACCAGGCTAGCTCAGTTATTGATTAATTATGCCAACCCTGCATACGAAAGGGACTTCGTTCCAAATGCGTGTCCCGTGACACGTTCCAAGTTTTTTTTAGGTGTAGCGGGGTTGAAACATGTCGAGGACCGCTGTTAAATGACATCGGTAACATTCTGAGCGCGCATCGAGTAGTTTGTTTAACCGGGGGTTGAATTATAGCTTAATCTAGTTACGTTTAGAATGTTCTTTATACATACAAATGGTTTACAATGAATAGCGTACAAGGATGATAATGTATTTTTTTACATGTATATAGTTTTGGGGTCCATTACAATATAGATATATAGATAATATTGTATTTTTTGCTTGTAGCACACATTACGACGCTATTGTTACAATTTTCACGGGTAATTTGTCACAAATTCGAGACAGGCATTTTTATCTCCGATATTTGTTGTTAATGCAGAGTTCGTTAGCGAATTTAAGGAAGGACTACGTGCCTCCGCGCCCCTCCCCATCAGAATCGGTATTATAAACGAAATACAGTACACGATCGATACTAAAGTGTTAAAATTTATAAAATTGTCAATAATTTAAAGTTTAATAATCATTACACTTTAAATTATTGACAATTTTATAAATTTTAACACTTTGAGCTATTTTATATCGGTTAATCTAATAATTTTTGGACTTATGCATTATTGTACTTCATTATTTATTGTAAAAATTATTGGTATAACTATGTTTTAACAGAATTTTCGAGATACCTGAGGAAGTCGGAATAATACCGACGAAACGTCGTAGAACGAATAAATTGGTCTTTTCACCTGATTCTTTTTACCTAATTTATTTCAAGACCTGATTTTTCCTAATATTCATTAGATATATTTATAAAAATATTTGCAAAAATCCAGACACTTTTTCCAGGGTTTAAGACTACTTTTGAGAAAGTGTTTTAAATCCCATCATAAGCAGTAAAATACCTATAAATAAGTTCTCAAAAATAGTATTAAACCCCGAAAAAGTGTCTGGCTTTTTGCAAATATTTTTAAATATACTATCTAATGAAGTTGCTATAAAAATTTCAGCCTGAATCAATCACTTATTTTTTCATTTTTGAAAATTCGACTTTGATACCCCAAAGTCGAATTTTCAAAAATGTTAACCCCTCCAAAAGTGTCTGCCTCATTTATTTATTTATTTAAAATCAACTTAACTTTCGAATAATACTTGTTGACTTTTGAATCACACACTTTTATTTGGCACATATTTTTTTTAAATCTTTCCTGTATGCGCAGTACCTGGCGTACCCAGGTAGGATAAGCAAAAACTCATTCATCATACATCTTACGCTTTGTATAAAATTTCAACCTGAATCAAACACTTCATGAAACGGGTGTCATCAACTTTTGAACTATACTCTTCGACAATACGAATGTAACTGCTTCTAACGCGTGAATAAAGAAGTTTCCCTTCAATAGCAAAGTATCGACGATTTCATGATCACCTCTACATAGAGCGAGAAATTAAAGCGAGAGAGAGAGAGCGAGATCCCTTCGCGAGCACGATCTCACCCACCCCCACCCGGCGAGAACCCGGCACATTATGGAAGCGGGTGCCGTCGCGACGCCCCACACCACGACGACGCTCCGCAACAGTCACAGTCTATCCGAACAAATGTCTACAGCTCTATTAGCAGAACAACCATTGGTTAAACGCTGCGCTCCGATTGGCTAATCGATCCGCCGGGACACAGATAAAACAGTCGAGCGTCGCGCGCTCACGGAAAATAGAGCCGTATAATCTGCTAGAATCAACGATTTCTGCTAAATACTCTGGACTGGTGTATTAAGGCTGTCGGAACGCTCTGAATGTAAGCCAAAAATAGTGTTTCGGCTGATAGCTGATTGTAGACTTATTCGTCAACATTTTGCAAAAATTCGTTCTCTATAAGGAAGATAAAGGACAAATCTAGGTCTCTAATAGACTACTTTCGTAATTTATGTATGATTTACTAGAAAAAAGTTGACATTAATTGTGCCAAAAAACACACGTTTTCAATGTCACACTACGATCTTATTCGTACTTATTTCACAAAACTGTTCCATTACAAACCTAAAATGACTCTTCCTTTTTCGGAAAAGTTTTTTAAATCTTCAAAATATTTCCAAAAAGTACAGTATTCAACTGACAGCGGCATCCTTACAATAGCATTTTTAGCCAAGCCAAAAATAGGGCTTCGGCTGATTGCAGTATTCGTCAACATTTGGCAAAAATTCGTTCTCTATAAGGAAGATAAAGGACAAATCTAGGTCTCTAATGGACTATTTTTGTAATGTATGTACGATTTACTAGAAAAAAGTTCGCATTAATTGTGCCAAAAAACACACGTTTTCAATGTCGCACTACGACCTTATTCGTACTTATTTCACAAAATTCTACCATCACAAATGATATTTCCTTTTTCGGAAGAGTTTTTTAAATCTTAAAAATATTTCCAAAAATTACAGTATTCAACTGACAGCGGTATCCTTACAATAGCATTTTTTAGCCAAGCCAAAAATAGGGCTTCGGTTTATAGCTGATTGTAGATTTATTCGTCAATATTTTACAAAAATTTGTTCTCTACAAGGAAGATAAAGGACAAATCTAGGTCTCTAACGGACTACTTTTGTAATTTATGTACGATTTACTAGAAAAAAGTTGGCATTAATTATTCGTACTTATTTCACACAATCGTTCCATCACAAACCTAAAGAGACTCCTCCTTTTTCGGAAAAGTTTTTTAAATCTTCAAAATATTTCCAAAAATTATAGTAATCAACTGACAGCGGCACCCTTGCAACAGCATTTTTAGCCTCGTAGTGTGGCTTAAATTATGAGCGTTCCGACAGCCTTAAACGTTAAATTTCATTCCGTGTCAGAAGTCAGTTTGTCAACACTGTTCAACAACAAAAGTCATATTAAAAATTATAATAAAAATTATTTATGTAAATTTATTTACAATAAGCTACTGACAGAGCAACTGGGATAGAAATTACACTTTTTTTTACTGTTTTTATATATTACTTTTTTCTATGGGCTAAAACACGCAAGCCCGAAAACCGAGAAGATTTTGAACTACGCCGATCATGAAAGCTTACACACTTGAAATGTCCAATCTATAGTCGATTCATGTATCCTTGGGTCCCACCGGCAGTGTAATGTACAACGCCAAGGAAATATCATATTAACTAAAGGCAGTTACTTAAAACGCATCTACTGTTCGTACCGGAGAAATTGAAGCTACCGGATTTGTTCGAGGGGTTTCTAGGGATTGTTTATACGCCAAAAACACACACACACACACACACAGCCTAGCTACTTCAATAACTTGCGATAATAAC
Source organism: Venustoraphidia nigricollis (assembly GCA_034508555.1). Classification (NCBI taxonomy): domain Eukaryota; kingdom Metazoa; phylum Arthropoda; class Insecta; order Raphidioptera; family Raphidiidae; genus Venustoraphidia; species Venustoraphidia nigricollis. Next base: position 3,619,726 of record JAVRKA010000025.1, on the reverse strand, counting down.
GTAACGTAGAAATGGCCGGTAAATACGAAATTTGTGTTATCACCATATCGATATGTCATTATAACCATGGATCTAGTAATTATAGGGTTGGAGTATGCAGCTGCAGGGGGGGGGGGAATCTATTGAGGGGCGGGTACAAAGTAAGAATGGTGTCGATTTTTGATTGGCCGTCGCATTGTGCTGCATACAAAAGAACATCATACTACCAACATAAATTTTATGCCACTATAGACATGCAGAAAGGCCTTTAAAAAAATGCATTTCAGTTCTTTTCTTTGCCTATTTTGATATACACAATGGATACAGTAGAACCTCGATAAGTTAAAAACCACTGTAAGTTTAAGATTTTTTGAATTCCCTTCCCCTGAAAGCATAAAACCTCCATTACTTAAATCACAAAACCTCGGTAACTTAAACAAATATTCGGAACATCGCCCTCGATAACTTAAAATAATATTTTGGTAACCTCCGTAAGTTAAAGTATTATCAGTGAGTCATCCAAACGAAAGGTTTTTGCCAAGAACTTAATTGATTTTCACTTTAGTCTTCCACTAAATCGCTTTAATGATTTCTTTGTTTAAATAAATATATAAATAAATAATTGATTCTAAATGAGTAAATGAATAGATAAAAAATTTATGTCACCTCTAATGAACTAAATACATCCTCTATAAAATCTACAACCCTCGGTAAGCTAAAAATTTTACTCTGTCAATCTCTAGCTTCAAATCTCGATAACTTAATTTTTTTAAGGTTTCCCTTGGATTTTAACTTATCGAGGTTCTACTGTATAAATATAAAATGAAAGTAAAATTACGGGCAGAAACAAATTAAAGAATAATTATTTTGTGTTTATTTACTAAGTCTGTTACCAAACTTTAAAAAAATGACAGAACAGGAACTTCATAACTATGGTATTTGCATGGTAAGTTTTTTTTTTAATAAAGGGGGGCACAATTTGAAAGTTTTGCCCAGGGCCCACAAAAAGCTAGTTACGGCCCTGCATATAAATCATAACTCTAAATAGCTTCTAACTCAAAATGCGTATTTTATTATAATTTCTTTATTAATTGCGTTTTCTATGTCAAATAATTATAGATTTTAATCATAAACACATACCTTGAAAAACTTAGCAAATCGTCGTGAACTTTTTAATAAGCTTAGTTCAATTTTTTAAGCACTTTAACAAAAACGTGAGTGAAAAAAATGTCAAGTTAACTTTAGTGTGAGAAAATATTCTTTAAAGAAAAATGGAAACATCTGGTCGATTTGATGGAAACTGTTTTATTATTCGCCAAGACTTTTTACCGATGTAGGCGAGCTCATAAACAAAGAAAATAACTGACAAAATTGAAGACAATCGATTTGGTTGGATATCGTATAGGTCCTATACTTTAACGTTAATAAATATAGAGACAAAAAATTGAGGTTAGATCCACTCTGACATTATATGATGGCAGATGTCATAATACAGTACAATCTCGGTAACATGAACACAAAAAATCCTGAGGAGTTCATACTATAGCGGTATGTTTATATTATCGAGGTTCGCAAGAAACGTGTACATTAGGGTGGTCCTTAACAGGGGTATTGTCAAATGTCTATGCTCCCAGGGGGTCAAACGTTTCCAAATTGATAAAAAAAAATTCTCTAAAAAGTTGAACTCTTAATATTAACTCTAAAGGCCCTAGTACACAGTGGTCTGTAGTGGGCCCTGCTTTGCAATGTGCAACTGTAGGCCACTATCACTTGGTGTTCACACAATGGCCCATGGCTCATTTCTGCCTGGCGAAGCACTTGCGATGGACGTGGAAGTAATTACGGTCGTGGCTACTTATTTATATGCTGTTTACAAGTATTATAATATTATAAATCTAAAAGTCTCTTCATTGCTCCAGGATACTGACATTTTGGGCGATTAAAAATTTAAATAGTATAGCACGCAACAAAAAAAGTAGGTACCTGTCCAAACAATGTGCCACTGTGTGAACACCACAGGCCACGCTACACCACGATTCCTTTGAAGTGTGTCAAAAAAACCGACAACAAATGGATTGCGCACCCCGATTCACAATTGTCCGCCACTACAGACCATTACCCCCTGGACACAATGGCGATGGTCTACAATGGCCCACTACAGACCACTGTGTACTGGGGCTTTTAGATAGTTCTCATTCCAACCAAAGTTTCTTATGGAAAATAACATGTGGAAAACTCCTTTTGTTCTTCCAAATTTTAAAACTTGGGGACAAATGAATCTACAAAAATGAGACATACATATATTTGTAGACAATTTAACGCTTTACAAAAAAGGTATCTTGTGATTTTTCGCTAAGTTTACTGGTTCAAAATTTTTTCGAGGATAAAGTTTAAAATTTTTTTAATAGAGTGTTAATTATAATAACTGAAACATATAGAGTATTTTTGTGTAGAAAAGAATTATTAGACGTATCTTTAACAGTAAATAATCAGGTTAATCAGACCAAACAACTCAATGTTGACATTAGACTTTCATTTATTGCAACGTTTCGTCGGAATTTATGGAATTTACGCATTGAAACTGTGATACACATGCAAAGTACCCAATATTTTAATAGAAATGTTGAAAAATTGTACAAGATCAAATCAGCCTAGTATTAAACACAGCAGTCTTTTATGAAAAAAGTTCAGTAAATACAGCGGACAAAACTACCTGTTAAAGTTAAAAAAATTGTAACAAATACCAACAAATTTAAAAAAAACATTAATAAATCACCCTACAGTACTTACAGGAGAAATTTTGAAAAATAAAATTGTTTTTGACTTTTTTACACTCATCTGGGCTAAGCAAATATATATATTATATTATTATACATATATATAAACATTTTCAAAAATGGTGCCAATTTGTTCAGGAGACTATGAAACGTCGAAAAATTTTGGTCTAACTTCTAGGTTCCGTCATCCGACCGACGCCAATAGTGTGCCATATATATAGCAAATATACTAAACATTGCGTAATTTTAAACAATGTTTCTACAGTGTAGAAACGGACACTAGTAACACGAAATGATATGATCGACCCACGTTCGAGCTGTCCCGGAGTTTTCGAATAATCGAACCGATCGTTCCAAAAAAAATATAACACACTGTATATAGCTTAATTTCAGCCAGAAAAGATCAAGACTTTCTTCTATTTCACATTTGACGTTATGACATCTGGTGGCAGAAAATGAAAGTATAGGTATAGCAAAAATTCAATTTGATAATTTTGCTAGTTCTTGGATTAGAACTTGGAAACTGGGGGCTTGTAAATAGATGAACCGGTACCGCTACACGCTCGGCTATTCTCAAATCCTAAGTACTACTGGATTTGACAAATCTGAGCTCCGAGCAAACGACACGAAACAAGAAGAGTTTTAAATTTTCACATGCGATCTCAAGTTACGTGTGTCGTAAAGGAGGATACGAGTGAAAACCGCTGTAATCGGAAAACATGACACTTCGATCGCCTACAGGTAAGCTCACACGAAAATGTAATAGTAAATATAGTTTGTATTTCTAGTGGCGTAATGTGAGACAGTATAATCTCGATACAACGCTGAAGGGATTTAGAAATTATTTGTTATATCGAGTAATCTACACTAATATTATAAAGAGGAAAGATTTGTATTTTTGTATGTGTGTATGTTTGTAATGAATAAAGTCAAAAACCACTGTGCCGGTTTAAAAAATTCTTTCACCAATAGAAAGCTACATTCACCCTGAGTAACATAGGCTATATTTATTGCTAGAAAATATTAGGGATCCTTACTAAAACTTTAGTAACGTAACCCAAGGTGTAAAAAAATGCCATAAAATATGTTTCGTCGCATGCGCTGCGGAAACTATTGATGATAGAACAAAAGTATGTTCTACAATATTAAAGAACATATCAATAACTACAAAAAACTTCGCGATACTATATGTCCAACTATTATCGTTATGTCACAATAATCACTTTTTACATTTTAATAATCTATATAGATAAAAGACGATGTATATGTAATCTATGGACTCCAAACGGGTAGACCATTTATGATTAAATTTTCAAACAATCTTTAGATTAGCCCAGCGGGTGATCTTCTGAAGTTTGGTAGCGATCGGATCAACAGAATTTTTTAAATTTCTTTTTGGGAACTAAGATTTTTCTTCGGGAAATTTAAACGTATATAGTTTCAAATTTTATTATAAAAACTAAATAAATATTTTTAATTTTCAAAATTTGTGTACTATCCATTGAAATTTATTATATTCAGGGGGGGGTCTTAGTTTTTGTGACGAAATATTTACAGGGGGGTCAAAGAAAGTGTGACACAACGTGACAATAGGGGGGGGAGGGGGTCAAAAAAAGTTGATTGTAGCGTGACGTATTTTATGAACGGCCCCTTATGGCAGCACAAACTGTGTGAAAGTGATCCAACGTCTCAACCTATTCGTCGAACGGTATCGCGTCCCTACAACATATGACACCTATATTATATACACAAAAGGGAAAAAAGACAAGTGCGAGAGATGGCGAGTGTATATTTCTTATTTTATATGTCCCAAAACAATAGTTTTCGAAAATCGAACGATATAAATTGAATGCGACCAACAAATGAGCATCGTGGGGCCGATTGTTGTCCTATTTGTTTTGGGCCGCACAAACAACAGACTGTCGCCAGCAATTATTTTCAATCGAAATTGTGTCGCGCACTCGGAAGTTATAACCTAACCTGGACTTGAGAGCTCCAACAGCGGTCTGTCCGTATTCTATCAGCCAAAACGACACCTTTGAGACCGGTATTTTTATGTTTTTTAAAATAAATTTCCACATCTTTTTACGAAAAATATTACAGACTATTTCTGCACAAGTGTATCGAGTTTCCAATCTGTTTTTATTAGTTCGCGTGTTTTCGATACCTTCAGTTCCTCGGTTCGAATCCAGTCAGTAAAAAGTTACGCTGTCAAATTTAAACTATTTGTAAAACTGAGGAGGTCTTGTTCAAATGAACTAAAATGAATATAAGAATATGTTAATTCTGTAATGCTTCAGAACGAGCTATATAATTGTTGTAAACATTCATTGCTAAATTAGAAAAATTTATTTTTTCCACTGTCACCGTCGGGATTCAAACCCGAATCTTTTCACTTTCGCGGCGAAATGAGTTAATCAGTTACTCTACGGTGCGATATCTTAACAGTTAATTCTTCATAATAAAGCAAATGTAACATTAAATACCTAACGAAATAATCAGCTCTCGCATGTAGTGAATTTAATGTTACATTTGCTTTATTATGAAGAATTAACTGTTAAGATATCGCACCGTAGAGTAACTGATTAACTCATTCCGCCGCGAAAGTGGAAAGATTCGGGTTTGAATCCTGACGGTGACAGTGGAAAAGATATATTTTTTTTAATTTACCAATGTAACAATGAATGTTTACAACATCTAAAATGAAGTTGTTGGTAAAAAAAAAACAACTCAAATCACCGAAAAATGAATATAAAGTTGTATTCTAATATATCAATGGTTTAATAAAAAAATTTAATTATTGGAACAGATCTGAGTCCTGTGTTTGTTTTGGGTTCCTAATGCTGCGAGGACACGTGGCAAAAAAAAGATATTGGTTCCTTTATTCCTTGTTTGTTTAATCCTTACCACATTGTGTCAAGTACATGGGATTAATTTCTAGAAACAAGATCAAATGATAATATGCAATCGGTAGCGTTAGATTTTTTAATTTTGGTCGATTGGCATTTCCGGAAAACAATTTGCATGTTAGTGGCTGTCATTTGAAAAAAAAATGTTTTTTCGAACCATACATTATGGCACCTAAAGTCTGTAATTTTTTTGACGTCAACTATCCTAGGACACTTGGGTTGCCAAGACAAATCAACGATACCTTAATTTAAAAAATCCGTCCAGCCGTTTGGATAATACGAGCTAATAAAGAATATTGCAAACGCATAGATACGCGCCAAGAACATAACCCTTCTTGAAAATCGGGTAAAAAAAACCTCAGCTGTAAAATACTCCTTATAATAGAGTGCCGTAAGGTTTATAATAATTCTTGGTAAAAATGTTGCTTATAAAACAACAAAAATAATGGTGAGTTTACAGTGGCTGTAGACCCAATACAAACGGAGAACTACCTTGTTGAAGGTTGGTTCTTATTCGTCAAAAGCCAAAATTGAAAGTTTTTTCGATAAAATACTTACTTTTTCAGTTATTCGGGAAAACCTATCTGAAAAGTGGGTTTATTGCTTGAAAAATTGACACACTCGCGAATAAGTCGAAAAGTGTGGACTTTCAGAAAAAAACTTTATAGAACAAAAGTTGCTTAGAATTAGTCAACCTATCCATTTCCATGCTTATTTTCAACGAAACATTTTTCACCCCCGAGAAGGGGTGGCATTCACCCCGCAATCGAGAGCGGCAAAATTTTTTATTTGAGGTTTTAACAATGCAGTCCAACAGTTTTTATGAAGATTCATTGATTGGCCCTGGATTCCGAGGTGTTACAATTTTTACGTCTAACGGCACTCTACTAATAATTCAAGAAAATAAAGTCAATCCAAAGACGCATATCAACACAGTTTTTGACCGTCACATTTTTTTCCCAAATGTTATCCCATTTACAAAAAAAAGTCGGCGACCCTGGCACAGCGAATTCATAGAACGAAAGAGCGTTTTTATTTTATATGCCAATTGGCTGAAATTGAATCAACTGAAAACAATTGAAATGAAAATCAAATTGCTTCGCACGGAATTGTATTACATGTTTACAGGATCCATTGTTATATATGAGATTTACCTATACAGGTTAGTTCCAATTATTGTGCAACAGTTTCCGTACAATTTTTTTTTTAATTTTCCGACCAAACTTTTTTTTGATTTCTCAATTAAGATGTAATCCCAATTTTCAGCCTCCCATAACACGTCTCAATAGGGATGTTGACTGTATTCAAATAAAAACATAATTTTAACGAAAAGTAGTAGTTTCTATGATAGAAATACTAAAAAACACTATATTTTTCCTTATTTTTTAGGAATTTAATTAATATTTAATAAATAAAGCCTAATAAAATCACTCTCAAGTCACGTGACAACAGACACCAATCAGAACGCATGACGTCATATGTTCAGCCGTTGTCAAAAAACTTCATTGTTTGGTTAATATTTAGTGTGTAATTTATTATTATTTGTTTATAGGAAACGTCAAATTACATGTAACTATAGCTACGACTACGAAACAACTTTTCATCACCTCAGTTTACTAACGTTTATGAGCACAGAATACGCATCTATAGGATGGTAGCTCCCGTGTAAACTTTTGAGCCTCCTTTGGTATGAACAGGTGACGTCACGCGACTAGTATTGGCGTTTTGGACCGAAATTTGAAACGGGATTTAAAATACATGATTTTTAAGGCTTGAGTTGTATTTAATAAATAAAAATAATAAATATTTGTGGCAATATTAGGGACTTATGCACGATTTAAAACACTTTCCCAAAAATAGTCAACATCCCTATTCAATGCTAGCGAGGTCTCTGGCAGGACAACGTCAGCCTACCGGGTCCGCTAGTTCTATATCTAAAATCTAAGATAGCCATGTATTGTGACGTCACAGTACACAGGTGTGCAATAATAATTCTACTAAATGTCGAGCATTAATGTGGAGAGACAGGTTATGCTCTTTTGTTTGTGACGCGCCGATAACATCTTCTTGTGTTCAGGTTACATGGCAATCAGAGAATGAGGGATGGTGGCATCATAACTATCATGTATTCATGTGCTGGTGTTTACTATACTCCTGATTTGGAATCTAGTGCAGTTGCAATGTGGCTCAGTGTACTGTGTAGGAACGGATTGACATTCTGTTCAAGAATTCTAGTAGGTTCATCAAGAACTCGGACGTTCATGATCTAAATACTCGATCTAAGTGTGAGCTTAGAGTGCCTTTCAAGCATTTGAATATCTCAAAAAAATCCCCAAATTGTCTGGGTATTACTATTTTTAACAAATTGCCTCAAAATATTAAAAATTGTGGCAAATTATCAAAATTTGAAAAATACTTGAAAGAATTTTTGATAGCAAGCGCTTTTTATAATTTAGATGAATTTCTGTTGGGTCATGAACGACTGTGTTCTTGATGAACCTACTAATGTTCTTGATGGACTCAGAATTGACAATTTGTATCCACTATGGCACCACAAATAAACACTATTATTATTAGTGTATTTGCCATATGGCAACATACACTATTGGCGTTGGTCGGATGGCGGGACCTAGGGGTCGGACCAAAATTTCTCGACGTTTCATAACCTTCTAAACACTTTGGCACCATTTTTAAAAATGTTTATATATATATGTATATATATATATATATATATATATATATATATATATATATATATATATATATATATATATATATACGTATATATATATATATATATATATGTGTGCGGGCAATAACTTTCGAAAGAGTTAATTGATTTCAACTAAATTTGGCCCACGCGTTGAAATCCATCACTGCAAGAAGCCTATTTAAAATGGGCCTAATCGGGTCATTTTAAGGGTAGTTTTTAGGGGTTGAAAATTGTTTTTGGGCCCCAAACTCCCGAAAAAATTCTCCGAATCGTTTCAAAATTGAAATTTAACCGTCTGGCAGTAATTAAAATGTGTCCCTAAAATTTTAATAAAATCGGCCCGACAGGACTGGATTTACAAATTTTGTAAAAACACTATTTTGCAGATAGGGAATTTTTTACTGAAAGGTGTATATAATTTTGTATATAGGTTCGATTGATAATAATATTGCAATTAAGAAAAAAAATGTTATTTTAAGGGGTGTATTAAGGAGTAAAATTTTTTATTTTGCCCAAAAACCAACTTAAGTTCGCATAATAAAGCCACACTGCCTGCATAGCAAATACACTATATTGTCGGCAGGGTTTTGGCACTGCGACCCGGGTTTTTTTTTATGAATTGTCAACTTATGTTTTTAAGAACCTTAGTAGGTTCATCAAGAACTCGGACATTCATAACTTAAATATCAGATCAAAATCTGAACTTAGAGTTCCTTTTAATCGATTAACCGTCTCGATGAAATCCCCAAATAGTTTAGGTATTGCTGTTTATAATAAACTACCTCAAAGTATTAAACAATGCGATAAACTGTCGAAGTTTAAAAAACGCTTAAAAGAATTTTTATTATCAAACGCTTTCTACAAATTGGATGAGTTTTTAAGTTATGAATGATTGAGTCCTTGATGGACCTACTACTGTCCTTGATGGATCCACCGTGAAGATTTTGTATCCTTTATTGGCAAAGCAAATAAATATTATTATTATTATATAGTGACAATTGCTAGAATTTACCCTATTCTGTATGTCGATGTTGCGCAGTCAGTTTCATAGCAGATACGCAATACCGCACCCGCCACAAGGGGTGTAATTTATATCGGTTAGGGGGTTTTGTCATTTATAGCTGTATCCGTTTCAGAGCAAATCTCGTATACAGATGTTACGGCGATATAGTCGCATCCCGTATTATAACATTGTATTGCGCGCGGTTATTTATTGGACATTTTGTCAGTTCTGTCCTTCCATTTATTTTACTCTCTCACTTCTACTCGACGTATAGTGTTGCACAATTATCAGAATTACTGACAGACAACCTGTTCAGATAATATGTCATGTTTTACAAAGATTATTCTAATGTCAGTCAAATGCATATTTTATTTATCAACTTGATACTGGCCCGAGAACTTGTAAAAGTATTTAGTAGGAGAGTTGTTAGACATTTTTGGGTAGGTATTTGAGGCAGTCAAATTTTTTACAATACCTCTTAAGTAATATCCGAATACAAAAACACAGACCTAGCTTTTTCGCCTTTGAGGCATTTTGAAACTTTAATACCTTGAAATTTAGTATTTAGAGAGTTGAAAAATAAAAAACCCGGGTCGCAGTGCCAAAACACTGCCGACAATATAGTGTATTTGCTAATATAGGCAGTGTGGCTTTGTTATGCGAACTTAAGTTGGTTTTTTGGGCAAAATAAAAATTTGGCTCCTTAATACACCCCTTAAAAGAACATTTTTTTCTCAGTTGCAATATTATTATCAATCGACCCTCTATACCAAATTATATACAACTTTCAGAAAATAATTCACTATCTGTAAACTAGTATTTTCATAAAATTTGTAAGTCCGGTCCTGTCGGCCCGATTTTATTAAAATTTTAGGAACACTTTTTAATTACTACTAAAGGGTATTTTGGGGCCCAAAAACATTTTTCAACCCCTAAAAACTACCCTTAAAATGGCCCGATTACGCCCATTTTAAATAGGCTTCTTGCGGTGATGGATTTCAACACGTGGGCCAAATTTCGTTAAAATCAATTAACTCTTTCGAAAGTTATTGCCCGCACACATATATATATACGTATATATATATATAAATATATACAGGGTGTCTCACCGAACGTTGGCTAACATGGGTAACTTTGTTATTAGTGGAGATAGAAAGTCGGTTAAATGGGCAAAGTAGTGCAGAAAATTGGGCTCATTAACATCCCGTCGAAAAAACAATTGAATTTTGACACCCTATGAATTTATTCAGAAAATAGTGAAAATTGCCATTTATAAAAACTGGCCATAACTTTTTTATTTATGAAGATATTTGAAATTTTCATTAACCATTTTTTGATAACTTTTTAAGGTCTTTTCAGTGGCGTAGGTTTAATTTTTTTATTTCCACTACATAATGAGATATTGACATGAACTTTGGTTTTTCTTATGGACGGCATTTTTGATTTTCAGATATTCGAATTCTACTTATTTTTCTGAATAATTTGATATAGCATATCCTATATCTAAACCAATCAGAAGCTACAAAACTGACAAAAATAGCTTTTTGGCGTTATCAAAGTGTGCCGTGTAAAACGAAATTTGTTGAAACAAATGCATATCGACAGGTTAACAATCTGTCGAGCGATCGCTACAGTTTTGCTAATTCATTTTGTTTGATTTACTCTCTAAGATGGCTCAAGCATTCTCAAATTTGGAGAAACGGGCTATTTTTGCGCATACATTCAGCGTAACAAAAATACCACGTGGGCTCAAGCAGAATACTTTAACCTTTATCCAGAAAGGCGACAGCCTTATTTAATAACTTTTAGGAACTTAAATAGAAATTTAAAGGTATACGGTTCATTTTCAAAGAAAAAAGGCAACATTCAACACTGAAGAAGAATTAGTTTTAGCAAACGTTGAAATTAATGGAGAAAAGTTCCTAAAAGTTATTGAATAAGGCTGTCGCCTTTCTGGATAAAGGCTCAAGTATTTTGCTTGAGCCCACGTGGTATTTTTGTTACGCTGAATGTATGCGCAAAAATAGCCTGTTTCTCCAAATTTGAGAATGCTTGAGCCATCTTAGAGAGTAAATCAAACAAAATGAATTAGCAAAACTGTAGCGATCGCTTGACAGATTGTTAACCTGTTGATATGTATTTGTTTCAACAAATTTCGTTTCACACGGCACACTTTGATAACGCCAAAAAGCTATTTTTGTCAGTTTTGTAGCTTCTGATTGGTTTAGATATAGGATATGCTATGTCAAATTATTCAGAAAAATAAGTAGAATTCGAATATCTGAAAATAAAAAATGCCGTCCATAAGAAAAACCAAAGTTCATGTCAATATCTCATTATGTAGTGGAAATAAAAAAATTAAACCTACGTCACTGAAAAGACCTTAAAAAGTTATCAAAAAATGGTTAATGAAATTTTCAAATATCTTCATAAATAAAAAAGTTATGGCCAGTTTTCATAAATGGCAATTTTCACTATTTTCTGAATAAATTCATAGGGTGTCAAAATTCAATTGTTTATTCGACGGGATGTTAATGAGTCCAATTTTCTGCACTACTTTGCCCATTTAACCGACTTTCTATCTCCACTAATAACAAAGTTACCCATGTTAGCCAACGTTCGGTGAGACACCCTGTATATACATATATATATAAACATTTTTAAAAATGGTGCCAAAGTGTTTAGGAGCTTATGAAACGTCGAGAAAATTTGGTCCGACCCCTAGGTCCCGCCATCCGACCGACGCCAATAGTGTATGTTGCCATATGGCAAATACACTAAAAAGCCAGATATCTTAATTGGGTCTAAAACTTAGCCAGGTGTTTGCAAAATTATATTTTTGAAAATGTTTAAAAATCTATTTGAGGCACGTTGAAATTTAAACAGAATAATATTGGTAATTATATTATATATTAAAAAAAACAGGTCGTTTTAGTACGGTCTGCTAGATGATAAAAAAATTGAGGGTCAGTTAAGCCCCTCTACCCTTCAGCGAGGTCTGTGTTACTAAAGAGGTATTGTACAAATTTTCACAGAGCCTCAAATACCTACCCAAAAATGTCTAACAGCTCTCGGCCGATATTAATTGGATTCTATATATTATTTCTCAAAGGCGTTTTTTTCTCGATATGAAATTACTCCCTTAATATTGTATCAAAAGTAATGTTTGATACGCTATTTTGGAGATTATTTTTCTCTCTAATGATGAAAACTAAGTTAATATCTTAAAATTAATGTTTTCGTTCAAAAATTACAGTTTAAAAATTTTAACAATTTCATTGCAGAAAATACCATTCAGAAAAAACAAATGTCACTATCTGGTGGCAATCTGTTGGTAATATAGGTTTTGCGAACTGTTTTTTATTTTTATTTTTTTAAATTTTATCGTACAATGGAAAACTTAGCGGGATGTACACTTTTGGTTTTGCCAACTATTTTAGAATTTTTTGAAAAAGATTTCTCTGGTCCAATTTGTTAAGATCATACTGGGAAGTCGTGTGGACCTCAAGGGTCGTACTTGTATAGAGTTCTAATTATACGACCCACCTCACGGCTTGTTTTATCCAATTTTTAGGGTAAAATATGTTTATTGAAATTTTTAAGCAGTACGGCAAATTTTGTGAAGCTTAAAAAACCCATTTTTCGACAGATTTTGCTCATTTTTTTTTCATAGGCTCAAAATAACGTTTTGTAATAAAACCCCGAAGTTTCAGAATTTTTGACTGTTTAGAACGCGAGATAATTAATAACAAAGTTCGCAATTTCACATGCTTACCACGGTAATTCACGAAAATTGCGAACTTTGTTATTAATATTAATGTTATCATCCATAATTTTTTAAGTTTAAAATTAGCAGGAAATTGTCCAATTTCCTGCTAATTTTAAACTTAAAAAACCCGGGTCGCAGTGCCAAAACCCTGCCGACAATATAGTGTATTTGCTTGTATAGGGCCGTGTGGTTTTATATACTTTTATTATGTGAAATTAAGTTTGTTTTTGGGCAAAATAAAAAATTTAACCCCTTAATACACCCCTTAAAATAACATTTTTTTTCTTAATTGTAATATTATTATCAATCTAACGTCTACATTGAATTAAATATACCCTTCAATAAATAAGTCACTATCTGCAAACTAGTGTTTTCATAAAATTTGTAAATCCGGTCCTGTCGGGCCGATTTTATTAAAATTTTGGAGACACTTTTTAATTACTACCAAAGGGTTAAATTTCAATATTGAAACGATTCGGAGAATTTTTTCGGTATTTTGGGGCCCAAAAACATTTTTCAACCCCTAAAAACTACCCTTAAAATAGCCCGATTAGGCCCATTTTAAATAGGCTTCTTGCGGTGATGGATTTCAACACGTGGTCCAAATTTCGTTGAAATCAATTAACTCTTTCGAAAGTTATTGCGCGTACACATATATATATATATATAAATATATATATATATATATAAATATACATATATATATATATATATATATATATATAAATATATATATATATATATAAATATATATATATATACATATATATATAAACATTTTTAAAAATGGTGCCAAAGTGTTTAGGAGGTTATGAAACGTCGAGAAATTTTGGTCCGACCCCTAGGTCCCGCCATCCGACCGACGCCAATAGTGTATGTTGCCATATGGCAAATACACTAAAAATTATGGATAACATTAATATTAAAAAACCCGGGTCGCAGTGCCAAAACCCTGCCGACAATATAGTGTATTTGCTTGTATACATAGGGCCGTGTGGTTTTATACTTTTATTATGTGAAATTAAGTTTGTTTTTGGGCAAAATAAAAAATTTAACCCCTTAATACACCCCTTAAAATAACATTTTTTTCTTAATTGTAATATTATTATCAATCTAACGTCTACACCGAATTAAATACACCCTTCAATAAATAAGTCACTATCTGCAAACTAGTGTTTTCATAAAATTTGTAAATCCGGTCCTGTCGGGCCGATTTTATTAAAATTGTGGGGACACTTTTTAATCACCACCAAAGGGTTAAATTTCAATTTTGAAACGATTCGGAGAATTTTTTCGGTATTTTTGGGCCCAAGAACAGTTTTCAACCCCTAAAAACTACCCTTAAAATAGCCCGATTAGGCCCATTATAAATAGGCTTCTTGCGGTGATGGATTTCAATACGTGGCCCAAATTTCGTTGAAATCAATTAACTCTTTCAAAAGTTATCGCGCGTACACATATATATATATATATATATATATATACGTATATAAATATATATATATATATATATATATATATATACATATATATATAAACATTTTTAAAAATGGTGCCAAAGTGTTTAGGAGGTTATGAAACGTCGAGAAATTTTGGTCCGACCCCTAGGTCCCGCCATCCGACCGACGCCAATAGTGTATGTTGCCATATGGCAAATACACTAATAACAAAGTTCGCAATTTTCGTGAATTATCGTGGTAAGCATGTGAAATTGCGAACTTTGTTACAACAGTCAAAAATTTTGAAACTTCTGGGTTTTATTAGAAAACGTTATTTCAAGCCTATGAAAAAAATGGGCAAAATCTGTGATTTTTCGTTATTATACCACGCTAGAACTACCTTAATGCTTAATCACAACTACTGAAAACAGTAATAAAATTACTTTTGCGACCACAGTTTCAAATTTCCCGAGAGCATATTTTACAATTTAAACGATCATTCACCCTAAACAAAGTTTTGAGATAGCAAACTTAAATCTACAAAAACGAAGCCATACGGAACAAAAAAAATATACCGATAGGGAGTTTTGTCGATATTTACATATTTTTTCAAGGAGCAAATTGAATTGTCTCGCAAAAACTCGTCTTCAGTCTGTTTCAGCGTCGTTGCCAACCAGAACTCGGCATCACAATTCAGATCAAAACAATTTGCAACCATTTTGCCGCGTCGGCGTCGAAGTTTGCTTCTTTATGCATCCGTCATCGATTACCGATCTGCATACGTCTGAGAGAGACGACAAGACGGGCGGAGAGAGAGAGAAAGAGACGACCGGAGGGACGAACGGAGATGGAGGAAAAGCGACGCGAGGACAACACGGGAGGTGAAAGGATGGCCGAGCGTTGCTAGGTGACGGCACGTCGCGGCGCTTGAAGTCCCGCTCGTGCTGACGGGAATTAGCTCTGTTATATGGACGCATTAGGAGAGCACACTGTCTCTCTCGGAGAAAGACGGACCGTGGCGAAATTACATTTCTTGCACGGCCGTTTATAAAATAGCTGCTTTTGATACCTGAATAGCGGTAGTAAAATGACCCATTTCGCACTAGGGCGCAAAGTAATACGAGATGGTGAATTCAATAGCAATTTCCATGTCAGTTGTCGCTTAAAGCCATATGCGCAATAGAGACAGCAAAGTAAGCGTAATCAATATGGCCGAACATAAATATTCAGTATTGACTTTATTTCTTTTTCGTCCTTGGTAATTACTATAAAAAATATTTGTCGGGAAAAAGGACTTTTAAATAAACACTTCATTTTTTATTTACAGCGACGTTTCGTTCCTTGTTTGGAAGTTTATCAAGCTTTAATAACTGTAATTAAATTTTCAAAAATACAATTTATAAAATTTACAACTGAAATAACAAATAATAATAATACATACCTATTAAATGTTTTGATTAAGTAGATATAAAATTTAAAATACACATGAAATATATTTTTTAAATTTTATATCTACTTAATCAAAACATTTAATAGGTATGTATTATTATTATTTGTTATGTCAATTGTAAATTTTATAAATTGTATTTTTGAAAATTTAATTACAGTTATTAAAGCTTGATAAAGTTCCAAACAAGAAACGAAACGTCGCTGTAAATAAAAAATTAAGTGTTTATTTAAAAGTCCTTTTTCCCGACAAATAATTTTTATAAATATTCAGTATTAGTAGATTTAACATACGCTTGCAGCTTACGTACCAGCTGAATTATTTAGTATAATAGCTTATGTCTGCTATAATTGTTAAGAAACATTCATTGTTGTAACACTATATTAGAAAAATTTATTATTCCAACACGTCACCGTCGGGATTTAAACCCGAATCTTTCCACTTTCGCGGCGGAATGAGTTAGTCATTTATACTCTAAATTGTTGTTTTCCGCATTTAAACATTCCTAACGAAACAGAAATATTCTGTGACTTAGGAGCGTATTAAAAATGGAAAGTTCATCTTTGATTCATTCAAGAGCCCTCGCTACTGTGAGAGTTAATGTCTAGCTACCGCTAAAAAATAATTGGCTCTCGCGTGTAGTGAATTTGAGTGTTGTAAATCGCTATATTATGAAGGATTAAAATGTTGATTTGTGTGCACCGTAGAGTAATTGACTAACTCAGTGTTTCCCAGCCTTTTTTTCCTCGCGAACCAAAAGAAAGGTCCGAAAAAAATTGACTAACCCCCTATGTAGTCGTTAATGACAGGTAAAAAAAGCAATAAAATTTGATAGAATATACATTTTTCATATTGCAGAATAATTCGATCAGTGTTGTCAGACGCCACTTTTATTATTTTTGGAATATTGAAAAATAATAAAAAATAATTAAAATTTCATTTAAGGATGATTTGTCGGTACAATCGGAAACAAAAGTTAATGACATTTGCACCAAATTCATATCTTTTAATATCTGTTGAAATAAATGATTTAAAACAACCATTTTTTTTTATAATTTAAATTTTGATATTAAGTTTCTAAAAGAATAAAATTTAGTGGTCATTTTAATAATATTAACATAAAAATCTCAATATAAGTGAAAATTGTAAAATAACTATTGTTTGTGACTGTACCTTGAATTTAACTTTAAAAAAATAAAAACTTAAATTTTTTTGTCAGTGATCATCGTCACAAATTATCCCAAAAATTAAAGTAAAAAATTAGGAGACAAATACATACGCTCGTAAATTTCCAATTTAATTTTATTTTATTTAATTAAATAAAATAATTCTTGTTTTTATTCAGGAAAGCGTGACAACACCGCACTATTTTAATAGTTGGTATTATCCAATTTTAGAAAAACCTGACAGACAATATCGATGGAAAGGAAAAATTGTCAGCAAGAAAATTTATTTACAACAACGTAAACAAATTTAATTACCACAGAAACGTAAACTTTATGTTTGCGACGTTGCCACGTTTTCTTGTAATTCATACTGCTTATTCAAAAATACGGCAAATATCACTTATTTTTATTATTTTTCTCTGCAAATAATATTGAAACTACCAATTATTAATCGCTTTTATGTTTCTTGGATATTTAATCTATTGATCTGAAATTTTTGGAATTTTTCTCATCACAATTTCATTATTTTTTTTTCATTTAAATAGGTCTGATAGCATGTTTTCCATTTAACTACGTGTTAATTTGTTGCAACTAATAAATGTTATAACTTTTCAACGGGCTTGTAAAAAAATCCCAATTTTTTTGAGGAGCTTTAGTAGACTTGCCAGAATAGTATATTTTTTTTTCAGTCGATTTTCATCATTTTCAGTATACCGACAAATCATCCTTAAAAAGAATTAATAATGTAACAAACTTTAAAAATATTAATAAATACGGTACTCTGGAAAAAAATCACAAAAATACGCCTATTTTTTCCCCCCCTTAAAAACAATGCGGTATAGATTTAACGCTTGTCAAAAAACACATCTGTATTTCAAAAATGTGCAGACATTGTTTAAACAACACTTCGACATTATTAAAAAAAAGCAACTGAAAGATGCTTTCAATTATAACGCATAACGAGCGTGGTCATTCCATTGCACCTGTCCTATATTTGTGCCGGCATTTCGACACGACTGATCGACATTCAAATTTACAAATCTAGAATATAGTACGCGCCATGGATCTGAAAGGTTCTGAAGTTAGATGCAAATGGAGGCTTGCGCAGGTACAGTCGGTTGAAAAACTACAAACTCGCGCTATATTATTATTTTAAATTTTTCTTTAATCTAAAGGTCTAATTCCTTGCATAAAGTCATCCAAAAAATTATTTTTCGTGCTTGTCTATACAAAACTGTATTAGGCATCTTAATCAATTAACAATCAAAGAAACAACTTAGCTATTGTTAAGTTGTACACTGATCTGACGGTAAGATATGTAAGCACGACCAATTAAAATGGACATAATATCATAAGAAATTAAATACTTATTTTTTTAAATAGATAAAATATTAAAAAGATAACTAAAATACATATAATAAGACTAATCATCACATATATCATAGAACGCAAAAAGCACGGTGACCTGACGGTAAGGTATGTACGCGCGACAGGGGTATCTAGCGAGCAATCGTCGGAGTCAAAAGTGGATATAACCTCAATATTAATATCAACTTTTCCGAAAAAAGTTTTCTTCAAACCGAGCAAACTAGGTACCATTTTAAAGAGAAAATTTTCCTCGTTACAGTGATATATAATTTAAATGTCCACTGAAAAAAATTATAGCCGAAAACTCAAAATTAAACTTACCAAATGTCAAACAGCACACTATTGCTAAATGCAATTCTTGCAAACGACAAATTTACGATAAATTCTGCAATGCAACGGTTGATATTTATATAAAGACAATCAAAAACACTTAAAGAAACTAATTATTACAATAGTTAACACTACTTTGATAATTTAACCGGTTAATTTTGTGTTTTAATACCGCGATCTACTAGAAACACCCGAATGGACTGATCCACTGATTACGTCTAAAAGCATGGCCTGCTCTGATCTTATTAGCTAATGTGTTTCGAATATGCTGTAACTTGTAACTATGATGTTATGAAAAATTCAAGTTTCTATAAACTAAAAACTTATTTGATTTAAAGAAAAATACATTTTTAATGAATAATATATTAATTTTTGACATACAATTGTTATTTAATTTTATATAAACATTTAAATTAAGACAGTACTACGAAAATACTGTATTTCAAAATAGGTTTAATACGCGCCACGGTTCTAAAAGGTTCTGAAGTTAGATGCAAATGGAGGCTTGCGCAGGTACAGTCGGTTTGCAAAACTACAAAGTTGCGCTGTATTACTATTTTTAATTTTTCTTTAATCTAAAGGCCTAATTTCTTGCATAAAGTCATCCAAAAAAATATGTTTTTGTGCTTGTCTGTGCAAAACTGTAATAGGCATCTTGATCAATTAACAATCAAAGAAACCACTTAACAATAGCGTGCTGCACTGTACTTTATAGCAGGAAAGCGACAAGTGACAAAATAACCAGCGATAACCAATCACCGACGAGCGCACGTTCTGTGCCGGTAACTGGGAGGTGGTGGGAGTCTTCCTTTCCCACAGAACAACTAGGACGGCTCTAAAATATGCATTTGCGACTAACGTCACATACTTTTTATAATGGATTATTATTCTATGCAGTTTTCCAAGAAAAACTTTTTTTTCTAAGCTACATAGTTTCAGGAATATTTTGAAAAAAAACTGCTGTTCTTTTGTTCTAAATATCTGTCAAAAATAAATTTGTTAAGTAGCTACCAAACATGCTTTAGTTAATTTTTACACGTAAAACAATATTAGGTAACCATGCAAACAATATCAAAAATATTATTTATTACTAGTAGTTACCCGTGACACCGTACGCGTTAATATAAATTTTATTTTATTTATTATAAACGCCAATATTTTTGAAGTTAGAATGGTCCTGTCGCTCAATTGACTGGAAGTTTTTCGTTTAGGTCTGCTTGCAGACGAACAGCACAACGTCGTGTCCATCACCAATACAAATGCCTCCTTTCGTTGCATGATTAGTCAGTTTAAATAAGGTCCATATTTTAGACCACGAGAGATCAGACCTCGACTTGGTTCGGATTAATTATTAATGTAGTGTTTATTATTACATCAATTCTCTGCTTAATTTTACGTTGGCTCGATTGTACAATACAAGCAAAAAGTTAGGGATATTATTAGGTATATAGATCGGGCGGTGTAGCGTAGTGGTGAGAGCACTAGACTTGCATTCGGGATTCCCGGCGGGAGCAGATGTGGCTGAGACTTTTTCCTACTGCCTCTCGCCGAGAAACAGTAATTCCTATACCGGCCATCTTGATTGAGATTTTCCATGGTTTCCCTCAATTAATTCCAGATAAATATCGAGATGGATCCTTATTAAAGGCCATGGCCGATTACCTATCAAACTCCAAGTTCAAAAATTACCTACCTTATCCTAATTTCCTATAATTCCTTCATTCGCCCATTGCTATTAGTTAAGTTGAAGTTTTAGAAATGTAGAAAATAGCGTGAAGCGGTAAAATGGAAAATAGTAATGGTGCGAATGGCGTCTGTTATGACATAAAAGTCGACAAACGGACGTTAAACGCTTTATTATTATTATTATTGACTTTAGGAACAAAAAAAAGTCAAAAGAACTCTTTTTTAATAGTTAAAGTCCGTGCTTACATCCAGTAATCCGACATTTCCACTAGTCCGACATACGTGAAAAATTCTGTTGTCCGATTAGTGAACGTGTCCTGTAACGCATTTACCGTCCGTTTCTCGACTTTGTCATAACCGACGCCATTCGCACCATTACTATTTTTCCATCTATCACAATTCCCGTTATTTTTCTATGTTTTTTAAACTTCAACTTAATTAATATAGCAATTGACGAATGAAGGATTCATAGCACAACATTGTCCTAATTTCCTATGATTTCATGCTATGCAGAGTACATAATGGGTGAAGTGAGAACTGTAGCGTCGACTGCCAGTCGAAATTATTGCTTTTTTGCAAGACCAAGACTGCAAGACTCATTACTATTAAAGAGGCGGAAATATTCTACACGAAAGACCAACACTATTTCTATGTCTATTTCCGACACACAAACCTTGACCCGAGCGAAGCCGGGTACGCAGCTACTTATTAGTAAAAGTATAATAAAGAGTAAGGCTTACAAACAATTTGTGACAAATATACAAGGCCCATTATTATAAATTTGATGCAAATGTCTTTTTAATATATTCAGCTATAAACACCGAAATAATTGGCTCTCGAGTTTATAATAATAATACGAACAAACATGGACGCGTTTAATAACACCCGATATATGATCATAATACGTGTAGGCAATCCAGTGGGCGCCAGTGATTCTCAAACTGTGTCGCTTAACGTTACTGGTCATCACTAGAAACCAGAGATACCAAAGTCTTCCTGGTCAATAACTTACAAACAGGGTCAGATAAGCAAAATAAGCAATAATTGGTAACTAGCAGACCCGTGCGAATACATCGCACCGCCGTTAGTAGTCTGTTACGTAATATAATAGGGTGGAAATAATTTTTATTCTAATCTATTGACAGACTTAAGCGCCACTACGTCACAATATTATCGACAACTGTTAAAATAAACAGATTGCCACTAGATGGCGACATTCGTTTTATTTTATTCTATTTTATTCAAAGACTTAAGCGCCATTATACGTCATATTACCGACAACTGTTAAAATAAACAGACTGCTACCAGATGGCGACATTTGTTTTTTCTGAATGTCATTTTCTGTTATGAAATTGTTATACTGGAATTTTTTTAATGAACACATTAATTTTAAGATATTAACTTAGTTTCCGTCATTAGAAAGAAAAATAATCTCCAAAATGGCGTATCAAACATTATTTTATATACAGTATTGGCTGTCGGAATGCTCTGATTTTAAGCCACACTACGAGGCTAAAGAATGCTGTTGCAAGGGTGACGTTGTCAGTCGATTGCTCTAAATTTTGGAAATAATTTGAAGATTTAAAAAACTTTTTCGAAAAAGGAAGAGTCACTTTAGGTTTGTGATGGAACAATTTTGTGAAATAAGTATGAATAAGGTCGTAGTGTGACATTGAAAACGTGTGTTTTTTGGCACAATTAATGCCAACTTTTTTCTAGTAAATCGTACATAAATTACAAAAGTAGTCAATTAGAGACTTAGACTTGTCTTTTATCTTCCTTATAAAGAAAGAATTTTTGCAAAATGTTGACGAATAAGTCTACAATCAGCCATCAGCCGACCCCTATTTTTGGCTTAAATTCAGAGTGTTCCGACAGCCTTAAGGGAGATATTTCATACCGACAAGAAACAACTTTGAGAAATAATATATATATATATATATCGATAATGTTTCCGAATTAAACCAATATGAGTTCAAATGTTTACACATCAGTTCTAGCGAGTACGCCATCGCTCGCATTTAAAAAAAAATGAACGCATTGTTTAGTAGAAAACAGTATCACGGGTAATTGGAATGATGAAAATAAATCAATTTAAACACTCATTGATTGCAACGTTTCGTCTTTATTTAATTAAGACTTTTTCAAGCTCTAAAAAAACTTTTTACAAAAATTAACATTCATATAATAAAAATATTAAACATTATGGATTAAATAATTTACTAAAAAGAAACAATGGTGTGACTAATTTTTATTATTTGAATGTTAATTTTTGTAAAAAATTTTTTTAGAGCTTGAAAAAGTCTTAATTAAATAAAGACGAAACGTTGCAATCAATGAGTGTTCAAATTGATTTATTTTCATTATTCCAATTACCCGTGATACTGTTTTCTATTATAACATATATCTGGAATTGAACTTTAAAGATGCATTGTTTAGTTTTTAGGGCTGTTTAAAAACCGCTGGACGCGAATCAAAAATCGAGCCAACACTTTGTAACAGAAAAGTGCCTGCGTGCGCTGAGCCAGACGTGTCAAAATATTAACTGGTTAAACAAACATTAACAGCTCTAACAATATAATTAAAATTACCTATTTACAAAATATTTAACCCGAAGCATCTAATTAATTATCGAGTTTTATTTAACGACGGTCATTATTTTTTATAATTTAACGACAATTGTAACTAGTTAAGACACCAGGTCTGTATATTATGCCATGTCCAAAGACGTTTTTCTTGGAATATCACATGAAATCTGATATTGCCGGTTGTGTAGAGAAAAACATTACCGGCTGGCCACTTTAAAATTAATGTTTATGTCCAACCAGAGCCGTCCATCTTAGCACTCGCAGTTGTTTTTATCAAGATGTTCACTTGTTTAATGCTCACGTGTTCACATTTCATTTGTTTTATATATTTAATTCTGTGGTCGACGAAGTAAAGTCGCTCATGTTGTGTTTTAGACATTTTTTTTCATATTTTCAGATACATTTTATAATATATTATTGCATTTACTTTAAATAAATGAAAACTTCAAAATTGAATTATAAATAATTCGTTATTAAATGTTTTCTCAAATGTAAGTAATCATTAATTTTTGAAGTTTAACTTATTTAGCGACGTATCTGTTTGAAAAAAGTAAGAAATCGAGGGGAAATAGAATCGACCCCTAAAGGGGAAGTTAAACTGTCTCCTAAATTAAATGAAACTGACAAGGACAGAAGTTTATAGTGTGCTGCATTTTGTTTTTCTGTAGATTATAGTATGTAAATAAAACTATGGTATGAATGTGTCCATGTGAGAATTTTCACATGCCATAAACATCAAAGTGCCCTCTTAAAATGTGTAATAATTTCGCCGTAATTATAATATTAAAAACTAAAGAAGTTAAACTTCTAATGTGAGTTTATGAGGGTGAGGCTTATTATAATTTTTAGAATGTTCTTAATAAGGACTTTCAATTTTCCTGCGTAACAAAGGGAAATAATTTAGACAATATTACATTAGAGAGCGTGCAGACATCAAATAGAAGAATAAATATTTCAAATAACTTTTTATCAAAACTCAAAAATAACAGAAAACAGGTTTTCAACGGTTAATTAAATTTTGAGATCGATCCTGGCGTTATATTATGTCACTATGGAATTATGTCATTATCAAGTATTCACAGAAATTGTTCGATGTTGTTCAGAATCTGAGTGAAATTTTTCGCTCATTGAATAATTTTCGAAATGTTTTCATAACATTTAAGGCTGTCGGAACGCTCCGAATTTATGTCAAAAATAGAGCTTCGACTGTCAACTGATTGTAGACTTATTCGTCAACATTCTGCGAAGAATTCTTTCTCTATAAGGAAGATAAAGGACAAATCTAAGTCTCTAATCGACTACTTTTGTAATTTATGTACGATTTACTAGAAAAAAGTTGGCATTAATTGTGCCAAAAAAACACACGTTTTCAATGTCACACTACGACCTTATTCGTACTTATTTCACACAATTGTTCCATCACAAACCTAAAGTGACTCTTCCTTTTTCGGATTTTTTTTTTAAATTTTCAAAATATTTCTAAAAAGTAGCGTAATCGACAGCGGCACCTTTGCAATAGCATCTTTTAATCTCGTAGTGTGGCACCAGTCAAAAATTGAAACGTGCGGATGATTTGAGCGAGACAGAGCTAAAGAAGGTCACACCCACAATATGTTTTTTGCCTACCTCGCCTCTTACCGCTGGGTCTCAGCACAAACTGTGTGAAAGTGATCCAACACTGTTAACTGTCTGAATTCGCTTAATAAATTATAAACACAAAAAAAAGCTGACATAAGCCATTTTGGCTTGACGTCAACAGCAACTATAATCGTTCTCTCTCCTATTTTCGTCCTCTTTTGATACTCTATTACGGCACATAAACGAAGAATTTAAGTCCTTATTTTTTTTTTTGTTCTTTTGGTGATTTTTATCTCAGTACAAAAGGAACGCGTGTTTTTATAATGGAGATATTTTAAAAGAATTATTTTAATGAAGTTCTTTAAATTCTACCGTAATTATTTGATAGTATTTCGGACTTTGATGAGAACGTTAAGAAACGTGTCAATTAAAACGTTTCTTTTAAACATTAATTAATTCAATTAGTTTTCACTAATTAACAACCACTTTATACAATTGAGATTAATTCGACAATCACGCTAATCATGCTAACGCGTTTATGAAGCGACGTATCTGTTTGAAATTTTCTGTAACGTTAAAGAGGAAATGATTCTACGGCGGGGAAATATAATAAAAACCTTGGTATAGTACGTGCCATGGATCTAAAAGGCTTGGAAGTTAGATGCAAATGGAGGCTTGCGCAGGTACAGTCGCTTGAAAAAACTACAAACTTGCCCTATATTATTATTTTTAATTTTTCTGTAATCTAAAGGTCTAATTCCTTGCCTAAAGTCATCCAAAAAATTATTTTTCGTGCTTGTCTATGCAAAACAGTATTAGGCATCTTGATCAATTAATAATCAAAGAAACAACTTAACAATAGGGTACTGGACTGTACTTTATAGCAGGAAAGCGACAAGTGACACGACAACCAGCTATAACCAATCACCGACGAGCGCACGTTCTGTGCCGGTAACTGGCAGGTGGTGGGAGTCTTCCTTTCCCACAAAACAATCAGGACGGCTTTAAAATATGCATTTGCGGCTTGTTTGTGACTAGCTTTAGAACCTTTTAGAACCGTGGCGCGTATTATAACGCATCTCTAAAACGGGTTCATAACTCTTAAAAAGGTTCACTTCCCCCAGGACCTTATGTAGGTGAGGCTAACATGTTCTTTTTAATCATTTATTTTTTTTTTATTTGGAAAATCGTCGATAGAAGAGTTCGTTCTATTAGGTACTACACTCTCGAGACTTGATATCAGTTATTTTTGGCGCACTCACAAACTTCAAAATTATATTGTAAATTTTTTTTTAGTATCTTACCGGGTTAGTAGGTTTCAGAGATTGCCTCGTTCCATCTGACCAAGCAGCGTAAGCGCGGGAATGACCTCAGCTGGCGGACCGTTCATATTTTTATCAACCTGTAATGACAATATCAAAAATGTTATTTTTATTTAACCAAAACTATGTAAATCTCTTACCTTAACTTTTTCTATTTATTGCAAATAATGTATCAGTATTTTTTTCTTTTTATTTGTTTGAGATTTGTTAAATACCGCCAGGCTTAAGGCCTGGAGTCTCGAATGTCAAAGACTCACAAAAACCGAATTATTATCATCAATTTTTTATACTTTTTTATTATCGTATAGTAACAAATAATTAATATTAATGGTTATCATTATCGTGGGTGAATTTTGACAATTTTTCGGATGAATTATGACAATATTTTAGGTGAATTCTGACATTTTTTTTGTGAATTTCAACATCTATTTTAATAAACATTTTTACGAAAAGTTCAGCTCCGTATTTTTAAATATAACAAATAATTCAAAGGATACTTTTTGGAGCAGATAAATTAGTTAATGTTTTTTTGTTTGACACGACGTTTCGTAATAATTTATTGAAGAAGTAATAAATTATTACGAAACGTCGTGTAAACAAAAAAATATTAACTAATTTATCTGCTTCAAAAACTATCCTTTGAATTATTTGTAATACTTTAATAAATTTTTGGATGAAATTTGACACATTTTTAGGTGAATTTTGACAAATTTAAGGTGAATGTTGACAAATTTTTAGGTGAATTTTGACATTTTTTTCATGAATTTTGACAAAATTGAGCTCCATTAAACATCAATAAACCCTAGGTCTCGAAAAACTACATTCGTTTTTGATTACCATTATATTAAAGCTTATAAAGAACAGCCGTTGCCTCGCAACAAATTAGAGATGGAAAAAACGGGTCTTTTTAGTGATCTGCATCTTTGCATCGGGATTCCGTATGTGAGCCGGCTCACTGAACCGGTTCAAAACGAGCCGAGTTCTGAATATGTTACTGCAGTCTGTCACTGAGTTACCTAGTTCAGTCAATCATATAACGACTTGTATAGAATCAAGAATGCATAGCCAAACATGTGATGCATGAGTCATTTGAGCTGACAGATGCATCAAAGCAAGAACTGATACGTAAGTGTAAAATGTGCTTCTGTGTGTTAAGTGTTTCACTGAGTTACGCGGATCCGTTGATCCGTCGGCTCTCACGGATCTTCTGTCGGAGTCGGCTCTTTGAACCGGTTCAGATCTGAGTTACATAACTCTACAACAAATAGATTGATATGTCCGCCGGAACGAGGCAGCCTCTGCAATCTACTAATCGTGTCAAAAAGTTACAATTTGAAATAATCAATCTAGATATAACTCTGGTGCACAAAGCGTTCATAAAATATAATCTAAGAGGTTTTTTACGTTTGTATTAGACACCCGTAGAACAAAATATGCCAAGTTTCTTTGGATGATAATTAATAGTTCAATGATAAAATAAAATACACTTCAAAATGATTGTCTTAAATCTTACAAAACTTTGTCAAGGAAAAACATTGCGTAAGCTCGACATCTCAAAATCTAAAGATGGTGTAAAAAGGTTAATATTATTTGCCTTAATTTTTCTAACACATCAAACACAATTCAAACACGTGAGCATCAATCTGTGTCTTACAGAACACGGCTTACTAAGATCAACTACTTTATATAAAATCCCATTTCCGTATGACAAATGACTTGTTTTATTTTCAAAATATTCCTGAAGGGAGTTCGCGATATCGAAAACTGTATCACATTTCCTGAATATATATTTCCCTCGAGGAAAACACGACTACAGGCCGATCCCAAATTGTCGTTACGAAGCAATTTTGCGATTCCAAAAGTACGTTGGAAGATAATGATACTAGCGGTACCTGTGCGAATAATTCGCACTAAAATTCGTTTCTAATTTCTCACACTCTTCTTCTCTTCTTCTTCTTGTTGTATTACATTACGAAGCTCAGTGACGGTTCAAGAAAATATTTTTCTAAAACTGTCATATAGAGGCGCAAGTATCGAAAACGTTGAGCTGAAGCGCCGCCATACGAAAAGTATTTATACGTGAATTTTGATTAAAAATTAAACAAAAAAAATTTACCGACCGTCAATCATGTTGACGTTGTTTCAAAGTTAGAACCGTCAGATGACAGCATTGCTGCATATACTGAATAAATGCATAATTGTTATAATTAGTTATTTTGCAAAAAAAAAAGCAATAATAGATTTTTTAGTTATTGATGTCGGTAGAGCAAGCAATTATCTATAAAATGAAATAAAATTTATGTGGAGCAATTGTGTGGTTTTTCGAGAAAAAGGGAGAACATCTTAACCTATTAACGTATTAATATATATGATATTTGACCCTTATTTTTTAATTGCCTTAAAATGTTCATATCGTAGAATTTTTATTTCGCTTAAATGTAATCGTTTTATAGGATAAAGTAACACTCTAAATTAGCGAAAACACAAACCGCCATGTTTACTTATTGTAACGTCATTCTTGTAGTATACAAACAAGTGCAAATAAGCCTAGGTGTTGTTTACACGGGGCTCGTTTACTATTTACTCACGTGTGTTTACTACAAGTCTGGCGTCACACTTCAAGCCATCATAGCGAACAGCGTTTTTTGATATGTCAAAAAAATAATAAATAAACCTCGTATTTTGTAAATATAATCCGATAATTTCTGACTTCTTATTCCAAAAATTATTGTATTCATGTAATTTAACAGTGAAACTGTTACCCTCAATGAGCCCAAAGCCATAACTTCAAAAAACCGGCCAAGTGCGAGTCGGACTCGCGCACGAAGGGTTCCGTACCATTATCTATACAAACGGCAAAAAAAGTCATGTCTGTTGTATGGGAGCCCCACTTAAATATTTATTTTATTCTGTTTTAGTATTTGTTGTTATAGCGGCAACAGAAATACATCATCTGTGAAAAATTCAACTGTCTTAACTATCACGGTTCATGAGATACAGCCTGGTGACAGACGGACGGACAGCGGAGTCTTAGTAGTAGGGTCCCGTTTTACCCTTTGGGTACGGAACCCTAAAAACTATGCCGCTTGTGTTACATTGTGAAGTATCGGGTGTTTTTTTACAGTGATAGAACTTTAAATTGAAATAAAACACATTTAAATTAAGATTGAAGCCAATTTTTTTTTTTTTTATTTGAAAGATAATTTTATGAAATTTAAGTTTTAAAAATAATTTCCGGCATATGTCCACCACGACTAGCTGTGAGAGACCGCATTCGATCAGACCAATTTTGGACCACTTTTTCGAGTAATTCAGGCCTTATTTCATCAATAACACGAGTAATGTTGGCTTCCAAAGCATCTATTATTTCTGGCTTATCAGCATAAACCAATAACTTCACATAACTCCAAAGAAAATAATTCAGTGGCATTATGTCGCATGATCTTGGAGGCCAATTAATAGGACCATTTCTCGAAATAATGTTATCACCAAATCTTTCTTTCAATAAATCAACTGTTACGTTAGCAGTATGAGGTGTAGCATCATCTTGTTTGAACCAAAACACTTCCGGGTCGATAGCATTCAAATTTTGAAAGAAAAATCATTGATCATCGATCTGTAACGAGCACCATTCACTGTAACATTAGCTCCAGCATCGTTTTTAAAGAAACGTGGACGATGATGCCTCCAGGGTGTAAACCACACCATACGGTGCATTTTTCAGGATGCAATGGACCCTCCGGAACTTCTTGAGGGTTGTTTTCGCTCCATATATGGCAATTTTGCTTGTTTACGTAGCCATTCAACCAGAAATGAGCTTCATCACTAAACAGAATTTTTCGAGAAAAACTTTGGCGAATAGAACTCTGATTTTGAAAATAAATTTTAACAATTTCTAAGCGTTGTTGCGGTGTGATGATAATTTGTCAATGCTTACTGAACAGAAATGTCAAAACAAATGACTTCTACCTTTTGTCAAAGCACAGGTATCCCTATCGAAAGTTCTATCACCCTAAAAAAAAACACCCATTATAAGCATATGACTCACTCCTTACATGTTGAATTTATTGCATTTTTCTATCGAATTGTAATTTTGAGTACATATAATTCTGGATCGTCCTAGAAATAATTCATGCATAGTAGCGACTGGCAAGTATAGATGGAGTTCATATACATATTACATAAGTAAACAACCAAGCTGTCAATAGTGCCCGACGACGTATATAATCGTCATATATCGTCACTGCACAATAATGTATAATCGAAGGGGCCGTTAGCACTCCCTTTTTGAATCCATATTTCGGTTCCAAAACATGTCAGTTTTAAGTCTGGGGTTATTTGGAAATACAGTCAAAACCGTTTACAACATCGTTTAGAACAACATACCAGTTATATTGACCAAAATCATAGGTCCCGGCTGAATGCTATATAACCGCCTCATAAAAACACTGCTTTTTACGACATTGCTTATTACGACATACCGCATTAAGCGACTACATTTAATGTAATATCTTCATATCTTCGGAGAATTATATCTGTTAGAACGACCAGCTGTATTGTATAAACAACATTCGTACGCACAAAAGTGTTCCAAACAGACTAAAATTACAGATTTTATGAATACAGAAAAATGATAATGTGAGTATTATTCCTATTAATACCTATGGATTTATATACATTCAATAATACTACATACTTAATAAAAAATACTTTGTACCTCGAAAACATCACCGGCTGTTACGACTATCGGTTTGTACGACCAAATATGGGTATTCCCTTCGATGTCGTTATAATAGATTTTGACTGTAGTAACATTTTCAATGTTTTATTTTTTTATAATTAATGTAAATTTGAAATCATGAAATAAAAATAAAAGAAAAAATTCGGGTCGCAGTGCCAAAACCCTGCCGCCAATATGGTGTACAGTAAGACCCTGCTTGACGCGGGAGATACGTTCCAATAAGTTTCTGCGCTATACGAAATAGCGCTAAACGTGGTCATCTTAATACACAGATAATAGGCGTAAGTGAAACAGAACCCAGAATAAGAAAATTTGTTAGTGTTTTTTTTGTTTCATTTTGTAACATTTATTGTTAAATACTTTTTTATCATAATAATTATAGTTTTATTTATTGCTACTATCGATTTTTGTTCATAAAAAATTTATGAAAATCAAATAAAAGTTCGAGTAAGAAGTTATGTTTGTGATGAAGAAGGTTCCTCAATTGACATATTTTGTTTTTGGTGAAGAAGTCATCTAATGTCATTTGCCTCTTTCTGTTTCGTTCTGCAAGCTGTTGTCGATAGCAAGATATTGCCATCAATGACACTTCGTCTTGCCTTTGAACTTCTATCAACATTTGAATCATTTTGTATAAACTGATCCATAATTTACGTTATAGTGGCTAAACTTTTTTTTAGAAACCGCGTAATACTGAAACAGCGTTAAGCGGAGCAGCGTTAAGAGAGGTCTTAGTGTAGTATAATTTTCAATGTTTGATTTTTCTGTAATTAATGTAAATTTGAAACTATAAAATAAAAATAATCGAAAAAAAAATTGTGGTATAAATTTAGTAACTCTACAATCTGTCTTTAAGGTCTCTTTTATTCAATTTTTTAAATTCGAGCCTTTTTTTAACTCATTAGGTATTATTAAATAATAAAAAAAATATTACTGACCCGCTATTATCCGAAACGCAGTAAAAAAACTGCTTAATAGTGTCCACAGTATGCAAGACAATAAATTCCATTCTATTGACTTTGACAAATAAATATTAAAAACAAGGCAATAAAAAATGTTTAAATATCGAATAAAAAAAGCGTCTGACACGCAATAAAAATTCAAAACTGACGTAAAATCTTTCGAGTTACGAGCACTCGAAGTGCCGGAGCAATAATGGACCGCCGCCATGTATTAGACAAGGGCACGGGCCGTCCTACATTGAGGACGCCGGGACAAATCAAGTTACCGTAATTAGTTAACCTTTGGACAGCTATTAGAGGGAACTTAGTACTAAAACCGATGCAGTTATGCGTGAAATGCTTGACACAGGGCGGGGGAGTTTCGGGGCGTGTGTTATATAGGGCGATCACTTTTAAGATGATTGATCCGTCAAATATTAAAATAAAACTACGAACTGTGGTCATAAAATTCATTTTATTACTGTTTTTATTGGTTGAGATTAAACATTCAGCTTCACAAAATTTGGCTTATTGCTTAAACATTTCAAGAATCACATACTTTTGCCTTAAAAATTGAATTAAAAAAAAAACGTCATATGCAAAGGTACCCCCGTGCAAAATTGCTAAGTAAATCCCAGACTTGTGAAGTATTTGAGTAAAAGTATTTCAAAATACAAATACTTTTCTAGTATTTGTATTTTAAATACTTTTCAATAAAAGTATTTGTATTTCAAATACAAATTTTTCGGTATTTTATTTGATGTTGCAAATACTTTTTCAAATACTTAACATAATTTTTGTAGCTATGAAGGATTAATGAATAATTCAAGTCAACAGTACATTACATATACATAATAATAATAATGCGTTTAACATCCGTTTTTCGACTTTATGTCATAACAGACGCCATTAGCACCATTACTATTTTCCATCTACCACACTTCCCGTTATTTTTCTACATTTTTAAAACTTCAACTTATGTAATAGCAATGGGCGAATGAAGGAATTATAGGAAATTATGATAAGCTAGGTAATTTTTGAACTATAGGAGTTTGATAGGTAATCGGTCATGGTCTCAAATAAGAAATCATCTCGACATTTATCTGGAATCAATTGAGGGAAACCATGGAAAACCTCAATCAAGATGACCGGTACAGGAATTATCGTTTCTCGGCGAGAGGCAGTAAGAAAAAGTCCCAGCCACATCTGCCCCCGCTGGGATTCGAACCCGTACCTCCCGAACGCGAGTCTAGCGCTGTCACCACTACTCTACACAGCTCGGTACATTACATATACATTATTCAAACAATTATTATTATCAAAATAATAATGCAATGTCATTTCCAAATAAGAAATTATCAGTTAAGTATTTGTATTTGTACTTAAGTACTTAAAATCATGTATTTTTTACAAGTATATACTTGCCTAAGAATACTTTTTTAATTAGTTGAGCTTATATAATATATAATTATGGCTCAAAAATATTTTCGTAGACATGGCCCAAAAGTATTTGTATTTAAATACTCAATTAAGTCAGAGTATTTGAATTTAAATACTTTTAAAAAGTATTTTTCAAAAGTCTGGTAAATCCATCAGTTACCTAAAATGGGGCACGAGCTCTTGGTTATTAAAATACGCTTTTAAAACTAAAAAATGCAAAATAACTTGACAACAAAATTAGCTTTACTGTAAAAAGCGTGGAGTAAACGTAGCACTATTATGAAAATTTAAGTAGATAGCACTCCACGCTTTTTGCAGTAAAGCTAATTTTGTTGTCAAATTATTTTGCATTTTTTAGTTCATAAAAGCGTCTTGTTTTAGTTTTTTTAATGATAAGACTAAAAAACAAGATTGCATTTGACTATGGGGTAAGTAACTCAACGTACGTCATTGTACAGCCTGTTAGCTTGCTTGCTATAATTGTTTAAGTTTTTTTATCCTTAAGGTCCTGGTCAGGATTATGAAACAAACTTATTAAATTATTGTATTGTCATCGCTCCTTGATAAGTGTGCAAAGTTTCAGTTTAATCTGACGTTTTGAAGTGGGTGAATTTCACGTTCAAAGATTCCTTTACAAACAAACAACAAACAAACACATAGGCATACAGGTGAAGCTAATAAAAGAGTGTTAATATGACTTCAAATGCCATGTTCTATTTAAAAAGCAAGACTTAACGATCGTCCTGTATGTGAACCTATTTATTAAGTTCTTAGTTTTTGAGGAATTTGTCACAAAGGGCAGGTCTGTTTGTTTTAAATTAGTTATTACGAGTCTAAAATGTCTTGCAGCTGGCGAAGCGAGTTCGCCTCACCTCTTGATTTATTGCCGGGCTCTCATATTACTGCAGAATTTTAAAAATATTTTAATACACCGACGCAATTATGTAAATCTGTCAACGTCCAGTTTATATCGTTTGTCCTTTTCTCACATTCCTTGCGTCCCGTTCTACGAAACCCCCCCAAAAATTATAAAGAATTATTGCGATATGGAGAACCTAACCTAACATTCCAAAATCTGTATACTAATATTATAAAGAGGTGTGTTTGTAAGAGTTAATCTTTGGAACTACGAACCGATTCTTAAAATTATTTCACTAATAAAAAGTTCACTATACTTAAGTAATATGAGGTTATAATATATATTATTTTTTACAGTGACGTAGCGAGTCTCTCTGGCGCCCGAGGCGAATTCAAAAATTTGCCCCCCCCCCCCTAACCCTGGAAAAGGTGAAATTTCACAAAACTCGATTGCAAAATAAATAATAATTGTAAATTAAAGTAAATTTTTCTTATCCATGCAAAGATTTTTACAATTTTGTACTTAAAAATAAAAAAATTCTTAAAAGTACCAAATATCAAGAAAAATACTCATTTAAAAAGTAATTTATATTTTTCATAATAAGTCTAAATTACACTATAACTGTTTTTTTTTAATAAATATTGACTATTATTAATCTAACAAGGTGTTTTATTTTACTTCTCATCCTGATTTGTAAAGAAAATTTCACGTTTTTTTGTATTCTAAATAAAATTAGTTGGATCCCGCTTTTTAAACCCTTGTCCCGCATTTGAAATCATTATTTCCCGCAAATTTGTATTTTAAAGTTGGCAAGCCTAGCTAGGTGGAAGACCAACGAAAGTTGAACCATGCCTTTTGTGCATTTTATATGTACAATAAATGTTTATTATTATTATTTTCTATGGCTATTTTTGCTATCTATTGTCACGTAAACGTAATTTGAACTCAAATAAAAAGATAAATATTTAAAAACTTCTGATTATATACGTTTTTTTACTATGTTCCGCTTTCGACGAAAGAATCCCGCTTTTTAGTGTATTTGCCACATGGCAACATACACTATTGGCGTCGGTCGGATGGCGGGACCTAGGGGTCGGACCAAAAGTTCTCGACGTTTCATAACCTCCTAAACACTTTGGCACCATTTTTAAAAATGTTTATATATATGTATATATATATATATATATATATATATATATATATATATATATATATATATATATATATGTATGTGTGTACGCGCGATAACTTTCGAAAGAGTTAATTTATTTCAACGAAATTTGGGCCACATGTTGAAATCCATCACCGCAAGAAGCCTATTTAAAATGGGCCTAATCGGGCTATTTTAAGGGTAGTTTTTAGGGGTTGAAAACTGTTTTTGGGCTCCAAAATACCGAAAAAATTCTCCGAATCGTTTCAAAATTGAAATTTAACCCTTTGGTAGTGATTAAAAAGTTTTCCCACAATTTTAATAAAATCGGCCCGACAGGACCGGATTTACAAATTTTATGAAAACACTAGTTTGCAGATAGTGACTTATTTATTGAAGGGTGTATTTAATTTGGTGTAGACGTTAGATTGATAATAATATTACAATTAAGAAAAAAATGTTATTTTAAGGGGTGTATTAAGGGGTTAAATTTTTTATTTTGCCCAAAAACAAACTTAATTTCACATAATAAAAGTATAAAACCACACGGCCCTATACAAGCAAATACACTATATTGTCGGCAGGGTTTTGGCACTGCGACCCGGGTTTTTTTTACTCAAAAAGTTCCAAAATCCCGACTTGGCAAAAAAAAATCTGACAACGCTGCTATGAGATCACCCGCGCCCGACGAAGGGTTAAGCATGGCCGCATAACAAACTGCCTGCTGGAACGTGGTTGTATTTTTTATGATAATAATCAAAAAGTTTGATAATAAATGCACTTTCGACTGGGTATAAAGAAAAATAGTATATACCACCCGTACAGACGATTGAAATTTTAATCTACTGCCCTTGTGGTGTAATATATTATTACTGCCCAATAAGTTATAATAATTTAAATATAAGCATACTTCTAACACAATCTTTTTTATCTGTGCAAAACCTTTTTACCAGAGTGGCACTTCGATACGTCTCATTAACATTGAAAAAAAGAGGCGGTCCTCAAAAGCCACCCAGATGGCCACTAAAGAGATGCGACCTTCTCAAGTGTCGCTGCAGATTAAACTGACTTCAGTTCAGAACACTTTTTTGTTACCATACATACGACAAATTATTTTATTTATTACAGATTACAGACGCTCGCCAACTTAGGTAATTAGCGTCTTAATTACATCAAATAACATAATCACTTAAATTTACGAAATGCAATTACTTACTATACTGTTCAAAGTTTTTTATTGAAATATATTACAACGTTTCAACCACCTTGGTTGAAACGTTGTAATATATTTCAATAAAAAACTTTGAACAGTATAGCAAGTAATTGCATTTCGTAAATATATATCATTACTGTTGGTAGAGTTAATATGTGTAATAATCACTTAAAACTAAACGACATCACCAGAACATTCATATGAGCAGAGGCAAGATTTGAACCCACGCGACAGTCTGGTCAAGAAGCCAGCACGCTAACCACAGGATCACACTGTCCCCTCACACATGACAATACATATTCCTTTCCGGTTAGAAATAGTATACACCACACGGGCAGAAATTCCTGCACTGCGCGAGATGATACCCGAGGCGCAGTTCAGGTTTTTCAATCTTCTGTCCGTTTGGTGTATACTATTTTTCTTTATATCCAGTCGAAAGTGCGTTTATTATCAAAATTTTTAATTATTCGTCCATCTTTTTCTTTGATTAATTTTTGCTTAATATCAGTACCCATATAATTATTTAACTGTTATTCACCATAATATAAAAAGACTAATAACTTTCAAGTGAGCAATTTTGAGGTTAGACGCAATAACAGCTATTATAATACTCGCCACAGTTCTAAAAGGTTCTGAAGTTAGTCACAAACAGCATCGCAAATGTATATTTAGAGCCGTCCTGGTTGTTTTGTGGGAAAGGAAGACTCCCCACCTCCCAGTTACCGGCACAGAACGTGCGCTCGTCGGTGATTGATTATCGCTGATTCTCGTGTCACTTGTCACTTTCCAGTTATAAAGTACGGTCCAGTACGCTATTGTTAGGTTGTTTCTTTGATTGTTAATTGATCAAGATGCCTAATACAGTTTTGCATAGACAAGCACGAAAACTAATTTTGTGGACGACTTTATGCAAGGAATTAGACTTTCAGATTAAAGAAAAATTAAAAAATTAAAAATAATAATATAGCACGAGTTTGTAGTTTTTCAACCGACTGTACCTGCGCAAGCGTCCATTTGCATTTAACTTCAGAACATTTTAGAACCGTGGCGCGTATTTTAACTACTACTGGCTGGCGGCAGTCTCGCGTATCAGTGTGCACGAGAAAACTCTTTCGTCCCGCGTGTGAGTAATTCCAGCAGAGCATAAATGTTAGACTTTCTGCCTTAAAAGTACATACTTTCGACCGGGTATAATAACTTCAGTAATCCCTTGAAAATACCATTTGATTATCCCATCCGGACACTCGCAAATAGGCGCCGTTCTGAGCAAGGACTACAGACTGCCACACTTATGTAGGCCGCCAATTTGCCTTTCATCTTTACGTGATTTTACAGTAATTAAAATCTCAAGTACCGCACTTCATACGAGAGCTATTTTTGGGTGGCCGTTTAACTGATACGTTTAAATACAAAATGGGAATTTAATACGAAACCTTTGGAGATAAAAACGTTTGCTACAATACCGACTTAAAAATATTTTTATATATTTTATCTTTCTTTTTAAAGAGCTTGTTATCGATGTCAAAATTATCAGTGGCGGTACTGGAGAACAAACAAGGCGCCACTTACACTGTACTAGAGATAGACAATATTTTTTAGTCAAATCGATTCGTTGCGAATATACGCAATCGATTTGGTTTGAAGTTTAACTTCTTTAGCGACGTATATGTTTTAATAAAGAAATTATTATTATTATTATTATTGAAAAAAGTAAAAATCGAGGGGAAATAGAATTGTCCCCGAAAGGGGAAGTTAGTTTGTCTCCTAAATTACATGAAACTGACAAAGACAGAATTTTATAGCGTGTGACATAAAAAAATTTAATTTGGGAATAATATTAAAAACTAAAAATGTTAAACTTCTTATGTGAGCTTATGAGGGTGAGGCTTACTTATTTACGCGCGGCAGAAGTTATACTTCTTTGACGTGGTCGCGAAAATTGATATTCACATTTTCGTTAAAGGTACATTGATAAAATAAAATAGGATGTCTAGGGAAATGATAAATACAGTTGGAAAAACATTTTTTAACACAGGTTGGGTCATGTTTGGTTAAACACTAGTGCGTAATTGGGTGCATTGGCCACTCTATGGCGAAGCCGGGTTCGCAGCTAGTAATTAATAATACAAAGCGTCAAGTGAAAGAGCGGCACGTTAGCGTAACGTTGTTCTGAATCGACCTGTACGCATTGTTAAGGCGTGTTAACTGGAATGTAAACACTTTAAATTGATTTTATTTATGCATTTGTTTGTGAACCAATAACAAATCAATATAGGAGTATATAATTGGGTTTCATCATTTGACGCTTACTTAACCATTGATTATTTTATCGAGCTAACTTTGATACAGTGTGTCTCGGTATCCCGTGTCATCGAAATGTTAATAATATAATCGTAACCATGTCTTTACTATAGAACTAACAGCGCCATAATGGTAAAAAATAAAGGAAAAAAATGTTTTTATCGCTTTTCGATAAATACTATTTCCACACCCAACCCCTGCGCAGGAATGAGGGTGACTTTGACATTTTTAATAGGAACACATTTTTTTTTTTTATCACAAATTATGATTTTCGATAAAAAACATGCAACGTTTATCTGAAACATTTTTTATTTGATGCCTCCGTCAACTCCGAAAATGCGTGTCAAAAATCAGATTCCCGAAACTCCATTAAATTTTTAGGCCTAAACAACGACCTTGCGCAAAAAATTACAAGAGGTAAAAGCTATTTGGTTTGGGAAGGGTCATCGATTAAACATTAAAAGAATCTCCACCCCTGTGACTGAAATTTTTAAACACACAGGGTGGGGGGTTCTTCTTATGTTTAATCGATGACCCTTCTCAAACCAAATAACTGTTACCTCTTGTAATTTTCTTCGCAAGGTCGTTGTTTAAGCATAAAATTTAATGAAGTTTCGCGGGAAACTAATTTTTGACATGCATTTTAGGAGTTGAAGGCGGCATCAAATAAACAAATGTTTCAGATAAATATTGCGTATTTTTTATCGAAAAATCATAATTTGTAATAAAAAATATGTGTTCTAACTAAAAATGTCAAAGTCACCCTCATCCCTGCGTAGAGGTTGGGGGTGGGGGGTGGCATTTGTCTCCAAACGATGCCCCCCTTCAAACTGAATAGCTTTTATCTGAAACTTTTTTCCAGAAATTGTTGCGCTGTCTCAAGAATTTCCCATATATTTAGATTAAAATGGATCACCCTGTACAGAATAGATTCGCAAGGTTTCAATGAATCGGGGCCCCCCACTAAGCTGTAGCCCAAAGCAACTGCTTATTTTGGTTATGGGTAAATCCGGCCCTGGAACAATAGGGCATGAATATAAAAATGATTTTTCGGGAAAAAGAACTTTTTTTTAAGTAAACACTTAATTTTTTATTTACTGCGACGTTTCGTTCCTTGTTTGGAACTTTATTAAGCTTTAATAACTATTTAATGTTTTGATTAAGTAGATATAAAAGTTAATATACACATGTAAATATAAATTTGAGTTTAACAATTATTAATAAAAAGTTTATAATAATTCCGTTTTTTAACTGTAAAAACATTTTTTTTTAAAACGGAATTATTATAAACCTCAATATTGTTCACGTCCATTATAATTAATAAGTTTTTTATTTATTCACGGGAAATTGAATTATAAAATAGACAAACTAAATTATTTTATAATTCAATTGTCCAATTTCCCGTGAATAAATAAAAAAATTATTATAAACTTTTTATTAATAATTGTTAAACTCAAATTTATATTTACATGTGTAGATATATTAACTTGTATATCTACTTAATCAAAACATTTAATAGTTATTAAAGCTTGATAAAGTTCCAAACAAGGAACGAAACGTCGCTGTAAATAAAAAATTAAGTGTTTACTTAAAAAAAAGTCCTTTTTCCCGAAAAATCATTTTTATATTAATTACCAAGGACAAAAAAGAAATACAGTCAATAGTCAATGTTGAAAAATGAAATCACAACGGTTTGATTCATCGTGCAAATTTTTAAAAATGCCCGTTCATTTCGTAACGCGATCTTATTATTAGTGTATTTGCCATATGGCAACATACACTATTGGCATCGGTCGGATGGCGGGACCTAGGGGTCGGACCAAAATTTCTCGACGTTTCATAACCTTCTAAACACTTTGACACCATTTTTGAAAATGTTTATATATATATGTATATATATATTTATATATATATATATATATATATATATATATATATAAGCGTATATATATATATATATATATATATGTGTGCGGGCAATAACTTTCGAAGGAGTTAATTGATTTTAACGAAATTCGGCCCACGTGTTGAAATCCATCACCGCAAGAAGCCTATTTAAAATGGGCCTAATCGGGCTATTTTAAGGGTAGTTTTTAGGGGTTGGAAAATGTTTTTGGGCCCCAAAATACCGAAAAAATTCTCCGAATCGTTTCAAAATTGAAATTTAACCCTCTGGTAGTAATTAAAAAGTGTCCCTAAAATTTTGATAAAATCGACCCGACAGGACCGGATTTACAAATTTTATGAAAACACTAGATTGCAGATAGTTAATTATTTACTGAAGTGTGTATATAATTTGGTATAGAGGTTCGATTGATAATAATATTTCAGTTAAGAAAAAAAAATGTTATGTTCAGGGGTGTATTAAGGAGTAAAATTTTTTATTTTGCCCAAAAATCAACTAAAGTTCGCATAATAAAGCCACACTGCTTGTATTAGCAAATACACTATATTGTCGGCAGGGTTTTGGCACTGCGACCCGGGTTTTTT
Source organism: Venustoraphidia nigricollis (assembly GCA_034508555.1). Taxonomy (NCBI): domain Eukaryota; kingdom Metazoa; phylum Arthropoda; class Insecta; order Raphidioptera; family Raphidiidae; genus Venustoraphidia; species Venustoraphidia nigricollis. Next base: position 3,578,517 of record JAVRKA010000025.1, on the reverse strand, counting down.
ATTCTTTAATATTTCCTCAACCGTAATCAGTAATTAAAGAGGCCACAAATCACCGACAACTGTCCCAGCAGGATGTTTGATCTTGTCGGGAGATAAAAGCAGAGGAGGGTTGCCAACTAACAGCTTGCAATATAACCATTAGTTGTTAAGAATGGGGGTGCATTTCATTGTAGTCTAATTGTTGCGGTTTGTCATTACCACCGGGACACTCAGTGTTGCCAACTGCTCGGCGAAATTTCCCTACATTATCCTTGTACAAAAATTACAGTCGAACTAAAGGCTATTGGATACAGAGGTGACCTCGTTCCGTTGGATAGTAGTGGGGGATGACGTTACCCAGTGGACTGTTAATTGATATTGAGTTATTGATAGAAATATTCAATGGTCTTCCAGCTGACGTCATTTATTAACGAGGTGACTTGTCAATGTTATTAGATACAGTGACCAAAAAGTATTCCTATTTTTTAATACTAAACACTGAGCGAGATAAGGTAGTGGTGAGAGTACTAGATTTGCATTTGGGGAGTACCGGGCTTGAATTCCGGTGGCTGGGAAATCTTAACCAATTTAGATAACACCCTAATTTCATTTTTACATTGGGGTCCTTGATTACGTAGCTACACTCACATTCGGGAGATACCGGGTTTGAATGCCAGCGGGGGAAAATGTGGCTGGGACTTTTTCCTACTGCCTCTCGCCGAGAAACGGTAATTCCTGTACCGGCCACCTGGTTGAGGTTTTCCATGGTTTCCCTCAATTAATTTCAGATAAATATCGAGATTGTTCCTTATTCGAGGCCATGGGCAATTACTTATCAAACTCTTAATTCAAAAATTGCCCACCTTTTCCAAATTTCCTATAATTCCTTCATTCGCCCATTGCTATAAATTAAGGTGAAGTTTTAAAAACGTAGAAAATAACGGGAAGTGCAGTAAACACATTTAATATTAGTTAACGACAAAAAACGAATGAACAGTAAGCGAAAATCTGTACCCAGAAACTTAGTAACCTGTATATGTATAATACGCGCCACGGTTCTAAAAGGTTCTGAAGTTAGATACAAATGGGGGCTTGAGCAGGTACAGTCGGTTGAAAAACTACAAACTCGCGCGATATTATTATTTTTAATTTTTCTTTAATCTAAAGGTCCAATTCCTTGCATAAAGTCATCCAAAAACGTATTTTTCGTGCTTGTCTATGCAAAACTGTAATAGGCGTCTTGATCAATTAACAATCAAAGAAACAACTTAACAATAGCGTACTGGACTGTACTTTATAGCAGGAAAGCGACAAGTGACACGACAACCAGCGATAACCAATCATCGACGAGCGCACGTTCTGTGCCGGTAACTGGGAGGTGGTGGGAGAAACAAATTAGGACGGCTCTAAAATATGCATTTGCGGCGCTGTTTGTGACTAACTTCAGAACCTTTTAGAACCGTGGCGTGTATTATAACGCAAAATTGATAACGCATCTCTAAAACGGGTTCATAACTCTCAAGAAGTTTCACTTCCCCCATGAGCTTATATAGGTGAGGCTATCATGTTCTTTTTATTCATTTATTTTTTTTTTATTTGGAAAATCGTCGATAGAAGAGTTCGTTCTATTAGGTATTACACTCTCGAAACTTGATATCAGTTATTTTTGACGCACTCACAAACTTCAAAATTATATTGTAAATATTTTTTTTAGTATCTTACCAGGTTAGTAGGTTTCAGGGAGTGCCTCGTTCCATTTGACCAAGCAGCGTAAGCGCGGGAATGACGGCAGCTGGCGGACCGTTCATATTTTTATCAACCTGTAATGACAATATCAAAAATGTTATTTTCATTTAACCAGAACTATGTAAATCTCTTATATATACTTTAAAAGTTCTATTTATTACAAATAATGTATCAGTATTTTGTCTTTTTAGTGTATTTGCCATATGGCAACATACACTATTGGCGTCGGTCGGATGGCGGGACCTAGGGGTCGGACCAAAATTTCTCGCCGTTTCATAACCTCCTAAACACTTTGGCACTAATTTTAAAAATGTTTATATATATATATATGTATATATATATGTATATATATATGTATATATATATGTATATATATATGTATATATATATATGTATGTACCTATAGAACCGTGGCGAGTTTTATCCCGCGATGTTTTTAAAACTGTGTATGAATGGAACGGATTTATTCGTCACGATGTTTGTGGAGGGTTAACTGTTCACAAATAAAGAGATCTGATTTCGTCACGGACAATTAACTTGTTCAATGTACACCCCTAGCCACACACAAAGCGTGCAGACAACGGGGTTCGAACCGGCGACATTTATTTATTGGTGAATTGCGTGTGTTGTACAACTAAACCATAGAAATACTGCGTATTCTGTAACTGCACGCGATAAAATTAGCGAGAATGCCATCCTTGCGTTTATTATTGTGAAAAAGCGAAAATCGACGTTAAAAATTATTGAATAGTGAATTCGAGCCGATATCAGATTATGGTGCGTTGTTTGTTAGATATTTGCACACGCTAATGACCTCAATTGTCAAGCGTCTATAATCTGCAATCTCTATAGATATGTAGTAATACCTCGCTTAACGCTGTTTCGGTATTACGCGGTTTCTAAAAAAGAAGTTTAGCCACTATAACGTAAATTATGAATCAGTTTGAACAAAATGATTCAAATGTTGATGAAGTTCAGAGGCAAGACGAAGTGTCAGTGATGCAATAGCTTGCTGTACGAAGCAGAAAAAGGCAAACGACATTAGATCACTTCTTCACAAAAAACAAAATATGTTAAATAAGGAACCGTGCTCATCACAAACATAATTTCACAGTAGAGTAACGAAGGAACTGGCTATCCAAATTAGATTTTTATAAAAAAATATTGGATTAATTGAACAATATATGTGTACAAAGTTTCAAGTCGAATGGACATATAGTGGAAGTGAGTCAAAATTTCATTACAAAACTAACAAATAACACACAATAATTGGGTGTATTAAAGCGATGGAGTGGAACTTGGTTCATCATGGACTCCAAGCTTTAGCCGGAAAATAGTACAGTTTGAAAAAAGAGGAGGCGTTCTGTGAGTGTAGTCAGTGATTTCAACAAGATTCTTAACCGAATGTAACCAGTTATTAAGCCGTGAGCAGATAAAATATAATAATCAAACACGCACTTCCAAAGTTTCAACCCCTCAAACCGTCTGAATTAATACATAGATAGATACATTTCTTTATTGTGAACAATACAATAGGGTCAAATTCGAGATGATGTCATTATATCAGTTTTCAGGCAAATCTCGAAAACTAATATGTAAACACAATTCTGAAAAAAAATGGTTTTGAGACCTTATAAAGAAATCCATTACAAACTTTTTTTTTTTTGTTGACAAAACGGGATTTTTTTACGGATTTTTTTTATTGTGACTGTTAGAACTTGAGCGGTTGATTAACTTAAAGACACGTGCCAAGGCTGGCCCAATAGTAATTGGCAAATATTTTATTAAAAAATAAAAAAAAAATTGTAATAATATTTTGTTACTGTATGGGAGCTATAGGTACATCCATAGGAAAACCTGTGCTGGATGCACCGTTACAAAAACCTATTTTTCCCTAGCCGAATGTTATGCAACTACATAAAAAAGATTGATAACATCATTCCTTTGTAAGAGCCATTTTTTAATCTTATATACTAATTAGTAATGTTATTATAATTATTTCAGTTACCTGATAACGACATCGAAGGGTCTACTCATATTTGGCCGTAAAAACCGATTGCCGTAACAACCAGTGATGTTTTTTTTATTAACTATGTAGTATTATTGAATGTATATAAATCCATAGATATTAATAGGAATAATATTCACATTATCATTTTTCTGTATTCACAAAATCTGGAATTTTAGTCTGTTTGGAACATTTCAGTGCTTACGAATTTTGTTTACAATACAGCTGGTCGTTCTAACAGATATAATTCTCCGAAGATATGAAGATATTACATTAAATGTAGTCGCTTAATGCGGTATGTCGTAATAAGCAATGTGGTAAAAAGCAGTGTTTTTTATAAGGCGGTCATATAGCATTCAGCCGGGACCTATGATTTTGGTCAATATAACCGGTATGTTGTTCTAAACGATGTCGTCGTAAACGGCTATGACTGTATAAATAATATACAAAACGTAGCAATTTTACAATAGTCTAACTGTTTAATTTTTGGTCCACTTGCCCGTAAAAAACTTATAAATTATTGATTATTGGACGTGAACACGGAGAATTAAATATAATTATTATCTTAATTTAGTATAATAGCTTTTGTCTGCTATAATTGTTAAGAAACATTCATTGTTGTAGCACTATATTCGAAAAATTTATTATTCCAACACGTTACCGTCTGGATTTAAACCAGAATCTTTCCACTTTCGCGGCGGAATGAGTTAATCAGTTACTCTACGGTGCACACAATTCAACATTTTAATCCTTCATAATATAGTGATTTACAACACTCAAATTCACTACATGCAGAAGCCAATTATTTTTAGCTATAGCTAGACATTAACTCTCACAGTAGCGAGGGCTCTAGAATGAATCAAAGATGAACTTTCCATTATTAATACGGCCCTAAGTCACAGGATTTTTCTGTTTCGTTGGGACTGTTAATGCTTTCAATGTTTCAAAGCTATTATACTAAATTAATTCAGCTGGTACGTAGCTACAAGCGTATGTAAAATATCTACTAATATGAAATAATTATTATCGAACACTTAAAGTATTTGATTGCAAACTTTATAGCTTATAAGAGGCTACTTAATTTTCATAAAATGACTATTTGAAGTCGCTCGACTCTACTGTAGTCTTTTGAATGGACGAAGAATTGAATTGAATTACGTCCGTGTTTTTCCCGTGCGTGACTGCGGCCATTAAAAGCCAATGAACAGCCCAGAAACAAATGCAACGGGACGATAATTAAGTACGACAAATGGTCATGTCGTTTATATAAAATCAAATAACAATCTGATATCACGATGAAAGAGGAGCGTCACCGTCGTCGAAGGGGAAGCTGTTGGTGCAGCGAGGGATGATGATACGCTATATCAATGTCACCCTTCGTAAACTACGAAGCGTATCGAACGCATTAAGGGCTGTTGATCCCGGGGGACGATTCACGGGAACAACCCCAATAATTGCTAAGCCACTTAATAATAGAGCAGAGGTACTGACATGATATTATTATTATTCGCTAGACGTGCATATCTCGTGTCACCCTCTGGTGGCTGAGAAGTGTAAATAAACTTGGATGATCAAGCATAGAGTCTTATGGATAGTGCAAAAAAGTTTAATTTATCATATATATTAATACGCTAAGGTTAAGATGTTTGCCTCCCTTTTTCGAAAAAACCACACAATTGCTCCACATAAATTTTATATCATTTTATAGATAATTGCTTGATCTGCCGACATCAACAACTTAAAATTTTATTATTGCTTTTTTTTATTAATTTTTAAAATTATATATATAGATATACATTAAGACACAATACAGCAATGCTGCCATCTGACGGCTTTGATTTTGAAACAACGTCAATATGATTGACGGTCGGTAACTCTTTTGTTCAATTTCAAATCAACTCACGTATGTATCAATACTTTTCATATAGTGGCGCTTTAGTTCAACGTTTTTGATACTTGCGCCTCTATATGACAGTTTTAGAAAAGTATTTTCTTGAACCGTCACTGAGCTTCGTAATGTAATACAACAAAAAGAAGAAAGTTATAAAGAGTGTGAGAAATTAGAAACGAATTTTAGTGCGAATTATTCGCACAGGCACCGCTAGTAATATTTCATCAGACTGTTCATTCCGAATGAATATTCATTTGACTGAATGTTCATTTTTGTTTCATTCCGCGTTCACATGGCACAGACAGAATGACAGAAATGAACGGTCATCTAATCTTTTCCTCGAAGATGTCGTCGAATGAAGTTCTGCGCTTTGGAACTCATTTGATTTGTGATCATTTGATCGAAGAATTATCAAAAAAGAAGCAAAGTGTAAGTTTAAATCATTAATTAGAGATTTTATAGAATTTGTCCACATTGTTCTGTCTTTGTATTCGTCGAGTTTGTGGTTCCAAAGACATTGATAATTTTTTAAATTCTCCAATAAAAAAACTTAAAAAAAAAAATATTAACCTCCTTCAAAAAAGTCACTAAAAAGATGAAAATAATAATGAAATTTTGAGGTCGGTGCCAATTTTATTACTGAAACTTAAAATTAATAGACATCTACTTTTATTAAATTGGAACCGACCTCAAAATTTCATTATTATTTTCATATTTTTAGTGACTTTTTTGAAAGAGGTTAATATTTTTATTGTAAGTTTTTTTATAGTGGTGGATTTGATTTCGCACATTTTTAAAAACTTCTGAAGCGATTTAAGTAAAATTTATGTGGGATCACCACGAAGATGTGCCCTATTAAATAAGAAAAGAATCATCATAATCGATTTACAAATGTTGGAGATATGAGGTAGCATACATTAAAAAATATGTTTTTTGACGTCATTTAAAAACGGATGAACCTATTTTAATAAAAACTATATGGGACCACGTGGGATGTATACCTTTTCAAACAAAAAAAGAATTTTCCAAATCGGTTCAGGCGTCTTCGAGTAATCGGGGAACATACATAAAAAATAAAAAAAAAATTCAAAAAAATAAAAAAAAAAAAGATTCCGACGAATTGAGAACCTCCTCCTTTTTTTTGAAGTCGGTTAAAAACAGCAGCGTGTTTTGGTCTACTCGAAGTGAGCAGGCTAACTTTTAACTTAATGTTGGGTAACTCAGATCTGAACCGGTTCAAAGAGCCGATTCCGACGCAGAAGATCCGTGAGAGCCGACTCACTTTTTTTTGAGCCGACGGATCTACGAATCCGCATAACTCAGTGAAACACTTAACACACAGAAGCACATTTTACACTTACGTATCAGTTCTCGCTTTGATGCATCTGTCAGCTCAAATGACTCATGCATCACATGTTTGGCTATGCATTCTTGATTCTATACAGGTCGTGATATGATTGACTGAACTAGGTAACTCAGTGGCAGACTGCAGTAACATATTCAGAACTCGGCTCTTTTTGAACCGGTTCAGTGAGCCGGCTCACATACGGGATCCAGATGCAAAGATGCAGATCACTAAAAAGACCCGTTTTTCCCATCTCTATTTTAACTATATTTGTCATTTCTCTAGACATCCTATTTTATTTTATAAATCTTTAACGAAAATGTGAATATCAATTATCGCGACCACGCCAGAGAAGTATAACTTCTGCCGTGACACTTTTTTTAAAACTATTATTTATTTTATGACTATTCTCACGTTATCTCTTTATAAGACGGCCGTTATTTTGGAGCGAACGCGAACGACTGTATTTTTGTAACGCGTCGTGATATGGAGGCGGATTGCCGTATCAAATTGTCTTTGAATTATATCGAATTATAGACGCCTGGGATCGCATCCCCAATTTTATTTAACATTAACAAGTGGTTAGGTTAATCTGCGCAAACCATTCCCCCATTGATCATCTCTTCCACTCTTTTGCCCTTCTAGCCCCTGCGTATTCCCTGTGTTACACGAATAATGCTAACAAAATACAAACATTAATTTTTTCGTTCCAGGTCGGCCATATTGAAAATTGACGTCACCAGACATATCGCTCGTTCATGTTACTTTTCTTAATTTACCTATACAACTCAAAAAATAATAATTTAAAAAAAAATCGGTCAAGTGCGTGCCGAACTCGCGTGGCGAGGGTTCTGTTCTATTCCATTTTTTATAATTTACACTAATTATTCATTCGACACTTGGTAGAACGTGATTATTAATAACAAATAAATAAAAATACCTGAAAATTCTCCAAAAATTGACTTTTTTTCTTTTTTGTTCTTGATAATTAATATAAAAATGATTTGTCGGGAAAAAGGACTTTTTAAGTAAACACTTATTTGTTATTTATAGCGACGTTTCGTCCCTTGCTTGGGACTTTTTCAAGCTTTATAACTGTAATTGAATAATTAAAATACAATTTGTAAATTTACAATTAAAATATATCAGATATTAATTATACACACATATTAAATGTTTTTATCAAATAGATATAAAAGTTAAAATACACATGTAAATATAAATTTTAGTTAAACATTTTGTTTTCATTAAAAAGTTTGTAATAATTCCGTTTTTTAAAAAATATTTTTTTAGTTATTTAGTTATTTAGTTGATGTTCAAACTATTTTATTTTATTGACGGTCAGTAAATAAAGTCACGTGACTTAATTTATGCGGTTGCTCCTCATTTGAACCATTGTTTTTTGTTTTAAACTCTTTTTATATTTTTCTAGCAAATTGATCAAAACATTTAATAGGTGTGTATAATTAATATCTGATATTTTATATTTCAATTGTAAATTTACAAATTGTATTTTAATAATTCAATTACAGTTATAAAGCTTGAAAAAGTCCCAAGTAAGGGACGAAACGTCGTTATAAATAATAAATAAGTGTTTACTTAAAAAGTCCTTTTTCCCGACATCTTTTTTATTCTACAAAAATTATTTTTAAATTATTTCTCGATGATCGTTTCGGACAATAAGTCCATCCTCTTAGGTCTCACCATCCGACCGACGTCAATAGTGTATATGCCATATACCAAATAAACTAATAACATCGAACATAAAAAAGAGGAATTCAGGTAGTAGAAGGGCAAGGTATTGCGTGAAAAATAAATTTCGTTTCAATATCATACACAATTCAACAGCAATCTCAACAGGAGAATTGACAATGGAGGGATGATCCGCGGAGGGCGAAGCGCCGCCGAACGTCACGACACGACATATGTACGCGTCATGTAGACAGTAAGAAGGAGGGGGTGCGAGAGCTGTCGTCGCGAAATATTGATCCTCTCACGAGATATGTTAATATTAAAACTACCCGCTGCTGCAGGGTTGTGGTTTATCTTTATTTTGTGACTAGCCGCTATTGAGTTAAAACGCGGCAGCGGCATAAATAGTGAAGCCTTCGGCTCCATCATGTTACGGTCCCGCCGAGCCGGGCGCACAAAGATTTTTCGTTATATTCCCGTTGTTGAGTTTTTTTGAGACAACGTTAATATTCTGCATTATCGACAACATTGTTTTGTTTGGAGCTTCTATTAGCAGCGTAAACTAAGTACAGTAAGACCCCGTTTAACGGGGAATATACGTTCCACTAAGCTCCTGCGCTATACGAAACAGCGCTAAACGAGGTCATTTTAATGCGTAAATAATGGACATAAGTGAAACAGAACCGAGAATAAGCAAAACTGTTAGTTTTTGTTGTATTTTGTTACATTTATTGTTAAATACTTTTTTATCACATTAATCATAGATTTATTTGTTGTTAATATCGATTTCTGTTCATTAAAACATTTACGAAAATCAAATAAAAGTTCGAGTAAGAAGTTATATTTGTGATGAAAAATGTTCCACATTTGACATATTTTGTTTTTCGTGAAAAAAGCATCTAATATCGTTTGCTTCTTTCTATTTCGTTCAGCAAGATGTTGTCGATAGCAAGATATTGCATCAATGACACATCGTCTTGCCTTTTGATCTTCTATCAACATTTGAATCATTTTGTATAAACTTATCCACAATTTACGTTATAGTGGCTAAACTTTTTTTTTAGAAATCGCGTAATACTGAAACAGCATTAAGCGGAGCAGCGTAAAGCGAGGTCTTACTATATTCTAGTTACAGGTTGAGTTTCTAGCCCTATAATAGTGACACAGACTTGTGAAGTATTTGAGTAAAAGTATTTCAAACTACAAATACTTTTCAATAAAAGTATTTGTATTTGTTAATAATATTGACTGTACCAACAGTAATAGATATGTTAACAAAATAAAATTACTTGCAATACTGTTCAATATTTTTATTTATATAAAAGATGTTTCAATCAACAGTTTTGGTCCTTTTCAATTTTCAAATATAAAATTAATTTTATTTTTTATAATATTAATTTTATATTTGAAAATTGAAAAGGACCAAAACTGTTGGTTGAAACGTCTTTTATATAAATAAAAATATTGAACAGTATTGCAAGTAATTTTATTTTGTTAACTTATTTGTATTTGTATTTAAATACAAATTTTTTGGTATTTTATTTGATTTTGCAAATACTTAACATAATTTTTTTGTAGCTATTGAACTGATTAATAAATAATTCAACTCAACAGTAAATAATATACTATAATATAAATTATTCAAACAATTCTTATTATTAAAATAATAATGCAATGTCATTTCCAAATAAGAAATTATCTGTTAAGTAATTGTATTTATATTTAAGTACTTAAAATCAAGTATTTTTTACAAGTATATACTTACTTAAGAATAATTTTTTAATCAGCCAATATTTGTATTTAAATACTTAAAAGAAAGTATTTTTTACAAGAATACTTTTTTAATTAGTTGAGCTTTCGCACTCGCTTATATAATAAATAATTATTGCTCAAAAATATTTTCGTAGACATGACCCAAAAGTATTTGTATTTCAAATACTCTAAGAACAAAAGTATTTATATTTAAATACTCAATGAAGCAGAGTATTTGTATTTAAATACTTTTAAAAAGTATTTTTCACAAGTCTGCAGTGACATCGCTCGAATCGTCCTAGATAAGACTATTCTAGATTATAGACGCTCGACAACTATCGTTTATTTTGGCACAATCTCGTTGCACAATTCGCTATAGTTATATATTAGGTATTCAGCGCGCAAATTCAGCTCGGCGTCGAAACAAATGACATTCGCCGGTCAGAACTGACAGGGCAATTGGTTTGCCGGTGCGACGGAGGGGTCAGCGGGTGGCGGGGCATCGGCCAGTGCCAGCTGGATCGGTCGTTTCCCCCCGCACCGCCCCCCTTTCACATATGTGTGTGTGTAAGATGTGTGTCCAGCGACGTTAAACAAAACATATTATCTTGTTGAACATCACTTTATAACGAACACAACAACTAACACCTCGATTTGACTACCACGGACTACACTACAAGTCCGATTACTTGGATCAAGACGTTTAATCCATAATGTTACGGGCTGAAATGAACTTATAAAGAAAAAAACATTTATTTACAAAACAAAATTTATTTTTGAAGTTTAACTTTTTTAGCAACGTATGTGTTTAAAAAAAGTAAGAAATCGAGGGGAAGTAGAATGAAACAAATTAAGGGGAAGCTAGTTTGTCTCCTAAATTACATGAAATTGACAAAGACAGAAGTTTATAGTGTGTTGCATTTTGATTCGCAAAATAGTAAGACAAGGATGAACATCTTGAATCTGACGTTTAAAACTACGAACAAATTTTGCAAAATAATTTCTGTAATTTGACCTACAAACGGTAGGCACTCATAATATACACTTTATGTAAATTCAGAAAGGAAAATATTAAATATCATAATCTTTATTTTCAGATATCAGAACAATTTGCGGATTAAACATTTTTTAAATACAAGTATATGCTGAAACGTCCATTAATGTGAGGTTACGATGTTGATATACTACAGACAATTCATATTAAAAATGTTTTTCTATAGATTTTTGTACGTAAATAAAACTATGGTATGAATGTAACGATCTGTCCATGTGAGAATTTTCACATGACATAAACATCAAAGTGCCCTCTTAAAATGTGTAATAATTTCGCCGTAATTATAATATTAAAAACTAAGAAGTTAAACTTCTCATGTGAGCTTATGACGGTGAGGCTCATTATAATTTTTTTTAATATAGAAATCAAGTTATTCGTTTGTTTATTTCAGACACAAAAATTTACAATAGTTTTTCGCGACCGGCAAAATTTTTCTACGACCCAATGTCGGTTCGCGACCCACACTTTGGGAAACGTTGAACTAAATTAATAAGGTATTTGATTCTTATTTTGTATTTTTTTAAATTTATTGTAGATTATAGACGCTCGACAACTCAGGTCATTATCGTCTTAATTACATCAAATGACATAATCACTTATAAAACTAAACGACATCACAAAACATCCATGAGCAGAGGCAGAATTCGAACCCACGCCAGTCCGGTCAAGAAGCCTGCACGCTGACCACTGGACCACACTGTTCTCTCTTATTTTGTAAATCGTCTTGAACTGTTCATATTGTAGTATTAGAATACCGAGATTTTTATTTCACTTAAATGCAATCGCAAAATTCACTCGCATCATTTTTTCATAACGAGCAAAAACGCATAACTTCAACAAAATAATAATAATAATAATAATGGCGCCGACCGCCGGAATCGAACCGACGATCTTTTGTGCGCGAGGCAGTCGCCATACCTCTCACTCACTGTAGTCTAACGCTGTACAACCGGTATATACGTGTATCGAAGGGGTTCTTCATGGTATGGTCCTTAAACCCTTTTTCTTTACAAAGAAGTTTTACTTATTGGTAATTGTCGTGGTTAAGACACACCGTCAGAAAATTCTTAATTTTTGTATACTTATTAAGGACATGATAATACAATTACCCTGAAAATTTGAAGTCGATCGACCGTATATAATCCGAGATAAATTCAATTAAAAATTGGATGATTAACATTGATTGTATACGATCTCTGTAGTTCTGAACCAGTTTCTTATTTATAAAAAAAGAACTAACTGTCAGAAACTTTCCAAAAACTGACAGTCTTTCAATGCATTTGTTATGAGTTTAAAAAAAATAAGAAAACATTTTTGACCGTCTAATTATTTATAAATAACGGTTTAAAGTTCAACAATTTATAGAAAAGTATACATGCATATGAATACTGTATGGGTTACGTTTCCACGGGTACAGTCTTGCGTACAAATTATGGATCACTTAGCTACAAGTTAGTATACTTTTGTGGCGCGTATAATCTAGAACTTTTTGATAATGTTGTGCCACGACAACTACCTTAAAAATAATTAATAATATTGACTCTACCAACAGTAATAGAATATCAAACAAAATGAAATTACTTGCAATTACTGTTCAAATTAATTTTTTATTTAAATAAATAAAAAATTAATTTGAACAGTAATTGCAAGTAATTTCATTTTGTTTAATACCTTAAAAATAATTATCAATTCAAAAACAGTGTAAAAACAAATGAAATGTATTCACAGACACCCACACATATAAAAATAGTTTAGTAATTTATCCACGAAAGATATACGGCATGAAAAATAAAACTTCATTGAGATAAAAATAATATGAATAATATCATCTGTTAACCAAAAAGACAAATAAACTGAAAACCTAACACCTAAACAATTTAATATAAAAAACACGATCACCATCTTAATACGAACAAGAGAATGCAAAACGAAAAATAAAAGAACGTTCGGAGGAGAAAAAAAAAACAACAGAACGTTTATAAAACAACTGAAGAGCATATATACACACACAGACAAAACAACAGATATATAAGACAAAAAACAAACGAAGTACATTAATTTCAACACCATATTTACTTGACACTAACAAGTGAAGGCGCGTTTTAGAACACGATTTTAAGAGATTCAAATTTTACGATTGACCTCCTACGGCGTTAGATGCGGCTGTACAGGTCTCTACCATGCATAAATGGTTGGGTTCGAGGATGGGATAAACAACGAGGAAGAAATCTGCTGTACCCGACTGCGCAGGCTGTGCTCGTCGAAGGATTTTTTTTTTTGGTCCAAATCACGATACGACATAGATTTTTTCATGATTTTGCTGTTCACAGAAACGAGTGCCTAGATTTCACAGATTCACACGGCACAGATAGAATGACATAGAAATGAACGTTCCCAATCATTTCCTCGAAGATGTCTTCGAATGAAATTGTGCGCCTTAGAAGTCGTTTGATTTGTGATCATTTGATCGAAGAATTGACAAAAAAGAAGCAAAGTCTAAGTTTAAATATTTAAAAACCCGGGTCGCAGTGCCAAAACCCTGCCGACAATATAGTGTATTTGCTAATACAGCTCTTGTGGCTTTATTATGTGAACTTAAGGTGATTGTTGGGCAAAATAAAAAAATTAACTCCTTAATACACCCCTTAAACACATTTTTTTCTTAACTTCATTATTATTGTCGATCGAACGTCTACACCAAAATTAAAAACTCCTTTCAGTAAATAACTCACTATCTGCAAACTAGTGTTTTCATAAAATTTGTAAGTCCGGTCCTGTCGGACCGATTTTATTTAAATTTTACGGACACCTTTTAATTACTACTAAAGGGTTAAATGTCAATTTTGAAACGATTCTGAGAATTTTTTCGGTATTTTGGGGCCCAAAAACATTTTTCAACCCCTAAAAACTACCCTTAAAATGCCCCTATTACGCCCATTTTAAATAGGCTTCTTGCGGTGATGGATTTCAACACGTGGGCCAAATTTCGTTAAAATCAATTAACTCTTTCGAAAGTTATTGCCCGCACACACATATAATATATATATATATAAATTATAAATATTTTAGAGGAATTAGGATCAAAGAAATAAAAGACAAATTATAATTTGTCTTTTATTTCTTTGATCCTAATTCCTCTAAAATATTTATAATTTATTAACATCAAAAGGATCTGATTATACATTTTTCAATATATATATATATATATATATATATATATATATATATATATATATATATATATATATATATATATATATATACATATATGTATAAACATTTTCAAAAATGGTGCCAAAGTGTTTAGGAGGTTATGAAACGTCGAGAAATTTTGGTCCGACCCCTAGGTCCCGCCATCCGACCAACGCCAATAGTGTATGTTGCCTTATGGCAAATACACTAATTAGTGATTTTATGGAATTTGTCCGTATTGTTCTGTCTTTGTATTTGTCGAGTTTGTGGTTCCAAAGACATTGTAATTTTTAAAATTCTCCAAAAACAGCAGCGTGTTTTGGTCGTTCCACTTGAATACCATTTTGTCTCATACACAGACAGAATATATTCAGTATGCGGTGTCGTAGTCCCAAGACGCGAGACAAAATGGCCAAATCCGATTGAATGTTCTCTCCAAGTCCAGACGTTTCATTTTTCGTTCATTCGAAGCGCGAGTGAAAGATGTCGAATGCCGAGATATCGGTTTACTAATGAATTCATTCGTCACTATTGTTTCATTTTGTGTTCAAACGTTTCACTTCGAGTGAAAGATGCTGAATGAAAAACAAAAATGAACAACAAGTGAAGCGCCTGATATCAAATTAACAGTGTTAGATCACTTTCACACAGTTTGTGCTGACGCCCAGCGGTAAGAGGCGAGGTAGCCAAAAGACATATTGTGGGTGTGACCTTCTTTACCTCTGCCTCGCTCAAATCATCCGCACGTTTTAATTTTTGGCTAGTGCCACACTACGAGGCTAAAAGATGCTATTGCAAGGGTGCCGCAGTCAATTGATTACTCTAATTTTTGGACATATTTTGAAGATTTAAAAAGCTTTTCTGAAAAAGGAAGAGTCACTTTAGGTTTGTGATGGAACAATTTTGTGAAATAAGTACGAATAAGGTCGTAGTGTGACATTGAAAACGTGTGTTTTTTTAGCACAATTAATGCCAACTTTTTTCTAATATATCATACATAAATTACAAAAGTTGTCCATTAGAGACCTAGATTTGTCCTTTATCTTCCTTATAGAGAAAGAATTTTTGCAGAATGTTGACGAATAAATCTACAATCAGTTGACAGCCGAAGCTCTATTTTTGGCTTAAATTCAGAGCGTTCCGACTAGTGTTGGGTAACACAGATCTGAACCGGTTCAAAGAGCCGACTCCGACAGAAGATCCGTGAGAGTCGACTCCCTTTTTTTGAGCCGACGGATCAACGGATCCGCATAACTCAGTGAAACACTTAACACACAGAAGCACATTTTACACTTACGTATCAGTTCTCGCTTTGATGCATCTGTCAGCTCAAATGACTCATGCATCACATGTTTGGCTATGCATTCTTGATTCTATACAGATCGTGATATGATTGACTGAACTAGGTAACTCAGTGGCAGACTGCAGTAACATATTCAGAACTCGGCTCTTTTTGAACCGGTTCAGTGAGCCGGCTTACATACGGGATCCAGATGCAAAGATGCACATCACTAAAAAGACCCGTTTTTCCCATCTCTAGTTCCGACAGCCTTAAGTATCTCATATCTGCGACCGAGTGTTGGGAAAATACCCAAGTTTTGTTCATCCTTGATCGAGCGAGCGCACATCGCGTTCGAACACCGGTTCCGCACCGGAGGACCAATTGGTGGGTGTTTGTTTTAAGATACTTTATTGTGGGTGCCAAACGGGCTTGATATATTACCTGTATATTTTATAATCATATTATTATCTACAACTTAACTAATTATGGAAATGATCGAATATCAAGCCGTTCAGATATAAGTCCTTAAGAGCAACACATACCCAACTCATGAATTCAGATGTCAGTTTGATTTAAATATCTTTGTTAACAGTCTTTTTTCTTTTTAATAAGTTACTCACACTTGACTGGTTCGTAACTGTTTATATTTAATGACTGCAAACCAATGGATAATCAATAAAACTAGCATTTCAATCCGGCTTCGCCCGGGTAGATCTAAGCAACTTGGCACCATTTTTGATTTTTTTATATACATGGTGAGTCATTTTAATCCTCGGATGAGAATATCTCCCCTAGACTATAGAAAATCAAAAAATGGTCCGAATGAAAGTTGTAGGGTTGGAAAGGGGACACCTTTTGCAGACACCCCCACTCTCCCCTCCGCGGGAGAGGGGGTGACTTTTTATTTTCGAATAGAATACCACAATTTTTATTGCGGATTATGATTCTTGGCACAAAAAGAAGCATCTTTTGTCTGAAACATTTTCGTCACTAACTCTGCTTCAAAAATTTCAAATTTGGAATTTTTTTGAATTTTTAACTCGAGAATGGTAAAGTTAAAAAGAAAACAACAAGGGACAAAAAGTGAGACAAAAATGTGGATTATAAAAAAAAATGTTTCAGACAAAAGATGCTTCTTTTTGTGCCAAGAATCATAATCTGCAATAAAAATTGTGGTATTCTATTCGAAAATAGAAGTCACCCCCTCCCTGCGGAGGGTGAGGAGGTGGTGGGTGGCTACTGTCTGCAAAAGGTGTCCCCCTTCCAACCCTACAACTTTCACTCGGACCATTTTTTGATTTTCCATAGTCTAGAGGAGATATTTTCATCCGAGGATTAATATAATAACAATATAATAATAATATAATAACAATAAGCATGCGTTTAACGTCCGTTTCTCGACTTCATGTTTAGATAGACGTAATTCGCACCATTACTATTTTTTCATCTACCACTTCCCGTTCGTTTCTACATTTTTAAAACTTCATCTTAAGTATCAGCAATGGGCGAAATTAGGAATAAGGTACGTAATTTTTTAACTAGGATTTTGATAAGTAATCGGCCATGGCCTCGAATACAAAAACCATCTAGATATTTATCTGGAATTAATTGAGAGAAACCATGGCAGTAGGAGAAAGTCCCAGCCACATCTGCCCTCGCCGGGATCCGAGCTCTCACCACCACTCTACCCTGCTCGGTTTATACATATATATATATATATATATACTTAATTATATATACTTAATTAAGTAGATATATCATAAAAAATGTTGAAATTTTTGCTAAAAATGATCGAATTTTAAAAAACGAAAGCTCATTTTAAAGCCTGAACACTAGTTTTTGAGTCATAATTTCAAAAATTTTTATCATCCCTTAGTGAACCAAGACAATTTTTTTTTAATAAACCGCTTTGTGGCTTCTACGCCGATTAGTATAATTAACCGCATCTTCCTTGAAAAAACAAGATTAAATATAAATAATATATAAAAATGATTTGTCGTGAAAAAGGACTTTTTAAGTAAACACTTATTTGTTATTTAGAGCGACGTTTCGTCCCTTGCCTGGGACTTTTTCAAGCTTTATAACTATTAAATGTTTTGATCAATTAGATATAAAAGTTAAAATACACATGTAAATATAAATTTTAGTTAAACAATTGTTCATTAAAAAGTTTGTAATAATTCCGTTTTTAAAAAATATTTTTACGGTTGATGTGCAAACTATTTTATAACTATAAATAACAAATAAGTGTTTACTTAAAAAGTCCTTTTTCCCGACAAATCATTTTTTATTATTTACTAAGGACAAAAAAGAAAAAAAGTCAATAAATAATATATAATTGAACTAAAATAATTACGAGACAATTGAAAAAAGAAAACGAGAAGCATTCCTTAGTTGTTTTTTTTAATTGCATCATGTCTATGGGTTCCAAAAAAAATCCAGATAAATTTCGAGTAAGCATCAAAAAACTGGTACCTTCTTAAAATACATTTTTCTAAATTTTCGTACCATTTTTTTAACCAAGTTACCAGCTGTCAAAGCAAAAATGCCACTTTTGACTTTAAATGCTCATAACCCCTGAAGAGATGATCGTACGACAATTTTCCAAAGTGCATTAGAATGCTATGAATATCCTTTTTAAAATGCTTCTGTTCAATTGTTTTCTTAAAAAAAAAAATGAACAGAAGCATTACTACTTAAACCGTCGGAGATATGATTGTATGAATTTCGGGTATAGATTCCCCTTAGCTATGAACCTTTTTATTATCATATTTTCAGATTATATTTATTTTATAGCCCAATATACGAACACCTCCTAAACCTTTAATATATAATTTATAATAATAATTGTGTTTATGTTAGGTTCATTGTGTGTTAAAGTGGACCGTGAAGCCATAAAAAAGCACGGTGGATATAAATAATTATTTATGCGGTAAATAATTAAAATAAATAATATTACGTTTAGAAATATTATTGAAATCAGTTTTTTATTCAAAGTAACGTTTCTATTCCATTGTTCTTTCGTTTTTATTACATTAAACAATCATAAATCATAATGTTATGTTTATTTTGTTTATTTCAACAGCAGTCACCAACTGATAAACTTATCGAGACTTAGTACGAACTCACGTAAAACGTTACGAGAGTTTAATTTCACAAATTATTTTTGCAACTTTCATACATCCATAACTAAATAAAATGCGACTTATCTTGACATAACATTTTGAAGTGAAACTTCTTAATGTACGGTAGAGTGAATTTAATAATTAAAAAAAAAAAGTTGCAATGAGCATGTATGTGTAGTAACAAATAGTCAAGATTAATGATTATCCTTATCATGGGTGAATTTTTACATATTCTTGGATGAAATCTGACAAATCTTGGGTGATTTTGGATATTTTTTCGGGTAAATTTTGACAATTTTTTGGTGAAATTTTGTCATTTTTTGGAGTGAATTTTAACAAATTCTTGTGTGAAATTTAACACTTTTTCGTTGAATT
Organism: Venustoraphidia nigricollis; assembly: GCA_034508555.1. Taxonomy (NCBI): domain Eukaryota; kingdom Metazoa; phylum Arthropoda; class Insecta; order Raphidioptera; family Raphidiidae; genus Venustoraphidia; species Venustoraphidia nigricollis. Next base: position 3,559,076 of record JAVRKA010000025.1, on the reverse strand, counting down.
TTAACGAATTCTTGGATGAAATTTGACAATTTGTTTGATTATTTTTTCAGGTGAATTTTGATAATTTTTCGGTTGAACTTTGACATTTTCTTAGGGTGAATTTTAACATATTCGTGAAACGGGTGAAATTTGGCAATATTTTGATTTATATTGACTTTTTTTCGGTGAATTTTGACAATTTATTGAGTGAGCTTATAGCATTATTTGTTTGGTCGCGTCTACAAATTTCAATTCTCGTTTTGATATTATCATAAATTCAATTTTAAACCGCAATTAAACGATTCTCAGTCTAACAAAAAACGGGGCCTCTTTAGACTTCAATAAGCCTAGGGCTCGAAAAACCTAGATCCGTTCCTGCTTAAACCATAAATTATAATATATTAAGTCACTTCACAACTCGATTTAGAAATTATAAATTCAAACGAACTAGGTACTAATTGCCGCTTTAAAATCAACGTTGAAAACTAACCCATCGAAAGATCTACGTGATCTGCGCAAAGTTTATTACGTGAGGCCTTCGGATTTTTTTTTCGAATCTTCGCTTGACCTTTTTACACAATGCAAGTGTATATAAACCCATTATCATACTAATATTATAAAGAGGAAAGATTTGCATTTTTGTGTGTGTGTATGTTTGTAATGAATAAACTCAAAAACTACTGTGCCGATTTAAAAAATTCTTTCACCATTAGAAAGCTACATTCACCCTGAGTAACATAGGCTATATTTATTGCTAGAAAATATTAGGGATCCTTACTAAAACTTTAGTAACGTAACCCAAGGTGTAAAAAAAATGCCATAAAACATCTTTCGTCGCATGCGCTGCGGAAACTATTGATGATAGAACAAAAGTATGTTCTACAATATTAAAGAACATATCAATAACTACAAAAAACTTCGCGATACTATATGTCCACCTATTATCGTTATGTCACAATAACCACTTTTTACATTTTAATAATCTATATAGATAAAAGACGATGTATATGTAAAATCTATGGACTCCAAACGGGTAGACCATTTTTGATGAAATTTTCAGACAATCTTTAGATTAGCCCAGCGGGTGGTCTTCTGAAGTTTGGTAGCGATCGGATCAACAGAATTTTTTAAATTTCCTTTTGGGAAATAAGATGTTTTTTCGATTTTTGAACATACACAAATAAAAGCGATTGAATTCGCGCAAATTCAATACACGTTGAGAATTTAATGATAATGATTCTCATCTTTTATATCCTATATATTACATTTACACCCGGGCGAAGCCGGACTGGGCCGCTAGTATTAAATAAATAAATAACAAATACAGTCGTTATGAGGTCGCATTCATATAAAAAATATGCTTATTTGATGTCATTTGAAAACGGATGAACCGATTTTAATAAAAACTATATGGGACCAATCCGGTAGTATTCTGAACAAAATAGCGTTGAAATTTTTCAAATCGGCTTATACAGTAGAACCTGGATAAGTTAAAAACCTCTGTAAGTTAAAATTTTTTTGAATTCTCTTCCCCCGAAAGCATAAAACCTCCATTACTTAAATCACAAAACCTCGGTAACTTAAACAAATATTCTGAACATCGCCCTCCATAACTTAAAATAATATTTTGGGGACCTCCATAAGTTAAAGTATTATCAGTGAGTCATCATGAGTAAGTATCCAAACAAAAGGTTTTGCCAAGAACACAATTGATTTTCACTTTAGTCTTCCACTAAATCGCTTTACTGATTTCTTTGTTTAAATAATTGATTGTTTAAATAAATAAATAATGGATTCTAAATGGTAAACGAATAGATAAAAAATTTATGTCACCTCTATTGAACTAAATACATCCTCTATAAAATCCACAAACCTCGGTAAGTTAAAAATGTTATTCTGACAACCTAACTTCAACTCTCGATAAGTAAAAAACTCGATAACTTAAATTTTTTAACGTTTCCATTGGATCGAGGTTCTACTGTAATTGGCGGAGTAATCGAGTAACAAACACACACAAAAGACGAATTGTATAACCTCGTTTTCTTGAAGTCGGTTAAAAAGGAAATGTGGATTGCAGATGATTTCCGCGATCGACTCCAACAGCTCCTACGATCGACCGTTTGAGTACCCCTGAGTTAAAGTACAAATTGCAAATATTAAGATTACGGAATTGTTCTCATTGACTTTAGAGAAAATAGAGATAAAGCGTTTAGATTCAGAAACTGAACTGACGACGCGTCGAACAAAAAACGAACAAATGAAGCGCGTATAGAAACGCTGGCCATAAAACAAATAGCTATCGATATATATATGCACAGTGATTTTTTAATGAATTGAGCCCGATATAATGTCGTATAAAAAGACTGATCAGCGAAAAACGCAAACCTCTAACAGAAGGACGCATCTCCTATTTTAATTAATGTTATCTTTAAATAGGTTTCAAAAATACCAACCAATAGGAGGTTAATAATAATAATAATAATAATAATAAAAAACCCGGGTCGCAGTGCCAAAACCCTGCCGACAATATAGTGTATTTGCTTGTATAGGGCCGTGTGGTTTTATACTTTTATTATGTGAAATTAAGTTTGTTTTTGGGCAAAATAAAAAATTTAACCCCTTAATACACCCCTTAAAATAACATTTTTTTTCTTAATTGTAATATTATTATCAATCTAACGTCTACATTGAATTAAATACACCCTTCAATAAATAAGTCACTATCTGCAAACTAGTGTTTTCATAAAATTTGTAAATCCGGTCCCGTCGGGCCGATTTTATTAAAATTTTGGGGACACTTTTTAATTACTACCAAAGGGTTAAATTTCAATTTTGAAACGATTCGGAGAATTTTTTCGGTATTTTGGGGCCCAAAAACATTTTTCAACCCCTAAAAACTGCCCTTAAAATAGCCCGATTAGGCCCATTTTAAATAGGCTTCTTGCGGTGATGGATTTCAACACGTGGTCCAAATTTCGTTGAAATCAATTAACTCTTTCGAAAGTTATTGCGCGTACACATATATATATATATATATATACATATATAGGTACATATATATATAAACATTTTTAAAAATGGTGCCAAAGTGCTTAGGAGGTTATGAAACGTCGAGAAATTTTGGTCCGACCCCTAGGTCCCGCCATCCGACCGACGCCAATAGTGTATGTTGCCATATGGCAAATACACTAATAATAATAATAATAATTCCGGCATGTCAGCGTAATGCTGAGTCACTAATTTGCCGTATGCAAAAGGCCGTGCTTATTGGGTCGCTCCGTGTACTCCGTGCGCACGACCCAAACTCACTGTAATCGCCCATTTCATGGTTTGAGACGCGGTTACAGTTACAACTTGCTCCACAAGTATCCCTAGTATGACGGTGACGAGCCTCAAGTTTGGGTGCTTGTGGATGCAAATTTTTTTAAGGAATATTTCCTTCTCAATAATAATAATAATAATAATAATTTATTTGTTCCGTAGACAAAACTGTGTGGAAGAAGTCAAAATTAAAAATTACAATAGTGGAAAAATCAATACGACAGCATTTATGATTAAAGGTCAGAACACAAGTATTCATGAATCGAGTAAAAAGAATACTCCAATAAAAGACTCTTGACGGCTCGTTTAAAACGAGGCAAAGTACTGCATGCTTTTAAATTGGCCGGTAAATGATTGTATAATGTTGTTAACTAGCCGTGAGATGGAAAGGTTACTAGAATACTAGAAGGTTGGGCGTAAGAGGATGTAAACATGGTCACGGCTGTGATAGGTTGAGTCGATGGCTTACGTCATCAATGCCCATGGCTTGGTTATCAAGTATGTTTATCCCAACTGTTTGGAAAAAGACTCCATGTGACGTCTACTTTCTCGCGTCTCGCCCAGTCACACCGTCAACAATGCTAACGCCCAACCTTGGTTTTTAACAACCTTGGGGTAAAACTAATTTTGTTGTCAAATTATTTTTTCATTTTTTAGTTCATAAAAGCGTGTTGTTTTAGTTTTTTTAAACTCTAAGAGTAAAAAAAAACCGTTCAAGTGCGAGTCGAACTCGCGAGAAGAGGGTTCCGTACTATTCCGTTTTCCGTGAATACTTTAAGACTTAAGATTTTCGTTTCAATTTTCCTGTAAACTATGGGTGACACCCGACATTTCTTATTTTTTTTTCAAAATTTTAGGCACAGTAGTTTCGGAGATAAGGGGGGGAATGGTCAATTGTTCATCTATTTTCTTAAATAACTTTAAAACTATTTATTTTAAAATTATAAAAAAAATATATTTGAGACCCTTTCCACAAGCCATTTGATTTGATATGTCACACGGTACAGTTTGCCAAACTTTTTTTTAATTTTCTAATATACCCCCAAAAAATGACCCCCATGTTCAAAATTCATTTATTTACGTTATACGTCCGTCTTAAGGTCACCGACTTACATATGTATACCAAATTTCAGCTCAATCGGTCCAATAGTTCGGCGCAAATTGGCTTTGACAGTGGGACTGACAGACACACGAGTGATCCTATAAGGGTTCCGTTTTTTCCTTTTGAGGGTCGGAACCTTAAAAATATTATTGCATTTGACTATGGAATAGGCTTGCTTGCTGTAATTTTTCAAGTTTTTTTTTTTATCTTGAAGGTCTTTATCAGTACAATGGGACAAACTTATTAAATTATTGTATTGTCGTCGGTTCTTGATAAGTGTGCAAAATTTCAGTTTAATCTGACGTTTTGAAGTGGGTAAATTTCACGTTTAAAGATTCCGTCACAAACATGCATTTAAAGATTTTATTTTTTATCCTGAGGGCCGTGGTCAGGATAATGGAACAAACTTATTAAATTATTGTATTGTCATCGGTCCTTGATAAGTGTGCAAAGTTTCAGTTTAATACGACATTTTGAAGTGGGTAAATTTCACGTTTAAAGATTCCGTCACAAACATGCATTTAAAGATTTTATTTTTTATCCTGAGGGCCGTGGTCAGGATAATGGAACAAACTTATTAAATTATTGTATTGTCATCGGTCCTTGATAAGTGTGCAAAGTTTCAGTTTAATCTGACGTTTTAAAGTAGGCGAATTTTACCTTCGAAGATTCCATTACAAACAAAGACAGGCGAAGCTAATAAAAGCGTGTTAAAAATGACAATGTTCGAGTGGATAAAACACAAGACGCCAATACGGTTGTCTTTCTACTATTAATAATTTCGTCGGCGATTAACTGAAGTGTGAGTTTGTAGCAATTACAATAAAGTGTTGTGCCTCGTTAAAATCCGACACGTTCTGCCCTTCGCACCCACTTCTTGTTTTGTTGCGACTGCACTGCGCTGCAGCGAACGGGCAAACAAGAAAATATGCACGCAGTATTAATTTTAAAAAAGTCATAAAAAGTCACTTAACTCGCGCTCTACCTCCGTGCTGCGTGTACCTGAACGTAACCTCAAAAAAAAAAAAAAACTTCGGGACCACCCGAATTAATAATTCCACTCCTTGGGATTTTAGTTAGTTCAATAATAATGTTTATTCAGTTTATTGAATTATCGAGTCGTCAACAAAAAATGACGTAGAAGTGCTTTGAGGGTTCTGAACCGTTATAACAATTCAATATAGTTTACAATTATCACGTAGGATGGCACCACTTTCGCTTAATTTTCGACATTTTCAGTCATGCAAGTATTATCACAAATACTACTTACATAATTAAAGACAATATATAAATTGCTAGTTATTACTAGCCGAGCTGGGTAGAGTAGTGGTGAGAGCAATAGACTCGCATTCGGGAGGTACGGGTTCGAATACCGGCGGGGGCAGATGTAGCTGGGACTTTTTCCTACTGTCTCTCGCCGAGAAACGGTAATTCCTGCACCGGCCATCTTGATTGAAGTTTCCATGGTTTCCCTCAATTAATTCTAGATAAATATCGAGATAGTTCCTTATTTGAGGCCATGGCCGATTACCTATCAAACTCCTAGTTCAAAAATTACTTACCTTATCCTAATTTCCTATAATTCCTTCATTCGCCCATTCCTATTACATAAGTTGAAGTTTTTAAAAAAAATGTAGAAAATAACGGGAAGTGGTAAATGGTCAATAGTAATGGTGCGAATGGCGTCTGTTATGACATAAAGTCGAGAAACGGACGTTAAACGCATTATTATTATTATATTATACTATCATTGATAAAACGTTGCATATCAATAATTGTTTAATTGTTTTTAACATTGAATTGTCAAAATACCCGTGACAAAATAATTATTTATTAATTTTAATCACTGCCCACTGATTTTTTGTTTAAATATAATTAGCATTCGGTCAATTATATCTTGAAGAACTTGTAGAAAAATACAAAAATAAACGATGCGAGTTTTAAAAAAATGCAGAACAGTAATTAACCATTGTGACAATTTTAACGACTCAGCAACAATACAGATGGATCGGTTTGTGTCGAAACAATTTACAAACGGCTGCGCGAAAAGCGTGGATTCTTTTAGACAAGACGGGGATGTTAAAAAACAAATGATAAACGATATGGTTTATTGGATCATAGACCAATAGTGTGTCAAACTCTCGCGTAAAGCAGTGGCGAAGCAATTTTATAATTTTAACAAAATAAAATTACTTGCAATAGGTACTGTTCAATATTTTTATTTATATAAAAGACATTTCAACCAACAGTTTTGGTCCTTTTCAATTTTCAAAATTTAAAAATTGAAAAGGATCAAAACGATGTATGTTATCTATGATTTCCAAAACGGCTGGATCGATTTTGATAAAATTTTCAGGAAATCTTTAGATTAGCCCAGTAGGTGATCCTTTTTTGTCATTCACAATTAAAAACGATTGAATTCGCGCAAATTCAATACGCGTTGAGAAATTTATGATAACGATTCTCATCTTTTATGGCTATTGATAATTAGTGCTATCCGTGCAAATTCGTACCGGGCCGCTAGTTTCATATATTTTCCCAAAAGCAATAGGGCTCTTCATCTATGTCAAACATCTTACTGAAACTGTGATTTCAATCCGCTCAGTCGTTTGAACTATATTGTGCTCACAGACTTGTTCCATAAAAAAATGTTTTTAGGCCCAGGAAACCTTAACACGAAAAAATATTGTAAAATTTTTAAAAGAGATTTTTTATCTAAATTAGTACCATTCCCTATTTGTGGAGTTAGAATAGTAAAAAACAGCCGCCAGACGCCATTGACAGAGGATCGCAGAACACTCAGACACTGTCTAGCAGATGTTTATCACGGAGCATTCCCGTCGTCCAGACTTCATCTCGGGTCGCAGCTCGACACGTGCGACGCTAACAGCACGTGATAGATTCCCCGTTTAATTATTGTAATTGGCCAGTTTACCTCAAGCGCGTTAAAAATGTGTTGGGGACGCAATTTCGAACTACCATTGTGCTCATTAATTATAAATAAAAAAAAACGTGGGTCATAGCATTAAACCTTGTGGAACTGCTTATGAAAAGCTTAGATTTCATGGCGTTTTTTCTAATAGTTTTATAGTCAGAGAGATTATATTTTTGTGACGATTCATAAAATATCAACAAATCGATTCCTTGCAATCGCTTTTTTCATTAAATGTCGCATTTTACAAGCCTTTGTTTAGTTTCATTTATCCTGATGTCCGATAGAGCTAAAATTTTTTACACACCTTTGGTTTTGAAGACAATACAACACAGTACATTGAATATTATGTTAGATCCAATATGGCCGCCATCCAAAATGGCGGATTATCTCCTTCTCTACAACCCCCCTTACGTGGGTATCAAATGAAAAGGTATGGCAAGTAGAACACAATCAGCAGTATGACTTCATTCCAAATCCAAAATGGCAGCCGACACAAAATGGCGGATTATCTATTTTTTTACAATCACCTTGATATGGGTTAGAGTTGGGTAACTCAAATCTGAACCGGTTCAAAGAGCCGACTCCGACAGAAGATCCGTGAGAGCCGACTCACTTTTTTTTGAGCTGACGGATCAACGGATCCGCATAACTCAGTGAAACACTTAACACACAGAAGCACATTTTACAGTTACGTATCAGTTCTTGCTTTGATGCCTCTGTCAGCTGAAATGACGCATGCATCACATGTTTGGCTATGCATTCTTGATTCTATACAGGTCGTGATATGATGACTGAACTAGGTAACTCAGTGGCAGACTGCAGTCACATATTCAGAACTCGGCTCTTTTTTGAACCGGTTCAGTGAGCCGGCTCACATACGGGATCCAGATGCAAAGAGGCAGATCACTAAAAAGACCCGTTTGGGAAATCTCTAATATGGGTATCAAATGAGAGGGTATGGCAAGTAGAATAGCAGTTGGAAGTCCTGTACCCACCGAGATTCAAACTCAGTACCTTCAACACTCACATTCTGAAAAGGGTATGAAGCTAAACGACGCATAAAAGTTGTCAAAAAACATACACCCCTGAAGATTTTACCCAATACTTCTGTCCAAACTTCAATACAAACACAAAACTATCGTCCGAGCTTTAAGCTCCATAAGCATGCAGACAAAGCTCAATAAAACAAACGTTCAGTTGTTAAATAGAGTGTCTTTTATTCAGATTGCGCTTTGAATTGTGGGTATTATGCGCTATTTCACGTGGACTGAATCTTAACTAAACTGTATATGTAGTTCTGTGCACAATCACAACGAATGCAAAGGTGTTTTGTCTATGAAAACCGCTCGCTAAAGATGCCGAATGAATTTATTCACGTCACATCTTACGAAGAAAATTTGAAAAAGGAAAATCTGTTAAATGTTGAACGAGTAACATACCGTTTTTCTTTTGTTATTATTGAAACCTAATTTTCCTCTTGAAGCTTTTGTCTGACTGTAAAAAAAAGTGTGACCCTCATTCAACATTACTAGAATACTAGAAGGTTGGGAGTAAGAGGTTGTCAGTCTGTGATTGGTTGAGTCAATTGCTTACGTCACCGATGCCCATGGCTTGGTTATTCAAGTATCTTTAGCTCCGGGCCTGGTCACACTTTGTCGACCCCCCCCCCATCTTCTAATCGTGAGCCGCAATTTATGGATAGCCCCTTATAAAAGAAATAGTATTTCAGAAAATATTCACAGTAAATCAAACATCGTATTTTAAAAAACTATATTTTTTCATCTCCAAATAAAAAATACAACACAAAGAATAATATTAATGTTATCATCCATGATTATTAAAATAAAAATATAAAATTATCAGGAATGTAGACAGTAGATTATTAAAACGCAGCGACAATCAATTCCGCGTCGTTTCGACCATTTTATTTGGTCTTCATCAGGCGTCTAAAACATACATAACAATAAAAATTACACCAAAAAACTTATTGTATTGACTTTTTTGGTGTAATTTTTAATGTTATGTATGTTTTAGACGCCTGATGAAGACCAAATAAAGTGGTCGAAACGTCGCGGAATTGATTGTCTGCGTTTTTAACAATCTAGTGTCCACATTCCTGATAATATTGTATTTTTACAAAAAATAATTTTCCAATTTCAGCGTAGATCTTGACGTGTGGCGCAATTTATGGATGTCCCCTACTTAGCGGGTAAATTATTTGGTCAAAATGGTTACTATTATAAATTACCGGTAATTTTACATCTTTAAATACAGCTAATATCAAAGATTCTTGCCATTGTAAGGTTGAGCTCTGTTATAGATTTTACACAAGAAACACTGAGAATTCCAGCTCGCTCAACATTTAAGCCGCTCTCGATGATTTTATTGCCTCTCCCTTAGAGAACAATAACATAACGACGTAGAACATTTGAACGTCGCAAAATACGCTTTCAGCTTTTAAAATGGCTACCTCTTGTTCCCAAATGACTATCGAAATATACGCTTTTGCTATAGGTATAAAACTTTTTTCTCCATACAGTTTATCGTTAAACATTATTGATAAAACAGACAACTTTTGGGAAAGTAAAAATATTTTTTAAAAAAATATTAGAGAAAAAACTTTTATAAAGACATGAAAATAATTTTTAATAATTTAAGCTCATAATTATAAAAGCGTGGGTTGTAAGCTCTATGATCACGGCCCACGCTTTTACAATTATGAACTTAAATTATTAAAAATTATTTTTATCCTTTTTAGTACCCTGCAATAAAAGCATGTTAAGTATAAAAGTTTTTTGTCTAATATTTTATTTTGAAATTTTTAATTACGCCTTTTGGCAGCCATATTGAATTTTAAATAACATCACACAGTTTACTGTATTCTACTTATCATACTCTCTCATTTGATATCCATATCAATAGGGTTGTAAAGAAATTATTAGATGATCCGCCATGTTGTGTCGGCCGCCATTTTGGAATTCACACTGCTGATTAGATTCTACTTGTCATACCCTTTCATTTGATACCCATGTGGAGGGGATTGTAAAGAAGTAGGTAATCCGCCATTTTGTGATGGCGGCCATATTGGATCTATCATGATACTCAATGTACTATATTGTATTGTCTTCCGAAGCAAAGGTGTGTGCGAAATAACATTCTGAAGTTATACTTCTTTTGGCGCATTGAGCGTAAAAGTTGCTCTGTTACGGAAGTTCCACACGCAGCATGCAACGAAAATGAGACACCATGAAGTTAGTATATAAGTACACGCGCCATTTTTTTCGTCAAATACGAGAGAGGTGATAATTTGTTCTCTCTGACCTCAAGGAACAATAAATCCAACAAGTTCGCCGCGCTATCAAACAAATAAATATAAAACAAAAGAATAATTTTTGATTAATTGGCATTATAATTGAATGTCAAAAGTATTATAATGACTGCAGAATGGTAATAAACATTTTTTTGTTTATTGTGTTGGTACGCACGAGTGAAGAAGCGATGCGTTGTAAAAAAAATTCCACTCGCTTCGTTCGGACTCGCCATTATCTGAACTATTGCGCTGCAATACTGCAATATTTATACAGATAAATAAAATAGACAATTCTAAACTTTGTACAGTACAGCACTCTTTACAAAAAAAAAATATTAACCTCCTTCAAAAAAATCACTAAAAACATGAAAATAATGACATTTTGAGGTCGGAGTTAATTTCATTACAAAAACTTTTAATTGTATATCTACTTTCATTAAATAGGCGCCGATCTCAAAATTTCATGTGATTTTTTTTTGTAATGAAATTAGCTCCGACCTCAAAATTTTATTATTTTCATCTTTTTAGTGATTTTTTTGAAGGAGGTTAATATTTTTTTTTTTAAGTTTTTTTATTTTTTACATTTTAGTGGTGGATTTGATTTTGCACATTTTCAGAAACTACTGAACCGATTTAAGTAAAATGTATGTGGGATCACCCTGAAGATGTGCCCTATTAAATAAGAAAAGAATCATCATAATCGCTTCACAAATGTTGGAGATATGAGGTAGCATACATTAAAAAATATGTTTTTTGGCGTCATTTAAAAACGGATGAACCGATTTTAATAAAAACTATACGGGACCACCTGGAATGTATACTCTTTCAAACAAAAACAGAATTTTCCAAATCGGTTCAGGCGTCTTTGAGTAATCGGGGAACATACATAAAAAATAAAAAAAAATAAACAAAAAAAAAAGATTCCGACGAATTGAGAACCTCCTCATTTTTTTTTGAAGTCGGTTAAAAAGTAAGGATTGATGTGTTTGTATATATCTATAGCCAATATAAATAAAATCGACAATTCCAAATTTTGTACAATACAGCACTCTTTACAGAAGTAATGATTAATATGGATTACAAAGTTAACACACTACCGTACATGAATTGCTTTTTTAATGAAATTTTAACGCGACTGTTTTTGTAACACATACAAACAGTTTAATGAAAGATAAATACCATAGAGTATTTTATTTTTTATTTATGAAGTGAGACTTCTATAGTGACATATCTGTTTGAAATTGTCTGTAACGTTAAAGGAATTCAACGGTGGGAAAATATAATGCAAAACTAAAGGGGAAATGATTCAATGGAAGGGGAATTATAAGAGAAAGTTCATAACTCTAAAGAAGTTTCACTATCCCCATTCCCCATGAGCTTATGTGGGTAATGCTTACATGTTTTTTGAAGTGAAACTTCTTTAGGGACGTATCGGTTTGAAATTTTCTGTAACGTTAAAGGAGAAATGATTCATCGGCGGAGAAATATTAAAGAAAATGGACAGCGCACAAAAATTTCTGTAACAGTGTATATTAGTAATAATTAATTAATCAATTACCGATTGCGCCATAATTGCAACAATAAAGTCATATATGAATCGGACGTCTTGTTAATCGCTTCAAAGTTAATTAGAGCAACCGATAACCTTTGAACTCTTTAAATATACACTCGCTTTACTGATTATTATAACTCGAAAATTCCATAGTAAAGAACGGTAAGAATTTACAGATTGAGGAACATCTATAGTGAAAAATTTGCAAACATCTTAGTTACCTCCTTTCCTTAATAATTTTTAATTGGCTCTCCTCATGAAATATCTTGTAAAAAAAACGGTCAAGTGCGAGTCGAATTCGCGAGGAGAGGGTTCCGTACCATTCCGTTTTTCGTGAAAACTTTAAGACTTAGGCTTTGCGTTTAGGTTTCCTTGAAAAGCATGAGTGAAACTCTATATATCTATTGGCTATATTTTTCAAAATTTTGGGATCAGTAGTGTCGAAGGGGAATGGTCCATTTTCGTATATTTTTTAAAATATTTTTTAAACTACAGTACAATCTCGGTAACATGAACACAAAAAATCCTGAGGAGTTCATACTAGCGGTATGTTTATATTATCGAGATGCGCAAGAAACATGTACATTAGGGTGGTCCTTAACAGGGGTATTGTCAAATTTCTATGTTCCCAGGGGGTCAAACGTTTCCAAATTTATAAAAAAATTCTCTAAAAATTTGAGCGCTTAATATTAACTCTAAGATAGTCCTCATTCCAACCAAAGTTTCTTATGGAAAATAACATGTGGAAAACTCCTTTTGTTCTTCCAAATTTTAAAACTTGGGGACAAATGAATCTACAAAAATGAGACATACATATTTGCCTAGAGAATTGAACGCTTTACAAAAAAGGTATCTTATGATTTTTTGCTAAGTTTACTGGTTCAAAAGTTTTAAGAGGATAAAGTTTAAACTTTTTTTTGTAGAGCGTTAAATTCTCTACAAAAATTATGTTCATATTACTGAGTCGTTCATAAGAGTGCATATTCATATTATCGCGATTGTACTGTATGTATTTTTTATTTTAATTTACTAATTTGTCCCTCTAAAATCGGAATTCGTTTATTTGCGCTATACGTTCGTGATTGGGACATCTCACTCTATATATGTACCAAATTTCAACTTTTTTCGTCCAGTAGATTCGTAGAAAAAAGTTGTGACAGACAAACAGACACGATAGTGTTCCTATAAAGGATGTACGAAACTCGAATAAAAAAACTGTTCGAAAACTTCACATAGATAGCAAGGAATAATAGAAATGAGCAGAGGAATCTACCATTCCTTACCGTCTTATCTATTTTTGCGAATCGGTCGATCCACTATTTTCTTTGCATCTGATCTAGGGAATTAGCTAGAGTTGTGTAACTCAGATCTGAACCGGTTCAAAGAGCCGACTCCGACAGAAGACCCGTGAGAGCCGACTCACTTTTTTTTTGAGCCGACGGACCAACGGATCCGCATAACTCAGTGAAACACTTAAAGCACACAGAAGCACATTTTATACTTACGTATCAGATCTTGCTTTGATGCATCTGTCAGCTCAAATGACTCATACATCACATATTTGGCTATGCATTCTTGATTCTATCCAGGTCGTGATATGATTGACTGAACTAGGTAACTCAGTGGCAGACTGAAGTAACATATTCAGGACTCGGCTTTTTTTGAACCGGTTCAGTGAGCCGGCTCACATACGGGATCCAGATGCTAAGATGCAGATCACTAAAAAGACCCGTTTTTCCCATCTCTATAAGAAATCAGCTGCGGGAAGCATGAACGCTCCTTAGATCTGAACCCCTTTGATCTACACTTTTCAGAACAGTCGATATTGCAGCTAACTATAAGACATGCAGAGTGTCGGCCGATCATGCAGAGGTCATCTTGCAGGGGGCTCATTATCTGTTAACATCCGGTACTAATTATGTATAAACGTTTGACCTCGATGACCTCTCATATATTAAATATATATAATAAAAATCACATATAATAATGTAAACACTATTCAAAATGAAATCATCTTTATAGCTCATACGTTTGATCGTTATGAAATTACTCATCAAAAATTATCTTAAAACGCAAATTGTTGTCCCTATTTGAATCAAATCTTTTTTCTGATTCGTTTAGAACTTGTTACTTACAATTGTATAGATCGTCCTGTTATAAACAAACACAAAATAGTATAAGATGTTTTAATTTCTACAAGCTGCAGAACGTTTGCTATTTAATGGTTAAACATTCATTGTTACAATGCTAAATCAGAAAAATTTATTTTTATCCACCAACACCGTCTGGACTCAAACCAGAATCTTTCCACTTTCGCGGCGGAATGAGTTATCAGTTACTCTACGGTGCGATATCTAAACAATCAATTCTTCATAATAAAGCAATTGTAACATAAAATCCACTACATGCGAGAGCTGATTATTTTAGCTAGGTACTGCTAGACATGAATCGTCTCTATAGCGAGAGTTATGAATGTATAGGTAAATTTCCATTTTTTCTTTATTAATCCAACCTAGGTACATTATTATGAAGAATTGATTGTTTAGATATCGCACCGTAGAGTAACTGATAACTCATTCCGCCGCGAAAGTGGAAAGATTCTGGTTTGAGTCCAGACGGTGTTGGTGGATAAAAATAAATTTTTCTGATTTAGCATTGTAACAATGAATGTTTAACAACAAAATAGTATATTACTTCGTAAGGGCAGACAGAAGAAATTCCTTAACATGATGTTCGAGGCGAAGCCGAGGGCAGCATGTGTTGCCATTAATTGTGCCAAAAAACACACGTTTTCAATGTCACAACTTATTCGTACTTATTTCACAAAACTGTTCCATCACAAACCTTAAAGAGACTCTTCCTTTTTCGGAAAAGTTTTTTAAATCTTCAAAATATTATAGGATATTATTTATTTCTACAAAGTTGCAGAACGCTATATAATTGTTATAAACATTCATTGTTACAATGCTAAATTAGAAAAACCCGGGTCGCAGTGCCAAAACCCTGCCGACAATATAGTGTATTTGCTAATGTAGGTATTGTGGCTTTATTATGCGAACTTAAGTTTGTTTTTGGACAAAATAAAAAAAAACTGAACCCCTTAATACACCCCTTACAATAATAATTTTATTAGTTGAAATATTGTTATCAATCCAACATCTGCACCAAATTAAATACGACCTTCAGTAAGTAAATTCGTATACGCAAACTAGTGTTTTCATAAAATTTGTAAGTCCGGTCCTGTCGGGCCGATTTGCTTATAAGTTTAGGAGCACTTTTTAATTGCTACTAAAGGGTTAAATTTCAATTTTGAAACGATTTTGAGAATTTTTTCGGTATTTTTGGGCCCAAAAACGATTTTCAACCCCTAAAAATGACCCGATTGGGCCCATTTTAAATAGGCTTTGTGCGGTGATGGATTCCAACATGTATACCAAATTTCGTTAAAATTAATTAACTCCTTCGAAAGTTATTGCCCGCACATATATATATATATATATACGTATATAAATATATATATATATATATATATATATATATATATATATATATATATACATATATATATAAACATTTTTAAAAATGGTGCCAAAGTGTTTAGGAGGTTATGAAACGGCGAGGAATTTTGGTCCGACACGTAGGTCCCGCCATCCGACCAACGCCAATAGTGTATGTTGCCATATGGCAAATACACTAAAAATTTATTTTTTATCCACCATTACCGTCGGCATTGAAACTCATTCCGCCGCGAAAGTGAAAAGATTCGGGTTTAAATCCCGACAGTGTTGGTGGATAAAAAATAAATTTGTCTAATTTAGCATTGTAAAAATGAATGTTTATAACGACTTCAAAATATTTCCAAAAATTAGAGTAATCAATTGACAGCAACACCCTTGCAACAGCATTTTTTAGCCTTGTAGTGTGGCTTAAATTCAGAGCGTTCCGACAGCCTTAATGCAAATAAAATTAACTACAAAAAGCAGGAAAAAATTACTCTTTGAAGGAAATCAGGCTCATTTTCAGTAAATGGAAATGCAAATAACCAGATTTTTTCTTCGGCTCCCGAACAAGTCACCACCCGTAACAATAAAATACCGTCTCGTGTTTGAATTTGCTTCTTTTCTGCTTTTACGTGAGAATAGTTTGTTTTTAAATTTAAATTTATTTTTTATTAAAATTTATTTTGGAGCATTATAGGCCTGAGCAATATTTTCAAACTCAAAAATCGGTCTGCTATCAAAGTTAGGGAATTAACAGTTAAACGTATTAATTAATAATAGAAATTAGTTTCACGGGTAATTGGAATAAAAAATCAATTTAAACACTTATTGATTGCAACGTTTCGTCTTTATTAAATCAAGACTTTTTCAAGCTCTCAGCTTGTTTAAATTATAATAAAACTATGATATAAAAGGCAATTTTGCATTACAAAGATCAATAAAATTGAAAATTGTAGAAAATAATATCTTCTTTTTATATAATAATAAATTTATATAATAATAAAAAAAAGAAGATATTATTTTTTACAATTTTCAATTTTATTGATCTTTGTAATGCAAAATTGCCTTTTATATCATAGTTTTATTATAATTTAAACATGCTGAGAGCTTGAAAAAGTCTTGATTTAATAAAGACGAAACGTTGCAATCAATAAGTGTTTAAATTGATTTTTTATTCCAATTACCCGTGAAACTAATTTCTATTATTACATATTTTGGAATTGAACTTTAAAGATGTATTAATTAATGATAGATCATGAAGTTTTACTAAAATATATAATTATTGAAAGGTCACGCACCCGTGGCATTAAACAAAGATTAAATGATGAAATTCGTAGCGTTTATTACACAACAGCGTCATTAAGTTTAATTAATGACACACAAGCGCTTTTTTTATCACAACCGCTTAAACTGTCGAAATAATGGAAGATTTTTCATCTTCACCAAAAAACCTTACAGCACGCGCCTAACGAACTCACCTCTACTGACGAAGCTACTAAGTGTTGGGTCTTTTTGATTTTTTGATCGGTTACCGACTATGAAAAACTAGCGATACCTGTGCGAATAATTCGCACTAAAATTCGGTTCTAACTTCTCACACTCTTTATAACTTTCTTCTTTTTGTTGTATTATATTACGAAGCTCAGTGACAGTTCAAGAAAATATTTTTCTAAAACTGTCATTTAGAGGCGCAAGTATCGAAAACGTTGAGTTGAAGCGCCGCCATACGAAAAGTATTTATAACCTACGTGAATTTTGATTAAAAAAATTTTGAATAAATTTAAAAATTTATGTGGAGTAATTTTGAGGTTTTTTCAAAAAAGGGAGGCAAACATCTAAACCTTAGCGTATTAATATATATGATGATAATAACCAGTTAACCGTTTTATGACTACTGACTGGCTAAACGGTTTTCATATGATATATTGATAGCCGTTGTTTTCCTATCGAATTTTAGAAATTTTCAAACGAACAGACTTGCGCTTTGACCTAGTCGATGCAGCGTATTTTCGAAGTTATACTCCTTTTGGCGCATGGGGGTTAGATTTTCTCTATAAGAATCATATCAGTTGTAAGTAATATGCAGAAAATATCTAACAGAATTTAGACTTTTTAAAAAATGGAAAATATAACATGACAAAATGTTTTAGAAATATATGCTACTGTTTCGTTATATGTTAAGTTAGTCCAAGAGCTGATAACACCCGTTTCATGAAGTGTTTTATTCAGGTAGAAATTTTATACAATAGTATATACAGGTAAGATGCATAGGTATATGAGTGTTTGCCTGTTCTACCTGGGTACGCCAGGTACTGTGCATATAGAAAAGGTTTAAAAAAATATGCGCCAAAAAAAGTGTTTGATTCAAAACCCAACAAGTACTATTCGAAAGTTAAGTTGATTTTAAATAAATAAATAAATGGAGGGGCTAATATTAAACCAAAATACCTCAAAATCAAAAATGAAAAAATAAGTGATTGATTCACGCTGAAATTTTTATAGCAACTTCATTAGATATATTTAAAAATATTTGCAAAAAGCCAGACACCTTTTTCGGCGTTTAAGACTATTTCTGGGAACTTATTTATGGGTACTTAAGCACGATTTAAAACACTTTCCCAAAAATAGTCTGAAACCCCGGAAAAAGTGTCTAGCTTTTTGCAAATATTTTTTAATAAAGACCCTGGCATAGTTTCTAGGAACTAATTCGTCCGGCGAATGCTTCAACTGATGCAACATTTATCAGCCCTGCAACTATGTAAATACTCATTAATTCTCTGTTTTTTAAAATTATTTCACAACAAATAAAATAATTACAGAAAAAATCAACCGTTGTTTTGTCTTTCAATAAAATGTGTTTAATTTAAAGAAGTTAAGAAAGTCGATTCATTAACGAAACTATAATAATATTTATTCATAATTAAGTATGTTGTTGTTGTGTTTAATAATTAATAGCGTCGTTATCGTGTTTAAATAAATTAATTAGTTTTAATGAGTTTGATAAGAAGTCGAAAATGATGATTGTTCAACTTATGCGGGTCAAAACACACTTGCAGTTAAATCGAAACAAATAACAATAAATATATCCAAAAAAACAACAACAACACCCGTTTGACGTCTCTCAATAAATATAGCTATTTAATTTCAAGAGTATTAATAAACAATTCTTGAAAACAAAGATAGCTATGCGTAGTAATGAGCGATATTTCACATACCTGTGATTTAGTCACTGTTAAAAATCACAGTACCCTAATTTTCAATCGAAAATTCTCAAGTCAAAATATCTGCTTTTTTAAAAAAGTCGGTGAGCTTTTTGTTCCTTGAAATCTCTACTTTCTGATGGTATGAAAAAAAAAATACATTACTACGGTAAATGTTCTCAGAAAATGCAAATAAGTTATCTTAAAATCTATATATGCGTATAGGTACGCATATATAGATTTTAAGATAACTTATTTGCATTTTCTGAGAACATTTAACGTAGTAATGTATATTTTTTTTCATACCATCAGAAAGTAGAGATTTCAAGGAACAAAAAGCCCACCGACTTTTTTAAAAAAGCAGATATTTTGACGTGAGAATTTTCGATTGAAAATTAGGGTGCTTTTTCGATATTAAGTCAAAATAAGGTGAAAAAATGAATATTTTAAATCAAAAAAATTACTGTGTATTTAGAACATAAAAAGGCAAGTTTTCCACAAATTTCGTGAAAAAATATTTTTTTTTGCAAAAGAAAAATAAAACACCAAAAACTTGGTTATTCGAATTTTTCACATAAAAAGTGTAAAAACAAAAGTTGTAGATATTTTTATTACCTACAACTTTGCCATTTAACTTTTTTCATAGGACTTGTAGTTTTGCCGGAAATCGAGATAAACCGTTTTTTACCCTTAAAAATCCACCCCCTTTCCCTTCCCGACCACAGATCGACCGTAAATTACTTTTCCTTTCATTTTTGTTATATTCTCTACCTTTTCCAATGGGTTTCATCCTCCTATAATTTTGTTTCACTTTTTACCATTTTCAACACTATCGACCCTGGTCTAATACGGCTGCGACCGTTTTCGTATGTATTAAATATTATTTTTAGATATATGGTTAGAATTGAAAACCAGTCCTTAGACTGAATTCTGTACCGTTTGTAGATTTTTGTTGTAAGAAATGATTTCTGCAATAAACATATATTTATTTATTTATATTTATTGCTACTTTACAATACAAAGACCAAGTTATGATTATTGAATTTAAAGGAAATTTGGGCCACAAATTGGAATCCATACCTCTCATAGCTTATCGTATTCCACTCGTCAAACTCTTTTATTTAATACCAATGTTAAGAGGGTTGTAGAGAAAAAGGCAATCCGCCATCTTGGAGCGTCCGCCATATTAGATTTACAATGACGTCACAAAGTTTGTCGCAATCCACTCGCCAATCTCTTTCATTTGATACCTATGTTAAGAGGGTTTTAGAGAAAAAGGCAATCCGCCATCTTGGGACGTCCGCCATATTAGATTTACAATGACGTCACAAAGTTTGTCGCAATCCACTCGCCAATCTCTTTCATTTGATACCTATGTTAAGAGGGTTTTAGAGAAAAAGGCAATCCGCCATCTTGGGACGTCCGCCATATTAGATTTACAATGACGTCACAAAACTTATCGTATTTCAGTTGTCAAACTCTTTCATTTGATACCCATGTCACGAGGGTTGTGAATAAAAATGTAATCCGCCATCTTGGGGCGTCCGTCATATTGGATTTACAATGACGTCACAAAGCTTATCGTATTCCACTCGCCAAACTCTTTCATGTCAAGAGGATTGTGAACAAAAATGTAATCCGCCATCTTAGGGTGTCCACCATATTGGATTTTTGCATTGCCACCGGAAAATCTAGCTTAATTAGGTCCAGACTAAATTTTGGTTGCAAGTTTTGAACCAAAGACAGACTGACAAACATGGCAAGTTAAATAAAAGCTTTCAAAAATTAAAACAAATCGCGTTTGATCTGATGTTTTCCCGTCGCACGAGTTTTTTAATATCTAATCTTTATTTAAATTGATCTCTATTTTTGTGAATGGCTCATAAAATGTAAAGAGATGCGGAACGGTTAATTTTGAAAATGGTTCGATGAAAACTTAAATGCGTTGATGATGAAGTAATTCACGCGCTTTCCCGAAGAGAAGAAAGCGTAAGAAATATGTAAACAAAATTCGACTAGAGCGGCGTTTCCAAAACTGTTCAAGTATGTCGAGTAATGCCAGGTATGTCAAATGAAATCTTGCCGACATTGTAAACGCTTAACATCAAAACACTGCTCGTTGGCAAAAAACCCGGGTCGCAGTGCCCAAACCCTGCCGATAATATAGTGTATTTGCTAATACAGGTAGTGTGGCTTTGTTACATGAACCTATGTTTGTTTTTGGACAAAATAAAAAAATTACCCCTTAATACACCCCTTAAAACTTTTTTTTTCTTAGTAAAAATATTGTTATTAATTCAACATCTGAACCAAATAAAATACACTCTTCGGTAAATAAATCATTATAGGCACACTAGCGTTTTCATAAAATTCGTAAGTACGGTCCTGTCGGGCCGATTTTATTAAAATTTTAACAGCATATGTTTATCTTTACTAGAAGGTTAAATTTCAATTTTGAAACGATTCTGAGAATTTTTTCGGTATTTTTAGACCCAAAAACTTTTTTCAACCCCTAAAAACTACCCTTAAAATGGTCCGATCGGGCCCATTTTAAATGGGGTTCTTGCGGTGGTAGATTCCAACATGAGGGCAAAATTTCGTTAAAATCAATTAACTCTTTTGAAAGTTATTGCATATATAAACATTTTTAAAAATGGTGCCAAAGTGTTTAGGAGGTTATGAAACGTCGAGAAATTTTGGTCCGACCCCTAGGTCCCGCCATCCGACCGACGCCAATAGTGTATGTTGCCATATGGCAAATACACTAAAAAAGAGATACGTGTAGTTATTTATGCGCGGAAGAAGTTATACTTCCTTGGCGTGATCGCGATAATTAATACAATACAACCTGATATAACAAAGCTGAAGAGAATTAGAAAATATTCGTTGTACCAAGTAATTAGTTATAATGAAGTTTGTTATATAGAGGTTAGGTTGGTTTAAGATTCGTTTTAACAAGGTAAGAAAACCTACTTTCTTCTGAAAACTTATGTTTAAACTTTAAAATTGTGGCCAATGTACTTGCGGGAATTTCGAACTCTTTAGCGATGTCTAATTTTTTCTTTTGTAGGATTCTCGTCTACATATTTAATGATTTTTCGTTTTTCTGCGACGATTAAGGAACACCTTTTTCATTTCTCAGCCGCTGCAACTTTAAATTTACTAACAACAATGACCAGCAGCAGTGTTTACATTACTTTACATCAAACAACAATGATTGTCTTACGATAAATTTAACGTGCCTAAACCTGTCGAGACATGAATTGTTGTTGTTATTGTGGAATTGTGGTGATTGATTGGTAGGATACGTTATGTAAAGGTTATAAGTTGACAAAAATCGTTAAATTATACTTTCTACTTATATTCTGCAATGATTGAAAATTCTTTATAAAGAGGTTTTTGACAAAAAGTATTCGTAATGTAGAGGTATATTTTACATTAACTCTTACGGGCAGTTCCAGGAGATTTCGAAAAATTTGTTAAATCGAGGAAATCGTTATATCGAGGTTCGTTATACTAAGGTTACACTGTACTCACATTTTCGTTAAAGATGTACATTAATAAACCAAAATATGATATCTACGGAGATGATAAATATAGTTAAAACTTAGCCTGTTCACTTTCGAGTAGTACTTATTTACTTTGAATAATAGGTGGACAACTCCATTACCACATTGTAACAGAGAAATGAGACGTGTCATCTATGAATACAAAGTAAAACTATACTGCATCAAAGAGTCATTAATTACACAGATTACTTCGTTAATGAATGACGTCAGCTAAAAGACTGTTCAATATTTTTATCAACCACGCAATATCAACTGACAGTTTACCGAATGACATCATTCTTCCATTACTATCCCACAGAACGAGGTCACCTCTGGATCTAATAACATTGACATCAATAGTACTTTTAAGCATATGTGTGACGCGACTTCTGTCATCAACAGTGTTGCCAGATTTTTTTTTTGTCAAGTCGGGATTTTGGAACTTTTTGAGTGAATAAAGCGGGATTCTTTCGTCGAAAGCGGGACATAGTAAAAAAACGTATATAATCAGAAGTTTTTAAATATTTATCTTTTTATTTGAGTTTAAATTACGTTTACGTGACAATAGATAGCAAAAATAGCCATAGAAAATGTATTTTAATAAAAAGATGATAATTTAAATCAGATTTCCCCTATCGTTAAATAGTTGAGTCTTATTCGTCTTCTGAATAAAAAAAATAAAAAAAACAGAAATCAAAATCAAAAAAGTTTTATTCATTAGAAAAATATGGCGTTTCAAACAATAGTCTGAGGAGTGAGTGTTACAAATTGCAACTTACAATAAAGGAATAATTATTTACGCACGGTCGAGTTATCCCCGAAAAGCGGGACTGAGTCTGTCTCGCGCGGGACATTTAATTTTGATTTAAAAATCGGGACGTCCCGCCAAAATCGGGACGTCTAACAACGCTGGTCATCAATTTCAGTAACGAAAATTATGTAGTATCGCCGAGCTTAATACGTTTCGGTAAAAAAATATTGAGAATCGCTGATCTAGAATAACGCAAAGCGTCGGAAGAGCGGGGTGCGGGGCGTTACAGAAAACGCACGTGCTCCTTCTATATAGTTCACGTCGTTAACAAGAGAGGCGCTAACAGACATTATATTGCCGAGTTAATCTTCACGAATCTGTAAAGCTTTTAAAATAATCGCTCAACTGCTAAAAGCGAATATTATTATTTTATGTGTTTAGAGATTATGGCGCATTTTAAAATGTTCCGATGAAAATATGCGTGCCTCGTGCCGATGATTTGTTAATATAAAGGCGCCGACAAAAAATTATCAAAAAAAAAAACGAGATCTTTTATGAAAGGAGATTTTTTATGATCACTCGCATCTTTGCCTTTAAAAAAGGATTTAAAAAAAGGTAAATTAAAAAAATCAAAAAACTCGAATGCGGAAAAAGAGAATAGAAAAGATATAAACATGTACGCCTCCGACTACATATTATCATTTGATCTCGTTTCTATCTTTTCTGTTCTATTTTTACGCAGTCGGGTTTTTTGATTTTTTTAATTTGCCTTTTTTATTGAGATTTTTTTAGTGTTCAGTTTTTTAGTTTTGGTCGATTAACAGTTCCGGAAAACAATTTGCATCTGTTAGTGGCTGCTATAAATAAATTTAAGTAAATAAATGGAAAATTACATTTAAACATATAAGTTGCATATATTTTCTTCTTCATTTTGATACCCTATTGGATTCATTTGGAGAAAAAAAAATTCGTGCTACGCATTATGGCACCTAAAATCCGCCATTTTGATTTTTTTTAGATCACCTACCCTAGAACACTTGGGTTGTCGAGACAAATCCAACGATACTTTATTTTTAGAAATCCGTCCAGCCGTTTGGACGACACGAGGTAATGAAGAATATAATACAGGGGCGGATCTAGGTTTTTTAGGACCTAGGGCTTATTGAAGTTCAATGGGCCCTACTTTTTTCATAAATTAAGAATATTTAAATTGTGTTTCGAAACTAATTTCTAATAGCAACAAAATAAGAGTTGACACTTGGTGAACTGACGAACAAATACTTGATACGATAAAGTCACCCAAAAAAATGTAAAAATTCTCCCTAAAAATTATCAAAATTCATCCAAAAAAATTTCAATATCATTCAAAAAAATGAAAAAATTCTCCCTTAAAATTGTCAAAATTCATCCAAAAAATTGTCAAAATTCACCCAAAAAAAAGGACAAATTTCTCTAAAAAAACTAAACATTCACCAAGAAATATGACAAAATTTTCTTAAAAAAAACTAAAAATTCACCAAAAAAACTGTCAAAATTCACCCATGATAATGAAAATCACTGCTCATTGTTAATGAAAAAGTATTAAAAATTCGTAATAATAAATAAATTTTTATAGACCCTTAACACTTGGAGGTCTAGAGTTTAAGTCCTATTAGACCCTATGAAATCTGCCCCTAGATATTAATGTTGCGAGCGATATTTACAATGAAACGTATGCTAAACACATTATTTTTGAGCTGTTAATACTAATTAAATAAATAATAATTAAAATGTGTGTTGATGATAAAGAAACGATGTAACATCCTATAGGTATACACAAAAAAAGGACATTTATAGGTGTCAGAAGCACTTAGAGCTCCCGTTGACAGAAAGCCATCGATACAAGACTTCCACTCCATGTATCAGAGATGCCTATATGCGTCGTCGCCTCAACTATATCTGTGGTCGTAAAACAAAACCGCGTATGTCGAATTTGTGATATTAATAATAATAATTAATTAATGACTGTATCATCCAATTCAATAAATGATTCCAGATTTATATTTTACTGGCCGTTTTCAATATGCGAAAATGTAAAAATAGGAAAATATCATAGGCATAGGAGGAAAATATGATCAAATATGACAAAATATTTAGGGAAATTTCATGTTACTAGACATCCACTGAACAGTTTAAATTTATAATAAGGACGCAAATCTTAACCAGTCTATAATTATATATTTGATAATTATACTTCATGAATACCAACTAAACTTATTGGTTCAATAAAAGTTAACGATTCGATAAATATTGAGAGATTTAACAGGTCTTACAGACAGACAGAAAGGCAGACGTCGAAAGTTTTACGGAACCATAATTACCAAAATTGTGACATACGCCGTTTTACTTTTTGGCCACAGATTTACACATAATGTACTAACATACATGCCTTGGTACAGATCGCAATATGGCCGCCGAGAGGTGTACTCCCCGCCGCCCCCCGCATTCGTCGTGCCCCCTTCGATACTCAATAATGACATTTTTACGCTTACATTGCGCGTCCCCATATCGAATGCAGAGGGGGCGAGGTGGTGTTCTGTTAGCGACTCACCGCACCCTTCGATATAACAATTTCATGTAATGGTTTCATACCGTTCAAATATTTCGCTAAAACATGTACCTATATTCTTAATAATAATAATAATAGTAGATATTTTTCATACGCTATAGCTACGTACCAGCTGAATTAATTGAGAATAATAGCTTTTGTCTGCTATAATTGTTAAGAAACATTCATTGTTGTAGCACAATATCAGAAAAATTTATTATTCCAACACGTCACCGTCGGGATTTAAACCCGAATGTTTCCACTATCGCACACAATTCAACATTTTTAATCCTTCATAATATAGCGATTTACAACACTTAAATTCACTACATGCGAGAACCAATTATTTTTTAGCAATAACTAGACATTAACTCTCACAGTAGCCAGGACTCTTGAAAGAATCAAAGATGAACTTTCCACTACTGTGGGAGTTAATGTCTAGCTATTGCTAAAAAATAATTGGCTCTCGCATGTAGTGAATTTGAGCGTTGTAAATCGCTATTGTATTATGAAGGATTAAAAATGTTGAATTGTGTGCACCGTAGAGTAATTGATTAACTCATTCCGCCGCGATAGTGGAAAGATTCGGGCTTAAATCCCGACGGTGACGTGTTGGAATAATACATTTTTCTAATATAGTGCTACAACAATGAATGTTTCTTAACAATTATAGCAGACAAAAGATATTATTCTCAATAATAATAATAAAAACCCGGGTCGCAGTGCCAAAACCCTGCCGACAATATAGTGTATTTGCTTGTATAGGGCCGTGTGGTTTTATACGTTTATTATGTGAAATTAAGTTTGTTTTTGGGCAAAATAAAAAATTTAACCCCTTAATACACCCCTTAAAATAACATTTTTTTTCTTAATTGTAATATTATTATCGATCTAACGTCTACACCGAATTAAATATACCCTTCAATAAATAAGTCACTATCTGCAAACTAGTGTTTTCATAAAATTTGTAAATCCGGTCCTGTCGGGCCGATTTTATTAAAATTTTGGGGACACTTTTTAATTACTACCAGAGGGTTAAATTTCAATTTTGAAACGATTCGGAGAATTTTTTCGGTAAAACATTTTTCAACCCCTAAAAACTACCCTCAAAATAGCCCGATTAGGCCCATTTTAAATAGGCCTCTTGCGGTGATGGATTTCAACACGTGGGCCTAATTTCGTTGAAATCAATTAACTCTTTCGAAAGTTATTGCGCGTACACACATATATATATATATATATATATATATATATATATATATATATATATATATATATATATATATATACGTATATAAATATAAATATATATATATATATATACGTATATAAATATATATAAATATATATATATATATATATATATATATATATATATACATATATATATAAACATTTTTAAAAATGGTGCAAAAGTGTTTAGGAGGTTATGAAACGTGTATGTTGCCATATGGCAAATACACTAATAATACTGTTTATTTTATACAATTTTACATTATAGCAAAATTTACCCACTCGTGGGTATAAAACATGTCAGAAAACAAAAATTAGTTTATAATTTAGTTTATGCTCAGTTGCAGAACAGAATGTCAGAAAATTTGACTTGACAATGACATTGGAATGGTGATTATTATTTCTCCATAATGACAATACAATAATGTTTTCTAAGGATTCAAGTTATAAACCCAGTCACTAGGCATGGCGATCTGAGATCGATTAGTCGAAGAATATAAACTCCAAAAGCAAATCGAAAAAAAAAATCGATTTTTGAGAAATCGATCTTGTAGATTTCGATTTTTTTGTGAATCGATTCTTCAGATTTCGATTCGAATCGATTTAAAAATCGATCTTTTTCGGAAAGAATCGCCATCCTTACCCGTTACTCCCACCATAATTTCGGTTTCTTTCAATATCCGAAAAAAAACTAACCAAAAATTTCGAACTTGTACAAATATTAGGCAAATAAATGTTTTTGATTTACAAAAATTATTTGCACTTTTAGGAAACTAGTTTATGATTTTGGACACAATTAATTTACTAAGTACTTTAAGAAATGGCAGCAACTCACGAAAACGACTTTATGGACACCCCCTGTGTTACGTAATACGCTGGCTTCTGCACAGGAGCAATATTATATCCAGTGAAATGTTTTCTCTATAAACTTCATCTGTTTTGTGTAAACAATCTATATCGCATAACATAACCTCTAAACCAGACGTTTCCAAAATATACAATCCGTCTCTTGAACGCACGCGATTTTTAATATTAATATCAATAAACATAGGTAAGTAACATTACTATATGTTAGGCAGGCAATATTGATAACTCAAATATTGAAATTATATTTTTCAAAATAAAATATAGTCTATATTACTCAAGGATAGTATAGCTTTTTTTAGTGAAAGAATTTTTAGAATCGGTTAAATAGAGATTATCACCTTACATACAAACAAACACACAAACAAAATTTACATCTTTATAATACAGTCAAAACCGTTTACGACGACATCGTTTAGAACAACATACCGGTTATATTAACCAAAATCATAGGTCCCGACTCCCGGCTGAATGCTATATGACCGCCTTATAAAAAACACTGCTTTTACGATATTGCTTATTACAACATACCGCATTAAGCGACTACATTTAATGTAATATCTTCATATCTTCGAAGAATTATATCTGTTAGAACGACCAGCTGTATTATAAACAAAATTCGTACGCACAGAAGTGTTCCAAACAGACTAAAATTACAGATTTTATGAATACAGAAAAATGATAATGTGAATATTATTCCTATTAATATCTATGGATTTATATGTACCTACACATTCAATAATACTACATACTTAATAAAAAATTACTTTGTACCTCGAAAACACCACCGGTTGTTACGACTGTCGGTTTTTACGACCAGACATGAGTAGACCCTTCGATGTCGTTATAACAGATTTTGACTGTATTTGTATAACACGACAAGATTAGCGATTTGCAGAATAAGCGATTACGAAAATTATTGGTTCAAAAGTAAATGTGAAGCGTTCAGATTTGTTGGTCAGTCTCCTAGGTTCCGCCATCCGACCAAAACTAAAAATGCATGAGCCATATATTAGTTATAGGTAAATAGATTAATAGAGCGACCCTTCCACATAACAGTTTGGGAAGCGCGGCTCAATACACTTACGATATGGCTCTTCTAATAATATTTTTATATATTTCGCACACTATATTACGTTCGGTCGCGAAAAACAAACGACATACGGGAATCAATATCAGCAAACTTTAGCCAATAACGGTTCATCAGAGGTCTTCAAGTCAACAAAAACACAAGCGCATCGCGCATTTTTAAATATATCTAAGTGACGACTCAAAACATGAAGTTGCTATAAAAATTTCAGCGTGAATCAATCACTTATATTTTCATTTTTGAAAATTCAACTTTGAAATATTTTGATTTAAGGCTGTCGGAACGCTCTGAATTTAAGCCAAAAATAGAGCTTCGGCTGTCAACTGATTGTAGCCTTATTCGTCAACAAATCTAGATCTCTAATGTAGTACGTTTGTAATTTATGTACGATTTACTACAAAAAAGTTGGCATTAATTGTGCTAAAAAACACACGTTTTCAATGTCACACGACGACCTTATTCGTACTTATTTCACAAAATTGTTCCATCGCAAACCTAAAGTGACTTCCTTTTTCGAAAAAGTTTTTTAAATCTTCAAAATAGTTTTAAAATTTAGAGTAATCAACTGACAGCGGCACCCTTGCAACAGCATTTTTAAGTCTCGTAGTGTGGCTTAATTGTGCCAAAAAAACACACGTTTTCAATGTCACACGACGACCTTATTCGTACTTATTTCACAAAATTGTTCCATCGCAAACCTAAAGTGACTTCCTTTTTCGAAAAAGTTTTTTAAATCTTCAAAATAGTTTTAAAATTTAGAGTAATCAACTGACAGCGGCACCCTTGCAACAGCATTTTTAAGTCTCGTAGTGTGGCTTAATTGTGCCAAAAAAACACACGTTTTCAATGTCACACTACGACCTTATTCGCACTTATTTCACAAATCTGTTCTATGACAAACCTAAAGTGACTCTTCCTTTTCCGAAAAAGTTTTTTAAATCTTTAAAATATTTCCAAAAATTAGAGTAATCAATTGACAGCGGCACCCTTGCAATAACATTTTTTAGTTTCGTAGTTGGCATCAACCAAAAATTGAAACGTGCGAATGATTTGAGCGAGACAGAGCTAAAGAAAGTCACACCCACAATATGTCTTTTGCCTACCTCGCCTCTTACCGCTGGGTCTCAGCACAAACTGTGTGAAAGTGATCCAACACTGTTAATGTTAACCCCTCCAAAAGTGTCTGCCTCATTTATTTATTTAAAATCAACTTAACTTTCGAATAGTCCTTGTTGGCTTTTAAACACTTTTTTGGCACATATATTTTTACACCTTTCCTGTATGCGCTGTACCAGGCGTACCCAGGTAGGACAGACAAACACTCATTTACCTATAATATATACTATTGTATAAAATTTCTACCTGAATCAAACACTTTATGCCACGGATGTCATGAGCTCTCTGAATATTAATTCATACATCCGCTGTTGGCTGTCCATCTATTACATTTTGAGGGTGGTATAATCAGAATCTGACCTCATCCCGGACACGATTTTTGAACCCAATCAACAACTTACATTTCCGCATCAAACACGAAAGTAATCATCGTGAGTTAAACTCCGATAAAAGTAGTTGGTGGCTGCAATCAATCATATAATTGATTTTTTTCCACTCGCAGTCATAAAGCAATAAACATTTTAATTTTCTATTAACAACACATTTAATAGCGCTGTGCTAGTTGTCAATGATTATTATGATGATGATGGCGCGATGAAGTTTAGATTATCAGACGAAACGTTAACAATATGACTGTTTATCCTACATATGTCAATCATCTGACAATTTCATTTTCATCGCAGCGGCCTTCGCAAAACGTGTGAATAGGGTTCCGAATTTGACCAGAAATCATCGACGACACAGAGAAAGCAGACTGATGGAAAGCGAGTCTCTTTAGAAAATTGATGACGGTAAAGCCCTCCGCACACGGATCGACTGTTTAGCAATTTGAGTTTCAAACCGGTTCGGATGCGACTATTGTGGAATCAGTTTACAATCGATTGAAGTTTTTCGTCCTCACACGAGTCTGAATTAGTAAAGATGGTTGCTTCTACCTTACAGTTGAAAAATTTCGCAACAACATGAAACCATGCAACTGAATTGCTTGGCAACTTGAAAACACGGTTGAATACGATCAGTTTGAAACTGCTTTCAAATCGGTCGTGTTTTCCTAGGGCCATCTGCACACGGGTCGACTGTTTTGCAATTTGAGTTTCAAATCGGTTAAGGACGCGACTGTTGTGCAATCGGTTTGCAATCGATTGAGGTTCTTAGCCCCTTCGCACACGGGTCGACTGGTTCGCAATTTGAGTTTCAAACCAATTCCGGGTGCGACTACTGTGCAATCGGTTTGAAATCGATCGCGACTCAAACTGAATTGGTAAAGGTGGTTGCTTTTTCGCTATTTGAATCGTTTAGAGTGTTGATCAATAAGTAACCGTGTTTGACGACAGATGACGTTGACGAGTGAAATCGACTTAACCATCGTGTACTGCAGACTTTTAAACGACCTCGTGCTGAGTTGTAGATAAATTCATAGGTTAGGTTATTTTTGACAGCCGGTTGTAATCGTTCGTGTTTTGTATTTTTCGACAAAATGGAAAAAGAGCAATATCGATCCGTAATTCGTTTTTTAAAAAGCATGCGAAGAAATAAAACTGAAGTTGGATGCTGTCTATGGGGATCCTTCACCATCTATGATCACGGTGAGACACTCGTATAAAAAAACGAATTACGGATCGAAATTGCTTTTTTCAATTTTGTCGAAAAATACAAAACACGAATGATACAACTGGCTGTCAAAAATAGCCTAACCTATGAATTTATCTGCAACCCAGCACGAGGTCGTTTAAAATCTGCAGTACAGGATGGTAAAGTCAATTTCACTCGTCAACGCCATCTGTCGTCAAACACGGGTATAATACTCGTCACGGTTCCAAAAGGTTCTGAATTTAGCCACAAACAGCGTCACAAATGCATATTTTAGAGCCGTCCTTGTTATTTTGTGGGAAAGGAAGACTCCCACCACCTTATTGATCAACCTTCTAATTTCAAAAATTCTTTCCGACTCGTGCGAAGCCCTACAAATATGAATGAAAAAAAACGACGGCGCTCCGTCTATAAACATGCATGTTAATAAGAGTGAAAAATAACTATTACCTATCAAAATATACACTTATAATAACACGCCCACACTTAGGTATATGTAAATTATAATTAACAATTACAATTCACAATACGCGGAACACAATAGCAGAGCTTGTGTTGTTTCGCGGTTCAGAACGTAGCTCGACACCCAGGCGCGGATCTTAATTTTTTGGGTCCTAAATTGAAGTCCAATTTTTTTTTTTGTTAAATTAAGAATCTTTAAATTCGCGCTTAAAATCTATTTTGAATAACATCAAAATCAGAGTTAATAGTTGGTGACCTGACCAAACAAATTATTTTATAAATTCACCCAAAAAATGTCAAATTTCACCAAAGATGGTGTTTAAATTCACCCAAAAAATTGTCAAAATACACCCAAAAAGTTGTCAAAATATATCAAAAAATGATAATTATTAATACATACAAAATTCGTATAATCTAGTGAATATTTTTGTAATGCGAAATTGCTTATTATATCATAGTTTTATAATTTAAACATATTGAGAGCTGGAAAAAGTCTTAATTAAATAAAGACGAAACGTTGCAATCAATGAGTGTTTAAATTGATTTATTTTCATTATTCCAATTACCCGTGATACTGTTTTCTATTATAACCTATATCTGGAATTGAACTTTAAAGATAAATACCATCTACCATTATCCAGTCACGGACACAGGGATTGTGCGGGAGCCATTCAAACCCTTCCGGCCCAGTTCGACCCTGGCAGAGTCTACCGTTTGGCCTCTACCTTTACTTCTACTTCTCTAGTGGACAGTTTCTGCCACTTTCTCCCATATAAATACGTTCTCCTTTGTATGATTTTCATAATTTTGCTCTTCAAATTGTCGGAGTAGCGTCGTCTAAGTTTAACTTAAAAAATCACCTCGATCTATTTGTCTGAACTGAATGGCCGATCGGATTGAATTTTTGGCATTCGAAGCCGAGCATCATACAGTTCGACCCTGTGCATCGACTCGACGCACCGCAGAGTGCTGAACCGAGGCCTAATGCCATATCGCGGACACACGGGGCATTGTGTAAGTCATCAGCGTAATTGGAACATCGACTGCAGAGCCAGCGTGTGTGTGGAAGTGAAATAAACGGACTTATTTAAAACTACAAATGACACATATGATTGAGAACAAATGTCAAAATAAACGGTTACTATTTGTATTTGTAATAGCTTATATACAGGGTGATCCGTTCTCGGCTTGACAATAGTAGAGCGTGTATTGCGAAACCGTCGCGTTCCGATAACTCGACCTCAGTTCTGAGGTTCCAATCTGAGAACTAGTGAAAGTATCAATTGGATTTTCCACTTATATTAAAAAAGACATGTGGCGCAGTACACACTACCGAAGTGAAACTTCTTACGTATGAATAATATAAACTTACTTTTGAGATTCAGTTTAGTTTATTTTTGATGGTAGATGTGTTTGGTTTTACATTGAAAAGTTAAGTTCACCAAAAGTGTAATTTGTACTGACAGTTGACTTGTCGCATGTCGAGGTACCACTGTAATAAGTATTGTAGCGCGCTCCCAATGTACGCGCCTATAAATATAGCGCGTGTGGAGCGCAACAGGCAGTCAGTCAGTTGCTTGCTTGCTACAGACAGAGTAGTCAATGAGTAGACCCACAGTCGATACGACAGACAGTTTACATAAATAGCTTTATTACATAAATTTCGGTGTGTTGTAAATAGGCTTGCCAACTTTAAAATATAAATTTACGGGAAATAATGATTTCAAATGCGGGACAAGGGTTTAAAAAGCGGGATCCAACTAATTTTATTTAGAATACAAAAAAACGTGAAATTTTCTTTACAAATCAGGATGAGAAGTAAAATAAAACACCTTGTTAGATTAATAATAGTCAATATTTACTAAAAAAAAACAATTATAGTGTAATTTAGACTTTATTATGAAAACTATAAATTACTTGAATGAGTATTTTTCTTGACATTTGGCACTTTTAAGGATTTTTTTATTTTTAAGTACAAAATTGTAAAAATCTTTGCATGGATAAGAAAAATTTACTTTAACTTGTAGCTCTGACTTTACAGAATCCACATGAAGACGATTTCGCGCGTCGGTCCAGGCATTATTACAAAGTGAGAAGACTCTCTGCTGCTGCATTAGAACACGGAATAGAAGCAATGTATGTAGCGTTTTCCGAAAAGCGGAATATTTAGCGTCCCGCACACACCCTGAGCGGGACGTCCCGCGTATAGCGAGAGGGTTGGCAACCCTAGTTGTAAATAATCGTGTATATAGTCATTGTTGTATTATTTATTAGAATCCGTTTGTTTTTCATTATTTAGATTATTTCATTATTGTTAGAGAAATACGTTTTAGTTTATCTGTTTTGTGTTTATTTCGTTTGTTGAAAATAAATCAGTTTTAAAACCACCACAGAGAACAGTTTTGTTACAGTATGAACAAATCAGCCTGTATAAGCGGTAGCATTGCATATCCTGACACATTTGCATATATTATAATATTACATTGTGTTATTTCTGGAATAACGAGTGCGCGATGGAACGACGCCGACGGAGGGAAACGGGGCTCAGTCGAAGTTAAGTGGATTCCGCACACAGAAATCTTTCGTCCAATATTTTACTTTAAACGTTCATGGATTACATAAATTCAATGAGACAGTAATTTAACAGTGCTTTTTATTAGTGTATTTGCCATATGGCAACATACACTATTGGCATCGGTCGGATGGCGGGACCTAGGGGTCGGACAAAAATTTTTCGACGTTTAATAACCTCCTAACCACTTTGGCATCATTTTTAAAAATGTTTATATATATATATATGTGTGCGTACGGGCAATAAATAGTTTTTGGGGGTTGAAAAAGGTTTTTGGGCCCCAAAATACCGAAAAAATTCTCAGAATCGTTTCAAAATTGACATTTAACCCGTTAATAGCAATTAAAAAGTGTCCCTAAAATTTTAATAAAATCGGCCCAACAGGACCGGACTTAAAAATTTTTTTGAAAACACTAATTTGTAGACAGCGATTTATTTATTGAAGGATGTATTTAATTCGGTGTAGACGTTAGATTGATAATAATATTGCAGTTAAGAAAAAAAATGTTATTTTAAGGGGCGTATTAAGGAGTCAAATTTTTAATTTTGTCCAAAAACCAACTTAAATTCGCGTAATAAAGCCACACTGCCTGTATAAGCAAATACACTATATTGTCGGCAGGGTTTTGGTACTGCGACCCGGGTTTTTTTTGATTGTCAGTGCTATGACATTTTCAATTTACTTGAAATTTGGATTTCAAGTTGGATCGGAATTTGGATCAGTAATTAAACCATGTTATCTTAATGTATAAATTTAAAAGCAATTAGTAATTAGAAAAAAATATTACTAATTATTATAAAAAATTAGTAATTAGAAAAAATATTACTAATTATTTTTAAAAATTAGAAATTAGAGAAAAATATGACTAATTATTTTTAAAAATTAGTAAGTAATTAGAAAAAAACATTACTAATTTTTTTTAAATTAGTAATTAGAAAAACATATCACCTAATTTTCAAAATAGTTAATAATTAGAAAAAAAAATACCAAATTTTCTGAAAAAATTAGCAATTAATAGCAAAATCGTTAACAAAATTACAATTTTTACCGATCACTGGATTAAAGACAAATTAAAAATAATAATATAGCGCGAGTTTGTAGTTTTTCAACCAACTGTACCTGCGCAAGCCTCCATTTGCGTTTAACTTCAGAACCTTTTAGACCCGTGGCGTGTATTATACTTATTGATGAACCTTCTGAACAACTTCAAACATTCCTTGGTACGGAGTGGCCTTAAAACATAACCTATTATTATTATTACTTGTACTGAGCACAACTTTCATTCATCTGTCGTCGTATAAACATGGCATGCGCAAAGATTATTTGTTTACATCGAAGATTCACTTTAACCAGATAAGTGCTCTCTAATGCATTGCGCTATTAACGCCCCAACACTTCCAACGCACACTCATCTTTTTTTACATATGTACTTACATTATTATTATTATTACAACTATTATAATGTATATTGTGTATATCCGCCTTCAATTGTTTATACTATTTGTGTCGTTTTAAGAGTTATGACGGACTATACTGCTCCATTCTACAGTGCGTTTCAGCAGCAAGATACTGAAGATTATAGACGTTCGACAACAAAGGTCATTGACATCCAGTGCTGCATTTGATACTTCAAAGGCCATAGGCCCCATGTAATGAGATCAAGACTGGATGAATATTAAAACACATGATGAAATTTTTTAAAGTGAAAAATTGACTGTAAATTTTTACTGAAAACTAAGATTGAGAATTAGATGTAGATTGGACGAAAATTATCAATTATCAGTTCAAATAAATGATTTAATTACGATCGATAATCCGCTGCTCGTTAGTCCGACACGTCCAGTAATCCGCTGTTTTTAAGTATGTAGAGGTCTATAGAAAAATCGCGCTATAATCCGACATTTTTACGATATTGCGCTCTGTAATCCGACACACGTATTTACTTGACTGCGACGTTTCGTGGAGTCGTTCGTTCTGTAGTCCGACAATAGAGAAGACAAGAAGACGTCACGTTGTTTGTGTTGTAAAAGTTGGAAATTAAAAATTGTTTTATTGTTAAAATCTTCAATAATGCATTATGTATTATAAATATGTATTAAATAAAGTCGTTATTGACTTAAGGAACAAAAAAAAAAGTTAAAAGAACTCTTTTTTAATGGTTACAGTTTTAGTCCGCGCTTACATCCGGTAATCCGACATTTTCACTAATCCGACGTGTCCTGTATTTCAATCTTTATAACTTCAGAACCAGAATTTGGCTATGAATCACACAAACGGGGAACTCATGGCACAGAACACTAATATTCGCCTATACAATTATTTTTGTAAGGCGCTCTATGTCAAAACGGGTGAAGGAATTCTAAATCTTCTTGGTTTCTGGGCTTGTAGCCTGCGATCCATTGGTATTTCTACCACACGTTTCGTCTGCAACTGCGGTAGACAGTATCAAAGGCGGTGTGACAGCAGGTAAAGTGTCTTCCTTTAGCAGCTCCCAGAGAAGTGTCGATGGTAAAGCGTTGTTCGTTTTCTGCTCAGTCGTAACAAGAAATACGAACTTCGACCGTGCAGAGAACACGCTTAACCATCGACACAATTACCTGTGAGCAACTAAAGAGGAAGTTTCGCCCGCTGCTACGCCGCCTTTGATAATGTCTGCTGCAGTTGTAAACGAAAAGTCAGGAAGAAATACCAATGAACCACAGCCTGCAAGCCTGGAAACCAAGAAGATTTGGAACAACGCCAGCCATTAAAGCCTATATGCTAACTGCGATAAGAAACTATTAAAAAAGGCAAGCCAATCTCAAGGTTACTGCTTTTAATGTAATAGCGAGTCGAATAAATATGGACAGTGGACACCCTGTGTTTAAATAAATATAAATAGTAACTTGAAACGCAACAATATCGTAAACTTCGTACCGGATATTTAGACTGCTTTGTCTAATAGACATTAAAACAATTTAAAAATAAATGTCTTAAAGGCGTTTTTTCGCAAATTCGATAAAAATCATCTGTCAGTGCTTTCAAACAATAGGTACGTGTTTCAGCGACCTCTACTAATAGAGATAAAATGACTCAACAAAAAAAATTGTAATGAGCCCTCACCCTCACAAGCTCACATAGAAGTTTAACTTTTTTAGTTTTTAATAGTATTCCCAAGTTTGATTTTTTTTTATGTGAAACTAATTAATAATATTTTCACGTACTTTAGCAACAAACTATAAACTTCTGTCCTTGTCAGTTTCATGTAATTTAGGACACAAACTAACTTCCCCTCGATTTCTTACTTTTTTTAAATAGATACGTCGCTAAAGAATTTAAACTTCAAAAATGGTCTCGACAGAGTTCAAACTATTGTGTTTATTTGCTGTGATTAAGTATTAATTTTTACACAATTTGAAAAAAAAATATTTTTTGTTCTAAAAATGATATAAAAAGAATTTGAAAAACGGTTGACCCTGCAAGCCATTCCTGGAACTTCCCGCTCAAAACGCTGGAAAATATGTACATATTCGCCAGTAATTGGGCTCTTCGAGCTCAAAAATGTAGATTTTAAAATTTTTTTCGAACTCTTTGAGGTCGAAAGTATAACTTCTTTATAAGTTTTTTAAACGAATCGTTCGATTTCAATCCAGTATGTGGCGTTCGGTGAAGTTTTTTAAGCACAAAAAGAGGTACAGTTGGTAAAAAACTCGATCCAATGAAAAATCCAGAACTTATTTACAAAAAACACGTTTTTTTAAACTTTTGAATTGTGATATTCCAATTACCCGTGATCCTGTTTTCTATTATAACATATATCTGGAATTGAACTTTGAAGATGAATAATTAATATTATCTCTCTTTATCATTAGACAATAGAATAGGGAACTTCCCCGGTATGACGTCATATGACGTCATATTCCACCTGAACTGGGTAAATGAAAACCGCAGTTCCAAAAGTATTATTTTTTTAATCATCAAATTAAACATATTTTAGAAAATTACCAAAACAAAAACTACTTAAATAAATGACATGTGACGTCACGAGGCTTATGACACACCGCCCCTTGTCATACAATGTCACACTTCACGACCCCCCACCCCTCTTAACGTGTGACGTAATTTATGGATGGTCCTTTATAAAAGAAATAGTATTTTAGAAAACATTCACATCGAATAAATACACGTTGTTGCAAACGTGTATTTATTCGCTGTGAATGTTTTCTAAAATACTATTTCTCGCTGTACTTAAAAAAACTATATTTTTCACGTCCAAATAAAAAATACAAGACGAAAAATAATTTTCCAATTCCAGCGCAGATCGCAGTACATTGTGTGTTGAAACGTGGTAATAAAAGAGGGATTAAAATGTAAATAACGTCAATAATTGCGCAGTGACCGGTCTGACGTCACCGGGGTATTGTAACGAAATTAACCCGTATAATGTGAAAATACAAATTTTAATGACGTTTTTATTCAAGCTATTGTGTCCATAATGACGAGTGGGATTTCATCCCATTATCTGCGCAATTGTTGTTGAAAGCGGCCTCATAAAGGTGAAGACACACACGACGTCTGTATTCGGAGCATAATTTTGCGTTTGAAAACTTTTATATATTAGCTGCTCGAAATTGGAATGAGATGTTTGGACAATTATTTCACAAATGTTTATTACTAAATTAGCAACGTTTCGATATCAATGATATCTTCATCAGGCTTCTACAATAATAAAATAATAATAATAATTGTCCAAACATCTCATTATAATTTCGAGCATTTAATAATATAGACGTAAGAAAACTACACACGTTATATATTAGGTATTTTGTAATGTTGGATCTTATTAGGTATTTATTAACACGCTTTTGTTAGCTTGACCTGTATGTTTGTTTGTTTGTAAAGGAATCTTTGAACGTGAAGTTCACCCACTTCAAAACGCCAGATTAAACTGAAACTTTGCACACTTATCAAGGACTGATGACAATGCAATAATTTAATAAGTTTGTCCCATTGTCCTGACCGAGACCTTTAGATTAACACGCTTTTGTTAGCTTCGTCTGTATCTTTGTTTGTAAATGAATCTTTGAACGTGAAATTCACTCACTTCAAAACGTCAGATTAAACTGAAACTTTGCACACTTATCAAGGACCGATGACAGTACAGTAATTTAATAAGTTTGTCCCATTATCCTGACCAAGTCCTTCAGGATAAAAAAACTTAGAAAATTAGAGCAAGCAAGCAAGTACAGTGACGTACGTTGCGTTGCCTACCACATAGTCAAATGCAGTATTTTTTTTAGTGTTATAATTAAAAATTGAGTTTAAAAAAAACTAAAACAACTCGGTATTATGAACCAAAAAATGCAAAATAATTTGACAACAAAATTAGCTTTACTGTAAACAGCGTGAAGTGCTTAATATCGGTAATAAATTTTCATTTCCTAGCTAATTGTAAACGTAGAGCTATTATGAAAATTTAAGTAGATAGCACCCCATGCGTTTTACAGTAAAGCTAATTTGGGTGTCAAATTATTTTGCATTTTTTAGTTCATAAAAGCGTGTAGTTTCAGTTTTTTTAAACTCTAATTTTAATTATAAGACTAAAAAATGATATTGAATTTCACTATGGGGTAGGCAACGCAACGTACGTCACTGTACACCGTGTTAGCTTGCTTGCTATATTTTTTCATGTTTTTTTTATCCTGAAGGTCCTTGTCGGGATAATGGGACAAACTTATTAAATTATTGTATTGTCATCGGTCCTTGATAAGTGTGCAAAGTTTCAGTATAATCTGACGTTTTGAAGTGGGTGAATTTCACGTTCAAAGATTCCTTCACAAACATACAAACAAACATACGGGCGGAGCTAATAAAAGCGTGTTAAACAAATTCAAATCTACGAGAAATGTATGTAATTTTGTAAAGTTATATCTTAATATGTCTCAAAGCGATTTACTGATTAGGCACCCAATGCCTTCTACAGTAAAGCTAATTTTGTTGTCAAATTATTTTGCATTTTTTTAGTTCTGTTTCACAACTGCACTGACGTCCGATTGCGCTAACTACAATTATCGCTTTGTAAACGCAAGCGGTGTGCACGTAGCCTTAAATAGAGCGGTCAGTCATACACTTTATTCAGTGTGTAATGAAGTCATCCAGAACGTCATCGGTCCCAGAGGACAGAGACCGCGCATCCACCACGACGTAAGGATATCGCTCTAATCACTCTTTCGACCGCGCTGGGACGGTCTACTTTTTAACTGCATGTACCGTTGACTATTATAATGGCGTAATTTAATGCCGGTGCTCTGAGGTGCCATTTGAATGGCGGAACGATTCATATTTAAAAAATGGTTTAATTAAAAAAGAACTGTCGAAAAACTGTTTGATTAAATGTTTTTTATTATACAAATCTATCAATGAAAATAAATAAAACTGTATTTTTAGGCTTTCGTACCTAAA
Source organism: Venustoraphidia nigricollis (assembly GCA_034508555.1). Classification (NCBI taxonomy): domain Eukaryota; kingdom Metazoa; phylum Arthropoda; class Insecta; order Raphidioptera; family Raphidiidae; genus Venustoraphidia; species Venustoraphidia nigricollis. The sequence continues at coordinate 3,517,922 of JAVRKA010000025.1, read as the reverse complement.
AAGGAAAAAACGAAATGCAAGAATTTTTGCAAAATGTTGACGAATAAGTCTACAATCAACTATCAGCCGAAGCCCTATTATTGGTTTAAATTCAGAGCGTTCCGACAGCCTTAACGCCCTTAACGGATCTTTTGCATACGCCAGATCAAATTAATTTTTAGGATTCCGTATCTCAAAATGAAAAAACGAAACCCTTATAGGATCACTTGTCTGTCCGTCCTACTGTCACAGTCAATTTGCTCCGAACTACTGGACCGATTGAGTTGAAATTTGGTACGCAAAGACGGATGTGTAACGTAAATAAATGAATTTTGACCATATGGGTCATTTTTGAGGGGCAAATTACGAAAGTATAAAAAAAAGTTTTGCAAACTGTACCTACCGTGTGACATATCAAAAGAAAGGGCTTGTAGTAAGGTCTCAAATATATATCTACACTAATATTATAAAGAGAAAGGATTTGTATTTCAAAAACGACTGTGCCGATTTAAAAAATTCTTTCACCATTAGAAAGCTACATTCACCCTGAGTAACATAGGCTATATTTATTGCTAGAAAATATTAGGGATCCTTACTAAGACTTTAGTAACGTAACCCAAGGTGTAAAAAAAAATGCCATAAAACATCTTTCGTCGCATGCGCTGCGGAAACTATTGATGATAGAACAAAAGCATGTTCTACAATATTAAAGAACATATCAATAACTACAAAAAACTTCGCGATACTATATGTCCACCTATTATCGTTATGTCACAATAACCACGCTTTAAATTTTAATAATCTATATATAGATAAACGACGATGTATATGTAATCTATGGACTCCAAATGGATAGACCATTTTTGATGAAATTTTCAGACAATTTTTAGATTAGCCCAGCGAGTAATCATCTGAAGTTTGGTAGCGATCGGATCAACAGAATTTTTTAAATTTCTTTTTGGGAAATAAGATTTTTCTTCGATTTTTGAACATTCACAAATAAAAGCGATTGAATTCAATACACGTTGAGAATTTAATGATAATGATTCTCATCTTTTATATCCTATATATTACATTTACACCCGGGAGAAGCCGGACTGGGCCGCTAGTATTAGAATAAAATACAGAAGCAATTATTATAACTATTACGGTAGTAGACTAATATCTTAACAATGACACATTCTTGTCGAAATACATTTGTTAATTTGTATGTTAAAAGTACGTCAGTTTTAAGTATCCCGAACGGTTATTTATCATCTATTATATACTCCACAACTATTAAATATATAAATAATAATAACACAGTGATATTTGTATAGTGTTTAGCGAGGAGAAACGAAATGGCAAACAAGCCATAAAACGACACTTCATTATTTTCTCGCCGTCTTTTGTTATCCTGTGACATTTTATATTTTTTTCCAGCTTATTGTTAGGTTAAGGTATATGTGAATTATTATTATATTACATTTGAATGTGCAGCACCTTTGAAAATTAGCAAAGCTATTGTATGCGTCGTTTTTGATATACATTTGTGCTTTTGTGTCAAATATACAGTGTGTCAATGTGACTTTTGAAGTGAAACTTCTACAGTGTGTAGAGATGGGATATTACTAGTGAAAATTGTTAAATTATTGGATTATTAAAATATCTTGAGGTGTCACGAGAGCCTATTCAAAATGACTCGAGTGGTTTTATGACTTATAACCAGCGTTGCCAGATTTTTTTTCGCCAAGTCGGGATTTTGGAACTTTTTGAGTGAAAAAAGCGGGATTCTTTCGTCGAAAGCGGGACATAGTAAAAAAAAAACGTATATAATCAGAAGTTTTTAAATATTCATCTTTTTATAGCTCAAATTACGTTTACGTGACAATAGATAGCAAAAATAGCCATAGAAAATGTATTTTTATAAAAATATGATATTTTAAATCAGATTTACCCTATCGTTAAATAGTTGAGTCTAATTCGTCCTTAATAAAAAAGTGAAAAAAACAGAAAACAAAATCAAAAAAGTTTTATTCATTAGAAAAATATGGCGTTTCAAACAATAGTCTGAGGAGTGAGTGTTACAAATTGCAACTTATCCCCGAAAAGCGGGACTGAGCCTGTCCTGCGCGGGACGTTTAATTTTGATTTAAAAATCGGGACGTCTGGCAACGCTGATTAAGGGAGATATTTCCTACCGATAAAAAACACTTTTGAGAAATAATATATAGGGGAAGGTAATACTTTAAAATGGGATACTTAGGTAAAATGGGATACCCTAATTATTTTTAAATAAAGTTATGTCAAAACTGTCATGTATTAAATTTGCAGTAATTAACTGTCTGTAATTTTTTTTTCAGAACTTGTAATACCTTAAGTATCCCATTTTAGAGTACCTTCCCCTACCTATTTTTAGACTGTAATATTTGAATGAGACATAATCTTTACTGTTATATATAAAGAGAGCTACAGCAAGATATTTCGTATCTGACGAAGACAGTTCGTAAAAATGGACGAAGGTCAGATCAGTCGTTATTTTCATGCACACCCGTTATCTGAACAATATAAAATATATAATTTTCGATGAAATAGTCAATAGTCGACGGTCACAATGCGTCATTTTGTCAGTTATTGTAACTTTTGTCGAATTTAGTATTAATTGAGTGTAAGAATGCTTCATTGAAAGCTATTTTGTGTTATAATACGAAACTCATTGTGTCTTTTATAATAAAAAATAGGTATGTAATGTCGTTTCTTTTCGTGTTAAGTGGCGCATACCTTGTTTTGAAAAACTATTTTCTTGTTCAAGTATCGAGTTTGATGATTTATTATTGTATCCAGATGATATTTTTATTTGGGACGAGTCAGCGATCGTAAAATTTAGGTCTACAACGCGTTGTCATAAGATTGTTGGCCAAATTAAAAAACAAAATGGACGTTTAAAAACAATTATTTTTGTTGGTTAAGTATATGTTCATTTTATTCAATGATTGTACTTGGCCAAAATTAGTGAATAAATAAAATACTAGGCAATTTTTTTTATAAAGACATCCCTGGCTTTATTAATTGTTCGATTAATCTCTAAAATTATCTGCTCCTAAATGTATTAGACGTTTGATTAATAAATAAAAAGAAATTCTTATCGTTGTTTTTGATTTTAGATAATTATTTATTACTTAATTTATTAGAAATAATGTCCGTTAATTGCTATTTAAGATTACATTAAGCTATAGCTAATATGTATACTAAATTTATTCGAGTGCCAATGTTCTCTTTAAAATTGTATCGATATATCGATATTTTTAAAAAAATATGTAGGTACCGATATCGATACTAGAAAAAAATATCGATACGATATATATATCGATACTTTTAGGCACTTATGACATCCCTACTTCGAAGCAATCGTAGATCCGAGGCTGCCGTAAACCACATTAAAATGATTCGACCAAATTGCAGTTAATATTAAACTGAATAATAGCCTATTTCTGTTGCTGTAACATTTAAATAAAAGCAAGCGAAATAAAATCCCCCAAACATAATTAAATTTATACACTTCATAAATAGCTACCATAACCTAAAGTAAATAAAAGATGATACATGAAACAAGATCGTTCCACAACGAAATCACAGCGGATCGTATCCGTGACAGTATAGTCGCTTGTGCCGACGCCGTGATGAAATCAGATAGTGGTACGGAGGCAAATAAGCATGTGACAGGGGTTTGGTTTGAGCTAGTCAAGCATTCAAAGTCAAAATTACACCCCTAGTTATAACAATTATAGTTCTGTGTTAAATCGACACAATATACGATACAGAAAGTCACCCTTCTCACGTTCATATATACCGAGTGTTCTCAATAATAAAATTAGAGTTTAAAAAACTAAAATAAATTAAGTAAAAAAGATTTTTAAGTTAAACGCTTTTATTTAAAATGAAGACAATAGTGATGTTAATAAAGTACTAAAAGCTAAAATCAGACAAAAAAATAAAATCGTTGTGCGCGTGAAATTTCTATCAAGTCAACGCCCAACGTTTTTATTTTTTTGTCTGATTTTAGCTTTTAGTACTTTATTAACATCACTATTGTCTTAATTTTAAATAAAAGCGTTTAACTTTAAATCTTTTTTACTTAATTTATTTTTAAGTTTTTAGTTTTTTATTTTGTTATTTCATAGTGAACTTTATTCTTCTATTCAAGCCCTTTCATTTGATACCCATAATGAGGTAGCTGTGAAAGAATATGTAATCCGCCATTTTGTAGCGGCGTCCATCTTAAATTTACAATGATACAAAATGTATTGAATTGTATTGTCATCAGAACTAAATGTGTACGTCAAATATCAGATCAATCTGTCAACAGGAAGGGGCTGAAAAAATATATACTTAGTCCGCTATTTTGTTGGCGGCCATATTGGATTTTCTTTTTTTTTCATAGTGAACTTTATTCTTCTATTCAAGCCCTTTCTTTTGATACTTATATTGAGGTAGCTGTGAAAGAATATGTAATACGCCATTTTGTAGCGGCGGCCATCTTGGATTTACAACGATAAAAAATGTATTAAATTGTATTGCCTTCAGAACTAAATGTGTGCGCCAAATATCAGATCAATCTGTTAACAGGAAGGGGGTGAAATTTTAATTACTAGATTTGACCCAAATAAATAAATAAACAGGGCAAGTTACATAAAAGCGTTCTTTAAATTAAAAGTTACTAGAAAATCAATTAATTATAAGAGGTTTATATGTACTTGACGTAGTGATTTATAAAAAAAATAACAAACTATAACGTTGGTTGAGCTTCTTTACAGAGAGGGAGGGCCCCATGCGTTGTATTTGCCACGAGCCTCAAACGATATTGTTACGCGACTGCTTACAATATTTTAAACTTTACCTCTAATATAATATTATAGATTTCTTTTGCAATATATTGTACCGAATCAAGGAGAACAGCCGGTATAAAAGGGTGGTTAAATACAGCTATACACGAGTTTATTATCTGAGTCTATTATACACTATTATATTTATTAACAGTTCCATGGAAAACGATCTCGACTCAATTATTTGTAAAATCACTTCGAAATGATTTAAAGTTTGGCTGCACGCTACAAAATATAACAACGGAACAAATGAAGCTCGAACATTGTTAGTCATTTTTTTCCTTACATAGTTTGATGGCATATTTATCTGAAGTGTCATAGAATTCGTCTGTAATTTACGATTTTTCACAAAATTGGTTTAAGGTGACAGATTCCTCAGATTGTAAAATATGCTTTTGGGAAATTTCGAATTGTTTTATTACTGTTTTTATTAGCTGTGATTAACCATTAACAGCGTTGGATCACTTTCACACAGTTTGTGCTGAGAACCAGCGGTAAGAGGCGAGGTAGGCAAAAGACATATTGTGGGTGTGACCTTCTTTAGCTCTGTCTCGCTCTAATCATCCGCACGTTTCAATTTTTGGCTGGTGCCACACTACGACGCTAAAAGATGCTAATGCAAGGGTGCCGCTGTCAGTTGATTACTCTAAATTTTGGAAATATTTTGAAGATTTAAAAAACCTTTCCGAAACAGGAAGAATCACCTTAGGTTTGTAATGGAACAATTTTGTGAAATAAGTACGAATAAGGTCGTAGTGTGATATTGAAAACGTGTGTTTTTTGGCACAATTAATGTCAACTTTTTTCTAGTAAATCGTACATAAATTACAAAAGTATCAGAGACCTAGATTTGTCCTTTATCTTCCTTATAGAGAAAGAATGTTTGCAGAATGTTGACGAATAAGTCTACAATCAGTTGACAGCCGAAGCTCTATTTTTGGCTTAAATTCAGAGCATTCCGACAGCCTTAAGGTTCACAAAAATTATTATTAGGTTATCAGGAAGTCGCGTTTTGTACAAATCGAGGGCAACTAGTTGAGAATGAAGACGTTGTTTAAGAAATAATTTCAATTAAATATTTTCAAAATTCGCAAATATTTACTTAAAATTATTTCTATAATTGATTGTTAATTCATATAAACTATTTATAACAGACAAAATTTGCACGAATTATAATCGTAGAACGAAATATATTCAAATTTGAGGTAGGGTAAAGGTACCAGGTTTTTGAAGGAAAACTTCTTTAGCGGGGGTCTGTGATGTTTAAGGGGAAATAACGTGTTACCTTAAAGGAAAAATAATTATTGAGCAAGACTTTCTGAGTATCCTAACTAATATTATAAATGCGAATGTGAGTTTGTTTGTTACGCTTTCACGCCTAAACCACTGAACAGATTTCGATAAAATTTGACAAGGAGATTGCATCCTAAAGAAGGACACTGGCTACCATTTGTTTCAAAATAAAAACTTAAAAGGGGTGAAATAAGGGATGAATGTTACTGACAGGTCATCACGATACCTTCCTGAACTATTAGACCTCCAGACTTGAAATTTGTTCAGTAGAGATACTAAAAAAATTATAACCTCCTTGAAAAAAATCACTAAAAAGATGAAAATAATGAAATTTTCAGGTCGGAGCTAATTTCATTACAAAAACTTTTAATTACATAAGTATCTACTTTTATTAATTAGGCGCCGACCTCAAAATTTCATGTGATTTTTTAGTGTATTTGCCATTTGGCAACATACACTATTGGCGTCGGTCGGATGGCGGGACCTAGGGGTCGGACCAAAATTTCTCGACGTTTCATAACCTCCTAAACACTTTGGCACCATTTTTAAAAATGTTTATATATATATATATATATATATATATATATATATATATATATATTTATATATATGCGTATATATATATATATATGTGTGTGCGGGCAATAACTTTCGAAAGAGTTAATTGATTTCAACTAAATTTGGCCCACGTGTTGAAATCCATCACCGCAAGAAGCCTATTTAAAATGGGCCTAATCGGGCCATTTTAAGGGTAGTTTTTAGGGGTTGAAAAATGTTTTTGGGCTCCAAAATACCGAAAAAATTTTCAGAATCGTTTGAAAATTGAAATTTAACCCTTAGTAGCATTTAAAAAGTGGCCCTAAAATTTCAATAAAATCGGCCCGACAGGACCGGACTTACAAATTTTATGAAAACACTAGTTTGCAGATAGTGAGTTATTTACTGAAAGGTGTATTTAATTTGGTGTAAATGTTCGATGATAATAATGTTGCAATTAGAAACAAACTGTTAATTTAAGGGCTGTATCAAGGGGTTAAATTTTTTATTTTGACCAAAAACAAACTTAAGTTCATGTAATAAAACCAGACTGCCTGTATTAGCAAATACACTATATTGTCGGCAGGGTTTGGGCACTGCGACCCGGGTTTTTTTGTAATGAAATTAGCTCCGACCTCAAAATTTCATTTTCATCTTTTTAGTGATTTTTTTGAAGGAGGTTAATATTTTTTTTAAAGTTTTTTTATTTTTTACTTTTTACCTTTCGGAACTATCAGACTTCCAGACTTTAAATTTGGCAGACATGTTTCTTTTGTTGAGTAGAGAAATAGTCTTCTAAGGTGTGGAAAGGGGGGAAGTACAGGGGTGTCAATGATTAACACACTCTAATTTTTGAAATACAGTTTCTTTGGACTGAAAATGTAGCTGTTAGGTCTTGGTGAAGATTCCACTACTGTTGTTGTTGCTGACGTATATCATGACAATCGCGGGCGGAGCCGCGGGGAGCGGCTAGTTTTAACATAAGTTTGTAAAGCAAACACTTGAAAATGTTAATTTGCCTTCCCGCAATTCGAAATATAGAGATGTGATGTAAAGAAATATTGACGAATAGTACGTTTTTTTATTCAATTTTTAGATCAAAAATATATGTTTTTTGAATTTTTTAAGCCACAAGCCAAATTTTGTGAAGCTTAATGTTTAATCACAGCTAATAAAAACAGTATTAAAATGAATTTTGCGACTGCGGAATTTCCGAAGAGCGTATTTTACAACCTGAGGTAATCAGCCAAGAATTTTTTAAAATAAAATCTCATTCGCATTTACAAGTTATAAAGAAGTATTCTACATTATGAGACATTATAAATTAATATAAAAATGATTTGTCGGGAAAAAGGACTTTTTAAGTAAACACTTATTTGCTATTTATAGCGACGTTTCGTCCCTTGCTTGGGACTTTTTCAAGCTTTATAACTATTAAATGTTTTGATCAAGTAGATATAAAAGTTAAAACACACATGTAAATATAAATTTGAGTTTAACAATTGTTCATTAAAAAGTTTGTAATAATTCCATTTTTAAAAAATATTTTTACGGTTGATGTTCAAACTATTTTATTGACGGTTAGTAAAAATTGTTTAACTCAAATTTATATTTACATGTGTATTTTAACTTTTATATCTACTTGATCAAAACATTTAATAGTTATATAAAGCTTGAAAAAGTCCCAAGCAAGGGACGAAACGTCGCTATAAATAACAAATAAGTGTTTACTTAAAAAGTCCTTTTTCCCGACAAATCATTTTTATATTAATTACCAAGGACAAAAAAACCCGGGTCGCAGTGCCAAAACCCTGCCGACAATATAGTGTATTTGCTAATACATCAGGCCTTGTGGCTTTATTATGTGAACTTAAGGTGATTATTGGGCAAAATAAAAAAATTAACTCCTTAATACACCCCTTTAAATTACATTTTTTTTAACTACATCATTATTGTCGATCAAACGTCTACACCAAAATTAAAAACACCTTTCAGGAAATAACTCACTATCTGCAAACTAGTGTTTTCAGAAAATTTTTAAATCCGGTCCTGTCGGGCCGATTTTATTGAAATTTTAGGAACACTTTTTAATTGCTATTAAAGGATTAAATTTCAATTTTGAAACGATTCTGAGAATTTTTTAGGTATTTTTGGGCCCAAAAACTTTTTTCATCCCCTAAACACCACCCTTAAAATGACCCGATTGGGCCCATTTTAAATAGGCTTCGTGCGGTGATGGATTCCAACATGTGTGCCAAATTTCGTTAAAATAAATTAACTCCTTCGAAAGTTATTGCCCGTACACATATATACCTATATATATATATATATATATATATAAATATATATATATATATATATATATACATATATATATAAACATTTTTAAAAATGGTGCCAAAGTGTTTAGGAGGTTATGAAACGTCGAGAAATTTTGGTCCGACCCCTAGGTCCCGCCATCCGACCGACGCCAATAGTGTATGTTGCCATATGGCAAATACACTAAAAAGAAAAAAAGTCAATTATAAATTAATATTGACTTTTGTTTTGTTCATCCAGTTACAACCCAGGCTAGCACTGCCTATCTTTTCTCAAAGCAATTCAACGTATTTTTGAACCTTCGTAACTTCAGTCTCGATAAAACTGCAAGTCTGAAATTTTCAGATTAGGATGAAACTGCCCTGCTTATGTAACGTACGATAAATTGTAGATTATAGACGCTCAACATCTAAGGAGTCACCTTAAGCAAAATAACAATTCCTGGGGACTGTGAACATTTTAAGACGATTTAAAAATAAGAGTCAATTGAAGAAATGTAAAAGTTTAATTTGAATTTTCCGCAGATTGTTTGGTGTGTCTCTCCAATAAATTGCGTCGGAAAATGCAAGAATGTTGCAGACGATTTATTTATGCAATTTTAAATTATAGAACAGATGCGAATATTATTATAATTATATAAATATGTATGTAAGAAGTAATAAATTATAAATAAACGTAAAATACATTAATACAATATGCAAACACAAAGCAAAAATTTGTATTTAAGCAAATAATTGAATTCATCCAAACGGAAAAGTTTGCAATAATACCAGAAGCAATAACAAAAGACCATACAAAACAATTGAATCTCGACCCTTTTCAAAACAACTGCTTTCAAAAGACTTATTTGTGAACTGTTAATATTATGTCATTTTCATATTAACTCTGGTTTTTACGTCCATGTCACATTTCTTTTAAAGACCACCAAGAGCTAGGGTTATATGTGCTTAGTACCAATCCGTATTTTTCCAATTGGTTGTTTTGTAATAAAAATTTGAAAACTCAGTTGATACTTTACCAACTCTCTGCTTAGAACGTGGGAATTGGGTGCTATTATAAACAAAGGCATCGCTACACGCTCGGCTATTTTCAAGCCTTCAGTTCCAAAATGAGGTCAAACGTAATAGATGGGTAGCTATAGTAGCGGCTGTATGAATGAACTATGCTCTGCTACCATTTTTACAAGCTTTATTTTGTTCCGGTCAAATCTTGCAACTGGATTTTAAAGCAGTTATCCTCAATCGATTGAGCTGAAATTTTGCACACACCTTAGTACATTAAATATTATGGTGCATCCAGTATGGCCACCACCACAAAATGGCGGATTACCTTCTTCTTTACAACCCCCTCCACATGGGTATCAAATGAAAGGGTATGACAAATAGATTCCAATCAGCAGTGTGATTTAATTCCAAGTTTAAAATGGCAGCCGACAACAAAATGGCGGATTACCTTCTTCTTTACAATCCCCTCCACATGGGTATGAAATGAAAGGGTATGACAAATAGATTCCAATCAGCAGTGTGATTTAATTCCAAGTCTAAAATGGCGGATCATCTATTTCTTTACAACCCTCTTGGGGCCCTTGATACGGGTATTAAAAGTAAAATACAATAAACTGTGTGACGTTATTTAAAATCGCATATGGCTGCCAAAAGGCGTAACCAAAAAATAAAATATTAGCTATCCCAAACTTGTACAAAGACAAGCTTTTATTGCCGTGTGCCAAAAAGGATAAAAATAATTTGTAATAATTTAAGTTCATAATTATTATAAAAGCGTGGGCCGTGACTATCATAAAGCTTACAACCCACGCTTTTATAATTATGAACCTAAATTACTACAAATTATTTTTATCCTTTTTAGTACACAGGAATAAAAGCTTGCAAAACTATATTTTAATGAAAAGTATTGTGTTTTTTTATATACAAATTATTAACCCATAGATTATGATCATGTGTCTAAGATTAGTACAATTTACCACCCTTTGACTAGCCTGAGGTATGTACCCAGTTTGTTTAATTTTAAATTTTATTAAAATTGTATACGTAATTATTGTAAAATAAAACAATTGTGTAATCCTGTACATTTTCATAGGCCCTGAAGATGGAAATATATTTTTCGAAACGTAGGCCACAAGCGAAACATCGGTATAAAGCTTCTTTTTTTCAACTTCCTCAACCAAACTTTCCCTCCACGTTAAAAATATATATTGGAACAAAAAATACTAAAGACTATAAAAGCTTGTGTTTAAAAAAGTTTTTTATGTAATATTTTTTTCTCCATGTTCCGAAAGGTAATGGAAGCATAATTGGGTCGAAAAATCTTGTCCGAGATAGGGCCACAACCTGATTGTACCACCCTAAAACATATTAGACGGGTCACTAGTAACGGATATTCTAATTATTAATGAACTACCCCCTGCTACCATTTTTTTGTCATTTCCCGTAACGAAATGGAAGTATGGTGATTGAGTCGAAAAATCGTGTCCGAGATAAGGTTAGATTTTGATTGCACCACCCGCAAAACTTAAAAGATGGGTAGCTACTAGCTATTAAGGCTGTCGGAACGCTTTGGATTTAAACCACACTACGAGGCTAAAAAATGCTGTTGCAAGGGTGCCGCTGTCAGTTGATTACTCTAAATTTTGGAAATATTTTGAAGATTTAAAAAACTTTTCCGAAAAAGGAAGAGTCACTTTAGGTTTGTGATGAAACAATTTTGTGAAATAAGTACGAATAAGGTCGTAGTGAGACATTGAAAACGTGTGTTTTTTGGCACAATTAATGCCAACTTTTTTCTAGTAAATCGTACATAAATTACAAAAGTAGTTCATTAGACACCTAGATTTGTCCTTTATCTTCCTTATAGAGAAAGAGTTTTTGCAAAATGTTGACGAATAAGTCTACAATAAGCTATCAGCCGAAGTCCTATTTTTGGCTTAAATTCAGAGCGTTCCAAAAGCCTTAACAAATGTATTAATAAACTATGCTGTGCTACCATTTTTTTCTTTGATCTCATGTTCCGGAAAAAAATAAAAATTTATGGTTATTGGGTCGAAAAATAGTGTCAAAATAAGGTTAGATATTACTATTCCTTCAAAAATGTAAACTAAACTGACTTTCCCCATGGCGGCTGTGTTATAAATGTTTCTGTCTGGAATTTTCATTAATTTACAATTATGTCTGCAAAAATGGTCCGATTCGAATTAATAATAATAATAATAATAATAATGCGTTTAACGTCCGTTTCTCGCCTTTATGTCATAACAGACGCCATTCACACCATTACTATTTTTTAATCTACCACTTCCCGTTATTTTCTACATTTTTAACAACTTCATCTTATGTAATAGCAATGGGCGAATGAAGGAATTATAGGAAATTAGTATAAGGTAGGTAATTTTTGAACTAGGAGTTTGATAGGTAATCGGCCATGGCCTCAAATAAGGAACCATCTCCATATTTATCTGAAATTAATTGAGGGAGACCATGGAAAACCTCAATCAAAATGGTCGGTACAGGAATTACCGTTTCTCGGCGAGAGGCAGTAGGAAAAAGTCCCAGTCACATCTGCCCCCGCCGGGATTCGAATTATATTTAAATGTTTGTCTTTAAGAACTCCGAGTGTACTGACTTTTCACAAATAAATGGTTTTGGAAAATTACATAATTTTGCGCCTATAACAATATCGTCTAATGATTGCATTATGGCTTTCAGATAAATTTCACAAATATTTGTCGTATTAAAAATGATTTTTCAACACGGAAGATTATTCTCTACATATTTTAGACACCGACGGTGGACGTAGAGCCACGAATTTCAAGTGAACGGTGTCAATAATCATATATTTAAAACACGAGCAGTTTTTTATACGAGAACTTTGAACTGCGAAAATAATTTTCAATTTAGAATGAAGAACACTTTATTATTTGTTCACGATGCTCTTTTATTAAAAAAGCAACGCAATGGTAAGTACAAGACATCTGGTGTCTAGTAGTTCAACTACTGTTTAAAAGTTCCACTAATGCGCATAGCATTCAAGTTAACTCCCGTGCACTTTAGGGTTTGCAGCCACATTACTACATAATTTAGGCATCTAGTGCACAATAACAAAACATTCATAAAAATTAAGTTAGCTCTCGCGCTGTTCACGGTTTGGGTCTGCATTATAATAAACATTACAAAATTTTGGAAAAAATTATATATTAAATAAATATTGTTATCTGTGTTAATTCAAGAACAAACATCAATAAAAGCAACTTGTTATAAATTTGCATCAGACTTTTAGAAGTCAGTATTTCAAGTGAGGTTATGTTTAGAAGAACCATGTCAGATGTAAATGTAAAATTGGGCCTTAAGTCAGTCAAAGAGAAAATTGAAAAAGCCTGCCTTAATAGAGAACCGGTAATTATGCTCTTTTAATTATTTCAAACATTTTGTTGATATCAAAATTGTAAAAAATTAAACAGTTTCATTGCCATAAATTTTAATCCTATTTCGTACTTTCTAGCATCTAGCTGACGACATATAACATAATATTGTGTCATATTTATTATTCTTGCAGTTTTGAAAGACTGTATATTATAAACGCTCGACAACTGATCGACTGTATCAATTTCAGTTTGAAATTCAAATATTTTTTCTCCCTCAATTTTTGGTTTACCTATCATAAAAAAGAACTTCAAGACTTAGGATTTTCATTTAGGTTACTAACGCCCTATATCCTCTATTTTTTTCAAAATTTTAGACTCAGTAGTTTCGGAGATAATGGGAGAATGATCAATTTTCATCAATTTTCTTAAATAACATTAAAACTATTTATTCTAAAATTATGAAAAAAATACATAGAGACCCTTACTACAAGCCTTTTCATTTGATATGTCACACGGTACAGTTTGCAAAACTTTTTTTTTTTAATTTCCTGATGTGCCCCCTAAAAATGACCTCCATGTTCAAAATTCATTTATCTACGTTACACGTCCGTCTTTGGGTCACCGACTTACATGTGTGTACCAAATTTCAATTCAGTCGGTCCAGTAGTTTCGGAGCAAATTCGCTATGACAGACGGATGGACAGACATTCGAATGATCCTATAATGGTTCCGTTTTTTCCTTTTGAGATACGGAATCCTAAAAATTAATTTGATCGGGCTTATGCAAAAGATCGGTTAAGGCTGTCGGAACGCTCTGAATTTAAGCCAATAATAGGGCTTCGGCTGATAGCTGATTGTAGACTTATTCGTCAACATTTTGCAAAAATTCTTTCTTTATAAGGAAGATAAAGGACAAATCTAGGTCTCTAATGGACTATTTTTGCAATTTATGTACGATTTACTAGAAAAAAAGTTGACATTAATTGTGCCAAAAAACACACGTTTTCAATGTCACACTACAACCTTATTCGTACTTATTTCACAAAATTGTTCCATCACAAACCTAAAGTGACTCTTCCTTTTTCGGAAAAGTTTTTGAAATCTTCAAAATATTTCCAAAATTTAGAGTAATCAACTGACAGCGTCACCCTTGCAACAGCATTTTTTAGCCTCGTAGTGTGGCTTAAATTCATAGCGTTCCGACAACCTTAACAAACTGTATTAGAATCGAGCGTATAAAATTTATAAAAATGTTTTCTCAGGAATTACAATGTTTGACGCCGACTCTCGTGGCAGTCGCCAAAACAAAACCAGTCGAAATGATTATAGAGACTTATGAAGAAGGACAACGCCATTTCGGTGAAAATTACGTGCAGGAGCTATGCGAAAAAGGAGCCAATCCTAAGATATTGGAGTCGTGTCAGGACATCAAATGGCATTTTATAGGTCGCCTACAACGGAACAAAGTGAACAAGATTTTGAGAGTCCCGAATCTCTACATGATTGAAACAATCGACAGTGAGAAATTGGCCTTGGCGGTAGATAATTCCTGGTCGAAAATTGCGCCTGAAGGCCAGAAATTGAACATAATGTTGCAGGTCAACACTAGCGCCGAAGAAGGTAAGTTTGGAATGTCTCAAAAGATCAAAAGAAAAAGAAGAATTGTAGATTATAGACGCTCAACAGCTTAGCTCATCAGCGTCTATATCCTAACTAATATTATAAATGCGAATGTGAGTTAGTTTGTTTGTTACACTTTCACGCCTAAAAAATTTGACAAGAAGATAGATTGTTTCCTAAAGGATATAGGCTACCTTTTGTCTCAAAACATGGGATGAATGTCACTGACAGGTCATCACGATACCTTCCGGAACTATTAGACGTCCAGACTTGAATTTTGGCAGAAATGTGTCTTTTGTTATGTAGAGATACTAAAATAGTTTTCTAAGGTGTGGAAAGGGGGGAAGTACAGGGGTGCCAATGATTAACACACCCTAATTTTTAAAATACAGTTTCTATGAACTGAAAATGTAACTGTTAGATCTTGATGAAGATTCCACTGCTGTTGCAGAGCCGCGGGGAGCGGCTAGTATTAAATACAGTCGAACCTGCATAAGCAAGAGCTCAAGGGACCGCGATCTCTTTTTCGCTTATGGAGGTGTTTTACTAATCCGAGTTTCTAGCTTATAGAGGTACAGGAGTGGCCTTTCTCACTTATAGAGGTCTATAAAAAATTAGCAAATATGTAGTGATAAATTTTAAATTTATTACTTATAAAGACAACACTTTAATTTTTCGTTTTAACATTATATGATTACGTGCCGAACCTTTCTTTCGCAATTGATACTTATCAACTGTAGTAAGTTCGACAAATAAGTCACATTTGGTCATTCGAATAAAATACGAAAAACAAAACCAATGATACAAAAACAATGTTAGTTCAGCTATTTATGACTCATTCTTAAATTTCGTGGAACTATAAATACGTTCGACTATCGCTTATAGAGGTACAGACATTAGTAGTCTCAGTTATAGAGGTCCATGAGTGAAAGACGTCTTTCTCTTATAGAGGTTTCTGTTTCTCACTTCTAAGAGGTTTTATAGAGGGTTACAAAGACGGTACCTGGCAATTACTCTCACTTAAAGAGTTTTCTCGCTTACCCAATTCTCACTCACTCAGGTTAGACTATATATAAATTAATAGAAAAGTAAAACAAAGGAGTTACATCAATAAGTGTTAAAGACCTTATAACAGTGTAAAAAAAGATAAAATTCTATAAACCGGTATCTTTTAAAAAACGAAAGAACAGATCAAGGCTTACTATAAACCCAAAATTGTTTTAAGAAGTACAGGTATAAATTAATGGTTCTATTTTTTTTTCAGAAAAAAATGGAATGGAACCAGCAGAAGTGGTCGAAGTAACAAAAAACATTTTAGAAAAATGCGCTCATCTAAATTTTAAAGGTTTGATGACAATTGGAAAATACGGTTATGACGCGTCTTTGGGGCCGAATCCCGACTTTATTTGTCTGAAGAGATGTCGAGACGACGTTAGCAAAGCTCTGAACATACCGTGGAAAAATATACAACTGTCCATGGGAATGTCAACCGACTTTGAACAAGCTGTACGTGATCATGATTTTTATACCTTGAATTTATTTTAAGATGAAACATACAAATTTCCATTTACATCGTTACACAATTTTCTGACAGCAATGCAATTACGCGTTTATTTTAAAATAGAACATAACGTCTATCCGGAAGAATAACGACCGTCGATAAGCTTCAATTGCTAATACATTTTAAGAGTACAATGGTTTGGAATATTACTTTAAAATGTATTCCACTGAAGAGAAAATTAAATTAATTCATTGGGTTTGATCGGAACCTATATTATTAGAGCATTCTTCATCGATGGCAATTTAAACGCTGATAAATATTTAGAACTACTTCAACATCGAGTAATTCGTGCCATTAATACTCTAAATATTGAAGGAGACATATGGTTTCAGCACGATGGCGCCTCTGCGCATTACGCTCAAAATGTTAGAGCATTTTTAAATCGTACGTTTCCAGATCGTTGGATTGGGCGTGGTGGTGAGGTAGCGTGGGCCAGCTAGGTCACCCAACCTCACCCCAAATTATTTTTTTTACTGGGGGTATTTAAAATCTAAAATATTCAATGGTGATCTGTTAAATTTAGACCAATTGAAGACTAAAATACGAAATGCATCAAGAGATATAACACCTCTTCAGTTAAATAACGTTTTGAAGAATTTTCATGATCGTTTAGGGCATTGCTTGGCAGAGAATTTTCGAAGATTTACTTTGATTAGTTAAAAAATCATAATATCATATGTATGTATTATTACTTGCACGCATTCCTATGTTTTATTTTAAAATAAACGCGAATTACATTGCTGTCAGAAATGTTATTGTGTAACCATGTAAACGGAAATTTGTATGTTTCGTCTTAAAATAAATTCACGGTATTACTATTCCAAACCTTCTTGGTTTCCGGGCTTGCAGACCGTGGTCCATTGATATTTCTACCTGCCGTTTCGTCTACAACTGTGTTTTATTTTATTGAATCGTTGCTCTTTTGTTTCAGATTGAATTAGGCAGCTCATATGTCAGAGTAGGAACTTCAATATTTGGTTTTCGTGCAAAGAAGAACGAATAAGTAAAAAAAAAATGTAACTAAAAACTCAAATTGCATTTAAATATTAAATTATTGGGGAATAATTTATAGCAGACTGATAAAAAATGCAATTGATTGACATGTTCTTTTCGCAGTACCCTGTTCTTGATCTCGTATAAAATGTAGGACTGTGTTTTAATTTGGTGACATCGTCTTCTGGTGGCTAACCTGACTTTAATTAACAAAATTAGCCTAATTACAAAAGTCCACCGTAAAGTAGAGTGAAAACGGCCATTTTGTTGAGATTTTCCATGGTTTCCCTCAATTAATTCCGGATAAATATCGGGATGGTTCCTTATTCGAGGCCATGACCGATTACCTATCAAACTCCTGGTTCGAAAATTACATACCTTATTCTAATTTCCTATAATTCCTGCATTCGCCCATTGCTATTAGTTAAGTTGAGTTTTAAAAATGTAGAAAATAATGGGAAGTGGTAGATAAAAAAATAGTAATGCTGCGAATGGCGTCTGTTATGACATAAAGTCGAGGAACGGACGTTGAACGCATTATTATTAATCCAATGTCACTATTCTTTTTTGAACTTTGTCCAAATCCCGGAAATTTTCAAGACTAATAAAATTATGGACACAAATATAACAACATTATTTCATGGGAAAGTCTGCGAAATTAAAATACTAAAGGTCTTCCATTTTCTAAATGTAAAAAGCAGAATTAAATGTTAATTGTTTTAAGTCGAAAAAAATAGATAAAGATTTTATTTTATGTTACAAAAATAGTTATTTATATGTAAATACATATGGAAAAATGAAAAATGTGTTTTATTGTAACTAACCGACCTAAAAATAGTTAAAAAATGTAAAAAATATCGGGAAAGCGGAAATAGTAATGGTGTGAGTGAAGCAACTAGCGAGAAATGAGAGAGAGACAGATTGTAGATTATAAACTAGAGTTGGGTAACTCAAATCTGAACTGGTTCAAAGAGCCGACTCTGACAGAAGATCCGTGGGAGCCGACTCACTTTTTTTTGAGCCGACGGATCAACGGATCCGCATAACTCAGTGAAACACTTAACCCACAGAAGCACATTTTACACTTACGTGTCAATTCTTGCTTTGATGCATTTGTCAGCTCAAATGACTCATGCATCACATGTTCGGCTATGCATTCTTGATTCTATACAGGTCGTGATATGATTGACTGAACTAGGTAACTCAGTGGCAGACTGCAGTAACATATTTAGAACTCGGCTCTTTTTGAAGCGGTTCAGTGAGCCGGCTCACATACGGGATCCAGATGCAAAGATTCAGATCACTAAAAAGACCCGTTTTTCTCATCTCTATTATAGACGCTTAACGGCTGAACGTCTAGTATTGAGAAATGAACATTTAAATGCATTATTATTTAAAAAGAAGAGACTGTGTATTTTACACTACACACTACAAAAATAAAACGTATAATTGTATAACAATAATAATAATGGCCCCAGCCGCCGGGATCGAACCTACGACCTTTATTTTACGAGGCAGTCACTATATCTCTCACCCACCATAGCACAACGTTGTACGACCGATTTTTATAGTATACGGTATAAGTGGATTGCAACATTTGGTTACACTTTTAATCTCATGAATCGATTTCACCCCACTGTGCTAAAGAAATTTAAAAAAAATATATATTTGAGACCCCTACAACAAGCCCTTTCATTTGATATGTCACACGGTGGATACAGTTTGCAAAACTTTTTTTTTTAATTTCCTAATTTGCCCCCCAAAAATGACTCCCATGTTCAAAATTCATTTATTTACGTTAGAACCGAGCTGAGGAGAGTAGTAGTGACAGCACTAGACTCGCATTCGGGAGGTCCGGGTTCGAATCCCGGCGGGGGCAGATGTGGCTGGGACTTTTTCCTACTGCCTCTCGCCGAGAAACGGTAATTCCTGTACCGGCCATCTTGATTGAGGTTTTCCATGGTTTCCCTCAATTAATTCCAGATAAATATCGAGATGGTTCCTTATTTGAGGTCATGGCCGATTACCTATCAAACTCCTAGTTCAAAAATTGCCTACCTTATCCTAATTTCCTATAATTCCTTCATTCGCCCATTGCTATTACATAAGTTGAAATTTTAAAAATGTAGAAAAATAACGGGAAGTGTGGTAAATGAAAAATAGTAATGTTGCGAATGGCGTCTGTTATGACATAAAGTCGAGAAACGGACGTTAAACGCATTATTATTATTATTATTATTTATTATTTACGTTAGACGTCCGTCTTATGGTCACCGATTTACATATGTGTACCAAATTTCAACTCAATCGGTCCAGTAGTTTCGGAGCAAACTGGCTATGACAGTGGGACGGACAGACACACGAGTGATCCTATAAGGGTTCCGTTTTTTCCTTTTGAGGTACGGAACTCTACAAATCGTTAGCAATACAGAAACCCTTAAGAATAGCCGAGCATGTAGCGATGCGTTGATTATATTACTCCTCTATTACAAGCCCCCAGTTTCCTGGTTCTAACTCGAGAACTGCTAAAATTATCAGCTGGATTTTCAACTTAAGTACTACAACAAAAATGCATTAGCAGGTCCTAATCACAGAACTGGTGCAAACATCAACTGGATATTAAATCATACTAATATTATAAAGAGGAAAGATTGGTATTTTTGTATGTCTGTAATGAATAAACTCAAAAACTACTGTGCCGATTTAAAAAATTCTTTTACCATTAGAAAGCTACATTCGGCCTGAGTAACATAGGCTATATTTATTGCTAGAAAATATTAGGGATCCTTACTAAAACTTTAGTAACGTAACCCAAGGTGTAAAAAAATGCCATAAAACATATTTCATCGCATGCGCTGCGGAAACTATTGATGATAGAACAAAAGTATGTTCTACAATATTAAAGAACATATCAATAACTACAAAAAACTTCGCGATACTATATGTCCAACTATTATCGTTATGTCACAATAACCACTTTTTACATTTTAATAATCTATATAGATAAAAGACGATGTATATGTAATCTATGGACTCCAAACGGGTAAACCATTTTTGATGAAATTTTCAGACAATCTTTAGATTAGCCCAGCGAGTGATCTTCTGAAGTTTGGTAGCCATCGGATCAACAGAATTTTTTAAATTTCTTTTTGGGAAATAAGATTTTTTCTTCGATTTTTGAACATTCACAAATAAAAGCGATTGAATTCGCGCAAATTCAATACACGTTGAGAATTTAATGATAATGATTCTCATCTTTTATATCCTATATATTACATTTACACCCGGGCGAAGCCGGACTGGGCCGCTAGTTTATTATAAAAAAATACTAAATTGAGAGTACGAATCGGTACTACGCCCAAGTAACCCTAGATGTCGGTTGCCTTAAAAATCAAAAGAAGAAAGCAATACAGAAAAATTATTTTCTATTTTTACAGATACTATATTTAGAAAAACAATTCAGGAATATAGTATAATAGAGTTGTTTGGATGAAAATTTTTGACATACTAAAATAAACAGCCTACTGGCATTGAAAGTTTGCCAAATTATTTTTTAACAATAAAATAATTTCCGATATTCTTCTTGACCATTTTTGCTTCTTAGTAACTAAATTTTATAATATCAAAAAAAAGGTAAAACAAACTAAAAAAGTTACTTAGTCTTTATCAATAAAAAATCAATTGGGTATTCAAGCTGTTATTTTTTTAAAAGTAAATTAAAATCCGATTTATACTTTTACCTATTTTCGATTCGATTTACGCGAAGCCTAAATAACAGTTTAAAGTTTTTTCTTTACGACTATACCTAGATATATTAAAATTACTGAGAAATTTAGTTTGTTCAGGAACTTTTGAAACTTTTTTCTCTATATTAGATAAATTTATAATAAACTAATTGCCCGGTCCGGCTTCGCACGGAGTGCACTAATTATCTATATCTAGTCAAAAAAATGAGAATCATCATAAAATTCTTAGCGTGTATTGAATATGCGCGAATTCAATCGCTTTTAATTGTGAATGTTCAAAAATCAAAGTAAAATCAAAATTGCCAAAAAACAAAAAAAAAACTGTTAATCCGATCGCTACCAAACTTTACAGTATCACCCGCTGGGCTAATCTAGAAACTGTCTGAAAATGTCATCAAAATCGGTCCATCCGTTTTGGAGTCCATAGATAACATACATTTTGTATTATATATAGATAAAACTAGCGGCCCAGTCCGGCTTTGCCCGGGTGTAAATGTAATATATAGGATATAAAAGATGAGAATCGTTATCATTAAATTCTCAACGTGTATTGAATTTGCGCGAATTCAATCGCTTTTATTTGTGAATGTTCAAAAATCGAAGAAAAATCTTATTTCCCAAAAAGAAATGTAAAAAATTCTGTTGATCCGATCGCTACCAAACTTCAGAAGATCACCCGCTGGGCTAATCTAAAGATTGTCTGAAAATTTCATCAATGGTCTACCCGTTTGGAGTCCATAGATTACATATACATCGTCTTTTATCTATATAGATTATTAAAATGTAAAAAGGGGTAATAGTTAGACATATAGTATCGCGAAATTTTTTTATCATCAGTAGTTTCCGCAGCGCATGCGACGAAAGATGTTTTATGGCATTTTTTTACATCTTGGGTTAGGTTTTACTAAAGTTTTAGTAAGGATCCCTAATATTTTCTAGCAATAAATATAGCCTATGTTACTCAGGGCGAATGTAGCTTTCTAATGGTGAAAGAATTTTTTAAATCGGCACAGTAGTTTTTGAGTTTATTCATTACAAACATACACACAAAAATACAAATCATTCCTCTTTATAATATTAGTGTAGATTAAAGAATATTTTTAATCAGACTTTATTATAATTTGTATAATAATTGACTTCTTTCTTTTTTGTCCTTGGTAATTAATATAAAAATGATTTGTTGGGAAAAAGGACTTTTTTAGTAAACACTTATTTGTTATTTATAGCGACGTTTCGTCCCTTTCTTTTTTTATTAATGGTCTAACGTTTCGGTTGTCAATGCAATCTTCCTCAGAGACCTGGAAATCAATAACAAAATCTACTTCTATTATGACACATGAAACCATGCTGCTTACATAAATTATAAAGTAATTATCATTTATATGTTTTAAAATAATAATAATAATAATAATAATAATAATAATGCGTTTAACGTCCGTTTCTCGACTTTTTATGTCATAACAGACGCCATTCGCACCATTACTATTTTCCATCTACCACACTTCCCGTTATTTTTCTACATTTTTAAAACTTCAACTTATGTAATAGCAATGGGCTAATGAAGGAATTATAGGAAATTAGGATAAGGTATGTAATTTTTGAACTAGGAGTTTGATAGGGAATCGGCCATGGCCTCAAATAAGGAACCATCTCGATATTTATCTGGAATTAATTGAGGGAAACCATGGAAAACCTCAATCAAGATGGCCGGTACAGGAATTACCGTTTCTCGGCGAGAGGCAGTAGGAAAAAGTCCCAGCCACGTCTGCCCCCGCCAGGATTCGAACCCGAACCTCCCGAATGCGAGTCTAGTGCTGTCACCACTAGTCTACCCAGCTCGGTATTTATATGTTTATATAAAACATTTATATGTTTTATACAAAACATATAAATGGTAATGATAACCGTAACATTAGACCATTAATAAAAATCTAGTAAGAATTGTTTATATAAAACATATAAAGGATTTATGTAAGCAGCGTGGTTTCATATATCATAATAGAAGTAGATTTTGTTATTGATTTCCAGGTCTCTGGGGAAGGTTGCATTGACAACCGAAACGTTAGACCATTAATAAAAATCTAATAAGAATAAATTGTTTTCAATAAGCCTTTTATCCTGGATCAAATATACATAATTACACTATAGGAATGTGTTAACATACTTAAAATGTAAATTGCTTAGGAACTGGTCTTGCAGAGTAGATTTAAAGAAAAAAAATCGAAAAGTAAAATATTATAAAAAGATTTTGTTCGAGGCATTTTCAAAGACACCTAAAGCAGCCTGGCTTAACATAATGTAAATGACACGTCCCGGGGGCGCAGCACCGCGAGGACTCCATAATATACTCGTCTGCATTCACCTAATTATACACAGTAGTTTCATTTTAAAATTCTTTTCAGTTTTCAATTAAAGAACGTCTATTCTTAGAGGCAAGTTCATTTCGGATTCACCAATGTAGTGTCAGTAACACTTATAGAGTAGTCGAATAAAGTTGCGGAATATACTTATTGTAAATATTAAACAACTTCGAAAATATTAGTTTTTATTTGAATCCACTGCCAGGACTCAAAATCACAAAAATGAAACGAACTGTCGGTATATAAAAATAATGAGTTTCTATAGCTGTTAACCAAAATATTAATAATTAAAAATTATTTTTTACTTTTTAGTTCGATTTGCTAAATTAAGCATGGTTTTTAGTTTTTAAACCACTATTTTTTTTTGAATTTTATTTTTTTATTCTGATGATCCTGGTCAGGACATTAGGACAGACTTTTTAAATTATTATATTGTCATCGATCCGTAATACGTGTGCAAATTTTTTAATCAATCGGACGTCCTGAAGTCGGTGAAAATTACGTTGAAAGATTCCGTCATATTGATACAAACATACATTGATAAAGGTGATTGGTGAAACAAATAAGAAAGCGTCCACGCCATAGCTCGATCAAGAGGGAGGGGGGGATCAGTTCGAAAGCTACGCTGAGCTACGTGGGGGTAGTGGGGAATTGGAGTCAAGCTACGTAATTTTTCTGATGTATTTTATTCGACACAATGAAAATAATTTGCTGAATAAGTTGAATATTTCTTTTCAAACATTGGTTAATTTTATATCTTAATACCTACATATACAACGAATATCAATCTTGTTCTTTTTAAACCAAATTTTTTTAATAGTTTGTTAACAGAAAACACTAAATGTCTCGTGGACTTGTTAATAAAAAGGCTGCGCCTATTCGTCCGGGTACCGGACAAATAATTTTATATTTAATAATACGGATACTGGAAAATAATTATACCCAAACAAATAGTGTATAAATATACATTAAAATTAAATATAATTAATTAATTAAATTATTACTCATTGTAAAAAAATTGTATGTTAGATTAATCACTTCAAATTCAATTATTTTGCAAAAAAATATTTTGACCAATGTTGGCAGCACTGAACAAATTTTAAGTAATTTTTCAGTTCGTATTGGTGGTAACAATACACACGAATTTCAGATAAACTTTAGAAAAAAGGGAAAATAAACCAATTTTACTGCTAATTTTATTGTAATTTCTCATAAAAAAAGATTAAATAATATTATATATAAAGTATTCTAAAATTACTCAGATTTCTAGCGACTATTTTGTATAATTTTCGTAATTAAAAAAAAAAACAAAACATAATTATACCCGTATAAATAGTGATTATTTTATTTATCCAGTACCCGTATAAATAGTGATTATTTTATTTATACAGTACCCGTATAAACAGACACTTCCTAATAAAAAACATAGGAAAGGCTACGTTAGGCAGGTTAGGCTACAAGAAGGGTGGGAGGGGTTCCAAAGAGGCTGAAATAGGATCATGTGGCTTATGAACGCTCCCTAAAAGCGTGTTAAAAACATTGCCGTATTGTTAAGAATTGTTAATAACAAAATCTTAATATAATGTATGGATTATTAATTTCTCATATTTATTGTCTGATTTAGCTGTCCCCCTTGCGAATCAATCAGCAATCCCCAAACTTTATGCAAGGTCCGTAGATCATTCGAACAGTGCACAATTCGCTAATAATAACATCTGAACTTCTTTCGCGGATTCAGCCTTTCTCATTTCGTTCTATTATAATAACGCTAAGGAAACGCGCATGCGCCGTTCCCGACGCCGCCGATTCTCAATAATATTGTCCTGTATTCCCCGCAACTATATAAGGAAACAGACGTATCTATCGTTCGGGAGTGGGGGAATACCGAAGCTACATCTTAAACTCTTCCTTCAGGACTGGTCAGTTGGTGTTGGTACCTACTCAAAGCAACCCCGAAGCACCACTCTAGATAAAAATGGTGAGTATTTTTTCAACAATGCATCAATTGTTTATACACAGTGAAATTAAGTGCGATGATACTTCAGTGAAAACCATTTTGTAATTGTGGTTGTGTGCGAAACATTACGTGAACGGTGAAATCAATCGGGATTTTACTGTGAAATGCTGCTTTCCTGCTATACCTAAGATTACAGTGAACACGGCCATTTTAATCTAACGTTATCGAGCGTCTATAATCCACAATTTTTCTTAAACCAGTCAAAAATATACGAGCAAATATACACATTTCTGATTTGATTGCAGTGGCGGATTAAGCCAGCACGGGGCCTGTAGCAAATTCTGTCAAGGGGCCCTTGATTTGCTTTAGGTTCTCAAGTTTAGGGTATTAAATAAAACAAAACTGTTACAAATAAACTTTTCTGGATTTAATATGGGCAAATTTAGAGATAACACTTTCAATATCGACTTCTTTAAGCAAATCATGCTCTGTATTCAACAAAGTGAGATGATTAAGACGTTCTTGGCCCATCGTGTTCCTTAATTCATTTTTAATACGTTTTAATGTTGAAAAAGAACATTCGCCACTGCTAGTTTAAATATATCGATTATAATTCAACATTAGAACATTAACGTTAAAAAGTTCCTAAAATACCTACTTATTTTTACGATTTAACGTGACGAAATCGAGTTTTAGATTTTCAAGTGGAAGTGAGCCATAGTCTAAGCGCTTCGCGTTTAAGGCATGCAAGATATTTTACGCTCCTATCTAAATTAATATTTTTTTATTACGGTCAGACAGGCGTTGGAGCGCAGGGCCCCCAAATTCGCGGGGCCCGTAGCATTTGCTACTCTTGCTACGTGGCTAATCCGGCACTGTTTGATTGTACTTTTTGAATTTAATTTACACTCGTAACAGATTTTCCAATCGCTTCATTTGAGTTAATACCGGCTTCTTTGTTATTCTGATGTGTAAAAAACAGTTTAGTGAAAGTCCGCTCGAAATCTGTTCGGTGATTTTTCAATTAATTCGGAACAGACAAAAAGAAAATGGCTAATTCGGTAGAAATTGTTACATCTAAGTTAAAATTTCGTTAAAAACTTATAATGTTGCGATTTTTTTATACTACACGCTTGTGACTTCTGTTTTTGAACGTCTATAATTTTCTATTGTTAATGAATTAAGATCACTAGGAAATGTGTACCTATATAGAATAACTATTTTGGTTCGTTTAATATTGTCTCAATTACAAAATTAGTTTCGTGTTACACTAGCGGGAAGCAGTGTACTGTAGTTGAGTGTAGATGGAGGCCATACTTACACTAAACTACACTGAGTCCAATGCAAGGAAACTACAATGTGAATAATTTGAAGTCAAAGTTAGTTGTGAACTTGTTATGTTATTTCGAAGTAGCATAGTTCAGTACATAATTTTTTTATTCGAAATATGGGGTCGTATCTTGTGTAATTTTTTTGTTACAGACTGATTTTTTAAAAAAAATGGTTTGAATTGTAAGTCGAATGACCATTTTTGAATTAGAATTGTGTTTAATTTTTGAGTAGAAATCGGTAGATATAATCTTGTAATATATATTCAGTAATTTTGAAATGTAGCTATTAAAAAAAATTAACCTAATTGTTAGATATTGTAAATTGGGGAATTTTTTTTTAATAAAATGTTGTATTATTAATGCAGAAAAATTGTACATATTGCCTATAGGGCTTTAGAATAGCTATATCGTTCTTTATGTATCGTTTTTATGACTCTTCAATGCAAGCCCCCAGCTCCCAGGATCTATTGCGAGGCAGGGCCGGTTCTACTATTTGGCATAATATACGTATATTAATTATTTTTTCATTAATGTTTGCTACTTTTCCTATATTTTTTATTTTTTTTTTCTTCAATTTTTTAATTTAATTTATTTTTTAGAACCTTAAGAAGGTTCAAATCCGGACTGAAACGTTGTTCGCTATTAATTTTTTTCAATTATTATCTGTCATTAGTCGTTTAATATTATTTATTTTAAACAAATACAAAAGCTAACAAAGTATAAAATTTATGAATATTAGTTTTTTTCTCAACTATTGTAAAATTTATTAACAAAATAAAATTACTTGCAATACTGTTCAATTGGTTTTTATTTATATAAAAGACGTTTCAACCAACAGTTTTGGTCCGTTTCAATTTTCAAATTAAAAAGAACCAAAACTGTTGGTTGAAACGTCTTTTATACAAATAAAAACCAATTGAACAGTATTGCAAGTAATTTTATTTTGTTAATATATCTATTACTGTTGGTAGAATCAATATTATTAATTATTGTAAAATTTGTTTAACGGAGGAGGACGCCCAAAATGAAACCTCGCTCCATGTTCTGAGAATAGTCTAGGACCGGTCCTGTTTCGGAGAACTGGTGAAAGTATCAATTATTTACTAATAGGAATTCAGATTAATCAGATCTTTGTATTCTTTTTGTGTTGAATTTTATTTCATTTCTGCGCAACACAAAAAGAATACAGAGATCTGATTAACCTGTATTTCTATTAGATCGGTGAATCCTGAATATGGACAACATTGATATACCAATTATTATTTCAATATATCACTAAAAAAAACAATAAATCGAAAATGCGCATTGGTACCAGGCCCAAATAACCTTAGCTGTAGAATCTCTGTTTCTATTTAGCGTGTTTGTGAAATCGCGTTAATGGCAAAATTGACTGCTATCCAAAACAATAATTCACCGGACGTACCTATTATAATAATTGAGTCAAAGCCAATTTGTATTAAACGAGTTGTAAAAGATTAATTGGCAAGATAAAATGCCAAACTCTCGTGTCAATCTAATTTAATGCCATATATTTTGATAGTAATTTATTTCGCAACTGAAACTTTGCATTCAAAACTTCGCCATTTTTATCAAATTATTTATTTTCTTTCTATCTTTCAATGCAATGTGCCTTTAGCTAAGATCATTGGATCGCAGTTGCTCATTTGTCATTGCCGCCATCTTGGAATAATCTCAGATAATTTGGTCAACTAAATAGATTTTCATAACTTGAATTAGTACGGGACCCGTATAAGTCTTGCAGCTAGTGGACTTTATCAATAAAAAATATATATATGGTCTCAGATTCGCCATGGATCGAGGTCAAAACGTTTCGGATCACGTTAATCTAAACTATGGGTGATTATTTCGACAATCTCCATTTTCACTAAGCAATTTTCATTTCATTCAATATTTTTGAGCACCTTTACATAGTCAACAATGTTAGTTTAAGTTCTACAGATCAATTAACCCAAGCTTACCAAACGGAAAGTGACGCCAGAAAGCCAATAGATTTTTGATCTTTACTAGTTTTTTATAACTTCATTCTTATCCACATTTTAACGGGTCATATTTGGGTTTCTAAATTGCATAATCAGGAATTTTTTTTCAAAGTTGTACTAACTGTTAAGTCCATTGGTGTTGATTTAAAATAAATGCAGAGTCAGTCGAAGGTTCCAAATATAATTAAAAAAGCCAAGGGACGGTTAATCCTTGTTGATGCTATCACAGTATCAAAATATAATTCAGTTAAGATGATATCAGACCGTTCATTTTTTGTGTTTCATTCACAAAATGAAACAATAGTGACGAATGAAGTAATTAATGAACCGATCCAACAACGCTAGATATCGGCATTCGGCATGATTCATTCGCGCTCCGAATGAACGAAAAATGAAATGTTTGGAGAGAACATTCATTCGGGTTTGGCCATTTTCTCTCGCGATACCGCATAGTGAATATATTCTGTCTGTGTATGAGACAAAATGGTATTCAAGTGGAAGGACCAAAACACGCTGCTGTTTTTGGAGAATTTCAAAAAGTATCAATGTCTTTGGAAAACTCGACGAATGCAAAGACAGAACAATACGGGCAAATTCAATAGTCTTTAATTAATGATTTAAACTTAGACTTTGCTTTTTTTGTCAATTCTTCGACCAAATGATCACAAATCAAACGAATTCTAAGTCGCACAACTTCGTTCGACGACATCTTCGAGGAAAAGACTGGATGAACGTTCATTTTTATGTCATTCTGTCTGTGCTGTGCGGAATGAAAAAAAAATGAAGATTCACCTGAGTGAACCGTCTGATATCACCTTTAGAGACATTTATTGCAATTACCAAAAAACGGGCCCGAAAGATTAGGTTTAAAATAAATTCAATATGGGACGCAATTGATCCGGTTTGAAATAAATACAATATACATATTGTATATAGATTGGCTGGTGGCCAAACCAAATCTGGCAATCTAGATCGACTTCTGTCATTGCTGTGTAAGCCTCTCCTGAAATAGAAGACGCGGGCGCTCGTTAAAAATAACTCGAGAGGAGTCTCCGCGGCCCCCGTCCTCGCCGTTTACTCGGAAATATGAGAGGCGTGTTGATTGTGTAGCCTATTTTTAGAATGCCCTATATATTTTCTTGAAACAAATCAACACTGTTAAAAAATTAAACGCGCCCAATTTACGTCAAATTAATAAAATAATACGATATCAGCTATTCTCACGTTTTTGTTTAATTTTTAATGAAGATTATAGATTATAGACGCTCGGCAATCCAGACTATTTAGGCCAATGAGCGTACGACTGCAGGATTGTTAGTAGATTAAATCGTAGTAGCATTTGTACAAATTGAACTTTGGCGATTTATTTAAATTATTTTCAAAAAAAATTTGAGTATGAAAAATATCGTTAGTATCCGTGAAGTAAAGCTTTTTCATCGCACTTTTGTTAAAAGCGGCAAGAATATTATTTGGTACGATAAGAAACTTCCAAACATTTTGAATTAATATTTTTAAGATTTAAACAGATTTCGATTAGAATATTACGATTACGAGTTAAGATTTGATGATTTGAGTAAAGTCTGCGAAATAATAGAAAAACGCTCGAACAGAAATACAAAATATATTTTAATTATTGTAAAGAAATTAAAAATCTTTATCAAAATTTGTAAATTAACGCTTTATCCTGATTAAGTAGATTTAACGAATCTAAAATATAATCTAAATTTTTAGATGCATTGAAGTAAGTAGGTCAAATATCAGAGCTGAGCAAAGCACCAAATCTAAGTGCTTTAAGCGCTGAACGCTTTCATTTATTTAAGCAAGAAGGCACTTTCATTTTCAAAAATGCTTAAAAGCGTCGACACTTTCATAAATCCTCGATTTGATCAAGCAAGAAGGCACATTCATTTTCAAAAATGCTTAAAAGCATCGACACTTTCATAAATCCTCGATTTAATCAAGCAAGAAAGCACTTTCATTTTCAAAAATGCTTAAAAGCGTCGACACTTTCATAAATCCTCGATTTAATCAAGCAAGAAGGCACTTTCATTTTCAAAAATGCTTAAAAGCATCGACACTTTCATAAATCCTCGATTTAATCAAGCAAGAAAGCACTTTCATTTTCAAAAATGCTTAAAAGCGTCGACACTTTCATAAATCCTCGATTTAATCAAGCAAGAAGGCACTTTCATTTTCAAAAATGCTTAAAAGCGTCGACACTTTCATAAATCCTCGATTTAATCAAGCAAAAAGGCACATTGATTTTCAAAAATTCTTAAAACTTAACTTCCAACATTGAGTTATTATATAAATTTTGAACATTAAAAATATTTCTAGTTAAAGTTTGGACTTAAACAAACAAGAAATTGATCTCTAACATCAAACGAAATGAGATTTATAAAAGATAGACGAAATATTATGTTCTATTAAGCTTTGACAGTGCTTATTGTAGATTATAGACGCTCAACAACTGAGGTCAGCGGCATCGACAGTGCTTTTAAGCAATTAAAATACTTCTTAAGGTAGTTGTCGTGGTACAATATTGTCAAAAAGTTCTAGATTATACGCGCCACAAAAGTATACTAGCTTGTAGCTAAGTGATCCATAATTTGTACGCAAGACTGTACCGGTGGAAACGTAACCTATACAGTATTCATATGCATGTATACTTTTCTATAAATTGTTGAACTTTAAACCGTTATTTATAAATAATTAGACGGTCAAAAATTTTTTCTTATTTTTTTTTAAACTCATAACAAATGCATTGAAAGACTGTCAGTTTTTGGAAAGTTTCTGACAGTTAGTTCTTTTTTTATAAATAAGAAACTGGTTCAGAACTACAGAGATCGTATACAGTCAATGTTAATTATCCAATTTTTAATTGAATTTACCTTGGATTATATACGGTCGACCGACTTCAAATTTTTAGGGTAATTGTATTCTCATGTCCTTAATAAGTATACGAAAATTAAGAATTTTCTGACGGTGTGCCTTAACCACGACAACTACCTTAAGCATTCCTAATGCTTAATAAGTTTGTCGATAGGCCTGCGCAGCATTTTTCCCTTTTCGGAAGTAAAAATGCAAAATATACCTTCTGGAATCTTCGTTTTCAAAGCGCAATTTTTGACTGAGTAAACGAATGACACTGCCTTTATATCTAGAATGTTCTGTGGAACCTTTCACTGAATAAGTATTAATGCGATTTTAAAGCCATCTAATTGAGAAAAACCGAAATTACTTTTTTTCCAACCTGATACAATGCCTGCTTGCTTAATAAGTATAGCAAGTATTTATTTAAGTGCTCTAAGCATCAAGCATTTGTTTTACAAAATGCTTTAAGCGAAGTGCTTTAAGCATTTTAAGTGCTTAAATGCATTTTTACGAGCACTAATTTCTCAGCACTGCTCAGTTCTGGTAAATATATTTATAGAAAACTAAAAAGTGTAGGGTTTTTGATAACTTTTGAACATTTTGGACGAGTTATCGATTTTGACTAAACAGCGTGTCGTTTTTGTTTTCGTAGGCGGATAAGGAGAAGAAGGTTAAGAAGAAGAAGAAGGAAGAAGCGCCAGCAGAAGCGGCGCCCGCACCAGCAGCAGCCGAACCCGCCCGTCAGAGCTCTCGGGGTTCGCGCAAGGCCAAGCGCTCCGGGTCCAATGTATTCTCCATGTTCTCGCAGAAGCAGATGGCCGAATTCAAGGAGGTCAGTCGTGGGGATTGTATTTTTGATCGACATATCGTTGCCCCAGCTATTATTAAACTTGGAGGTTTCCTAAATTTCTTTAGTGACCCATATTAATATCTTGGATGAATACAGTTATTGACCAATACAAGTATCTCCTCAAGGATCTAAAAGAGTTTAGTTCTCGAGGCCCTAAATGTCAAAGACCCACAAAAATGGAATTACTGCCATGCATTTTTAATATTTTTTCATTAACTTATCGATACAGTAAAAAATAATAAATATGAATGATATTTATATTTATATCTAGGTGAATTTTGACAATTTTTTTGGTGAATCTTGAATTTTTTTGTGAATTTAGTATTATTTGTTTGGTCACAAAGTTACAACTCGAATTTTGATGTTATCAAAAATAAATTTTAAACTCAAATTCAAAGATTCTTGATGTTAAAAAAATGGGGTCGCATTAGACATCAATAAGTCGTAGGTTCCGCCTCTGCTTTTTCAATATCCATCATTTCATAAATAAAGAATCAATTTTGTGAATGGACTGCACAGTCGATTTAAAACATTATAAATGTTAGTAGATATCTACTAATATGAAATAATGATGTTGACAATTTACCAATATTAAATTGTCGTTTTCCGCATTGAAACAGTCCTAACGAAACAGAAAAATTCTGTGACTTAGGACCGTATTAATAATGGAAAGTTCATCTTTGATTCATTCAAGAGCCCTCGCTACTGTGAGAGTTAATGTCGAGCTATAGCTAAAAATTATTGGCTCTCGCATGTAGTGAATTTGAGTGTTGTAAATCGCTATATATTATGAAGGATTATACTGTTTAATTGTGTGCACCGTAGAGTAATTGATTAACTCATTCCGCGGCGAAAGTGGAAAGATTCGGGTTTAAATCCCGACGGTGACGTGTTGGAATAATACATTTTTCTAATATAGTGCTACAACAATGAATGGTTCTTAACAATTATAAGCTATTATACTAAATTATAAATGTTGTCAACTAGAACTAATCAATCGATGTATATTTGCAGGCTTTCGCCGTGATGGACCATGACAAAGATGGTATCATCAACAAGAACGATTTGCGCGCCACCTTTGACGACGTCGGTCGTCTGTCGACAGAGAAGGAATTGGAAGAAATGTTGAACGAAGCTTCCGGACCAATCAACTTCACACAGTTGCTTACTTTGTTTGCCAACCGCATGTCTGGATCCGGTGAGGTTGATGAAGACGAAGTTGTCATCAACGCTTTCAAAGCTTTCGATAACGACGGAAAGATTGATAGTGAAAAGTAAGTCACACAATGATTACCGGTTATTTTTTAGAAGTTATACTTCTTTTCTCTGTTACGGAAGTTGCGCACGCAGCATTCAGCGGACATGTTGCGAAAGTTGCGTATAATACTCGCCACGGTTCTAAAAGGTTCTGAAGTTAGTCACAAACAGCGTCGCAAATGCGTATTTTAGACCCGTCCTGGTTGTTTTGTGGGAAAGGAAGACTCCTACCACCTCCCAGTTACCGGCACAGAACGTGCGCTCGTCGGTGATTGGTTATAGCTGGTTGTCGTGTCACTTGTCGCTTTCCTGCTATAAAGTACTTTGGTATCGTATAATGCCACAATTCTAAAAGGTTCTGAAGTTAGTCACAAACAACGTCGCAAATGCATATTTTAGAGCCGTCCTGGTTGTTTTGTGGGAAACGAAGACTCCCACCACCTCCCAGTTACCGGCACAGAACGTGCACTCGTCGGTGATTGGTTATCGCTTGTTGTCGTGTCACTTGTCGCTTTCCTGCCATAAAGTACAGTCCAGTACGCTATTGTTAAGTTGTTTCTTTGATTGTTAATTGATCAAGATGCCTAATACAGTTTTGCATAAGTAAGCACGAAAATTAATTTTTTGGATGACTTCATGCAAGGAATTAGACCTTTAGATTAAAGAAAAATTAAAAAATCAAAAATAATAATATAGCGCGAATTTGTAGTTTTTCAACCGACTGTACCGGCGCAAGCCGCTATTTACATCTAGCTTCAGAACCTTTTAGAATCGTGGCGCGTATTATAACGTAGCTACGTCACTGGATATTGGATATAAAATTAAAATCTCGTCTGGGAGATACAATTATGTACAAAACTCTCTGCGTAACCTTCTATAATAATAAATAGCCGCGGATATTTAACCAGTCGATGAGACGGTCATTTAAACTGGACTTTAGTTCCACGAGAAAAAGTTATTTTCGTGAGTTGTCTCTCATATCGTGCCTAAAGAAGTTTTATTTAAAAGAAACAGTGCGTGTAATCTTTACGCGTGATTGAAGTAAAATTTATTTGGCGTAGTGGCGCACAATGTATGTCGGTAAGCTAGAAATTTTACAACTGTGCGGCCATCTATTGACTAAAAGCTTCAACCTTATAAAATTTCTAGCTTACCGATATGCCGATACTCCTTTACATAAACTGAACTTTGCTTCCGTGAGAAACAGTCACTTCCGTTAGAAAAAGATCTGAGTTACCGGTCATATCGTGCCTAAAGAAGTTTTGTTTCAAAAAAACAGTGCGTGTAACCTTTTCGCGTGATTGAAATAAAACTCCTTTGGCGTAGTGGCACAATTTATGTCGGTAAGCTAGAAATTTTACAACTATGCGGCCATCTGTTGACTGAAAGCTTCAACAGTTACCTTATAAAATTTCTAGCTTACCGATATGCCGATAATCCTTTGCATAAACTGAACTTTGCTTCCGTGAGAAATAGTTACTTCCGTTAGTAAAAGATCTGAGTTACCCGTCATATCGCACCTAAAGATTTTAATACCTAGTAAAAAAAAATCAGCTCTCGTATGTAGTGAATTTAATGTTACAATTGCTTTATTATGATGAATTAACTGTTAAGATATCGCACCGTAGAATAACTGACTAACTCATTCCGCCGCGAAAGTGGAAAGATTCGGGTTTGAACTCCGACGGTGACAGTGGATAAAAAATAAATTTTTCTAATTTAGCAATGTAACAATGAATTAGTGTGTTGGTTTTCATCCATGTTTATTTATATTAATAAGTTAATTGGGAACTTGGATATTTAATAAATTGATGCTAAATTTTCAAAATTTGCAACGTTTCGTTGGTTTATTTTCAACTTCTTCAGGCAAGCTACAAGAAATACAATTAATACAATTAATTACATTGATTTGATAATTGTGTAACAGAAGACATATTTTTTTAATTACAATTTTATTTAATTGGTGAAATAAAAAAAAAAAAATTAATTCTAATTAAAAAAAAAATATGTCTTCTGTTACACAATTATCAATGTAATTAATTGTATTAATTGTATTTCTTGTAGCTTGCCTGAAGAAGTTGAAAATAAACCAACGAAACGTTGCAAATTTTGAAAATTTAGCATCAATTTATTAAATATCCAAGTTCCCAATTAACTTATTAATGTAACAATGAATGTTTATAACAATTAATAATCGAGTTCGTTTTGTTTACAGATTCAGGCTACAATTGATGACTTTCGGCGACAAATTCAGCGCAAAGGAAGTAGATGACGCCTTTGACCAGATGGACATCGACGACAAAGGTTTCATCGACACCCAAGGCCTAATTGCTCTACTGACAGCCGCTCCTCAAGAAGACGAGGAGGGAGGTGAAGCTGCTTAAACAACGAAACAAAACAATATCGAAACAAAGCTGCCTAGATCAAAAAATAACAATATTACTCACACAATATACAATATTTGCTTTAGGGCTTATTGTTTATTGTTTAATTAATATTCTATATAAAACAACATTAATTAATTATTATATTATTTATTTATTTACAAAAGAACTGTTTATTGGTGCTCGACATTCTTATATTTGTTATTATATTAAATAACATCTAAATATTGATATATCTTTTATTTATTATAGATAATTTATTATTATTGTATGTTCAAATCATCGCTCATCTCATTCTCCATATTTCTATATATATATAAACTATATATTATCTATATGAAAATAAAGTTTAAACTATTATTGTTTTATTTATTAGTTTAAATCCGTGTTCATCCTTGAAAGGACACTTTTCTTGTCAATTTTTTTAATCATTTTGAGTCACGGAATCAACTAAACAACCAAGAGCAACAAATCTCTAAAACATTAACCAATTTAAATCATAGATCGCGTACGGGATTTTCGACTTGTTAGTATTTTTCGCTCACTGCTCATCCCCCCTTTAATAATAAATAGCCTATGTCAATCGGTAGGACGTAAGCTTTTCAACGGTGGAAGAATTTTCCAAATCGGTTCAGTAGTTTATGAGATAAGCGCGGACAAACAAACAAACAAAAATTATCTCTTTATATTAGATGAAGAGATATAGCGCAAGTAATATATAAGAAGTTGAATTTATTTAACTAATTTAGAAGTATGACGCGAGTGCGCGAAACGTAAACAAGAAACGACGATGGTTGCAAAAGCACACGAAAGTTTTAAGCGTTCTACGATCCTACGAAACTCCGACGAAGCTAAAATAAACATTCGTTTCGAGGAAATGTTGAGACGAACTATAACGCGAATGACCCAAACGTAAACAGAATCAGTTTATAAGCTGAGTTATATAAACCAAGTTTAAATCATACTCATTATTCTTGTAATATTTTTCAGATTTTCAAAGGGTTTTAAATAAACATATATAAGTAACAGCACTAGACTCGCATTCGGGAGGTACCGGGTTTGAATCCCGGCGGGGGCAGATGTGGCTGGGATTGTTTCCTACTGCCTCTCGCCGAGAAACGGTAATTC
The DNA here is from genome assembly GCA_034508555.1 of Venustoraphidia nigricollis. Lineage (NCBI taxonomy): Eukaryota > Metazoa > Arthropoda > Insecta > Raphidioptera > Raphidiidae > Venustoraphidia > Venustoraphidia nigricollis. The sequence continues at coordinate 3,480,496 of JAVRKA010000025.1, read as the reverse complement.
CTGTACCGGCCATCTTGATTGAGGTTTTCCATGGTTTCCCTCAATTAATTCCAGATAAATATCGAGATGGTTCCTTATTTGAGGCCATGGCCGATTACCTAACAAACTCCTAGTTCAAAAATTACCTACATTATCCTAATTTCCTATAATTCCTTCATTCGCCCATTGCTATTACATAAGCTGAAGTTGTAAAAAATGTAGAAAATAACGGGAAGTGGTAGATGAAAAAATAGTAATGGTGCGAATGGCGTCTATTATGACAAAGTCGAGAAACGGACGTTAAACGCATTATTATTATTATTATTATTATTATATAAGTAATTCTGCTACAAAAAAAGTTTGGCAAGCCCGCAGTTGCCGCCGGCCTTTAGGGATAATTTGCGAGGGATCTCGATAGAGTTGAACCCTTAAATATATATCCAGCGTTACCGACGTTGTTTTGCACCTGGGGTACCCGGGTACCCACTCTCAATATTTTCAATTTTTGAAATATTTTTGCAATTTAAATCGTTTTTTTATGTTTGTAACCATAAATGGACATCAAAGGTAAGTGCCATAATTTTCAAATCAAACTACAAGACACGTTGGAAGCGGGGAGTTGTAGGGCTCCTTCTGTTATATCTATAAGGGAGGGACAGAATATTACATAGAAATCGCAATTGAAAGTATAATCGCCAATAAATCGTGTAGAGATTACTCCAGGTTCTTCGACCGAACGTTGTTCAGGAAAAAAAGTAACAGATTCTTGCCACATTTATTACAAACAAAAAGTTAAAAAAAGAAGAAAAACGCGAAAGTGCTGTGCCCAGTATCTATATTAAACTTGTATGCGAAAAAACATTCTAAAACTGTTGTTAAATGTGTAGAATACATTTTTTTATATTAATTTTCATGTATCCGTAGTTTACACAACGCATTTCATCTATAAGAGTCGAATAAATTAATAGAAAAGTAATAATGATTTTGAGCCTTCCACATTTCAGTAAAAACCCGGGTCGCAGTGCCAAAACCCTGCCGACAATATAGTGTATTTGCTTGTATAGGGCCGTGTGGTTTTATACTTTTATTATGTGAAATTAAGTTTGTTTTTGGGCAAAATAAAAAATTTAACCCCTTAATACACCCCTTAAAATAACATTTTTTTTCTTAATTGTAATATTATTATCAATCTAACGTCTACATTGAATTAAATACACCCTTCAATAATTAAGTCACTATCTGCAAACTAGTGTTTTCATAAAATTTGTAAATCCGGTCCTGTCGGGCCGATTTTATTAAAATTTTGGGGACACTTTTTAATTACTACCAAAGGGTTAAATTTCAATTTTGAAACGGTTCGGAGAATTTTTTCGGTATTTTGGGGCCCAAAAACATTTTTCAACCCCTAAAAACTACCCTTAAAATAGCCCGATTAGGCCCATTTTAAATAGGCTTCTTGCGGTGATGGATTTCAACACGTGGTCCAAATTTCGTTGAAATCAATTAACTCTTTCGGAAGTTATTGCGCGTACACACACACATATATATATATATATATATATATATATATATATATATATATATATATATACATATATATATACATATATATATACATATATATATACATATATATATATATAAACATTTTTAAAAATGGTGCCAAAGGAGGTTATGAAACGTCGAGAAATTTTGGTCCGACCCCTAGGTCCCGCCATCCGACCGACGCCAATAGTGTATGTTGCCATATGGCAAATACACTAATAAGGCTTCTTTGAGTGTCGGTGTTTTCATTCTTATCAACACTGGAGCCTTACCGGGCGCCTTGATAGCTAAAAAAAAATTCGACACCCTGGGTGCGTCCGCAACGATGCGATGTTCTAAATACATCATTTGCTTCGAAATCGAATACATATATAGCGACGATTAGAGGATTCAAGCAATACTTCAATTTTTACAATAGATACACATGAAAATATATCGCAGTTGAACCGCGGGTCAATCATTGCGACTCATTTAACATTTTACAAAAAAGCATGCGTAAAACAATTAAAAAAGACTCACTAATTCATGATGACGCAATCTTGAAGTCCGAAGAACGATCAGTCGACGTGCAAACGCGTGTGCTAGAAGGCGGCAAGACCAAAGTTCGTGATGACTTCTGTTCCAAATTTGGGTCCACGATGTCGTCTTAAGTGTTTTTCTGAACGGTTTCAAATCGCGCACTTCCCGGCTTCTAGCACTGATAACTACTAGGTAGAGTTGTGTAACTCAGATCTGAACCGGTTCACAGAGCCGACTCCGACAGAAGATCCGTGAGAGCCGACTCACTTTTTTTTGAGCCGACGGATCAACGGATCCGCATAACTCAGTGAAACACTTAACACACAGAAGCACATTTTACACTTACGTATCAGTTCTTGCTTTGATGCATCTGTCAGCTCAAATAACTCATGCATCACATGTTTGGCTATGCATTCTTGATTCTATACAGGTCGTGATATGATTGACTGAACTAGGTAACTCAGTGGCAGACTGCAGTAACATATTCAGAACTCGGCTCTTTTTGAACCGATTCAGTGAGCCGGCTCACATACGGGATCCAGATGCAAAGATGCAGATCACTAAAAAGACCCGTTTTTCTCATCTCTTGTCCACGATGTCGTCTTAAGTGTTTTTCTGAACGATTTCAAATCGCGCACTTTCCGGCTTCGAACACTGATAACTACTAGGCATCTACTTGGATTTTGAGATCGTAAAATATGCAGTCAAAAAATTTCGAAAAATTCATTTTATTATTGTTTTTATTAGTTGTCATTAAGCATTAAGCTTTTTAAAAAATTGAATTAAAAAACGTGATATTCGTCAATATTTTTTTATAGCACGTCACGAGACTTCGAATTACGGAGTGGCCAATTAACATTTTGAAGTTTCTTCTTTAGAAACTTATGTTAAAAATACTGACAAAGTTGGCTTGCTCAATATTTTTTTTCAATTTTAATTTTTTTGTACAAAAATTAGTATAAAATTTATGTTAGTTTTCTCGTTTTTGTCTTATCTTTTGTTTTATCTTATTAGCACTTCCGAGTTAAATAAAAAAAGTTATCGCACTTGTTGAGTATCGCGGCACAGTTTCTACCTGGAAAAAAGAAAAGAATATTTTAATAAAATTATTATTAATTTGTTTGATTTTACTACAGCTGTTGGGTGTTGTAATGATAAAATTTTTCTTGGATTCCAGCTTAAATATTTTTATTTTTTTCCAAAAAATAATATTAAATTTTTTGAAATTAATTGTCCAATAAATCACATGTATTTGACAATTAATTTCAAAAAATATATTATTTTTTGGAAAAAAATAAAATTATTTAAGCTGGAATCCAAGAAAAATTTTATCATTATTATTATTAATGATTGGAAATAATTTCTTTTTTGAATCACTCACAACTCACTATTGTGAAGTTTCATGCCCAGCGTTACCTAAAATAAAAATCAGCTTTCGCATGATGTCAAAAACTTGTTACAAATATGAAAAAAATTGCATGACTGTTTGGTTATGTCACCATTGAATAATTGATAACTCATTCTGCCGGGATAGTGGAACGATTCGGTTTTGAGTCCCGACGGTGACAGTATTTGAAAAATAAATAACTTTGAGATTTGATATTTCTGTTTAGGGTTTCCTGTAAACTATAAGTTAGGCCCTATATATTCCCTATTTTTTTTCAAAACTTTAGACTCAATAGTTTCGGAGATACGGGGGTGGATAATAGGGATGTCGAAAAAACATCGATATTTCGATATTTTTATATGATATATCGCAGTTTTGGGCGATATTTAATATTTCAATATATCGATATAAAATTCCGAATATCGCAAACTGATATTTTTTTCCAGTAGCAACACTTGTATGTACTACCGCGAATAACTATGACCGTTTAATTATTCCGAAAATATCGAAAACTTCACAAAACGTGTGTTTTTACAAATGTTTTTGGAACATAGTTTTAAGTGCGTTCCAAAAACAACAACAGTGAATAAAGCACATGTAAAACACGTTTCTTTTTCATCAGATTTTTCGATATTTTCGAAATAATAAACAGTCAAAATAGCTATTCATGTAATATTTCATTTCATTTCTACATCTAGAATATTTTTAATTATTTCGATTTACACCTCAATTCATGCTGTACCAACAATTTTCCGTCGAATGTCACCTCTGGCACGCATGCCATCGGTTCGACATCCCTGGCTTTATTAATTGTTGGATTTATCTCTAAAATTATCTGCTCCTAAATGTATTAGACGTTTGATTAATAAACAAAAAAAATTCTTATCGTTGTCCTTGATTTCAGATAATTATTTATTACTTGATTTATTAGAAATAATGTCCGTTAATTGCTATTTGAGATTATATTAAGCTATAGTAGCTATAAGTATAGGTATTAAATTTCTTCGAGTGCCAATGTTCTCTTTAAAATTGTACTGATATATCGATATTTTTAAAAAAATATATCGATACCCATATCGATACTTCAAAAAAATATCGATACTTTTTGGCACTTCTGACATCCCTAACGCGTTCTTCGCGCGCCCTAACAATACCATTCTAGAGAATGGTGGCCAGCAACTAACGGCTTGGAAGAAACAAGTTTTGATCATGCACGTGGATTAGTTTAGAAAGTGGGCAAACGAATCAAGGTAAGCAGTCAACACAATATTTGATTTCTTATTGTATATACCTGTTAAGAATTTACCACGGCGTCATGGCATATGTCAGTCGTAATGTAACTTAAGTCAGTGTCACATCGCACGGGAAATTCTTTTCCTAAACATGAGTCAAGAAAACCAAAAATACTGTAAAAAGTAGTTTTAAATATGTTTAGTGTCAAATGTGTTCAAGCGTTTTGGGTCGTTTTAGCTTTACAATGTAAGTGGTTAAAGTTTTGTTAAGTTTATGGAAGTACTGTCAAAGCGGTTGGAATGTCGTGGAAACCGATATGGAATACCAAATGAGTGAAACATGTGAGATGTAGTCAGGGGTGGATTTAGGTTTTTCGGATCTAGAGCTTATTGAAGTTCAGTGGGACCCGAGTTTGTCAAATTTCATAAAAAGAATTCTCAACGCTCACAAAAAAAAAATTAATATTCACCCAAAAATTTGTCAAAATTTATTCAAAAATTCGTGAAAATTCACATAAAAAATTGTCTAAATTCATGGAAAAACTTGTAAAAATTCCACAAAAAAGTGTCATAATTCACTCAAGATATTGTCAAGAGTCATCCAATAATAAATTGTCAAAATTCATTTATGATAATGATAATAATTTATCGACTTTTTTTCTTTCTTGTCCTTGGTAATTAATATAAAAATGATTTGTCGGGAAAAAGGACTTTTTAAGTAAACACTTATTTGTTATTTATAGCGACGTTTCGTCCCTTGCTTGGGACTTTTTCAAGCTTTATAACTAGTAAATGTTTTGATCAAGTAGATATAAAAGTTAAAATATACATGTAAATATAAATTTGAGTTAAACAATTGTTCATTAAAAAGTTTGAAATAAGTAATTCCGTTTTTTAAAAAACTATTAAGTACTAATACTCATAAACTTTTCCAAAATTCTTTAATTTTTTATTTATTTTTATTAAAATATATTAAAAATCAATTGACAGAAAATTTTTTTTTTGAAATTTTCTGTCAATTGATTTTTAATATATTTTAATAAAAAAAAATTAAAAAAAAAAAAATTAAAGAATTTTGGAAAAGTTTATGAGTATTAGTAATGTATAATAAGTTATTGTTATTTAACTATTTTAATCAAGAAGCCTGATGAAGGTTTAATTAAAAAACCGAAACGTCGCAGAATTGATTGCATATTTTATTTTGTCCAATTTCCTGATAATTTTTAATCTTAATTATATTTAGTTTTAATATATATTTATATACTATTTGTTTGGGTATAATTGTTTTCCAGTATCCGTATAAATAAATATAAAATTATTTGTCCGGTACCCGGACGAATACGCGCAGCCTAATTCATAATATATATACGAGTGGTCACAATCTAAGGTCATTATCAGATCAGTTTTTTTGACAATGTTTTCTGTAATCCAGCATAAGGGATCAATGCGCTTACTTAAAATGAAGGGTCAGGTTTCACTGCAACTAAACATCAATGCAAATGGTAATCTAGTCTACCCGAAGGTGAAATTGTGTGATACGTTTAAGACAACAGTAAAATGAAAGTTTAAAATGCACATATGCTGTAGTACAGATCTGCAGACTAAACTGCAGTAAAAAGTAGAACAGGCAAAAGTAAATTACAAGAGCGTGGCAACTGGACCGTGAAGGTTATTCAGTTAGTATTAATTACTACTTCCGGGATAGAGCGCGTACTATAAGAAATTAATTTAAATTAAAAAATAGGTACTTAGGTATACCTGTATGGGATATCATCAGTGTTGCCAGATTTTTTTTTGCGAAGTCGGGATTTTGGAACTTTTTCAGTGAAAAAAGCGGGATTCTTTCGTCGTAAAAAAAACGTATATAATCAGAAATTTTTAAATATTTATCTTTTTATTTGAGTTCAAATTACGTTTACATGACAATAGATAGCAAAAAAAGCCATAGAAAATATATTTTAATAAAAATATATTTTAAATCAAATTTACCCTATCGTTAAATAGTTGAGTCTTATTCGTCTTCTGAATAAAAAAAATAAAAAAAAAAACAGAAATCAAAATCAAAAAAGTTTTATTCATTAGAAAAATATGGCGTTTCAAACAATAGTCTGAGGAGTGAATGTTACAAATTGCAACTTACAATAAGAGAATAATTGTTTACGCACGGTCGAGTTATTCCCGAAAAGCGGGACTGAGCCTGTCCCGCGCGGGACATTTAATTTTGATTTAAAAATCGAGACGTCCCGCCAAAATCGGGACGTCTGGCAACACTGGATATCATACATTGCAATCAGGGAAGGATCTACGTTTTTCGAGCCTAGGGTTTATTGAAGTCCAATGGGGCTCCATTTTTTGTTAAATAAATATGTAACTAAATAAATTGGAAAAATAACCAAGCATTAAAGTCTCTGCATTTACGCACACAAAAAAATAATAACATAAAAAAACAAAACAAAAACACACGCTTTAGCAAACCAAACTAAAAAGTAAAAAAATAATTTTTAATTATTAAGATTTTGTTTAACAATATTAGAAAGTTCATAATTGTATGGAGTGAGTGGACTTTTCAGGGCCGGATTTAGTGGCGGGCAAGCGGGGCCACGGCCCCGAGGCCTCCACAAAAGAGGGGCCCCCACAATAGAGAATTCGAAAAAAAAAATTCAAATTCAGACTAGTAAGCACTAGTAAACAACTTTTATCAGTGCCGGATTAAGCCAGCGCGGGGCCTGTAGCAAATTCTGGATTTAATATGGGCAAATTTAGAGATAACACTTTCAATATCGACTTTCTTAAGCAAATCATGCTCTATATTCAACAAACTGAGATGATTAAGACGTTTTAGATTTTCAAGTGGAAGTGAGGCATAGCCTAAGCGCTTCGCGTTTAAGGCATGCAAGATATTTTACGCTCCTATCTAAATTAATATTTTTTTATTACGGTCAGACAGGCGTTGGAGCGCGGGGCCCCCAAATTCGCGGGGCCCGTAGCATTTGCTACTCCCATTATCCTGACCAAGTCCTTCAGGATAAAAAAAACTTGAAAAATTGAAGCAAGTAAGCTAACATTTTGTACAGTGACGTACGTTGCGTTGCCTACCCCATAGTCAAATGCAGCACTGTTTTTTAGTCTTATAATTAAACTTAGAGTTTAAAAAAATTAAACACGCTTTTATGAACTAAACAATGCACAAGAATTTGACATCAAAATTAGTTTTAGGGCAAAAAGCGTTGAGTGCTTAATATCGGTAGTAAATTTTTCATTTACTAGCTAATTGTAAACGTAGAGCTATTATGGATATTTATGCAGATAGCACCCCACGATTTTTACAGTAAAGCTAATTTTGTTGTCAAATTATTTCGCATTTTTTAGTTCATAAAAGCATGTTGTTTTAGTTTTTTTAAACTCTAATTTTAATTCGTCTTCAGCCGAATTTGGGAATGGTATAAAAGAAGGCTAGGTACCTACCAACTCCATAATATCACTGGAATCTATTAAAAACAATGATTTATCGCTCAACACTTATTCAGGATATACAGAAATGACACAAAAAGTCTATAAAATGAATTTGTATTTTTTCTAGATTTTCAGTCAACAACATGCCTGGAACTCAAAGCATATTTATCCCAGCACGGTTTACACGGCGAGGTCTCGTTTAAAAATCACGACACCAATTCGGTATCAATAACGACGAACCTAAAGCCTACGTTACAATATCCGAATCAAGAATGGTCGTGGAGTATCCGGGAATTCCCGGTCGACTACCGCGACTTGGAAGATCGTTGTTCCGATCAAAAGCTCGGCAAGGTTTTAATACAACTGGACGATCTGATTGGCTACTTAATAATACCCGATAACAATACCATCGATATCGAATCGACCGATTTAAAACTTACCGGCGACAATGGCCTGTTCGGTAAAAGTTTATTGTTAATCGATCCGAACACAAACAAACGAATGTGTGCATCGTTAACGGTTACCGATAAATCGATAGAGAAAGTTGCAGTGGCCAAATTTCATTCACCGATTGCCGGATCGATACATCTCCGATGGATTTCGACGCGTGATAACATCACCGATACTTTGATCGAGACCGATCTCTATCACGTCAGGTTCAACGGTAGTAGATTCATCGAGTCGACAGAGCATTATTGGAAGATTTTCGTAGCGGACATTTTCGATACGAATAGCGACAAGTCCGAAGAAAACTGCAATATTTTGCAGTTGGTGTTCGATCCGAGCAATCGAGGAAACGGTAAATCGGTGGGAGATATCGATAAGCGATTGGGAAAAATTCGGGTCGCGACGCAGTATGACAGAAAAGGATTCAAAACATTGTACAGGTAAAGAGTTTAATTTTATTTCTAGTATTAGTATCACCAACTGTCGGGGTTACATAGACCTTGCACCGATATATGTTTTCAATTGATTATTTTATTTCTGTATGAAATAAACCATTCGACATGTTCATATGTTTTCAGATTCACAGATGGCGTTGACGGTGAAATTGACTTTACCATCGTATACTGCAAACTTTTAAACGACCTCGTGCTGAGTTGTAGATAAATTCGTAGGCTAGATTATTTTAGACAGCCAGTTGTATCATTCGTGTTTTGTTTTTTTCGACAAAATGGAAAAGAGCCATATCGATTCGTAATTCGTTTTTAGGGTTTCGTACCTCAAAAGGAAAAAACGAAACCCTTATAGGATCGCTCGTATGTCTATCCGTCCCACTGTCAAAGCCAATTTGCTCCGAACTACTGGACCGATTGAGTTGAAATTTGGTACACATATGTAAGTCGGTGACCCAAAAACAGATGTGTAATGCAAATAAATGAACACGGGGGTCATTTTTGGGGAAAAAATTAGGAAATTAAAAAAAAAGTTTGGCAAATTGTACCGTGTGACATATCAAATGAAAGGGCTTATCGTAATGGTCTCAAATATATTTTTTATATAATTTTAAAATAAATAGTTTTAAAGTTATTTAAGAAAATAAATGAACATTTGACCATTCTCCCCTTTATCTTCGAAACTACTGGGCCTAAAATTTTGAAGAAAATAGGGAATGTTGGGTCTCACCCATAGTTTACAGGAAAACCTAGACGAAAATCTTAAGTCTTAAAGTACTCACGGAAAACGGAATAGTACGAAACCCTAATCTTGCGAGTTCGACTCGCACTTGACCAGTTTTTTTTATATGAGTATCTCACCGTGGTTATAGATGGTGAAGGGTCCCCACAGACAGCATTCACCTTCAGTTTTATTTTTTGTATGTTTTTTGAAAAACGAATTACGGATCAAATTGCTCTTTTTCCATTTTGTCGAAAAATACAAAACACGAATGACACAACTATAGCTGTCAAAAATAACCTAACCTATGAATTTATCTATAACTCGGCACGTGGTCGTTTAAAAGTCTGCAGTACACGATGGTAAAGTCAATGTCACTCGTCAAGGACATCTGTCGTCAAACACGGGTACTTATCGATCAATCCTAGGATACAGCATCTTTCGGATATAGCGACGGAATTACAGTGGTCCCTTCATCGTCGTTATAACCGAAATCTGCTGTATTTGTAATATTATTTAAAAAACACGTAGTGGCTAATTATACTAATAAATATAGAAGCCAAAGACCCGTAGTATATTAAAAAAATACGTGGGCACTCGGGGACTGCCGCGGTAAAGCTATTGCATAGCATTTTTTATTAACTTATGCAATTATAATTATTTATTTATTTTATTTATGCAGTATTTTTAGCACTTTAGTATAGCCAAAGTATAGTATGTCACAGTACATACTAGGCTAGCCTAGCACATACAGTGACCTAGTACTTTATACACAAATAAAGATAGAATCAGTTATGAGCAGTTAGCAGCTAGTCTACACGCATACGTCTAGTCGCACGCACACAAACACCGTGCCGATGTCTGCCGAACTGAAACGACGTTAGACGATGCACGGCTTTCAACGCCGCACCGCTGTGCCGGTCGGAGTGGGGGGTGTTAGGTTTATTTTCGTTACGGAATTTCTTGATTCGGTCGCCGCGCTCAAAGCCCGCGATAAAAGCTATGCAATAGCTTAAAAATTAATTGTCTAGAAATTGAATGATCTTGATGAAACTACAATTTCAAATTCAGGGACGAAGGACTGAGGCTTCTGCCAACCGATTTAGCTGGGACTCAGAGAAGACTTTTCATTGTCATATACGATAACAAACATGAAGACAGCTACTTAGCATGCGCCAAATTAAGACAAGTGGACCCCGTCAATTCCAGGTACTTATTCTCTTTACTAAAAATGCGTGTAAAACTCTAGGCACTAAATTTTTTTTCGCAATTTTGTAAATAAAACTGCAATGTTTATAATTTTACACAAAAATATTTTATTAGTGTATTTGCCATATGGCAACATACACTATTGGCGTCGGTCGGATGGCGGGACCTAGCGGTCGGACCAAAATTTCTCGACGTTTCATAACCTCCTAAACACATTAGAACCATTTTTAAAAATGTTTATATATATATATATATATATATATATATATATATATATATATATATATATATATATATATATATATATATATGTGTACGGGCAATAACTTTCGAAAGAGTTAATTGATTTTAACGAAATTTGGCCCACGTGTTGAAATCCATCACCGCAAGAAGCCTATTTAAAATGAGCGTAATCGAGCTATTTTAAGGGTAGTTTTTAGGGGTTGAAAAATGTTTTTGGGCCCCAAAATACCGAAAAAATTCTCTGAATCGTTTCAAAATTGACATTTAACCCGTTAGTAGTAATTAAAAAGTGCCCCCAAAATTTTAATAAAATCGGCTCAACAGGACCGGACTTACAAATTTTTTGAAAACACTAATTTGCAGATAGTGACTAATTTATTGAAGGGTGTATTTAATTCGGTGTAGACGTTAGATTGATAATAATATTACAATTAAGAAAAAAAATGTTATTTTAAGGAGTGTATTAAGGGGTTAAATTTTTTATTTTGCCCAAAAACAAACTTAATTTCACATAATAAAAGTATAAAACCACACGGCCCTATACAAGCAAATACACTATATTGTCGGCAGGGTTTTGGCACTGCGACCCGGGTTTTTTTATAAATGTTTTCAACACGATCACACTTTACGAAAAAATTTTCTATAACGTGATTTTTTTCTCATGTTCTAAATTTTGTCGCCCTGAACACTAGCCCCTAGTGTAAATCAAGCGCTGGTTGTCGTCAGGGCCGTCTTTAACCTATTGGAGGCCCTGAGCACTTTAAGATAATGGGGCCCCTATGACCATTACGGAAGATTATTTTTTCTTAAAAAAAAAAAAACAATAATTAACAAATAAATTATTAAAAATATATCGATATATGATATTTGTCGTCAGTATCGCTTATAGAATTCTGATCTAGCAAGAACTAGGGGGTCCCATCGATTGCGGGGCCCTGGGTACTTGCCCAGTGGAAAAGGGGGCCCTTAACATTTATAATATTTTAAATTGACTCTGTGATCCATTCACAAAAAGAATTCTTTATTACGACACGGTGGATATTGATCTAGGTTTTTCGGCACATAGGACTTATTGAAGTCCAATGGAACCCCCTTTTTTAATTTTTTAATTGTGGTTTAAAATCTATTTTTAATAACATAAGAATCAGAGTTGCAACTTTGTGGCCTGACCAAACAAATAATAATACTATAAATTCACCCAAAAAAATGTCAAAATTCACCTTAAAAAAAAATCAAGTTTCATCCAAAGAACTGTCAAAATTCGCCCAAAAAAATTCAAGATTTACCCAAAAAGTTGTCAAAATTCACCTTAAGGCTGTCGGAACGCTCTGAATTTAAGCCACACTACGAGGCTAAAAAATACTGTTGCAAGTGTGTCGCTGTCAGTTGATTACTCTAAATTTTGGAAATATTTTGGAGATTTAAAAAACTTTTCCGAAATGTGGTTGCAAGGGTGCCGCTGTTAGTTGGTTACTCTAAATTTTGGAAATATTTTGAAGATTTATAAAACTTTTCCCAAACAAGAAGAGGCACTTTAGGTTTGTGATGAAACAATTTTGTGAAATAAGTACGAATAAGGTCGTAGTGTGACATTGAAAACGTGTGTTTTTTGGCACAATTAACGCCAGCTTTTTTCTAGTAAATCATACATAAATTACAAAAGTAGTCCATTAGAGACCTAGATTTGTCGGCAGTATCGGTTATCGAATGCTGATCTGGTAAGAACTAGGGGGCCCCAACCAGGCCCGGCAGGTCATCTTCAGTTCGTGTGGGTAGTGAGATGAAAAAAAAATTTTTTTTCGATCTAGCGGTGATTAAATTAACAAACTTCAAAGCAAGTCCCCTCCAATAAACTCATATTTATTAATATGTGAAAAAAATGTCAAATTCCATGTGGGTATTTTACCCACACGGAATTTTTCGTATGGGTACAGCTACCCACAAAACCCTGGTCATCCGCCGGGCCTGGCCCCAACGATCGCGGAGCCCTGGGCACGTGCCCAAAGGGAAAGAGGGCCCTGGTTGTCGTGCAGAGACGCGGATAGCAGCTAGTTACTTAAATGATGTTAAAAAACTATATGAAATTTTCAGGGTAATAATACAATCGGGAGGTATTATCGGCAACATAACTTTAATACAGCATTCTCCATTCGACCCGACTCTGGTAAACGTTGACTTGGAACCAGCGAAAGGTGATCTCGAATCAAAATTAATATACGGTAGCAAAGTCGGTGGATATAAGATACATGACTTGCCACCGATCCCAGCTAAAACGGTGACGGTTATCGATGACACCGAGAACCCTTGTGCGACGACCAAATATGTATACGATCCGAACAACATCGGTGAAGACACTCCTCCGTCGGGTAAGTCACAGATAAAAATATTTTTAAAAAAAATTATCGGATCTAAAACATGGTTTTTCTTCGAGCTCGATGTATCAGAAAGTGAACATTAAAACATTGTCTGAGAGATTTTATTACCGATATTAAGCACTCCACGCTTTGTACAGTAAAGCTAACTTTGTTGTCTAAATTATTTTGCATTTTTTAGTTCATAAAAGTGTATTGTTTCAGTTTTTTTTTAAATTGCCTTTAACTATGGGATAGGCAACGCAACATACGTCACTGTACAGCGTGTTAGCTTGCTTGCTGTAATTTTTCAAGTTTTTTTTATCCTGAAGTTCCTGGTCAGGATAATGGGGCAAACTTATTAAATTATTGTATTGTCATCGGTCCTTGATAAGTGTGCAAAGTTTCAGTTTAATCTGACGTTTTGAAGTGGGTGAATTTTAAGTTCAGAGATTCTTTTACAAACAAATAAACAAACAAACATACAGGTGAAGCTAATAAAAACGTAACGACATTGGGGGTACGATTTGTCACGTTAGAAGGATTCAAAGGTTTGGTTAGTTCACTATCTTGCATTAAAATTACCGGTAATGATTATTGTTATAATTTATAAACAAATAAATAAAATAGACAACTCTTGATTTGCAATAAAACATACATACATAAATAAAATGTGTCAGTATAAATATTATACTGAAAACTGCAAAATAAGTTTTTAGATTAAAAAAAATGCTTACCGATCAGTTGGAGAACACAATTTTTTAAAACTTCCGTTACACTGAAAATTCATTTGAAAACTTAAGAAATTTAATTTTCAAACAAACAACAAACTCTAAACTTTATTTTTTTGTATGAATTGTCGATATTTATTAACTTTTAAAAGATTAAAATGTAAAAAATGCTTTGCGTTATATTTCTTAAACAACAATGAAAATTTCTAATGAAAAACAAAACGCATCGCGACTTGTCAACAATTCAGTTCAGCGTTAGATCGCACGAAGCGCCACATTCAGATGAACTTTATAAAAAAAAAAATAAAAAGTAAGTTTGTACTTAATTACATTTTTGTTTTCATAACTTTAAATCATTCCAAAATGAATTAAATTTCATTTTCGATCGATTTTCAGTAATGATTTCCCAAATAAACAGCTTCTTAAAATAATTACTATCTTGGAAACAAACCCAACGTTAGAATTATTTTCGCAAAAATATAACAAATTTGTTATAATCCCTGTTTTATATTAATATATAATGGCAATAATGTCAGATTTAACGTAGAAATAGTAAATAAATAAAATGTTACCGTAAGAAATGAAAAATAGATAAATTACTAAACATACCTTAGAACAGCTGTGTTGAACTTCATTTTAAAACTAGAAATTAAACTCTTGGACAAATAATACACATAATTTGACGAACAAATTTGATATTCATATAACTAACAATTTGTTTAATACTGTTTAACTTTTATATTATTAAATTAGTAAACGCCAGTACCGAATAATAATTATAAACTGAATTCGTTTAGCCGCAATCTTCTTTTGTACAAGTTACTTCAAACTGGTAACTTTGTAAAAAGAAAGAACTGTGAGTATTTGAGAATCGAAATTTTGCAATGGACATGAATAAATACCTTAAAGGTCATAGAAACAATGATTTTATTTCAGCTTATGTAATCTGTTCCGTGTTCAGATGTATGAAAATACTAGCCGCTCCCCGCGGCTCCACCCACGATTGTAATGATACATGGCAACAACAACAGTAGTGAAATCTTCATCAAGACCTAACTGCTACATTTTCAGTCCGTAGAAACTGTATTTTAAAAATTAAGAGTGTATTAATCAATGACATCCCTGTACTTCCCCCCTTTCCAAACCTTGGAAGACTATTTTAGTATCTCTAGTCTGCTAAATTTCAAGTCTGGAGATCTAACAGTTCCGGAAGGTATCGTGATGACCTGTCAGTGGCATTCATCTCCTGTTTCACCCCCTTTAAGTTTTTATTTTGAGACAAAAGGTAGCCTATTTCCTTCTTTAGGATGCATTCTATTTCCTTGTCAAATTTTATCGAAATCAACAAACAATTATAATATGAGTTAGGATTACATGTAAACTTTTTAGGTTTCGGAACCCAAGATCAGTACAAGGTCGGGGATCTATCCGGTAAATTATTGGGTCGAAACAACGCAACAGATTTAATCCCTGGAAGTAAACAATTGAAAGGACTCTACTGGGATGTGTTTCTTCCAC
The DNA here is from genome assembly GCA_034508555.1 of Venustoraphidia nigricollis. NCBI lineage: Eukaryota > Metazoa > Arthropoda > Insecta > Raphidioptera > Raphidiidae > Venustoraphidia > Venustoraphidia nigricollis. The sequence continues at coordinate 3,464,712 of JAVRKA010000025.1, read as the reverse complement.
TTCAAGGGACCCACTCGGTTATTCATCGCTCACTTGTTATTTACCAGTAAGTGTTTGTAGGTCGTAGTTTTCAAATTACCACAATTCGTTTTGATCCAAACAATTTGATATGAGAACAAGAAACATGAATCTAACTCATAATTGCTATTGAAACTGAAAACTTATACATTAATAGATTACACATAAGCAGCGCCGGCCCTGGGGTAGAGTAAGAAGAGCGCCAGGTGGCAAGGGACGCCAAAAAGCCAAATGAAAAAAACAAAATTTTATTATTTAGTTGCTTGATTGAAATTAACACCAAATACTATTTTAATTATATAGCGGTAGGAACTTTCTTAATGTTAAAGAAGCAGAAGTATAATAATTAAAGCTACTTAATTTAATTTAAATTCGACAAGGCTTGCTGTTTGCAACAAAAGTTGATGTTTGAAAATTTGGGACTTATTATTTATTTAACATAAAACCGAAGTACAATTTACGTGAAGTGAAAGCGTTGACCAAACTGCGCTGAAAGACAATTTCGCTCTACCCTGGTCAAGGGCTACGGTCGACGCTGCACATAACTGACTAGATCTGAACTGAATTGATGCTTTAAGGAGTCGCCAAAAAATGTACTCATTACAAAAAATTGAACTGTGGTTGATCAAAGTAATTGCCAGCTTTGATCGCATGATTAAAGTATTCATTGCTCGATGTTTTTTTACTTTCACAAATAATAATTTGCACTGATTTTTCACTCGGCACGTGGTAGAACATGATTAATAATAACAAGTAATTAAAAAACACTTGAAAATTCTACATTCTTTGTAGGATTTTCAAGTGTTTTTTAATTACTTGTTATTCACAAATAATTTTTGACAGGAACATCGAGCATCCGAACAAAACAACATCGATAGAACCGTGGATATGTGGCAACATTGTGAAGTATTTACCGAACTTCAAATACCAAATGCCGATATTTACGGCTCAAGTGGTGTTCCGATACCCATTGGTCGGCAGGATATTGTTTCGACAAGCGAAAGACGACCCGTACGATGATACGACTGTGTTAGTCGAAACGTTGGTTCACGCCGACGGGTCTCAAATAAATAACACGAGGGAGCATAGGTGGGCCGTTCACGAGTTGCCTCCGGGGAAGGACTATTATAATTGGACGGCGAGGTGTCTGTCAGCTGGGGACGTATTTAATCCCTACAAAGTACGGATTTCTTATTAAATTTTAAATCGAACAAGTATAATACTCGCCATGGTTCTAAAAGGTTCTGAAGTTAGTCACAAACAGCGTCGTAAATGCATATTTTAGAGTCGTCCTGGTTGTTTTGTGGGAAAGGAAGACTCCCACCACATCCCAGTTACCGGCACAGAACGTGCGCTCGTCGGTGATTGGTTATCGCTGGTTGTCGTGTCACTTGTCGCTTTCCTGCTATAAAGTACAGTCCAGTACGCTATTGTTAAGTTGTTTCTTTGATTGTTAATTGATCAAGATGCCTAATACAGTTATGCATAGACAAGCACAAAAAATAATTTTTTGGATGACTTTATGCAAGGAATTAGACCTTTGGATTAAAGAAAAATTAAAAATAATAATATAGCGCAAGTTTGCAGTTTTTCAACCGACTGATCTAACTTCAGAACTGAAGAAATTTCTTAGGATAAACCTAGGTGGCACAGGATCAAAGAAAGCAAATACTGAGTTATGTAAATTGCATCAACGTCTTACGTTTCGACAATCTTTTTGCCATCTTCAGAGAGTCAATGCTGTCCAATTGTTCAGCAAAAAGACTGCCGAAACGTTACAATAAATACAATTTACATAACTTCGTATTTGCTTTTTTCGATCCTGTGCCACCTAGGTTTATCCTAAGAAATTTCTTCAATTCTACTTTCAAGGATCATGATCACTCTAAGTTTTTAAGTTATTTTCATAACTTCAGAACATTTTAGAACCGTGGCGCGTATTATACTAAACACATAAATTTAAAGCTAAGTTATTTCTAAATTGTCTTCATAGGTTTTAACAGACGAAAAGTCTCCATCAGCAAGATGCAGTCTGAAATCGTTAGGTTTGTGTCGATTAGGAGATTTGTCAACTCGACTAGGAATGTTGGATATCGCCGGAAGAAAGATCGACGGTACAAGAATATCACGGAGAATGTTCACCGATACAAATCTACCTTTAACCGGATTTCACAAAGTTGTAGGCAAATCGTTTGTCATTTATGATGACCACGGCCCGGTAGCAAGAGGAGAAAGACTAGCATGTTCAATGTAAGTCGATAAACAAACTCGATAAATTTTAACCGATACATCGATATCGGTTAGTTGTTGTTAAAAAACGATATTGTTATATTCGCGCTGATAAATTCAATGAAGTGTAAATATTGAGTCTGGGCTGCGCGAGCAAAATGACAGAAAGAGATAACAATAATAGGAATGTTGACTATTTTTGGGAAAGTGTTTTAAATCGTGCATAAGTACCTAATATAATCACAAATACTTATTATTTTTCTTTAAATACGACTCACGCTTTAAAAATCATGTATTTTAAATTTCGGTTCAAAACGCGCCGATACTTATCACGTGACTGCCGTGACGTCACGGAGTCGTACCAAAGGAGGCTCAAAACAATTCGATTTGTTTCGATTTTTCTTATTTTTTCTGATGGTTTATTCAATGGTTTTTGATAGCTTTGGCATCGACCCTCCTGTAACCCTTCCGCGACCCACCGGTTGAGAACCGCTGGTCTATGGGATAATATCAATAATTGAAAAAGTATTCAATATACGTCTATATAGTGCCTCTATATTGTTAAATCAGTATTAACAATGACAGATCAGTATAGTTTCAGTTGATGAAAAAACGTCAGGTGTTAAATTGCAAATTTGATTTCAATTTTCAGAATCGGTGGAGTTTATCGAAGAAAAGCTGTTGTGAGAGATTGGTACGGTAACGGAATTCCGGTGAGCGTTAAAGGAAAGATTGAATTCATTCAACAAACGGAATACGATATTACCAACGTAGAAGTAAATTTACAAGGTTTAAACGAAAACAGCGGCTATCATATTCATATGGTATTTTTTTAATTCTAATTATTGTAGGTTAAATAGATTCAAGATTACTAGAATACTAGAAGATTGAGCTTAAGAGATTATAAACATGGTCACGTCTGTGATTGGTTGAGTCGATTGCTTACGTCACCGACGCCCATGGCTTGGTTATTCAAGTATGTTTATCCCAACTGTTTGGAAAAAGACTCCACAAGCCTACTTCTCCCGCCCTCTCTCGCGTCTCGCCTGGTCACACCTTCAACAATGCTAACGCCCAACCTTAGTTTCTAGTAATCTTCATGCAAGCCGCCATTTGTAGTTCAAACAAAAACAAACGAGTAAGCCAAGGTCATTAGATACACAGATCACCTCGTTAATAAATAACATCAGCTGGGAGACCGTCCAATATTATTATCAGCCACGCAATATCAATTGACAGTCCACTGAATGACGTCATCCCTGCACTACTATCCAATGGAACGAAGTCAGCTCTAATAACCTTGCGAGAAAGCATAAGAAACGAGTTAAAGTTCACATTACACATAGATTGTTTGTACAATAATATGACAAAGCAATGTTAATATACATCCAAAGTTATTAGATACAGATGCTACCTCGTTCCGTAGGACAATAATGGGGGGATGACGCAATCCAGTGGACTGATTTTGATGTTGGGTTGTTGATAAAAATATTGAACGATTTCCCAGCTGACGTCATTCATTAACGAGGGACATGTGTATCTAATGACCTTGGACTGTAACTATCTATTTGTCAAGATTATTAGATACAGAGGTGCCCTCGTTCCATTGATTAGCCATTCAGTGGACTTTCAATTGATGCTGCTTGGTTAATAAAAATATTGAACAGTCTCCCAGCTGGCGTCATTCAGTAACGAGGTGACCTATGTATCTAATGACCTTGATACATATCTACAGAGTGTGGCGTAATCTACAAATGGCGTTTAAGTACCTCAATTTTTAACACATCGATACAATTTCTAAAACTAACAATTACAGCGTAAACTCCATGTAACGTCACTCGATTTAACGTCAAAATCCCTAAAACGTCGAAATTACTCGACTTTAGTTGGTTTGCCTTGTTGTCCATACAATGATACACTCTATGTAGCATCACACCCACTCTAAATAACGACCATATGCCATTATAAAGCAAGTAATTTCAGCAACTTAGAAAGCACTTACTGTTTGTAGGTATTTTCTAAGTTACCGAAATTGATAAGAACTGCAGCTTTATAGTCTAGCCCGTATTTATTTGTGTTAATAGTAATGTTTGTTTATAAATTTTATGCGTTATTATTAAATAATACTATAATAGTAAAACAATGTTGATTTTACTTTCTTTCCATATAACGACAACTCAGCGCCGCTATATAGAGTTTATACTGTAATTAAAATTGTTTTTTTAATTAGTAATTATAATATTATATTTTTTAAGACGCCCGTGGAATCTCAGCTCGAATTTCCCTGTGAATCGACAACTTTGTACGGCCACTGGAATCCCTTAAACGTAGACCCGTTACAGTCACCGAGAAATTATCGAGGCACATCCGACGAATACGAAATGGGTGACTTGAGCGGAAAATTTGGAAATTTAGAAGGTCAAGAAATCGTCAAAACTGAATATAATGATACAATGTTGCCTTTATTCGGACCGAGAAGTATCCTTGGTAGATCTGTTATTATCCACAAAAAGGTATACCTATAAATTTTTGTATTACTTTTAATGTTTGTCGAATTTAGACATAGAATTTTTAATAATTCCAACAATAATCAATGTTAAGTATTATTATAATTAAAAAGAGGTTAACTAGTCCGCCATCTTAGATTTGAACTTCAAGATGGCTGATAAATCTTTGTCATGCGCAAACGCTGTTTACGTAACGCCATGCGCAGAAGAGCTGTGCCAGCTATTTTTGCCGTTGGCTATTACGAAACTTTCCGATCTATTTTTAGGACAGAAATCAACGCTGGGCGTGTTCGACAATAGAAAGAGGTTACAGTCCTTCCGAGGCAAGGGAACGGAGAGCCATCGCATCGTTCCATCATCCGGCAGGTTTCGCTTACGGATACATAAGAATGGTAAATTATATCATGCGATTGATCTCAGTTGCCGAGCGTCTATAATATTATTCTTTTTGTCGTAGACGCAATTGGTTTATAACGATGATAGTAAGAGCGATACAGTGATCGAGGTGAAACTACGACATCCCGGCAAACACGATCGTAACGTTGTAAGTACATAATCATATATACTAATACAAGGTTAAGATGTTTGCCTCCCGTTTTCGAAAAAACCTCACAATTACTCCACATAAATTTTGTATCATTTTATAGATAATTACTTGCTCTATGTGTATCAATAATTAAAAAATCTATTATTGCTTTCGTTTTTGCAAAATAATTAATTATAACAATTATACATTTATTCAGTATATGCAGCAATGCTGCCATCTGACGGTTCTAACTTTGAAACAACGTCAACATGATTGACGGTCGGCCCATTTTGTCTTATATCTTTGAGAGCTTTTTTTCGTTAGTGTAATTTTTGTAATTCCTACTACCAAGCTTCTTTTTTTATATGTCGGTGGCATTTTAGATCTGAAAAATTTGCATTATTAGTCTAAAATTTCAGTTAAAATCCCACTAAATATTTACTGATAGAATTTTATCTGCTTAACATTGCGAGGATTACTTTTGACAGGTTTTTTAATGTCACAAAGTAACTCTTGAAACCTTTGATTTTTAATTAAACTAATAACTACATCGAAATTAAGAATTCTAAAATTAAACTCTGTAGTTCAAAATGGTCGTTAATAACAAGACAACTTGTACTTAGTTGATTTAAAAAAAAAAAAAACCCGGGTCGCAGTGCCAAAACCCTGCCGACAATATAGTGTATTTGCTTGTATAGGGCCGTGTGGTTTTATACTTTTATTATGTGAAATTAAGTTTGTTTTTGGGCAAAATAAAAAATTTAACCCCTTAATACACCCCTTAAAATAACATTTTTTTCTTAATTGTAATATTATTATCAATCTAACGTCTACACCGAATTAAATACACCCTTCAATAAATAAGTCACTATCTGCAAACTAGTGTTTTCATAAAATTTGTAAATCCGGTCCTGTCGGGTCGATTTTATTAAAATTGTGGGGACACTTTTTAATCACTACCAAAGGGTCAAATTTCAATTTTGAAACGATTCGGAGAATTTTTTCGGTATTTGAGGCCCAAAAACAGTTTTCAACCCCTAAAAACGACCCTTAAAATAGCCCGATTAGGCCCATTTTAAATAGGCTTCTTGCGGTGATGGATTTCAACATGTGGCCTAAATTTCGTTGAAATCAATTAACTCTTTCGAAAGTTATCGCGCGTACACATATATATATATATATATATATATATATATATATATATATATATATATATATAAATATATATATATATATATATATACATATATATATAAACATTTTTAAAAATGGTGCCAAAGTGTTTAGGAGGTTATGAAACGTCGAGAAATTTTGGTCCGACCCCTAGGTCCCGCCATCCGACCGACGCCAATAGTGTATGTTGCCATATGGCAAATACACTAAAAACCCGGGTCGCAGTGCCAAAACCCTGCCGACAATATAGTGTATTTGCTAATACAGGTATTGTGGCTTTATTAAATGAAATTAAGTTTGTTTTTGGACAAAATAAAAAAAAATTGACCCCCTTAATACACCCCTTACAATAATAATTTTATTAGTTGAAATATTGTTATCAATCCAACATCTGCACCAAATTAAATACGACCTTCAGTAAGTAAATTCGTTATACGCAAACTAGCGTTTTCATAAAATTTGTAAGTCCGGTCCTGTCGGGCCGATTTGCTTATAATTTCAGGAGTACTTTTTAATTGCTACTAAAGGGTTAAATTTCAATTTTGAAACGATTCTGAGAATTTTTTCGGTATTTTTGGGCCCAAAAACTTTTTTCAACCCCTAAAAACTACCCTTAAAATGACCCGATTGGGCCCATTTTAAATAGGCTTCGTGCGGTGATGGATTACAACATGTATGCCAAATTTCGTTAAAATGAATTAACTCCTTCAAAAGTTATTGCCCGCACATATAAATATATATATACAGATTGTATCAACTCAAAGCTGTCCATAGGGCACTCTGTGTGTAAGACAGAGCACCATACACAAACGATAAGCAAGAGTGAGATAAATGATCGTTAATAGGTAATAATTACTGTGGTTACTGTAAAATAAATTTAAGTAAACGTCTTTGTTTTCTAAGTAAAAATAGACATTTTATCAATTAATTTATTACGTCGACGGTTGAATTTACCACCATAAAACCATTTAAGTATTTGGATTTTTTCGTGAGCAGTATAAATAGCCATTTTATCAATAATTTCGGTAGTGACTACAGACTGTCATTAATTGATAAAATGGCTATTTTTACTTAGAAAACAAAGACGTTTATTTAAATTTATTTTACAGTAACCACAGTAATTACTACCTATTAGCGATCATTTATCTCACTCTTGCTTATCGTTTGTGTATGGTGCTCTGTCTTACACACAGAGTGCCCTATATATATATATATACACACATACATATATATATAAACATTTTTAAAAATGGTGCCAAAGTGTTTAGGAGGTTATGAAACGTCGAGAAATTTTGGTCCGACCCCTAGGTCCCGCCATCCGACCAACGCCAATAGTGTATGTTGCCATATGGTAAATACACTAAAAATTGGTTTTAATCTCACACTAGAAAGTATACAAACTGAAAACACATGTTTTTTAATCAAAAATGACGCCCAGTACACATAGACTTGCAATCGTATTTAGATACTGCATTCTCTTCATAATTGGCCCCACAGACCCTTCTACAAATAGTAACTTCCAAAAACTATGTTTGGTTGATGGTATTGTATCCGGATTCAGATTTTGTTGCTTAAGACCTGGTGTCACAAAGTTACTCCTGCAGTCACAAAGTAGTCCCGGTTTACGGTATATAAAAGGTGATGTTATGTTATCTATGGAATCCAAAATGGCTGGACCGATTTTGATGAAATTTTCAGGAAATCTTCAGATTAGCTAAGCGGGTGATCCTGCGAAGTTTGGCAGCGATCGGGTCAACAGATTTTTTTTTTGTTTTTTGGTAATTTTGATTTTTCTTCGATTTTTGAGCATTCACAATTAAAAGCGATTGATTTCGCGTAAATTCAATACACGTTGAGAATTTTATGACATGATTGTCAATCTTTATATCCTATATATTACATTTACATCCGGACGAAGCCGGACGGGGCTGCTAGTTTCCTATAATCCTACATGTAATTAGAACCTGTTTGAAGGGTATAAATAAATAAATATACTTACAAAGTCAAAATATGTTTCTTTTTAGACCCGGAATCACAATTGGGCCGTTTTCGTCAACCCAATAGGCGTCGACGCAGCTGTTAAAGTTACTCACACCCGATGCGTCGCCGGTGGATACCTGTGGAACCCTTTCTTTACTCAGTTGGCTGATCCTTTAAATGTATGTATAAACAAAACAATTAACTTTACGAAATGAAATTACTTGCTATACTGTTCAAAGTTTTTTATTGAAATAAATTACAACGTTTCAACCACTTTTGTGGTCCTTTTCAAGTTTTAAATGCGCCCATAAAATTAAAAAAAACCCGGATCGCAGTGCCAAAACCCTGCCGACAATATAGTGTATTTGCTTATACAGACAATGTGGCTTTATTTTGCGAGCTTAAGTTGGTTTTTGGGCAAAATAAAAAAATTTACTCCTTAATACACCCCTTAAAGTAACATTTTTTTTTCTTAATTGCAATATTATTATAAATCGAACCTCTATACCAAATTATATACAACTTTCAGTAAATAATTCACTATTTGTAAACTAGTGTTTTCATAAAATTTGTAAGTCCGGTCCTGTCGGGCCGATTTTATTAAAATTTTAGGGACACCTTTTAATTACTACTAAAGGGTAAAATGTCAATTTTGAAACGATTCCCAAAAACATTTTTCAACCCCTAAAAACTACCCTTAAAATGCCCCGATTATGCCCATTTTAAATAGGCTTCTTGCGATGATGGATTTCAATACGTGGACCAAATTTCGTTAAAATCAATTAACTCTTTCGAAAGTTATTGCCCGCACACACACATATATATATACGTATATATATATATATACATAAATATTTTCAAAAATGGTGCCAAAGTGTTTAGGAGGTTATGAAACGTCGAGAAATTTTGGTCCGACCCCTAGGTCCCGCCATCCGACCGACGCCAATAGTGTATGTTGCCATATGGCAAATACACTAATTACAACTTAACTAGTACTAAAAGTGGTTGAAAAGTTGTAATTTATTTCAATAAAAACTTTGAACAATATAGCAAGTAACGTAATTTCGTAAATATATCTATTACTGTTGGTAGAGTCAATTTGGTTAAAACAATTAACTGTTTTAATATCATAATCAGGGCCGGCCCTGGGGTAGAGGAGCGAGAGGAGCGGTCGCTCTAGGCGCTAGGTGGCAAGGGGTGCCAAAAAGCCAAATGCGAAAAACAATTTTAGTGACTGTTCGAAATTAACACCAATTACTAAGTAGGAACTTTCTTAATGTTAAAGAAGCAGAAGTATTATAATTAAAGCTACTTAATTTAAATTCAACAAGTGTTGATGTTTGCAATAAAAGTGGATTTTTGAGAATTTGGGACCTATTATTTATTTAACATAAAACTGAAGTACAATTTACGTGAAGTGGAAGTGTCGACTAAAGATAATTTCGCTCTACCCTGATCAAGGGCTAGGGCTGGCGCTGTTCATAATAAATAAAATGAAGGCTGTCAGAACGCTCTGAATTTAAGCCAAAAATAGGGCTTCGGCTGTAAGCTGATTGTAGACTTATTCGTCAACATTTTGCAAAAATTCATTCTCCACAAGGAAGATACCAATCTAGGTCTCTAATGGACTACTTTTGAAATTTATGTATTAGAAAAAAGTTGGCATTAATTGTGGCAAAAAAACACTTGTTTTCAATGTCACACTACGACCTTATTCGTATTTATTTCACAAAATTGTTCCATCACAAACCTAAAGTGACTCTTCCTTTTTCGGAAAAGTTTTATAAATTTTCAAAATATTTCCAAAATTTATTGACAGCGGCACCCTTGCAACAGCATTTTTTAGCCTCGTAGTGCGGCTCAAATTCCGACAGCCTTAACGACTATTAACAAACAATTGAAAAATTTAAGTGTGTTGACGAGTGACGACTGCTGCTCTTCTTTCTTTTATTGTTAAGCGTGTTAATGTTCTCTGCTCGGTCGTAGTTCGCTCTCTTCTGATTGGTCATTACGCTCAGTAGTTTAGTATGCCTCAGTTCTGGTATCCAAGTTTTACTTAGATAGAGACCTTCATTTCGGTTAAAATTCTGCGTGTTTTTTTGTATTTCACACACAAACACTTACTTGTGAGTCGCCTAGGACAGCGCCTACTGCCACACCGCCTTTGATGTCTACCGCAGTTGCAGACGAAACGTCAGATAAAAATACCGATGAACCACGGCCTAGAAGCCAAGAAGTTTTGGAACAACGCCGACCGTGAAAGCCTACACACCTAGATATTAATACATCGCAAAGAATCAACCGCAATTACCAGAGTTAGAATCAGATCCATAAAAATGACACAAACACCTCCTAGAAAGAAAAGAGCCTGAAATATGCAACACATGCCACACACAAATCAGTGTAACTCATCTCATAATAGATTGCACAAAATACCTAGCTGCAAGAATCGACTACAATCAGTGGCGGATTTACTATTAGGGCCAGGCCTAGGGCATCAAAATTTTAGAGAACAAAATTTCAAAAGTAAACAATGTTAGGACAGTTCAAATTTAAAAATTAATTCATCTTTAAAGTTCAATTCCAGATATATGTTATAATAGAAAACAGTATCACGAGTAATTGGAATAAAAATAAATCAATTTAAACACTCATTGATTGCATATTATATCATAGTTTTATTATAATTTAAACATATTGAGAGCTTGAAAAAGTCTTAATTAAATAAAGACGAAACGTTGCAATCAATGAGTGTTTAAATTGATTTATTTTTATTCCAATTACCCGTGATACTGTTTTCTATTAAAAATTAATCCATCATCCGTTGTCCAAATTTACAGTTCCCTGGCTTTATTAGATATTTAATTTCAATAATCAGCTACCCATAGAGCAAAAAGGGCGCCGTATCGGACGGGGCCTAGGGCGGCATCGAACCTTAATCCATCACCGACTACAATATTCCGCTAACTCTGCCTGAGGCCTTAGCCAACGATGAACACTCTAAATATCCTGCTGAAATACCTGAGAGAGACAAATCTATTAAAAGAAGTATAAAATAATTTTTAAACAAATTTTTTGTGTAATATTGTTACGCGAATAAAATGGCATGGCGCTGCTATCAGTCTGGCCACCATAACTACACATTGGCGACATCTGGCGTAGGCGTTAATAACTACACACAAGGCGGAAGTGTCACTCTCGTGGCGATAACGAGAAGTATACGCTCGGTGCATGGTTCCGCTCATTAGCGGGGTTGGTAGTGGGGTATTCTCGAGGCGACCATTTTAGGCGTTGGACATGTTCCATTGTGCGTGGCGATATATGTCTGTATTATAAGCAATTAACACTGTGTAGTTAAAGAAAAGTAAAAACATTTGGCGTAACAATATTGTAGCTATACTTACCTTTAGAGTAAAATTATATTGTTTTTCTATTTCTAATAACTCTACCAGTGTTATTGACCATAGATGCCGCAACACAAAAACTTTAAATAAAAAAAAATTCATTGTCTACTTTCACGAATTCGGCGATTTACCGATCACCTTGATTGATGTATTAAACAGTGTTAGTGATCATAGATGTTGCAACACTAAAACTTTAAATAAAAAAAAAATTCATTGTCTACTTTCACGAATTCGGCGATCTATCGATCGCCTTGATGTATTAATAAAATAATCTTTTAACAGGAAGATCTCTATCGACAAGAATGCGGTCCGGATAATCCATTGCGTTGTTATGTCGGCGATATATCGGCAAGACTCGGTACCATCGATCTCGGTCTCCAGCGTCAAGTATTCACTGATTCCAACTTACCTTTAGAAGGCGATGTCAACATCATGGGCAGATCGATTGTAATCATGGCGCCTAATAAAGGCTCTGAACGATTCGCGTGCGCTAACATCGAACCCGACTACGACATAATTAAATATGCGAATATCAGGAAGCCTCCTCGATTTGTTCTGTAAGTTGATAATAATAATAATGCGTTTAACGTCCGTTTGTCGACTTTTATGTCATAACAGACGCCATTCGCACCATTACTATTTTCCATTTTACCACTTCTCGTTATTTTCTACATTTCTAAAACTTCAACTTAACTAATAGCAATGGGCGAATGAAGGAATTATAGGAAATTAGGATAGGATAGGTAATTTTTGAACTAGGAGTTTGATAGGTAATCGACCATGGCCTTGAATAAGGAACCATCTCGATATTTATCTGGAATTAATTGAGGGAAACCATGGAAAACCTCAATCAAGATGGCCGGTACAGGAACTATCGTTTCTCGGCGAGAGGCAGTAAGAAAAGTCCCAGCCACATCTGCCTCCGCCGGAATTCGAACCCAAACCTCCCGAATGCGAGTCTATTGATAATTTACTAAAGATTACAATAGAATGGGGTGGAGTCTTTTTCCAAATTGTTGGGATAAACATTCTTGAATAACCAAGCCAAGGGGTTCGATGAGATAAGCAATCGAGTCAACCAATCTAGTCTAAATTTTGATTGCAATTTTTGGTAAATGTGTTTTAGTTCCTGGTGTCAAAATAGGGTTAATAAAACGTTTTTTTGCGAAACTAGCGTATTGTGGTTTGGGGGATTATATTGTTTTTTTGGGAGATTATATTGCGTTTTTGGGGGATTATATTGCGTTTTTGGGGGATTATGTCGCGTTTCTGGGGGATTATATTGCTCTTTTGGGGGATTATATTGCTTTTTTGGGCTATTATATTGCGTTTTTGGGGGATTATATTGCGTTTTTGGGGGATTATATAGCGTTTTTGGAGGACTATATTTCCCGCCGTTTGTAATTTTTTTTTTACACCAAAATACGCTATTTTCGCAAAAAACCAAGAACTAAAACACACATTTACCCAATTTTTGACCCAAACTGACAGACAAACATAGTTGCAAAAATTTGGTTTTCTGTTAGGGCACAGTTCATTGAGGACGTGAGACATGTAATGGGGATTCCCGAATGGATGTTGCATGTGGATTCGCGTAAGACTCGAACGTTGCATAATGGCGGCTGTATCCAGTTCCTGTTGCATTTCAAAGGACTGCTAGCCAACCAGCTCGAACAGGACTTCAGCAAACTTCTGGTTACCGGTAGAATGGACACGCCAACATTGTACATCCCTGGTTACGTCGACACTAAGCGGAAAAAGACGCTGGCTTACAGGCAGTGCGGAGTCACAGATCCAAACGAAAAGAAACGTAAGTTTAGAGGGGAACATTATAGACTAGGGCGGAAAGTTGGTGATTGCGAACGAGTGTAGTTTGCGAGGGCGGAAATTACACGGGTAGCAACCGCCAATTTTGCAATACTTTTTGTAATAAGCGCATTGAAAAAACAACACCAAAAACACTATATAAACACCATTAACTGATATTGTAGGTTAAGAGAACTGTCACATTTAGTTTACAATCTTCGCGTTGGATGACGCCACTTTCGCATACTTTTGATCTGAAATTTTGTTTTCCATGGAATGAAAATGTTCGTCCCCAGAAACACGTATTACAAAAGTATTTTTGTTTCCGATTTCCTCACAACATTCGTCATTGGATGTGCTTGTCTGTTTCTTCTTTTTGAAAAAAACCATCAAAATGATGGGCGCGCCCTCCAATTATTTTGATAAAAATCTTCAAAAAGAAGAAACCGACAAACACAACCATTGCGCAAAACGCAGTATCACTGTATAATACGCGCCACGGTTCTAAAAGGTTCTGAAGTTAGTCACAAACAGCGTCGCAAATGCATATTTTAGTGCCGCCCTGGTTGTTTTGTGGGAAAGGAAGACTCCCACCACCTCCCAGTTACCGGCACAGACCGTGCGCTCGTCGGTGATTGGTTATCGCTGCTTGTCTTGTCACTTTCTTGCTATAAAGTATAGTCCAGTACGCTATTGTTAAGTTGTTTCTTTGATTGTTAATTGATCAAGATGCCTAATACAGTTTTGCATAGACAAGCACGAAAAATAATTTTTTGGATTACTTTATGCAAGGAATTAGATCTTCAGATTATAGAAAAATTAAAAATAATAATATAGCGCGAGTTTGTAGTTTTTCAACCCACTGTACCTGCGCAAGCCTCCATTTGCATCTAACTTCCGAGCCTTTTAGAACCATGGCGCGTATTATATAGAGCTTTTAATTTAAAACAAATGAATGATTGTATTTTTCTTTTGTTTTACAGAGAAACAAACCAAAAACACTTTCTTCTTCAACCAAGGAACTGGGCTGATTATGAATAAGTATATAATATTTACACTTGTGATATGGCAAATTACGAAATTAATTATAACAGAGTTTAAATAAATTATTTATATTTAAAAGAATCTTAAATAAAAAATTGCAACTATCCGCATTTGTTCCGTAAACAAAAACTCCCCAACTGTGAACCTAGCGTCATGAAATTTACAATTTATTGTGTGACAGTAGGTTTTTTAAATGCATGCAAACATTGCAAACTGAATGTACATTTACTCAAGTCTCAGACGCAACCGATGAAGACACGTCAATTTTTTTCTCATTGTTAACATTCAAATTTCAAATCTAATAAACCACCGTCTTCACTATCCAATTTTCCCGCTTCATTATTCTCATCGATGAACGGATTTTCATTTTCATCTGTTTTAGAATAAAACTCGTTTTCAATCGGTTCTTCTTTAACTTCCACTTTAATTTGTTGACACGCATCGAAATACGTCGCGGTATTTTTGATATCGATGTTATTCGATGCGTTTATTTCACTGTCATGTTTTAATTTCGTTTTGCCTAAATTATTCAGCGGAAGTGTCGTCGCAAGATTTTGTTTTACATTTTTATGAAATGGATTCCTAAGCAAAGGTTGATTTGTTGTTGGTTTCTTGTCGGTTGAGGTCGAAGCAACAATCGAACCGTTCACACCGAAATTAACAACACTTATCGATGGATAAACCGGTGTTTCGTTTCTGTAATCCCCGGAATAGTTGTCTGGATTTGTGTGGCGTTTAGCAGAAGAAACAATTTCTCCGGTTTCCACAGTTTCTTCGTGTGGAAATTTTGTTTTGATTTGCACTGATTGTAGAGGATCTATCGAATCGTCTTTTGTTGATGTCGGAGTGTACTGTAAAACAAACATTTTATTAAAACAGTCGACTAGCAGCCTGGTCCGGATTTACAAAAAAACCTATTAATCTAAATTAAATGGCGTAAGGGCAATTTAAATACTTAAGATGACTAACATATTTATCTAAATCTCGAAAAGCCCTTTCCAACCGTAAACGTTCTCTATATTTTGAGTTGGCTTTTCGACGAGTTTAGACCGACATTGCATTATTTATTTTAATTTTTAGTGTATTTGCCATTTGGCAACATACACTATTGGCGTCGGTCGGATGATGGTACCTAGAGGTCGGACCAAAATTTCTCGACGTTTCATAACCTCCTAAACACTTTGGCACCATTTTTAAAAATGTTTATATGTATATATATACGCAATCGATAGATCTCGACGAGAGCTGACAATTGAAACGCAAACGAACGTTTTAGCTTCCCCGTGCTAAAATTTATACTAAACGGACATTATGTGACGCAGCGAAACGACCTCAAAATGGTGGTGCTTCCCCCTCCACAGCAAGCGATGCGTCACAGTCCTCACTGAACGTAACGAATTCTTACAAACAATTCAGAGGATAATTGTTGTTTATTGTTTATAGAGCGCCTGAGGAAGCAATAAATAATTGCGAAACGTCGCGTTGAACAAAAAGTATTAACTGATTTACCCGCTCCAACAATTATCCTCTGAACTGTTTGTAATATTTAAGAACAAGGAGCTGACCTTTTCGTAAAAATGTAACGAATTCTTTGATCCTTTAGCTATCGAGTGGTGTAATTAAATTTTGGATGTAGCTGCAGTATCAAAATGTATCGCCCCGATTTTATCATTAGTTTTCTGAAATGCCTCCCACTATGGAAGCATATTTAAAGACGTAATCACGTCAAAAAATTCAAGAATACATCAGACATTGCAAAACTTCTTGGTTTCCGGGCTTGTACGCCGTGGTCCATTGGTATTTCTACCTGACGTTTCGTCTACAACTGCGGTAGACATTATCAAAGGCGATGTGGTAGCGGGCGAAGTGTCCTTCTCGGCTGCTCACAAGTAAGTGTGTCGACTACTGCTGCTCCTTCTTCTTTTATGCACCGTTGGTTGTCGTTCTCTACTCGGTCGTAGTCTGCTCTTTTCTGATTGGTCGTTGTGTTCATTAGCTTAGTGTGCCTCAGTGCTGGTGCAACCAATGGTGCATAAAAGAAGAAGGAGCAGCAGTAGTCGACACACTTGCTTGTGAGCAGCCGAGAAGGACACTTCGCCCGCTACCACATCGCCTTTGATAATGTCTACCGCAGTTGTAGACGAAACGTCAGGTAGAAATACCAATGGACCACGGCGTACAAGCCCGGAAAACAAGAAGTTTTGCAACAACGCCAGCCGTGAAAGCCTACACATCAGACATTGTTTACATATGAACTGGTTATTTAAATAAGGCTTACAGAAAATATAAATAAAGCTCGTCCCTCTAGCCGGGGCTTTCGTTGTCCATTGCTTCCAATGGCTACGAGTCGTGACACACGTCGTCGTATATCTTCTAAACGTCGCTTAAATAGCTCGTTTTTTTTAGCGGCTACACGTCGTGCAGAGCGCTTTCGCATATCATCCAAACGTTTTTTACGTTGTTCGACGCTTTCAGCGACCACTCGTTGTGCAGAGCGCCGTCGCACATCTTCCAAACGTTTCTTACGTTGTTCGACGCTTTCAGAGGCAACTCGTTGAGCCGAACGCCGTCGCATAGCCTCTAAACGTCGTTCACGCTTTTCAACACTTTCACCGGCCCCACGTTGTGACACACGCAACCGACTACGTTCTAGTAGAACATTTAAATCATAAGATCTTTCTTCACTTAAAATTTTAGACATATTTCCTATGCATCTTAGTTTTGCAGTACGTGCGGTTCGAATTGAAGGCAACGTTACTTGACTTGCTGAATCCTGGTTGGGAGGATTTTCTTCGATATTCTCTTGAAGCGGCCTTTGCTTGCGCAAATGAAAGTTAAATGTTTTCTTTTTTGATTTTCTAGGCATTGTGAGATGCACATATTAATTACAAAAACGCATGAATTAACTGTATAAGTGTCTTGGTCTAACCAGAAAAAAACATCCAACATTAGTTTGATGCTCCAATTTGTTAATGTTACTTTTTTTTCTTATAAATGTTGATTGGCTTGACTCTTGTCTTTGATCAGTACCGACTGAATTATCTTTTACACTTTTGTTTTTGTTTGTAGGTTAGAATTCGATGTCACATTCATGGCAAGCTTGTGCTTTTAGTTTTCACGGTCCCTACTTTAGATTTTGTCCGCATGAATGATGATAGCGCTGCGCAACTGTGTTGTGAGATTTGCTTGGTTACGAAGTATACTTAGCCTACTGTACGGAAAAAGTAAATTAACAAAATCAAAAAACCCGACTACGTAAAAACAGAACAGAAAAGATAGAAACAAGATCAAGTTTGTTTTCGGTAACTCAGATCTGAACCGGTTCAAAGAGCCGACTCCGACAGAATATCCGTGAGAGCCGACTCACTTTTTTTTGAGCCGACGAATCACCGGATCCGCATAACTCAGTGAAACACTTAACACACAGAAGCGCATTTTACACTTACGTATCATTTCTTGCTTTGATGCATCTGTCAGCTCAAATGACTCATGCATCACATGTTTGGCTATGCATTCTTGATTCTATACAGGTCGTGATATGATTGACTGAACTAGGTAACTCAGCGGCAGACTGAAGTAACATATTCAGAACTCGGCTCTTTTTGAACTGGTTCAGTGAGCCGGCTCACATACGGGATCCAGATGTAAAGATGCAGATCACTAAAAAGACTCGTTTTTCCCATCTCTAGATCAAATGATAATATGCAGTCGGGTGCATCAGATATTTCTGTTCATTTTATTTTTGCAGTTACTACATGTATGCCTCCGACTGCATATTATCATTTGATCTTGTTTCTGTTCTCTTTTTACGTAGTCGGGTTTTTTGATTTTATTAATTTAATATTGACATCTTATTAGTATTAGATTTGTTAGTTTTGGTCGATTAGTATCTCTGGAAAACAGTTTGCATCTGTTAGTGACTGTTATATATTTTAAGTAAATATATGAAAAATTAAATTTAAACATATAAGCTGAATATATTTTTGTAATCACCTTTTAATATTCTTCATTTTGATATCCTTTTGGACCTTATTGTGCAAAGTTTGGAATTGTCGATTTTATTTTAGGGAATGGGGTTGATTTTATTGCTTAGGATTTAAAGTTGTGTCAATTAAATAGTTTTTTATAAAGGTAAAATAAAATAAGATATATATTTAATAATTATTATATGAAAAACATACAAATCAAGTGTTTGAACTATTTAATTTTCATATAACTGTCACTTTGCGATCTGAAAGAGATACGAGTCTGAACACAGTGAGTGCGACAAGGACAGATAACTTGAAACCACTCGTGAAACGATTTTTTGTTTTCGAGTCGTCAGCACTGGGTATTATTTGCACTCCCAACGATTTTTAAAGAGCACAGTATAAGAAAGAATGGTAGTGTATCATATATTTTTTTATACATAGAAGGGGTGACGCTCTTATTGGGCGGAGTAGCGCTGCGAGTACACCAGCAATGCTCGCTGTGTTAAAAGAGATGCGTAACGGGGTTGCCTATGCGTTGGCGTTGCGTAATATACTTTGAAAATTGAATTTAATCTTTTTATTTAACACAGCAATCATTGCTGCTGAGCTCGCAGCGCTACTCCACGGCTTCTCAGCATACTAGCCCAATAAGAGACTCACTTTTTATGCGGGAGATATACTACCATTCTTTCGTATGCCGTGGATCACGCCATGCAATATTTTCGCCATGGTTCTAGTTATTTGTTTCGGGACTCGAAACATTTATGCTTGTTAAAATTCTTTTTCAAAAACATTTCACCACATATTTTACACTCTAATGCTACACACACATGGATGTCCATTACATACTTTTCTTTAAAAGTTAAATTACACAATCTGCACCATAATATCTCTTCATTATGGTGCGTTCTGACGTGGTTTTCTAACAATTCGAACGTACGGAACACTTTGTTGCAATAAAAACGACATTTGAACTTTGTCTCGCACTTGCTTTGAACGTGTCTCAAATACATGTATCTGACATCGAACTTTTTCAAACAAACTTTACAAGAAAATTCCATCGGTTTTTTCGAACTTGTCTTCGTACAACTGTTTCTATGTTCGATCAGTTTATATTTCAAATCGAATCGATTCGAACACCGGTCACAAGCGAACGGTTTATCTTTTTTAATAGACGGTATTAGTTTATTGTGTAAAATTTTGTGTTCGTGATAAGTCAACTGCCTCACCGTATCGAAGAAACATTTACAAGCGTCGCAATAATATTTTTTATGAGCTTTTTGGTGCGTTTCTGCGATCGCGGCCGTTTTCCACAAGCTAAGACAGATACTGCACCAAAAATGCGTGGTTGAGTTATGCTCCTTTAATTCGGTTTTGTTTTTAAACGTCACGTCACAAAATCCGCACGTCAATGCATTCGAACCAACTGGTTCTGGTTCTAAACCCATGCAGCTGCGTCGATGCGATTTCAACAATTCGACTGATTCGAAAACTTCTTGACAACTGAAACACAGCAACTGATTCTCGTATTCTTCGTCGTTTAAATGTTCGACATCTGATTTTTGTTGGTTCTCGCTTTTAATGCAAACGAAGTTGAAATTTTTGTTGACGCATTCGTGACTAGCGAACAATTCCGTCGGAAAAGCGTTATTGCAAATAGTGCAAACCGAATGTGCAACTGACGAAGAGACTTCAATTTTTGTCTCTTCAACTTTCAAATCTAATAAACCACCATACTCACTATTCGATTTTCCTGCTTCGTTATTTTCATCGATGAATTGATTTTCATTTTCATTTGGTTTAAAATAAAACTCATTCTCAATCGGTTCTTCTTTAACTTCGACTTTAATTTGTGGACACGCATCGAAATACGTCGAAGTATTTTTTGTATTGATGTTATTCGATGCGTTTATTTCATCGACGTGTTTTGATTTCGTTTTGTTAGTTCTACTGTAAGTTTTCAGTATAAATTCTTTTAAATCATTATTCGATTGAAGTGTCGTGGGAAGTTTCTGTTTTACATTTTTATGAATTGAATTCCTGCGTAAAGGTTGATTTGTTGTCGCTTTCTTGTCGGTTGAGGTCGAAGCAACGATTGAACTGTTCGCCTCGAAATTAACTACACTTATCGATGGATAAACCGGTGTTTCGTTTCTATAATTCCCGGAATAGTTTTCGTCTGGATTTGTGTGACCTTCAGCAGTAGAAACAATTTCACCGGTTTCCATGGTTTCTTCGTACGGCAATTCTGTTTTGATTTGCACAGATTGTAGAGGATCTATCGAGTCGTCCATTGTCGGAACGTACTGTAAAACAAAACAATTTATTAATATAGTCGACTAGCGGTTTGGTCCGACTAACATATTTATTTAAATAAATAATACGTTGGTAAGGAGCCATTCATAAATTACGTCACACGAATTTCATGATTTTTTTACCCTCCCTGTCCTTGTCATAGGTTGTCATATTTCTGGGATTTCCCCTCCTTGGTTTTTCGTTTATAGTACGCGCCATGGATCTGAAAGCAGGCCCGGCGGATGACCAGGGTTTTGTGGGTAGCTATACCCATACGAAAAATTCCGTGTGGGTAAAATACCCACATGGCATTTGACATTTTTTTCACATATTAATAAATAAAGTGATTTGGTCGTAAAGCAGTATTAAAAATATGAAAGTGTATAGATAGTATGAGAGAAAAAAAATTATGTGAATTTTGAATTTCGCGCACAAATTTAAGATACGAAATCTCCTCAGCCAATAAAAAACGAAGTGCAGTTTTTGCGTTGCGCCAATAAAAATTATGTGATGTTGACTTGTATAATTTTTTTTAAGCGTGTAATATTTTTCTCAATAAAAATTCAAAATATGTTTTCTGTAATGTAAAGTTTGTTAACTAACCAATTTAACTTATGTGCTGGCTTCCCTAGAGTTATGGGATTTCGAAGGTTTGTTATACGATTACGAGGCTTATAAAATATAAGCTATATACAATTATTAGGTTTTAAATGCTCAGTGCTGGCATGAGTTAATTGGAGGGGGCTTGCTTTGAAGTTTGTTAATTTAATCACCGCTAGATCGAAAAAAATTTTTTTTTCATCTCACTACCCACACGGACTGAACATGACCTGCCGGGCCTGTCTGAAAGGCTCGGAAGTTAGATGCAAATGGAGACTTGCACAGATACAGTCGGTTGAAAAACTACACACTCGCGCTATATTATTATTTTTAATTTTTCTTTAATCTAAAGGTCTAATTCCTTGCAATAAAGTCATCCAAAAAATTATTTTTCGTGCTTGTCTATACAAAACTGTATTAGGCATCTTGATCAATTAACAATCAAAGAAACAACGTAACAATAGCATATTGGACTGTACTTTATAGTAGAAAAGCGACAAGACAACCAGCGATAACCAAGCACCGACGAGCGCACGTTCTGTGCCGGTAACTGGGAGATAGTGGGAGTCTTCCTTTCCCACGAAACAACCAGGGCGGCTCTATAAAATATGCATTTGCGACGCTGTTTGTGACTAACTTCAGAGCCTTTTAGAACCGTGGCGCGTATTATACAGTTAAACTTTTGTGTTTTTATATTTTAGATTTTGACATGTGACGAGGCTTATGATCCCCCCCGCCCCTTATCAAACTTCGTCGATCCCCTCCCCATCTCTTAACGTGTGACGTAATTTATGGATGGCCCCTAAAAACATCCGCGTATGAGCCAGGGAGGGTATCAGAGGCGCTAGAGCCAGACGGTGTGAAATTATCAGTTTCGAACCAGTCCTCACACGTAAAAAAATGCGGGAGTTGGTGGGAAAAGAGGCTGAAAATGGGTGAAAGAGAGAGATGGGGTTTGGTATAATTATTTTTTACTTTTTAGTTCGGATTGTTATTAAAGCGCGTTTTTTTAGTTTTCTTAAACTCTTGTTTATTTTTCAATAATATTTTACCTTAGGGCACACATACGTAGAACTTAACACTTTTAAATAAAGTATTGTCTTGCAAAAACAGTTAGTCCTCACTAGAAGACATATTTCACTACGGAAAGTTTTCTGTAAACTGACACTTCACGCTTTTTACCATAAAGCTAATTTTGTTGTCAAATTATTTTGCATTTTTTAGTTCATAAAAGCGTGTTGTAGTTTTTTTTTTAAATTCTAATTTTAATTATAAGACTACAAAAAATACTGCATTTGATTATGGGGTAGGCAACGCAAAGTACGTCACTGTACAGCGTGTTAGTTTGCTTGCTATAATTTTTTAAGTTTTTTTATCTTGAAGGTCATGGTCAGGATAATGGTAGAAACTTATTAAATTATTGTATTGTCATCGGTCCTTGATAAGTGTGCAAAGTTTCAGTTTAATCTGACGTTTTGAAATGAGTGAATTTCACGTTCAAAGATTCCTTTACAAACAAACTGACAAACAGGTGAAGCTAATAGCGTGTTAAAAAAGATTTGAGTTACCCTCAAATCGATCCTAAAGAAGTTTTACTTCAAAAATCGATGAAATATGTGAAGATTTTTGACTGATTAACAGAATTAAAACGAAATACAGTAGAAGTCATGTATTTTTAACCTTTCAGAACTAATCGAATCATATTTTTTCAATTTCTCCCTTAACCTCACTTCGTGGCAGTCGTAGATTCCATCACAAAAAAAAATTGTAGATAAATAAATAGATAATTACTGATTGAGGAAATTCGTGCTCCATTATGAAGTCTTTACTCAACAAATCGCGATCCTGATTCGGTACAATGTCTTGATTAGATAAAAGATGTATATTCGAATCACCAACACTACTGGACACCGTTGCGACATCAAGATGATTTAAATTTATACCGGTGGTAACCGGTTCAGGCTCTAAAGATGATTGATTTCCTTGTTCACGTATTTTTTTTCGCAGTCTACAAGCCCGAGCACGTTCGGCTCCCGTTTTTTTTATCGGCACTGGTTTTCGCTTTTTTTCAAGTGCTTTGGCGGCTTTCTTTCGATTATAATAATTCCTACAATTTTCCGCATTAGTTTTAGCCATTTCAAGCTGAAATAGAAAGTTAATTGTATGAAACACATTTAACGACTGACCAAACAAAGAGTCTGCCTAATCTCTTTAATAAATATAAACAAAACATATTGCTTATTACGACTTTGCCTCTAGCGACAAATCATATTATAATATTAAGATGTTAATAAATTATAAATATTTTAGAGGAATTAGGATCAAAGAAATAAAAGACAAATTATTATTTCACAACGTTTCGTATTAAATTAATACTTCATCAGGTGATTTAAAATAAAATAACAAGACAATTTAACAATCAATAATAAAACAAATAAATAAATATTAAACATACCTTAATTAATTGTCTCAATAACTAAATTTAATTCAATTATCTTGTTATATTATTTTAAATTATCATAACAATTTGTTTTATAATAAATAAACAAATAAACAGTTTATATTAATCACAATATTGTGATTAATATAAACTGTTTATTTGTTTATTTATTATAAAACAAATTGTCACTCTGTATGAATTGTAATATCTTAAAATTTTGATTTGTTATGATAATTTAAAATAATATAACAAGATAATTGAATTAAATTTAGTTATTGAGACAATTAATTAAGGTATGTTTAATATTTATTTATTTGTTTTATTATTGATTGTTAAATTGTCTTGTTATTTTATTTTAAATCACCTGATGAAGTATTAATTTAATACGAAACGTTGTGAAATAATAATTTTTCTTTTATTTCTTTGATCCTAATTCCTCTAAAATATTTATAATTTATTAACATCAAAAGGATCTGATTATACATTTTTCAAAATATTAAGATGGTTCATAAAAGATACGCTATCTGTATTTCTGAAATTGCTTAAACTAAAAACGGGTAAAAATAATGAGAATACTCTTCTTAGAAAATAAAGAAATACATGTTCGACTGTCCTTTGAACGCATCTAGCCGAACGGGGTGGGGGTAGATTTTGTATAAAAGAACTGTGGGTACAATCTATACCACGTGGACGAAGGCGCGGGTAAACTGCTAGTACAGTACAATCTCGGTAACATGAACACAAAAAATCCTGAGGAGTTCATACTAGCGGTATGCTTATAATATCGAGGTTCCAAGAAACATGAACATTAGGGTGGTCCTTAACAGGGGTATTGTCAAATTTCTATGCTCCCAGGGGGTCAAACGTTTCCAAATTGATAAAAAAAAATCTCTAAAAATTTGAGCTCTTAATATTAACTCTAAGATAGTCCTCATTCCAACCAAAGTTTCTTATGGAAAAACTCCTTTTGTTCTTCCAAATTTTAAAACTTGGGGACAAATGAATCTACAAAAATGAGACATACTTATTTTTGTAGAGAATTTAACGCTTTACAAAAAAGGTATCTTGTGATTTTTCGCTAAGTTGACTGGTTCAAAAGTTTTCCGAGGATAAAGTTTAAACTTTTTTTTTAGAGCGTTAAATTCTCTACAAAAATTATGTTCGTATTACTGAGTCGTTCATAAGAGTGCATATTCATATTATCGTGATTGTACTGTATTATATAAAATTCAAATTACATGACTTACTAATTATTATTTTAGTTCAATCGTAAAATGCCACGACGCCAAAGAGTTTTACTTCTAAGGCTTCACACAAAACTCTTTTTTTTTAATAGAAGAACAGAAACTTTATTTATAAACAAGGTCTATTTTTCGTTTCTTCTGACGTGCGAAAACCTCTATCACTTGCTGATTAAAATCCGGCATAGATTTTATCAAACTTTTTTCAATAGACAGCACTGACACCGCGTTTAAATATTCCTGATTAATATTTTTCAAAGAAGTTTTAATCCTTTTCAGCGTAGAAAAGCACCTGTCACTTTCCACAGTAGCCATTGGAATCGTAATAATAATTTTTAACAGCTTTGTACATTCCGAAAACGATTCCACTAAATTATTATTGTAAAAGAATTGCAAAATAGCTATAGCTCCCTCAGCATCCGCAAAATCTCCACGGTTGTAAAGCGTGCACAGTTCATTTTTCAGTCTAGATTTGTTTAAAAAACCGAACGTCTGGATCGTAACGACGTATTCACTTTCAGGAAATTGTGACCGATAACTTGCGAAGCATTCGAGCTGGAATAACTTCGCCGCCGCCAGATGACCAGTAAATTCAAATCTATGTTTAATTTCGGACAAAATAATATCGCACACCTCTTTACAAATCACAGGATTCGGCGTATTATTTGTTTGAGTTGCAGAAGGTTCCAAAAAGTCGTCTCGTGTGTTTTGAATAGACTTTTCAAAATCTTTAAAACATTTTTCTATTAAATCTGGCGTTAATTGTCTCGACTGCAACCGTTGCAACAAAGTTTCACAATGAGGCAATATTTCTTTAAAAAAGTCTAACCAATACAAAAAATTATCACTCTTTAGGAAATGTAATAACAAATCAGCATTGATTATTGTCTCTGCGTCAGTTTCACATTCTAAGATTTTTTCTAAACACCCGACGAACAGTTCGTGGTAAATGCGGATTGTTTGAACAAAATCCCATACCGTTTGTGGTTGCGGCCAGATTCTCTTATCGACGATTCTATCTAAAATGTCGACTCGTTTACGTGACCTTGAAAAAAAGTTTTGAAACGCGTGTAAATTATCGAAAAACTTTTTCACTGATCTATGGCAAGAAATACTTTTTTGAACAATTAAATTTAACCGATGCGCGTAACAATGGACAAAATGGGCGTAAGGAAACGATTGTTTAATTTTTGTCTGCACGTCTTTAATGTCTCCAGTTACTGACCCATTATAACACTGAGCGATTAGTTTTTCGGAACTCACTTTTAAAGATTTTAATTCTTCTAAAATGAGTGTTGCAATTTCGTCAGCACAACGTGATTTAGGTGTCAAATGTTTCCAAAATCGTTCGCACAGCTGACCTTTGTATTCGTACCGAATTATCATGACCATTCGCGTCGAAGTCGACACATCCCTAGTCTCATCTACCTGAATCGCAACAAAATCACTTTCGCTTATTTGACGGCGAATTTCCGCGCAATAAACCTCTAAAATGCAGTAAATTATATCATTTTGTATTATCTTAGACGTTCCTTTAAAATTTGTACTGATCTCCAAATGGTGCTTCAGGGCATTATCAAATTCGGCGGTAAAATCGACTAAACCGGCGAAAACTCCCGGATTCTTCGACGTACCGCTTAAAGCCAGTTCAAAAAACCCGCAGAACTTAAGACAGTCGATTATTTTCGATAAGAAATATCTGTTTTTGTCAATGAGCTGGTTGTGTTGCTTGATTTTAGACCGATAAGTCGGATCCAATTGATGTTTTATATCGACTGAACCAAGAAGAGCTAACTGCATGACATTTTGCAAATGGATTTGCGATGCGCCGTGTTTTACAATCTTTTCAGATAAGTGCGTCAAGTCGTTAACGCCTTTTTGGGTCCAGTTGGCTTCGCCATCAAAAATTAAACACGGAAAACAGAAAAAACTATTCGTTTTATCGCAGCCGCATAACCACGACGTTTTATCGTACAAAGCTTTTTTGAATACGCGAGTGTAATCTCTCTTTTTTGATTTACACGCTTGTCTGATTGTCAAAATCGGCCGAGGTGGACCTAATTGTTTTAAGTGCATTTTGTCTTTATATGTTGATCGATTTTTCCTGATGTATTCCACGCTTCCAACGTTACTCATTTTTATTTATTATAATATAATTATTATTTTTCGCAGTTTGTTGATGGTAGAAGATCGTAGCTTCCCTGCTAAATTACCTCCATATAGTCGATTTCTTTTAGCTCTCGCTGTCTTTTTCGCTGTTAGCTTTTCTTTTGATGCTAAATCTCCAGGCGGAATGTTGCTTTGTTCTGCCACTGCAGCCGCTAGATTTTTCGCAGCTTGTTGATGGTAGAGGATCGTAGCTTCCCCGCTAAATTGGCTCCATATAGTCGATTTCTTTTGGTTCTCGCTGTCTTTTTCGCTATCAGCTTTTCTTTTGATGCTAAATCTCCAGGCGGAATGTTGCTTTGTTCTGCCACTGCAGCCGCTAGATTTTTCGCAGCTTGTTGATGGTAGAGGATCGTAGCTTCCCCGCTAAATTGGCTCCATATAGTCGATTTCTTTTGGTTCTCGCTGTCTTTTTCGCTATCAGCTTTTCTTTTGGTGCTAAGTCTCCAGGTGGAACATCGCTTTGTTCTGCCACTGCAGCCGCTAGATTTTTCGCAGCTTGTTGATGGTAGAGGATCGTAGCTTCCCTGCTAAATTACCTCCATATAGTCGATTTCTTTTAGCTCTCGCTGTCTTTTTCGCTGTTAGCTTTTCTTTTGATGCTAAATCTCCAGGCGGAATGTTGCTTTGTTCTGCCACTGCAGCCGCTAGATTTTTCGCAGCTTGTTGAAGGTAGAGGATCGTAGCTTCTCCGCTAAATTGGCTCCGTATAGTCGATTTCTTTTGGCTCTTGCTGCCTTCTTCCTGATCAGGATAATGGGACAAACTTATTAAATTATTGTATTGTCATCGGTCCTTGATAAGTGTGCAAAGTTTCAGTTTAATCCGACGTTTTCAAGTAGGTGAATTTCATGTTCAAAGATTCATTTTCATACAGGTGAAGTTAAAAATAGGTAAGCCGGCTTTTAGGGCTAAATATTCGATTAAATATAATCCCGAGTTCGACATTTTTTTGGGCCTGGCAACCCTACGTGCGCGTAAAATGTCTGCACATCAAAATTAGAATTATAAAACTTACCTTATTCAAACGCAAAAACATTCACTGATTGAACCACCAAAACTCTAAAGCACAAAAATGAAAAAACGCGATAAAACCGCAGTTTAGGGTTTACTCAATAGTTAACAGCGTATGGTTCATCTCTGACATGGTGTGATGGTGTAACGTTTTTATCCAATTTGTATTTATTTATTATTTGCTTTCTTTCTAACCTTTATTTTTATTTTATCAAAATTTGCATAGAGGTATTCTACCTCTATGAAAATTTGACACAAGATTTTCCAACAGAGGTAAAAAAAATATTTCTATCCTTCAGTGGGAGCAGTCTGCTTCCTCCATTCTTATTTTCTTTATCTATGGTGCCCGGTGGGCTCACTGATCTCTGCACAAGGATTGGATAGTGGAAACGCTTTCAAAACGTTCTTTATAATATTATTTAATTTAATTAATCTTTTGATTCTACTGTTGAAAACTGCTCTATTGTTTTGTTATTTGTTGTTCTAACAAAAAGAAATCGGAAAATGTGGGGGTCAAATCAGTGGGTGGGTTTTGAATAACAGTTTCATGGCAGTGGGGCAATGTGTTAACAACTTAACACAAAATTTGGACTTCAGAGAAATATATGAATGATAAATAAAATTATAACAATACCAGTGACACATACTACACTCAAATAATATCCCGGCAAAGTGTTAAATCGACAATATTGCATAATATATTTGCTAGGCTTTGTACGGAATACAATGATATTTCTAAGCAAGGAATTATGTAAAATGGCTATACAATACTTAAAAAATCTATACACTGCACGACTTAACACTTTGCCTGTAACAAAATGTAGATTTAATAAAAATGCTGAATTCATAAATTGGACAATGCGCTATGCCGGAGTCGAACTATTGAACCCGTTCTATCAAACGATTCGTGATTAAAATGATTTAGCAAATATGGGCTGTATTTGAGACTGATGAAACATCCTCTTTTAAGATATCTAATTATAATTAGCTAATTTTAGGATTTCTCGGAAAACTAAACAAGAAAACAAAATGAAAACTATTGGTACTATTTACACGTAACATCAAATGTTTCTTAAAAGATTTGTACATACCGGTGATGGATATTTTTTATTTTTATTGATGAATTTCTTCAAGCCTTGACCTATTGGAACTTGATTTTATAAAGCACAACACAATTTTTCGCAACTACAAATTGATAGTATAGTCCATGGTTTTATCCAATTTATATTTTTTGCTCTAGCTTTATGCCTTTACTTTTATTTCATCAATAAAAAATAAACTGTCAGAATGTTTTTTTGAGTTTGACACACGAAACACCGTTTGACACATGAAACTTTTCCATAGAGCAATAAAGTCATTTATATTTTTTGTCTAGATTCTAATCCTTCGAGGTTCTACGCAGTCACCACAAAATGGTGGTTGTGATTCCAGTGTGTGGCATGACAGTTGAGCTTTTATATTAAAAAACTAGCAATATTCACGTAATTAAATTACAAAAACAAAAAATAAGTAAGATTGCTTAATAATGTATGAAATAGATGACGGTAAGTAGAACAATACGATGTAGTTCTTGTTACATGTTTAATAAGCGGTGCTTAGGTTATGTTATTAAACAAAAATTTTATGAACACTATAACATTTTTTCTAGATGCTTATGAGGAAGGAGGAGGCGAGGAAATCAGTTCTGAATTGTGGCAGGAGGCTTGTTGGATTGTAATAAACGCATATTTCGATGAAAAAGGTCTCGTAAGGCAACAGCTAGACAGTTTCGATGAATTCATTCAAATGTCAGTACAAAGAATTGTGGAAGACTCGCCACAAATTGATTTACAAGCCGAGGCACAACATGCGAGCGGTGAAATCGAGGTTCCGCCCCATTATTTATTGAAATTCGAACAGATTTACTTGTCAAAACCTACACATTGGGAAAAAGATGGAGCACCGTCTCCTATGATGCCAAACGAGGCTCGTTTGAGAAATTTAACATACTCAGCACCGCTATACGTGGACATAACAAAAACTATTGTGAAAGACGGGGAAGAACCGATTGAAACTCAACATCAAAAAACGTTTATCGGTAAAATACCGATAATGTTGCGTTCTACTTATTGTTTGTTGAGCGGATTGACTGATCGTGATTTGACGGAGTTAAACGAATGCCCTCTGGATCCGGGCGGATATTTTATAATTAACGGATCAGAAAAAGTACTAATCGCCCAGGAGAAGATGGCTACGAATACGGTTTATGTGTTTGCAATGAAAGACAGTAAATATGCTTACAAAGCGGAAATTCGATCGTGCCTGGAACATAGGTAAGACTAAAATCGTAAACCTTTTGGCAATTTTGCGGTCGAAATGTGATGTAGGGTAGGCTTGCTGAAAAAATATTGATGTATCGATATACAGTACAATCTCGGTAATATGAACACAAAAAATCCTGAGGAGTTCATACTAGCGGTATGTTTATATTATCGAGGTTCGCAAGAAACATGTACATATATATTAATAATTGTACACAGTATACTATA
Organism: Venustoraphidia nigricollis; assembly: GCA_034508555.1. NCBI lineage: Eukaryota > Metazoa > Arthropoda > Insecta > Raphidioptera > Raphidiidae > Venustoraphidia > Venustoraphidia nigricollis. The sequence goes on along the minus strand of JAVRKA010000025.1, from coordinate 3,433,770 downwards.
TAGTGTATATTAACGCTTTTTACTTTATAATGTCTCCAGAAACTGGCGTATTCCTTTCGCGTTGGGCAAGGAACTATTTATAATGTAAACTTTCCATTTCTAGTAGTTCAGATTTCTTGGTTGGTTTTATTGTATTAGCTACTCTTTCAACAATTTTTAGTGTATTTGCCATATGGCAACATACACTATTGGCGTTGGTCGGATGGCGGGACCTAGGTGTCGGACCAAACGTATATATATATATATATATATATATATATATATATATATATATATATATATATATGTGCGGGCAATAGCTTTCGAAGGAGTTAATTTATTTTAACGAAATTTGGCATACATGTTGGAATCCATCACCGCACGAAGCCTGTTTAAAATGGGCCCAATCGGGTCATTTTAAGGGTGGTTTTTAGGGGTTGAAAAAAGTTTTTGGGCCCAAAAATACCGAAAAAATTCTCAGAATCGTTTCAAAATTGAAATTTAATCCTTTAGTAGCAATTGAAAAGTGCTCCTAAAATTCTAAGCGAATCGGCCCGACAGGACCGGACTTACAAATTTTATGAAAACACTAGTTTGCGTATACGAATTTACTTACTGAAGGCCGTATTTAATTTGGTGCAGATGTTGGATTGATAACAATATTTCAACTAATAAAATTATTATTGTAAGGGGTGTATTAAGGGGTTCAATTTTTATTATTTTGTCCAAAAACAAACTTAAGTTCATGTAATAAAGCCACAATACCTGTATTAGCAAATACACTATATTGTCGGCAGGGTTTTGGCACTGCGACCCGGATTTTTTTTCTATTATTGCTCTTAATTGAACAAACTGTTGACTTAGCAATGCCATATTTTTTTGACAGTAAAGTCACTCCTAAACCTTTATTGGCATCTTCTATGAGTTTTGCTTTTCCAGAAAGAGAAAGTCATTTTGATTTGCCTTTTAGTTTGATAATTTCAAACTGATCAATGCATGAAATAAAGTACGATTTAAGTAACTTTGTACATATATGTTACACTCTTTAGCCTTAAAGATGAACACCACCAAACTAAAATTCACTTCCACACACTAAAACACTATGTATTTACTTAAGAAAACTGAAGAAAGACTAAACCGTAACAGAAAAACTTAGGCGGCAAAACAAAAAACAAACAGACTCTAAGGAATTTGTTCTTGTTCATATTACCGACAATATATGCTGTTCATACTACAGAGTTGTCAGTGGAGGAAAAATTTTGTTCATATTACTGAGTCGTTCATATTATCGTGATTGTACTGTATTCTAATAAAATGTCTACAAAAATAATCGATGACCTTCAATGTTTTTTCATTTTATATTAGTATAACTTCCAAGAAACGAATAATACCGACTGATGTCCTTTATTTTCCAGTTCACGCCCAACATCGTCTTTATGGGTTAACATGATGGCCCGAGGAGGACAAGCAATAAAGAAAGCCGCGATTGGTCAACGCATTATCGCTATTTTGCCGTACATCAGACAGGAAATCCCGATAATGATTGTATTTCGCGCGCTCGGTTTCGTAGCCGATCGAGATATTCTCGAACACATCATTTACGATTTTGACGATCCAGAAATGATGGAAATGGTGAAACCGTCTTTAGACGAAGCGTTCGTGATCCAAGAACAGAACGTAGCTTTGAACTTCATCGGAGCTCGCGGGGCCAGGCCTGGCGTAACGAAAGAGAAGCGTATCAAATACGCCCGAGAAATTTTACAAAAAGAAATGTTGCCACACGTCGGTGTGTCCGATTTCTGTGAAACGAAGAAAGCGTACTTTTTAGGTTATATGGTGCATCGGTTGTTATTGGCGGCTTTGGGTCGACGAGAACTCGACGATCGTGATCACTACGGTAACAAACGGTTAGACTTAGCCGGACCGTTGCTGGCGTTTTTGTTCAGAGGATTATTTAAGAATCTGATGAAAGAAGTCAGGATGTATGCACAGAAATTCATCGATCGTGGAAAAGATTTCAATTTAGATTTGGCGATTAAAACCAAAATGATTACCGATGGTTTGAGGTATTCGCTCGCTACTGGTAATTGGGGAGATCAGAAAAAAGCTCACCAGGCCAGAGCGGGCGTATCGCAGGTGTTGAATCGACTTACGTTCGCTTCGACGTTGTCTCATCTTCGGAGAGTCAATTCACCGATTGGACGCGATGGAAAATTAGCTAAGCCTCGACAATTACACAACACTTTATGGGGTAAATTAATTTTTACATGCTTTTATTAGCTTCACTTGTTTGTTTGTAACGGAATCTTTGAACGTGAAATTCACCCACTTGAAAACGTCAGATTAAAATTTAATTACATTTTACAGGTATGATATGTCCAGCTGAAACGCCGGAAGGCGCTGCTGTAGGCCTTGTAAAGAATTTAGCGCTCATGGCTTATATTTCGGTCGGTTCTCAGCCGTCGCCGATTCTCGAGTTCTTGGAAGAATGGTCGATGGAAAATCTCGAAGAAATTGCTCCGTCGGCTATCGCAGACGCTACGAAAATCTTCGTAAATGGATGCTGGGTTCGTTTTATTTGCATATTTTTAGGGTTCCGTACCCAAAGGGTAAAACGGGACCCTATTACTAAGACTCTGCTGCCCGTCCGTCTGTCACCAGGCTGTATCTCATGAACCGTGATAGACAGTTGAAATGTTCACAGATGATGTATTTCTGTTGCCGCTATAACAACAAATACTAAAACAGAATAAAATAAATATTTAAGTGGGGCTCCCATACAACAGACATGATTTTTTTTTGCCGTTTTTATAGATAATGGTACGGAACCCTTCGTGCGCGAGTCCGACTCGCACGTGGCCGGTTTTTGTATTAATGAAGTTTGTAATTTTATACAAATCGTGACTTTCTTGATAGGTCGGCATTCATCGAGACCCAGAACAATTGATGGCGACTTTACGCAAGCTCAGACGTCAGATGGACATCATCGTATCGGAAGTATCGATGATTCGAGACATCCGCGATCGAGAAATTCGCATATACACAGATGCCGGCAGAATTTGTCGGCCATTGCTTATTGTCGAAAACGGCAATTTACTTTTGAAGAAATCTCATGTTGACATGCTTAAGGAGAGAGAATATAATAACTACGGGTAAGTACCCTCTTCTAACTCTTTTCTATTTTTATTTTTGGAACGAAGTTCCTTATCGCGGGTTGGCGAGGAGACCTAGCTGAGAAAAAGTGTAACGCATCACGAAAAACCGTAAGACAAAGTGTCATGAAAAACCGTAAGACGTATAATGTATACTGGTATACGGTGATATCGACCGCTGCTGCCAAGCCTGGCTAGCTCAGTCGGTAGAGCATGAGACTCTTAATCTCAGGGTCGTGGGTTCGAGCCCCACGTTGGGCGAATATTATTTTTATTTATTTTTTATTGTTTTATTAATTAGTATCCTGTTTACTAAAATAAAAAACAAACAGAATTTTAGCTTCAATATTTTAAAAACAAACAAATAAATATATATATTGTAAATAAATTTATGAATATAACTTTATTGCTTCAATAATCAAAATTAAAGAGAGGGGTGGGTAGAGAGAATGAGAACATGGCACGTTAATGATTATTATGCCAACCCTGCATACATAAACAAACCTGAATAACCAAGCCATGAGCATCGGTAACTTAAGCAATCAACTGAACCAATCACAGACGTGACCATGTTTATAGCCTCTTACGTCCAACCTTTCAGTACTCTAGTAATTTTGAATGGCGTATAAACCGTGACATATGTGCGTGTCGGTTGTTTTATTTGTTAATTGCGGTTTTAGTTGGCAAGTATTAGTAGCGTCGGGTGTCGTCGAATACATCGACACGCTGGAAGAAGAAACTGTGATGATTGCGATGTCCCCGGAGGATTTGCGTCAGGACAAGGAATACGCCTACTGTACGACGTACACTCACTGTGAAATCCATCCGGCCATGATCTTAGGAGTCTGTGCCTCGATTATACCGTTCCCTGATCACAACCAAAGTCCCAGAAACACATATCAAGTAAGTAGCATGAACATCTATACATACTGTGTAACCTTAATATAACGATTTCTTTGATTTAACAAATTCTTCGAAATCCCTTATAACTGCCATTTACCTTTACATTACGAATACCTTTTTGTCCAAAACCTCTTTATAACGAATTTTCAATCTTTACAGAATATAAATAGAAAGTATAATTTACAACTATTTAACGATTTTTGTTAACTTATAACCTTTACATAACGTATCCTACCAATCAATCACACACAATTCCACAAGAACAACAACAATTCAGGTCTCGACAGGTTCAAACATGTTAAATTTATCACAAGACAATAATTGTTGTTTGATGTAAAGTAATGTAAACACTGCTGTTGGTCACTGTTGTTAGTAAATTTAAAGTTGCAGCGGCTGAAAAACGAAAAAGGTGTTTCTTAACCGTCGCAGAGAAACGAAAAATCATTAAGTATGTAGACGAGAATCCTTTAAAGAAAAAATTAGACATTGCTAAAGAGTTCGAACTTCCCGCAAGTACATTGGCCACAATTTTAAAGAAAATGGGTTTTCTTATCTTGTTAAACGAATCTTACACCAACCTAACCTCTATATAACAAACGTCATCATAATGAATTACTTGGTATAATGAATATTTTGTAATTTCCTCAGCTTCGTTATATCAAGGTTGTATTGTTTGATATCACGTGTTTTGAGGTTATATGTTAAAGAGAAAACAAAATGGACGTCATGTCTGTTTCAGAGCGCTATGGGTAAACAAGCTATGGGCGTTTACATTACGAATTTCCACGTACGGATGGACACTTTGGCTCACGTTTTGTATTATCCACACAAACCGCTCGTTACGACACGTTCCATGGAATACTTGCGGTTCAGAGAATTGCCAGCTGGCATCAACAGCATCGTCGCCATTTTGTGTTACACAGGTTACAACCAAGAAGATTCGGTTATTTTGAATGCGTCGGCCGTCGAAAGAGGCTTTTTCAGGTAACGAATATAGAAAACATGAATTTAATTGCAAGTTTTGAATGAAAACCATTAAAGTTGAAATTTTGTTTGAAACAGATCGGTGTTTTATCGGTCATATAAGGACTCCGAATCGAAACGTATCGGTGATCAAGAGGAACAGTTCGAAAAACCGACCAGACAGACATGCCAAGGCATGCGCAACGCTCATTATGACAAGTTAGACGACGACGGAATCATTTCGCCTGGTATTCGTGTATCCGGAGACGATGTCGTAATTGGAAAAACTATTACTCTACCGGAAAATGAAGACGAGGTTCGTGTTTTCAATAAATATCCACTTAATTTATTTCCTGAAAATGTCATATTATCTGCTCTATCTATAAATAAAATCGACATTTCCAAACTTTGTACAATACAACACTCTTTACAGAAGTAATGATTGATGTGTTTGTATATATAGCCAATAAATTACAGAATCTACATACTGCGAGAGTCGCTTTTTTAATGAATTTTACAGACGTTAGTTCAATTAATACAAATAAATAAAATCGTAACGTAGTCTGTAATTGTACAGTTTTAAAGATTCCTAGAGCGAATTTCCAGTTTTCTGTCAGTTTGTTTGTGTGTTTGTTCCGACTAATCTCCGAAACGGCTGGACCGATTTTGACGGGACTTTCACTGGCAGATAGCCGGTGTTATAAGGAGTGACTTAGACTACTTTTATTTTAGAAAATAATTAAGGTTCCGCGTAAAAAAATTAAAACCCATGAAATTTTGAACAAAATTCGATCTATACATCTATACATAGCAGAAGTGATTTAGGGTACATTTTATCCCAAAAATAACCCGTATGGGCTAAGTTACGATGTAAAAATGTTTGTTTACAGTTGGAGGGCACAACGAAACGTTTTACAAAACGAGACGCATCAACATTTCTTCGTAACAGCGAAACGGGAGTCGTCGATCAAGTGATGCTGACTCTCAATTCGGAAGGCTACAAGTTTTGTAAGATCCGCGTCCGTTCCGTCCGTATTCCACAGATCGGTGACAAATTCGCGTCACGTCACGGGCAGAAAGGAACGTGCGGTATTCAGTACCGTCAAGAAGTAAGTAACTCACTACTTGCTGGATTTTTTTATACGTTTATAGTCCGTAAGACTTCCCTACATGAAGCCAGTAGTCGCTGATGTTTGCAATGATTGTTAGAAACATTCATTGTTATAATACTCGCCACAGTTCTAAAAGGTTCTGAAGTTAGTCGCAAACCGCGTCGCAAATGCATATTCTTGTTATAAAAGATGAATTCGAAGTTTTTGAACTATTAGCCTTAATAAATACACTTTCCATAACGTTAAAAGTCCTTGCAGTCTTTTTTTAAAGAAATTTTCGAATAAATTACACACTAAATATTAACCAAACAATGAAGTTTTTTGACAACGGCTGACTCTATGACGTCATACGCTCTGATTGGTGTCTGTTGTCACGTGACTTGAAAGTGATTTTATTAGGTTTTATTTATTAAATATTAATTAAATTCCTTAAAAATAAGGAAAAATATAGTGTTTTTTAGTATTTCTATCATAGAAACTACCACTTTTCGTTAAAATTATGTTTTTATTTGAACACAGTCAACATCCCTATTGTAACATTAAATTCACATCATGCGAGAGCAGATTTTACTCGGTAACGCTAAACGTGAAGCTTACGAATTAATCAGATGAAAATTTATCTGATTATTGCCAGGCGTTCCTCGACCAGCGCTCATTTTTTCGTCTTTTGTTTCTAGGATATGCCTTTCACATGCGAAGGATTAACGCCCGATATTATCATCAATCCCCATGCCATCCCATCTCGTATGACAATCGGCCATTTAATCGAGTGCATCCAAGGCAAAGTATCGTCGAACAAAGGCGAAATCGGTGACGCGACTCCGTTTAATGATGCCGTCAACGTACAAAAAATCTCGACATTGCTCCAAGAATACGGGTACCAACTTCGAGGAAACGAAGTCATGTACAACGGACACACTGGCCGTAAAATCAACGCTCAAGTATTTTTGGGACCGACTTATTATCAAAGATTGAAACATATGGTCGACGATAAAATCCATTCGCGAGCGAGAGGTCCCGTTCAGATTTTGGTACGGCAGCCTATGGAAGGTCGTGCGAGAGATGGTGGATTGCGTTTCGGAGAGATGGAACGTGATTGTCAAATTGCTCACGGGGCTGCCCAATTTTTACGAGAACGTCTGTTCGAAGTTTCAGATCCGTACAGAATCCACGTATGTAATTTCTGCGGCTTGATCGCCATTGCTAATTTGAAAAATAACACTTTCGAGTGTAAGGGTTGTAAAAATAAAACTCAGATATCACAAGTGAGGTTACCGTACGCAGCGAAGCTATTATTCCAAGAATTGATGGCAATGAATATTGCGCCTAGACTTATGGTCGTTTAAGATATGTTGGTTATTTACTAATATTTGTGTAATTGAATTGATTTCAGTTTAATAAAAAAATGTCTTAAGTTTACTTTGTGTTTTTATACATAGCCTTAAGGCAGGGGTTCCAGCGTCCTTAAAATATCAGAATTTTTTCACGACGCCCCAAACATTGGTTATCTCATGGTATAATACGCGCCGCGGTTCTAAAAGGTTCTGAAGTTAGTCACAAACAGCGTCGCAAATGCATATTTCCGAGCCGTCTTGGTTGTTTTGTGGAAAAGGAAGACTCCCACCACCTCCCAGTTACCGACACAGAACGTGCGGCTCGTCGGTGATTGGTTATCGCTGGTCGTCGTGTCACTTGTCGCTTTCCTGTTATAAAGTACAGTTCAGTACGCTGTTGTTGTTTCTTTGATTGTAAATTGATCAAGATGCCTAATACAGTTTTGCATAGACAAGCACGAAAAATAATTTTTTGGATGACTTTATGCAAGGAATTAGACCTTTAGATTAAAGAAAAAATAAAAATAATAATATAGCGCGAGTTTGTAGTTTTTCAACCGACTGTACCTGCGCAAACCTCCATTTGCATCTAACTTCTGAGCCTTTTAGATCCATGGCACGTACTATAAACCTCACATACATACATCGCCTTTTATGTGTTATAGATAAGTACTTATAACAAAATCAAAATTAACGCATAGCGACCTGATGATTTTTCGATAACATTAGTAATTTCTAGCTTAAAATGGATTATTTAAAGAAAAGTGCTTGTCGTACCTGTTTATCTGAAGGTGAACTCAAATCCGTCTTCGATAAAATAGTTATTGACGATAGTGGACTAGTACTTTGCGAAATGGTAACGGAGTGCACTTCCGTTAAGGTAAGTGATATCCACTCCAATAAAAAATTACTTCGAGATCTTATCAATAACATAACGTTAACCATTTCAGATTATGAAACATGATGATCTCCCAGATAAAATGTGTGATAGTTGCATAGGTAGCGTAAAACAAGCATATACTTTCAAAAAACAGTGCGAAAATGTTGATAATATTCTTCGATCACAATTAAAAGACGTTAAAAATGAATGGAATTACAAAGATCAAAAGGAATATATTGAGTGTCCGATCATTAAATGTGAAAGTAGTGTAGATTCGTTGAATACGAATTATTCTAAAAATAAAAGTAGACATTTTGATGATATCTGCAAAACAGAAATTACGGAAGATTTTACGCCTGAACATTTAGGACATACGCAAAGTGAATCAGAGCTCGAAAATGAAAGTTGTATTTCGAAAACGAATAAAATTGATGCTGAAAAAGACAGTATTGATTGTCGGGAAAGAAAAATAAAAAGTCAACCGTGGAAAAAGTGTACAAAATGTAACGAAACGTTCACTAAACGTTACCATTGGCTGAAACACAGAAGAACAAAACACCGTGAAAAAGAATTCGATTGTTTGAAGTGCCATAAATGTTTCGTAAGTAAGAATAGATTTCTCAACCATGCTTGTGTTCATACGGAAAAATCAGACGGCCCTGTAGTGTGCCAAATATGCGGTCTCAAATTTGCGAAATCGGTATATTTGCGACAACATAATATGATACATACAGATGGAAAAACTCACGTCTGTCACGTTTGTAAGAAGACATTCCGGTACCTGACGTCGCTCAAAAATCACCTCAACTTTCATTCGACGGAGGCTCCTTTGATGTGCGAGCATTGTAGTAAACCTTATCGTACAGTCAAAGCGCTTCGATTTCATATTAAAAAGATTCACTCAGATTTAGAAACCGGGAAGACCGATTCCAACGAAGGAAAGAATTATTTCCACGACAGCGAACGTGATACTTTCGTTTGTAATATTTGTAGTCGGGTGTTTCCGACTATCGTCTCAATACGAGAACATTGCGTCCACCACGGGAAACGTCGGAAATGCGACAAGTGCGGGGAAATGTGTGAGAAAAAGTCGGAATTATTAAAACATAAACTTTTACAGCACGGCGAAAGTCAAATCCAATGCGACGAATGTAAAAAATGTTTCTCGAACTATTCGTTGTTACGTAAACATAGCGTCGTTCATACGGGCGAGACTCCGTTTACTTGCGAGAACTGCGGATTGAAGTTTAGGTACTCCGGTAACTTGCAACGACACATGAAACTGCACCGGGGCGAACGGCCTCACGTTTGTCACATATGCAATAAAGCGTTCGTCCAAGGTCCTTCGTTAGCGAATCATATTCGAGTTCATACGAAAGAAAAACCGTTCCAGTGTAAATATTGCGAGAAATGTTACAGCGCCGCTTGCACGCTTTATGAACATGAGCGCCGCAAACATTTAGGGATCGAAACTGTTCGAAAACCGCACCAGTCCAACCGTCGAGTCACACCAATTGCCGCGGGACTTAAAATAAAAAACGAGAAGGTCAAAGGTGAATTTTTGTGTAGTGAATGCGGGAAAAAATATACAACTAAAGCTGGATTAGATTTGCATAGTAATATTCATATAGGGGTTAAGCCGTATCATTGCGCGACTTGCGGGAAGTCGTTTTCGCAGATATCAGGCCTTAAGTCTCACAGTTATTTGCATACGGGGGAGAGACCTTTCAAGTGTACGCTTTGCGGAAGGGGCTTCACGCAAAGCCAACACGTCGTAGTCCATATGCGAACCCATACCGGGGAAAGACCGTTCGAATGTAATTTATGCGGGAAAAGCTTCGCCTTAAGGAAAAACTTAACCGTCCATATCAGGATTCATACGGGCGAAACGCCATATCAGTGTCCGATATGCGGGAAAGGGTTCAAAAGTTCAAATAACATGAAAAAACATCAGAGAATTCATGTGGACAAACAGAAATAAGCTTTTTCTTCATACCATGCCGAAAGTACGTACTTTCTGATTTGATTTAAAGCCGAAAGTATAACATTTACGCACTGTTGTAATGACAGCTGGAATAATCATACGCGCCACGGTTCTAAAAGGTTCTGAAGTTAGATGCAAATGGAAGTTTGCGCAATAACATGAAAAAACATCAGAGAATTCATGTGGACAAACAGTAATAAGCTTTTTCTTCATACCATGCCGAAAGTACGTACTTTCTGATTCGATTTTAAAGCCGAAAGTATAACATTTATGCTCTGTTGTAATGACAGCTGGAATTATAATACCCGCCACGGTTCTAGAAGGTTCTGAAGTTAAATGCAAATGGAGGCTTGCGCAGATACAGTCGGTTGAAAAACTACAAACTCGCGCTATATTATTATTTTTAATTTTTTAATTTTTCTTTAATCTAAAGGTGTAATTCCTTGCATAAAGTCATCCAAAATATTTTTTTTTGTGCTTGTCTATGCAAAACTGTATTAGCCATCTTGATCAATTAACAATCAAAGAAACAACTTAACAATAGCGTACTAGACTGTACTTTATAGCAGGAAAGTGACAAGTGACACGACAACTAGCGATAACCAATCACCGACGAGCGCACGTTCTGTGCCGGTAACTGGGAGGTGGTGGGAGTGTTCCTTTCCCACAAAACAACCAAGACGGCTCTAAAATATGCATTTGCGACGCTGTTTGTGACTAACTTCAGAACCTTTTAGAACCGTGGCGAGTATTATAGCCATCTGCTGTTATTACATGGACATTATTAGGTCCATGTGGCATTACGCATAACATCCACATTGCTCACTTGAAAGTACTTAGTCTTTTTATATATTGGTGAAAGTGCGTACTTTCGACCGAGTATGAAGAAAAATAGTATACACCACACGAGCAGGAAGTTCTGCACTGCGCGACACATGATGCCCTCGACTTCGCCTCGGGCATCATGTGACGCAGTGCAGGAAATTCAACTTTCGGCTCTTGTGATTATAATTAGTAAACGTACAGTCATTATCCTTTGGAACTGTAGTGATAGTAGTTTTTATTTTGATCTTTTCTCGCTGCAAGATTTATGAATTGAATGCATTGTGAGATTTTGTAGTAAATATGAGAAAGAAGGCAATTTAGGTTGTGTATTTAAAGAATAGTCAATTAATTGTAATTTATATTTTAATTGCGCTTATAAATTATTTGACTAGAATAAACGATGTTTTGTAATTATGTTGATTTAATTATTAATTAATTTAATAACGGAAAACAACACCCAATGCTGTTTTTATATCATTTATTAAATATTTTTTTATTTAATTTTTACAATTTTAATGATCATTGAGGTTATCAAAGTGACAGAACCTTAAAGGGAGGATATTCGATGCAAAGTTGACATTGTTCATACTCCTTACGCTTTTTTGGGAATGTCTCGGTGAGTTCATTCAAAAGTGATTTATTACCTGTCTAAAGCGACATAAATTTAAGAAATTAGTGAAATATAAAAGATTATAATAAGCAATCGCGTAGTATCGCGAATAATTTGTAAATTGTAACGATTTCATAACTTTAGTTCTGAACCATGCTGATTATTCAATCGAAAAAAGGTGTAAATTGTAGTTAGGCATTTGCCCGCTAGACGTCATAGGTATTCACATTTTACACTCGTAAGTGTTGAATTTTTTTAAAGAAACAAGTTGATTTCTTTAGTAATTTTTAAATTTTAAACTAACTTTAAATTGACGATGAGTGCTAATAAGAAGTGAATATTGTCGCATCGATTAGTTTTTACTTTATTTAGTCGAATCTTGCCATTTTCGTGTAAAACGTGAAATATTCACTGTAATATACTGTTCATTGCATGGGCAGGGGACTGCTGACAACGGTACCTAGCGTTATTTTCGAGTAAAGTCCGCCATTTTCCTAGCCCAAAGTGGGGATAGTATAGCAAGCAAAGCGTTGCACTGTGATTTTAGTGTATTTTTCATAAAAAGTGTGCGATTTGGTTCAAATTTTGGATTAAAATAGTGCTGTGGCTAATGGAGACAATTGTTTAAATGTGCGTAATCGATTAGAAAGTGTTTGTGAGTGAGTGAAAGAAAGAAATAAGTTGTATTGTACTGAGTTCCGAACAGCGTGGCTGCTGGCTATCGCCGCTTAGCCTTTGTTTCTGTCATAGTTTGCATTTTAAGGTAAGCGAGAATCCATTTAACTATCACCTACATTACCTGTGTATCGTTGCAATATATCAATAATGTATTATATCTAATGTAAACATCGTACGAGCGAATGCTTGCGTTAGATCCGTATTGATATGAAAGTGATTTGCTTTACGGTGACTTTAGCGGCGTAATGCTACGCTAGGTCGCTTCTCATTGGATATGCCAATCATGTTTTGCTTTTACCGGCTTTTTATCATTGTGTCTAGTCGTACTTTAATTCTGCCCCAAATTACCGATAAAGTGTTTTTGACAATTCGGTCGCATCGGTTTCTCGTTTTATTATTTCGATAAATTTGCATATTGGCCAAGCAGTGATTCCAACAGTAAATTATAATTAATGCACGGAATTAGCTAACTCTAAAAGATGTGTAGTTTTAATCGCTTTCTAGAAAATAAAAAGTGCGAACTCTTGTACCTATACTTTTATTGCTTATTGTGCATAATTCCAACAGTTGTACATATTTTTACTACCTGCTCTGAATTACTCATGGGAAATAATCTTTCTTGGGCCAATATCATGTGGTGTGTTGTTCTGCATTTCGGTACAAATAACCCAACACAAACATACTGAAGTCACCCTTAAAATATTTATTTCCCTTCCAAAATATCACTAATTTTACATTAGAATAACTACCGTTAAACCATTGTCCCCTTCCAGCAATACTAAATTTAATAACTACATTTCTATCTACCTTAACAGTGACTTTCAAACAGTTTAGAATGTAAAAATTCGTTTTAATATTTACAAATAATAAATCAACTTCGGGTCAAACATCAATTTCATATGACTTTTTAGCACTATTCTACCCCCCGGAAAGCTGTTAAAATTGTAATTTTCAGTAAACTTAAGTGCATTTGTTTATTCCTAACATTTTAGGATATTTTATTAAGGTCATTGGGACCTCACACGATGATCTGTGAAACCGGAGTGAAAGTAATTTTATTATGTTGTAATAAAAGAAGATTTATTTTATATTATAAGTTTAATCCTTTACCTGATTATTTAATACCTTATTAAAATTATCTCTATATATAAATATTGTAGTAGATTATAGACGCTCAACAAGGTACTATATCTAATCCATGTACAATATTTAATGATTTATGGTAATTGGAATAATATCTCAACAAGAGCTATTAAGCATTTTTGAGTAGGTATTTGAGACACTGTAAAAATTTCTACAATAACTCTAGTAATATTCGAATACAAAAATACATACGTGGCTGAAGGGCAGCGGGGCTTAACCGACTTAACCGATTTATCAAACATATTGTTCGCCTGGCAGGTAAAATGTCCCACCGAAACGACCTGTCTTTTTGATATATATATTTTTTTACCAATATTATTCTGTTTAAATTTCAACGTGCCTCAAATATATTTTTTAAGTCTTAAATTTTGCAATTACCTGACTACGGTATTGATCCGAGTAACAAATCTGGCTTTTTTATTTTTCATCTTAAATACAAAAGTACAAGGTACAAAATGCTTCAAAGATTTCTTATTGCGCAAAAATTAAGCCCAGCCAGGTCTGTGTTTTTGTATTCGGATATTACTAAAGAGTTAATTTTTCACAGTGCCTCAAATACCTACCCAAAAATGCTTAATAGCTCTCCGAATAATAATAATTGTAGGTCTGATAATTTATAAATTTTCCATAAAATCTATATTTATTTTGTTAGTGAAATTTGTAATCGATGACCTTTCGTGTTATAAAAATTGAAGTTTGCATTTTCAAGGTTATAGCACAGTTTTTCGTTTGATATAATTGGTAATAATTTATGCAGAAAAAACTACTTATGATTAAAAACTATGTTTTATTTATACTTTTATTAAGTGCATATAAAGCATAATAAACAATGCAAGAATGATATTTGTGTGAAAATATTTTCTTCATTTATTATGTGTCAACTGATTGTTGTCAGTAAATTAATTTCTAAACAGTTGTTTTACTGGAATTACCTGCTTAAAAATGTCTACTTTTGAACCTTAAGGCTGTCGGAACGCTCTGAATTTAAAGCCAAAAATAGAGCTTCGGCTGTCAACTGATTGTAGACTTATTCGTCAACATTCTGCAAAAATGTTTTCTCTATAAGGAAGATAAATGACAAATCTAGGTCTCTAATGGACTTCTTTTGTAATTTATGTACGATTTACTAGAAAAAAGTTGGCACTAATTGTGCTAAAAAAATACACGTTTTCAATGTCACACTATGACCTTATTCGTACTTATTTCACAAAACTGTTCCATCACAAACCTAAAGTGGCTCTTCCTTTTTCGGAAAAGTTTTATAAATCTTCAAAATATTTCCAAAAATTAGAGTAATCAATTGACAGCGGCACCTTTGCAATAAGATTTTTTAGCCTCGTAGTTGGCACAAGCCAAAAATTGAAACGTGCGGATGATTTGAGCGAGACAGAGCTAAAGAAGGTCACACCCACAATATGTCTTTTGCCTACCTCGCCCCGTACCGCTGGGTCTCAGCACAAACAAAATTCAGAGCGTTCCGACAGCCTTAAATGGAAAACGCTCTAGGAACGATAGGCAGTGGAAATAAACAAAACAAAATAGTGGAAGAGTTTGATATAAGCTTCTTTTTAACCGACTTCCAAAAAAAAGAGAAGCTCTCAAATCCGTTGTATGTTTGTTACATGATTACTCCGCCAATTTTGAATCGATTTGAAAAGTCTCAACGCCATTTTGTTCAGAATGCTACCGGATTTGTACCGTATAGTTTTTATTAAAATCAGTTCATCCGTTTTTAAATGACATAAAAAAACATATTTTTTATTTGAATGCTACCTCGTATCGCCAGTATATGTGAACCGATTTTGATGATGCTTCTTTTCTTATTTAATAGGGCATACCTTCAGGGTGACCCCACATAAATTCTACTTAAATCGGTTCAGAAGTTTTTTATTATAATTTATAAACAAAGCAACTACGAAATCTTATTAATAAAAATGTGCGAAATCAAATCCACTAAGTAAAAAATAAAACAACTTGTTTTAAAAAAAATATTAACCTTCGAACAAGTCACTAAAAAGATGAAAATAATGAAATTTTGAGGTCGGAGTCAATTTCATTACTAAAACTTTTAATTACATATCTACTTTTATTAAATTGACACCGACCTCAAAATTTCATTATTAAACGATTTTATTTCTAAGACTGCTTGTCTTTAAAATTTTAAATATTAGACGTGTTTGTTGATAAGTTTTGTCGACAATACAGAGCTCTTCGGACACGACTACATGTTTGTTAGTTTAATTCTCAGATTTTTCGGGCTGCTTGAAATATGCTTTTTGCAGTTCTATATTCCTCGATTTATTAGAAGCCTAGAATTGTTAGAAGTAGTTTCGAAGTTTCCGAGAATTTGCCTAACAAATACGCAGTTGTGTCCGAAAAGAATTCTGTATTGCCGACAGACGCTTTGGGAGTTTAGAACCAGTTTAGAACTTACCAATAAACGCTCAGTATATCAGTTTATCAACTATTGTACGGATTCATTTCACTGTGAAGCTCACATCATTTGAGTTAAGACTTAACGGATTTTGGATTTTAGTCTTAAGTTCCTAATCGAAAACGACATCTGTTTTCTAAGGTCACCAACAGTTAAGGTTATTTGGACGTAGCTCTAATTCATAATTTCAATTTATTGTTTTTTATAATAAAATATAAAGACTTCAGTAATTGATACTTTAAATATTTCTCCGAAAAAAACCTGAAAACTGGGGGTTAAAATAAAGGAACTATGGAGACGCCTTGTAACAACGACATCGCTACATTCTCGACTATTTTCAAGCCCTAACGACATCCCCACTTATTGTCTTCAAACCGTAAATTACAAATTATTGAATGACTATATGATGACAGTGGCGTAACAATAGGGTGGCAGGCCGGGTTAATTGCCACGGGCCCCCGCCGGAGGTGGCCCCCAGCCTGAAAGGGCCGTGAGCACAGGATGATTTTACCATTTATTATTACAACGTTTAGTAAAATTTATTAGTTTTGTATTCAATTCACTTAAGTTACCTACTAAAGTACACACACAAATTAAACAAAAAAATGTATTAAGATTTGAACGCATTTGTCAGAAAAATATATAACGTTGGTTCTTTACATTAAGGGGGTATTCTTATGTGAACGCATAAATTTTCCCTGTTTTTAGGGAATTTTTTTTTAGACGACAGTAACATTCAATCATTTTAATTTTTTTATATGTTTTTGTTTGTATCTTAAACTGTATAAAAAAAATTTTTTTTCTCATGTGTTACATTTTTTATATATATTTTTTTAAATTAAATTAGACACTAAAAAAAAAGCAGGTCACTGGTCATGGTAATAGCGGCTGTTCATGTTGTCTGAAATAAAAAAATCGAATGGATCATTGTTCAGTAGGGATGTCGCTATCGTCCCTACCTAAATTAATCAATTTCATTAAAAAAAAAAATGACGAACTAGAAAAAAAGTTTGTTTTTGGTTAATTTTTGTGTTAAAAATCGTTTAAAAAAATAAGAAAATATTTTCGAAAATAAGCAATTTTGGTACGACCGATAACCATTAATGAGTAGAAGAACATATATAAATTTCAAAGCAATCGGTTGAATATTTTTTTTTTTAGGATCATGACAGTTTTAGAAAATAATGTTTCCAGAAAAATGCGTTTAAAGTTTCAAGAGCCAACAAGTCGCTTACGGCGCGTCGGCCACTATATGAGTTGTAATTTATTTAAAACTAGGAATTTCGGTCTCTATTTTTCACAGCATATTTTCGATAGGTTTTACTATTGAAATATGAAAAAAAAATCGATTTTTCGAAGTGGTCACATAAGAATACCCCCTTAAGGGAGGGCTCCATCCGGTGATGGGCCTCAAACGGTATAATTACGCCACTGTTCATAAAGTCATAAAATAAAAAAAAGTTTTTATAATTAATCAAAGACGTAATTGATAAAATAATAATTGAAATGAAAATTTTATGTATTTGTCTATCTAATCCCATTTATTATATTTACTGTAAGGATTAAAAGATATTGTGTAAGCGTGTAAGTTTAGTTGCCTATATAATATTCATTTTCAAACCCCTGTGAAAATACCGGTTGGTAATCATATTTGAACATGATTACCAATCAAAAATGTTTGCGAATTGTTGATAATTCGCAAACATTTTTGATCAAGATACCTTTTTTGCATGTCAATTTGATTTTTTTACAGGGGTGATAATTAAAGAGTAAAACGTTCAACTGCTGACGTCATCAGGGGGCGATACTAAAAGTTCGTTAGCGATACCGTTTTTTTTTTGGCGTCTCTATGGGTCGTCTATTTCAAATTTTCAAATCTTGGACACTAAGCCCTTTCATTTGATATGTCACACGGTACAGTTTGCAAAACTTTTTTTTTTAATTTCCTAATTTGCCCCCCAAAAATGACCTCCATGTTCAAAATTCATTTATTTACGTTACACGTCCGTCTTTGGGTCACCGACTTACATAAGTGTACCAAATTTCAACCCAATCGGTCAAGTAGTTTCGGAGCAAATTGGCTGTGACAGACGGACGGACAGACTCCGTTTTTTCCTTTTGAGGTACGGAACCCTAAAAATAATCTTATTTATTATAATTTGAAGATATTTTCAACACGATTACAATTTTTAAAGCATTTTCGATAACGCAAAGGAATTTTTTTTTCTCAGCCTCCGAATTTTGCCGCCCCTGAAAATTTGCCGTCTTGCCCCGAGTGTCCCCAGTGTAAATACAGAACTGCCGACGACTTACATTTTTATAAAACATCGACCTATGAGACCTAGGTCATTTTATAGCTGTTGACCTGATCACATCAAAGTGTGTTTCCTTGTCATTCTTAAGGTAGTTGTCATGTTTAAGGCACACCGTCAGAAAATTCTTAATTTTTGTATACTTATTAAGGACATGATAATACATTTACCTTGAAAATTCGAAGTCGATCGACCGTGTATAATCCGAGATAAATTCAATTAAAAATTGGATAATTAACATTGATTGTATACGATCTCTGTAGCTCTGAACCAGTTTCTTATTTATAAAAAAAGAACTAATTATAAATAACGGTTTAAAGTTCAAAAATTTATAGAAAAGTATACGTGCATATGAATACTGTATGGGTTACGTTTCCACGGGTACAGTCTTGTGTACAAATTATGGATCACTTAGCTACAAGCTAGTATACTTTTGTGGCGCGTATAATCTATAACTTTTTGACAATATTGTACCACGACAACTACCTTAAGGATTAGTCTTGACGGGATTATCGGCGTTCAGTGCAACGTGATTCAACTGTAGTAAGTAGGTTCCCGACCTTCAGGTCGTAATTAGCGTTAAAGCATTAGGTACAGTTTCTGCCGTTACCTTGTGCTCTACGCAATATGGACTGTCATAATGCTTTACCTGTGCAAATGCTGTCTGCGTCTCTCTGGCTGGAGGAAAATTGCCCGGGAGTCACTCGTTCCGAATTACCAACCTGCGCGTACTTTATTATTTCATTTTTTATTAGCTTGACCTGTATGTTTGTAAATGAATTTTTGAACGTGAAATTCACCCACTTCAAAACGTCAGATTAAACTGAAACTTTGCACACTTATCAAGGACCGATGACAATACAATAATTTTATAAGTTTGTCCCTTTATCCTGACCAGGACCTTCAAGATAAACAAATCTTTGAACATATGTTTGTAATGGAATCTTTGAACGTGAAATTTACCCACTTCAAAACGTCATATTAAACTGAAACTTTGCACACTTATCAAGGACCGATGACAATACAATATTTTAATAAGTTTGTCCCATTATCCTGACCAGGGCCTTCAGGATAGAAAAAAAACTTGAAGAATTATAGCAATCAAGCGCTAACACGCTGTACAGTGACGTACGTTGCGTTGCCTATCCCATAGTCAAATGCAGTATTGTTGGTTAGTCTCGTTTCAAAATTGAAAATTAACCCTCTGGTAGTAATTAAAAAGTGTCCCTAAAATTTTAATAAAATCGGCCCGACAGGACCGGATTTATAAATTTTATGAAAACATTATTTTGCAGATAGTGAATTATTTACTGAAAGGTGTATATAACTTAGTATAGAGATTCGATTGATAATAATATTGCAATTAAGAAAAAAAAATGTTATTTTAAGGGGTATATTAAGGAGTCAAATTTTTTATTTTGTCCAAAAACCAACTAAAGTTCGCATAATAAAGCCACACTGCCTGTATAAGCAAATACACTATATTGTCGGCAGGATTTTGGCACTGCCACCCGGGTTTTTATATTTATATAGACACGCAAGAATATATTTATTACTTAAGAAAAATTGTTTATTTTGTAGCCGCAAATACAAGTTTAGTTTCTGGAGAATGGTAAACAGAAGGGCCTCACGGCGTCCCTCTTTACTCAATAAGGCGCACCAGGGTGCCGCGGCGTACACTTTGGGAACCACTGCCCTATGTAATTCCGTATATTATTATGAGAAAGTAAAAATCGTAGACTATCAGGCAGGTTTCCCCTATTTGTAACGTAATCCAGCGTACCTAGAGTATAATATGAATCCAGTTTAGTGGTTATGCACCATTTTGGTATGCTATTAAATTCTTTACATTGTTTCTATAGCTAATATAATTTGCTGCTAACACGTCGATTAGAATCAACCGATTTACACGCCTCGAGTTCCTTACGATTCAAGAATATGCATAATTTTGGTCTACGAAATTATTGATGATGAATTTCGTGTCACTTGCTTCAAAATATAATCATAAAAACTCGGGTCGCAGTGCTAAAACCCTGCCGACAATATAGTGTATTTGCTAATACAGACAGTGTGGCTTTATTATGTGTGTTTTTTAACAAAATAAAAAATATAACCTCTTAATACACAGCATAAAATAATGTTTTTTTTTCTTAATTGCAATATTATTATCAATCTACACCGAATTAAACACATCCTTCAATAAATAAGTCACTATTTGCAAATTAGTGTTTTCAAAAAATTTGTAAGTTCGGTTCTGTTGAGCTGGTTTTATTAAAATTTTAAGGGTTATTATTAGGGGAGAGGATGCTCGATTTTCGAATATTTTCTTTAATATCTTTTAAGGCTGTCGGAACGCTCTTAATTCAAGCCAAAAATAGGGCTTCGGTTCATAGCTGATTGTAGCCTTATTCGTCAACATTTTGCAAAAATTCTTTCTCTATAAGGAAGATAAAGGACAAATCTAGGTCTCTAATGAACTACTTTTGTAATTTATGCACGATTTACTAGAAAAAAGTTGGCATTAATTGTGCTAAAAAAACACACGTTTTCAATGTCACACTACGACCTTATTCGTACTTATTTCACAAAATTGATCCCACACAAACCTAAAGTGACTCTTCCTTTTTCGGAAAAGTTTTTTTAAATCTTCAAAATATTTCCAAAATTTAGAGTAATTAGTTGACAGCGGCACCCTTGCAACAGCATTTTTTAGCCTCGTAGTGTGGCTTAAATTCAGATCGTTCCGACAGCCTTAAGCTATGCAACGTAAAATTGTAAAAAAATATATTTGTATTTCTCATAACGAGCCCCGTCACATGACACACTTAATTTTTTTTTATTTCCTAATTTGGTCCCCAAAATCGGGATTCGTTTATTTACACTAATACGTCTGTGATTGGGTCATCTAACGTACCAAATTTCAACTTTTTTCGTCCAGTCGACTCGGAGAAAATAATCTGTGACAGACGAGTGATCGTTATAAAGGCTTTCGTTTTTAGGGCTCCGTACCCAAAGGGTAAAACGGGACTCTACTACTAAGGCTCTGCTGTCCGTCCGTCTGTCACCAGGCTGTATCTCATAAACCGTGATAGACAGTTGAAATTTTCACAGATGATGTATTTTTGTTGCCGCTATAACAACAAATACTAAAACAGAATAAAATAAATATTTGAGTGGGCTCCCATACAACAGACATGATTTTTTTGCCGTTTTTATAGATAATGGTACGGAACCCTTCGTGCGCGAGTCCAACTCGCACTTGGCCGGTTTTTATCTCGGATGTACAGAAATATTAAATTGAAAATATAAATTTGTACTAGGCTTAAATTACCTTGGCTGTTGGGTGACCTTAAAATAATTGATAATCATAGTTTAGTCTAAACGTTCAAATTTTGCTCGATGAGCACTTTGAAGTAATAACGACTGTCAATTATCATTTATCGATATTGTTTTGTTTGATAAATGCTTACGCTTGCATTCAGTTGTTTACTTTTGCATGTTTGTCATTGTTGATAAACAAAAACAAATTCGAAGTGACACTGACGTGTGACTTGATTCAATTGCAATGTGAGAGTTGTGTAAGAATGCAACGGATATTATAATTATAACCCGATATGTCTTAGTCAATATTTTGGTATGTTAAGGGGTAACACCACTGTAAATTTTTCAAAAAATCGATTTTTTTTTTAGGCTTAAAAAATACTTTGAACCTTTTAGAATATGGGGAAAAATATTTCATACCTCAAAGTATTTTTTTTTCTTGTAATTTCGAGCTCTTCCCCAAGCGCGTCTATGTCTATAATGCATTTCAAAACTTTAAATGCGTTTTTCTCGAAACGCGATTTTTCAAAACGACACTCCAACAATTTTCATTCTTTTCATTCGAATTTGTTACAATATCTTTAAAATAACATTTTGAAGAGAAATACGTAGGGGATTTTCGATAAGTTAATTTAATCATTATTTATTAACAAATGATTATCTTTTTTTTTGTTGAAAATTTAACGATTTAATTCAAATACTCGCCAATCACACAAAATTCAATATTTTTAAAATCCCCTACGTATTTCTCTAGCTATAAGCATGTACAATAAGTGTTTTTTTTTTTCTAAATCCAAATTTGCAGCAGCTACACTGCTTGCCGCAGAGCGCCTCAAATTCTACGTGCCTCGCGAAAATGGCTGTGGTGCCGTCATTTCTGAATATTTTTTTATAATAATTTTCTATTTTGTTACTTAAATATACGCTAAATAACTTCCTCCAATATTATAATTCTATTACCTTTGCTTCCACCTAAAAAAAAATGACAAAAAAACACGTTATTTTAGGCTGTTACAGTGGTGTTACCCCTTAAATAATATCCTGAAGGACATAATTATACTGGATTGCAGAAAGCATTGTCAGAAAATTTGATTTGATAATGGCCTTAGATTGTGGCCACACATATTTCTCGAAAGAAAAAGTATTGTAGAATTTCAAATCGATCTTATTCGAAAAATATGTAATTGATCGGTTGAAGCGATTTTTAGGGTTTCGTACCTCAAAAGGAAAAAACGAAACCCTTATAGGATCACTCGTGTGTCTGGCCGTCCTACTGTTACAGCCAATTTGCTCCGAACTACTGGACCGATTGAGTTGAAATTTGGTACACATATGTGAGTCGGTGCCCGAAAGACGAACGTGTAACGTAAATAAATGAATTTTGAACATAGGGGTCATTTTTGGGGAAAAAATTAGAAAATTAAAAAAAAAGTTTGCAAATTGTACCGTGTGACATATCAGATGAAAGGGGTTGTAATAAGGGTCTCAAATATATATTTTTCTATAGTTTTAAAATAAATAGTTAAGTTATTTAAAAAAATAGATGAACAATTGACCATCCCCCCCTATCTCCGTATCTACTGCGTCTGAAATTTTGAAAAAAATAGGGAATGTCGGGTCTCACCCATAGTTTACAAGAAAACTGAATCGAAAATCTTGTCTTGAAGTACTCACGGAAAACGGAATAGTACGGAACCCTCTTCTCGCGAGTTTGACTCGCACTTGATCGTTTTTTAGTGTATTTGCCATATGGCAACATACACTATTGGCGTTGGTCGGATGGCGGGACCTAGGGGTCGGACCAAAATTTCTCGACGTTTCATAACCTCCTAAACACTTTGGCACCATTTTTAAAAATATTTATATATATATGTATATATATATATATATATTTATATATATATATAGGTATATATATATGTGTGCGGGCTATAACTTTCGAAGAAGTTAATTAATTTTGACGAAATTTGGCACACATGTTGGAATCCATTACCGCACGAAGCCTATTTAAAATGGGCCGAATCAGATCATTTTAAGGGTGAATTTTAGGGGTTGAAAAAAGTTTTTGGGCCCCAAAATACCGAAAAAAATCTCAGAATCGTTTTAAAATTGAAATTTAACCCTTTAAGAGCAATTAAAAAGTGCCTTTAAAATTTTAGTAAAATCGGCCCAACAGGACCGGACTTACACATTTTTTGAAAACACTAATTTGCAGATAGTGACTTATTTATTGAAGGGTGTATTTAATTCGGTGTAGACGTTAGATTGATAATAATATTACAATTAAGAAAAAAATGTTATCTTAAGGGGTGTATTAAGGGGTTAAATTTTTTATTTTGCCCAAAAACAAACTTAATTTCACATAATAAAAGTATAAAACCACACGGCCCTATACAAGCAAATACACTATATTGTCGGCAGGGTTTTGGCACTGCGACCCGGGTTTTTTAATATTTAGCCGCGTCGTGGTCATTCGAAGAACAAAATAATGTCGAATTATCTTTACCGCGTTTAACGGTCGAAATTTATCGACGCGTTCTCAGATTTCCGGTGGCATGAAGTGTACTCTTTACGGATGAAAAAATTCCTATACAATTATAAACCCATTTTTGTAGTTTTTTTTTGCATTATTTAGTGTTGTTGTAAACGGTATACCAAGTAGTTGCAGCATGGTGTAAACACGCGATTCCGTTTGATGGTTGGCATACTGTAGACGTTTCACTATATTGCACAAGATGGCAAGTACGAAGCGATCGATAAAAAACGTCGTTTTCTCTTTTATCTAATGTCTTCAACAATAAACAATGACTTATCCAAGTATGTAGGGTTTCACGATTGGCGTTGTTCCAAATCTTCTTGATTTCCGGACTTGAAGAACGTGGTCCATTGCTATTTCTACCTGACGTTTCGTCTACAATTGTGGTACATATTTTCAAAGGCGGTTGAAGTGTCTTCCTTTGCGACTCGCAGGTAAGTCTGTTGATAACTAAGCGTGAATGTGTTCTCTGCTCGGTCGTAGTCCTAAACTACGACCAAGCAGAAAACACTTGATTAGACACCAGTCATCGACACACTTACCTGTGAGTCGCCAAAAAAGACACACCGTCTTTGATAATGTCTACTGCAGTTATAGTCGAAACGCTAGGTAGAACTACGGATGGACCACGGTCTAAAGGCCAAAATACAAGAAGATTTGCAACAGTGACGCAGTTTACACGTAATGGTTTAATCCGGTTAAGTTTCGGAGCGAAGCGTTATAAGTTCGTTGTAAACGGGTCTTAATTTCGTTTGTTTCATTTGACTTAAATCAAACAATTTTGAGCGGAATAGAGCGACTTGAGAGTGGATAAGTTTATGTAGTTTTTAATGCCTGTATAACGGTCATAAAATGATCCATTTCGCGCTAATGTGTAAAGTAAAAAAAAGCTCTCTTACCAATCCAACAGTAATTTCCAAAAGCGGCGTGTCAGATTGTTTAGTTCTATAAATTGAACAGAGAGAGATAGCAAAGTGGCACTAATTATACGTAGCTTTCGTAAGCAATTTAAAAGCTATGCAGTGTGGTCGCCCACAGTGTTGACACCAACTGTCAGAAATGTCATTGTGAAGTGAAAATCAGCTATTTTATAATAGATACTTGCAAAAAATGAAGTGTAATTATTAACAAAATAAAATTACAAAACTTCTTGGTTTCCAGGCTTGTACGCCGTGGTCCATTGGTATTTCTACCTGACGTTTCGTCTACAACTGCGGTAGACATTATCAAAGGCGATGTGGTAGCGGGCGAAGTGTCCTTCTCGGCTGCTCACAAGCAAGTGTGTCGACTACTGCTGCTCCTTCTTTTTTTATGCACCGTTGGTTGTCTATTACCTTCGTATCCTCGAAAAGGATCTTGTGGTTGTCCAGCGTTAACGTATGTTCGACTATTGCAGATTTTTCAACGTGGCCAAGTCTGCAGCTTCTTATATGTTCCGCTATACGAGTTTTTATAGTTTTCGAGGACACGAAGGTAATAGACAAAACAGTGAGTTACTATCCGCGCATATTCAGGGAAGCCATAGAAATACAAAAACACACGCTCAATTTCAACCGAAATGAAGAAGGTCTGCACCTCAGTAAAACTTGGACACTAACACTGAGGCACACTAAGCTAATGAACCCAACGACCAATCAGAGAAGAGCAAACTACGACCGAGTAGAGAACGACAACCAACGCAACGGTGCATAAAAGAAGAAGGAGCAGCAGTAGTCGACACACTTGCTTGTGAAGGACATTTCGCCCGCTACCACATCGCATTTGATAATGTCTACCGCAGTTGTAGACGAAACGTCAGGTAGAAATACCAATGGACCACGGCGTACAAGCCTGGAAACCAAGAAGTTTTGCAACAACGCCAGCCGTGAAAGCCTACACAATTGGATAAAATAAAATTACTTGCAATACTGTTTAATTGGTTTTTATTGATATAAAATACTACGTTTCAACCAAACTTTGTGGTACTTTCAAGTACAAAATTAAAATTACAATTGTTTAAATAAAATTAAAACAAATTATTAAAAACGGTTAATTATCTTCAATGTGATGATTTTATGACTTAAAACTCGCTGACTTCATTTTTCATGTCAACACTCGCACATAAAATAATGCATTACATTCTAGACACATAAACGACTACATATTTTATTCGATCGCTCTGTATCATCCAGGTGTTAATACGAGTACCTGTTTGTGATTAGTTTGCTTACATAATATTTTTTTTTATTGATGTGACTCTCCTATTGTTTATTGTTCAGTCGTGAGAAGCAAAATCCATCAAAATCGTATAAAAAAACATCGTAATAATATACATATTATTATCATCTTTTTTATTTTTATTATTATTTATAAGACGATCAGTGGTGCGCTTTACGGGGAACGCCAATGGCGGAACAAATTAAATTTATAACTGTCGTAAATAATGCCGGGCTGTCGGACCTGTCGATGTTGTAATAAATTAAAAGGCCGTGATGAATTTACCAAACGGAAATTCTCGAATTACTAGAATTTCAGAAATGTCGATATTTTGATAACTACGATGGACCAAAGATGCGTGCAAACTGAGGAATGCTGAAAATCCTTATAGTACGCGCCATGGATCTGAAAGGTTCGGAAGTTAGATGCAAATGGAGGCTTGCGCAGGTACAGTCGGTTGAAAAACTACAAACTCGCACTATATTATTATTTTTAATTTTTCTTTAATCTAAAGGTCTAATTCCTTTGATAAAGCCATCCAAAAAAATATTTTTCGTGCTTGTCTATGCAAAACTGTATTAGGCATCTTGACCAATTAACAATCAAAGAAACAACTTAACAATAGCGTACTGGACTGTACTTTATAGCAGGAAAGCGACAAGTGACACGACAACCATCGATAACCAATCACCGACGAGCGCACGTTCTGTGCCGGTAACTGGGATGTGGTGGGAGTCTTCCTTTCCCACAAAACAACCAGGACGGCTCTATAAAACATGCATTTGCGACGCTGTTTGTGACTAACTTCAGAACACTTTAGAACCGTGGTGAGTATTATACTTGAGATTAAGTCGTAACTCGTATATGTATAAAAATAACTCGATTGCTGCTGAATAAACCTCTCGAGATGTTTATAAATAATCGAATAGGTTTAGTGATGAGCAAAATTGGTCTTGGTCTTGCAGTCTTGGTCTTGGTTTTGCAAAAAAGCAAGACGAAGACACTAGCAAGACCAAGACCGAGTCTGCAAGACCAAGACCAAGACCAAGACCCAACAAATAAGTGCAAGACCAAGACCGAGTATGCAAGATCAAGACTGACTCAGTCTTGGTCTTGGTCTTGTTTTGCTCATCACTAAATAGGTTCGGTTATTTTCACTCGAAATATCCCATCACTAGTTTCTGTATATCTTCCTGGCTCGGTGACGGTGTTTGAGAGCCACTGCGTTCTTCGGTGTGACATGCAAATAAGCAAATACGTGGACGATGATGCGGATCGAACACGCGATCTCCACGTACGATTTGTAAAAGTAGTTGTTTTGTCCGCTCCGCGTTCCTACTTCTGCTATATGACCACATATGTGGAAAATAGCGGGGCTCCGGTTTTAGTAATATTAAATGTTCGATAGTCCGTCCATAGATATATAACACTGGATTGCGGATTAGAAGCCATTTTGAGTGAGGCGAATGCCGTAAAAAGCGCTCGAGATTTCAAAATACAGTTAAATCTCGGTAACATGAACACAAAAAATCCTGAGGAGTTCATACTAGTGGTATGTTTATATTATCGAGGTTCGCAAGAAACATCATGTATATTAATACGCTAAGGCTAAGATGTTTGCCTCCCTTTTTCGAAAAAAACACACAATTTCACCATATAAATTTTATATCATTTTATAGATAATTGCTTGCTCAGTAGACATCAACAACTAAAAAATCTATTATTGCTTTTGTTTTTGCAAATTAATTAATTATAACAATTAAACATTTATTCAGTATATGCAGCAATGCTGCCATCTGACGGTTCTAGCTTTGAAACAACGTCAACATGATTGATGGTCGGTAAATTTTTTTTGTTTAATTTTTAATCAAAATTCACGTATAAATACTTTTCGTATGGTGGCGCTTCAGCTCAACGTTTTCGATACTTGCCTCTATATGACAGTATGAAAAATATTTTCTTGAACTGTCACTGAGCTTCGTAATGTAATACAACAAAAAGAAGAAAGTTATAAAGAATGTGAAAAATTAGAAACGAATTTTAGTGCGAATTATTCGCACAGGTACCGCTAGTGTACATATATATTAATAATTGTACACAGTAAACTACTTTTTGCTTTGTCATGTCTCCAGAAACTGGAATATTCCTTTCGCGTTGGGCAAGGAACTATTTATAATGTGAACTTTCCATTTCTGGAAGTTCAGATTTTTTTAAAGTGTATTTTTTGGTTGGTTTTATTGTATTAACTACTTTTTCAACAATTTTTCTACTTTTGCTCTTAATTGAACAAACTGTTGACTTAGCAATGCCATATTTTTTTGACAGTAAAATCACTCCTATAAACCTTTATTGGCATCTTCTATGAGTTTTGCTTTTTCAGAAAGAGAAAGACATTTTGATTTGTCTTTTAGTTTGATCATTTCAAACTAATCAATGCATGAATGAAAGTACGATTTAAGTAGCTATGTATAATTTGTAGATACACTCTTTAGCCTCAAAGATGAACACCGCCAAACTAAAATTCACTCCCACGCACTAAAACACTATGTATTTACTTAAGGTTGGTTAAGGCACACCGTCAGAAAATTCTTAATTTTTGTATACTTATTAAGGACATGATAACACAATCACTCTGAAAATTTGAAGTCGGTCGACCGTATATAATCCGAGATAAATTCAATTAAAAATCGGATAATCAACCCTAAAGAAGTTTCACTTCCCCCGGTAGCGTATGTGGATGAGACTCACACGTTTTTTTTTATGTGAAACTAGACTGACCTTGTCGAATTTTCGCCGCAGGGTCAACCCCGCGATTGATGTGGCCCCCAAGTTCCAGATCAGCATCTGATAACCGCTACAAATATATCGATATATTTTTTAATATTTTATTTGTTAATTACTGATTGCCTAGTAATTACGCTCTTTTTTTTAACAGTCATATGAGCCCCATTATCCGGAAGTGTTTGCAAATTGATTTTTGAAAATTTGGAACTTATTGTTTTCTTTAAGGTAGTTGTCGTGGTTAAGGCACACCGTCAGAAAATTCTTAGCTTTTGTATACTTATTAAGGACATGATAATACAATTACCCTGAAAATTTGAAGTCGATCGACCGTATATAATCCGAGATATATTCAATTAAAAATTGGATAATTAACATTGATTGTATACGATCTCTGTAGTTCTGAACCAGTTTCTTATTTGTAAAAAAAGAACTAACTGTCAGAAACTTTCCAAAAACTGACAGTCTTTCAATGCATTTGTTATGAGTTTAAAAAAAAATAAGAAAAAATTTTTGACCGTCTAATTATTTATAAATAACGGTTTAAATTTCAACAATTTATAGAAAAGTATACATGCATATGAATACTGTATGGGTTACGTTTCCACGGGTGCAGTCTTGCGTACAAATTATGGATCACTTAGCTACAAGCTAGTATACTTTTGTAGCGCATATAATCTATAACTTTTTGACAATATTGTACCACGACAACTACCTTAAGAAAACTGAAGAAAGACTAAACCGTAACAGAAAAACTTAGGCGGCGAAACAAAAAACAAACAGGGTCTAACAAATTTGTTCTTGTTCATATCATCGACAGTATACGCTGTTCATACTACAGAGTAGTCAATGCAGAAAAAATTAACTTCATATTACTGAGTCGTTCATAAGAGCGTATATTCATATTATCGCGATTGTACTGTATTTTAAAATTAAAAAAATATATAGTTGTGTTCCCCAAAATGAACCCTTTCATTTGATACGCCGCATGATACACTTGAATTATTTTTATTTTTTTAACTTGGCCCCCAAAATTAACTCTCAAAATCAGATTTCGTTTATCTACAATGTGCGTTCGTGATTGGGTCGTCTAACTCCATATATCTACCAGATTTAATCTCGTTTCGTCCAGTAGATTCGTAGAAAATCAACCGTGACAGACCAACAGACAAATAGGAGAGTGATCCTATAAAGGTTCGTTTTTTGTACGGAACTTTCAAAATGGCGCGAAACAATTCCCATTGTGGCATGAAAACGTATTGTACAACATTAATAAACAAGTTTGTGTATTGAAATAGAAGCTGTCGCTTGAATTAAAAGTTGATAATTAGTAATTAATATATAGTTTCTAGACTCTAGAGAATACAATAGCGAATAGTAGTACAGTAAGACCCCGCTTAACGCGGGAGATACGTTCCAGTAAGTTTCTGTCTGCGTTGTCAGATTTTTTTTTTGCCAAGTCGGGATTTTGGAACTTTTTGAGTGAAAAAAGCGGGATTCGTCCGTCGAAAGCGGAACATAGTAAAAAAACGTATTTAATCAGGAGTTTTTAAATATTTATCTTTTTATTTGAGTTCAAATTACGTTTACGTGACAATAGATAGCAAAAATAGCCATAGAAAATGTATTTTAATAAAAATATGGTATTTTAAATTAGATTTATCCTATCGTTAAATAGTTGAGTCTTATTCGTCTTCTGAATAAAAAAAAAAAAAAAAAAACAGAAATCAAAATCAAAAAAGTTTTATTCATTAGAAAAATATGGCGTTTCAAACAAGTGTTACAAATTGCAACTTACAATAAGAGAATAATTATTTATCCCCGAAAAGCGGAACTAAGCCTGTCCACGCGGGACATTTAATTTTGATATAAAAATCTGGACGTCCCGCCAAAATCGGGACGTCTGGAAACGCTGGTTTCATGCTATACGAAACAGCGCTAAACGAGGTCATCTTAATACATAGATAGCCATAAGTGAAACAGAAACAGAAAATTTGTTAGTTTTTTTTTTTTTTTTGTTTAATTTTGTAACATTTATTGTTAAACACTTTTTTTTATCACATTAATAATAGATTTATTCATTGTTAATATCGATTTTTGTTCATAAAACATTTATTAAAATCAAATAAAAGTTCGAGGAAGAAGTTATGTTTGTGATGAAAGTTCCTCGTTTGACATATTTTGTTTTTTGTGACGAAGTCCTTTAATGTCGTTTGCCTTCTTCTGTTTCGATAGCAAGATATTGCATCAATGACACTTTGCCTTGCCTTTGAACTTCAATCAACATTTGAATTAGAAATGGGAAAAACGGGTCTTTTTAGTGATCTGCATCTTTTCATCCGGATCCCGTATGTGAGCCGGCTCACTGAACCGGTTCAAAAAGAGCCGAGTTCTAAATATGTTACTGCAGTCTGCCACTGAGTCACCTAGCTCAGTCAATCGTATCACGACCTGTATAGAATCAAGAATGCATAGCCAAATATGTGATGCATGAATCATTTGAGCTGACAGATGCATCAAAGCAAGAACTGATAAGTAAGTGTAAAATGTGCTTCTGTGTGTTAAGTGTTTCACTGAGCTATGCGGATCCGTTGATCCGTCGGCTCAAAAAAAAGTGAGTCGGCTCTCACGGATCTTCTGTCGGAGTCGGCTCTTTGAACCGGTTCAGATCTGAGTTACCCAACTCTAATTTGAATCATTTTGTATAAACTGATCAGTAATTTACGTTATAGTGGCTAAAATATTTTTTTTAAATCGCATAATACTGAAACAGCGTTAAGCGGAGCAGCGCTACACGAGGTCTGACTGTACTCTTATAGCCCGATCCGAAAACTTGTAGCGCGTGTAAACGCTCTTAGACTGACGTAATCGCAGTCGAATGTACAAAACAATATTCGCAAGATACTATTCGGCTCTATTCCACATTGGGCTTTTTATCTTAACGTGAATGTTTTAATTAACACGCTTTTATTAGCTTCACCTGTATGTAACGGAATCGTTGAACGTGGAATTCACCCACTTGAAAATGTCAGATTAAATTGAAACTTTGCACAATTATCAAGGACCGATGACAATATAATAATTTACTAAGTTTGTCCCATTATCCTGACCAGGACTTTCAAGATAAAAATCGATATTTATTTTAGCCAGCGCAATTAAAATTTGAATCGATCAGCTACAAGGCTTGCACAAAAAGGCGTATTTTTGAAAAATAACTCATTCGCTAGCAAATTCAATGTCAAACTCCCAGCTTGAAAAGCCGATAGTTTGAATCAAAATGTCGATAATAATTTTAGTGAGCGCGTTTAAAACAGCTGATTCGTCTAACTACGAGACAAACACAAAAAGGCGTATCTTTCAAAAACAACTCAATCGCCAGCAAATTCATTGTCAAACTCCGCAGCTTGAAAAGCCGATAGTTTGAATCGAAATGTCGATAATAATTTTAGTGAGCGCGTTTAAAACAGCTGATTCGATTAACTACGAGACAAACACATAAAGGCGTATTTTTCAAAAACAACACAATCGTAAACAAATTCAATATCAAACTCTCAGCTGAAAAGGTCCGATAGTTCAAATTGAAGTGTCGATAATTTTAGCGAGCGTGTTTAAAATAGAGCTGACTCGATTAACTACAAGACAAAAAGGCTTATCTTTCAAAAACGACACAGTCGTCAGTAAATTTAATATCAGATTCACAGCTGAAAGATTGTAGCGAACGCGTTTAAAATTTGACTCGACAAAACTTGCACAAAAAGGCGTATCTTTCAAAAAGAACACAATCGTCAGTAAATTTAATATCAGATTCACAGCTGAAAGATTTTAGCGAACGCGTTTAAAATTTGACTCGATCAGCTACAAGACTTGCACAAAAAGGCGTATCTTTCAAAAAGAACACAATCGTCAGAAAATTTAATATCAGATTCACAACTGAAAGATTTAAGCGAACGCGTTCAAAATTTGACTCGACAAGACTTGCACAAAAAGACGTATCTTTCAAAAACGACTCAATCGTCATCAAAGTCAATATCAGGTTCTCAGCTTGAAAAGCCGGATAGTTCGAATCGAAATGTCGATAATAATTTTAGCGAGCGCGCTTAGAATAGGGCCGACGCCGCACTGGACAAATTGTGCGTATGTACAAATGACTTATTCAACTGTTTCGAAAAGATCGTTGGAACAACTTTAACTGAATTCACTATTTGTGATGACCTTGTTAGCTCACACAGTCACAAGAAAGTACCTGGATATCATAATAATAATAATAATGTAATGATACGATGTGACGCCAGGTGACGTGTACTGTGCTCCTCAAACAGTGGTTCGCGAACATTGATTTTAAGGCTTGACTATTACCTGGTGCGAGACGTGTATAGTACGCGCCATGGATCTGAAAGGCTCGGAAGTTAGATGCAAACAATGGCGGATCTAGGATCCAGGTCTGGGGGGGGGGGGGGCTCGTGAGTTAAAACCTCGAAACTCCAGTTGACTTGATTCATTGCAACTATTCATTGAAAGTTTTCAGTGCAAAATTTTTTCTTCGATAAAGTTTGTGTGAATACATATTTTTTTGGGAAAAAGTTTGGTATGTCCATGTTTCTGATTTCATAAATGCAGTACAAAAACACAGTAATATTTGAATTGATTCGCATGAATTTCATGATATCATCGACGTATATTTTGTTTAAATATGAAATAGGCACATCAGTCTTCGAAATTACGGGAAAATGTGCCTTTGAGACTGGAAAACTCCTTTCGGGGATAAAGTATTCTTGTCTTGTTCGGGTAAAAATTTATCCTGAGGATTTCTAGAAATGATTTTTTTTACTGCGGCTCTGGGGGGGCTTTAGCCCCCATAGCCCCCCCTGGATCCGCCACTGGATGCAAATGGAGGTTTGCGCAGGTACAGTCGGTTGAAAACCCACAAAACTCGCGCTATATTATTATTTTTAATTTTTCTTGAATCTAAAGGTCTAATTCCTTGCATAAAGTCATCCAAAAAATTATTTTTCGTGCTTGTCTATGCAAAACTGTATTAGGCACCTTGATCAATTAACAATCAAAGAAACAACTTAACAATAGCGTACTGGACTGTACTTTATAGCAGGAAAGCGACAAGTGACACGACAACCAGCGATAACTAATCACCGACGAGCGCACGTTCTGTGCCGGTAACTGGGAGGTGATGGGAGTCTTCCTTTCCCACAAAACAACCAGGACGGATCTATAAAATATGCATTTGCGACGCTGTTTGTGACTAACTTCAGAACCTTTTAGAACCGTGGCGCGTATTATACCAGTAAAGCTGTAGATTTGTGTTAAAGGTAGTATCACATTAGCTTTTATAGAAAACTAGTCGTTAAAAAAACTTACCTACTTCAAAACGTCAAATTAAACTGATACCTTGCACACTTGTCAAGGACCAACGACAATACAATAATTTAATAAGTTTGTCCCATTGTCCTAACCAGGACCTTCAGGATAAGAAAAAAACTTGAAAAACTACACCAAGCAAAGATAACACGCTGTGCAGTGACGTAAGTTGAGTTGCTTAGCTCATAGTTAAATGCACTTTGTTTTTAGTCTTATAATTAAGGCTGTCGGAACGCTTTGAATTTAAGCCAAAAATAGAGCTTCGGCTGTCAACTGATTGTAGACTTATTCGTCAACATTCTGCAAAAATTCTTTCTCTATAAGGAAGATAAAGGACAAATCTAGGTCTCTAATGGACTACTTTTGTAATTTATGTACGATTTACTAGAAAAAATTTGGCATTAATTGTGCTAAAAAACATACGTTTTCAATGTCACACTATGACCTTATTCGTACTTATTTCACAAAACTATTCCATCACAAACCTAAAGTGACTCTTCCTTTTTCGGAAAAGTTTTTTAAATCTTCAAAATATTTCCAAAAATTAGAGTAATCAGTTGACAGCGGCACCCTTGCAATAAAATTTTTTAGCCTCGTAATTGGCACCAGGCAAAAATTGAAACGTGCGGATGATTTGAGCGAGACAGAGCTAAAGAAGGCCACACCTACAATATGTCTTTTGCCTACCTCGCCCCTTACCGCTGGGTCTTAACA
Organism: Venustoraphidia nigricollis; assembly: GCA_034508555.1. NCBI lineage: Eukaryota > Metazoa > Arthropoda > Insecta > Raphidioptera > Raphidiidae > Venustoraphidia > Venustoraphidia nigricollis. The sequence goes on along the minus strand of JAVRKA010000025.1, from coordinate 3,398,540 downwards.
CAAACAAAATTCGGAGCGTTCCGACAGCCTTAAAAGTAGACATTATATCGCATCCAAAATTATTGCAATAGTTCAATAATAAATCACAGGTAATTGAATTTAATAAGACAAAACAATCATGTCATTGTTAATATTGCGACGTTTCGACTCTTTGTTGAGTTTTCATCAGGCTCTGAAAAATACATACATATAACTATAAATACAAATTCAATTATATTATATTTTAACCGATTATAATATAATTATTATATTATAATCGGTTAAAATATAATATAATTGAATTTTTTATTTATAGTTATATGTATGTATTTTTCAGAGCCTGATGAAGACTCAATAAACAGTCGAAACGTCGCAATATTAACAAAGACATGATTGCTTTGTCTTATTAAATCCAATTACCTGTGATTTATTATTGAACTATTAAAATTACAGTTTCAAGAAAACTAAAACACGCTTTTATGAACTAAATATGTAATGGAAAATAATTTGACAACAAAATTAGCTTTACTGTAATAAGTGTGGAATAATGCTGTTTACTTAAATGACCCTATGGGCTTGTAGCGATGTCGTTGCCATTGCTCCTCCATTACAAGCCCCCATTGAAACAAAATGTTACTTTCTACAAAGTAGTTATACTACATGTACAACAGTTAGCGAACTGCTGGCAGTTTGGCCATACTGTTGAACAGAGAACGTTCTATAGTTCGTTTCGTCGCTCCTCTGACCCCCCGCGCGCCCGCCAGGTAAAACTAATTTATGATGATTTATTCACTGTGTGCATATGTGTATATTTATTACTTTGTTTAATTAGTTTATATACAGACTGTTTACAAAAAAAAATCGCCTTTTCGCGGGAAAAATGAACGGAATTTTAAATTCGCGTTTCTGACACAACTCAGCTTTTCTTTTTTGGCCAAGATAAGGAACCGCCATATTAATTTTAAACGTAGTCGTACTATGCTATTTCCATAGTAAATCACAGTCAAACTGCATGAGAATTCAACGCAGCCTGCAATTAGAAATGAACTTGCTCAAAATCAAACTGTCAAAAAAAATTAACTTTAAAAATTAAAACCCAACTACGGTAAAAATCGTGCTCTGATAAGTACGAAACAAGAAAATATTTTGTCCGTGGTCGCATGAGAATTCAACGCATCCTGCGGTTAAAAGTGAACTGTCTAAAATGCTGAAAATAAACTGAAACTCAGCTATTTTATAGGGCAGAAAATACTACTTATATAAGTATATCTCGTGCTTGATGATATTATAAAACTGTTAAAATTCGCTGGCACTCGTTTTTAACATGTGACATTAGTTAAATATTAGTCATCACGCACTAGATACTACGATTTAGAAAACAGTTTGTATATTACTGTACGATGTTATTACGTTTTAACAGAGTTTGGTGTTCAGACGAAAAAAACGGTAGAAAAATTTTAATACCGTCCTATTAGTACAAGATCCCGACTTAGATCGACCTTCACGCATAGAGTTTTCTAATGAAATTTGAGTTTTGATAATATAATGTATTAAGGCTGTCGGAACGCTCTGAATTTAAGCCAAAAATAGGGCTTCGGCTGATTGCTGATTGTAGACTTATTCAACATTTTGCAAACATTCTTTTTCTATAAAGAACATAAAGGACAAATCTAGATCTCTAATGGACTACTTGTAATTTATGTACGATTTACTAGAAAAAAGTTGGCATTAATTATGCCAAAAAACACGTTTTCAATATGATGCTACGACCTTATTCGTACTCATTTCACAAAATTGTTCCATCACAAACCTAAAGTGACTCTTCCTTTATTGGAAATTTTTTTTAATCTTCAAAATGTTTCCAAAATTTAGAGTAATCAATTGACAGAGCATCCTTGCAACAGCATTTTTTAGTCTCGTAGTGTGGCTTAAATTCAGAACGTTCCGACAGCCTTAATAAACTAAAACTGCATTTGGTTCGACATCCAATTTTCCTGCACAGCAATTTTTAATAAATAATAATTTTATTTCATAAATTTAGTTATTGAGTTTTCGGATAAAATTATCAATCGAAAGTAAAATATGTATGTAAAATGCCAAAATTTGGTCGGCATTTTTGTTCCTTTTATAAAAACAGACGGGTATAAACAGGTAATTTCGAATTAGTATTTTGTAGTTATAGGTTTTGCTGCAGCGTTGCCAGATTTTTTTTTTGCCAAGTCGGGATTTTGAAACTTTTTGAGTGAAAAAAGCGGGATTTTTTCGTCGAAAGCGGGACATAGTAAAAAAACGTATATAATCAGAAGTTTTTAAATATTTATCTTTTTATTTGAGTTCAAATTACGTTTACGTGACAATAGATAGCAAAAATAGCCATAGAAAATGTATTTTAATAAAAATATGATATTTTAAATCAGATTTACCCTATCGTTAAATAGTTGAGTCTTATTCGTCTTCTGAATAAAAAAAACAGAAATCAAAATCAAAAAAGTTTTATTCATTAGAAAAATATGGCGTTTCAAACAATAGTCTGAGGAGTGAGTGTTACAAATTGCAACTTACAATAAGAGAATAATTGTTTACGCACGGTCGAGTTATCCCCGAAAAGCGGGACTAAGCCTGTCCCGAGCGGGACATTTAATTTTGATATAAAAATCGGGACGTTCCGCCAAAATCGGGACGTCTGGCAACACTGGCAGAATGCGACATAGAATCACTCAGTGTATAAGTTTATATACTTGGAAGAACATTAGAAAACTCGATGAGTAAAGGTCGTTCTAAGTCGGGATCTTGGACTATATTGAATATTTATAGCAAGAAATAAATAATTTTGGTGAATTAACATTCGAAGCAGTCTTAGAATATTTATTAGATATGTGCGTTTTTGTTTTGTTTTTTTTTCGCTACATCTATCAAAATTTAAACTAACTAAAAATGCTCAGAAATGTGTAATTTTTCATCTGTCACGTAGGTAGTGCAGAACGGCAACTTTTAAAAAGTAAAATATGTTTATAAGTAGGTATTATACAGGAGAACCTCAACAAGTGCATATATTTTTTGCATTCGGAACGAAGTTCCTTATCGCGGGTTGGCGAGGGGACCTAGCCGAGAACAAATGTAACGCGTCACGAAAAAGCGTAAGACGTTTTTCGTAACGCGTTTTATATATATGTGTGTGGGTGTATGTGTGTATGTATATTATGTATGTGTATTAATTATGCCAACCCTGCATACGAAAGGGACTTCGTTCCAAACGCGTGTCCCGCGACACGTTCCAAGTTTTTTTATTTTTATTTAACTTCACTGGCTTGGAAAGGAGTTTCCACGACGGTTTTTCCTTTGTTAGTACTCTTGTTCGTTCGTAAACGCTGGGTGTTGTGTTTATAAAATGAACTAGGGATCGAAGTAGGCATTTGTCAGTGAAATGTTCATAAAAAATTGTTCCTTTACTATGAAAGGTTTCCGCTGATGACGTCAAATGTTGAGGCGTCTTTAATATACTGAGAGGTAGCAGTATATAAGAGGTTCGACTGTAGTTATTGCAGATACGAAGAACACTTAAGAAAGAATGATGCATCGGTTTTAAAATATATTTTTATTGTGTTTATTTAAGACTAGGAATAATACAAAAAAAATGTATTTTTCGTCATATTCTAACAGATCTATTGTTGACATTTTTGCCAGACTTCGGAGAATCTTGTAAACAGGACCGGACTGTATATTTTAAGGAGGATAACACATTACGAAATACCTACTATCTGTTTCTGAGTGAGTCCCAGAATATCAACACGGTATCTTGTTTTACAACGCTGCTTCCAAACATTACGTGTTCTCAAATGCAGCTTTTCTCACAAGAGCGCGCGATGCAACAAAATGCTGCTTCCAAACATTGCATGTTTTCAAATGCAGCTTTTCTCACAAGAACAATACATGGCGACAAAATGCTGCTTCCATTACGTGTTTTCAAATGCAGCTTTTCTCACTAGAGCGACGCAACGCGACAAAATGCTTCTTCAAAACATTGCATGTTTTCAAATGCAGCTTTTCTCACAAGAACAATACATGGCGACGAAATGCTGCTTCCAAACATTACGTGTTTTCAAATGTAGGTTTTCTCACAAGAGCGACGCGACGCGACAAAGTGCTTCTTCCAAACATTGCATGTTTTCAAATGCAAGTTTTCTCACAAGAGCGACGCGACGTGGCAAAATGCTTCTTCCAAACATAAAGTGTTTTCAAATGCAGCTTTTCTCACAAGAGCGACGCGACGTGGCAAAATGCTTCTTCCAAACATAAAGTGTTTTCAAATGCAGCTTTTCTCACGAGACTAAATTCAACACTTCAGAAAGCATTATAATGCCGCTTCGCGTACTATCGCGTCAAGTTACTAAGTGATAATTGACTTTGAATCTGCTAAATGCTTGCAAATCGTATCTAGAAGTGAAACTCGTTTTTGGCTGTCTAAATTTGCAGTTTCCCTTTTGTTTTTACGTTGGTTCTTAAAAAGTTGCCGAGTTGAAAGATCACAACTGCATATTTAGTGTGTATGTAAGTCGTATCGCGACGTGAACAATTCTCCTTGGAGGCCAATTAAACGACGACAACAGAGAGAGAGTGAAAAAGACTGTAGGGCGTGTTTTTAGGGTTGTGAGTCGTAAATTTGTTTTTTGATGTGGTCACGCATTGCTTTTGTTTTGAGAACACACAAAAAGAGAGACGTTGACGCCATAAAAATGCAAGAAACATGACTACTATTAATATTTAATTGAATTGTGAGGTTATGTTAATTTTTTTCAACACGTCATATTTCCATTAATTATGTATAAAGTATAGTCTGTTACAACGGTATTATGTTTCAGATTTGTAATGATAATTATTTTCGATTAGCTACTTAAAAAAACAACAAACGAATGTATAATATATTTTTCATTCGGTGTTGAATTACGTAATTGAAAAAAAAAAAAACGTTTCGCGATATGATTGTCTGTTGATTAATGTGGAATATTTGAGTATACGCGCCAGCTTACAGGGTCTTCAATTTTTTAAGTGAAATTTTATTAGCGGTGGTGTATCTTTAAAATTTTTGTGTAACATTAAAGGGGAAATAGTTCAACGGCGGGGAAATATAAGAGAAACATTGACAACGTATCAATGAAACGAGTTCATAACCCTAAAGAAGTTTCACTTCCCCCCGGGAGCTTATGTAGATGAGACTCACACGTTTTTTGTATATGAAACTAGACTAACCTTGTCGAATTTTCGCCGCGGGGTCAACCCCGCGATTGATGTGGCCCCCAAGTTCCAGATCAGCATCTGATAACCGATACAAATATATCGATATATTTTTTAATATTGTATTTGTTAATTAATTATTGATTGCTTAGTAATTACGCTCTTTTTTTTTAGAAAAAATAGTTCTCTTTAACAGTCATATGAGCCCCATTATCCGGAAGTGCCCAGGTTAAAGACGGCTCTGACAGTGTTGATGTTTGCAAATTGATTTTTGAAAATTTGGAACTTATTGTTTTCTTTAACAAAAAATTTCATTAAAATCGGTCATGCCGTTTAAGGTAGTTGTCGTGGTTAAGGCACACCGTCAGAAAATTCTTAATTTTTGTATACTTATTAAGGACATGACAATACAATTACCCTGAAAATTTGAAGTCGATCGACTGTATATAATCCGAGATAAATTCAATTAAAAATTGGATAATTAACATTGATTGTATACGATCTCTGTAGTTCTGAACCAGTTTCTTATCTATAAAAAAAAAACTAACTGTCAGAAACTTTCCAAAAACTAACAGTCTTTCAATGCATTTGTTATGAGTTTCAAAACAAATAAGAAAACATTTTTGGCCGTCTAATTATTTATAAATAACGGTTTAAAGTTCCACAATTTATAGAAAAGTATACATGCATATGAATACTGTATGGGTTACGTTTCCACGGGTACAGTCTTGCGTACAAATTATGGATCACTTAGCTACAAGCTAGTGTACATTTGTGGCGCGTATAATCTATAACTTTTTGATAATATCGTACCACGACAACTACCTTAACATAAAACCGAAATATAATTTACGTGGAGTGAGAGCGTCGACCAAAGGGCGCTGAAAAACAATTTCGCTCTACCTTGACCAAGCGCTAGGGCCGGTGCTATAAATATTCGGCCATTATTCTTTGCAACTGTAGTAATATCTCGTGCCGAAAACTGACGCCTTTACCCTATTTGACCGTCTGTTAATTATGCGAACCCTGTTCGCGGATTCAGTTATTGAAATATTTCTGTAATCTGCCAAACGATCCATCGAAACAATTCCGCGAGAGCGAAAACGCATCGACCGACTGCGGTAAATATAGACTATGTATGTGTATCGCTAATGTTGTGTGAAACACAGCTTGTGTAGGGTAAAGCCGGTTTAATAATACTAAAAATACAAGTTCTTAACAAAATTTTGACATATTCGGAATACCTAACCCGAATTAGACGTTTGCAGATTTTTCGCTTGTGTTTATAACTAAAAGCTTGTGCCAAACAGCCTTAAACATGGAACAAATATGGTGCATACCCGAGGAACAATCACGTTTAGCTTGCTTGCTGTAATTTTTCAAGTTTTTTTGTCTTGAAGGTCCTGGTCAGGATAATGGGACAAACTTATTAAATTATTGTATTGTCATCGGTCCTTGATAAGTGTGCAAAGTTTCAGTTTAATCTGACGTTTTGAAGTTGATGAATTTCACGTTCAAAGATTCCATTACAAACAAACAAACATACAGGTGAAGCTAATAAAAGCATGTTGTTAATAAGTCGAAACATCTATTAAAAAACATTGACATTAAGGAACGCTCGGAATTTAAGCCAAAAATAAGGCTTCGGCTGATAGCTGATTGTAGACTTATTCGTCAACATTTTGCAAAAATTCTTTCTCTATAAGGAAGATCTAGGTCTCTAATGGACTACTTTTGTAATTTATGTACGATTTACTAGAAAAAAGTTGGCATTAATTGTGCCAAAAAACACGTTTTAAATGTCACATTACAACCTTATTCGTACTTATTTTGCAAAATTGTTCCGTCACAAACCTAAAGTGACTCTTTTTCGGAAAAGTTTTTTAAATGTTCAAAATATTTCCAAAATTTAGAGTAATCAACTGACAGCGACACCCTTGCAACAGCATTTTTAGTCTCGTAGCGTTCCGACAGCTTTAATAGCAAAAGTTGTAGTGTTCCCTACTTACCTTATGCGCTCACTTTACATTGCACTTGCTATGTAAAGTACAGTCGGAACGGAACAACCTTGGTCTGTTCGTGCATGTTACAAAAACACGTCTGCCGTGTCGAATCGACTGCGCTGCACATGTGTCAGAATGATAAAACTAAATATACGAATACATAGCATAACGATGTTATAAATAATACTATACCCGTTCAGTCATAATGGTGTTTGAGCGGTACTTAACGGCATACACAGAATTTTACCCGACTGCGAAAAAGGAAAGGTTATGAGGTTAACCTTCCGTCGGGCGCAATAAATCTGACAGATTGAACGGACCTATTCTATTAAATAATGTAGCGCGTCCCCAATTGTTACGCTACTGGAAATGATATAGGTTTCCCGAACAAACTGACAGAAGTTTCTGGAATGATCGAGAACGAGATGTACACGCCTATAAATACAGCGCGTGTGGGGCGCGACAATCATTCAGTCAGTGACAGTGAGTGAGTCAAGGTCAGTTGCTACAGTGCAGTTAATTGAGTCGATTTACTCGAAAAAAGTTGGCATTAATTGTGCCAAAAAACACACGTTTTCAATGTCACACTACGACCTTATTCGTACTTATTTCACAAAATTGTTCAATCACAAACCTAAAGTGACTCTTCCTTTTTTCGGAAAAGTTTTTTAAATCTTCAAAATATTTCCAAAAATTAGAGTAATCAACTGACAACGGCACCCTTGCAACAGCATTTTTTAGCCTCGTAGTGTGGCTTATATTCAGAGCGTTCCGACAGCCTTAATAGTTCTTGGGCTATCTCCTAGAGCCAGCGCTGGTAAAAACAGAAACGTCCGATCGGTATCGATTATGCATAAGATATTTGTCGATCGCGCTGTGCCCATGCAGCGGCGACCATCAGAACAACAAATACTTTCCACTTTCGTTTATTATGGCGGACGTAACGCCGCTCGCGGTCACAGGCTACGGTGATTATGTCTGCGTTCTGTCTGAGCGGACGTCAAACTGTTTTTCCGCTGGACCTGACGTCATAACTTTGTAATTGAACCGAGCTGGTTAGAGTAGTGGTACAGCACTAGACTCGCACTCGGGAGGTACGGGTTCGATTCCCGGCAGAGGCAGATGTGGCTGGGACTTTTTCCTACTGCCTCGCGCCGAGAAACGGTAATTCCTGTACCGGCCATCTTGATTGAGGTTTTCCATGGTTTCCCTCAATTAATTCCAGATAAATATCGAGATGGTTCCTTATTTGAGGCCATGGCCGATTACCTATCAAACTCCTAGTTCAAAAATTACGTACCTTCTCCTAATTTCCTATAATTCCTTCATTATAGCCCATTGCTATTATATAAGTTGAAGTTTTAAAAAATGTAGAAAATAACGGGAGCTGGTAAATGGAAAATAGTAATGGTGCGAATGGCGTCTGTTATGACATAAAGTCGAGAAACGGACGTTAAACGCATTATTATTAGAATTTTGTAATTGACTTAAGCGACGTATCTATTTGAAAAAAGTAAGATCGAAGGGAAGTAGAACTGGCAAATAAAGGAGAAGTTAGTTTGTCTCCTAAATTACATGAAACTGACAAAGACAGAAGTTTATAGTGTGTTGCTAAGTATGTGTAAATATTATTAATTCGTGACTTTTTTTTTCTTTTTTGTCCTTGGTAATTAATATAAAAATGATTTGTCGGGAAAAAGGACTTTTTAAGTAAACACTTATTTTGTTATTTATAGAAAATAATTTGAACATCAGCCGTAAAAATATTTTTTAAAAAACGGAATTATTATAAAAAAAATTTTATGAACAATTGTTTAACTCAAATTTATATTTACATGTGTATTTTAACTTTTATATCTACTTGATCTAAACATTTAATAGTTATAAAGCTTGAAAAAGTTCCAAGCAAGGAACGAAACGTCGCTATAAATAACAAATAAGTGTTTACTTAAAAAGTCCTTTTTCCCGACAAATCATTTTTTTTATTTTTAATTAGTTTCACATAATAAAAAATTAAACTTGGGAATAATATTAAAAACTAAAGAAGTTAAACTTCTTATGTAAGCTTATGAGGAGCTTATGGGACACACTTATTAAACTATTGTGTTGTCATCGATCCTTGATAAGTGTGCAAAGTTTCAGTTTAATCTGACGTTTTGAAGTGGGTGAATTTCACTTTCAAATATTTTATTATTTTATTCTGAAGGTCTTGGTCAGGATAATGGGACCAACTTATTAAATTATTGTGTTGACATCGGTCCTTGATAAGTGTGCAAAGTTTCAGTTTAATCTGACGTTTTGAAGTGGGTGAATTTCACGTTCAAATATTTCATCATTTTATTCTGAAGGTCCTGGTCAGTATAATGGGACAAACTTATTAAATTATTGTGTTGTCATCGGTCCTTGATAAATGTGCAAAGTTTCAGTTTAATCTGATGTTTTGAAGTGGGTGAATTTCACGTTCAAATATTTCATCATTTTATTCTGAAGGTCCTGGTCAGTATAATGGGACAAACTTATTAAATTATTGTGTTGGCATCGGTCCTTGATAAGTGTGCAAAGTTTCAGTTTAATCTGATGTTTTGAAGTATGTGAATTTCACGTTCAAAGATTTCATTACAAACAAAGATACTGGTGAAGCTAATCAAAGCTTGTTAAAATTTCGTCACATTTCGTTGTTGTAAAATAAAATCAGGTATCAAGTCACGAGGCCCAAAACGCGGATTTATTTTAACACATATTTGGAACAGGTTTTGAGTTTTTTTTAGTTCACCTCCCGTCCGTATTCATTGCACTTCGCAAGGTTTTTCCCATCGGGGTTGGCAATTATAAATATATAAGTCAGCAAGTTAGATATATCCCACACTACTCTGACAGGATAGTTGATGCAGCCTCCCCCCCCCCTCTCATTCTCTTTCGTCGTAGTTGCTGACTACGGTAATCGCCTTGCCCCGCTGTCTGCTAACAGGACTCTACCAGGGCTCTCAACTGTGCAGAAGAAATTGTATCAATCGTCCCCTGCATCGACACTCATATATTGATAAGAGGAAATCTCAGGAATCACTGAACCGATTCGAATATTAAAAGATAAAATAAAAACACTTGAAAAATCTACAAAATTTATTATTAAACTAGCGGTACCTGTGCGAATAATTCGCACTAAAATTCGTTTCTAATTTCTCACACTCTTTATAACTTTCTTCTTTTTGTTGTATTACATTACGAAGCTCAGTGACGGTTCAAGAAAATATTTTTCTAAAACTGTCATATAGAGGCGCAAGTATCGAAAACGTTGAGCTGAAGCGCCACCATACGAAAAGTATTTATACGTGAATCTTGATTAAAAACAAACAAACAAACAAAATTTACCAACCGTCAATCATGTTGACGTTGTTTCAAAGCTAGAACCGTCAGATGGCAACATTGCTGCATATACTGAATAAATGTATAATTGTTATAATTAATTATTTTGCAAAAACAAAAGCAATAATAGATTTTTTAATTGATGATACACATATAGAGCAAGTAATTATCTATAAAATGATACAAAATTTATGTGGAGTAATTGTGAGGGGGCATATTGAACAGCTGATACTCAGGAACCTTAACTGAAATTCACTGTATATTCCAAGGAAAACGTTCGAATCGGTCGAAAAACGGCCAAGTTGGCATCACTGATTGTCCGACACTATATAGTAGTTAACGGTAACGGCGTGTGCTGACGTACCGCATCAGCACACATCCCCACGTTTTCCCGTAAGTATGTGTGCCACGTCAGCATCGTGTTCTCATCCCGACGACGAGCCCGACCTGCTCCTCCCTCTCCCACTCCAGGAATCAGCTATATCGTGCTCTTTGTCCACTGTCTGAAATTGCAATCCCCTAATCGATCTTTCATCTCTCTCCGCGGCGTCTATCATCCCGACTTTGTATGGTCCAGTGACGGCGCTAGCAAAATTCTGACCTCGAGCAAAAAAAAAACGTGTGAGCCGTCGTGGGACGCCTGGCAGTTTTGTAGTGGTCATATATTATTGGTCAATGTTTCTCAGATTTTAGAGTTTTCGAAATGACGCCAAGGTTACTAGAAACTAAGGTTGGCGTTGGTATTGTTGAGGGTTTAGAGAGAGGGCGGGAGAATTAGACTTGTGACGCTACGTGGAGTCTTTTTCCAAACAGTTGGGATAAGAATAATTGAAAAACCAAGCCATGGGCATGAATCGACTCAATCCTTGAAGCATTTTGAAATTTTAATACCTTGAAAATTAGGATTTAAAGAGTTGAAAAATAAAACACCCAGATTTTTTAATTGGGTTTAATACTTAGCCAAGTGTTTGCAAAATTATATTTTTCAAGACTTAAAAAATATATTTGAAGCACGTTGAAATTTAAATAGAATAATATTGGTAACTAATATATTCAAAAAGACATGTAATTTCGGTGGGACATTTAACCTGCCAGGCGACCAATATGTTTGATAAATCGGTTAAGGTGGTTAAGCCCCGCTACCTTTGAGCCAGGTCTGTGTTTTTGTATTCGGATATTACTAAAGAGGTAAAAAGACAGGTCGTTTCGGTTGGACATTGTACCTGCCAGGCGATCAAATGTTTGATAAATTGGTTAAGTCGGTTAAGCTCCGCTACTTTCGAGACTGGTCTGTGTTTTTGTATTCGGATATTACTAAGGAGGTCAAAAGACAGGTCGTTTCGGTGGGGCATTTTACCTGCCAGGCGATCAATATGTTCGCTAAATCGAGTAAGTACCCTTCAGTCAGGTCTGTGTTTTTGTATTCGGATATTACTAAAGAGGTATTGTACAAATTTTCAGAGTGCCTCAAATACCTACCCAAAAATGCTTAATAGTTCTTGGACTATAACCTTGTATTCGTGCCAACACTTACGACCAGCTGGTGCAGTACAGCCACTTGTTTTTCGATGGGAATAAAACTAAACCATTTCGTTTTGTAAAATAAAAAAAGGAAACATTCTCCCGTGCGGCGTTTCAGTTTGGTGAATCAGCGCTGTAAAAGAAGAAGAAAAAAGTAAACTTTCGACTGCACCGTTGATTTCTCACGAAGCGTTAAGGAAAATAATAATAAAAAAAAAGAAACAAACAAACAAACCACAGAATTGCAATGTTGTTGCAATAACCCATTTAAACTTTGTTTTGTTTGCACGTTACCTCTTCGTCCCCCCGCGTTCCCCTTTTCGGACTTTATAATTGAATTTCCTCAGTTCAGAAGATTCACTAAAACAACGTTTTAACTATTTTAGTGGTTTTATTTATACGAAATGTATACATACAAAAGTAATTACAGTCGACTCACTGACTCCACTCATTAACTCTGTGTAGTTTAAGTGTTTCGCTGCTAGTTCAGGCAAATCTTATTACTTTAAACGAGCAATTCTTGTATATAAATTTATTTCGCATGTCTACTAAAGCTGCGACCAGACATGCGGGATTCGCCGAATGCCGAGCCGATTATTCGCCGAATAGCGGGTAGTGGGGGTGGGTGCTCGTACATCTCCGAGCGACGAGTATTAGTGCTCGCCTCTCCACTTCAAACTGCACGAATACGAGAATACTTGTGCAAATTTCATCATTGTTGTCCATGATTAAAAATATTGATTCGCACCAAACGGATGCTCGCACTGCACTCGGCTATATTCGCTGTTCCCGAAAAAAACGACGCTTACGACGCTTTTAAACAGAGCCCACATGTCTGTATAAACATGCTCACTACTTTCCGAATACGAAGCCAAGCACTCGGCACTAGGCGATTAGCGCTTGGCGAGTCCCGCATGTCTGGTCGCAACTTTAGAAACGGCTTTAACGATTTGGATGAAATTTTGTCTTTTGATTAGGTTTTGCTTTTCAAGTTTACATTTATAGTTGTATTGCTTGTAAAAACGGAATTTCACATACAAAAAACGTTTTTTATAACTGTTTATTAGAGCCTTTTACCCGGTCTCATGCTAACAATTTCATATAGCGCCATCTATCTACTTTTACATAATAGCTCTACGTTTACAATTAGCTACTAAATCAAAAATTTATTACCGATATTAAGCACTCCACGCTTTTTACAGTAAAGCTAATTTTGTTGTCAAATTATTTTGCATTTTCAGTTCATAAAAGCGTGTTGTTTTAGTTTTTTTAACTCTAATTTTAATTATAAGACTACAAGATAATATTGCATTTGACGATGGGGTAGGAAACGCATGTCACTGTTCAGCGTGTTTGCTTGCTTGCTGTAATTTTCCAAGTTTTTTTTATCCTGGTCAGGATAATGGGACAAACTTATTAAATTATTGTATTGTCATAGGTCCTTGATAAGTGTGCAAAGTTTCAGTTTAATCTGACGTTTTGAAATGGGTGGATTTCACGTTCAAAGATTCCTTTACAAACATACGTTTAAAGATTTCATTATTTTATTTTGAAGGTCCTGGTCAGGATAACGGGATAAACATATTAAATTATTGTATTGTCGTCGGTCCTTGATAAGTGATAAGTTTCAGTTTAATCTGACGTTTTGAAATGGGTAGATTTCACGTTCAAAGATTCATTTACAAACATACGTTTAGAGGTTTCATTATTTTATTCTGAAGGTCCGGGTCAGGATAATGGGATAAACTTATTAAATTATTGTATTGTCGTCGGTCCTTGATAAGTGTGCAAAGTTTCAGTTTAATCTGACGTTTTGAAATTGATGAATTTCACGTTCAAACATTTCATTATTTTATTCTGAAGGTCCTGGTCAGTATAATAGAAAAAACTTACTAAATTATTGTATTGTCATCGGTCCTTGATACGTGTGCAAAGCTTTAGTTAAATCTGACGTTTTGAAATTGATGAATTTCACGTTCAAAGATTTCATTATTTTATTCTGAAGGTCCTGGTCAGTATAATGGGACAAACTTTTTAAATGATTGTATTGTCATCGATCCTTGATAAGTGTGAAAAGTCTCAGTTTAATCCAGAAGCGTAGCATGCCTTGGCGGGGCCCCGTATAAAAAATTTGTTTGGGGGCCCTTCCCCCGTTGAAGTAAATGACTTAAACGGGGAAATCCCGCAATCCGCGATAACCGATGTAGGGTGTTGCCAACTTTTGAACGCACGCAAAAAAAGAAATTGCTTTTTTTGACTTTTCTCATTTCTGAAATAAAAAAAAAATTGGGAAATTTTTATTAATTGTTGCTTACGCACGTCGGGGGCCCCGTATAATTGATACGGCAGATACGGCGGTAGCTACGCCCCTGGTTTAATCTGACGTTTTGAAGTGGGTGAATTTCACGTTCAAAGATTCCCTTACAAACAAACTTACATGTGAAGCTAATAAAAGCGTGTTAAAAACGTTTATCTTTGCTTGTCGGATGCAAGCAAAATCCGTCCTTTCTATTTATATAAGTACAAAGTGCATATTCATGTATTTTATACATGTATGTAAGCACCACTGATCGATTGGCGTTGATGCGGTAGCCGCAAAAGTGGCTAATAGATTAATTGAATTACCTGCCGTTTTAATAATGCAGCCAATCTTTTATGGAGTGCAGTTCCCGATAAAGTGATGAAACGGTTTTACGGTCTACATTTGCATATTGATGGAACCCGATATACAAACATACACGTAATATTATTTTATCTATATACTTACTGGCGCGTGACTCACATGTCGGTAATAGAGTTGTCTGTTTGACCGGCGCAGATTCGCGCAGTCGACAGATTGACTTGGGGTTTCCCCGTTCGAGCGTGCGTTCACAAATATCAGCTGTTTTTAAGACGCTTTTATTAAGCGTATGTTTGTTTGTAAAGGAATCTTTGAATGTAAATTTCACCTACTTCAAAACGTCAGATTAAACTGAAACTTTGAACTTATCAAGGACCGATGACAATACAATAATTTAATAAGTTTTTAAGGACAACAATCTCTTTGTTAGAAAAATGTCCCTGGAATACTATCAAATAGGGATGTTGACTATTTTTGGGAAAGTGTTTTAAATCGTGCATAAGTACCTAATATAGCCACAAATATTTATTATTTTTATTTAAATACGACTGAAGCTTTAAAAATCATGTATTTTAAATTCCGTTTCAAATTTCGCTCCGAAACGCCAATACTTGTCACGTGACGTGACGTCATACAGTCATAAACGCTGGTAAACTGATCAGGTGATGAAAGGTTTTTTCGTAGTTGATGCTATAGTTATATGTAATTTGACGTTTCCTATAAAAATGAATAATTATAAATTACACACTCTAAATATTAACCAAACAATGAAGCCTTTTGACAGCGTGAACAGCGTGCTTCTCTATGACAACGTCTAATAATGTTTATGATTGAGTGACGTCATTCACTCAATTGCTGTTCGTTGTAATGTGATTTAATTACGTTTTATTTATTAAATATTAATTAAATTCCTTAAAAATAATGAAAAACATTTTGTTTTTTAGAATTTCTGTCATAGAAACTATTACTTAGCGTTAAAATTAGGTAAAAAGAATCAGGTGAAAAGACCAATTTTTACGTTTTTAACATATTTACTCGTTCTACGACGTTTCGTCGGTATTATTCCGACTTCATCAAGTATCTCGAAAATTCTGTTAAAACATAGTTATACCAATCATTTTTACAATAAATAATGGCGTACAATAATGCATTTATTGTAAAAATTATTGGTGTAACTCTGTTTTAACAGAATTTTCGAGATACCTGGCGAAGTCGGAATAATACCGACGAAACGTCGTATAACGAATAAATGTGTTAAAAACGTAAAAATTAGTCTTTTCACCTGATTCTTTTTACCTAATGTATTTCAAGACCTGATTTTTCCTAATATGAGTTAAAATTATGTTTTTATTTTAATACAGTCAACATACCTATTGTGCCTGTAGCGCACGTAATGGAAGTCTACTGTATTCGGTTTCAAAAAACAAAAACATGCTGTTGACCCGCGCATGTCAATGAATTGATACCGTCTTCATTGTTATTGTGTTATTTTATATGAAATCGACATCGTTCGCATCTGGAGGCAGAGTCCCGGAACTATCGGATTGACCCGTGGCCGCGGGGGCACAGCCTTGCTTCGTCTGTGCCAGTTCATCCATCAATTCTTGTCGACTCGACGCTGACTCGTGGACTATTTTGTTTATTGCTCAATTATTCGACAGAGAAGGAATCTTCCTTCTTTCGGTTTTCCGTTGAAATATTTTTTTGTCGCGTCAGCATTTCCAACACACCTATACAGGGAGTCGCGCGAAATTTCAGATACACCCATTTCGGGAAAAAATTCAGTTAGTACTCTCGCATCACGTGTAAAAATATTTTTTTGTCGCAACAGCATTTCCAACACACCTATACAGGGAGTCGCGCGAAATTTCAGATCCATCCATTTCAGGAAAAAATTCAGTTAGTACTCTTGTAGTATGTGTAAAAAATGTTTTTTTGTCGCATCAGCATTTCCAACACACCTATACAGGGAGTCGCGCGAAATTTCAGATCCATCCATTTCGGGAAAAAAATCTAGTTAGTGCTCTCGTAGCATGTGTAAACATCTTTGTGGTGTGTGTAAAAGTTATTGTAAACTATAAAAAAACACATTGACATGTACAAATTATATTTTATTTTGTTACAAATGGTCAATTTTTATGGATGTCGGCTTAATTACCAAAACTATGCGAAAACGTGCTGTCTTTCGTTTTAAGGTAGTTGTCGTCATGGTTAAGGCACACCGTCAGAAAATTCTTAATTTTTGTATACTTATTAAGGACATGATAACACAATCACCCTGAAAATTTGAAGTCGATCGACCGTATATAATCCGAGATAAATTCAATTAAAAATTGGATAATTAACATTGATTGTATACGATCTCTGTAGTTCTGAACCATTTTCTTATTTATAAAAAAAGAACTAACTGTCAGAAACTTTTCAAAAACTGACAGTCCTCAATGCATTTGTTATGAGTTTAAAAAAAAAAAGGAAAAATTTTTGACTGTTTAATTATTTATAAATAATGGTTTAAAGTTCAACAGTTTATAGAAAAGTATACATGCATATGAATACTATATGGGTTACGTTTCCACGGGTACAGTCTTGTGTACAAATCATGGATCACTTAGCTACAAGCTAGTATACTTTTGTGGCGCGTATAATCTATAACTTTTTGACAATATTGTACCACGACATCTACCTTAAGACGTTTCGAATCGAACATATGTCAATTAAGCGATGTTATTCAAACTTTCAATATGCATTTTTCATGTTTTTTATATGCCAAATTATCTCTTCTGAACAAATCCGTGTAAAAATAATTCGCGCGTATTTCGGATATAGGTACGGCATTCCGTTGGATACTGTGTATAAAATTATACAAGAGACATAACTGATATTACTGGACCGCTTTATAGTGGTGGTGGCACGTAGTAGTTTTAAGTTGACTCGGCAGAAACGTTGACAACCCCCCGCCCCCCACGTTAGACCCAACGGTAACGACGTCGCGTTATTCTAACGTTCCCGACTGTCCGGCGATGTCTCGCGGGACAAGGTTCAAAAATCTTGCTTTGATGAGCGCAGAGAAATTAGTTTCTGTTTGTGTTAAACTTATAATGGATATTTATGACTCGGCTTATTATTCTCACTGTGTACATGTTTGTGTCAGCTCTACGAAAAAAAATTGTAAATATTTATAAAAAACTCGCAAAGAAAGATACAATATTTGCGGAAGTTAAACTTCTTTTGTATGGATAATAGAAAACTTACTTTTTATTTTCCATTAATAAAAATGGAAAGTTCATCTTTGATTCATTCAAGAGCCCTCGCTACTGTGAGAGTTAATGTCTAGCTACAGCTAAAAATAATTGGCTCTCGCAATTTGAGTGTTGTAAATCGCTATATTATGAAGGATTAAAATGTTGAATTGTGTGCACCGTAGAGTAATTGACAACTCATTCTGCCGCGAAAGTGGAAAGATGCAGGTTTAAATCCCGACGGTGACGTGGAATAATAAATTTTTCTAATATAGTGCTACAACAATGAATGTTTCTTAACAATTATAGCAGACAACAGCTATTATACTAAATTAATAATAATAGTAATAATAATAACTAACACACCGTTAATGCTCAGTTACGTAACGCCAACACATGACTTATTATTACCGACAACTGTTAAAATAAACAGATTGCCACCAGATGGCAACATTTGTTTTATTTTATTCTATTCTATTCAGAGTCTTCAGCGCCACTACACGTCATATTACCGACAACCAGATGACGTGTGAAGTCGCCAGTAGCGGCTAGTGTAATATATATGTGTTACTAGCGGCCCGGTCCGGCTTCGCACGGGTAGCACTAATTATCTAATTATCTGTAGCTATAAAAGATGGGCATCATTATCATGAAATTCTCAACGCGTATTGAATTCAATCCCTTTTAATTGTAAATGTTCAAAAATCGAAGAAAAATAAAAATTGCCAAAAACGCAAAATAAAATCCGTTGATCCGATTGCTACCAAACTTGACAGGATCAACCGCTGGGCTAATTTAAAGTTTCATCAAAATCGATCCAGACGTTTTGGAGTCCATAGATAACATACAAACATCGCCTTTTATATATTATAAAAACACCCGGTATAATCTAAAAACACCCGGTATAATCTATAAACACCCGGTATAATCTAAAACTACCCAATATTTTCTAGCAATAAATATAGCCTATGTTACTCAGGGTGAATGTAGCTTTCTAATGGTGAAAGAATTTTTTAAATCGGCACAGTAGATTTTAAGTTTATTCATTACAAACATACAAAAATACAAATCTTTCCTCTTTATAATATTAGTGTAGATAAAGACTAGCCACTCCCCGCGGCTCCGCCCGCGATTGTTATGAAGAATAAGAATAAGAATAAATTTTATTAATATTATATAAATACATAAATTTATTAACGCTACTTAAGGTAATCCTGTGGCAGTAGCGAATTCATAAACATAAATGAACGTGTTTCATTACACATAAAACAAAAAAAAAACAGTATAGCTTACAGGCATTATATGACATTACATTGGGTTGTAAACATAATGATTATTCGGTTGTTACAATTATAATTTTAAACAGTTCTAGGCTATTACTTATACTTTATTACTGAACTGTAGAAAATAATATTTCTGGATCATTGTGCAACGATAACCAAATTTTTAAGTTCTTCATGAACTGATTTTTATTTTCTGCAGATTTTATATTGATGGGCAACTTATTAAAAATATTTGGCGCAGTAAATAAAAAGAATCTCTGAAAAATGGTTTTGTAAGGCCTAGGCACAAAGACATTTAATTTTCTAAAACAATAAGTTGTTTCTGAATTAACATTAATAGTGTTGTCAAAAAGAATTTTCAAAATTTTACATACATATAATTTTCTTATTGGCAAAATATTGAGCTCTCGGAAAAGTGGGAGGCTATGCTCGTACGATTTTTTAAATAGAATAGTGCGTATTATTTTCTTTTGCAGAATACTGACAGATTTGAAAGTGTTAAAGTATGCACCACCCCAACATTCTAGACCATAATTCATTCGAGAATGAATTATTGCATAATAAATATTTACCAGCATATCTTTAGGGCATCGAGATCGTAGAAAATAAAATTTATGTAAAGCATGTCTTAAAGACTTTGTTAAATTTAAAATATGTTGCTTCCAATTAAGTTTTGAGTCTATATGAATTCCTAAGTATTTATAAGTTGATACTTTTTCTAAATTAATGCTGCTGTTTTTAGAGCAGTTATCAATTATACAATTAATAGAGTGGTACACAAGTTTAAAATTATTAATTACAGGGTCACCCAATTCGAATAGCATATATTTTGATTTGTTACTAAGTTTCATATGGTGATAATGAAACCATTTATTAAGGATATTAAGATCCAGCTGCATTTTTGTAAAAGTTCGGTCCCAGTTTGACGCTAAATAGCTAAGAGCTACATCATCAGCAAATGCTGTGAGGCAACCGTTGAATTTTATATTGCATAAATTATTTATGTATATTAGAAACAATACTGGACCCAACACGGAGCCCTGAGGTACACCGGTTTTGAGAACAGAAACATGACTGAAATTATTATTAATTTTAACTTGTTGGGTTCTTTCTGTTAAGTAACTGGTGAACCATTCAACAACAGTAGTGGAATCTTCATCAAGACCTAACAGCTACATTTTCAATCTATAGAAACTGTATTTTAAAATTTAGAGTGTGTTAATCATTGACACTCCTGTACTTCCCCCCTTTCCAAACCTTAGAAGACTATTTTAGTATCTCTAGTCAACAAAAGAAACATGTCTGCCAAATTTCAAGTCTGGAGGTCTAATAGTTCCGGAAGGTATCGTGATGACCTGTCAGTGACATTCATCCCCTATTTTACCCCCTTTAAGTTTTTATTTTGAGACAGACGTCCCGATTTTGGCGGGACGTCCCCATTTTTATATCAAAATTAAATGTCCCGCGCGGGACAGGCTCAGTCCCGCTTTTCGGGAATAACTCGACCGTGCGTAAATAATAATTCTCTTATTGTAAGTTGCAATTTGTAACACTCACTCCTCAGACTATTGTTTGAAACGCCATATTTTTCTAATGAATAAAACTTTTTTGATTTTGATTTCTGTTTTTTTTATTTTTTTTATTCAGAAGACGAATAAGACTCAACTATTTAACGATAGGGTAAATCTGATTTAAAATCTTATATTTTTATTAAAATACATTTTCTATGGCTATTTTTGCTATCTATTGTCACGTAAACGTAATTTGAACTCAAAAAGATAAATATTTAAAAACTTCTGATTATATACGTTTTTTTACTATGTCCCGCTTTCGACGAAAGAATCCCGCTTTTTTCACTCAAAAAGTTCCAAAATCCCGACTTGGCAAAAAAAATCTGGCAACGCTGATGCAGTCTATCTCCTTGCTAAATTTTATCAAAATTTGTTCAGCGGTTTTGGCATGAAAGCGTAACAAACAAACAAACATTCGCATTTTTAATATTAGGATGACGCAATTTGTGGGTTTTAAAAAGAATGTCATTTTTGCATGAAAATCAGCAAAAAAGTCATTAAAAAAAGATGAGTAAGAACAATTTGTTGTCATAAAAGCAACATTATTACAACCTGCAATATTTTGTCACAAATACGCAATGTGCATTTTTTGTTTACGTAGTGGGAACTCTAGAATGATTCAACTGCGCTATTTGCTGTCCTGTGCAAGTCTTTCTTGCAGATGATGCGATTGAGAATATTTTGTCTATGTGTTAAAAAGTTTCTTCTTCGTGAAAATATGCTTTTTAGTGTATTTGCCATATGGCAACATACACTATTGGCATCGGTCGGATGGCGGGACCTAGGGGTCGGACCAAAATTTCTCGCCGTTTCATAACCTCCTAAACACTTTGGCACCATTTTTAAAAATGTTTATATATATATGTATATATATATATATTTATATATATATATATATACGTATATATATATATATATATATGTGTGCGGGCAATAACTTTCGAAGGAGTTAATCGATTTCAACTAAATTTGGCCCACGTGTTGAAATCCATCACCGCAAGAAGCCTATTTAAAATGGGCCTAATCGGGCCATTTTAAGGGTAGTTTTTAGGGGTTGAAAATTGTTTTTGGGCCCCAAAACACCGAAAAAATTCTCCGAATCGTTTCAAAATTGAAATTTTACCCTCTGGTAGTAACTAAAAAGTGTCCCTAAAATTTTAATAAAATCGGCCCGACAGGACCGGATTTACAAATTTTGTGAAAACACTAGTTTGCAAATAGTGAATTATTTACTGAAAGGTGTATATAATTTGGTATAGAGGTTCAATTAAGAAAAAAATGTTATTTTAAGGGGTGTATTAAGGAGTCAATTTTTTATTGTGCCCAAAAACCAACTTAAGTTCGCATAATAAAGCCACACTGCCTGTATTAGCAAATACACTATATTGTCGGCAGGGTTTTGGCACTGCGACCCGGGTTTTTTTATTTTTATTGCTGCGTGTGTCTACGAAACCGAAGCATAACATTTTACAACGCCAACAATTGAACCTGGGGTGTGTTCACACTAGACAGAATAAAAAATTCCCTGGTAGTCATGGGTAGAGATGGGAAAAACGGGTCTTTTTAGTGATCTGCATCTTTGCATCTGGATCCCGTATGTGAGCCGGCTCACTGAACCGGTTCAAAAAGAACCGAGTTCTGAATATGTTACTGCAGTCCGCCACTGAGTTACCTAGTTCAGTCAATCGTATCACGCCCTGTATAGAATCAAGAATGCATAGCCAAACATGTGATGCATAAGTCATTTGAGCTGACAGATGCATCAAAGCAAGAACTGATACGTAAGTGTAAAATGTGCTTCTGTGTGTTACGTGTTTCACTGAGTTATGCGGATCCGTTGACCCGTTGGCTCAAAAAAATGTGAGTCGGCTCTCACGGATCTTCTGTCGGAGTCGGCTCTTGGAACCGGTTCAGATCTGAGTTACCAAACTCTAGTCGCGGGACTATAGGTAGACCAAGGAGTCATGGACCAACGGGGTTTCATCAGTCTTCAAATGGTTGCCTTTTTCCAAGTTCTCGCCCGATTTCTTTGATTTTAGTCTCAAACAATAGGCTTGTTGACGCTCTGCATAGGGTTTGTCGGTTTTCGGTTGGAAATTTTTGGTTCAAGGCATTTCAAAACTTTGGATTCAAATGTTGTTATTATTTTCTGTGAGTGCTTCTGATACTCGGAATTTGTGTTATTAGAGAGATTTAGTTCTGAGGATCACAGCGTACTTTGAAGTTTCGCGATCGGACTTGTAGTTCCCGAGATATTTACGTTTTAGTGGAGCAATTTAGAAATTTTCGGCGCAAAAACGCTCTCCCGCAAAGCCTAAAGGCTTGAATAGAATAATGTGATATTCGTCAATATTTCTTTGCAGCGCGTCACGAGATTTCGAGTGGCGTATCAAACATTAATTTTGATACAGTATTAAGGCTGTAGGAACGCTTTGAATTTAAGCCAAAAATAGGGCTTCGGCTGATAGCTGATTGTAGAACATTTTGCAAAAATTCTTTCTCTATAAGAAAGATAAAGGACAAATCTAGATGTCTAATGAACTACTTTTGAAATTTATGTACGATTTATTAGAAAAAATTTGGCATTAATTGTGCCAAAAAACACACGTTTTCAATGTTACACTACGACCTTATTCGTACTTATTTTACAAGATTATTCCATCACAAACTTAAAGTGATTCTTCCATTATCGGAAAAGTTTTTTAAATCTTCCAAATAATTCCAACATTTAGAGTAATCAACTGACAGCGGAATCTTTTTCAACAGCATTTTTAGCCTCGTTGTGTGGCCTAAATTCAGAGCGGTCCAACAGTCTTAAGAGAGATACAATGTAAACTCCATGTAACGTCACTCGATTTAACGTCAAACTCCCTAAAACGTCGAAATTACTAGACTTTGGTTGGTTTGCCTTGTTGTTTATAAAATGATACGCCCTATGTAACATCACACCCACTCCAAATAACGACCATATGTCATTAAAGCAATTAATTTCGGCAACTTATAAAGCACCTACTGTTTGTAGGTACTTTCTAGTTTCTAAGTTGCCAAAATACTGGCAAAGCAAAAAACATCAATCGAAGATAACAGATTTTACGTAATAAGCGTTGTTATATTGTGTGTTAATAGTAATGTTTGTTTGTAAGTTTTATGCATTATTATTAAATAATACTATAATAGTAAAACAATATTGATTTTTCTTTCTCTTCATATAGCGACAACTCTCTATAACGCCAGAAAATGTTGAGTCCCTTCAGCGTCGCTATATAGAGTTTACACTGTATTTAATACCGACAAAAACACTTTTGAAAAATAATATGTACCGATTATAAATCATTATCGATTTATCGCTGTGCGTACAGCTCGACTATATTATGTATTCGACCTTGAAATGATTAGAGGATTTTGGCCTGTGCCATGATAAGTTTTTTTACGCGTATCGCAAATAACATGAAGTGGCTGAAAGCCAACACCTGTGTGGATGTAACAAATCCTATGTAAAAGATTAGATAAATCGTCAAATCAAATTGCACCTATATTTATAAAAATATAAATAAATATTGACAGAAAATTATACAAGCGAAGTCCCTTATTTAGTAACAAAATTATAGGAAGTTTCATTTTTAGGTTAGTAAATTCGTGTCCATATTTTAATGAAGTTGGGATTGTAGGGAATTGGACAGTTTACGAAAGAATTAACTTTGATTAAGTTGAA
Source organism: Venustoraphidia nigricollis (assembly GCA_034508555.1). Classification (NCBI taxonomy): domain Eukaryota; kingdom Metazoa; phylum Arthropoda; class Insecta; order Raphidioptera; family Raphidiidae; genus Venustoraphidia; species Venustoraphidia nigricollis. The sequence continues at coordinate 3,374,017 of JAVRKA010000025.1, read as the reverse complement.
CGTTTCGTTGCTAATTGCAACTTATTCCTATAATTATATTATATATTAGAATTATAGGAATAAGTTGCTGAGGAAGTTGCAGTTAGCAACGAAACGTCCAACTTAATCAAAGTTAATTCTTTCGTAAACTGTCCAATTCCCTACGATTCCAATTTCATTTTTAGAGTTCCTTACCTCAAAAGGAAAAAACGGAACCCTTATAGGATCACTAGTGTGTCTGTCCGACCCAAAGACGGACGTGTTACGTAAATAAATAAATTTTGCACACGGGGGTGATTTTTGGGGAAAAATTAGGAAATTAAAAAAAAAGTTTTGCAAACGAACAAAAAAAAAAACGGTCAAGTGTGAGTCGAACTCGCGAGAAGAGGGTTCCGTACTCTTTCGTTTTCCATGAGTACTTTAAGACTTAAGATTTTCGTTTAGGTGTTCCCTGTAAACTATGGGTGAGACCCGACATTCTCTATTTGTTTCAAAACTTCAGGCGGCTCAGTAGTTTCGGCGATGGGGGACTGTAAAAACAATAGTAGCTACTCTAAACAATGAAGTCCGTGTTTTTGAGTACAGCCTGTATGCAATTCGGGGTCTCACATGTGTTGGACTGACTTCACTTCTCTTAGCTATGTATATGTCGGTCATGCAAACGAGACGTCAGCAATTTTTGTCTCCAACAAAACTGTTGTCATGAACCGTGATTGTATTATGCAGTCGGACTTGGGGGAAAGTCGACTCGTCGATGCGTCCCACGGCATATAAAACGTACAGCGGAAACACTGGGAGCCAAAATCTGTCCGACTCGCACTTTTAACACGCTTTTATTATTAACTTCATCCGTATGTGTGTTTGTAACGAAATCTTTGAACGTGAAATTCACCCACTTCAAAACGTCAGATTAAACTGAAACTTTGCACACTTATCAAGGACCGATGACAATACAATAATTTAATAGATTTGTCCCATTATTCTGACTGAGACCCTTAGATTAACACGCTTTTATTAGCTTCACCTATATGTTTGTTTGTAACGGAATCTTTGAACGTGAAATTCACCCACTTCAAAACGTCAGATTAAACTGAAACTTTGCACACTTATCAAGGACCGATGACAATACAATAATTTAATAGATTTGTCACATTATTCTGACTGAGACCTTTAGATTAACACGCTTTTATTAGCTTCACCTATATGTTTGTTTGTAACAGAATCTTGGAACGTGAAATTCACCCACTTCAAAACGTCAGATTAAACTGAAACTTTGCACACTTATAAAGGACCGATGAAAATACAATAATTTAATAAGTTTATCCCATTATCCTCACCAGGATCATCAGGATAAACAATAAGACTAAAAATAAAAAATAAATACTAGTTAAAAAAATCTAAAAAACACGCTATTATAGCAGACCGAACTAAAAAGTAAAAAATATTTTTTCAATGGAAAAAAGTGTGGAGTGCTTATTACTATTTTTATACTAACTCTACTTTTACAAATAGCTACCAATGAAATATTAATACCAGTTAGTATGAAGTACCCCACGCTTTTTCATTTAATATTGCGTTTCATAATTCCAAAATATTCTTTAAATGTTGACTTCTCGCAATGTGGAATTTTGCAGTGCCAAAAAAATCGAAAGAATTATAAATTCAGTTCTACCCATCAACAGGAAACGTTATTTGCAACCACTGTACGACTTCGTAATTTAGAAATAGTCTTCAAATTGCGAAGGAAAATAATCAACGTCGTTTTAACTCTCGCAATCTACATTCTACATTGTCGTTACATTACTTCTGCGATTACAAATTAGTTCTAGACGATTTTTATAAACATTCATTGGTGGATAAAAAATAAATTTTTCTAATTTAGCATTGTAGCAATGCATGTTTATAACAATTATATAGCGTTCTGCAGCTTTGTAGAAATAAAATATTCTAACGGTACGTGTGCGAATAATTCGCACTAAATTTCGTTTCTAATTTCTCACACTCTTTATAACTTTCTTCTTTTTGTTGTGTTACATTACGAAGCTCAGTGACGGTTCAAGAAAATATTTTTCTAAAACTGTCATATAGAGACGCAAGTATCGAAAACGTTGAGCTGAAGCGCCGCCATACGAAAAGTATTTATACGTGAATTTTGATTAAAAATTAAACAAAAAAAATTTACCGACCGTCAATCATATTGACGTTGTTTCAAAGTTAGAACCGTCAGATGGCAGCATTGTTGCATATACTGAATAAATGTATAATTGTTATAATTAATTATTTTGCAAAAACAAAAGCAATAATAGATTTTTTAGTTATTGATGTCGGTAGAGCAAGCAATTATCTATAAAATGATATAAAATTTACGTGGAACAATTGTGTGGTTTTTCGAAAAATGGAGGCAAACATCTTAACCTTAGCGTTTAATATTATGATCTTATATTAGACGACTTTACCCGACTAGTCTGAAACTGATTATTATAGCAATTTTTGTACGTCGACGAATTTCACTGATAATTGTATAAAAAGTCTATGAATCGTAGTTCGGAAATTGTACAAAATGGCGAACATGTAGCGTCGTGGTCTGTATTATTGGCACGAGTCGAAAATATGACACCGTCATTTAGAAAAAAATCGGCAAATATTCGTTTCTGCAAAGAGTTCTCTACTACCAATTAATATTAGTATAATAAATGGCCTAGCTAAGCAAGGTTATTAGATTACAGAGGTGACCTCATTCCGTTGGATAGTATAGTAGAAGGGTGACGTCATCCAGCAGACTGTCAATCAGTGTTGCCAGATTTTTTTTTGCCAAGTCGGGATTTTGGAACTTTTTGAGTGAAAAAAGCGGGATTCTTTCGTCGAAAGCGGGACATAGTAAAAAAACGTATCTAATCAGAAGTTTTTAAACATTTATCTTTTTATTTGAGTTCAAATTACGTTTACGTGACAATAGATAGCAAAAATAGCCATAGAAAATGTATTTTAATAAAAATATGATATTTTAAATCAGATTTACCCTATCGTTAAATAGTTGAGTCTTATTCGTCTTCTGAATAAAAAAATAAAAAAAACAAAAATCAAAATCAAAAAAGTTTTATTCATTAGAAAAATATAGCGTTTCAAACAATAGTCTGAGGAGTGAGTGTTACAAATTGCAACTTACAATAAGAGAATAATTATTTACGCACGGTCGAGTTATCCCCGAAAAGCGGGACTGAGCCTGTCCCGCGCGGGACATTTAATTTTGATTTAAAAATCGGGACGTCCCCCCAAAATCGGGACGTCTGGCAACGCTGCTGACAATTGATATTGCGTGGCTCAGAAAAATATTAACGGTCTCCCAGCTGACGTCATTCATTAACGAGCTAACCTGTGTATTTCTAAATGACCTTGTGTGTATTTCTAATGGCTAGGGATATCGGACGGAATATTTCCGAAAGTATTTGTTAAAACCACTGAACCGATTTTGCAATCAACAATATGTTTTTGATTTTTAACACTAATATATTTTTGTTTTGTTTCAGGTATGTTCACGCTTTTTCAAAATAATTTCTAGCTGCTAGGTACGTATTTTGTCAATTATATTTTGAAAAATCTATTTTGAAAACGAACGTTTCTTTGATGTTAACAGCGATTAATTATTGAAATAAGTAAATTAGCCTGTAATTTGTTAAGTTCGATTCTAAGATAGCACAGATTGATCGATTGTTATTATTGTTGATTTTTGATTTTCGTAATGAACGATTTCGTATGTCGAGTACATTTTGAGACACTGTGTTTTTGCCTCTCGTCGCGGTCGCAAGTTTCGAGAGGCTACCGTTCGGATCTTAAATCGTGTCTAATTTCACGAATGCATCGTCCAGGACCCATAAAAATTAAATTAATATAAGTACTTTTTTTTATACTTTTTCATTAACAATGAGACACTTATCGTATAATAAAAATAGTTAATATTAATGATTATCATTATCATGGTTGAATGTTGACAACTATTGGATGAATTTTGACATTTTGAGTGAATTTTTACATTTTTTCGAGGGAATTTTGATATTTTTTCGGATGAATTTTGAAATTTTTTTGTGATGAATGGTGCCAAATTTTTAAGGGATTTTTGAAATTTGTTCAGATAAATTTTGACAATTTTTTGGGTGAATAATTTTGATATTTTTTCGGATGAATTTTGACTATATTTTTGGTGAATTTTTATATTTTATGCGGGTGAATTTTGACATTTTTTTGGATAAATTTTGATAATATTTTGGGTAAATTTTGACATTTTTTCGGATGAATTTTGACATTATTTCGGATGAATTTTGACTATATTTTTGGCGAATTTTTATATTTTATGCGGGTGAATTTTGACATTTTTTTGGATAAATTTTGATAATATTTTGGGTAAATTTTGACATTTTTTCGGATGAATTTTGACATTATTTCGGATAAATTTTAATAATATTTTAGGTGAGTTTTGAGATTTTTTCGGATGAATTGTGACAAATTCTTAAGTGAATTTTAAGGTTTTTTTGAATAAATTTTGACAATTCTTCTGATGAAATTTCACAAAATGAAACTTCATTGGAGATATCAATAACCCCAAGAGTAAATCCGCCCCTGGCGATGTACTTTCGAAAACGCGTCGAAAACTTTTTTCTCTCCTTCGTTTTGAACGCACGTCGAAAAACTTTTCTCGGCGTGCCGCCGTTTTGAGCGCACCTCCAAACGAGAGACCAAGTCACACGGGGCCATCGATTTTAGTTTGAATAAGTAGTAAACACGCTTTTAAAACTTTCCAACGGCGCTGCCTCTCCCCCCCGCGGCATTTCAAACTTCACTCTACTATACTCATTCTCTGACGACTTTGTAACACCTGCAATTGTTTGCTATCAAACAAATGCTGCACGCTGAAACAATCTTCACTTCGAAAACAAATGCTCGGCAATGAAAACAGCTCAACAACAAAGTTTTGCTCGAGTTTTGTTTTGTGTGTTAACTTTGCTAAATACTTATTTGATTAAATTATTACGTATTAAACTCTTCAGATTTGTTTATATGAGGTCCCGCTATTTTTTGTCTGACGGGGGAGACTTTTTATATAGGTACCGGGCGACTCTGGTATCGCGGTCCCAAAAGTACACTCAGTACATGGATTGATCAATAAGTATAATACTCACCACGGTTCTAAAAAATTCTGAAGTTAGTCACAAACAGCGTCGCAAATGCATATTTTAGAGCCGTCCTCAAAATGGCGGTGCTTCCCCCTCCACAGCAAGCGATGTGTCACAGTCCTCATTCAACGTAACGAGTTCTTTGATCCTTTAGCTATCGAATGCTGTAATTAAATTTTGGATGTAGCGGCAGCATCAAATTGTATCTCCCGATTTTGTTATCATTAGTTTTCTGAATTGCCTCCCACTATGGAGCATATTTAAAGACGTATTCACGTCAAAAAATTGAAGAATACATCAGACATTGTTTATAATACGCGCCACAGTTCTAAAAGGTTCTGAAGTTAGTCACAAACAACGTTGCAAATGCATATTTTATAGAGCCGTCCTGGTTGTTTTGTGGGAAAGGAAGACTCCCACTACCTCCCAGTTACCGGCACAGAACGTGCGCTCGTCGGTGGTTGGTTATCGCTGGTTGTCTTGTAACTAGTCGCTTTCCTGCTATAAAGTACAGTCCAGGACGCTATTGTTAATTTGTTTCTTTGATTGTTAATTGATCAAGATGCCTAATACAGTTTTGCATAGACAAGCACGAAAAATAATTATTTGGATGACTTTATGCAAGTAATTAGACCTTTAGATTAAAGAAAAATTAAAAATAATGATATAGCGCGAGTTTGTAGTTTTTCAACCGACTGTACCTGCGCAAGCCTCCATTTGCATCTAACTTCAGAACCTTTTAGAACCGTGGCGCGTATTATACCCGTGTTTTCCATCAGCCGGAAAGGTTATGGCCACGATTTTTTGGGATTCCAAAGGAATCATCCTTTCTGCAGAAGGGAAAAACAATCACCGGGCAGTACTACAGTGAGTTGTTGGACATATTCAATGAGAAATTGAAGGAGGCACGGTCCCATGGCTAAGAAAAATGTGCTTTTTCGTGACGACAGCGCGCCAGCAAATTCGTCTTTGATTGTCGCGGCCATATTGCACGAACTGTATTACGAGTTGCTTCCGCCCAACTTTACTCGCCCGACTTGTTACCCAACGACTTTTTCCCCTTCCCTATTATTTTTCAAATCCTTAAATATTAAATTTCAATGTATTAAAATTACAAAATGCCTCAAGGATTTTTTATTGCGCAAAAATTTAAAAATCGGATAAGTCGGCTAAGCCCCGCTACCCTTCAGCCAGGTCTGTGTTTTTGTATTCGGATATTACTAAAGAGGTATTGTACAAATTTTCACACTGCCTCAAATACCTACCCAAAAATGCCTAATAGCTCTCCTACTATAAAGTCAAGGAAAACACTAACAAAACATGAAATATTTAATGCCAAGTTCTCATTGTTGTAAACATTCATTATTTTAGAAAAAAATATTTTTTCCACTGTCACCGTTGGGATTCAAACCCGAATCTTTCCACTTTCGCGGCGGAATGAATTAATCAGTTACTCTACGGTGCGATATCTTAACAGTTAATTCTTCATAATAAAGCAAATGTAACATTAAATCCACTACATGCGAGAGCTGATTATTTTGTTTGGTATCTCTAGACACGAATCATCACAGTAGCGAGAGTAAGAATGAATCAAGTAAATTTCCATTTTTTATTATTACTAAATCATTATCTACCTTAGTACAATACGTAATTCGAAGGCAGATATAGGGACTAATATCCAACCTATGTTATCACATGGAAATTTTTATTAATACGAAATCCTTCCGTAAATTATATTTAATTAAATTAACATATTCTTATATTGCCGAGTTTTCAGTCGACATTGAGAAAGGTAAATTTTCAGTTTCGGTTTTTATAAGTTTATAAACCTAATTAAATTTAAAGAAAAACATATTGTTTATTATTTTTAGAATAATTCACATGCATAAATAGATTAAGCAGTGAATCATGCAATATTTTTCAATAATGTACGGAATTTTATTGAAATGATCAGCGCTTGTCAATTAGTTGTCAATTTATTAATTATTTACGCGAAATTTTTTCCTTTGTTTTCGTCGTAATTTTAATATTCTCGGAAAAAGCTTTTCGCAGATATTGGAGTATTTCCAGTAGTATTAAAAACAATTATTAAAAAATTCCAATAAATGGACAAAAGTTCTGATTATAATTACGGTTCTTGAATTCGACCGAAAGTTGACCTTGTTTTCATTAGAAATGAAATCGCAACTTAACTCAAAAACACTGAACCGATTTTGATCGGCTATTCACTATAGTGTTTGAAGCTATTAGTACTGCAAATTTAAATATAATTTTCAAGGTCAGGGGCGGATCTAGTTTTTTCGGAACCTAGGGCTTATTGAACTCCTGCGAGGCCCCATTTTTGTTGAACTAAGGATTCTTAAATTGAGGTCTAAAGTTCATATTTTTTAACAACATTTAAATCGAACCTGACCAATTCTGTCAATTCACTCAAAGAATTCTCAAAATTCACTCAAAAAGCTCCCAACATTTACTCAAAAAATTGCCAAAATTCACTCGAAATAATGTCAAAATTCATCCAAAAAATCGTTAACTTTCACTCAAAAATATGTTGTCACCCAAAAAAAAGTGAAGAATTCATCTGAAAAAATGTCTGACTTCACTAAGAAAATGGTCAAAAATTGATGCGAACAAATGTTAAAATTCACGTGGAGGTCAAAATTCACCCAAAAAAGATTTGTGATTATATAATCAATTTTTGTGGGTCTTAGATACTTGGGACCCTAGGGTTTAAGCCCTATAGTCTTGAATGTTTGCTTTTTTCTTCTCTTGATAAAAAAATGATATCAGCTGATGTCTGAAAATTTGTTGTGCGAAAATCTTTTCAAGGCTGTTAGAGAACCACCAAAACAATGTTGAACGATTGTTTTGGTTTTCTCTTGATAAATCAGCTGATCTAAAAAAACTCGTCGTTCGAAAATGGTTTCAACTTTCAAGGCTGTTAGTGTTTGCCAAGAGAAAGCTGAAGATGAAAATGAACAAAAAGCTAATCAGTTGATATGTGCAAAAATTCGCCATGCGAAAAGCTTTCAAACTTGTAACCGATTTCCAAGAGAACCTTTTTCGTCTGTCGACAAAGAGCTAATCAGCTGATGTATCAAAAATTTGCCGTGCGAAAACCGTTTCAAGGTCACAGTGAACGAAGGACGCAGAGAAAAACTAATAAAACATGGAATTTAAATAGTGATTAAGGTTTATTCGTCTGCGTAACAAGTTTTTTATGGGCTAAATGTCAGCCGTTTTATACATTGTTAAAAGCTGTTCTGCGCGCATTTTATTTGCGTTCAGCAAGTATTTAGAGAGATTTTTGTAGAGCGATTAAACTTCTCTGTTCTGCAAATATTGTAATTGAACAGCCGGAACAATTTTTATTGTCACTGAAATGCATAGATATTACGCGCTTTATATTACATATATATTTATGTACTGAAATACATGCGCCAGTGGCGTCGACACAGTAAATTTCGCGTGGGCATAACAGCACGCGTCTAATATTAATTCGTTTCACCGGTCCCGGCGTCTGTCTGTCTTTTTGTCTGTAATCATATCTTGCAAGGTAAATTTGACCTAGAGATGGGAAAAACGGGTCTTTTTAGTGATCTGCATCTTTGCATCTGGATCCCGTATGTGAACCGGTTCAAATAGAACCGAGTTCTGAATATGTTACCTCAGTCTGCCACTGAGTTACCTAGTTCAGTCAATCATATCACGACCTGTATAGAATCAAGAATGCATAGCCAAACATGTGATGCATGAGTCATTTGAGCTGACAGATGCATCAAAGCGAGAACTGATACGTACGTGTAAAATGTTCTTCTGTGTGTTAAGTGTTTCACTGAGCTATGCGGATCCGTTGATCCGTCGGCTCAAAAAAAAGTGAGTCGGCTCTCACGGATCTTCTGTCGGAGTCGGTTCTTTGAACCGGTTCAGATCTGAGTTACCCAACTCTAATTTGACCCACTGCCCGGTTTCCGATTGAGCTGAATTTTTGCGCACACCTTTGGTTCCGAAGACAATACAATATAGTACATTGAATATTATATCAGATCCAACATGGAATCAAAAGATATATTCTTGCTGAAAAAACCAAATTCGCGTGATAATTTTAAGATTTAAGAGTTTCATTGGGTTTTTCTGTAAGCTACGAGAGAGGTCCTATATTTCCTTTTTTTTATCAAAATTTTAGGCTCAGTAGTTTCGTTGATGTGGAGGGGGGATATTTAATTTTATTTTCTAATTTGGCCCTCCAAAATAACCCCTAAAATCGGAATTCGTATATTTATGCTCAAAATTCTATATATATACGTACCAAATTTCAACTTTTTGCAAGCTTTTATTTAGTTTCACGTGTCCCGATGTCTGAAGTCTGTGGATTTGTAATTGAATCTTACAAGTTGAATTTGACCCATTGTGCGATTGAGCTGAAATTTTGCGCACATCTGCGGTTTTGAAGATAATACAATATAGTACATTGAATATTATGGTAGATCTAATATGGCGGCCACCACAAAATGGCTGATTGCCTTCTTCTTTACACCTTCCTTTACTTGAGAATCAAATGAAAGGGTATGACAAGTAGAATCACATCAGCAGTGACTTCATTCCAAACCCAAAATGGCGGATCATCTATTTCTTTACAATTCCCTTGATATGGGTATCAAATGAAAGGGTATGACAAGTAGCATCATAAACATTTTTTTTGTGAGAGGGGAAAATCCTTTTTACGGACGTCCAAGGAAGGTAGCCCTGGGTAGTGTGGGAGTAGTCGGTCCAATGGCTCCCTACCCACTAAAGCGTCCTCGATCTAACCCCTTTATGCCTCCCGCGGCTCCGACGGTCTGTCATTCCTTCGCGGAAGCGGGGGGGCTTCAGCCATCGGCTCTATTGCGCTGTCAGGGTTCGGATAATTACGACAGCAAATTCATGTCCTGCTTTCCAACTTCGCTTTGAGCGCAGCACTGACATAGTTGCCAGCGGTAAGCGCCGTACCCATGCTGCAGTCCAGCTTCTTCCTTGATTGCCAGGCCGTGATGGTTTTTCTTTATCTTGAGATCTATATCTCCTGCTGTGCAGATTCATTCGCTCTTTCGCCAATAGGGGAAGTCCCACAATCACCAATAGGGTAAACTGTGTGATAGAGAAAGTGAAAATGATTTCTATCTTGACGCGCTTCGGATACATCCACCGCATTAGCGGTTTCAGAGCTAATAGCGGAAGCGCCCGCCACTGCGTTCTGCTATGGCACGCACACATACATTTGGGCTGTTTATTTTTCCATTAGTAAACAGCAGTCCAAGTGTTATCGCGCGCGGAGCTCGACGAATGTTGCGGATCGGATTTATTATACAAATGCCATACAGTAATTGCTCTCGCTTGGGGGTTACATTGTCGAGCGCAATTCGGTCCTTTAAACTACACATTCGGGCTCAGCTCGTTCGGTAGTTCCATTTGAGAAAGGCAAGCACTAACTCTGTCTCTCTTGAATCGAATTACGAGAATATTTTGCCGCCTCGAAATTGATATATGGAAAGATTTAATAGAAATCAAAACGCACCTTGATTCTTAAAACTACTCGGGCTTAGCTCGTTCTGTAGTTCGATTTGAAAAAAGCAGGCGGGAACCTTGATCTTTCTTGAATCAAATTACGAGAAGATTTTGCCGCTTCTAAATTGAATTATGGAATGGCTTCATGGAAATCTAAACGCAACTTGATTCTTAAAACAGCATTCGGGCTCAGCTCGTTCCATAATCCTATTTTAGAAAGGCAAGCACCAACTCTGTCTTTCTTGAATCGAATTACGAGAAGATTTTGCCGCCTCAAAATTTATATGGAAAGATTTAATAGAAATTAAAACGCACCTTGATTCTTAAAACTACTCGGGCTTAGCTCGTTCTGTAGTTCGATTTGAGAAAAGCAAGCGGGAACCTCGGTCTTTCTTGAATCGAATTACGAGAAGATTTTGCCGCTTCTAAATTGAATTATGGAATGACTTCATGGAAATCTAAACGTAACTTGATTCTTAAAACAGCATTGGGACTCAGCTCGTTCCGTAGTCCTATTTTAGAAAGACAACCTGCAAGAACTCCGTCTTTTTTTAATCGAATTACGAGATTTTTCAGCTTCTAAATTGGTTTATGGAACGATTTTATGGAAATCTAAACGCAACTTGATTCTTAAAGCAGTATTCGGGCTCAGCTCGTTCCGTAATCCTATTTTAGAAAGGCAAGCAGGATCTCTGTCTTTCATGGATCGAATTACGCGAAGATTTTGCCCTTTCTAAATTGATTTATGGAATGATTTTATGGAAATCGGAACGCAACTGGGTCCGTAAAACTGCATTCGGACTCAGCTCGATCTGCAGTCACATTTGAGAAAGATAGGCTGTGGCCCTGTCTTTTTATAATCGAATTACAAGAGTTTGCTTTACTGTAAATTAATATCGGTAATACATTTTTCATTTAAGGTAGTTGTCGTGGTACAATATTGTCAAAAAGTTATAGATTATACGCGCCACAAAAGTGTACTAGCTTGTAGCTAAGTGATCCATAATTTGTACGCAAGACTGTACCCGTGGAAACGTAACCCATACAGTATTCATATGCATGTACACTTTTCTATAAATTGTTGAACTTTAAACCGTTATTTATAAATAATTAGACGGTCAAAAAAATTTTTTTATTTTTTTTTAAACTCTTAACAAATGCAGTGAAAGACTGTCAGTTTTTGGAAAGTTTCTGACAGTTAGTTCTTTTTTTATAAATAAGAAACTGGTTCAGAACTACAGAGATCGTATACATTCAATGTTAATTATCCAATTTTTAACTGAATTTATCTCGGATTATATACGGTCGATCGACATCAAATTTTCAGTGTAATTGTATTATAATGTCCTTAATAAGTATACAAAAATTAAGAATTTTCTAACTGTGTGCCTTAACCACAACTACCTTAGTTGTAAATGTAGAGCTATTATGAAAATTTAAATAGCACTCCACGCTTTTACAGTAAAGCTAATTTTGTTGTCAAATTATTTTGCATTTTTTAGTTCATAAAAGCGGGTTGATTTAGTTTTTTTTTTTAATTCTAATTTTATTTTTAATAGTAATAACCCGGATACTTTCAAAAACAACTGTTATGTAAAATAACGGCTTTGTCCAACACCAAATTAATTGATGATCAGTTTTTAGGAGTCACCCATCCGCAGAATTAGAACTGTTTTTTTTTTGCAGTTGGCATTTGTCGGGTAATTGAAATACCGTTCTTCTCCGTTACAGATGAAGTTGTATTGTTTTACGACGGAACATTTATTGGAAATATCGCCATGAATATTTATGCATTTCAGGGACGCATTTGTAACTGTTATAGATATTAAAGTCGATGTTATAAAAACAGATGTCGCTGTAAATATACAGAATATTAAACAAATGAATTAATTCGAAACACAGACGAATCGAGGGTAGAATAAATAATTGACATAGTCGGGTTTTGGCCGATTTTTTTTTTGGTGTCGTGCAGTTTCAAAATGTGAAAATAAATACTGACTGAATTATTAAGTGAGGGATATTTTGAGTAAAAATTGACGAACTATTCGAATATTAAAATGCCTCGAGAGGCTACTCAAAATCATTCGAATGATTTTTATACCTTCGATTTACGACTTCGTGTTTTGGCCGATTTTTTTGTGTTGTGTTTCAAAATGTGAAAATAAATACTGACTGAATTATTAAGCGAGGGATATTTTGAGTGAAAATTGACGAACTATTCGAATATTAAAATGTCTCGACATATCACTCAAAATCATTCGAATGATTTTTATACCTTCGATTTACGACTTCGTGTTTTGGCCGATTTTTTTTTGTTGTGTTTCAAAATGTGAAAATAAATACTGACTGAATTATTAAGCGAGGGATATTTTGAGTGAAAATTGACGAACTATTCGAATATTAAAATGTCTCGACATGTAACTCAAAATCATTCGAATGAATTTTATACCTTCGATTTACGACTTCGTGTTTTGGCCGATTTTTTTTTGTGTTGTGTTTCAAAATGTGAAAATAAATACTGACTGAATTATTAAGCGAGGGATATTTTGAGTGAAAATTGTCGAACTGTTTAATTATTAAAATGTCTCGACATGTCTCGAGAGGTTACTCAAAATCCTTCGAATGATTTTTATACCTTCTATATTTACGATTTATCCTAACTAATATGCGAATGTGAGTTTGTTACGCTTTCACGCCTAAACCACTGAACAGATTTCGATAAAATTTGACAAGGAGATAGATTGTATCCTAAAGAAGGACATAGGCTACCTTTTGTCTCAAAATGAAAAAATAAAGGGGGTGAAATAGGGGATGAATGTCACTGACAGGTCATCACGATACTTTCCGGAACTATTAGACCCTCAGACTTGAAATTTGGCAGACATGTTTCTTTTATTGAGTAGAGATACTAAAATAGTCTTCTAAGGTGTGGAAAGGGGGGAAGTACATGGATGTCAATGATTAACACACTGTAATTTTTAAAATACAGTTTCTGTGGACTGAAAATGTAGCTGTTAGCTCTTGATAAAGATTCCACTACTGTTGTTGTTGCTGCCGTGTATCATTACAATCGCGGGCGGAGCCGCGGGGAGCGGCTAGTACTTAATACAACCGCCAGTAATAAATTATTTATACTACAATCTTTATTTACTCTCTTTAAAACTTTCCATGCAATTGTCTCTTTCAGATTGAATTTCACTATAATTAATATATGATTACTTTAATCTTTTATCTGCCACTGTTCTATATACAGCACTGCATGGACTTCCTCAGATCGCATAATCGAAAATTCATTCGTTATAATCATATCGAATGCATATACATATATAATGATTTGTGTTTTTACTCGCATCCTAATCACTTGAGTTGCTTAATTGCACAGAATTGAATACGATTACTTACGTTTTTTATCTGCGTCTGTAGTATGAAGCGCTGTATGTAGGTTACTCTCTCAAGACTGACAATCGAAACCGAGAGCAAAAGCTATTCGAGAGTTAAAACATTCACTTATTCACATAGTTCCAACACACCTGTTACTATGATGCATCAGCTGAAGGAATCATTTCGGATGAATCATTAGCAGCCTTTCGATTATTAAGATCATTCGATTATTCCCAGGACTAATAATAATAATAATGCGTTTAACGGCCATTTCTCGACTTTATGTCATAACAGACGCCATTCGCACCATTACTATTTTCTACATTTTTAAAACTTCAAGTAATAGCAATGGGCGAACGAAGGAATTATAGGAAATTAGGATAAGGCAGGTAATTTTTGAATTAGGAGTTTGATAGGTCATCGGCCATTGCCTCGAATAAGGAACCATCTCGATATTTATCTGGAATCAATTGAGGGAAACCATGGGGAACCTCAACAAGATGGCCGGTATAGGAATTACCGTTTCTCGGCGAGACGTAATAGGTAAAAGTTCCAGCCACATCTGCCCCCGCCGGGATTCGAGCCCGGTATCTCCCGAATGCGAGTCTAGTGCTCTCGCTACTACCCTACACCGCTCGGTTATTCCCAGAACTACCCATGACTAATACGTCATGTCATGCATTTTCTAAACACCGGTCATGGAAATCCGGCTTTAGAAAGGGAGGCGGCTGCAATTCGATATTAACGGCGCCTTGATCGAATAAAAATGATACACTTGAACGCGACCCTATTATTGACTATTCTTCGAACGAACCAGTTAATTGTTTGTTTATTGCATTGTTGAAGCATTCCGATGGAAGGAGATAAATGTCCAGCGGGAGATGTATTGATTTTTTATAAGCGAGGCTACTTAATAAGACAGCAGAAACTTCTTTCAACATGAAATCAAGAGACAACTAGCCCGAGAGCTGTTAGACATTGTTGGGTAGGTATTTGAGACAGCGTGAAAATTTATACAGTACCTCTTTAGTAATATCCGAATACAAAAACACAGACCTGGCTGAAGGATAGCGGGGCTTAACCGACCCTCAGACTTTTAAATTTGTAAAATTTTTGCGCAATAAAAAAATCTTTGAAGCATTTTGAAATTTTAATAACTTGAAATTTAGTATTTAAGGAGTTGGAAAATAAAAAGGGAGTGTCTATTTATACGGATACTGTATAAATAAAATAATCACTATTTGTACGGGTATAATTGTTTTTTTTTTTTATTACGAACATTATACAAAATGAACGCTAGAGATCGGTGTTATTTTAGAATAATTATCAGTAAAAACTTTAAATATAACATTAATCTTTTTTCATGAGAAATTATGAGAAATGGGGAATTTATGAGATTAAATGAAAAATAAAATTAGCAGTAAAATTAGTTTAGTTTCCCTTTTTTTCTAAAGTTTATCTGAAATTCGTGTGTGTTGTTACCATCCATACGAACTGAAAACAATTTAAAATTTGTTTAGTGCTTCCAACATGCGTCAGCATTTAGTCCTTGCATTGGTCAAAATATTTTTTTGCAGAATAATTGAATTTGAAGTGATTAATCTAACATACAATTCTTTTACAATGAGTAATAATTTCATTAATTAATTATATTTAATTTTAATATATTTTTATATACTATTTGTTTGGGTATAATTGTTTTCCAGTATCCGTATTAATAAATATAAAATTATTTGTCCGGTACCCGGACGAATAGGCGCAGCCAAATAAAAAAACCTAGGTTTCTTGATTGGGTCTGAAACTTAACCAGGTGTTACCAGAAATTTTCTATTAACATAATTATAATTTTCTAAACGCTTATTCCATTTTTGGAACCCTGAGAAAAAATGGGTTAGTGCGTAAAATAGTATCTATCATAGCGGGCACATTTTTCGGCGCCCTGAAATTGCAATGTCGTACAACAATGGGGCCCCCATTCAGACGACTGAGGTCTGAGGCTTATCGGAGTTACATGCATGGTCATTTTTAACGCTGGTTTTATCTCAACAGTTAACGATTAATCAAATAACTCCGTTAAAAAATAAGGTCTTTAAATAAAAATAAAACTCTATAATTATTGCAAAAAAAAATACATATTTGCACTTGTTTTATGACGATTACATAGTTTTTTAGTTTGAGTGTACATAGTATTGGGGCATGTACACTATTGGCGCTGGTCGTATAGCGAAACTTAACGGTAGGACATCATTTAGAACAGTGGTTCTCAGCCTGTAGAAGTTTTTGGACATTGTAGCTTGAAATTAAATCAGTACGAACCCCCCACGCTATATCCCTCACCAGATGTAATCAAATTCAAAGGTGTTTAAGACGTAAAACAGTTTTTTAAAACACATTTTTTATTATGATAATCATCAGCACGAATATATTCACCCGATCTCGTTCTACTCAAATCGTTTTTAAAATTCCCATTTAGTGGTAACTTTTTAGTGTATTTGCCATATGGCAACATACACTATTGGCGTCGGTCGGATGGCGGGACCTAGGGGTCGGACCAAAATTTCTCGACGTTTCATAGCCTTCTAAACACTTTGGCACCATTTTTGGAAAAATTATATATATATAGGTATGTATGTATGTAAATATACATATATATATTATATATGTGTGTGAGCACGATATCTCTCGAAGGTTTTGGGTCACACGCTGAAATCCATCACCGCACGAAGCCTTTTTAAAATGGGTCTAATCGGACCATTTTAAGGGGTGTATTTAGGGGTTAAAAATTGTTTTGGGTCCCAAAAACACCGAAAATATTCTCGGAATTGATTCAAAATTGAAATTTAACCTTGTAGTATCAATCAAAAGGCGCTCCTAAAATTTTAACAAAATCAGCCCGACAGGACTGGACTTATAAATTTTATGAAAACGTTTGCGGTTAAAAAATTATACTTACTGAAGACTGCAGGTATATAGTTTTGTGCAGATGATGAATTGATAAAACAGGGATGAAATATTGAAATTAAGAAAAAAATATTATTTTAAGGGGTGTATTAAGGGTTCCAATTTTTTATTTTCTCCAAATAACAAATAAATTCGTATAATAAAGTTACACTGCCTGTAGTAGCAAATACACTATATTGTCGGCAGGGTTTTGGCACTGCGACCCGGGTTTTTTTATGTGTTGCCAAGCCCTTCCGCGAACCATTTGTGGTCCGTGGACCACTGATTGGGAACCACTGACTTCAAGTTTCCGATGTTGGTTCCTAAATCGTATGTAGGAGATGTTGTTTTCCAATATAATAGAAAACCTTTGGCAACATTTGGACCAAAATCAGACAGTATCTTTTACTTCGCTTAAGTAATTATTGTATTTTTAAATGTACAAACGTTTTGCACTGCGACCAGTGTTATACAATTCGCGGTATCGTGTTTTGTTTATTTCGAAAAATGTGAAAAACATTCGACGCTCGGTTAATTGGAAATTTTTACGCACACTTCGTGAAAAAAATTCTTATAACTGAGAGACTGGAATTTTTTTAATTTAGACTTAACGAGGCTATTAATTACGATTTAAATTTTTCCGCTGTACTAATTATTTCGAATTAGGATTAATGGAGGGTTTTGTTACGTTGCGATTAAATTGTACCGATTCTGAAATTTAAAATTTGACATCTGGATTACATCTCAGTCGTTGCGAAGATTAGCCCCGGACAAAGAGACTATTTTTACACAGTAACCCCAAATATTTCCGGGATAAAAGTAGTGTAAATCATTCTTTGAAAAGTCCTCTTAATATGGAGGGTTTTGTTACGTTACGATTAAATCGTACCTATTCTGAAATTTAAAATTTGACATCTGGATTACATCTCAGTCGTTTCGAAGATTAGTCCCGGACAAAGAGACAATTTTTACATAGTAACCTCAAATATTTCCGGGATAAAAAGTAGTCTAAATCATTTTTTGAAAAGTCTTCTACCCATAATTAAAAATCTCGTCAAAATCGGCTCATCCGTTTCGGAGTTTAGCTCGGACAAACAGACAAAAAATTGCGATTTTAAGTTTTGATAGCGTATGAATAACCATATGAACTTAGGAAAAAGGATTTATTCCGACATTTCAATTTTATTTATATGCATAGATAGATAGATTGTCAGTTATAGACGTTCGACAATTTCGAGAGTCTTTACAAACGGTGTATCTAAAAGATATAGGTTTCTTCCGGCCAGTAAAAAGAGTAAAAATAATCATCAGCTCGTGTTATTGTTGCTCTTTTTGTCGACCGGGAGAAAGTACCAGCTTTTTAAGTAATTGAAAGGTCCGATACTTCAACATGCAGTAAATGTTGTGTTTATATAATATATCGATGTATTACACACAAAGTTGTTGTTCGTTGGTTGGTAGGTCATGGGCGGGAGAGCTGGTTTGGAGGGAAAACGGGGGAGGAGTGCGGATGCCGGCTAGCGTTAACGTCGGACAAGGATGGGCTTCTTTTTGCCTGACCGCCATTAGATTTGCCCGAATATATAGACCGGGATGTAACCCGATATGTGATATTTTGTCCGTCGCGTGTTTTAAAGGAATGCGGATAACTCGATAGGCGTAAATAAGAATTTTCGACGGAAACGTGAAATCGGCAGTCGTGAAACTATGACGCGCGTCTATTAGCTGTTAGTATATTAACTCAGTTTTCGAGCGTCTATATTCTTTATCTGTCGACTGTTGAGATGAGCCGACAGGCAGTCGACAATGAAATAAGTTGAGATAGATGAAATGCAAATTCAGGAGGAAAATTGTGTCGAAAGAGAAGCTAGACGAAATTTGAGACTTAGGGTTATAAAAAAATAGGGAATCGAAAGATTTAAGACATTGCCTCGCCTTTTTTTTGGAATGGTCAAGGGAGTCGTTTATTCGAAAATTATCCTCATAAAATAATATCTACAATTACTTGTCAATAACACGAAAGAATTGCATTGTCCAAAGTGTAGTGATTTTTCTAAAACGGTGCTTGACAACTCATAGCTAAGTGTGTCGATGACTGGTGTCTAACCGCGTGTTTTCTGTTCGGTCGTAGTAGGAAACACGAACTACTACCGAACAGAAAACGCATTCACGCTTAGTCATCGACACACTTACATGTGAGTTGCCAAGAAAGACACTTCGCTCGCTGCCACGCTCCCTTTGATAATGTCTATTACAGTTGTAGACGAAACGTCAGGTAAAAATACCAATGGACCACGACCTACAAGACCCGAACCCAAGAAGATTTGCAACAACGCCAACCTCAAAACCCTACACGCTTGGGTAGTGATCTTTCTAAATAGTTTCCAGTTCTCCGTTGTCTTGAAACGTCTTTTCGTACAGCCTTTTTTTAACAACCATTGATCAGTCCACATTTTCTCATCAAGTATTAACGTGGTTCCTCGACATATTCCTCTCTTCACGCAACGGAACAATTCTCTCTCGGAGAGATTCCTTTCGTCTTTGTAGACAAAACGTCAGGTAAAAATACCAATAAACCACGACCTACAAGACCCGAACCCAAGAAGATTTGCAACAACGCCAACCTCAAAACCCTACACGCTTGGGTAGTGATCTTTCTAAATAGTTTCCAGTTCTCCGTTGTCTTGAAACGTCTTTTCGTACAGCCTTTTTTTAACAACCATTGATCAGTCCACATTTTCTCATCAAGTATTAACGTCGTTCCTCGACATATTCCTCTCTTCACGCAACGGAACAATCCTCTCTCGGAGAGATTCCTTTCGTCTTTGATAATGTCTGTCGCAATTGTAGACAAAACGTCAGGTAAAAATACCAATAAACCACGACCTACAAGACCCGAACCCAAGAAGATTTGCAACAACGTCAACCTTAAAAACCCTACACGCTTGGGTAGTGATCTTTCTAAATAGTTTCTAGTTCTCCGTTGTCTTGAAACGTCTTTTCGTACAGCCTTTTTTTAACAACCATTGATCAGTCCACATTTTCTCATCAAGTATTAACGTCGTTCCTCGACATATTCCTCTCTTCACGCAACGGAACAATCCTCTCTCGGAGAGATTACTTTCGTCTTTGATAATGTCTGTCGCAATTGTAGACAAAACGTCAGGTAAAAATACCAATAAACCACGACCTACAAGACCCGAACCCAAGAAGATTTGCAACAACGTCAACCTTAAAAACCCTACACGCTTGAGTAGTGATATTTCTAAATAGTTTCCAGTTCTCCGTTGTCTTGAAACGTCTTTTCGTACAGCCTTTTTTTAACAACCATTGATCAGTCCACATTTTCTCATCAAGTATTAACGTCGTTCCTCGACATATTCCTCTCTTCACGCAACGGAACAATTCTCTCTCGGACAGATTCCTTTCGTCTTTGTAGACAAAACGTCAGGTAAAAATACCAATAAACCACGACCTACAAGACCCGAACCCAAGAAGATTTGCAACAACGCCAACCTCAAAACCCTACACGCTTGGGTAGTGATCTTTCTAAATAGTTTCCAGTTCTCCGTTGTCTTGAAACGTCTTTTCGTACAGCCTTTTTTTAACAACCATTGATCAGTCCACATTTTCTCATCAAGTATTAACGTCGTTCCTCGACATATTCCTCTCTTCACGCAACGGAACAATCCTCTCTCGGAGAGATTCCTTTCGTCTTTGATAATGTCTGTCGCAATTGTAGACAAAACGTCAGGTAAAAATACCAATAAACCACGACCTACAAGACCCGAACCCAAGAAGATTTGCAACAACGTCAACCTTAAAAACCCTACACGCTTGGGTAGTGATCTTTCTAAATAGTTTCTAGTTCTCCGTTGTCTTGAAACGTCTTTTCGTACAGCCTTTTTTTAACAACCATTGATCAGTCCACATTTTCTCATCAAGTATTAACGTCGTTCCTCGACATATTCCTCTCTTCACGCAACGGAACAATCCTCTCTCGGAGAGATTCCTTTCGTCTTTGATAATGTCTGTCGCAATTGTAGACAAAACGTCAGGTAAAAATACCAATAAACCACGACCTACAAGACCCGAACCCAAGAAGATTTGCAACAACGCCAACCTCAAAACCCTACACGCTTGGGTAGTGATCTTTCTAAATAGTTTCCAGTTCTCCGTTGTCTTGAAACGTCTTTTCGTACAGCCTTTTTTTAACAACCATTGATCAGTCCACATTTTCTCATCAAGTATTAACGTCGTTCCTCGACATATTCCTCTCTTCACGCAACGGAACAATTCTCTCTCGGACAGATTCCTTTCGTCTTTGTAGACAAAACGTCAGGTAAAAATACCAATAAACCACGACCTACAAGACCCGAACCCAAGAAGATTTGCAACAACGCCAATCTTAAAAACCCTACACGCTTGAGTAGTGATATTTCTAAATAGTTTCTAGTTCTCCGTTGTCTTGAAACGTCTATTCGTACAGCCTTTTTTTAACAACCATTGCTCAGTCCACATTTTCTCATCAAGTATTAACGTCGTTCCTCGACATATTCCTCTCTTCACGCAACGGAACAATTCTCTCTCGGAGAGATTCCTTTCGTCTTTGATAATGTCTGTCGCAATTGTAGACAAAACGTCAGGTAAAAATACCAATAAACCACGACCTACAAGACCCGAACCCAAGAAGATTTGCAACAACGTCAACCTTAAAAACCCTACACGCTTGGGTAGTGATCTTTCTAAATAGTTTCCAGTTCTCCGTTGTCTTGAAACGTCTTTTCGTACAGCCTTTTTTTAACAACCATTGCTCAGTCCACATTTTCTCATCAAGTATTAACGTCGTTCCTCGACATATTCCTCTCTTTACGCAACGGAACAATCCTCTCTCGGAGAGAGAGTCCTTTTTTGCGGTAAAGGATTGTCCAATTTGGCCGATCGCATTTCTCCGCCGTCGATAAACTATTCCTGTTCGATTCCGGCACCATAAATAACGATACTCGGAGACCGCACAACGCTTGACCGCGGCAACAAAACGCATTCCGTCGACGACCAATCCTTGTTATACTGTATTTCTCTTCTTCGCACACAGTTGTCTGTCTGTCTGTCTGTGACTCTCTCCGGTCTTTACTTGAGTGTGTGTGTGTGTGTGTTGTAACAGACGATCGATGCTATCCTCAGTTGTAGCGTTGCGCCTTCCGCGGCCCCCTCGACGTCTCCCGCCCCGCCCGCCAAGTCAACGGTCTTCTTCCCTCCGCCACCTCCGAGGGACACCAACCTCTGCACAAGTGTTCACGCAAGGTATATGGTGTTAGAAGATGGATACAATACGATTTGAGGGATGGCCAAAATTGTCTTTGCGTTAGGATCATAACCGTTTGTCGAACCGCTAATGTTATATACAGTAGAATCCGTTTATTATGACTCCGCCTATATTGACCAACCGCCTATTATGACCTAATTACACAACGAGGTTTGGTTTTCATATAGAATTCTTTGTAACAAAGTCGGATATAATGACTTCGCTTACAGTGACATGTCGCTTATTATGACCCATTTTTAATAAATTTTGTCCGTCTATAGTGACCGACATGATTCTTTACACCTTCGGCAATGTTCGTTGATTCCCGACGACGTTCGGCACGTGGCTTGTTTTTGTTTTGAATCTCAGTGAGTAATTGATATTTGAACGTCACGCATTGTTTTTAGTGATATCCTATGTAAAAAATATCATCTCCAACGTCGTAAAGCATTTACAATTGAGGAGAAACGTGAATAATATGCAGATTAGAAAATGGAGAATCAAGCTCATCTCTCGCAGAGGAATTGGGCGTGGGTCATTCGACAATCTCAATGATTTTCAAAAACAAGAACCGGATTAAGCGATCGTTCAATTCAAATGTTTTGAAACCGAAGAGGCTTCGAAAATCGCGCAAGAAAATGTTGATCAAGCGTTAATTCAGTAGTTTAAAATCACGCGAAACAAAGGAATACCCGTCAGCGGCCCTATGCTACCTAAAAAAAAGAAAGTTTTTTTTTTCACAAAAATGCTTTGTATGACGTCCGCTTAGTATGACGTGTTTGTCAATTCCCTTCGATGTCATTATAAACGGATTCCACTGTATAAGGATTTTTGAAGCCCGAATATAATGTATTGGGATTCAGGAACCAAAATTTGACAATTTAAATAGCTATTTAAATTGTCAAATTTTGGTACCTGAATCGTAATAATCCCAATACAGTAGAACCTCGATATAACAAAGATGAAGGGAATCATAAAATATTCGTTATACCAAGTAATTCGTTATAATGAAGGTTGTTATATTGCGGTTAGATTGCCCCAAGATTCGTTTTAACAAGATAAGAAAACACATTTTCTTCTGAAAACTTATCTTTAAACTTTAAAATTGTGGCCAATGTCCTTGCAGGAATTTCGAACTCTTTAGCTATGTCTGATTTTTTCTTTGTAGGTTTATCGTTTACATACTTAATGATTTTTCGTTTCAACTAACTCGTTATAATGAAGTTTGGGGTTAGGTTGGTCTAAGATTAATTTTAACAAGGTAAGAAAACCTATTTTCTTTTGAAAACGTATCTTTAAACAAAATTGTGGCCAATGTACTTGTCGGAATTTCGAACTCTTTAGCGATGTCTAATTTTTTCTTTGTAGGATTCTCGTCTACATACTTAATGATTTTTCGTTTCTCAGCCGCTGCAATTTTAAATTTACTTACAGCAGTGACCAACAGTAGTGTTTACATTACTTTACATCAAACAATGATTGTCTTACGATAAATTTAACGTGTCTGAACCTGCCGAGACATGAATTGTTGTTGTTTTTGTGAAATTGTGTGTGATTGATTGGTAGGATACGTTATGTAAAGGTTATAAGTTGACAAAAATCGTTAAATAAAGGTAAATTATACTTTCTATTTATATTCTGCAATAATTGAAAATTCGTTATAAGGAAGTTTTTGACAAAAAGTATTCGTAATGTAAAGGTATATTTTGTTTTAACTCTTACGAGCCGTTCTAGGGGATTTCGAAAAACTTGTTAAATCGCGGAAATCGTTATATTGAAGTTCGTTATATTAAGGTTACACTGTATAATGAAAAACCTAAGAATGAACTTCTAAAAATGCGAAATCCCACTAAAAAAGCTTCGTGCCTCAAATTTCTGTAAGTTGTAATCAACGACCTGTATAAATAGATTGCTTGTTTGGCTTTCGCGATCCAAGTTCCGGTAGAAAGAGACAAGAACAGTTAACTTAAATGTTCCGTCTTCGTCACTCTCGTTATGCTCTACAAAGTGTGCAGTTCAAATTTTGAAAAAACGAAGAAAATTAAAATTTTTGTGAAGATATAGAGATTTAGAGCAGTTCAAATAAATCCAGTGACTAATATTTCCGGAACATCCGCGCTATTAGTGTCCAAAAAATGAGTTATTGTGTGCACTTGTTTTTACGGAGGCAAAAATCACGAAATGTCGTTACACCAACTCTGTATATTACTTTGTGTCTCAAACGTTCAAATCAGACAAAACTATCAGATCAACTTTTCTGTTTCGTCGCCCGCGGCAAGGTCGTAAATTGAAAGAATGATTTTTGGTTTTGATTCTCGATTTCACTGTATAATGAAATACCAACGAACTGTTCAGCGTTGCCAGACGTCCCGATTTTGGCGGGACGTCCCGATTTTTAAATCAAAATTAAATGTTCCGCGCGGAACAGGCTCAGTCCCGCTTTTCGGGAATAACTCGACCGTGCGTAAATAATTATTCTCTTATTGTAAGTTGCAATTTGTAACACTCACTCCTCAGACTATTGTTTGAAACGCCATATTTTTCTAATGAATAAAACTTTTTTGATTTTGATTTCTGTTTTTTTTATTTTTTTTATTCAGAAGACGAATAAGACTCAACTATTTAACGATAGGGTAAATTTGATTTAAAATATCATATTTTTATTAAAATACATTTTTATATGGCTATTTTTGCTATCTATTGTCACATAAACGTAATTTGCACTCAAATAAAAAGATAAATATTTAAAAACTTCTGATTATATACGTTTTTTTTACTATGTCCCGCTTTCGACGAAAGAATCCCGCTTTTTTCACTCAAAAAGTTCCAAATCCCGACTGACTTGGCAAAAAAAAATCTGGCAACGCTGGAACTGTTTAAAATAATTTTCAGCGGATAAATAATTGTTGTCGTTATTTTTTGTGTCAAAACTTCCGCGAAACGATTTTTTTTGTGAGAAAGATCAGTTTTGATCTGCCATTACAAAAATTTGAGAATTGCAGGGATGTGAGTGCAGGCTAAATGATAAATGAACTGTCGTGAAAATTATTTTGGAAAAGCGCCAGACATTAAGATTACAGTTACGTCATAGCGGAATTGCAAAACAGCTGTTAATAAAAGTATTTTTGGGAGAATATCATATTATTTACGATCGGTATTTTTCAGTTCCCAAAAAAATGATATATAAAAACACCACCGACAGTTTCGCGCGTGTTATAATATTTTAGCGGCCCAGTCGGTGTACCTACCGCTATTTTTACCCGGCTACGGCTAAACTGACGACATATTATGATTTTAATCGGTATGTTCATTTGTTCTTGCATATTTTCTAAAATCTAAACTACCTATCATAATTTGTCAAATGAGGTATCGTTGGAAGCGTCTTGATCATCTGCTGGTTGTAGGGTATGACGTCACACTAAATTCAATATGGCGCCCTCTAGAGGACAAAGTCCTGTATCCTAACACAATAATTTAGTCCCATTATTTTGACCAGAACCTTCTGGATAAAAAAAAATAAAATCATTGAACGTATAAAATCTTTGAACGTGAAATTCAACCACTTCAAAACGTCAGATTAAACTGAAACTTTGCACACTTATCAAGGGCCGATGACAATACAATAATTTAAAAAGTTTGTCCCATTATCCTGGCCAGAACCTTCAGAATAAAAAAATATAAAATCATTGAATGTATGTTTGTAAAGGAATGTTTGAACGTGAAATTCAGCCACTTCAAAACGTCAGATTAAACTGAAACTTTGCACACTTATCAAGGACCGATGACAATACAATAATTTAATGAGTTTGTCTCATTATCCTAACCAGGACCTTCAGGATAAAAAAATATAAAATCATTGAATGTATGTTTGTAAAGGAATGTTTGAACGTGAAATTTACCCACTTCAAAACGTCAGATTAAACTGAAACTTTGCACACTTATCAAGGACCGATGACAATACAATAATTCAATAAGTTTGTCCCATTACCCTGACCAGGACCTTCAGGATAAAAAAAATAAAATCTTTGAACGTATATTTGTGACGGAAAAGTATGTTTTTTCAAATTTTTAAGCAGTAAGCCAAATTTTGTGAAGCTTATTGTTGATCACAGCTAATAAAAACAGTAAGAAATTTTGCGATCACAGTTCGAAATTTCCCGAGGGCATATTTTATAATCTAAGGCAGTGGTTCCCAACGTTTTTCAGCTGGCGACCCACCTTTCCTTATCGGAATACCTCCACGGTCAATGATGCAGTAAAAAAAAAATCTGGGAGGGATGTAGTGGTTCTGTTGTTTGCCCCAGATGCCAAAAATCAAGAACCAAAAAAACGCAAAACACAATTCGATTTGTTTTGACTTTTCTTATCTTTTCTGATGGCTTATTCGATGGTTTCTGATAATTTTAGGATCGAGTCGCGACCCATCTATAACCCTTCGGTGACCCACTAGTGGGTCGCGACCAGCGTTGCCAGATTTTTTTTTGCCAAGTCGGGATTTGGAACTTTTTGAGTGAAAAAAGCGGGACTCTTTCGTCGAAAGCGGGACATAGTAAAAAAACGTATATAATCAGAAGTTTTTAAATATTTATCTTTTTATTTGAGTTCAAATTACGTTTACGTGACAATAGATAGCAAAAATAGCCATAGAAAATGTATTTTAATAAAAATATGATATTTTAAATCAGATTTACCCTATCGTTAAATAGTTGAGTGTTATTCGTCTTCTGAATAAAAAAAATAAGAAAAAACAGAAATGAAAATCAAAAAAGTTTTATTCATTAGAAAAATATGGCGTTTCAAACAATATTCTGAGGAGTGAGTGTTACAAATTGCAACTTACAATAAAAGAATAATTATTTACGCAAGGTCAAGTTATCCCCGAAAAGCGGGACTGAGCCTGTTCCGCGCGGGACATTTAATTTTGATTTAAAAATCGGGACGTCTGGCAACGCTGGTCATGACCCAGCGGTTGTCATCTTAATTCACGAAATGCTATGTCAACATCCGTCACCGGCAATCGTTCGGTGTCGTCGCTGTTGGACAGCCCTAGAACGGTCGGTAAATGTGTCTTCCTCTAAAGTAGGCTTCTCAATGGCACTGATTCACTCGGCCAGCCAACAATGGTAGACACGAGTTTGTGTCCGCGCTCACAAGTCGCAATGCAATCGCCGTTCGCCTTGTTGAATTGATCAATTACCACTGTAAATAAAGATGGTCGCCAAACAGGTTATTAGTGTGATTACTTTCCCCAAAATTACAACTACTGTGCGCAGGGCCGTAACTAGGCACGGGCCAGCGCCAGCCCTAGCTCTTGGATCAGAGTAAAGCGAAATTGTCTTTCAGCGCCCTTTGGTCGACTCTTTCACTTCACGTAAATTGTACTTCGATTTGGTGTTAAATAAATAATCAATGTCCCAAATTTTCAAAAGTCAACTTTTATTGCAAACATCAACACTTGTTGGATTTGAATTAAGTAGCTTTGATAACAAATTAGTTATTTTTAAATTATTTCTCGACGATCATATTATATTTTATATTCCTGAGGATGGATTTACTGTCCGAAACGATCGTCGAGAAATAATTTCATAATAACTTTTGTAGAATTTTCAAGCGTTTTTATTTATTTGTTTTATTATTTATAACAAGCGATACTTGTGCGAATAATTCGCACTAAAATTCGTTTCTAATTTCTCACACTCTTTATAACTTTCTTCGTTTTGTTGTATTACATTACAAAGCTCAGTGACGGTTCAAGAAAATATTTTTCTAAAACTGTCATATAGAGGCGCAAGTATCGAAAACGTTGAGCTGAAGCGCCGCCATACGAAAAGTATTTATACGTGAATTTTGATTAAAAATTAAACAAAAAAAATTTACCGACCGTCAATCATATCGACGTTGTTTCAAAGTTAGAACCATCAGATGGCAGCATTGCTGCATATACTAAATAAATGTATAATTTTTATAATTAATTATTTTGCAAAAACAAAAGCAATAATAGATTTTTTAGTTGTTGATGTCGGTAGAGCAAGCAATTATCTATAAAATGATATAAAATTTATGTGGAGCAATTGTGTGGTTTTTTCGAAAAAGGGAGGCAAACATCTTAACTTTAACGTATTAATATATATGATGATGTTCGACCAAGTGCCGAGTGGTAAATCAGTGCAAATTATAAGTAGTTTTAATTATTATACTTCTGCTTCTTTAACATTAAGAAAGTTTTCTCGTTTGGCTCTTTGGCGCCCTTTGCCACGTAGAGTGACCGCTCCTCTTGCCCTACTCCAGGGCCGGCGTTGGCAGGGGCAACAGGGGCACTAGCCCAGGGCCCAGATCGAAGAGGGGCTCAGGAAAGCTTCTCAAAAAAATTATAATAAGCCTCACCCACATAAACTCACATTAGAAGTTTAACTTCTTTAGTTTTTAATATTATAATTTCGACGAAATTAGTATAGATTTTAAAAAGGTACTTTGTCATGTGAAAACTCTCACATGGACAGATCGTCACATTTATACCATAGATTTATTTACATACTATAATCTACAGAAAAACAAACTGGAGCACACTAAACTTCTGTCCTTGCCAGTTTCATGTAATTTTGGAGACAAACTAACTTCTCCTTTATTGGTAGTTCTACTTCCCCTCGATTTCTTACTTTTTGCAAACAGACTCGTCACTAAAGAAGTTAAACTTTAAAAAATTAATGTCAGTTATTTTTCTTTGCTTATTTTGGATGTACCGAATGAATATAAATATAAAATGAAATTAAAATTACGGGCAGAACAATGAAAAGAATAATTATTTTGTGTTTATTTATTAAGGCTGTTAATTACCAAACTTTAAAAAAATGAAATAACAGGACTTTCAGAGCTATCGTATGTGCGTGGTAAGTTTTTTTTTACTTAAGAGGAGTCCAATTTGAAAGTCTTGCCCGGGGCCCACAAAAAGCTAGTTACGGCCCTGACTGAGTTTAGTTCACTGTAAATAATATTTATATTACACGACTGCCGACTGGTAATTTAGGCAAAACGTTATGCATTCCAATTTCCATACGCTAGGTCAGAGGTGCTTAAACGGTGGTCGATCGCGTTAGACCGGTCGATTATGAGAGCTGTTTTAGTTGATCACGGAAAAACATTTATAATCTACATTTCCTTGAAAGACTACAAAATGGTCGCGATTCTACAGATCACAGCCGCCATCTGTCGGTAATACCGACAGATGGCGGCTGTGATTTGTAGAATCGCGACCATTTTCATATATATATTATACAATATATATTATTTTTCAAAAGTGTTGTATGAAATATCTCTCTTAATACTGTATCAAAATACTGTTTGATACGTCATTTTGGGGATTATTTTTCTCTCTAATGACAAAATAGGACATTTACCACCTTAATACACCTCTTGAACTAATATTTTTTTCGTAAATGCAATATTATTATCAATTAACATCTGCAAGAAGTTAAATACACTCTTCTGTAAGTGTAAATTTTTCCCAGGAATTTTTGGGTTCAGAAATATTTTTCAACGCCTAAAAACCACCACTAGAATGATCGGATTGACTCCAAAATCTAATCAGATCTAAGTCCTCAAAAAACTTTTCGAGTGCCGCAAACCTGATCTCGGACGCGGTTGACACGCTCTGAAGATGTCGCACGACAAAAATTTGTTGACACACACACACACATACGAACATTCATCCAAAAATAGTTAGAATAGCTTCATAGGACCTCAAAACGTCTAGATCAGATAAAAACTTACCTTTCGAAAATCAAATCGAAACCAATAACTTTCCGTTTGTTTAAAATTTTTCAATAGCGGAAGTTAAAGGCTTTTTGAGTTAAAAAGTTTAATTGTATTATCGATAGTGTCCTAAAAGCTACAAAATAATTATGAGGTTGCTAACTGAATTTCCACAATTGGTAGAAATGTGAACCGACCTTTAGTAGACAGTGCATTAATAAAATAACAAATAATATAAGCATTCTAAAAATAACTTTTCTACTTCTTTTTGTTAAGGCATTCGTTTTTCCACGTATTGTAAATTTATTTTTCTTATACTTTTGTTTCGTAAACACTCTCTCGAAAAATAGTTTTTCACATTTTTCACGAAGTTTTAAAAATTGTTCTCCTCACAACTTTGGATCGGTTGCACCGACGAAACGGAATGATTTAATGTCGCGTGGAGTTTGTTTGCCTACAATATTAGCCGCAGAGCTATTAAGCATTTTTGAGTAGGTATTTGAGACACTGTGAAAATTTGTACAATACCTCTTTAGTAATATCCGAATACAAAAACACACCTGTCTGAAGGGTAGCGGGGCTTAAACGACTTAACCGATTTATCAAACATATTGATCGCCTGGCAGGTAAAATGCCCCACCGAAACGACCTGTCTTTTTGTTATTAGTGTATTTGCCATATGGCAACATACACTATTGGCGTCGGTCGGATGGCGGGACCTAGGAGTCGGACCAAAATTTCTCGACGTTTTATAACCTCCTAAACACTTTGGCACCATTTTTAAAAATGTTTATATATATATGTATATATATATATATATATATATATATATGTGTACGCGCGATAACTTTCGAAAGAGTTAATTGATTTCAACGAAATTTGGGCCACGTGTTGAAATCCATCACCGCAAGAAGCCTATTTAAAATGGGCCTAATCGGGCTATTTTAAGGGTAGTTTTTAGGGGTTGAAAACTGTTTTTGGGCCCCAAAATACCGAAAAAATTCTCCGAATCGTTTCAAAATTGAAATTTAACCCTTTGGTAGTGATTAAAAAGTGTCCCCACAATTTTAATAAAATCGGCCTGACAGGACCGGATTTACAAATTTTATGAAAACACTAGTTTGCAGATAGTGACTTATTTCTTGAAGGGTGTATTTAATTCGGTGTAGACGTTAGATTGATAATAATATTACAATTAAGAAAAAAAATGTTATTTTAAGGGGTGTATTAAGGGGTTAAATTTTTTATTTTGCCCCAAAACAAACTTAATTTCACATAATAAAAGTATAAAACCACACGGCCCTATACAAGCAAATACACTATATTGTCGGCAGGGTTTTGGCACTGCGACCCGGGTTTTTTTCTATTTTTAGTTACTAATATTATCCTGTTTAAATTTCAACGTGTTTCAAATATATTTTTTAAGTCTTAAAAAATATAATTTTGCAAACACCTGGCTAAGTTTTAGACCCGATTAAAAAATCTGGCTTTTTTATGTTTCAACTTCTTAGATACTAAATATCAAGGTATTAAAATTACAAAATGCCTCAAAGACTTTTTATGCACAAAAATTTAAAAAATCGGTTAAATCGGTTAGCCCCGCTAGTCGTCTGTGTTTTTGTATTCGGATATTACTAAAAAAGTAAAAAGACAGGTCGTTTCGGTGGGGCATTTTACCTGCCAGGCGATCAATATTTTTGATAAATCGTTAAAGCCCCGCTACCATTCAACCAGGTCTGTGTTTTTGTATTCGGATATTACTAAAGAGGTAAAAAGATAGGTCGTTTCGGTGGGGCATTTTACCTGCCAGGCGATCAATATGTTTGATAAGTCGATTAAGCCCCGCTACCCTTCAGCCAGGTGTGTGTTTTTGTATTCGGATATTACTAAGAGGTAAAAAGACAGGTCGTTTCGGGGGGGGCATTTTACTTGCCAGGCGATCAATATGTTTGATAAGTCGATTAAGCCCCGCTACCCTTCAGCCAGGTGTGTGTTTTTGTATTCGGATATTACTAAGAGCTAAAAAGACAGGTCGTTTCGGTGGGGCATTTTACCTGCCAGGCGATCAATATGTTTGATAAGTCGATTAAGCCCCGCTACCCTTCAGCCAGGTGTGTGTTTTTGTATTCGGATATTACTAAGAGGTAAAAAGACAGGTCGTTTCGGTGGGGCATTTTACCTGCCAGGCGATCAATATGTTTGATAAGTCGATTAAGCCCCGCTACCCTTCAGCCAGGAGTCTGTTTTTGTATTCGGATATTACTAAAGAGGTAAAAAGACAGGTCGTTTCGGTGGGGCATTTTACCTGCCAGGCGATCAATATGTTTGATAAGTCGATTAAGCCCCGCTACCCTTCAGCCAGGAGTCTGTTTTTGTATTCGGATATTACTAAAGAGGTAAAAAGACAGGTCGTTTCGGTGGGGCATTTTACCTGCCAGGCGATCAATATGTTTGATAAGTCGGTTAAGCCCCGCTACCCTTCAGCCAGGAGTCTGTTTTTGTATTCGGATATTACTAAAGAGGTAAAAAGACAGGTCGTTTCGGTGGGGCATTTTACCTGCCAGGCGATCAATATGTTTGATAAGTCGGTTAAGCCCCGCTACCCTTCAGCCAGGAGTCTGTTTTTGTATTCGGATATTACTAAAGAGGTAAAAAGACAGGTCGTTTCGGTGGGGCATTTTACCTGCCAGGCGATCAATATGTTTGATAAGTCGGTTAAGCCCCGCTACCCTTCAGCCAGGAGTCTGTTTTTGTATTCGGATATTACTAACGAGGTAAAAAGACAGGTCGTTTCGGTGGGGCATTTTACCTGCCAGGCGATCAATATGTTTGATAAGTCGGTTAAGCCCCGCTACCCTTCAGCCAGGAGTCTGTTTTTGTATTCGGATATTACTAAAGAGGTAAAAAGACAGGTCGTTTCGGTGGGGCATTTTACCTGCCAGGCGATCAATATGTTTGATAAGTCGGTTAAGCCCCGCTACCCTTCAGCCAGGAGTCTGTTTTTGTATTCGGATATTACTAAAGAGGTAAAAAGACAGGTCGTTTCGGTGGGGCATTTTACCTGCCAGGCGATCAATATGTTTGATAAGTCGGTTAAGCCCCGCTACCCTTCAGCCAGGAGTCTGTTTTTGTATTCGGATATTACTAAAGAGGTAAAAAGACAGGTCGTTTCGGTGGGGCATTTTACCTGCCAGACGATCAATATGTTTGATAAATCGGTTAAGTCGGTTAAGCCCCGCTACCTTCGAGCCAGGTCTGTGTTTTTGTATTCGGATATTACTAAAAAAGTAAAAAGACAGGTCGTTTCGGTGGAGCATTTTACTTGCCAGGCGATTAATATGTTTGATAAATCGGTTGAGTCGGTTAAGCCCCGCTACCCTTCAGCCAGGTCTGTGTTTTTGTATTCGGATATTACTAAAGATTTTTCACAGTGCCTCAAATACCTACCCAAAAATGCTCAATAAGCTCTCCTACTATACTATATATCGTGGTATCCTCTTTAACTATTGTCGAAGTTTTATTCAAAACCGAAAGCTCGTACGCAAAGCAACGCGCAAAGTTGCAAAGCTTTCGCTGCCGGTGTTGCCGCTGCATCGCTTTATCACATTAAGGTGGTCGTTGTGTATATTTATCATTTCGTAACAGCTTTTCGTTCTCCTCCTCCTCCTCCTCCACTTACATCGCCTCCCGTACCCAGCCCCAGGCACATATACACGCGTTTTTCAAGGTGCCATCTCGTGCATGCGCTCTTGCCATAACATTCTCTAACTTCGACCCATCGAAATAATAGAAAACGGATAGAGACTGTTTTATAAGTAATGTCACCAATTTCCAAGGTGAGGACAGTTGTGGTCCAGTGGTTAGCGTACTGGCTTCTTGACCGGATTGTCGTGAGTTCGATTCGCGCCTCTGCTTATGGATGTTTTGTGATGTCGATTTATTTGATATTTAATGCCACTGGCCAAAGATCCACTAAATAAGAAGAAGAAAAGAAACCTTATTAGAATGCGGTGCACCTTTTGACCCGATGCAGGACCACCCTTCGTTGTTTTGATCTTTTAATCTTAAATGCTACACGATAATTCGAAGTTGACGATATATTTCGAATAATGCGCCCGAGATTTGTTGCAATCCGGTTGTTTTCTGTATATATTTCCAGTAATCTGATTATCCGGCAGTATCCATTGCATCATTGTAATAAATTGAAAATCTACCTGGTATTTTCACCAGTGCTCCGATTAGAACCGCGAAAATGGGGAGTTGTAATAAACTATAATGACGATCTCCTTGCGGGGCAGCTACGAAAAAATATTTGATATCCGCCCTGAAGTGTCACATCAGCGACTAGTTCCAAAAACTCACCAGTATAAAAGAAATGTTTTATAAAACTGGTTTATTTTGAAGAAAACTTGTCAAACGTGTTTACTCGAAATTGAAAGAGAAATAAGACATCTGAGAGCGTTAGCGTCAACCTTCACAATTGAGAAGTTCGTTTTAGGGATGTCAGAAGTGCCAAAAAGTATCGATATTTTTTTCAAGTATCGATATCGGTACCGATATATTTTTTTAAAAATATCGATGTATCCGTACAATTTCAAAGAGAAGAAATTTAGTATACATATTGGCTAGCTTAGTATAATCTCAAATAGTAATTAACGAACATTATTTCTAATAAATCAAGTAATAAATAATTATCTGAAATCAGGAACAACAATAAAATTTTCTTTTTGTTTATTAATCAAACGTTTAATATATTTAGGAGTAGATAATTTTAGAGATTAATCGAACAATTAATTAAGCCAGGGATGGCGAACCTATGGCATGCGTGCCAGAGGTGACATTCGACAGAAAATTGTTGGTACAGCATGAACTGAGGTGTAAATCGAAATAATTAAAAATATTCTTGATGTTGTAGAAATGAAATAAAATATTGTATGAATAGCTATTTTGAATGTTTATTATTCCGATAATATCGAAAAATCCGGTGAAAAAGAAACGTGTTTTACATGTGCTTTATTCACTGTTATTGTTTTTGGAACGCACTTAAAAGTATGTTCCAATAACATATGTAAAAACACATGTGTCTTTTTCAGTGAAGTTTTCGATATTTTCGGAATAATTAACGTCAAACGGCTATAGTCAGTCGCGGTAGTACATACAAGTGTTGTTACTGGAAAAAAATATCGGTTTTCGATACTTGGAATTTTATATCAATATATCGAAATATTAAATATCGCCCAAAAATATCGATAAGTATATCAAATACAGTCAAAGCCCTCTAAGTGCACGCTCTCTAAATGCACACGCTCTCTTACTGCACACGAACTCGCCCTCTAAGTGCACGTTCCCCAGCCCCCACTTCGAATAATCTGCGACCAATCACGTGCGACCGTAAGCGCGCTTATGTCAACACATGTCATATGATTGTAAACACAGTTTGAGTTTGAACTCATTTTTAAATTCTGCGCAATGTTTTGCGCAGAGAGAGAGAGCATCTGATTGAATAAAGATAGCTATAGGAGTTAGAAGAGTGGGGATGAAAAAGATCGTAGGGGAAGTGTTCACTTAAAGGATGGCCTCGGTTCCGAGCTGTGCACTTAGAGGGCTTTGACTGTAAAGAATATCGATATTTTTTCGACATCCTTAGTTCATTCCCAAAGAGCGCGCTGTTAGAGAGAACCGACTGTAGTTGGTTTATGAACTATGAATGCTGTTTCCTCTGTTGCATTGCTTCGACTATAACTTCCAGTGTCTTACGACCTCCTCCTCATTCTCCCCCCGCCTTCGTGTACGCCGCCCACTGTTTATCCCTTCTGTCCCTCCTCCCTCCCCCTCTCTCTCTTGTCTGCCCCGTCCCGCCGCTCCGTGTCCAGACCACTACATCCTCTCTCTCTTTTCTCGAACCTCGTAATCTATCTTTCTCCCTCTCTCTCCGGGGTTTGTGTCCAATGAGAAAGACAAACTTCAAGAGTGGAAAAGTGACAAAGTTTGAGGAAAAAGTTTGTCACTTAAGTTTCCCAACTAAGAATAAATTAGCTTCTCGAAATTCAATGAAGCGGCAATTATTATTTTATATGTGAAGCTATGCGTTGTGATTATATAGATAGATGTTTTTTATACGGGGTGTTCACGAAACAACGTCTCCACAGTTCGGTTTGAAGAATAGAGGACACACCGTATTCGCGCTACGCGAGCGGTAAGAATTCAAGTCCTATTGATTTTTGATTAGTGATGGTTAAAAAGACCCGTTTTTCCCATCTCTAATATAAATCGAGACGAGTTAAGCCCTGGACACCCTAGTATCAAAGGCACACAAAAATTGAATTATTATCATAAATTTTTAATACTTTTTCCTTAACATTGAACACTAATTATCGTATAGTAAAAAACTCGGATCGCAGTGCCCAAACCCTGCCGACAATATAGTGTATTTGCTAATACAGGCAGTGTGGCTTTATTATGCGAACTTTAGTTGGTTTTTGGACAAAATAAAAAATTTGACTCCTTAATACACCCCTTAAAAGAACATTTTTTTTCTTAACTGCAATATTATTATCAATCTAACGTCTACACCGAATTAAATACACCCTTCAATAAATAAGTCACTATCTACAAATTAGTGTTTTCAAAAAATTTGTAAGTCCGGTCCTGTCGGGCCTATTTTATTGAAATTTTAGGGACACTTTTTAATTACTACCAGAGGGTTAAATTTCAATTTTGAAACGATTCGGAGAATTTTTTCGGTATTTTGGGCCCCAAAAACATTTTTCAACACCTAAAAACTACCCTTAAAATGGCCTGATTACGCCCATTTTAAATAGGATTCTGGGAGGGATGGAGTTCAATACGTGGGCCAAATTTCGTTAAAATCAATTAACTCTTTCGAAAGTTATTGCCCGTACACAGATATATATATATATATATATATATATATATATATATATATAAATATATATATAAATATATATATAAATATATATATAAATATATATATATATATATATATATATATATATATATATATATATATATATAAATATATATATATATATATAAACATTTTTAAAAATGGTGCCAATGTGTTTAGGAGGTTATGAAACGTCGAGAAATTTTGGTCCGACCCCTAGGTCCCGCCATCCGACCGACGCCAATAGTGTATGTTGCCATATGGCAAATACACTAAAAATAGTTAATGTTAATGATAATCATTATCGTGGGTGAATGTTGACAGTTTTGTGGATAGATTTTGATTTTTTATTTGGTAACTCAGGTTACTATGTTCCAATTGTAATATTGATATTATTAAACTCTAATTGAAAAATTCTAATTCGAACAAAAAAAAAGTGGGGCTCCATTGGACTTCAGATAAGCCTTAGATCCGTCC
Source organism: Venustoraphidia nigricollis (assembly GCA_034508555.1). Lineage (NCBI taxonomy): Eukaryota > Metazoa > Arthropoda > Insecta > Raphidioptera > Raphidiidae > Venustoraphidia > Venustoraphidia nigricollis. The sequence continues at coordinate 3,336,567 of JAVRKA010000025.1, read as the reverse complement.
GTGCATCGTCTCAGCTCGTCTTCTACAAAATAACTTTTCTTTTGGACAGATCAAATCAAATTTGAACGTTTGTGTCCTCTCTCTAATTTCATAATAAATCTATAATAGAGTTAAAGTGACTTCCGGCGCTGAGAGCTTTCTTAAGAAATAATCGGTTTTTCGATTAACAGCATCGCTGGCTAGTAGAGTTTCTTCTTCTTCAAAGAGAGTGTTCATATCGATGCGGAAACTTTCAACTTCGCACACGGAACGGACGGCCTTGGCCTGAATCCAATCTTCCGTTCTTTCTCTATCTCCATCCCCCTGTTTCTTTCTCTGTCTGTGCGCCTCCCTTCTGTAACGAAACAGCCGGTATGTATATAATTCCGTTGATTTTTGTTTTGATATCAGGTTTCCCCGTCAGAAACTTGCTTATCATCGCGCATTTCACGAGTACTTGACGATTTATAAAACGTTTCGTGATAGCATAGATTGGATAAATCATTCGAGATTGTTTTTTCCTTCAAGGTCGTCCAAAATGTCTATTCAGGCTGTTGGAACGCTCCGAAATTAAGCCACACCACTTCAGAATGTGGTGCATTTGGGCCAAGAGACCACCTCAATTTATTAGTGTATTTGCCATATGGCAACATACACTATTGGCGTTGGTCGGATGGCGGGACCTAGGGGTCGGACCAAAATTTCTCGACGTTTCATAACCTCCTAAACACTTTGCCACCATTTTTAAAAATGTTTATATATATATTTATATGTGCGGGCAATAACTTTCGAAGGAGTTAATTCATTTTAACGAAATTTGGCATACATGTTGGAATCCATCACCGCACGAAGCCTATTTAAAATGGGCCCAATCGGGTCATTTTAAGGGTAGTTTTTAAGGGTTGAAAAAAGTTTTTGGGCCCAAAAATACCGAAAAAATTCTCAGAATCATTTCAAAATTGAAATTTAACCCTTTAGTAGCAATTAAAAAGTGCTCCTAAAATTATAAGCAAATCGGCCCGACAGGACCGGACTTACAAATTTTATGAAAACACTAGTTTGCGTATACGAATTTACTTACTGAAGGTCGTATTTAATTTGGTGCAGATGTTGGATTGATAACAATATTTCAACTAATAAAATTATTATTGTAAGGGGTGTATTAAGGGGTTCATTTTTTTTTTATTTTGTCCAAAAACAAACTTAATTTCATTTAATAAAGCCACAATACCTGTATTAGCAAATACACTATATTGTCGGCAGGGTTTTGGCACTGCGACCCGGGTTTTTTTTATCTTTAATCTTAAGCCACGCCACGAGGCTAAAAAATGCTGTTGCAAGGGTGCCGCTGTCAGTTGATTACTCTAAATTTTGGAAATATTTTGAAGATTTGAAAAACTTTTCCGTAAAAGGAAGAGTCACTTTAGATTTTTGATGGAGCAATTTTATGAAAAAAGTACGAATAAGGTCGTAGCGTGACATCGAAAACGTGTGTTTTTTTGGCACAATGAATGCCAACTTTTTTCTAGTGAATCGTTCATAAATTACAAAAGTAGTCGATTAGAAACCTAGATTTGGTCTTTATCTTCCTTATAGAGAAATAATTTTTGCAAAATGTTGACGAATAAGTCTACACTCAGCTATCAGCCGAAACCCTATTTTTGGCTTAAATTCAGAGCGTTCCGACAGCCTTAAGGTAGTTGTCGTGGTACAATATTGTCAAAAAGTTATAGATTATACGCGCCACAAAAGTATACTAGCTTGTAGCTAAGTGATCCATAATTTGTACGCAAGACTGTACCCGTGGAAACGTAACCCATACAGTATTCATATGCATGTTTTTCTATAAATTGTTGAACTTTAAACCGTTATTTATAAATAATTAGACGGTCAAAAATTTTTTCTTATTTTTTTTTAAACTCATAACAAATGCATTGAAAGACTGCCAGTTCTTGGGAAGTTAGTTCTTTTTTTTATGAATAAGGAACTGGTTCAGAACTACAGAAATCGTATAAAATCAATGTTAATTATCCAATTTTTAATTGAATTTATCTCAGATTATATACGGTCGATCGACTTCAAATTTTCAGAGTAATTGTAATATCATGTCCTTAATAAGTATACAAAAATTAAGAATTTTCTGACGGTGTGCCTTAACCACGACAACTACCTTAAGCATTTTTGGGTAGGTATTTGAGGTATTATGGGATTGTGGATTTTGCGTGGCAATACTTTTTTCAAGGCCACCGAGTTTATCGATTCCGAGAACGCAGCGATATGGAATCAAAGTCGTTTTTTGTGTCCCAGCGAGATATATATCTTACACAGAGAAATCCCCACTTTAACACAAATCAGATTAAACTAATGCATATATTATATTAAGTGCAAACGCATATCTATTTACCAGGGATGGGGTAGGTCAGAGAACGAACCAGGGCTTGGACAATTGCCGCGAGAGTATATAGCGACGCCGTTGCTTATGTGGCATTCCCACAGCCCTTATTTTATTAGCCATCGGGTTCTAATGGACTTGTCCCGCATTTTTTTAGGGCTGGAAATTACGTTACAAATAGATATAGAACTTTTTTTTTTGGGGGGAATTTTTCGGAAACCTGTTTCGATCTGAAGTTTGAAAATATAGAAGCAATGCGGCGTAGAGTATAGCGGAATTATTCTATGTTTAAAATTACTTTGAAAAATACACACTTTTGGGAATTTTTTTTTTTTTGGGGAATTTTTCGGAAACTTTTTCTACAAGAAAAAAATTCCCAAAAGTGTATTTTTCAATGTAATTTTAAACATAGAATAATTCCGCTATACTCTACGCCGCATTGCTTCTATGTTTTCAAACTTCAGATCGAAACAGGTTTCCGACATCGAAAACCTGACACGTTTGAGAAGCACTGATGTTGACAATTTTACACGTTGAGTTATTAGTCGAGTATAAAACGTTAACAATACAAACGGGGCGGGGTGGAGCGAAGAAGCGGAGAGCATTCGATAAGTGCACAAGGATGATATATAGGATTACCAACACAATATCATATATTGACAGCTTTCTTGATCGCAACACAATTATGTTGGTATACCTTATTTTGTGTAACAACACGTTCAACACATCGATCTATCGTTAATCAGAGACGTCGGGTTCGATGCAGGACTTTGCGCTGTCCGAACTGTTCAGAATATAAAGACGTTCGACAACACAGGGTTCGAATTATTAGCTGTCCTAAACAATTCGAACAAAATATCCCCAGACAAAATATCCCCTAGACAGAATATCCTCTATAATATCTATACTAATATTATAAAGCTTAAGAGTTTGTTTGGTTGAAAGCGCTAATTTCAGAAACTAACATCGATCTGTCGTTAATCAGAGACGTCGGGTTCGACGCAGGACTTTGTGCTGTCCGAACTGTTCGGGATCAAAAGACGCTCGACAACACAGGGTTCGAATTATTAGCTGTCCTAAACAATTCGAACAAAATATCCCCAGACAAAAATCCCCTAGACAGAATATCCCCTATAATATCTATACTAATATTATAAAGCTTAAGAGTTTGTTTGGTTGAAAGCGCTAATTTCAGAAACTAACATCGATCTGTCGTTAATCAGAGACGTCGGGTTCGACGCAGGACTTTGTGCTGTCCGAACTGTTCGGGATCAAAAGACGCTCGACAACACAGGGTTCGAATTATTAGCTGTCCTAAACAATTCGAACAAAATATCCCCAGACAAAAATCCCCTAGACAGAATATCCCCTATAATATCTATACTAATATTATAAAGCTTAAGAGTTTGTTTGGTTGAAAGCGCTAATTTCAGAAACTAACATCGATCTGTCGTTAATCAGAGACGTCGGGTTCGACGCAGGACTTTGTGCTGTTCGAACTGTTCGGGATCAAAAGACGCTCGACAACACAGGGTTCGAATTATTAGCTGTCCTAAACAATTCGAACAAAATATCCCCAGACAAAATATCCCCTAGACAGAATATCCCCTATAATATATATTCTAATTTTATAAAGCTGAAGAGTTTGTTTGTTTTTTGGTTGAACGCGCTAATCTCAGGAACTACTGGTTCGAATTGGGAAATTATTTTTATGTTGGATAGTCCATTTATCGAGGAAGGCTATAGGCTATATGATATCACGCTACGACCAATAGGAAAATGTTGCAAAAACGGGAAAATATACGTATGTACTCTAAAACGACTGAAGCGATTTTGATAAAATTTTCAGGCAATCTTTAGATTAGCCCAGTGGGTGAACCTGAGAAGTTTAGTAGCGATCGGATCAACAGAGCTTCCGTTGCGGCATAAACGGTTAAAGTTATTATTCTATAAGGAAGGCCACTGTAGCATAATACGTCTTAATCCGGGGGAAGCCGAACCGGGCCGCTAGCTATTTATATACATTCATCAGGAGATATTAGGCCTAGAGAATATTTTGTCGGAGGATTAAAACGCATGGAATCGTCAAGCATCCTATATCCTGAGCAGTCCAGAGCGCCGACGTTGGACTTGTCGAGGTTATGGAATTTGACGTTTGACGCTATGACATTTCGTGGCAAAAAATCGAAGCCAAGTCAAATGTGGAACAGACCAGAGATTATTTAACCTGCTGCCATTTTTTATTAGTTTTTAATCACTCCAAAGAATTATAACTTTTTTTTAATGGCTTTGGTATTTCTGTTGCTTCAGAAAAAGAGAGTGCATTATTTTTTGTTAAGTACCTGTACCAGTTTTTGGCGCTTGTTTTAAAGAATTTACGAGAAATGTCACACAGTTGTACGTTATTCACGTTCTGCGTCATCAAAAGGTGGAGGGGGGGGGGAGAAAAGGGATACAGGATTTAAAAAAAGCATTCATTGGGAATCGTTTAATCGGCTTATTTGTAACGCCCCGTTTGTTTTGCGAACTGCAACCATTGATAATCCCTTTCATTTTTATTTTGTGAAAAAACCTCGCAAAAAAAATAATTTGTGAAAACTAATTCCAGAGAACGAAATCGCAGCTTTTTTCCTCGAAGAGTTTAAACGAACTAGATATATTGGCGAATCCCTAGAAGTAAGCGAAAGTGGCGCCATCCTACGAGATGACTGTGAACTATATATTGGATTATATTAACTCTTCAATTCTCATGTCCAAGTTAATAAATATTTTTGGTTTCTTTTTAAATAAAATACCTTATATACATTTGGTTATGACAAGAAAAAATATAAATAAAAAATAAACTACCCCAATTTTCTTTTATTGGGGTGTCACCTACAGGTGACACTGGGCGTTGTGAAATTAGGACTTTGAAGCAGACACAGATTGTTTCTTATTGTTACGGTAGGAATAAAACGTCAGAGTTTATAATGATATTTATTTATATTTAGATATATCAGTTTCTTTATAGAGTTTGTTTATTTGTTTGGTTGTTTGAACGCGGTAATCTCAGGAAATACTGGTTTGAATTGAAAAATTATTTTTGTGTCGGATAGTCCATTTATCGAGAAAGACTATAGGCTATTATATAATATCAAGCTACGACCAGTAGGAACGGAGCATCAGTGAAAAATGTTGCAAAAACGGGAAAAAATATTCCTTTTCAGAGCTTCCGTTCCGGGGTAAACGGTTATTATAATGCCCAGTGTCACCCGTAGGTGATACGGCATATTTCCAACGTCGTAAAAAACATGTTCAAAGTTATTTTTACCAATAAAAACATTTGTGCAATAGCTTATTTATTCATTTATTACACGCAATAAGAAAAAATAACAATAGTTACGGTTTAGGCATTTTTATTTCACTTTTTATCGCAAGAGATTACACAAACACAGACTGCTCGAATTTCGCGCGAAACATCTGATTATATTTGACAGATGACATTTGGCTAGTGTTGTCAGAAAAAAATAATTAATAGTTTTACTTATTGGCTTTGCAACAATGGTAGTGGAATTAAATAATAAAATCTCCGTGTGGTAGAAAAAAAATATTAAACTTCTGTCACCTACAAGTGACACTGGGAATTAAAGAGTTAACGGTACGGAGCCGTTTTGAAATTAGAACGATTAGTTTGACGTTTTCCATGTATAGCATTTAAAATCGATTGACTTCGTTAATTGGGACACATCGTGGAAAACAAGGAGCAGCGTCGTCGGCCATGATTGGGGGATGCAAACAGTGAAGGGGATTAACTGGAGCGTGTTACGGTTTTACGGGGAGAATAATATTCCATGTGAACGATGAACAGTTCACAGCTGACGCTTGAGGGATCAAGTTTATATAGACTTTTCGTCCACGATTTTGGTTCATTGAAACAATGTATATTTCATCGAAGTATTAAGGTTTTCACGACCCACCGAGCTGGGTAGAGTAGTAGTGACAGCACTAGACTAGCATTCGGGAGGTCCGGGTTCGAATCCCGGCGGGGGCAGATGTGGCTGGGACTTTTTCCTACTGCCTCTCGCCGAGAAATGGTAATTCCTGTACCGGCCATCTTGATGGCGGTTTTCCATGGTTTCCCTCAAATTATTCCAGATAAATATCGAGATGGTTCCTTATTTAAGGTCATGGCCGATTACCTATCAAACTTCTAGTTCAAAAATTACCTACCTTATCCTAATTTCCTATAATTCCTTCATTTGCCCATTGCTATTACATAAGTTGAAGTTGTAAAAAATGTAGAAAATAACGGGAAGTGGTAGATGAAAAAATAGTAATGGTGCGAATGGCGTCTGTTATGACATTATTTCTGTTTTCAGTTGTTCATTAATGGAACAAAATTGCGTCCGCTTTGTGCTTTGCAGTGTTAAATGGCACACCACGTATAGAGTTTTTGTATATCGGAGACCCGATATTATTAGACAGAGATCACTGAAATTCGCGAAAAACTCTTGACTTGTTTTGCGAACAATGCCTGCTGAAAGATAACTTTTTATAATTATTATTCTTGACAAACTCGACTCGCATTTCTTCAGTCAGAGGCGTTGCTTGTTCATAGAAGGTTTTTTGAAGTGTATCTTTTTATGTCGGAGTTTAACGCGTTAAATATCTATTCTTACGTGCAGTAGTGGTGGGTCGTTGACGATTTTTGCTTCACCGTGACCTGTCAACTAGTTGAAGTTTATATTAACTACAAAGTGCGCTAAGCAAGGACCGTTGCGACCTTGAGACTTAAAGTTGCGATCATAAAACTGTTTGTACTTCGTTAAACTTAAGGGGGCACTCAGAAGCGTAAAAAAGGTCTAGTTTCAAAAATTTATTTTTTATAGTAATTAAGTTTATTTTACAAAATAAATTATACGAGTTTTCATGCAATGCTTTAACTTAACTTTAAAAAAAAAAAAAAATATTATTTGTTAAAATATCGCCATCTTACTTGGACCCTCTCTCGCGAGTAGTGCCCCACGGTGACCATCACAGCAGCCTTCTGGATCATCTAAAATCAAAAAACCAAAAGTAAACCTAAAGTTTGATAATAATCAATCCAGTCTTTAATCGAAGCTTTTTTTTTTGAAAATTTACAAAATGGCGGCTTTCGAAACTTTAGACTCTGATTTTCGATAAAAAGTTAAAAGTTAATTGTTTAAAAAAATAGTAATTTTCAACAAAAATCAATATCCTTCGATTAAAGACTAGTTTTTAATGCCAAAAAGAAAATATCCAAATTTCATAAATATCCACCGAGTGGTTTTTGAGTTATAGTGGTCACTGAATGAAAAAACACAGTTTTCAGAAAAACGCGTTTAAAGTTTTTCAAATGTAGATTGTAGGTTCGACGTTACTTCAGTAATTACTGAATATCTCGAAAACTATTTATCGGATTAACTTGAAATTTTCAGAGAATATTCTTGAAACATCATACTTTAAGAATATGAAAAAAATCGATTTTTCAAAAATTCTAAGTGCATCTACCCCCTTAAACTAGTGCTGTGGTTCGTGTATCGGTTTCGTTACGTTCGTTGCATTTTGTTACCGATAGATGAATCGTCAACTAGTTGATTCTAAAAACAGAAACAGTTGACTTGTTGATGACAGTTAACTCCTGCGCATACGGATCAACCGATTTGCAATTTGAGTTTCAAACCGGTGCAAGATGCGACTGTTGTGCGATCGATTGAGGTTCTTTGTCTTCACACGAGAGCAACTGAAACCGAATTGGTCACGACGGTTGAATGCTACTGTTTATATTCCGTTGACCTTAAACTAGGGCTGTGGTTCGTGTATCGGTTTCGTTTCGTTCGTTGCGTTTTGTTACCGATAGATGAATCCGTCAACTATTTGATTCTAAAAACAGCTAAAAACAGCTGACTTGTTGACGACAGTTAACACTTCCACCCACGGGTCGACTGTTTTTGCAATTTGAGTTTCAAACCGGTTCAAGATGCGACTGTTGTGCGATCAATTGAGGTTCTTTGTCGGCACACGAGAGCAACTGAAACCGAATTGGTCAAAACGGTTGAATGCTATTGTTTGTATTCCGTTGACCTTAAACTAGTGCTGTGGTTCGTGTATCGGTTTCATTTCGTTCGTTGCATTTTGTGACCGATAGATGAATAGTCAACTAGTTGATTCTAAAAACAGAAACAGTTGACTTGTTGATGACAGTTAATCCCTCCACACACGGGTCGACTGTTTTTGTAATTTGAGTTTCAAACCGGTTCATGATATAACTGTTGTGCAATCGATTGAGATTCGACGAAAAGACTGAATGAACGTTCATTTCTATGTCATTCTGTCTGTGCCGTGTGAATGCAGAATGAAACAAAATTGAACATTAATTCGGAATGAACCGTCTGATATCACCTTAAGGCTGTCGGAACGCTTTGAATTTAAGCCAAAAATAGAGCTTCGGCTGTCAACTGATTGTCGACTTCTTCGTCAACATTCTGCAAAAATTCTTTCTCTATAAGGAAGATAAAGGACAAATCTAGGTCTCTAATGGACTACTTTTGTAATTTATGTACGATTTACTAAAAAAAAATTGGCTATAATTGTGCTAAAAAAACACACGTTTTCAATGTCACACTATGACCTTATTCGTACTTATTTCACAAAACTTTCATCACAAACCTAGAGTGACTTTTCCTTTTTCGGAAAAGTTTTTTAAATCTTCAAAATATTTTCCAAACTTAGAGTAATCAATTGACACCGGCACCCTTGCAACAACATTTTTTAGCCTCGTAGTTGACACCAGCCAAAAATTGAAACGTGCGGATGATTTGAGCGAGACAGAGCTAAAGAAGGTCACACCTACAATATGTTTTTTGCCTACCTCGCCCCTTACCGCTTGGTCTTAGCACAAATAAAATTCGGAGCGTTCCGACAACCTTAACGAAAAATATAATCTCGCAGTAAATCCATAACCAGTACGCCACTGTACAGTTTCTAACTTTTTAATTACTTAGTTGATTGTATATGCACGCTGCATAAATACGTCAAAACAATTTAGGGAGATATTATGACAGGCGTGCCTCGTTTAGCGCTTATAATAAATAGTACCTGGGAGACCGAGCTTCGCTCGGACCAATGAATGAAGCTATATGAAATTGTCAGCATACTATATTGGTTGTAAGCCGAACAGCTAACGAAAAACTTGCCAAATGTATTTCCCACCTTTTCGATTTAGGACGCTTCGATAGTTTCGGCTATTGCCTCCACGGAACGAATACACTTTAAGGCTGTCGGAACGCTCTGAATTTAAGCCACACTACGAGCTAAAAATGCTGTTGCAAGAATGCCACTGTTAGTTGATTATTCTAATTTCTGGAAATATTTTGAAGATTTAAAAAACTTTTCCGAAAAAGGAAGACTCACTTTAGGTTTGTGATGGTACAATTTTGTGAAATAAGTACGAATAAGGTCGTAGTGTGACATTGAAAACGTGTGTTTTTTAGCACAATTAATGCCAACTTTTTTCTAGTAAATCGTACATAAATTACAAAAGTAGTACATTAAAGACCTAGATTTGTCCTTTATCTTCCTTACAGTGAAAGAATTTTTGCAAAATGTTGACGAATAAATCTACAATCAGCTATCAGCCTATCCCTATTTTTGGCTTAATTTCAGAGCGTTCCGATAGCTTTAACACTAGACTTTTCCGCACTCAAACAATTCTTTTGATATTTTTTTTTCTATTTTTGCATTTTTCTCTGATTTAAAATCGTTTATTTAGATCAAACAGTATATCAAAATCTGGCTCAAAGTAATATGGAAAGAATGATGCATACTTGAAACAAAGATTAAATAAGATTTTTCATAGAAATTATAGAGATTTCCGAATTTTTCGATCATTTTCGTTCACTCATAATGTCAAATGCTTATAATATACCATTCTGGTGACATATTGAACAGCTAGTGAACAGTAACCTTAAAAAAAGCTAAAATTCGACTTCGGCCGACAACCTTTCTTCCATGGGTCCCGCTGATTTTTTCGGTTGCGCCCTCAAAACTAAAATGGTCACCAACCTTTAAAAAAGTTAAGTATTGTCGTGCGTTGTGGTCGATATTCAAAACTTCCTTTCTTGTACTATTAATAAAGACAAAATGTGTTTGTTTGTTTGTAGAAGGTAATCTCTGGAACAATTGAACCGATTTAAAGAATTCTCTCATTAATAAAAAGCTACACTATCCCTGAGTAATATAGACTATATATTATTGTGATAAAAAGTAAAAATCCCAATAAACATGCTAAATTTGAGTACGTGGGGGAAGTACAGTAATTTTATGGTGGAGGTACGATTATACAAAAAAAATCTTGTGAAAATATTGTTTTATCTCAATCGCGTGCGAGACCACGGGTAGCGGCTGGTTGGTTACAAAATCGAACAAATGAACAACTAATGAAAACGGTTAGTAGACTTTTGAATTTAACCAATCGTAGCGTTAACTCAGATAAGTTTGATGCGTGTTTTATTTTTATTTGAAACCAGTTTAAAGTCGGGAGTTCTGTGACACTTTTATCGTTTCTATGCGAAGCAGAAAAGTTTAATATACAAGAAAAGTTTTGATTCAAAGTTCGTTGCTAGAGTGTCCGCACCTATACTCTCTGTTCCTATGACGTTAGTTTTTTTTTTATTAGCGGGTATTAAAAAGTTGTTACAAGTAAACTTAGTTTGTATATCGTATAACGTGGATTGTTTAAAAACTTCTCGAGTTATCGATTTATGTATAATGTCTCTATGTATTCGTTTTAAACAAAACTTTTCGTTACGGCGTTTGAACGCATTGCTTTGGATCGAATTTTCGGGGTCAGTTACCGATAGGCAAATTAGGAGGTTCTTTTTGAAGTTATATTTCTTTTAGTGCATTAACAGTGTTGAATCACTTTCACACAGTATGTGCTGAGACCCAGCGGTAAGAGGCGAGGTAGGCAAAAGACATATTGTTGGTGTGACCTTCTTTAGCTCTGTCTCGCTCAAATCATCCGCACGTTTCAATTTTTGGCTGGTGCCAACTACGAGGCTAAAAAATGATATAGCAAGGGTGCCGCTGTCAATTGATTACTCTAATGTTTGGAAATATTTTAAAGATTTAAAAATCTTTTCCGAAAAAGGAAGAGTTACTTTAGGTTTGTGATGGAACAGTTTTGTGAAATAAGTACGAATAAGGTCGTAGTGTGACATTGAAGACGTGTGTTTTTTTGGCACAATTAATTGTACATAAATTACAAAAGTATCAGAGACCTAGATTTGTCTTTTATCTTCCTTATAGACAAAGAATTTTTGCAGAATGTTGACGAATAAGTCTACAATCAGTTGACAGCCGAAGCTCAATTTTTGGCTTTAAATTCAGGGCGTTCCGACAGCCTTAATAAGATGTCTCTAAAAATATGTACCTGTTCCGTTGAAAACCGGTCCTGGTGTCCCTCTGGGACTTCTCCTAAGGACGCCCCTGTATTATGTTAAAAATCTACATGAAAATGAAATGAAACTTCTCATCTGCGATATACTCTGAGTAAATTGTATTTTGCGTACAGTATATTATGGCAAGTTTATTATTATAAGCTTCTTTCTCTGATATCACAAACCAAACTTCACTAATGTTGTGCCGAAGTTGGCCGAAGTTTGACGAAGTTAGACGAAACTATAATAACAACACACGTCCGCCTTTTAGTCAAACTACTAAAACGTTGTCAATTAGAACTAAGTTTGTAATTAATACAGCAGCTCAACAACTTTGCACACACACATATAAATACTCACATAGTACGGTGTCGGTCACCATTAACCGACTCACTGAAACTCTGTGGAGCAAACAAGACAAAATCGCTTATGGTGAATTAACATCATATTTTTAATACGCTTTTATTAGCTTCACCTGTAACAATCTTTGAACGTGAAATTAACCCACTTCGAAACGTCAGATTTAACTGAAACTTTGCACACTTACCAAAGACCGATGACAATACAATAATATAATAAGTTTGTCCCATTATCCTGACCAGGACCTTCAGGATAAAAAAATATAAAATCATTGAACGTATGTTTGTAAAGGAATCTTTGAACGTGAAATTCACCCACTTCAAAACGTCAGATTAAACTGAAACTTTGCACACTTACCAAAGACCGATGACAATACAATAATATAATAAGTTTGTCCCATTATCCTGAGCAGGACCCTCAGGATAAAAAAAATAAAATAATTGAACGTATGTTTGTAAAGGAATCTTTGAACGTGAAATTCACCCACTTCAAAACGTCAGATTAAACTGAAACTTTGCACACTTATCAAGGACCGATGACAATACAATAATTTAATAAGTTTGTCCCATTATCCTGACCAGGACCTTCAGGATAAAAAAATATACAATCATTGAACTTATGTTTGTAAAGGAATCTTTGAACGTGAAATTCACCCACTTCAAAACGTCAGATTAAACTGAAACTTTGCACACTTATCAAGGGTCGATGACAATACAATAATTTAATAAGTTTGTCCCATTATCCTGACCAGGACCTTCAGGATAAAAAAATATAAAATCATTGAACGTATGTTTGTAAAGGAATCTTTGAACGTGAAATTCACCCACTTCAAAACGTCAGATTAAACTGAAACTTTGCACACTTATCAAGGACCGATGACAATACAATAATTTAATAAGTTTGTCCCATTATGCTGACCATGACCTTCAAGATGCAAACTTGAAAAATTATAGCAAGCAAGCTAACACGCTGTACAGTGACGTACGGTGCGTTGCCTACTCCAGAGTCATATACAATATTGTTTCATAGTTTCATAATTAAAATTAGAGTTTAAAAAAACTAAAACAACATGCTTTTATGAACTAAAAAATGCAAAATAATTAGACAACAAAATTAGCTTTACTGTAAAAAGCGTGGAGTGCTTAGTGTCGGTAATAAATTTTTCATTTACTAGCTAATTGTAAACGTAGAGCAATTATGAAATTTAAGTAGAGAGCGCCCCACGCTTTTTACAGTGAAGCTAATTTAGTTGTCAAAATATTTGGCATTTTTTAGTTCATAAAAGCGTGTTGTTTTAGTTTTTTAAACTCTAATTTTATACCATTCCAATCCACAAACTGCTGGCTTGAACCGAGAGAATATTGGATCATTCCGAGTGAATTTATGGATATCTGTCTGTCAACGACTTGTCTCCATGAAACATTCTCTCCTCGCGTACAACTTGACTGAAGCAATTCTGCCTAAATATCTTCTGTTCAGCCGAAGGCATCTTTCAAAAAATGAAATACATTTTATGAGATATGTGAAATATGCGAGTCACTTGACAAAAACAGATCACAGAACAGACGGCAGGAATTTCGTATACAAATATGTGTTGTGACAGGCCTGGCTAAACTATTTTAGAATGGACCTCATGCCACCTTATTCTATATAAGGGTTGCTTATACTTAACAAAACATTTTTGGGTATTATTAAGGTACTAGGGCAAGGTGGCATGCGACCACTGACAAAAATATTTTCTTGCTTCGTACTTTCAAGAGCACGAATTTTGCCGCCGTTTTTGAATTTTAATATTTTATTAAGTTTCCATTTATTAATAATTTCCATTTATTGGACGTGTCTGAACAAATTCGCACAAACGCAAAATTTTTGATTCAAAAAAATTAATAATAATTACACGTAGTATAAAAAATTGAATATATGTCTTGAATTTAAATATATCGAAATACTTCTTCTAGCATCATGATTTGACTGTATTATTTTTATAGTAAATTCGTCAAGTAGAAACTTCCTAATTACGCAACCCCCACCTAAAGTTTCCAATTTCTAACTCAAAAGGCAAAACTGTGAAATGCCTGGACACTCTGTATATAAGACCGATTGTAAATTGTGATTCTTGGCAATGACATCTGATATGAAGTGCTTATAACTTGTGTGGTCTCAGGTTTTATTTTATGAATAAATGCGATTGTCAATTGGTTGGACGTATCGTATTGTCAAATTATTATTCAAAATCGGTAGGTCAACAAAAGTTAAGTAAATCCGCAAGAAAGTACCAAATAGTCCCAGAGATTAATTGGTATTAAAATTGATTTGTCGGGAAAAAGGACTTTTTAAGTAAAGACTTATTTGTTATTTATAGCGACGTGTCGTTCCTTGCTTGGAACTTTTTCAAGCTTTATAACTATTAAACTAGCGGTACCTGTGCGAATAATTCGCACTAAAATTCGCTTCTAATTTCTCACACTCTTTATAACTTTCTTCTTTTTGTTGTATTACATTACGAAGCTCAGTGACGGTTCAAGAAAATATTTTTCTAAAACTGTCATATAGAGGCGCAAGTATCAAAAACGTTGAGCTGAAGCGCTGCCATAGGAAAAGTATTTATACGTGAATTTTGACTAAAAATTAAACAAAAAAAATTTACCGACCGTCAATCAAGTTGACGTTGTTTCAAAGTTAGAACCGTCAGATGGCAGCATTGCTGTATTGTGTCTTAATGTATATCTATATATATAATTTTAATAATTAATAAATTTACAAAAACAAAAGCAATAATACATTTTTTAGTTGTTGATGTCGGTAGAGCAAGCAATTATCTATAAAATGATATAAAATTTATATGGAGCAATTGTGTGGTTTTTTCGAAAAAGGGAGGCAAACATCTTAACCTTAACGTATTAATATATATGATGTTTAGATCAATTTTATATTAATTACCAAGGACAAAAAAGAAAAAAAGTCAATATTAATTGGAATTTTCTTATTTTTTTTTATACGTTACCTGTCTGTGTCAATACCCTTTTTCTCAGGAACGCGTGTAGGTATCAAATTGAAATTAATATCAAATACGCAGGTCCGCGATCCCTTGGAGCTGTAAAAAAATCAAACGCAAAAAAAGTCAACGCAATCAAAATGATATGGCCGTTTATGCCGCGTATTTTGACAGTCGCAAGGGAAACAAAGCCTATAGGATACTTCCCTTTGACCTAAAATCATGAAATTTGGCAAGAAGCAATGTCTTATAGTACAAGTAAAGGGAAAAAATCACAAGAAAATAACTCTGTTGCTACAAGCGTTAAAATAGTGCATACTATAGCGACATCGGACGAAATATCTTAAAAGCTATTAGTTCATTCTTTTATGTGTAACAACAAATAATAAAAATAAAATAAAGTTAATAAATATTGTACGGTTGTACGGAACCCTTCGTTTGCGAGTCCGAATTGCACTTGGCCATTTTTTTAACTTGATTAACACGGCAGTCTTAACTTTCTTTGATGCATTTACTAAAGGTGATATCAGACGGTTCATTCCGAATGAATGTTCATTTGAGTGAATGTTCATTTTTGTTTCATTCCGCGTTCACACGGCACAGACAGAACGACGTAGAAATTGAACGTTCATCCAGTCTTTTCCTCGAAGATGTCGTCGAATGAAGTTGTGCGCCTTGGAATTCGTTTGATTTGTGATCATTTGATCGAAGAATTGGCAGAAAAGAAGCAACGTCTAAGTTTAAATAATTGATAAGAGATTTTACAGAATTTGTCCGTATTGTTTTGTCTTTGTATTCGTCGAGTTTGTGGTTCCAAATACATTGATAATTTTTGAAATTCTCCCAAAACAGCAGCGTATTTTTGGTCGTTCCACTTGAATACCATTTTGTCTCATACACCAGACAGAATATATTCACTATGCGGTGTCGTAGTCCCAAGTCCGTCTGCTACAAGACACGACACAAAGTGATCGAACCCGAATGAATGTTCTTTCTTGTGTTTAGACGTTTCATTTTTCGTTCATTCGGAGCGCGAATGAATCATGCCGAATGCCGGTATCTAGCGTTGTTGGATCGGTTCATTAATGAATTCATTTTTCGTTATTGTTTCGTTTTGTGTTCAGACGTTTCATTTCGAATGAAAGACAGAAATGAACAAAAAATGAACCGTCTGATATCACCTTATAAGTAAATGCTTACTAACATAATACCTCCATAAACTTTTAATAACTATCTACATTTATTGCAAGATTTAAACTATAAATTTATTCGATTCTGTCTAAATAACTTTGTGAACTTCGCGTACATTACGATTTCCATAAAGCACAGGTGTGTTCAACGTTCAGTCACGCGGGACAAATCTATTGTACCTAATAATTAGGGTTGCCAACCGTCCCGCTATACGCGGGACGTCCCGTTTCTGATACCCTTAACGAGGCGTCCCGCTCAGGGTGTGTGCGGGACGCTAAATATCCCGCTTTTCGGAGGACGCTAATTACATTGCATCTATTCCGTGTTCTAATGCAGCAGCAGAGAGAGTCTTCTCACTTTGTAATAATGCCGTGAATCGACGCGCGAAATCGTCTTCATGTGGATTCTGTAAAGTCAGAGCTACAAGTTAAAGTAAATTTTTCTTATCTATGCAAAGATTTTTACAATTTTGTACTTAAAAATAAAAAAAAACTTTATAAAAGTGTCAAATGTCAAGAAAAATACTCATTTAAAAAGTAATTTATAGTTTTCATAATAAAGTCTAAATTACACTATAACTGTTCTTTTTCAGTAAATATTGACTATTATTAATCAACAAGGTGTTTTATTTTACTTCTCATCCTGATTTGAAAAGAAAATTTCACGTTTTTTTGTATTCTAAATAAAATTAGTTAGATCCCGCTTTTTAAACCCGTGTCCCGCATTTGAAATCATTATTTCCCGCAAATTTGTATTTTAAAGTTGGCAAGCCTACTAATAATTCTCAACGGAGATAGGCGTCTTAAACATGTACCCCACGGGGATCAGTTTTTTTTTTATTTCAAAGATGAATTGATTTCAAGAATTGGCCCCTGCTCTAAATTTGTTGAGCACGCCTACCAAGGCAAGTTTATACAGAAATTTCCGATTTATTATGAACCGTACGTGTCCAGCCCCTACAGTAAACTAGTTCGACACGCCTACCGTTCAAAAGTCTCACGATCACGGGACTTGCCCCTATTTCAATATTTTCAAGCGCGACGCCGGTGTGTTGTCCATAGCGTTGACAGATTTTTTTTTGCCAAGTCGGGATTTTGGAACTTTTTGAGTGAAAAAAGCGGGATTCTTCCGTCGAAAGCGGGACATAGTGAAAAAACGTATATAATCAGAAGTTTTTAAATATTTATCTTTTTATTTGAGTTCAAATTACGTTAACGTGACAATAGATAGCAAAAATAGCCATAAAAAATGTATTTTAATGAAAATATGATATTTTAAATCAGATTTACTCTATCGTTAAATAGTTGAGTCTTATTCGTCTTCTGAATAAAAAAAAAAAATAAAAAAAAAACAGAAATCAAAATCAAAAAAGTTTTATTCATTAGAAAAATTTGGCGTTTCAAACAATAGTCTGAGGACTGAGTGTTACAAATTGCAACTTAAATAAGACAATACTTTTTTACGCACGGTCGAGTTATCCCCGAAAAGCGGAACTGAGCCTGTCCCGCGCGGGACATTTAATTTTGATTTAAAAATCGGGACATCCCGCAAAAATCGCGACGTCTGGCAACATTGCTAATAATTCTCAACGGAGATAGGCGTGTTAAACATGTACCCCACGAGGGTCAGTTTTTTATTTCAAAGATGTATTGATTTCAAGAATTAACCCCTGCTCTAAATTTGTTGAGCACGCCTACCAAGGCAAGTTTATACAGAAATTTCCGATTTATTATGAACCGTACGTGTCCGGCCCCTACAGTAAACTAGTTCGACACGCCTACCGTTCAAAAGTCTCACGATCACGGGACTTCCCCCTATTTCTATATTTGCAAGCGCGGCACCGGTGTGTTGTCCATAGCGTTGTCAGATTTTTTTTTGCCAAGTCGGGATTTTGGAACTTTTTGAGTGAAAAAAGCGAGATTTTTTCGTCGAAAACGGGACATAGTAAAAAAACGTATATAATCAGAAGTTTTTAAATATTTATCTTTTTATTTGAGTTCAAATTACGTTAACGTGACAATAGATAGCAAAAATAGCCATAAAAAATGTATTTTTAAAAAATATGATATTTTAAATCAGATTTACCCTATCGTTAAATATTTGAGTCTTATTCGTCTTCTGAATAAAAAAAAAAATAAAAAAAAAAACAGAAATCAAAAAAGTTTTATTCATTAGAAAAATTTGGCGTTTCAAACAATAGTCTGAGAAGTGAGTGTTACAAATTGCAACTTAAATAAGGGAATACTTTTTTACGCACGGTCGAGTTATCCCCGAAAAGCGGGACTGAGCTTGTCCCGCGCGGGACATTTAATTTTGATTTAAAAATCGGGGCGTCTGGCAACGCTGGTTGTCCACGACTGCTACATCTGAGTCTAGTCGACCGTTCGGGAAGCGTGTTGGACACGCCTAACGTGCGAAGTCTCTTGCCCGTGGGACTTCCCCGTTAAATTATTCATACGAGTCTAATTACGAAGTTATACATATACTTGTATATTATTCCGTATAATACGGTCCAGGGTTAGTGGTGTTACTCATTTTCTCCGCCTCAACATATTATGTGAGGATTGAGGAGGCACATACAATGAGGTCGCGATAATCGGGAATTTGTTTTGCACTCTAGTCTCCGCCATAATCGAAATTGCCCGATTAGAGAATGCTGTGGTTTAACCTTGTGCACGATGGTTGATCAATAAGTTAGAAATGGGAAAAACGCATCTTTTTAGTGATCTGCATCTTTGCATCTGGATCCCGTATGTGAGCCGGCTCACTGAACCGGCTCAAAAAGAGCCGAGTTCTGAATATGTTACTGCAGTCTGCCACTGAGTTACAGTTCAGACCTGTATAGAATCAAGAATGCATAGCCAAACATGTGATGCATGAGTCATTTGAGCTGACAGATGCATCAAAGCAAGAACTGATACGTAAGTGTAAAATGTGCTTCTGTGTGTTAAGTGTTTCACTGAGTTATGCGGATCCGTTGATCCGTCGGCTAAAAAAAAGTGAGTCGGCTCTCACGGATCTTCTGTCGGAGTCGGCTCTTTGAACCGGTTCAGATCTGAGTTACCCAACCCTAACAATAAGTACCCGTGTTTGACGACAGATAGCGTTGACGAGTAAAATTGGCTTTACCATCGTGTACTGCAGACTTTTAAACAACCTCGTGCTGAGTTGTAGATAAATTCATAGGTTAGGTTATTTTTGACAGCCAGTTCTATCATTCGTGTTTTGTATTTTTCGACAAAATGGAAAAAGAGCAGTATCGATCCGTAATTCGTCTTTTAAAAACATTCGAAGAAATAAAACTGAAGTTGGATGCTGTCTATGGAGCCCCTTCACCATCTATGACCACGGTGAGATACTCGTATAAAAAACGAAATACGTATCGATATTGCTCTTTTTCCATTTTGTCGAAAATTTCAAAACACGAATGATACAACTGGCTGTCAAAAGTAACCTAACCTATGAATTTATCTACAACTCAACACGAGGTCGTTTAAAAGTCTGCAGTGCACGATGGTAAAGTCAATTTCAACTCGTCAACGCCATCTGTCGTCAAACACGGGCACTTATATTCTCGTAATTCTGAAACCCAGCTTTGTGACTTTGCATCGTAGTGACGTCATTTCCATCCACGCAGTCAGCACGAGTCCCAGCAGCAAGTCCAGCGGCAAAATCAGCCTCGTGTAGTTTAGAACATCCGATTATGGTGACCCGACTGTATTACGACTTTATTGTATCGCCATATTACACGTGATATTCGAAAGTCAATAGGGACAATGCGGAACAGATAATAATCACAATGCACCCGACTATCGTTATGTCTAAACTAGCATCTCTCTAACTCGAATTATTCAAATAGAAATGGCGCCGATAGGGCTCTAAAGGCGAGGCTTCACCAGACTGCGCTGGAAACATTGAAACAAAAATATTCGTATCAACCGTCGATGAAGGAATTTCTGTGACTTGAGCGGGTAGCTGTTTTAGGGTTCCATACCTCAAAAGGAAAAAAACGGAACCCTTATGTCTGTCCGTCCGTCGGTCACAGCCAATTTGCTCCGAAATTGAGTTTAAATTTGATACACATATGTAAGTCGGTGACCCAAAGACGGACGTGTAACGTAAATAAATGAATTTTGAACATTGAGGTCATTTTTGGGGAGCAAATTAGGAAATAAAAAGAGACTAGGTTTTGCAAACGGTACCATGTGACATATCAAATGAAAGGGTTTGTAGTAAGGGTTTCAAATATATTTTTTTTATAATTTTAAAATCTATATTTTTAAAGTTATTTAAGAAAATAGATGAAAATTGACCATCCCCCCTTATCTTCGAAAATACTGAGATTAAAATTTTGAAAAAAATAGGGAATGACGGGTCTCATCCATAGTTTACAGGAAAACCCAAACGAAAATTTTAAAGTACTCACGGAAAACGAAATAGTACCCTCTTTTCGCAAGTTAAACCGTTTTTTTTTTAACATTGCGTTTCTGTAATTTGTATTAAATATCGGAACTTTTGTTCCAATTAAGCAATTTAATAATAGTAATAATAATGCGTGTAACGTCCGTTTCTCGACTTTATGTCATAACAGACGCCATTCGCACCATTACTATTTTTTCATCTACCACTTCCCGTTGTTTTCTACATTTTTTTACAATTACAACTTATGTAATAGGAATGGGGAATGAAGGAATTATAGGAAATTAGGATAAGGTAGGTAATTTTTGAACTAGGAATTTGATAGGTAATCGGCCATGGCCTCAAATAAGGAACCGTCTCGATATTTATCTGGAATTAATTGAGGGAAACCATGGAAAACCTCAATCAAGATGGCCGGTACAGGAATTACCGTTTCTCGGCGAGAGGCGTAAGAAAAAAGTTCCAGCCACATCTGCCCCCGCCGGGATTCGAACCCGGTACCTCCCGAATGCGAGTCTAATGCTGTCACCACTACTCTACCCAGCCAATTAAGCAATTTAACCGGTTAATTAATTGGCAAACGGTCGACGGTGTCTGGTTTAATCCGTCAGTTATACATAATTGACAAAAAAAGAAGTTTTGTTACGACCTTTTAAAACTTGTTTATTGTTGTAAGTTGCGTGAAAAGTTTCTACATAGTACAGATGTTTGACGTAACGGGAATCGATACTTTATGTTGGCAGTGCGAGTCAAAACAAAATACGGTGCTGACATAGAAGAATCGACATTCGGCGTAGCATAGAAAGGCAACCGAAAACACGATTTTTCAAAATGAACTCGTTTCCCTAGACGCTTTATTTAATAAATATTTCTTTGTATTAATTAATATTCCTGTCATCGTTTAACATAAATGTTATTCCTATATTTCATTTCACTTGAAATTGTGAATTGATATCTTGTACTTAAAACAGTCAAAATGTAATGTCGGCAACTGTTTCCTACCCCGGAAAGTGTGGAGTGGAGGTGATTCAGGGTGATGTCCAACCTTCCTCATAAAAATTTTGCGGCGATCACCCCATACAACACAGTCACAACCCCATAAAACTCGCGATTTTTGAGAGGAAAAATTTAGAATAAAATAAAACAAATGCCGCCATCTGGTGACAATTTGTTTAACAGTTGTCGGTAACATTAAGTGACGTAGTGACGCCGAAGTTTCTGAATAGAATAATAATAATGCGTTTAACGTCCGTTTGTCGACTTTTATGTCATAACAGACGCCATTCGCACCATTACTATTTTCCATTTTACCACTTCCCGTTATTTTCTACATTTCTGAAACTTCAACCTAACTAATAGCAGTGGGCGAATGAAGGAATTATAGAAAATTAGGATAGGATAGGTAATTTTTGAACTGGGAGTTTGATAGGTAATCGGCCATGGCCTTGAATAAGGAACCATCTCGATATTTATCTCGAATTAATTGAGGGAAACCATGGAAAACCTCAATCAAGATGGCCGGTTAAGGAATTACCGTTTCTCGGCGAGAGGCAGTAGGAAAAAGTCCCAGCCACATCTGCCCCCGCCGGGATTCGAACCCGAACCTCCCGAATGCGAGTCTAGTGCTGTCACCACTACTTTACCCAGCTCGGTTAGTTTCTGAATAGAATATAGAATAAGAAATTTTTCCACCCTATTATATTACGTAATTCGCACGAATCCGCTAGTATTAATTATTGGGATTTGATTGTATGAACCAAAATATTAATCTTATCTGAGAAATAAGTTTAGTATTAACGTTTTCTTTTTTTGTTTCAGGTGAGTTTTTCGTACGTACCGATTAAAAAGCGTGTCGGTAAGTTGGCACATTTTTCAATTCGTAATAATTTGCACTTGTTCTTAAAAAAATAATCGATAAATCACGGCAAAGTCTGTGATACAGTTTCGGCATCAGGATTTTCGATGAAAGTGGAATTTTTGTAATGAAAATGTCTGCTTTTATCGAATTAAACCTTCTTGGGCGGCCCTGCCTCGGCGATTTGAAGGGTAAAATCACGGAGGTTACATAATGGAGCATAAACTCATGTGAGAAATTGATAGAATCTGCCCACAAAATCGTACATATTTTAGTGTTTTCTTTTTTTACCACAAGCGTCGCCAATTTCCCTAATGTACTGACTTGAAATTAGGTCTCATAATTACATGTGAAGCAAGTTTTAGATAAGTAAGCTGTCAAAATATTCATTGAACTATGAGAATTTGATATTAACGAGTGATTGATTGTAATTTAACAGTTAATAGGAATGTTGACTATTTTTGGGAAAGTGTTTTAAATCGTGCATAAGTACCTAATATAGCCACAAATATTTATTATTTTTATTTAAATATTACTCAAGCCTTAAAAGTCATGTATTTTAAATTCCGTTTCAACTTTCGGTCTAAAACACCAATACTTCTCATGTGACTGCCGTGACGTCAGACGGTCACAAAGTAGGAGGCTGTGTTCATAAACGCTAGTAAACTGATGAGGTGACGAAAGGTTGTTTCTTAGTTGTTGCTATAGTTACATGTAATTTGACTGTTTCTATAAACAAATAATAATAAATTACACACTAAATATTAAGCAAACAATGAAGCCTTTTTACAGCGTCTGATGCTGTTCACGACTCCCTGACGTCATGCGCTCCGATTGGTTTTCGTTGTCACGTGACTTGAGGGTGATTTAATTAGGTTTTATTTATTAAATATTAATTAAATTCCTTAAAAATACGGAAAAATATTGTGTTTTCGCGGCGGAATGAGTTATCAATTACTCTACGGTGCACACAATTCAGCATTGCAACAATGGATGTGTCTTAACAATTATAGTAGACGATAGTTATTATACTGTTAATGAGATAATATAGTTAAAATGCGATCGAAGCGTCGCCTTTCTACATCGGCGACTGTATTTTTCTATGGTCCGGCCGCAGTGTAATCGTTCTATAGACGGTGGTTAAATTGGTCGCACAAAACTTTCTAATAAACATAATATTATAGGAAAGTTTGATGGAGTAATACTTGTACACCGTATTCATACAATATACAGTCACGAAGGTCAAGCACATACATTCTAGCGTTCCCGTTACGTCCAGTCGTGTCTGTGACAACATTGCTTCTGCCAGATTGCATAAATGTACGATCGAGTGTGTAATTTCGGAGCGCGGCTTGTGAGAAGGAAATTTTCGTAGAGTGTGAAATCGAATATATATTTTAATTCCGCTACTTTCTGAATTTAGACGCAATAGATTATAGACGCTTAAGGCTGTTAGAACGCTCTGAATTTAAACCAAAAATAGAGCTTCGGCTGTCAACTGATTGTAAACTTATTCGTCAACATTCTGCAAAAATTATTTCTCTATAAGGAAGATAAAGGGCAAATCTAGGTCTCTAATGGACTACTTTTGTTATTATTGTACGATTTACTAGAAAAAAGTTGGCATTAATTGTGCCAAAAAAACACACGTTTTCAATGTCACATTACGACCTTATTCGTACTTATTTCATAAAACTGTTCCATCACAAACCTAATGTGACTCTTCCTTTTTCGGAAAAGTTTTTTAAATCTTCAAAATATTTCCCAAACTTAGAGTAATCAATTGACAGCGACACCCTTGCAACAACATTTTTAGCCTCGTAGTTGACACCAGCCAAAAATTGAAACGGGCGAATGATTTGAGCGAGATAAAGCTAAAGAAGGTCACACCCACAATATGTCTTTTGCCTGCCTCGCCCCTTACTGCTGGGTCTCAGCACAAACAAAATTCAGAGCGTTCCGACAGCCTTAACAGTTAAGATTAGCCGCCTCTTTTTGGAAGCAGTAGCCTCTGGGTCCTAGGAGCTGTGCGCTTTCATAAAAAAAATTATAATCAGCCTCGCCCTCATAAGCTCACATAATAAGATTGACTTCTTTAGTTTTTAATATTATTCCCAAGTTTAATTTTTTGTAATGTCAAACTAATTAATTAATTAGTTTGACATAACAAAAAATTTAATTTTTAATTTAATTTTTAATTTTTTTTTTAATTTTTAATTTAATTTAATTAAATTTAATTTTTTGTTATGTCAAACTAATTAATTAATTAGTTTGACATAACAAAAAATTAAACTTAATTACATGAAACTGACAAAGACAGAATTTTATAGCGTGTTGCTAAGTGCATGTATGTGTAAATATTATTAATAACATGCACTTAGCAACACGCTATAAAATTCTGTCTTTGTCAGTTTCATGTAATTTAGGAGACAAACTAACTTCCCCTTTCAGGGACAATTCTACTTCCACTCGATTTTTACTTTTTTCAAGCAGATACGTCGCTAAAGAAGTGAGACTTCAAAAGCGGTGTGTGTACTTATGTGCTGCCATCTGTGCAATACGCTCATCTCCATTTTGTTTATTGATGTCGCGGGATCGCTACAGTCGTTGAAGTAGTTGGCGCCTGACTAATACGAAGCTCCCACCTGTACACATAAAGTTTGTGTTTATTTTAGAAAGAATGTACAGAGGTCACTTATTACACTGTGTTCTTCTGTCATTTCTAAAGCCGCACACACACGTTCATATTTTTTTTACGAAAAAAAATAATTTTTATTTAAAACAATTTAATCCAAACCATTTTGGTTTGTCCAATTGTGTAGGCTTTCACGGCTGGCGTTGTTGCAAATCTTCTTGATTTCCGGGCTTGTACGCCGTGGTCCACGGCGTACAAGCCCGGAAATCAAGAAGATTTGCATTTTGGTTTGGATTAAATTACATGACACTGTAAATAAACGTATTGATACCCAAAATCTTAGTGCAATGTACAATAATATCGTGTTAAAATATAAAAAAAATTAATTTTAAACATTAAAAAAACCCGGGTCGCAGTGCCAAAACCCTGCCGACAGTATAGTGTATTTGCTTGTATAGGGCCGTGAGGTTTTATACTTTTATTATGTGAAATTAAGTTTGTTTTTGGGCAAAATAAAAAATTTAACCCCTTAATACACCCCTTAAAATAACATTTTTTTTCTTAATTGTAATATTATTATCAATCTAACGTCTACACCGAATTAAATACACCCTTCAATAAATAAGTCACTATCTGCAAATTAATGTTTTCAAAAAATGTGTAAGTCCGGTCCTGTTAAGCCGATTTTATTAAAATTTTAGGGGCACTTTTTAATTGCTACTAATGGCTTAAATGTCAATTTTGAAATCATTCTGAGAATTTTTTCGGTATTTTGGGGCCCAAGAACATTTTTCAACCCCTAAAAACTACCCTTAAAATAGCCCGATTAGTCCCATTTTATTAAAATTTTAGGATTGCTATTAAAGGGTTAAATTTCAATTTTGAAACGATTCTGAGAATTTTTTCGGTCCAAAAACTTTTTTCAACCCCTAAAAACTACCCTTAAAATGATCCGATTGGGTCCATTTTAAATAGGGTTCTTGCGGTGATGGATTCCAACACGTGGGCCAAATTTCGTTGAAATCAATTAACTCTTTCGAAAGTTATTGCGCGTACACACACACACACACACACACACACATATATATATATATATATATATATATATATATATATATATATATATATATATAAACATTTTTAAAAATGGTGCCAAAGTGTTTAGGAGGTTACGAAACGTCGAGAAATTTTGGTCCCTAGGTCCCGCCATCCGACCGACGCCAATAGTGTATGTTGCCATATGGCAAATACACTAATAACTTTTAGAAATAAAATTGAATATTTATGGCTGATATCGTGGATGTTTTGGCTTATAGAATTTTAGTATTAAAAACTTAAATTGTATAAATTAATTATCTGTGGTGCCAGGTTGGTGTTTAGTTTTGTTTATGAAAGATATTTTGATTTATAATTCCCGTGATGTTATTGGTGTAATGTAGTTTACGTTGCTCGTCAATCTGTTTATGTATTTATTAGTTCATTTTTTCCCCATTTGAATAACTTAACAAAAAATTTTTCTGTCAATTAATTTTTAATTTAATTTAATAAAAAATAATTTTGGAAATTGTAATGAGTATTATAAGGGATGCATAATAAGTTATTATTATTGAACTACATAAATCAAGGTATATTTATATTGTTTTAATTTTATTAACTCATTGTATTATTTTTAATTTCTTTTTATGTACGTTTTAGAAGTCTGATGAAGGTTTAATAAATAAACCGAAACGACTTTATGCAAGGAATTGGATCTTCAGATTAAAGAAAAATTAAAAATAATAATATAGCGCGAGTACCTGCGCAAGCCTCCATTTGCATCTAACTTCAAAATCTTTTAGAACCGTGGCGCGTATTATACTCACCAATCCGTCTGTCTGTCTGTAAAAATAACGAGAGAATTTTAACACTGAAAACAGTTCAGACACACTGAAAACAGTTCAGACTTGATTGTAGTTCCAACGCCTACTAAAATAACGAGACTTGGTGGTTGGTCTGTTTTCTTCACGTGAGAATAACTTGACGTAACAGCACTGTGCGAAGTAATAAGACAAACGCCGTGCAACGTGCTCTGTATTATCGACCAATCAATATAATCAATCATATCGGCGTGTAAACAACGTTCCGGGGGAAGGGGGGGGGGGAGAGAAGCGAACGTGTTTTGTCTTCTTTGTAAACCACTTCCCACCCCTGCACCCGTCTTAATGCGTTCGATTAATTATATCTATAGTGTATAGACGCGCTAATTATCTCTGTTGTCGAACGTCTATTATCTACAATCTGATCTTAATATTGTATTTTTGAAATAAAACTTCTTTTGGGTAGGGTAAAATTGATTCATGATATTGAAAATACAGTGTAAACTCTATATAGCGACGCTGAAGGGATTGCGCATTTTCTGGCGTTATAGGGAGTTGTCGTTATATGCAGAGAAGGAAAAATCAATATTGTTTTACTATTATAGTATTATTTAATAATGATGCATAAAATTTACAAACATTACTATTAATAGAAAACAGTATCACGGTTAATTGGAATAATGAAAATAAATCAATTTAAACACTCATTGATTGCAACGTTTCGTCTTTTTTTATTAAGACTTTCAAACTCAAAAATTTTTTTACAAAAATTAACATTCATATAATAAAAATATTAAACATTATGGATTAAATAATTTACTAAAAAGAAACAATGTTGTGACTAACCTCAATATGCTTAAACGATAGTTAAACTATGATATAATACACGAACCGTTGCAATCAATGAGTGTTTAAATTGATTTATTTTCATTATTCCAATTACCCGTGATACTGTTTTCTATTATAACATATCTGGAATTGAACTTTAAAGATGAATTACTATTAACACAAATAAATACGGGCTAGACAATAAAGTTGAAGTCCTTATCAATTTCGGAACTTAGAGAGTACCCTACAAACAGTAGGGGCTTTATAAGTTGCCGAAATTACTTGTTTGAAATATGGTCGTTATTTAGAGTGAGTGTGATGCTACATGGAGTGTATCATTGTATGGACAACAAGACAAACCAACCAAAGTCGAGTAATTTCGACGTTTTAGAGTCTGACGTTAAATCGAGTGACGTTACATGGAGTTTACACTGTATAACGAACGTGTTGCAATATACGTATATACCGTGTACTATAAAAACGGTCTGTGGAAGTTAAGGTGACGGCGAGGTAGAACACTTGTGGTTAGACTGTAATACGATGGAACCGAAGGCTTCACTACTACTGACTCAGCGTGAAATGCGCCCACTTCAACACTTCAAAACGTCAGATTAAACTGAAACTTTGCACACTTATCAAGGACCGATGACAATACAATAATTTAATGTTTGTCCCATTATCCTGACCAGGACCTTCAGGATAAAAAAAACTTGAAGAATTACAGCAAGCAAGCTAACACGCTGTGTACAAGTGACGTACGTTGCGTTGCCTACCCCAGAGTCAAATACAATAGTTTTTTGTCTTATAACTAAAATTAGAGTTTAAAAAAACTGAAACAACATGCTTTTATAAACTAAAAAATGCAAAATAGTTAAAATTAGCTTTACTGTAAAAAGCGTGGAGTGCTTAATATCGGTAATAAATTTGTCATTTACTAGCTAATTGTAAACGTAGAGCTATTATGAAAATTTAAGTAGATAGCACCCTCAGGCTTTTTACAATAAAGCTAATTTTGTTGTCAAATTATTTAGCATTTTTTAGTTCATAAAAGCGTGTTGTTTCAGTTTTTTTAGACACTAATTTTATTATATATCATACAAGGAAACTCATTCTTGCATGGGGTCCACTAGTAAATTCATATAACTTTCGTTCAACTGTTAATGCGGGTCCAGATTTGACGTTTTTAGGTGTCGATCGTCTGTCAACAAAGCAATTGGCTTGCTTCTTTTGTTTCGTTCGCGTTTTGTTATGTGTTAATGATGTTGTTTGAACGCCGGCCAAATGGGTTATAATAATATTTCAAGTTAACGACGTACCTGTGGAGTCGGGCTCTTTAATTTTGTTTTTCATTGTCGAGTGCCGTTCTTTTGTTTCGTCGTTCAACTGTTTCATATATCTGAATGAACGAAATTCAATATCGCAGCGAATTCAACTATCTTTTTTTATATTAAAAAAATATGAATGGGCAGGTGTTGTCGATTTCCGGTACGACTTTCAGAAATAAATGTACCCCGAACTTAGGAACGATAATCGTGTAATTCGAATTCGCGTAAGCAGGGCACAAAAATCCTCTCAGGATGTGGTGCATTTGGGCAAAGGAACCACCTCATTCTATTTTAATATTTTATTTTAAGTCAGTGCAATTTTGCAATCAAATACATTTTAAATTAAGTATGTTTAATTATGAACGGAGTTGAAAGAATTCAATAATTTAGAAGAAAAATGTGCAGTATTTTTATAGATCTCTGTAAGTAAGAAAGGCCACCCCTGTACTTCTATAAACAAGAAACTCGGATTAGTGAAAAACCTCCATAAGCGATCCTTTGAACTCTTGCTTATCTAGGTTCGACTGTATATTGCTAGAGATTAAAAAAAAAAAAACCTGGGTCGCAGTGCCTAAACCCTGCCGACAATATAGTGTATTTGCTTATACAGGCAGTGTGGCTTTATTATGCGAACTTAAGTTGGTTTTTGGGCAAAATAAAAAATTTTACTCCTTAATACACCCCTTAAAATAACATTTTTTTTCTTAATTGCAATATTATTATCAATCGAACCTCTATACCAAGTTATACACACCTTTCAGTAAATAATTCACTATCTGCAAACTAGTCTTTCTTAAAATTATTAAATCCGGTCCTGTAGCGTCGATTTTATAAAAATTTTAGGGACACATTTTAATTACTGCCAGAGGGTTAAATTTCAATTTTGAAACGATTCGGAGAATTTTTTCGGTATTTTAGGACCCAAAAACATTTTCCAACCCCTAAAAAATACCCTTAAAATGGCCCGATTAGGCCCATTTTAAATAGGCTTCTTGCGGTGATGGATATCAATACGTGGCCCAAATTTAGTTGAAATCAATTAACTCTTTCGAAAGTTATTGCCCGCACACATATATATATATACGTATATATACGTATATATATATATATATATATATATATATATATATATATATATATATATATATATATATATAAATATATATATACATATATATATAAACATTTTCAAAAATAGTACCAAAGTGTTTAGGAGGCTATGAAACGTCGAGAAATTTTGGTCCGACCCCTAGGTCCCGCCATCCGACCGACGCCAATAGTGTATGTTATCATATGGCAAATACACTAAAAACCTGGTTCGCAGTGCCAGAACCCTGCCGACAATATAGTGTATTTGCTAATATAGACAGTGTGGCTTTATTATGCAAATTTACGTTGGTTTTTAGGCAAAATAAAAAAATTAGACTCCTTAATACACCCCTTAAAATAACATTTTTTTTTCTTAATTGCAATATTATTATCAATCGAACCTCTATACCAAATTATATACAACTTTCAGTAAATAATTCAATATCTGCAAACTAGTGTTTTCATAAAATTTGTAAGTCCGGTCCTGTCGGGCCGATTTTATTAAAATTTTAAGGACACTTTTTAATTACTACCAGAGGGTTAAATTTCAATTTTGAATTGTTTCGGAGAATTTTTTCGATATTTTGGGACCCAAAAACCTTTTTCAACCCCTAAAAACTTCCCTGAAAATGGTCCGATTGAGCCCATTTTAAATAGGGTTCTTGCGATGGTGGATTCCAACATGTGGGCAAAATTTCGTTAAAAAAAATTCACTCTTTCGAAAGTTATTGCCCGCACACACACCCTTTTAACACCTAACCCCACTTTTCCGCAATTAAACATCATCAGTCGAAAAATACATTTTTTGTAAACTTTTTTCGGCTACACAAAAATATTATTTGACATGGCGGAAGAAAAGGGTCATTTATGGTGGAAGTAAGGGAACAATTCCGGAAGGTAACGGAGGCACTGATTATAGACACTCGACAACTTATGTAATTAGCGTCTTAATTACATCAAATAACATAATCACTTAAAACTAAACGACATCCCAAAACATCCATGACAAAGGCAGAAATCGACCCCACGATGGCCCGGTCAAGAAGCCAGCACGCTAACAACTGGACCATAGTGTCCTCCCGAAGCAACTGACAAAGCAAATTAGAGTATAATCAGATCCTTTTGATGTTAATAAATTATAAATATTTTAGAGGAATTAGGATCAAAGAAATAAAAGACATTATTATTTCACAACGTTTCGTATTAAATTAATACTTCATCAGGTGATCTTAATTAATTGTCTCAATAACCAAATTTAATTCAATTATCTTGTTATATTATTTTAAATTATCATAACAAATCAAAATTTTAAGATATTACAATTCATACAGAGTGACAATTTGTTGTATGAATTGTAATATCTTAAAATTTTGATTTGTTATGATAATTTAAAATAATATAACAAGATAATTGAATTAAATTTAGTTATTGAGACAATTAATTAACCCAGATTATGCCACTGTCCTTTCAAAAAGGCTACGCTATAAATTTCTATTTTACCATAACTAGTTGATATTTTTTTGCAACAAACGGCATTAGGTTAAGTGATTGTTATAATATTTTACTCGACAAACATGTGTTTTTGTTGATTGTTGTCGGAAAAGCTGTATTTTTTGCGCGTGGTTTTATTTGTGAATTGCTATGGATAATTGGAGGTACGTATTTACTTATTTTTTTGTAATTCTTTTTTTGGTTATGCTATGGTATCGTAAATTTAAAGGTTTGTACGTGATTTCTACATTATGATTTGTCAGAAAACTATGTTGGAAAATCCGCACGGCGTGAAAGTTTTTACTGTTCTTTTAAAAGGACGGTGGCGTAATCCACTACTGTTGCATATTTTTTTTAGCTACTGGAAAAGACCTCTAAAACTGCATGAGGTCTTAGAAGAGCTTGATAGGCCAGACACTGAACTTCCCGATAAGAGGGAAAAAATGGTATTTTCCTATAATATTTTATTGTTAGTGTATTTGCCATATGGCAACATACACTATTGGCGTCGGTCGGATGGCGGGACCTAGGGGTCGGACCAAAATTTCTCGACGTTTAATAACCTCCTAAACACATTGGCACCATTTTTGAAAATGTTTATATATATATGTATATATATATATATATATATATATATATATATTTATATATATGTGTACGGGCAATAACTTTCGAAAGAGTTAATTGATTTTAACGAAATTTGGACCACGTGTTGAAATCTATCACCGCAAGAAGCCTATTTAAAATGGGCGTAATCGGGCCATTTTAAGGGTAGTTTTTAGGGGTTTTTGGGCCCCAAAATTGCGAAAAAATTCTCAGAATCGTTTCAAAATTGATATTTAACCTGTCAGTAGCAATTAAAAAGTGCCCCTAAAATTTTAATAAAATGGCCTCAACAGGACCGGACTTACAAATTTTTTGAAAACACTAATTTGCAGATAGTGATTTATTTATTGAAGGGTGTCTTTAATTCGGTGTAGACGTTAGATTGATAATAATATTACAATTAAGAAAAAAAATGTTATTTTAAGGGGTGTATTAAGGGGTTAAATTTTTTATTTTGCCCAAAAACAAACTTAATTTCACATAATAAAACTATAAAACCACACGGCCCTATACAAGCAAATACACTATATTGTCGGCAGGGTTTTGGCACTGCGACCCGGGTTTTTTGGATTTGTGTATGCACAATGCTTGGCAACGGTGTAGAAATGGAGGTGGCAAATGCGATCAATTAGCGTTTCGAAGGTCAGTCACTATGGGAATTTTAAAGAGTTTTAAAAAAACATCAAAACGGGGCGCTTCGAGACAACCATCAAATCTTCATGAACACTCTAGATACGATGGATTGGATCACTTAGTTGTCTACCAAGATAAGCAAACTCGGTGTGCCGTTTGCCATAAAAAATGCATGTTTTTGTGTCAGAAATATTCCCTGACCTTGCATCCTAAAAATTGCTTTGTAAATTATCATACAGTATAAATTATAATACAACTGTTTTGATTTTCTAATAAAAAAAAAAAATAAAAGACAAAATAAAAATAGCAGTAGTTTAAGCCACTGTCCTTTTAAAAGAACGTCTGTTTTCAAAAAAACTAAAAATGTAAGCGAAAAAATTTATTTGAAAAAAATGTTTGTTTTTTAACTATTAACTCATGTTAGTTATGAAAATTTTAATATTTATAAAATATAGTTATGGCATAATCTGGGTTAAGATCACCTGATGAAGTATTAATTTAATACGAAACGTTGTGAAATAATAATTTGTCTTTTATTTCTTTGATCCTAATTCCTCTAAAATATTTATAATTTATCAAATTAGAGTAGTTTATGTATCTAGAATGTAAATACAGTTTTTTATGTACGAACTGTGACATTATGTTAAAACGAGTGATCGGCGAGTTTTAAGCCATAGGTCCTATTCTTAGTCAATTTTTTGACAACAGCTTGGTTTGTGATACGACTTTAAGTTTTTCAATCCAAATCTCAGAATTTGTTTTCAACTAAATAGAGCTTCTGGAATCTGGGTAGAAATTATATCAGAAACCGAACATAACTAGAAATCTAAACGATATGTCTTCTTCTCTGTTTCCGCGTTTTTTATTCTTAACCTCGTTGACTCTTGACCTTCGACATTAAAACAAAAGTTCCTCGACCCGAGGGCGCGTCTTAACTACAAGAAACGAATCGTTTTCTTGTCAGTTTTTCCCCGACGTGCGTTAGTTGGACCGTTTTGGCGCTGTTACTATATCGATATGTGCTATCCTACGGGTTGGTGGACAACCGGGCGAACGGGGGGGAGGAGGCATGGCGGGTGGATTTGTTGTTACGTGGAGAGAACGATATCGTGCGATGGTGTTGGTG
The DNA here is from genome assembly GCA_034508555.1 of Venustoraphidia nigricollis. NCBI lineage: Eukaryota > Metazoa > Arthropoda > Insecta > Raphidioptera > Raphidiidae > Venustoraphidia > Venustoraphidia nigricollis. Next base: position 3,302,347 of record JAVRKA010000025.1, on the reverse strand, counting down.
CCTGATGCGGTGGTGGAGGCGCAGGGTCTACCACCATTGACCTATTGTCTAGACCAAACACAGAACAGATCCTAAGTTATACCGCGTTGGATGGTGGAGGTGCCGAGTCTAGCACTGCAATGGGCATGCGCACATGACAAGCGTAACACAGATGGCAGCAGATATATAATTACTTAATTTATGATTCGTTTCTACTATGGAGGATTGTTTTCTCACAGAAGGAACGCTGGAGATCCAAAGACTTACAGTAAACATTTTTTACCTTCTAATTGCATTCAACCACTTCTATTTAACACGCTTTTATTAGCTTGGTCTGTTTGTTTGTTTTTTTTTTTGTAATCGAATCTTTGAACGTAAAATTCACCCACTTCAAAACGTCAGATTAAACTGAAACTTTGCACACTTATCAAGGACCGATGACAATACAATAATTTAATAAGTTTGTCCCATTATCCTGACCACGACCTTCAGGATAAGGAAATTTGAAAAATTGCAGCAAGCAAGCTAACACACTGTACAGTAACGTACGTTGCGTTAGAGTTGGGTAACACAGATCTGAACCGGTTCAAAGAGCCGACTCCGACAGAAGATCCGTGAGAGCCGACTCACTTTTTTTTGAGCCGACGGATCAACGGATCCGCGTAACTCAGTGACACACTTAACACACGGAAGCACATTTTACATTTACGTATCAGCTCTTGCTTTGATGCATCTGTCAGCTCAAATGACTCATGGATCACATGTTTGGCTATGCATTCTCGATTCTATACAGGTCGTGATATGATTGACTGAACTAGGTAACTCAGTGGCAGACTGCAGTAACATATTCAGAACTCGGCTCTTTTTGAACCGGTTCAGTGAGCCGGCTCACATACGGGATCCAGATGCAAAGATGCAGATCACTAAACAGACCCGTTTTTCCCATCTCTACGTTGCGTTGCCTACCCTATAGTCAAATGCAATATTGTTTTTTAGTCTCATAAAAAAAACTTAAACAACGCGTAATGCAAAATAATTTGTGTCAATTTGCCAATGACTATTAACGTAGTTTTGGCGTATGTCTGGCCTTGGTTTTAAATGCGCGTGAAACAATTGAAGCTCGGTCTAGTCAGAACCAATCAATGGCGTTGCAGGAGATTCGGCCGGTGACTCTTGTGTGCAACAACGGCAGCATCGCACACGGCAGCTCTCTCGTGTCGTCTCTCTCACTTTCGACAAACTCGCCCAGGCGTCGGACGAAGACGGCTTCTCTCTCTGTTGGACAGAGCTGGACAATCTAACAGTCCGCAGTTCGATCACAGTTACCGGTCAATTTTAAAAACGACACTTGCTCTCTTTTGTTTTTTAAAATTTTATCCAATCGATTCTAATGATGCGTTTTTTGAGAAATGATTTATCTGATGGAAGTAATGCTAGTTTGATTTTTGAGAGAAAGGCCAGTGTGGTCCAGAGGTTAGCGTGCTGTCTTCTTGACCGAACTGTCCTGGGTTCGAATCTTGCCTCTACTCATGGATGTTTTGTGACGTTGTTTAACTTTAAGTGGTTGCGTTTATGGATGTAGTTAAGGCGCTAATGAACTAAGTTGTCGAGCGTCTGTATTCTACAATAAATGAAGACGTTTGAGGACAGCAATTGGTGTAGTGGTTAGTGTGCTGACCTTTGCATCAAGCTGTCGTGAATTCGAAACCCACCTCGCTCACGGATTGATCGTGATGTTCAGTTTTATTTGTTGATGCAGTTAAAAAACTAATGACCTGAGGTATCGAGCGTCTATAATATACAATAAACAAATCAGTTTCCTTATTTTTTAGAAGTCACCAACAGTCGAGGTTAATTGGAATTTTAGAAGGCTCTCACAAACAAACCAGTGGTCGCCAAATTATCGTTCGCACGACACATACTATCTCGTGTAAAAATTACGAACCTGTGAAGTCGTAGTCAACACGTGAAAATGAGAAAAGCATTTTTAGGGTTCCGGATCTCAAAAGGAAAAAGGAAACCTTTTAGGGTCACTTCGTTGTCCATCTGTCTGTTTCTCAGGAACGCGTGGAAGTATTCAGTTGAAATTGATATCAAATACTCAGGTCTGCAATCCCTTGGAATTACTATCCCACTCGATATCAACAACAGTAGTGTGTTGAACTCGGCAGCGACAACTGTAGGGGAGTTCAAAACTATCCTAAAATATAGCCTATATTATTCGCTGATAATAGAGCCTCCTATTGATGTTTTTAAAATCGGTTCAGTGGTTTTTGAATTTATCGGGAACAAAAAATAATCAAATCTGTCTCTTTATAATAATTAGTATAACCGAGCTGGGTAGAGTAGTGGTGACAGCACTAGACACGCATTCGGGAGGTACCGGGCTCGAATCCCGGCGGGGGCAGATGTGGCTGGGACTTTTTCCTACTGCCTCTCGCCGAGAAACGGTAATTCCTATGCCGGCCATCTTGATTGAGGTTTTCCATGGTTTCCCTCAATTAAGTCCAGATAAATATCGAGATGGTTCCTTATTTGAGGCCATGGCCGATTACCTATCAAACTCCTAGTTCAAAAATTACCTACCTTATCCGAATTTCCTATAATTCCTTCATTCGCCCATTGCTATTACATTAATTGAAGTTGTAAAAAAATGTAGAAATAACGGGAAGTGGTAGATGAAAAAATAGTAATGGTGCGAATGGCGTCTGTTATGACATAAAGTCGAGAAACGGACGTTAAACGTATTATTATTATTATTATTATAATTAGTATAGATTTGTCTGAAACTCTGCTAACATGCAGTAACAATAGTCAAGTGAAGTTCGTCTCTGACTTTTTATGTTTTTTGTACTGACAGACCAATGTCTAGTAAGTATAGTAATTACTTGCAAATTGGCAACCCTGTCCAATAGTGCCAACTGGTCTATTTAGATTGCATTTGATGTATGTATTATGTAGTTACATACAGAAATGTATCTAATATTCCCTGTCTGAACTAAACTGTGCAACACAATGGCTTGCGTTCACATAGCCATCTCCTCGCTCTCTCTCTGTCCCTCTTTCTTCCGTATAATGTTATGTTTAAACCTTAGTAAAGCTGGGCGTACACTATATAGTCCAAGAGCTAATGACGCCCGTTTCATGAAGTGTGATTCAGGCAGAAATTTTATACAATGGTATATAGGTAACATGTTTAAGTACATGAGTGTTTGTCCGACCTGGGTACGCCAGGTACTCCGCATACAGGAAAGGTTTAGAAAAAATATGTGCCAAAAAAGTGTTTGATTCAAAAGCCAACAAGTACTTATTCAAAAGTTAAGTTGATTTTAAATAAATGATGTAGACACTATTGGAGGGGTTAACATTAACCTAAAATACACCAATTGAATTTTCAAAAATGAAAAAATAAGTGATTGATTCACACTGAAATTTTTATAGCAACTTCATTAGATATATTTAAAAATATTTGCAAAAAGCCAGACACTTCCGGGGTTTAAGACTATTTTTGGGAACTTATTTATGGGTAGGTACTTATGCACGATTTAAAACACTTTCCCAAAAATAGTTTTAAACCCCGGAAAAGTGTATGGCCTTTTGTAAATATTGCTATAAAAATTTCAGCGTGAATCAATCACTTATTTTTTTATTTTGGTTTAGTGTTAACCCCTCTAATAGTGTCTGCCTCATTTATTTATTTAAGGGGTTAGGTGGGTTTGAAAATTTCAAAAAATTGATTTATTTTTTTTGTCTTATTAAATAGTACAATATGTTTAAAATATTCTCCTAAAATTTCAAATCGATGCGAGTAAAATTCTAAGAGATAGACCCTTTGGAAGTTCCGCCCATCAGGCCACGTCAGTGCAGCGCTTCGCAAGTTAAACGCGTTTATCTCAAACCTCAATTTTTTAAGTCGGTGGACACGATTTCTCGAAAAGTTATGAAGCGATTTTGTTCAAATTTTGCACACATCTTTGAAATAACATTATCTAGGCACTGAACGAAGGATTTTTTTTTATTACAACTAATTTTTTCGAGCCAAATACATGGTGAAAATTTGACCAAAAAATGTGTTTTTTTGTTCAAAGTCTGTCAAAAATTCATATTTTATTTTTTTCCTTCGTCCAATACCTAGATTTATCCATGTACTAACGAAATATTTTTGGTTTTTGGAGGAACCAATAATGAGTTATTCTGTCCATGGCAAGAGCATTTTTTTTTTTGAGACGTCAAGGGAGATGAGGTACCAACGACTGAGTTTTCGGAATTTTTAAATAAAAATTTCACAAAATACTGTTTAAATATATATCTTTGATATGCTGAATTGTTTAAATAAAATATATGATTGTATATATTAAAAAACAAAATAGTAAAAATACCCTTTTTTTGAACCTCTGAAACCCACCTAACCCCTTAAAATCAATTGAACTTTCGAATAGTACTTGTTAGCGTTTGAATCAAACACTTTTTTTGGCACATATATTTTTACACTTTTCCTGTATGCGCAATACCTGGCGTACCCAGGTAGGACAGGCAAGCACTCATTTACCTATACATCTTACCTATATATACTATTGTATAAAATTTCTTCCTGAATCAAACACTTCATGAAACGGGCGTCATGAGCTTTCGACTAAATCATTTTCTTCATGTTTGTTACCTGAAACCAAGTTCCCAATCTGAGAGATGTACAGTCAAAGCCCTCTAAGTGCACGCTCTCTAAATGCACACGCTCTCTTACTGCACACGAACTCGCCCTCTAAGTGCACGTTCCCCAGCCCCCACTTCGAATAATCTGCGACCAATCACGTGCGACCGTAAGCGCGCTATTTTCAAACTTTCCATTTCCATCATATTCATAGAGTTTTAGAGATATTGTTTATAGCATCTGATTGAATAAAGATAGCTATAGGAGTTAGAAGAGTGGGGATAAAAAAGATCGTAGGGGAAGTGTGCACTTAAAGGATGGGCTCGGTTCCGAGCTGTGCACTTAGAGGGCTTTGACTGTATTAATTATTAGTGAACGGCGAGCTTTACGCAGGGTGTGCGGCGGTCTTTAGAAGACGACAGGCCATGTTCAGTCGTTATGTTACAGCAGAATATCATATAATGCGATGTCAGAGGGAAGACGCGGTCTTCTGGCTCGGTACGTTGCTGACTGTTTTCTCCTCCTTGAATGCTGTTCCTTCTTGCCTATGTGTGCCGCCCATTCTGCTCCTGTCTTAACTGTGTCAATGCGTTCGTTCAGTCACTATACTCGGCACAGCAGGAGTTGGTTCGATGACTGTTTTCTGCCTAATCAAAGTGCAGTTTCACGTCGAACTGTCCGTGGCAAATAATTTACACGAAACGTCGTTAATCTGAAATCGGTTCGCCGAATATTTTTGTTTAAATAAGTTTCAGTTTCACGTCGAAGTATATGGCTGTAGCAGCGAACTGTCCGTGGCAAATCATTTACACCGAACTTCGTAAATTAGAAATCGTTTTCTCCGAATATTTCTGCTTAAAGAAATTTCAGTTTCGCGTGAAAGAATGCGGCTATAGCAGCGAACTATCCGTGGCAGTAATTTACATGACTGAAACAGCATTTTGTCGCGTCGTGGAGGTCTTGTAAAAATTATTACATTTGAAAACACTAAGTTTAAAGGCAGCATTTTGTCGCGTCGCGTTGTTCTTGTGATAGAAGCTGTATTTGACAACACATAATGTTTGGAAGCAGCATTTTGTCACGTCCCGTCGTTCTTGTAAGAATTGTTGCATTTGAAAACTCTAAGAAGGCAGTATTTTGTCGCGTCGCGTTGATCTTATGAAGAAAGCTGCATTTGAAAACATGAAATGTTTGGAAGCGGCGTTTTGTTGCGTCGCGTCGCTCTTGTGAGAGAAGCTGCATTTGAAGACACGAAATGTTTGGAAGCGGCGTTTTGTTGCGTTGCGTCGCTCTTGTGACAAAAGCTGCATTTGAAAACACGTAATGTTTAGAAATAGCATCTTGTCTCGTCGCGTCGTTCTTGCGAGAACTGTTGCATTTGAAAACTAAATTTGGAGGCAGCATTTTGTCGCATCGCGTCGCTCTTGTGAGAAAAACTGTATTTGACAACACGTTATGTTTGGAAGCAGAATTTTGTCGCGTCGCGTTGTTCTTGTAAAAATTGCTGCAATTAAAAACACGTATTTGAAAGGCGCATTTTGGCGCGTCGCTCTTGTGAGAAAAGCTGCATTTGGAAACATGTGATCTTTGGAAGCAGCATTTAAAAAATCTGCATTTTTAAACAAGTAATGTTTGGAAGCAGCATTTTATCGCATCGCGTTTCATGTAAGAAAAGCTGCATTTGAAAACACGTAATGTTTGGAAGCAGCATGTAATCGCGTCGCGTCTTACGTGAGAATAGCTGCGTTTGAAAACACGTAATGTTTGGAAGCAGCATCTTGTCACGTCGCGTCGCGTGTGAATTTGAATTGATCTTCAAGGGGGTTATAAGATGACGCTGACCTGACCCAAATAACAGATTTCGTGTACGGATTGTTTGTCGATACGAAAGTTTGTAAAGTAAACAAGGTTGCAGCGAGTTGCGCGAAACACAGTAAGATACGTCGTAGCCGCTGTGTGTGTGTGTGTATTGTGTGACAGCTTTGCTCGCTTGCACATTGTAATGCTTGAACCCATTTCAATGAAGGATTTCCTTCACTTGCCGGGCTGTGCTTCTGTACACCGCCTGGAAAATATACCAGAGTTGACTACGCTTGCTGGATGAGTTATCGAACGTCTGTAATCAAAAAATCTCTCGTAGCTGAAACAGGGACAAAAATAATTGTCCGAGAGCTGCTAAACATTTTTGGGTAGGTATTTGAGAAGAGAACAGCACTTTATAAATAGGGGGAGTCCCCCGAGTACCGGACACCTAAGGTTTTTAATAGGGATGTAACGATTCCGATACCGATATATCGGCCGATATAATCGGTAGGCCGATATATCGGCATCGCCGATTACATACAACCGATATCAAACAGTTTGAAAAGCGCGCGAAACGACGCCACATGCGCGTGGTATTGCCGCAGCGACGCAGGTGGGAGAACTGCGCATGTTTAGCGACATGGTAACACAGCAGATTATCTGCAAATAATTTTAAAAAAAATTTGTTTCTTAATAAAAATCTGGCGTAAGTAAACTTTAATTACTGACTTTATTAATCGGTTTATTACTTTTTCAAGTTTCTCTGTTAAATATGGGTAAGTTTTAAACATAACAAAGACGTACAAACGCCTGAGGTACATACTTTATTATTTATTTGATTTATTTTCTACTAAGCCATCGGTATCGGTATTGCCGATTATTTACTACAATAATGGGTATCGTATCGGCAAAATTATGTATCGTTACATCCCTAGTTTTTAATAAACAAAAAATGGAATGATTATGTTTTGTTTCGATACTTAACATTTTCGTTTAAACAATCATATATAACATTAAAATAAATCGACAAAGATGAACATTGTACATTTTTTAGCCTCTTAAAATGGAATCAATCATTGGTTTAGTTTTTGATTTCATTGAAATTTGGCACCTAGTACCAGACAAGTATAAATTCGAACCCACGCGTGACCTTATACTGTGGGATTCACAGATTCCTAACTTCATACACAATCACGTGATTATACTAAACTAGAATATTGCACAACATTATATATTTTGTTATGCAATTTTTACACTAATTTAATGTGAAACCACATAAAATAAGTGTATGTAATTTTACTTTACTTTATGTATAAACACCAAATTTGTTTAATTTCACAGCGAAAGTCCAGGTTTTATACAGGTCTCCTTGTGAAAATAAATAATAAAAACCCGGGTCGCAGTGCCAAAACCCTGCCGACAATATAATGTATTTGCTAATACAGGCCTTGTGGCTTTATTATGTGAACTTAAAGTGATTGTCGGGCAAAATAAAAAAATTGACTCCTTAATACACCCCTTAAAATTACATTTTTTTCTTAACTACATTATTATTGTCGATCGAACGTCTACATCAAAATTAAAAACACCTTTCTGTAAATAACTCACTATCTGCATACTAGTGTTTTCAGAAAATTTGTAAATCCGGTCCTGTCGGGCCGATTTTGTTAACATTTTAGGAGCGCTTTTTAATTGCTATTACAGGGTTAAATTTCAATTTTAAATGTGTTCAGGAGGCTATGAAACGTCGAGAAATTTTGGTCTGACTCCTAGGTCCCGCCATCCGACCGACGCCAATAGTGCATGTTGCCATATGGCAAATACACTAATAAACAATTGCCTAGAAAATTGAGGGAATTTCACTTTAACTTTCAATGTAATTTTACACCCATTTTTTACAGTGTACAGAATCGCTTGGTCATTTTGAACGTTGATTAACGACTCGATAGATCTAATGAACAATCGAAATAACCGTTTCGTTTTCACACTCGCGTACATTTTTGTCTCTGTGTACACATTATATAATATAACCGTCCCCCTCCCGCCACCAACGCCACCCACCCATCTCCTCGTTGTGTCCCCGTCCCTTCGCCGTTCTCCCTCACCCCCTCCTAAACAATCTCACGCGTGCGCCGACACACATACGTCACAATACAATGTGTAAAGTTTTCTGTACGGGCGAATCGAAAGTTTTTAGAGCGTTGAGCTTTTCGACAAAATGACCAAAAGCGCACCTTTAATTGTTTAACTTAAATAGAAAAAATTATAATGAGCCTCACCCTCATAAGCTCACATAAGAAGTTTAACTTCTTTAGTTTTTAATATTATAATTACGGCGAAATTGTTACACATTTTAAGAGGGCACTTTGATGTTTATGTCGTGAAAATTCTCACATGGACAGATCGTCACATTCATACCATAGTTGTATTTACATACTATAATCTACAGAAAAACATTTTTAATATGAATTGTCTGTAGTATATCAACATCATAACCTCACATTATGTGACATTTCAGCATATACTTGTATTTAAAAAATGTTTAATCCGAAAATTGTTCTGATATCTGAAAATAGAGAATATGATATTTACAATTTTCAATAATATATATAATATAATAATTTTAGAGGAATTAGGATAAATGAAATTAAAAGACAAATTATTATTTCACAACGTTTCGTATTAAATGAATACTTCATCAGGTGATCTAAAATAAAATTTAAAACTCTTGTCAAAGTTGACTGAGATAATTTGTATTTTTGAAGTTTAACTTCTTTAGCGACGTATCTGTTTAAAAAAAGTAAGAAATCGAGGGGAAGTAGAATTGTCCCCAAAAGGGGAAGTTAGTTTGTCTCCTAAATTACATGAAACTGACAAGGACAGAAGTTTATAGCGTGCCGCTAAGGTATGTGTAAATATTGTTAATTAGTTTGACATAACAAAAAATTAAACTTGGGAATAATATTAAAAACTAACTTCTTATGTGAGCTTATGAGCGTGAGGCTCATTATAATTTTTGTTTTTTATTACGTAGACGAGGACTCGTGAACCGTACTGTCAAAAAAATATATGAGGGCTAACAATTAGCTCTCCACGCAAGTTCAACTCGCACTTGACCGTTTTTTCCGAATTGTCCCGAAGTACAGCGACGTTTCGTGGCGTCACATCCTGTATACACATTTACTTGCATAATAACGGTGGGGGTGGGTGGCATACATTTTTCTTCTTCCACGAGAATGTTTTTATTTTGATTACTTTGCCATTGTGAGATTTAGGTTTTTTGTTATTGTTCGTGTAAAGTATTGTGTAAAGACGCGTCTTCACTATGTATATACATAAATGCAACTCGCAAAATAAAGTAATTTTTAGTGTATTTGCCATATGGCAACATACACTATTGGCGTCGGTCGGATGGCGGGACCTAGGGGTCGGACCAAAATTTCTCGACGTTTCATAACCTCCTAAACACTTTGCCACCATTTTTAAAAATGTTTATATATATATATGTATATATATATATATATATATATATATGTATATATATATATATATATGTATGTATATATATATATATATATATATATATATATATATATGTGTGTACGCGCAATAACTTTCGAAAGAGTTAATTGATTTTAACGAAATTTGGCATACATGTTGGAATCCATCGCCGCACGAAGCCTATTTAAAATGGGCCCAATCGGGTCATTCTAAGGGTAGTTTTTAGGGATTGAAAAAAGTTTTTCGGGCCCAAAAATACCGAAAAAATTCTCAGAATCGTTTCAAAATTGAAATTTAACCCTTTAGTAGCAATTAAAAAGTGCTCCTAAAATTATAAGCAAATCGGCCCGACAGGACCGGACTTACAAATTTTATGAAAACAATAGTTTGCGTATACGAATTTACTTACTGAAGGTCGTATTTAATTTGGTGCAGATGTTGGATTGATAACAATATTTCAACTAATAAAATTATTATTGTAAGGGGTGTATTAAGGGGTTCAATTTTTGTTTATTTTGTCCAAAAACAAACTTAATTTCATTTAATAAAGCCACAATACCTGTATTAGCAAATACACTATATTGTCGGCAGGGTTTTGGCACTGCGACCCGGGTTTTTTTATGATTATTATGGCGCTGTTGTGGCGCGATGAAAATGAAAAATCGGCGACATAGTTTCGAAATTCACTAATTTTTGGCGACTCATAGATAGATACGTACTCTTATTCACAGAAAGCCCCGTACAAGGATGTGACAAGTCAAAAGTATAAAAAAATCACATAATAATACATTATATTATATTATATTAAAAAACATACAGACGAATAGTATAATCTCCTTTTTTGAAGTCAGTTTAAAAACTTCTCTAATGAATAAAACGCATTGGTGGCTAAAAAAACTTTAAGTTTGTGTTATTATAATAATATAATATAATACTTGACTTTTTTTCTTTTTTGTCCTTGGTAATTAATATAAAAATGATTTGTCCGGAAAAAGAACTTTTTAAGTAAACACTTATTAGTGTATTTGCCACATGGCAACATACACAATTGACGTCGGTCGGATGGCGGGACCTAGGGGTCGGACCAAAATTTCTCGACGTTTCATAACCTCCTAAACACTTTGGCACCATTTTTAAAAATGTTTATATATATATGTATATATATATATATATATATATATATATATATATATATATATATATATATATATATATATAATATATATATATTTATATATATATATATGTGTACGCGCGATAACTTTCGAAAGAGTTAATTGATTTCAACGAAATTTGGGCCACGTATTGAAATCCATCACCGCAAGAAGCCTATTTAAAATGGGCCTAATCGGGCTATTTTAAGGGTAGTTTTTAAGGGTTGAAAACTGTTTTTGGGCCCCAAAATACCGAAAAAATTCTCCGAATCGTATCAAAATTGAAATTTAACCCTTTGGTGGTGATTAAAAAGTGTCCCCACAATTTTAATAAAATCGGCCTGACAGGACCGGATTTACAAATTTTATGAAAACACTAGTTTGCAGATAGTGACTTATTTATTGAAGGGTGTATTTAATTCGGTGTAGACGTTAGATTGATAATAATATTACAATTAAGAAAAAAATGTTATTTTAAGGGGTGTATTAAGGGGTTAAATTTTTTATTTTGCCCAAAAACAAACTTAATTTCACATAATAAAAGTATAAAACCACACGGCCCTATACAAGCAAATACACTATATTGTCGGCAGGGTTTTGGCACTGCGACCCGGGTTTTTTGTTATTTATAGCGACGTTTCGTCCCTTGCTTGGGACTTTTTCAATCTTTATAACTGTAATTGAATTATTAAAATACAATTTATAAATTCACAATTGAAATATAAAATATCAGATATTAATTATACACACCTATTAAATGTTTTGATCAAGTAGATATAAAAGTTAAAATACACATGAACAATTGTTTAACTCAAATTTATATTTACTGTGTATTTTAACTTTTAAGGACAATTGGCGAATTATAGGAAACTGGCCGCGCAAAGCGATTGAGATAGAGCACGACAGCGCTAACAGTGGTGAAGCCGTCGGCTCCAGAAGGTGCCAATGTAATGAAACTTTCGGTACTTAATAATTTGACATTTCTGACCAAATTTTTTTTTATTTTTCAAGTTATTTTACTATTTAATCAATTAGTTATAGATAAAAACAAACGCTAAAACAGGTTGATGACGTCATTCGTCTCAAAAAATAGAAAAAAACATTGCAACAGTGTACAATCATAGCATGAATGCATCTCAGCTGTAGTAAAATCACAAAATAGCGGGAAATTCGTACCACTTTTAGTTGTCTAAGCATCATATTATAATACAATAAATTATTCAATGTTTTTTGCAATGACTGCATCCGCCATAAAATTTCCATTCCAATATTTTCTTTTTTTGACATAACTTTTTTCCATTTTAATTAATTATAGGCACAAAACTTCAATTTTATTTCCAATATAATATGTAAACAAATTTTTTCATATATTATAATTACTTAACAACGGTCAAGCGATGTTGCATTGTTTTCGCGTAAATAATTTAATTAATCATTTCGTTAAAAACACTTTTTCAATGAAAGAAAATGTTTTTTATTAGGTTAATTAAGAGTTTATATGAAGTAAAATAGAATATTTATTAAAAATTAAGCAGGTTACCAACATTTCTTATGTAAAAATTTGGTGGGTAAGAATTGTCACGTTGCAAAAAATTTTTCTTATTTTTTTTAAACTCATAACAAATGCATTGAAAGACTGTCAGTTTTTGGAAAGTTTCTGACAGTTAGTTCTTTTTTTATAAATAAGAAACTGGTTCAAAACTACAGAGATCGTATACAATCAATGCTAATTATCCAATTTTTAATTGAATTATATACGCTCGATCAACTTCAAATTTTCAGGGTAATTGTATTATCATGTCCTTAATAAGTATACAAAAATTAAGAATTTTTTGCCGGTGTGCCTTAACCGCGCCAACTATCTTAAGAACATCGGTTTTTTTTTCAACTAAATGAAGATTTCCATTGACAGTTAAATGTCATGCCTGCGTTCGCCAGTTAAATAATGCCCGTGGTGCATTTGTCGTCGGCAGTGTAGGAGGTTAACGCCTCGCATAGCTAATAAGTTTTCTCGGAACGTCGTCGGTATATTGTCTCAACGGCTACTTGAGGATTCCTGGAATGCCTAATGCTCCAAGTTCCCTTTCGACCGACTGCAGGTGATGCGTAATATCTATAGCTACAGGGCAAAACAGCTTATGTTGAATTTTATTAACACGTTCACTGCGGCACCAATGTTTGGTACTATGTCGATTCTCACTTTACCAGTTTCCGAATCCGATAAATCCCCTAACAGCAAAATTTTCTTTACAGTTCGTTACCAGATACTGACATCTAGTATTCGAAAATCGAATTAACACGTCGTATAGATCGCAACAATCACATAGGTATATACCAATCTGTCTTAACAAATAACATTTTTATCGTCCCCACAAGAAAGACATTTACAGTTTTCTGTGCCGCTGGAACGGAAAGTTGCCTACCAGTCACATGTAACTGGTAACGCAGTGAACGTGTTAACTAACTTCAAGAAACAAAAGAGGTTACTCAATGGTACTAATTTAGGTCAAAATTTACTTTTCAAAATTGTATAATATTTTTGCGTTTTGGGGTCTCCCGAATCCAAAAAGCGTATTTGAAAATCTGTGCGTCTGTTAAAGAAAATAATCACGATATATGTTTGTCTCTTTATGGCCCGGCATGTTGTATGTTGTTGAACAAAGCCGGAATGGCTACCGCAGTTATCGCTATCTCTTTCTGGCATTTTGCTCGCGCAACTCAAACTAGCACTCCATATTTGCACGTCATTGGTTTCAAAGGCTATTAGTTATTCTTCTCTAAGAGTAGAGAGCAGAGATACAAACCAATAGGAAAGAGAAGGCGATAAACACGGTATATCTTTCTGAGCTGTCTTGTATCTTGTAAAACAAAGACAAAGAATGGCTACCGCAATTATCGCTATCTCTTACTGTTATTTTGCTCGCGGAAACTCAAACTAGCACTCCATATTTGCACTTCATTGGTTTTTAAAGATTATTCGCTATCCTTCTCTAAGGGTAGAGAGCAGTGATACAAACCAGTAGGAAAGAGAAGACAATAATTACGGCATATGTATGACTCTTTATGGCCCGGCTTGTTCTATGTTGTTGAACAAAGACGGAATGCCTACCGCAATTATCGCTACCTCTTTCTGGCATTTTGCTCGTGCAACCCAGATTAGCACTCCATATTTACATCTTATTGGTTTTGAAAGCTTGTCCATCCCTAAGGATGGAGAGCAGTGATACAAACCAATAAGAAAGAGAAGGCGGTAAAAACGGCATATCTTTCTGAGCTGTCTTGTATGTTGTAAAACAGAGACAAAGAATGGCTACCGCAATTATCGCTATCTTTTACTGTTATTTTGCTCGCGGAACTCAAACTAGCACATCATATTTGCACCTCATTGGTTTGAAAGGTTATTAGCTATCCTTTTCTAAGAGTAGAGAGCAGAGATACAAACCAATAGGAAAGAGAAGACAATAATTACGGTATATGCATGACTTTTTCTGGCCCGGCTTGTATGTTGTTGAACAAAGACGAAATGCCTACCGCGATTATCGCTATCTCTTTCTGGCATTTTGCTCGCACAACCCAGACTAGCACTCCAGATCGACACCTCATTGGTTTGACTTATATAGAAGCATATTTGATACTTATAGACCTTTTTTTAATGAAACATGAAATCGCGACATACGCCATTTTGTTTTCCGCGCTTCACAGAATTGCTGTTTGAGAATATGAGAAGAAGACAAATAATATTATTTGGTTTGACAACAGAATCTAGTACGAAATTGATTAATATAATATTAATTTTGTTTTTGTTGTTGTTGTTTCAGGTAGACCAACCCTCAACATGCTGACGAGAAAAGGTGGACCTCGGATTTGACCGTGCAAGGTTGGTGTCACTGTGCCATTTCTTCTTTCTCTTTTTTTTAAATTAATTTATTTCTTTTTAACTTGTTCGGTACTAAAATACAGGTGTCACCATGGTTCTCTTTTTTCTTTTGATTAATTTATTTGCTTTTAACTTATGTGATTCTAAAGCCACGTTTCTACGAACTGACTTAACAAAAGGACAGCATCGATTTTTTTAAGTAATAATAAGAAACGTTGATGTTAATACTTTAAGAAGTATTAAAAAAATCGCAGGCTTTCAGGGACAAAAAGTTATTGAAAAATATGAAGGTCAAAAAATCAGTAAATAAATACATGGCTAACAACTACTTTGACAGTTCTTTCGGCAATTTTGAAATAATTTCTCCCCAAATCTACACGCGATTTTTTTGAAATTTTTGGGTTATCTACGTATATAGAAAAGTCATACGCTCGTATAATAAGTTTTTTTTTTAATTTTGCCTGAAGCCAATTAATTTAAATTTTAACAATAATGTACATTCCTGCTAAGTCTCTCATTTGCCGACCGTAACATTTTTAATAATTACTTACTTGAAAATTAGCCGCCTAATATTAATTTTTTTTTCTGTATACCGGGTCGAAAGTACGTACTTTCGGCTTCGATTTTAAGGTAGAAAGTTTCAAATTTATGCACTGCTGAAATTACTCGCACGCCATCTGTAACAGCGGGCCGAAACAGTTTTCTCGTGCACTGATACGAAAGAACGTACTCTCAACCTGGTATAAAGAAAAATAGTATACACTACACAGCCAGAAAACTAAAATTCCTGCACTGCGCGAAACGATGTCCTCGATGTCGCGCAGTGCAGGAACTTCAACTTGTTGCCCTTGCGGTGTACTATAGTTGACTGTATGAGATATACATAGATAATATAAAACTAGCGGTACCTGTGCGAATAATTCGCACTAAAATTCGTTTATAATTTCTCATACTCTTTATAACTTTCTTCTTTTTGTTGTATTACAATACGAAGCTCAGTGACGGTTCAAGAAAATATTTTTCTAAAACTGTCAAGTATCGAAAACGTTGAGCTGAAGCGCCGCCATACGAAAAATATTTATATGTGAATTTTGATTAAAAATTAAACAAAAAAAATTTACCGACCGTCAATCCTGTTGACGTTGTTTCCAAGCTAGAACCGTCAGATGGCAGCATTGCTGCATATACTGAATAAATGTTTAATTGTTATAATTAATTATTTTGCAAAAACAAAAGCAATAATAGATTTTTTAGTTGTTGATGTCGGTAGAGCAATCAATTATCTATAAAATGACATAAAATTTATGTGGAGCAATTGTGTGGTTTTTTCGAAAAAGGGAGGCAAACATCTTAACCTTAGCGTATTAATATATATGATTCCAGAATTTTGTCTGGACGTTGTTCTAACGATCGAATAACCTTGAAACGAACTAGGGTCGTCCCAGTTTGTTAACCGTGTTACGGGACATCCCCTGTCCGTTTTTCACCCACACAGTCGCGCGGGAGGCAGCTGAAAAGCACGTCTATATACGCGAGAGAATGTCCGTCTGTCGATTTCTGATCAATACAATATACCTGAAGTGAGCCGGGGTTTGATTCATAGACTGCCCTCTGAGAGTAGTACGCGAACGGACAAAACATGCGTTGATCCGCCCACTGCCAAACACGATGCTCTTTCAACCCTCTCTCTCCTCCCTCCCTCCCTCTCATCACTCTTTCTCAATCCTGTACTAGTTCCAGAGCTGACCGTCCAAATTCCCTTGCGTCGAATCCGCACACAAATTTGGCTGCATCGAAGGATTTTCCCAGAGTCAAGCAGAGGCATGTGGACAGGGGTCGTAGCTTAAGGTAGTTGTCGTGGTTAAGGCACACCGTCAGAAGATTCTTAATTTTTGTATACTTATTAAGGACATGATAATACAATTACCCTGAAAATTTGAAGTCAATCGACCGAATATAATCCAAGATAAATTCAATTAAAAATTGGATAATTAACATTGATTGTATACGATCTCTGTAGTTCTGAACCAGTTTCTTATTTATAAAAAAAGAACGGACTATCAGAAACTTTCCAAAAACTGACAGTCTTTCAATGCATTTGTTATGAGTTTATAAAAAATAAGAAAAATTTTTTGACCGTCTAATTATTTATAAATAACGGTTTAAAGTTCAACAATTTATAGAAAAGTATACATGCATATGAATACTGTATGGGTTACGTTTCCACGGGTATGGTCTTGCGTACAAATTATGGATCACTTAGCTACAAGCTAGTAAACTTTTGTGGCGCGTATAATCTATAACTTTTTGACAATATTGTACCACGACAACTACCTTAAAGGGGGCTCCAACTCGAAGGGAGCGAGTGATGTTATAGCGTATGAGTAATTGGGAAATTTCCCAATTTTCTATTTTTACGTTTAATCATACCTCTAGTAAACTTTATGTAGGTATCGATGACTAGGATCGAACTGGGTCGGAAGAGCCCAGGTGGCTCCCCACAAGCCCGGGGCCCGAGACTGGATAAATGGTAGATGGGATATTTTTCTATTTCATTTCTCTCTAATGTATGAACGAACTATCTGATCTAGTTTATATTTAGGTCGCAAGAGCTGGGACCTAACCTGCATGGGCCCCCTATCCAGCGTTGCCAGATTTTTTTTGCCAAGTCGGGATTTTGCTACTTTTTGAGTGAAAAAAGCGGGATTCTTTGGTCGAAAGCGGGACATAGTAAAAAAACGTATATAATCAGAAGTGTTAAAATATTTATCTTTTTATTTGAGTTCAAATTACGTTAACGTGACAATAGATAGCAAAAATAGTTATAGAAAATGTATTTTAATAAAAATATGATATTTTAAATCAGATTTACCCTATCGTTAAATAGTTGTCTTATTCGTCTTCTGAATAAAAAAAATAAAAAAAAAAAACAGTAGGTAATCAAAATCCAAAAAGTTTTATTCATTAGAAAAATATGGCGTTTCAAATCATCATCTGAGGAGTGAGTGTTACAAATTGCAACTTACAATAAGAGAATAATTATTTACGCACGGTCGAGTTATCCCCGAAAAGCGGGACTGAGCCTGTCCCGCGCGGAACTTTTAATTTTGATTAAAAAATCGGGACGTCTGGTCCCGCAAAAATCGGGACGTCTGGCAACGCTGCCCCTATCCTACCTACCGCCTGGCTTGCGGCAAGCCCCGAAAACCTATAACCGTTACAGCGTTTTCGGCACGGGTTAATTTTAATCATTCGAGCTGAAATTTTCAGATAATCATTTTTTCAATGTAAGGAACCATTTTAAAGGTTAGGAAGCGACAATTTCTAACTTGTCTATTATTAGACTGGCCCTTATTTGTATAAGTCAATTTTTTTTTCAAATTTTTTGAGTTGCTACCCCCTGAAATGGTTCTATATATTGGAAAAATGGTTAGCTTAAAATTTCAGCTCAATTTATACAGTTTAACCCGTGCCGAAAACGCAGAGAACTTTGAAAATACGTTACGCAGAAACGCACTCGCACTACGGAACGTAATGCTCCGTGGAGGGCCCGCGCAGATCTGGGGCCCGGCTGGCAATCGCCACCTCGACTATATGGCCAGTCCGACACTGTCGATGACGTCAGAAAACGGTCCAAAAAATTAAGTAAACTTAAAAATGTTCAATGTTTTGTTCCTTCTTTAAAAACTAAACCTGAAAATACTGCTTTTTCCCAAAGTAATCGGTAAAAATCGGGTATCAAATTTGTAATCGGTTGACATCACTAATTTGTTTGCCCCAACTCACGCCAATTTGTGTGAGGAATTATGACGGTCGGCTCTCCGTCTATACGTGTTCGTGCGTGTGTGCAAATATCCTCAGGGCACCTACTTCTGGCCGGCCAGTCGACGCGACGATACAAAAGCAACGTTTCGAAATTGTTCTGACTGGACAAAATCAATTCGAAAATGGTACTTTCCTAAGACTATGGCTACGTACATGACAAGCCTGGCTCAATAGTCATTGGCAAATATTTGCTTCAAATCTCGTCTTCACCTACTCCAATGACACTGCCCTAGTTTGGCCCAATGTTCCTTGGCAAATATTTGCTTCCAGAGGCCAAAAACCTTAACCTCAATTATTTTGCGGTAGATATATCTAGTTATAAACTCTGTAATCTATATAAAATCGACAATTCCAAACTTCGCACAATACAGCAATCTTTGCAGAAGTGACGATTGATGTGTTTGTATATATAGCAAATGGATTACAAAGTCCACATACTAATAGAGTTGCTTTTTTTAATGAATTTTACAGACGTTAGTTCAATTAATACAAATAAATAAAATCGCAACGTAATCTGTAATTGTACAGTTTTAAAGATTCCTAGAGCGAATTTCCAGTTTTCTGTCAGTTTGTTTGTGTGTTTGTTCCGACTAATCTCTGAAACGACTGGACCGATTTTGACGAGACGTTCACTGGTAGATAGCTGATGTTATAAGGAGTAACTCAGGCTACCTTTATTTTAGAAAAAGAAATAGGATTCCTCGCAAAAGAATTAAAACCCATGAAATTGTGAGCAAAATCCGATTCAAATATGGGATTGTACATCCAATATCTGTATATATAATATAATCCAGTGACTCCCAACCTTTTTCAGCTGACGACTCAGCTTTCTTTATCGGAATACATTCACGGTCCATTGGTCCATGGTGGATTAAAAAAAAAAATTGGGAGGGATGCAGTGGTTTTGTTGTTTGCCCCAGATGCCAAAAATCGAGAACCAAGAAAACAAAACAATTTGATTTGTTTCGACTTTTCTTATCTTTTCTGATGGTTTATTCGTTGGTTCCTGATAGTTTTAGGATCAAGTGGCGACCCACCGGTTGGGAACCACTGATATAATCTATACATCTGTGCATATCAGGAGTGATCTAGGTTACATTTAATCCCAAAAACCTTCATAAAGGATATGTTGTATCTCTGAAATTACACTTCAGTTAAAAAAGAAATACATGTTCAAAGTCTTTTGAACACACTACCTCAAATAAGGAACCGTCTCGATATTTATCTGGAATTAATTGAGGGAAACCCAACAAGACGGCAAGTACAGAAATTACCGTTTTTAAGGCAGTAGATAAAAAAGCCCCAGCCGCATCTGCCTCTGCCGGGACTCTACCCTGGTACTTCTTGAGACTGAAAATGTACCGAACGTGTCGCAATGTACGTATATATTAACTAAGGTGGCGGCGAGGTAGAACAGTTGCTTCGTAACTTCAACGTCGTAGGTTCGATCCCGGCAGTGGGTGCCATTTTTTATTTGTGTAACATCTTAGCTCTCGGTATGGGCAGTAATTTGGTGAATGAAACGGAAATGCGTTTAGGAAGTAAAAAAAGCGCGCGCTATTCAAATTTTTCTATTTACTATAATACGATTCTGTAGTGCGACCTATAGTTGGCGCATGTGCAGCAGCGTATTAGAGAGAAAGAAAAAGAAATCACAATTGTTAACCGTGCTTTTATAAATACAGTGTGAAATAATTGTTACGCATCATTGGTGACTACTGTAAGACTCGCTCATTTTTTTTACAATTTTACCAATTGTACTTCTGTAGTGTGTAGTGTAAAATAGACAGTCAGTAAAATGAGAGTCTCGTGCTCTCACCACTACTCTATCCCGCCCGGTACATGTTTATGACAGATGCGTGCAGTCATTTATTGCGGTAACAAACCATCGCCCCCTCGCCTTGAAAGTTGAAAGTTCCAAATCTGTCGATAAACAACAACGAAAGAAATCAAATCGTATTACTAGAGTGAAATTTCATTGTACAACAAAATCTATATATGTATATATCTATATATATAACGCCAATACAACAACTATTAAAAACTTTTATAAAATGTTTTCAGAAAAGAAAAATCCCTGTGAAACTTTCCGTTACTTTTGTGTATAAACTTTATGTTTTAAGACCTTAAAACTTTTCAATCGATCTTCACTCGCTCGCGTATGTCCATCTCGCTCTAAGGCAGTCTACTCTAGGCGTGGCGAACTTATTCGCAGACGGGTCCTCGATCACAACTACAGACCTACTTGGGAAAAGTACTTATAGAGTAGAAGTGGCTCTAAAACGTCATATGCATAAAGCGCGACTCCAATCGTTCAGCTATATTCTAGTTTTAATAATGCGTTTAACGTCCGTTTCTCGACTTTGACATAACATACGCCATTCGCACCATTACTATTTTAAACCGAGCTGGATAGTAGTGGTGACAGCACTAGACTAGCATTCGGGAGGTACCGAGTTCGAATCCCGGCGGAGGCAGATGTGGCTGGGACTTTTTCCTACTGCCTTTCGCCGAGAAACGGTAATTCCTGTACCGGCCGTCTTGATTGAGGTTTTCCATGGTTTCCCTCAATTAATTCCAGATAATGATCGAGATGGTTCCTTATTTGAGGCCATGGCCGATTACCTATCAAACTCCTAGTTCAAAAATTACCTACTTTATCCTGATTTCCTATAATTCCTTCATTCGCCCATTGCTATTACATAAGTTGAAGTTGTAAAAAATATAGAAAAATAACGGGAAGTGGTAGATGAAAAATAGTAATGGTGCGAATGGCGTCTGTTATGACTTAAAGTCGAGAAACGGACGTTAAACGCATTATTATTATTATTATTATTATATTCTAGTTTTAGTAAAAGGATTGCATCATTAACCGGGAAGTATCTTCGGCCCCAAACATTTTCTGCAGTACGAGCGATGAAATGATAGAAAACTGTCGTGCAGAGACATCGTTTATACTATTATAGACTACTAGAATTTGTTTGTGTGTTTGTAGGGGGTAATCTCTGGAACTACTGAACCGATTCGAAAAATTCTTTCATTAATAAAGAGCTATACCATCCCTGAGTCATATAGGTTATAATTAATTTTGATAAAAAGTAAGAATCCCAAATAAACCATTATATTTCAGTTCATGGTGGAAGTACAGTACTTTTATTGTGGAAGTACAGTACTTTTATTGTGGAAGTACGGATATATTCAGGGTATTCCGAAAGTCCTGAAACGCTGAAATATCTCAAAGGAATGGTGTTTTCATAGAAAATGTCCCGAATAAAAGTTTTTTAATTCTAAGCAACGCTTATTTTGGCAACAAAAATTTCCCCCGTCGGGGGTGCCTTCGCGAGGGGCTGGGGTCAAGTCTAAAATTTCAAATGGCAAACCCTATTTTTCTCTATTAGATTATATTTTCCAGACAAAAACGAACATCTTTTGTCCGAGATTTTTTTTTTATCAAGCTACCAGTCACGATTGCGGGTGATCAAAAAGGTTGGAAACGCTTTTCACCAAAATAGGCATTGCGTAGAATTGAGAAGCTTTTATTCGAAACATTTTCCATGAAAACACCATTCCTTTGAGATAGTTCAGCCTTTCGAGACTTTTTGAACATCCGGCATAAAAAAATGTAAGTCGTCGTGGTCGACATTACACATATAGTCACGAGTAAAATGCCGACTCCTTAACACACGTATAAAGTAGCGAGTGTGCAGTATAGTAGAAAGGAAAAAGCTCAGTATAGATATTGAGAGGGAAGTGCCAAGTCGGAAAGACCTGACGAGAGGAGGCGAAGCTGGCCGAATGGAACGTGTCCCGTCTTGCAATCCAAACGTTTTCACTTTCATCTAAGCGCGCCATTAGATGTTTCATATCACAAACTCATTGTGAGCTCCCCGCGGCAAAAATTGTATGTATGTTTGTATGGGGGTTATCTCTGGAACTACTGAACCGAGTCGAAAAATTCTTTCACTAATAAAAAGCTACACTGTCCGTGAGTAATAAAGACTATATTTGATAAAAAAAATTCCAAATAAACTGGCTAACACATGGTGGAAGTACAGTGATTTTATGGTGGAAGTACAGTAATTTTATGGTGGAAGTACGGCAATTTTATGGTGGAAGTACGGCAAGAGTGTAATGAGGTTGAGTCGTTGGCTACACTGCTCTGAGGTCTCAGTCGCGCGTGGATAGCAGCTAAGCTTTGAATATATTTGTATCGACCGGCGGTTGGTAAAGTCGGTCGCGACTGTCGTCCCGCGCGCAGACAACAACTAGGAATATAACCGGCGCTAACTTCTACCATAAAGTATATAAACTGAAACTTGTGTATAACACACAGAGCAAACTTACTTTTAACTTCGCCCAACCTAAACTTTGGCTTGTCAGTTTGCTAGTTAAAAGTTTGTTCGTACGGAGTTACGTAGACTTTTACTACTTATACTTACACACTTCTTCTTCTTCTTATTCTTCAACTTGTTCGACGGCAGCAGCGGCGGCAGCGGAGCCCCTCTGCTCTTCCGAGGGAGCTCCGTCGTCGCCGCTAACTCGCGCGCCTCGACGGCAAGTAATTCCCATTTATATTTTATCCTTGTCCTGTATTTAATTTCAAAACTTTTATGTGCTCTCGCAGTCTTTTAATCCCTCTGTCCTTCTAACTTTAATTAAGAATCTATTTTTAAATTTATTTTGACGTCTTGTTTCTGTCTTATAATCTGAGTTATTATTCTACAGCCGAGACTTTTAACTCCGTAGTCGTTCTGTTAATAATTCGTCTGTCCAAAATCCGACTTCTTAGAGTCCCGCTGGACAGACCTTAGCGATCCGATCCAATGACAATTTTTTAAGATGGAATTCATAGGCATATAATGTCTTGTTTCTGTCTTATAATCTGAGTTATTATTCTACAGCCGAGACTTCTCATGCTTTAGCTTCGTAGTCGTTCTGTTAATAATTCGTCTGTCCAAAATTCGACTTCTTAGAGTCCCGCTGGACTGACCTTAGCGAACCAATCCAATGACCATTTTTTGAGATGGAATTCATAGGCATGTAATGTCTTGTTTCTGTTTTATAATCTGAGTTATTATACCACAGCCGAGGCTTCTCAGGCTTTAGCTCCGTAGTCGTTCTGTTAATAATTCGTCTGTCCAAAATTCGACTTCTTAGAGTCCCGCTGGACAGACCTTAGCGATCCGATCCAATGACCATTTTTTGAGATGGAATTCATAGACATGTAATGTCTTGCACGTTTCACGAAAATCGAGCGTTATGTTTCAAATGTACTTTCGGTATACCACTATCTTAGGAACCGCTCAACCAATCCCAGCAAACCAGGTGTCAAGTGATTGTC
The DNA here is from genome assembly GCA_034508555.1 of Venustoraphidia nigricollis. NCBI lineage: Eukaryota > Metazoa > Arthropoda > Insecta > Raphidioptera > Raphidiidae > Venustoraphidia > Venustoraphidia nigricollis. The sequence goes on along the minus strand of JAVRKA010000025.1, from coordinate 3,278,219 downwards.
ACTCGGTCTCTTTCTACCAATAGTACTGAGAATTTTGACAACTGACTTCAGTCGGCTCTAGGCTTTGTCTGTGTGAGGGTGTTTTTGCGTCGAAAATTTCCACTAAAACCTAAATATCTCGGTGACTTACCAGTCCGATCACTAAAATACAAAGTGCGTTGTGATCCTCAACTAAATCTCTCCAATAATACCAATTCTAAGTACCAGAAGGACTCACAGAAAATAATAACATTTTAACCCAAAAATTTGAAATGCCCCCACCTAAAAATCGTGGTAAGACTCGAATCAAAGATTTCAAACCGGCTAATCTTATGCAGAGCGTCACAAGGTCAATCGTTTGAGACTAAAATCAAAAAAATCGGGCGAGAACGTAGAAAATGGCAATCCATTTGAAGATTGACGAAACACTGCTTTTTACATTGCTTATTACGACATACCGCATTTAATGTAATATCTTCATATCTTTGGGTAAATTATATCTGTTAGAAATACCAGCTGTATTGCAAACAAAATTTGTACGCACAGAAGTGTTCCAAATAGACTAAAATTACAGATTTTATGAATACAGAAAAATGATAATGTGAATATTATTCCTATTAATATCTATGGATTTATATGTGCCTACACATTCAATAATACTACATACTTAATAAAAAATTACTTTGTATCTCGAAAACATCACCGGCTGTTACGACTATCGATTTTTACGACCAAATATGAGTAGTCCCTTCGATTTCGTTATAACAGGTTTTGGCTGTACCAATAGACTACGGCTTAAGATTAAAATTAAAGATTAAAATAGAATACGGTGATTCTTGACCCAGATTCACCACATCCTGAAAGGATTTTTGTGCTTCCCCTTTTACTGGATTTAGTCAGCAAATAATCGGGATCTTCTTATGAGCTCCAGAAGATTGGCTACTAGATTGTCCTGTGAAATTATTCCATCCTCATCGATGTAGCCAAAGACGTTTGTCCTTCTGTAGGTTAGAGCTTCACATTCGAACCCGGCTTACAAGCCCAGCAACCACAAGAAGATCTGAGATAAACAAGTGTTTTTATACGGGTTTTATTATATTCTTTTTTAAAACACGAGAATCCTACTAAAAACAGTTGAGCATCGTCCTGTAGATGCATTTTCGCGAAGTGCCTTCATCTCTCCTTCTCTGACATTATTAAGGTGGTTGATTCCGTAATCACATTAAATTAATTACTCAGTTGACGACACAACTTCGGGGTACGATGTTTGCCGTGCTCACTTTTACAGAAAATTGTTTCATGCGAGGTCCTTTCGATCGATCCCGACAGAGACGGCGAAAACGCACTCGCGCGGTCAGAGTGAGACGTCGACATTTATATCGTTTGTGCATCGCGCCGCGGTTTCTGTAATTGCCTGCGCGAGCACTTAACTAAAGTTTTTCAAACTGATAAACATTTTCTTTAATAAATTGTGCTCGGATTGCAAATTATATTATTGCATTGTCTAGTGCAGTGGAATTCCGGTAAACGGAACGGCTTGCGAGTATAAATTGTCAAGTTTCGAGTAGAACCATGGTCAAACATATGCCAAGGCTGGCCCAATAGTCGCTATTGCTTCAAATGACGTCTTTTAACACGCTTTTATTAGCTTTACCTGTATTCATGTTTGTAACGGAATCTTTGAACGTGAAATTTAAACTGAAACTTTGCACACTTATCAAGGACCGATGACATCACAATAATTCAATAAGTTTGTCCCATTATCCTGACCGGGACCTTTAGATTAACACGCTTTTATTAGCTTCATATGTATATATGTTTGTAATGGAATCTTTGAACGTGAAATTCACCCACTTCAAAACGTCAGATTAAACTGAAACTTTGCACACTTATCAAGGACCGACGACATTACAATAATTTAATAAGTTTGTCCCATTATCCTGACCGGGACCTTTAGATTACCACGCTTTTATTAATTTAATCTGTATGTCTGTTTGTAACGGAATTTTTGAACGTGAAATCCAACCACTTCAAAACGTCAGATTAAACTGAAACTTTACACACTTATCAAGGACCGATGACATTACAATAATTTAATAAGTTTGTCCCATTATCTTGACCGGGACCTTTAGATTAACACGCTTTTATTAACTTAATCTGTATGTATGTTTGTAACGGAATCTTTGAACATGAAATTCACCCACTTCAAAACGTCAGATTAAACTGAAACTTTACACACTTATCAAGGACCGATGATAGTACAATAATATAATAAGTTTGTCAAATAATCCTGATCAGGACCTTCAGGATAAAAAAAAACTTACCTACTTCAAAACGACAGATTAAACTGAAACTTTGCACACTTATCAAGGACCGATAATAATACAATAATATAATAAGTTTGTCAAATAATCCTGATCAGGACCTTCAGGATAAAAAAACTTGAGAAATTACAGCAAGCAAGCTAACACGCCGTACAGCAACGTAGTTACGTTATCTACCTCATAGTCAAATGCAATATTGTTTGTTAGTTTATAATTAAAATTAGTGTTTAAAAAAAACTAAAACAACACGCTTTGTGAATTAAAAAAATGCTATATAATTTGACAATAAAATTAGCTTTACTGTAAAAAGCGTGTATAGTTTTTAATATCGGTAATAAATTTTTCATTTACTAGCTAATTGTAAACGTAGAGCTTATATGAAAAATTAAGTAGATAGCATCCCACGCTTTTTACAGTAAAGCTAATTTTGTTGTCAAAATTATTTTGCATTTTTTAGTGTTTTTACGAAAAGTTCAGCTCCTTAATAATTTTTATTTTACCTATTATTAAAATAAAATTAGAGTTTAAAAAACTAGAACACCGCACTAAAAAATATCATATATATTAATACGCTAAGGTTAAAATGTGTGCCTCCCTCTTTTCGAAAAAAACACACAATTGCTCCACATAAATTTTATATAATTTTATAGATAATTGCTTGCTCTACCGACATCAACAACTAAAAAATCTATTATTGCTTTTGTTTTTGCAAAATAATTAATTATAACAATTATACATTTATTAAACAAATTGAAATTACTTGCAATTACTGTTCAAATGAATTTTTTATTAATTATACATTTATTCTAACTTTGAAACAGCGTCAACATGATTGACGGTCGGTAAATTTTTTTTTGTTTAATTTTTAATCAAAATTCACGTATAAATACTTTTCGTATGGCGGCGCTTCAGTTCAACGTTTTCGATACTTGCGCCTCTATATGACAGTTTTAGAAAAATATTTTCTTGAACCGTCACTGAGCTTCGTAATGTAATACAACAAAAAGAAGAAAGTTATAAAGAGTGTGAAAAATTAGAAACGAATTTTAGTGCGAATTATTCGCACAGGTACCGCCAGTAACAAATAATTTAGAGGATAAATTTTTGGAACAGGTAAATTAGTTCAATATTTTTTATGTAACTAATTTACCCGCTCCAAAAATTAATCCTCTGAATTATTTGTTATATTTTTTTGTGCGTTGTTCTAGTTTTTATTTTAATAATAGGTAAAATAAAAATTCAATTTATACAATACCAGTTAAAACCTGGGAACTGGGGGCTTGTAAAAGAGAATTCATTTAAAAACAACGAAATCGTTTCAAGTTCGGCTATTCTCGAAGCCTCGCCGTTTGCTATATCATTATCATCAAGAAATCGTCTGGACGTAAGAATGGCGGAAGCTTAATGCCCAAAGCTCGCTCAAACGACCGTTTAGGAAGACCCGACTGTATACATATTCGTGCGGTCGATTATCGTAGTCAGTTTGAATACCGCTGGTTTCGAAGCACATGTATATACGGAGAACTTGTGTAGTACCTACTGTAAATAGTTCCGATGTTGTTTTAGTGCTGCTTTGGAAATACAAAAGTTTCATATAGTTGATGTAGTATAGACTTGCTACTATAACCGTACTACAACCACCGATCTCTAATTAATGGATAACGGGCGGCGGCCATTGTCTAAAACTACAATCAAAATCTGTTATAACGACATCGAAGGGACTACTCATATTTGGTTGTAAAAACCGATAGTCGTAACAACTGGTGATGTTTTCGAGGTACAAAGTGATTTTTTATTAAGGATGTGGTATTATTGAATGTGAAGTACATATCAGAGCTGGGCAAACTACTTGACAAAAGTAGTTGAGTATAACTACTAACTACTTAAGTAAAAAAGTAGTTAAACTACTTAGTAGTTAAACTACTCGTTCTTAAAAGTAGTTAAACTACTAACTACTAGTAGTTAGTAGTTAAAATTTTAACTACTTTTTTAACTACTTTTATAATAATAATATAAATCTCTTTATTTATGTCGTACAATTTGCACATATAATATATGAAAATTATTTTTTAATAATAAAAGCTGAGCAAATTAACAGACAAAATTTACTTATATTTAATAACAATACGACGTTCCGGCCAAGATGTCAGTCTTTTTCAAATGAATATAAATCAAAAATTCTACAAAAAATAATTTACAACCTAGAATATCCAAAAACGATATTTAAAAAAATATATACTGTCAATTGCCATCAAGTTTTGTATATTTTAATTTTTCTTTTTGACAGTCTAGGCTGGTAATAGTTTCTTAACTTAATGCTATTTTTGTTTTCTTCAACGATTATTATTTTTTGTAGTATCTTTTATTTATATTCCTTTGAAAAAGGCTGATACCATGGCCGAAACGTCGTGTTTTTATTAAATTTTGCAAATAGCAACGATGCGACTACCAATTCCACGTTCTAATTTCAAACTAAAACTCAAGCAACTGATATTTCATTATTAAAAAAAAAGTCTGATCGTGTTCCAGAATCCAGAAAAATACATAACGAATAAGAACTTGTTCTAGCACGTCGGTTAAATATAATATATTAAAATATTTTTAAAAGTAGTTAAAAGTCATAATAAGTAGTTAGATTACAAAAAAGTAGTTAAACTACCTAAAGTAGTTAGAACTAAGTAGTTAACTACATTTTTAACTACTTTTTGTGATTACTTGATAGATATTCAAAATAATAGAGTATGATTACTATGTGGAGAAAGGTAGTTAGAGTACAACTACTTTTCCAAAAAAAGTAGTTAACTACGTAGTTAACTACTGCCCAGCACTGGTACATATAAATCCATAGATATTAATAGGAATAATATTCACACTATCATTGTCATTTTTCTGTATTCATAAAATCTGTAATCTGTTTGGAACACTTCTGTGCGTACGAATTTTGTTTACAACACAGCTGGTCGTTGTAACAGATATAATTCTCCGAAGATATTACATTAAATGTAGTCGCTTAGTGCGGTATGTCGTAATAAGCAATGTCGTAAAAAGCAGTGTTTTTTATAAGGCGGTCATATAGCATTCAGCCGGGACCTCTGATTTTGGTCAATATAACCGGTATGTTGTTCTAAACGATGTCGTCGTAACCGGTTTTGACTACATATACTATGGACACTATACAAGGAACACGAACTCATAAGAGAAATTGATAATATCTGCCCACAGAATAATAATTAATAATAATGCCCTTAACGTCCGTTTCTCGCCTTTGTCATAACAGACGCCTTAACTATTTTTTCATCTACCACTACCCGTTATTTTCTACGTTTTTAAAACTTCAGCTCAATTAATAGCAATGGGCGAATGAAAGAATTATAGGAAATTAGGACAAGGTAGGCAATTTTTGAACTAGAAGTTTGATAGGTAATTGGTCATAGCCTCTAATAAGGAACCATCGTGGTATTTATCTGGAATTAATTGAGGGAAACCATGGAAAACCTAGCTCAACAAGATAGCCGGTACAAGAATTAGTGTTTCTCGGCGAAAGCCAGTAGGAAAAGTCCCAGTTACCCTTGCCTTCGCCGGGATTCGAGCCCGGTATTTTCATAATGCCGATGGCAGTCGGTCAGAAAATGTGTCCATCTCAAAAAAAGAGATAGCGCTAACGTGCGGCCTACATGTATTTCTCTGGACGCAGTACTGTAGTTCTATCTCTCTCACTGTGTGTAACCACTTTAAAAGCACATTTTGAAGATACAGATGGCTCAGTCTATGGATATATTAGGTCTATTAGTCGCCTATTTGCACTATCCATTAATAGGGATGTTGACTATTTTTGGGAAAGTGTTTTAAATCATGCATAAGTACCTAATATTGTCACAAATATTTATTTTTTTTAAACACGACTCAAGCTTTAAAAATCTTGTATTTTAAATTCCGTTTCAAATTTCGCTCCAAAACGCCAACACTTGTCACGTGACTGCCGTGACGTCATATACACTCATAAACGCTGGTAAACTGATGAGGTGATGAAAGGTTTTTTCGTAATTGTTGCTATAGTTATATGTAATTTGACGTTTCCCATAAATAAACACACGATAAATTACACACTCTAAATATTAACCAAACAATGAAGCCTTTTGACAGCGTGAGCAGCGTCCTTCTCTATGACAGCGTCTGATAATATTTATGACTGAGTGACGTCACGCACTCTATTGTTCGTTGTCACGTGACTTGAGAGTGATTTAATTACGTTTTATTTACCGGAAAGAAGTTAGCGCGGAAAGTAATTATTTTTTAATTATTGAAATATCAAAAAATTGCTCCTTAAATGCTCTATCAGAATCAGTAATTGCTCCATTTCTAAAATTATTAGTTTATTTATAATTAATTTTTTAAAAAATCTAATTACTGAAAACTTGATTTTACTATAGAATGAGAAATATTCACTTTTTATAGAATTTTTTTTCCTAAAAAAATTGCTCTCAATTTGCTCTATCAATTGCACAAAAAAATTATTTAACTTTGACAATTTTTATAGTAATTAACAAAAAAATAATGTTTGTATGGTAAACCTACTGCGCTGTGACGTCATCAATTGTCGCTGCAACTTAAATTAACATTCAGTTAAAAACAGCATATTTGGATAACAATTATACAATTATACAAAAACTATTATGTTTCAAACCTGCAATCTTAACCTGAAGACTTAATAAAAAAAAAATTATAGAATCATAATTATTTGTTATTATTCGTATTATCAAAGCCACATGATTGCTTGATAATTAATAACCTTACTTATAATAATACCATAAATAATATTAATTAAAGTAGAAAACATAAACATTAAGGTGACTATGAATATGACTGTAGTGCTGATACATGTAAATATGGCCCTTATAAGTTGCAGCGACAATTGATGACGTCACAGCGCAGTAGGTTTACCATACAAACATTATTTTTCTGTTAATTACTATAAAAATTGTCAAAGTTAAATAATTTTTTTGTGCAATTGATAGAGCAAATTGAGAGCAATTTTTTAGCAAAAAAAATTGTATTAAAAGTGAACATTTCTCATTCTATAGTAAAATCAAGTTTTCAGTAATTAGATTTTTTAAAAAATTAATTATAAATAAACTAATAATTTTAGAAATGGAGCAATTACTGATTCTGATAGAGCATTTAAGGAGCAATTTTTTGATATTTCAATAATTAAAAAAAAAATAATTTCCGCGCTAACTTCTTTCCGGTGTTTTATTTATTAAATATTAATTAAATTCCGTAAAAATAAGGATAAATATAGTGTTTTTTAGCATTTCTATCCTAGAAACTACCACTTAACTTTAAAATTGTGCTTTTATTTGAATATAGTCAACATCCCTATTAGATATCAGTGCTGCCAACCGAACACCAACGTAACCAACAATATTATATATGCGCCAGTACAAGAGGAACACAGTTTCGTTACAAAGTTTGTTAACAGCAGTTTGTTGTTATATTCACTCCATAACAAACTAAACTACTACTCTATATGTTGTACACACTGTATATGTATTATAACCGGCGGTCCAGGGATGGTCAATGGGGCGTCGTTTCGCGGTGACATTGCGCGTAGAAGTTTTGAATTTGGTCGCCCTGCAGCCATATTAAGAGCCGTTGTGTCGGGTATTGCGGCGAAAATAATCAAAAAAAACCCGGGTCGCAGTGCCAAAACCCTGCCGACAATATAGTGTATTTGCTTGTGTAGGGCCGTGTGGTTTTATATTTTTATTATGTGAAATTAAGTTTGTTTTTGGGCAAAATAAAAAATTTAACCCCTTAATACACCCCCTAAAATAACATTTTTTCTTAATTGTAATATTATTATCAATCTAACGTCTACACCGAATTAAATACACCCTTCAATAAATAAGTCACTATCTGCAAACTAGTGTTTTCATTTAATTTGTAAATCCGGTCCTGTCGGGCCGATTTTATTAAAATTGTGGGGACACTTTTTAATCACTACCAGAGGGTTAAATTTCAATTTTGAAACGATTCGGAGAATTTTTTCGGTATTTTGGGGCCCAAAAACAGTTTTCAACCCCTAAAAACTATCCTTAAAATAGCCCGATTAGGCCCATTTTAAATAGGCTTCTTGCGGTGATGGGTTTCAACACGTGGCCCAAATTTCGTTGAAATCAATTAACTCTTTCGAAAGTTATCGCGCGTACACACACACATATATATATATATATATATATATATATATATATATATATATATATATATATATAAACATTTTTAAAAATGGTGCCAACGTGTTTAGGAGGTTATGAAACGTCGAGAAATTTTGGTCCGACCCCTAGGTCCCGCCATCCGACCGACGCCAATAGTGTATGTTGCCTTATGGCAAATACACTAATAACATGGTTATTAATAAAGTTCAAAAAACTGAATCATATATCTGTCGTAAAAAGTACGTCACTGATTTGTGAATGCATCAATGGGGCGTCGTTTCGCGGTGACATTGCGCGTAGACGTTTTGAATTTGGTCGCCCTGCAGCCCTATTAAGGGCCGTTGTGCCGGGCATTGCTGCGAAAATAATCAAAATAACATGATTATTAATAAAGTTCAAAAAACTGAATCATATATCTGTCATAAAAAGTACGTCACTGATTTGTGAACGCATTTGTGTCACTGTTTTAAATTTCGTTTCATTAATTTTATTTCCCAAATCGTCTAGATGCCGCATGAGAAGTTACACTTCAAATGTAAAATACAAGTTTCAAATATGAAAAGCAGTCGAGTCTACTTTTTTGCAGTCGGGCTTTAATTTTTTGAATTTCGTAGTTTCGGAATCCACTCGCCAATTATTCACTGTCATTTGATAACCTCCACGATTTAAGTTGATTTTTTTTCGTAGTCAATGATTTTGCGTTTACCATCCGCCATTTTGGAATCCGCTATGACGTAAGATACTTACCCTATAACACGCACGTCACGAAACCGAATCGATAGACACCTTATTTGTCAAAATCGGTTCAGTAGCGTAGAAACTACGAGAGAATTTCTTAAACTTCTTTTTTCACAGTCGTATGAATTAATATTATACAAAATGAAAAAATGTGTTAAAACTTGAAATAAAAATAGCTTTGTTTTAAATACACCAGTAAATCTTTAAAAAAAGTGGTTATTATGTTTGTGGTCTTATAATTTATATACATTTTACCTTTCTTCCATTTTCAAAACATTTTTAGTGCCCGCGTAAAGTAACTTTTTAACTATTAAGGCTGTCGGAACGCTCTGAATTTAAGCCACACTACGAGGCTAAAAAATGCTCTTGCCAGGGTGCCGCTGTTAATTGATTACTCTAATTTTTGGAAATATTTTGAAGATTTAAAAAACTTTTCCGAAAAAGGAAGACTCACTTTAGGTTTGTGATGGAACAATTTTGTGAAAAAAATAAGGTCGTAGTGTGACATTGAAATCGTGTGTTTTTTGGCATAATTAATGCCAACTTTTTTCTAGTAAATCGTACATAAATTACAAAAGTAGTCCATTAGAGACCTAGATTTGTCCTTTATCTTCCTTATAGAGAAAGAATTTTTGCAAAATGTTGACGAATAAGTTTACAATCAGTTGACAGCCGAAGCCCTATTTTTGGCTTAAATTCAGAGCGTTTTCTATTGTTCAATCCATAATTTAAAAAAAATAATACAACTATTGAGGTTATTTAAATGTCAAAAGTTATTAACATCACTATAGCTTTTAAGAAGTTCCGTCCGATGTCGCTAGTATAACCTACTTCGTTGTTTTATAAAATAACTATTTTGATGTTATGAGAAACAACAACATATTCGTTGCTATTTTACCTTCAGTGCGCCAAAAGAAGTGTAACATTCGATAAAAATAATTTCAGCCCTGCGGGGTCTGTCTACATTTTTCCAAACCCTTGCACATGTGCAGAAGGGCACGAATCGTTCAACTATTTTAACTGAAAGTTAATTATTCTGTAATTATGATTTTGATAAGGCGGTGGTGCTCCGGGGCGTGCGCCCCATCCCTGGCGTCGCGCTTCGCCCTCTCGCATATTGCAGACAAAATACTGTGGCGAATTCTCATTTATGATGTCAGTTTAACTCCCCCGCTTTTTGTTGGCTGTGCCACTAGTTTATAGCTAAACTTTCTGACCGGGTTTCGTTACTTTCAACATTCTTCTGAGCGCTGTCTTCCGAAATATATTACTTGTATCTAATCATATAAACAAAATCAACAGTTGCAAACTTTGTACTAGAGTTGGGTAACTCAGATCTGAACCGGTCCAAAGAGCCGACTCCGATAGAAGATCCGTGAGAGCCGACTCACTTTTTTTTGAGCTGACGGATCAACGGATCCGCGTAACTCAGTGAAACACTTAACACACAGAAGCACATTTTACACTTACGTATCAGTTCTCGCTTTGATGCATCTGTCAGCTCAAATGGCTCATGCATCACATGTTTGGCTATGCATTCTTGATTCTATACAGGTCGTGATATGATTGACTGAACTAGGTAACTCAGTGGCAGACTGCAGTAACATATTCAGAACTCGGCTCTTTTTGAATTGGTTCAGTGAGCCGGCTCACATACGGGATCCAGATGCAAAGATGCAGATCACTAAAAAGACCTGTTTTTCCCATCTCTACTTTGTACAATACAGCAGTCTTTACAAAAGTAATGATTGATGTGTTTGTATATACAGGGCGAGGCATTTAAAGTGTTACAGAGCAATAGCACTTAAACTATGGATGATATCCAAAAAAGTTTCAGACAAAAGTTGCTCAGTTTGAAGGAATACATCGTTTGGAGACAAATACCACCCCTCATCTCCAACCCCTGCGCAGGGATGAGAGTGACTTGGACATTTTTAATAGGAACACCTATTTTTTTATCACAAATCTTGATTTTTCGATAAAAAATATGCAGTATTTGTCTGAAACAATTTTTTGTCCAATGCCTCCCTCAGCCCCTAAAATGCATGTCAAAAATCGGTTTTCCGAAACTTCATTAAATTTTTATGTTTAAGCAACGACCTTGCGCTGAAAATTACAAGAGGTAAAAGTTGTATGGTTTGGGAAGGGTCATCGATTAAGCATAAAAAGAACCTACCACCCCCACACAGTGGGTGGAGGTTCTTTTTTAATCGATGATCCTTCCCAAACCAAACAACTTTTACTTCTTGTAATTTTCTGCGCAAGATCGTTGTTTAGGCTTAAAAATTTAATGGGGTTTCGGGAAGTTCGAGCAGTAATCAAGCGCTTTTACTAATCACGCGGTTTTGGCTCATTTTGATTCGATATTGACAAGTTTTCGATCGAGCAGTAATCAAGCGCTTTCAGTAATCACGCGGTTTTAGCTCATATTGATTCGATTTTGACAAGTTTTCGATCGAGCAGTAATCAAGCGCTTTCTGTAATCACGCGGTTTTAGCTCATTTTGATTCGATTTTGACAAGTTTGCGATCGAGCAGTAATCAAGCGCTTTCAGTAATAGCACGGTTTTAAATATCGCGTTAACACAATTCATCTAACTGCGCGACGTTAGGGTTGTATAACCGAGTAAAGGGGTGAACCGTACTTCGCACAACAGTCATCATCCCCTGACAATGCATCCCCCTCTCAACTTTTCTACCCCGCATTCGTTTCCTTTTTGTTTATATTGTTTTATTCTTTGTTCTTTAACGTGTATAGATTGTTATTTTCGTGTTGATAGTTTTGTGTATAGGAAACTGTTCTATGTTCTCTTGACACTTTTTTTTTATCCCAGCCGATGACCTCGTTATTGTGGTTTGTTTTGTTGTCTGCTAAAAAGTATTGATAAGTAAAAGACGCATATAAAAAAGTACAGTAAAAAAATCACATAACCCGGCTGCGTAAAAAGCCAATTGAATTCAGAAATATCCGATTCATCCGACTGCATATTATCATTTGATCTTGTTTCTCTTTTTACGCCGTCGGGTTTTTTTTTGATTTTTTTAATTTACTTTTTATTGACATCTTTTTGGTGTTAGATTTTTTCGTTTTGGTCGATTAGCATCTCCGGAAAACAATTTGCATCTGTTAGTAGCTGTTATCAGTGACGGATTTACAAATTTGCCGCCAGTAGGCTATTAAATTTTTGCCGTCCCTACTGACCTCTGAAATTCAATACCCTTGTTCGCGATCTCATGTCTTGTCATCCTTGCTGTCAATATAACACATTTCTCTTTAAAAATGGCGTTTTGATAACATTTTAACACAGTTGGCAAAGAAAAAAACCCGGGTCGCAGTGCCAAAACCCTGCCGACAATATAGTGTATTTGCTTATACCAGGCAGTGTGGCTTTATTGTGCGAACTTTAGTGGGTTTCTGGGCTAAATAAAAAATTAGACTCCTTAATACACCCCTATAATAACATTTTTTTTTCTTAATTGCAATATTATTATCAATCGAACCTCTATACTAAATTATATACACCTTTCAGTAAGTAATTCATTATCTGCAAACTAGTTTTTTCATAAAATTTGTAAATCCGGTCCTGTCGGGCCGATTTTATCGAAATTTTAGGGACACTTTTTAATTCCTACCGGAGGGTTAAATTTCAATTTTGAAACGATTCGGAGATTTTTTTCGGTATTTTGGGGCCAAAAAACTTTTCAACCCCTAAAAACTACCCTTAAAATAGCCCGATTAGGCCCATTTTAAATAGGCTTCTTGCGGTGATGGATTTCAACACCTGGACCAAATTTCGTTACAATCAATTAACTCCTTCGAAAGTTATTGCCCGCACACATATATATATACGTATATAAATATATATATATATATATATATATATATATATATATATGTATATATATAAACATTTTTAAAAATGGTGTCAAAGTGTTTAGGAGGTTATGAAACGTCGAGAAATTTTGGTCCGACCCCTAGGTCCCGCCATCCGACCGACGCCAATAGTGTATGTTGCCATATGGCAAATACACTAAAAAGAGAGTTTTGCCGTAGATGAATTGTCCATGTAGTCGTTTGTCCCATTATTCCAAGCCAAACTGATCTGACTTTTAAGTAATTATAAAGACGAACATCTTATGTCATTAAATGTTTTTGATATAATAAATATCAAGTTGCTTTGCGGACTGTGTTAAAATGTTACCAAAATGCCACTTTTAAAGAGAAATTTGTTATATTGACAGCAAGAATGACAAGACATGACTTAACATACATATTTTCGGAAAGCCTATTTTTTTCTAAAATACCTATTGAAATTTTCGTTAAATTTTCGAAACTCGTTTTCTCTATGTATATGTTTTTTTTTTTTATTTCTGTAAGACAAACATTTTTGGGCCGCCCCCTAAAATCTGCCGCCCTAGGCTTCAGCCTACTCAGCCTGCTGGTAAATCCGCCACTGGCTGTTATAAATGAATTTAAGTAAATAAATGCAAAAATTACATTTAAACTAGGGATGTAACGATACATAATTTTGCCGATACGATACCGATTTTCATTGGTTCGAAAGTGTTCGAAAGTAATCACTTTTTAATATTCTTCGTTTTGATACCCTATCGGATTCATTTGGGCAATAATAATGTCGAGCCACATATTATGGCACCTAAAAACCGCCATTTTGGCTACTCTTTTGCCGTCATCTATCCGAGACAAATCCAACGATACCTTAATTTTAGAAATCCGTCCAGCCGTTTGGATGATACGAGGTAATAAAGAATATTACAAACATTGACATGCAGATTTGAATTTGACCCATTCATTTAGACTTCCTAGGTCAACGGGACATAACTTAAGGGGGTCTTCTAAAATATATGTCAAGTTACATGTTATACCTATATGTAAAAGAAAAATGTTATTTTGAATATTTGAACTTCAATTGCGCCTGACGGAGACAGGCTTAACCCACTAGTACGCTATAAATGTAAGTGATCCCCTTAAATTATGTCCCGTTGACCTAGGAAGTCTAAATGAATGGGTCAAATTCAAATCTGCAGGGTCCTGAGTTGAAGTTCCACGCTGGGCGAATAATTATTTTTTTAATAGTTTTATAATTACCTATACATGTTCAAAAACTTACATGAATTAATTAATTAGTACCTGGGAGACCGAGCTTTGCTAGGAGAGTTCAATAAACATGGTATTAATTTGCTGTGATTTTTAAAATAGTGTACAAAAATCTATACGTTTTTTTAGTAATTTTTTTCTCATTTAAAATAACAATTGAAAAAATTGGTAACAATGAACCAACAAATAAAAATTTTCAAACAATGAAAAAATACCGTTAATTGAAATTTAAGCTAACAGTTTCGCGTTTTTCTCGGAACTGGTAAGAGCTACAAAAATGGGACCAGCGTAGCAAAAAAGCTACAAAAGACCTGATAGGTCTGATATAGTGCCGCCGCCGAGTGCCTGCTAGCTCAATAGAGCTAGTTTTGTGTTTTTGTAATCGGATATTACTAAAAGAGGTATTGTACAAATTTTTACAGTGCCTCAAATACCTACCCAAAAATTTGTAACAGCTCTCCTACTATCCGCAGACCTTATTTTTAGTGATTTGAAAAATGCGTAATTAGTAATATCAGAACGTAGAAACCTTGCCAATTTGAACAGTAACAAGGGCCCGAATAATCACTTAAACAATTTGATCTAACAAGTTCGCGATTTGTTTGCAAACCAATTGTTTTGTAAATTAAACAATTAAAAACAAAAACTCATTTATAAATTATTAGTAAATAGAATTATTACGATTTTATTATGAGTTATGCTGTCAAGTATGTTGATTTATTTTAATTTATTATATTTTTTATTATCTTTCGATAATTTGGATATTTATTGGCCGTTCCCAGGTTTTTCAATGCGCCTATTTACGCTTTTAAATTGTCACTTTTCTGCTTTTTTTTGTTAGTTGTGTACTTAGAATCTCAAAATAGCTTTTTATAATTTTGTAATTCTAATCAAAACAGTTTCTGAATTAACTGCGAATTTTACCAATTTTTTACGCTTCTTAAATTACTGATATTTAGTTGTTAATAAATTACTAATTTGTTTTCTGTTCTTTTTTAAAAATCGTGGTTTATAAATGTGGTTATATTGTCAATTCAAAATAATTTTCTAGGTCAAACGAAACTTCCATCATCATATATATTAATACGCTAAGGTTAAGATGTTTGCCTCCCTTTTTCGAAAAAACCACACAATTGCTCCACATAAATTTTATATCATTTTATAGATAATTGCTTGCTCTACCGACATCAACAACTAAAAAATCTATTATTGCTTTTGTTTTTGCAAAATAATTAATTATAACAATTATACATTTATTCAGTATATGCAGCAATGCTGCCATCTGACGGTTCTAACTTTGAAACAACATTAACATGATTGACGGTCGGTAAATTTTTTTTGTTTAATTTTTAATCAAAATTCACGTATAAATACTTTTCGTATGGCGGCGCTTCAGCTCAACGTTTTCGATACTTGCGCCTCTATATGACAGTTTTAGAAAAATATTTTCTTGAACCGTCACTGAGCTTTGTAATGTAATACAACAAAAAGAAAAAAGTTACAAAGAGTGAGAAATTAGAAACGAATTTTAGTGCGAATTATTCGCACAGGTACCGCTAGTTTTATATATTATGATTTCAATAATAAAAATTCTTTGTCTACAAAAGAGGCACATCATATCAGCGACTGAATTCATAATTCTCTGTTATACGAGGGTTCATCAATAAGTACCCGTGTTTGACAACAGATATGGCGTTGACGAGTGAAATTGACTTTACCGTCGTGTACTGCAGACTTTTAAACGACCTCGTTCTGAGTTGTAGATAAATTCATAGGTTAGGTTATTTTTGACAGCCAGTCGTATCGTTCGTGTTTTGTATTTTGCGACAAAATGGAGAAAGAGCAATATCGATCCGTAATTCGTTTTTTAAAAAACACGCGAAGAAATAAAACTGAAGTTGAACGCTGTCTATGGGGACCCTTCACCATCTATGACCACGGTGAGATACTCGTATAAAAAACGAATTCCATTTTGTCGAAAAATACAAAATACGAATGGTACGACTGGCTGTCAAAAATAACCTAACCTATGAATTTATCTACAACTCAGCACGAGGTCATTTAAAAATCTACAGTACGCGATGGTAAAGCCAATTTCACTCGTCTACGCCATCTATCGTCAAACACAGGTACTTATTGCTCAAACCCTCGTATAACAGAGAATTATCAATTTATAACTAGCTTGACTGTATATTTATTGGTTTATAGCTTTGTTTCAAATCTTGCGGTAGCTTTTTTACCTACTTCCCGTTAACCGATTCAGTTGAAATTTTGCACACATGCGTAGTTCCGAAGACAATACAATACAGTAATACTCCGACTTACGCTACCCCGATTTACGCGAATTCGAAGATACCCGGTTTTTCTTTTTGATCATCGCGCGCATCGGCGTGTTTGGTTTACGACAAGTTCGAACAGTTCCGTGTGGAATAACAATTCCAATTAACAGAAGGCTTCAGTAAAATTGAAAAGGGGTTACAAATTTTAGAAAAAATAGATTCCAATGAAGAGCGCGTGTCTACTACAAAACGGGAAATAAAAAAGTTACTGGCATGCTACGAGGAAATTTTACGTGAGAAGAAGAAAAACTTAAGTTGTCAGTGCGGCATTGTTAGAATATATGAAGCCTTTGACATCAAAATAACTTTGATTTATGTTGTTTTATTCCTACTAATGTAAATTGTTTTAATTATCTAACATTTTATTAGACATGTTTCTTCTACATTATTGTTTTCTTTAGACTTTAGTCCCGATTACAGTCAAAGCCCTCTAAGTGCACGCTCTCTAAATGCACACGCTCTCTTACTGCACACGAACTCGCCCTCTAAGTGCACGTTCCCCAGCCCCCACTTCGAATAATCTGCGACCAATCACGTGCGACCGTAAGCGCGCTATTTTCAAACTTTCCAAATCCATCATATTCATAGAGTTTTAGAAATATTGTTTATAGCATCTGATTGAATAAAGATAGCTATAGGAGCTAGAAGAGTGGGGATGAAAAAGATCGTAGGGGAAGTGTGCACTTAAAGGATGGGCTCGGTTCCGAGCTGTGCACTTAGAGGGCTTTGACTGTAACTAGCTGACCGGCCCGGCTTCGTCCGGGCGCACATCGTACTTTTGATTTTTTTATAGTGCCAAATTTATTAATTTGTTTGATCAATCAAACTTTTCTTTATTTATTTCAAATTCAGTTAGAAACTAGCCCTGGCTAATTACTTGTCAGAGTAAAGGCCATTCTGTTAGTAATAATAATAAAAAATTAATTTGTTGTTTTTTTTTTTTTTGTTTCAGGTCATCTTCATATGTTTTCAATATGGAGTGGACTGTCAGTCGCGAAGTGTGACCTCAAAACTTAACTTTTTGAAATCGGACGGCCAAAATTAACAAAAAAAAAATTGTTTTACGGACTTAGTTTAACATTTACTAAGATAACACTTTTTTTTATTAATCCGCAAAAATTAACTCTAAAATAAAAATAGAAGCGGTAGTTTTTTTTATATATAAAAAAAATATATATAAAGTATTTAGGAGAGATAAAAATAATTAATCTAGTAAATATATAATTTAGACTGTAGTTCTATATACAAATGGACAAGCGTAAAATGATGCCGAAACGACCTCGCATGGATAATTTGAGAGGGCCAATTGCGAACGGCCCTCTGCAGACGCGACCGCTCGTCGCGCTCCTCGACGGCCGAGACTGTTCGATCGAGATGCCGATCCTGAAGGACGTCGCGACGGTCGCGTTCTGCGACGCCCAGAGCACGTCCGAAATACACGAGAAAGTTTTGAACGAGGCGGTCGGCGCCCTGATGTGGCACACCATCATCCTGACCAAGGAGGACCTCGAAAAGTTCAAGACGCTCAGGATCATCGTGAGGATCGGTTCGGGCGTCGACAACATCGACGTCAAAGCCGCCGGCGAACTGGGCATTGCCGTCTGCAACGTGCCGGGCTACGGCGTCGAAGAAGTCGCCGACACCACCCTCTGTCTTATCCTCAATTTGTACAGACGCACCTACTGGCTCGCCAATATGGTTCGCGAGGGCAAGAAATTCACAGGTACGATGATTTTTCTCTTTCCTTGCTTCTTACTTGCAGGATTCGCCTTTCGAATGTCACTTGTCTTCTACTTTCATTATTTCATCATAAAACAATGTAGCATTAGGCTTTGTGACGCCCCTTGCAACTTGGCGTCTAGAGCGACCGCTCCCTCTCGCTCTACTCTAGGACCGGCGTTGGTAATACAGTGTAACCTTAATATTATAACGAATCTCAATAATAATAATCATAATATATGGTGGTGTTGATCCAATAGAATGTCACAGTAAAGGAAGATTTGGTTTGAGGATCATAAATAAATAAGCTTTACCAAATTTTCGCTAATGGCCAACGTTTCGAGAATTATATTCACATGATCAGGGCCTTAAGCTAGTCGAATAGTGGTAAATTGTTCTACTAATATATACATGATCATATTATAAGATTAATACAATTTTAACATCACAACACATTAAAAAATTAATTCAATAGTAATAAACTGTCACCAATTAAAAAATTATTAAAAAAAAAAAAAAAAATATTACTTTTTCGAATATTGTGCACAATTTTTTTTTTTTTTTAATAATTTTTTAATTGGTGACAGTTTATTACTATTGAATTAATTTTTTAATGTGTTGTGATGTTAAAATTGTATTAATCTTATAATATGATCATGTATATATTAGTAGAACAATTTACCACTATTCGACTAGCTTAAGGCCCTGATGATGTGAATATAATTCTCGAAACGTTGGCCATTAGCGAAAATTTGGTAAAGCTTATTTATTTATGATCCTCAAACCAAATCTTCCTTTACTGTAATAATCATAATAATAATAATAATAATGCGTTTAACGTCCGTTTCTCGACTTTATGTCATAACAGACGCCATTCGCACCATTACTATTTTTTCATCTACCACTTCCCGTTATTTTTACATTTTTTAAAACTTCAACTTATATAATAGCAATGGGCGAATGAAGGAATTATAGGAAATTAGGATAAGGTAGGTAATTTTTGAAGGAGTTTGATAGGTAATCGGCCATGGCCTCAAATAAGGAACCATCTCGATATTTATCTGAAATTAATTGAGGAAAACCATGGAAAACCTCAATCAAGATGGCCGGTACAGGAATTACCGTTCTCGGCGAAAGGCAGTAGGAAAAAGTCCTAGCCACATCTGCCCCTGCCGGGAATTGAACCCGTACCTCCCGAATGCGAGTCTAGTGCTGTACCACTACTCTACTCAGCTCGGTCTATTATAACGAATGTCAATATACCGATTTCCTCGATTTAACACATTTTTTGAAATCCCCTAGAACTGTCCGTAAGAGTTAATGCAAAATGTACATCCACATTGCAAATACTTTTTGTCAAAAACTTCTTAATAACGAATTTTCAATCATTGCAGAATCTAAATAGAAAGTATAATTTACCTCTATGTAACGATTTTTGACAACTTATAACCTTGACATAACGTATCCTACCAATCAATCACACACAATTCCACAATAACAACAACAATTCATGTCTCGGCAGGTTCAGACACGTTAAATGTATCGTAAGGCAATCATTGTTGTTTGATGTAAAGTAATGTAAACACTGCTGTTGGTCACTGTTGTTAGTAAATTTAAAGTTGCAGCGGCTGAGAAACGAAAATGGTGTTCCTTAACCATCGCAGAGAAATGAAAAGTCATTAAGTATGTAGACGAGAATCCTACAAAGAAAAAATTAGACATCGCTAAAGAGTTCGAACTTCCCGCAAGTATATTGGCCACAATTTTAAAGTTTAAAGACAAGTTTTCAGAAGAAAATGGGGTTTCTTACCTTGTTAAAACGAATCTTAGACCAACCTCACCTCAAACTTCATTATAACGAATTACTTGAAACGAAAAATCGTTAAGTATGTTGTAGACGAGAATCTTACAAAGAAAAAATTAGACATCGCTAAAGAGTTCGAAATTCCCGCAAGTACATTGACCACATTTTTAAAGTTTAAAGATAAGTTTTCAGAATAAAATGGGTTTTCTTACCTTGTTAAAACGAATCTTAGACCAACCTAACCTCAAACTTCTTTATAACGCATTACTTGGTATAACGAATATTGTCTAATTCCCTTCAGCTTCGTTATATCGAGGTTGTGTAAAAACTGACAACTGCCGCGTAGAAATCCGATTAGAAACTTGTTGTTGTAAAACGTTATCGTGTGTCTTTTAGGTCCGGAACAGGTCCGCGAGGCAGCGCAGGGCTGCGCCAGAATACGCGGCGACACTCTCGGCATCGTGGGACTTGGCCGCATCGGTTCGGCGGTCGCGCTGCGCGCGAAAGCGTTCGGCTTCAACGTGATCTTCTACGACCCGTACTTGCCGGACGGCATCGAGAAATCGCTCGGCCTGACCCGGGTCTACACTCTTCAGGACCTGCTGTTCCAGTCGGACTGCGTGTCTCTGCATTGCACGCTCAACGAGCACAACCATCACCTGATCAATGAGTACACCATCAAACAGATGAGGCCGGGCGCGTTCCTCGTCAACACGGCCCGCGGCGGCCTCGTCGACGACGACGCGCTCGCGACGGCGCTCAAACAGGGACGCATTCGCGCCGCCGCGCTCGACGTCCACGAAAACGAGCCGTACAACGTGTTCCAGGGACCGCTCAAGGACTCGCCGAATCTGCTCTGCACGCCGCACGCGGCCTTCTACAGCGACGCGAGCGCAACGGAGCTCCGCGAAATGGCGGCGAGCGAAATACGCCGGGCAATCGTCGGACGCATACCGGACTGTTTGAGGAATTGCGTCAACAAGGAGTATTTCATGGGGTCGGCCGGCTACCCTGAAGGTAGGAATGGTAATTCTCGATTTTTTTTATATTGCTTGCATTTTTTTTTAAGTTATGTTTAAGTTTTTCTAGTGATGCAACGATTCCTGGTTTTGCGATTACGATTATTGATGAATTATGCTGAGTGCAAAAAACTTGGAACGTGTCGCGGGACACACGTTTGGAACGGAAGTCCCTCTCGTATAAGACGTTTTTCGTAACGCGTTTTATATGATCAAAAAACACCCGCTATAATCTAAATACACCCGGTATAATCTAAAAACAGCCGGTATAATCTAAAAACAGCCGGTATAATCTAAAAACAGCCGGGATAATCTAAAAACAGCCGATATAATCTAAAAACACCCGGTATACACCAGTATACATTATACGTCTTACGGTTTTTCGTGACACGTTGCATTTTTTGTCTTACGGTTTTTCGTGACATGTTACATTTTTTCTCGGCTAGGTCCCCTCGCCAACCCGTAATATGAACTTCGTTCCAATAATATATTATTGTAAAAAAGCGTGGGGTGCTTGAAATCAACTGGTACAAATATTTCATTGGTAGCTATTTGTAAAAGTAGACTTATCCTGGGTTGCAGAAAGGATTCAAATAATTTGATGTAACAATGACGTTAGATTGCGATAATATAATTACAGTTTTCATACATGCATGAGCAGTCTAATGTCGAATTCAAACTCCCTGTCATGTAGAACATTAGATTGTATTCTCACAAAAAAATAAATGCTTGATTTACACAGAAAAAGGTCGTTTTACAAGTCAAATTTTGATAAAAATGCGAAGAAAAATGTTTCGAAGTAAAAATTATGCAAAAAAACTCTGTTAAAAATATCATTTCAATCGGTCAATTATTTTTTGAACAAAATTGAATTAAATTTCTGCATTGCGTTTCTTATGGAGAAATATATGTGTTCACAATCTAAGGTCATTATCAAATCAAATTATTAATAAACAATCCTTTCTGCAATCCAGCATTAGTAATATCTATATAAATAAAATTTCGGTCTACGTTTGTTCGTAATTCTTGTACTCTTAAGGCCCCAGTACACAGTGGTCTGTAGTGGACCATGCTTTGCAATGTGCAACTGTAGGCCACTATCACTTGGTGTTCACACAATGGCCCATGGCTCATTTCTGCCTGGCGAAGCACTTGCGATGCACGTGGAAGTAATTACGGCCGCGGCTATTTATTTATATACTATTTACAAGTATTATAGTATTATAAACCTAAAAGTCTCTTCATTGCTCCAGGATACTGACATTTTGGGCGATTAAATAGTATAGTACGCAACAAAAAAAGTAGGTACCTGTCCCGGACAATGGGCCACTGTGTGAACACCACAGGCCACGCTACACCACGATTCCTTTGAAGTGTTTTAAAAAAACCGACAACAAATGGATTGCGCACCACGATTCACAATTGTCCGCCACTACAGAGCATTACCCCCTGTACACAATGGCGATGGTCTACAATGGCCCACTGGGACCTTTAAACGGCATGACCGATTTTAATGAAATTTTTTGTTTGTACTTATGGAATCACCTGGATGGTTCTCAGCTGTAGTTAACCCGGTATTTAATTTTCCGACCAATTTTTGAAGTGTACTTCTTCAGCGACCTATCTGTTTGAAAAAAGTAAGAAATCGAGGGGAAGTAGAACTACCAATAAAGGGGAAGCTAGTTTGTCTCCTAAATTACATGAAACTAACAGGGACAGAAATTTATAGTGTGTTGCTAAGTATGTGTAAATATTATTAGACAAACACAATTAAGTTAGCAGGAAAGTGGACAAATTGATGTAAATCAATAAACCAATTATTAATTTAGCGACGTTTCGATCATTTATTTGACCTTCATCAGGCATCTATAAATAAATAAATATAAATAAATGATTGAAACGTCGCTAAATTAATAATTGGTTTATTGATTTACATCAATTTGTCCACTTTCCTGCTAACTTAATTGTGTATGTTTAAAAAAATATAGACGCAACAATTTCCAATTATTAATTAGTTTCACATAAAAAAAATTAAGCTTGGGAATAATATTAAAAACTAAAGAAGTTAAACTTCTTATGTGAGCTTATAAGGGTGAGGCTCATTATAATTTTTTTAACCCCAAATTTTATTTCAAGAAACGCGTCACGGGTCTGGTGCACTGTTGACAGTAATCGTATAATAATCGTAGATTACGATTAATCGTAAAATTGCAGTAATCGTGGATTAATTGTAATCGTTGCATCACTAATTTTTTCGTTTATCACGAAGTATAGATTTAAGGAGTTCAAAAGCAATGTTATAATACTCGCCACGGTTCTAAAAGGTTCTGAAGTTAGTCACAAACAGCGTCGCAAATGCATATTTTATAGAGCCGTCCTGGTTGTTTTGTGGGAAAGGTCTTGTCAACTGTCGCTTTCCTGCTATAAAGTACAGTCCAATACGCTATTGTTAAGTTGTTTCTTTGATTGTTAATTGATCAAGATGCCTAATACAGTTTTGCATAGACAAGCACGAAAAATAATTTTTTGGATGACTTTGTGCAAGGAATTAGACCTTTAGATTAAACAAAAATTAAAAATAATAATACAGCGCGAGTTTGTAGTTTTTCAACCGACTGTACCTGCGCAAGCCTCCATTTGCATCTAACTTCAGAATCTTCTAGAACCGTGGCGCGTATTATAAATAATTAATTAATGAAAATATTTCATCTTTTATTCATTCATAACTCGCACTATTTTGAAGGTTCATGTCTAGCCTTTACCTAAGACAAAAATTGGCTCTCGCATGCTGTGTATTTAGTGTTGATTGCTTTAATATGAAAGATTAATTGTTGAGATATGGCACCGGAGAGTAATTGATAACTCATTCCGCCGTGAAAATGGAAAGATTCGAGTTTGAGTCCCGACGATGATATAATTTTTTCTAATATAGCATTGTAACAATGGATGTTTCTTAACAATTATAGCAAACAATAGTTATTTTTGCTGCTTATAAAGTTAATTCCATGAAACTTTACCGTATAAAGGTAGTTGTCGTGGTACAATATTGTCAAAAAGTTATAGATTATACGCGCCACAAAAGTATACTAGCTTGTAGCTAAGTGATCCATAATTTGTACGCAAGACTGTACCCGTGGAAACGTAACCCATACAGTATTCATATGCATGTATACTTTTCTATAAATTGTTGAACTTTAAACCTTTATTTATAAACAATTAGACGGTCAAAATTTTTTTCTTATTTTTTTTAAACTCATAACAAATGCATTGAAAGACTGTCAGTTTTTGGAAAGTTTCTGACAGTTAGTTCTTTTTTTATAAATAAGAAACTGGTTCAGAACTACAGAGATCGTATACAATCAATGTTAATTATCCAATTTTTAATATAGAATTTATCTCGGATTATATACGGTGGATCGACTTCAAATTTTCAGGGTAATTGTATTATCATGTCCTTAATAAGTATACAAAAATTAAGAATTTTCTGACGGTGTGCCTTAACCACGACAACTACCTTAAACATGTACTAATAGTCAAATAAAAATGTTCATCCCTCAGTTCTAAGTATGGAAAGCTACCCCTAAATTATTTTTTTGTCGTAATTTTATTTATAAATTTTAACCGAATCGATGAGAAGATGACGGAATAGGGATGCTGACAATTTTTGGGATCGTGCATAAGTACCTAATATAACCACAAATATTTATTATCATTTTGTAAACACGACTCACGCTTTCAAAATGTATTTTAAATTCCGTTTCAAATTTCGCTCTAAAACGTCAATGCAGGTCACGTGACTGCCGTGACGTCGCAGGCTCATAAACGCTGCTAAACTGATAAAGTGATAGGTTTTTTTCGTAATTGGTGTCATAGAAATTTTCGAATAAATTGCACACTCTAAATATTAACCAAACAATGAAGCCTTTTGACAGCGTCTGATGATGTTTATGAGTAAGAGGCGTCATGCACTCTGATTGGTGTTCGTTGTCACGTAACTTGAGAGTGATTTAATTACGTTTTATTTATTAAATTCGTTACAAATAAGGAAACATTTTTAGTATTTCTGTCATAGAAACTACCACTTAAGGTAGTTGTAGTGGTTAAGGCACACCGTCAGAAAATTCTTAATTTTTGTATACTTATTGAGGACATGATAATACAATTACCCTGAAAATTTGAAGTCGATCGACCGTATATAATCCGAGATAAATTCAATTAAAAATTGGATAATTAACATTGATTGTATACGATCTCTGTAGTTCTGAACCAGTTTCTTATTTATAAAAAAAGAACTAACTGTCAGAAACTTTCCAAAAACTGACAGTCTTTCAATGCATTTGTTATGAGTTTAAAAAAAAATAAGAAAACATTTTTGACCGTCTAAGTATCTATAAATAACGGTTTAAAGTTCAATAATTTATAGAAAAGTATACATGCATATGAATACTGTATGGGTTACGTTTCCACGGGTACAGTCTTGCGTACAAATTATGGATCACTTAGTTACAAGCTAGTATACTTTTGTGGCGCGTATAATCTATAACTTTTTGACAATATTGCACCAAGACAACTACCTTAACGTTAAAATTATGTTTTTATTTGAATACAGTCAACATTCCTATTGTAAGGCTGTGACCTACAGACAGACGGACATGACGAAATTATAAGGCCACAATTTCATTTTTGCCCCGGGGCCCTTGGTTACGTAGCTACGCCATATTTTATGAACGGCCCCTTTTAAACTTCCGTTTTTATTTATCATTCGTTGCATCTCTAGTTTGTAGATTTCTCTCCGTCAAGTCGGCGAGTTTTGTTTAACGGTCACGTCAAGTATTGATTGTTCGATGTGTTTACCTTTCCAGTGTCGCCAGCGGCTGGCATCAACGGCGGTTATTATCCAGGCGCCCTTCCGGTCCAACAGGCACATTCGACAACGCCGCATGAAGTACCACATTCGGTGGCCCAACCTCCTGGAGCTCCGGCAGCTCCCACCAGCGCACCTGGAGCCCCAGTACTGCAGCATGCCATCGTAAGTACAGATCGATCGAAATATTTAGACCCAGTTGCCTCGGAATTTCAAACGCTCTGACCTTATTTAGGGTTTGCTATATTTGCGTTAGTGTTTGGACAGATAACATTTTTTTTCCTGACATCTAGTGGACGAAGTTTAAAGTTGAACCATGGAGGTTATAATAGGGGCTGTAGTGTATATTTAAGTATGTCGTATAATATTGCAAGTTAAAAACTATGTACAATGTAACCTTGATATAACGAACCTCAATAGAACGATTTCGTCGTTTTAACAATTTTTTTAAAATCTCCTAGAACTGCCCGTAAGAGTTAATGCAAAATATACCTCTATATTACGAATACTTTTTGTCAAAAACGAATTTTCAATAACAATCAAAGAAAGCATAGTTACTTTTTACCACAACAGATTTATTCATTGAATGTACATTTCGAGAGCAAAGCTCCCATCTTCAGCAAACACTACACTAAATATATAACACAAAATCCTTAATTTAAATACAATTCAGGTATTCAGGTATAATTGTATTTAAATTAAGGATTTTGTGTTATATATTTAGTGTAGTGTTTGCTGAAGATGGGAGCTTTGCTCTCGAAATGTACATTCAATGAATAAATCTGTTGTGGTAAGAAGTAACTATGCTTTCTTTGATTGTTATTGTTTCAACCACAGTGCTCATAATATATATATATGAATTTTCAATAATTGCAGAATATAAATAGAAAGTATAATTTACCTCTACTTAACGATTTTTGTCAACTTGTAACCTTTACAGAACGTATCCTACCAATCAATCACACACAATTCCACAATAACAACAACAATTCATGTCTCGACAGGTTCAGACACGTTAAATTTATCATAAGAGAATCATTGTTGTTTGATGTAAAGTAAAAATGCTGTTGGTCATTGTTGTTAGTAAATTTAAAGTAGCACCGGCTGAGAAAAGAAAAAGGTGATCCTTAACCGTCGCAGAGAAACGAAAAATCATTAAGTATGTAGATGAGAATCTTACAAAGAAAAATTAGACATCGCTAAAGAGTTCGAAATTCCCGCAAGTATATTGGCCACAATTTTAAAGTTTCTAGAGGAAAATGGAGTTTCTTACCTTGTTAAAATGAACCTTAGACCAACCTAACCTCAAACTTTATTTTAACGAATAATTAATAATATTGACTCTACCAACAGTAATAGAATATTAAACAAAACGAAATCACTTGCAATTACTGTTCAATCCAATTTTTTATTAAATAAAAAATTGGATTGAACAGTAATTGCAAGTGGTTTCGTTTTGTTTAATTTTTTATTATAACGAATTACTTGAAACGAAAAACCATTAATGTAGGCGAGAATCTTACAAAGAACAAATTAGACATGGCTAAAGAGTTCGAATTTCCCGCAAGTACATTGGCCACAATTTTAAAGTTTAAAGATAAGTTTTCAGAAGAAAATGGGGTTTCTTACCTTGTTAAAACGAATCTTAGACCAACCTAACCTCAAACTTCATTATAACGAATTACTTGGTATAAGAAATATTTTCTGATTCCCTTCAGCTTTGTTATATCAAGGTTGAAGTGTAATAACACTTTGCAGTTTTTAAGTTGCAGTCTTATATAATAATAATAATAATAATAGCGTTTATTGCTTAGCGCAAATGGTCAGAAATCAGTCTTTGTAGACTAGTCTGCCTTTTTGACCGGTCCATACAATAATATATTATACAATAATTATATCTCTCGCCAAATCAATAATACAAGTAGACAAAGTAAAACACATACAGAAAAATAACAAGCTAGGACATACATTCATAAAATCCAGGTAGATTAAGGTAGTTGTCGTGGTACAATATTATCAAAAAGTTATAGATTATAAGAGCCACAAAAGTATACTAGCTTGTAGCTAAGTGATCCATAATTTGTACGCAAGACTGCACCCGTGGAAACGTAACCCATACAGTATTCATATGCATGTATACTTTTCTATAAATTGTTGAACTTTAAACCGTTATTTATAAAAAATTAGACGGTCTAAAATTTTTTCTTATTTTTTTTAAACTTATAACAAATGCATTGAAAGACTGTTAGTTTTTGGAAAGTTTCTGACAGTTAGTTCTTTTTTTATAAATAAGAAACTGGTTCAAAACTACAGAGATCGTATACAATCAATGTTAATTATCCAATTTTTAATTGAATTTATCTCGGATCATATACGGTCGATTGACTTCAAATTTTCAGGGTAATTGTATTGTCATGTCCTTAATAAGTACACAAAAATTAAGAATTTTCTGACGGTGTGCCTTAACCACGACAACTACCTTAACTCAGAATAACACGATATTTATCTGTACTGAGTTGCCTTTTGTTATTAAAATTTTATACGACATACTTAAATATACACTACAGGCCGAACGACTTTTCATTTCGCGATTTTTGTCCCGACTGTATTATAGGATATTTAGAGGGGAGAGTGTGGAGAATGGAAGATGAACGGATTGTTTTGTTGCAGCCGTTAAGCACTCCAGACCCGTCGAACCACCATTCGCAGAAACCAGAGTCTTCGGAAGTGCACTAACATCGTACAGATTAGCCGTGCGAGAGAAACAAAAACGCTGCGGTTACAAATAAATAAAACGGCGGCGGCGACGACCACTACGATTGTTGAAAAATCAAAATAAGTGTGATCGATTGATTGATGTTTTTCGATTGTAATAAATTATACACAAAAAACTTAAGTAAAAATGGCAGTAAAATTGAAGTGATTATAATATTTAATTAACGAAAGAAACTGTCATGCAATTTTTAAAAATAATTAAAAAAATGCTACACAAAAAAAATGAGAATGGAAAAAAATTACCACGAAACGAAACAAAAATGTTTGAAGAGAGTAATGATTTAAAAGTAAACCCACAAATTTAGAATTATTTTTACAATAGTGGACATTTAAAAAAAATCTATATATTATAATAATAATAATAATATCAGACCGTGTTAAAGATACAAAAAACAAAACATTTTTTGAATTAGTCTTAAGTTTTTTTGCTACATCAGTGTATGAATGAATTAATACATATTATATATATTGTCATAATTCCTCTGCCCTCTCCCTTCACACATCTCGCCCTCCGCCTCCTCCCCCCGACCCCTTTCTTCCATTTTCACTCTCTCCATGTCTGTCTAAAATAGTAAGACGTAAGGCTTATCATAACTTTTTTTTAATTAATTTTTTAGTCATATTCTCTCGTCTCTCGTAGATTTTTCTTCGAAAACCAATTCATATGTTCGACGACTATTTTTGCGCCCTTTTCTTCCGAAATCAGTTCCCTGGAAATTTCCTTTTTTTAAAAATATTTTGTAGTATTAATAGTTAAGAGAGCCCGCGACAAAAAATGGCCGTTTGAGCGTCTGTAAATAGTTCGAAACTCCCTCTCCAACTTTTTCCTCTTCCATTATTTTCTGTCGTCAGGCTGGAGCGCGCTAGAGCGCTTCTTAATGAAAATTCATATCGATATTCAACACTAGCGAAAATGGTTTTTTTTAGCATTTGTGGGGCCTAAAAATCATAGAAAATACATTTTCTGACAAACTCCACTGAGCAAGTACTTTTTATAATTTTTTGATGATCTTGGAAAAGTTCTTGCTCAGCGGAATTTGTCAGAAAATGTGTTTGTTATGATTTTTAAGCGCTACCAATTGCTAAAAAAACCATGTTCAAACATTGCGCCCATTAGTGTCAAATATCGATACAAATCTCCATTACAAAGCGCTCTAGCATGCTCCAGCCTAACGGCAAAGAGCAATGCTAGAGGAAAAAGTTGAAGAAGGGGACTCAAACTACCTACAGACGCTCACGCGATCGTTTTTTGTCGCGGACTTTCTAACTATAAATGTTTTTAATAATTAGTTTCGCCTCGATACTTTTTTTGGTTTCTCGTCGAGTTGACCGTCGCATTTCGAGCGAAGCAGCGCCGTTTCTCCGCGAGCGAAGCCATCTTTTGTAAAAAGGTAATCGTATCTATTATACACTGAGTTTGCAGGCTTCGCCGGAAATGACACAGTACGGCTTCACTCGCGGACGGCAGGTTTATGCGGCGAGCGCACGGTCGTGATGTACAAAATTTGTTTTGTAAAACTCTCTTTTGGTTTGATCGGACGGGAAATTAATCGTTGTATACTTTGAAATCATGTTCGTATTTGTATATATGTTTTGTGTAAAAAAAATAATTGAAATGCGAAAAGGTTTCGTATATCTTTTTTGTAATCGGTTTTGTGGAGAAAATTGTTCTTTTTTTTTAATTGACTTTTTAGTTAAAATTGGTCTTCTTTTTAATGATTGTATAAATGCCTGCTATGAAAGTATTGTTTATAAAAAGAAATCATTCCAAAGTGATTTTATTGTACATTTATTGTTTTCTAAATTGATATCGATATATCAGACTATCGGTAACGGTGGATAATAGTTCTGTAACTTTTGGTTTAAAAATTGTCGTCAATTTTAGCGAGCACAAGAGACAAGGGTTCGGTATGGCTGTTTTGTTTGTAGTTGAGTGTAAAAAATGCTATTTCTACACCGAACTGCACTGCATCGATATATCGGACCTCGATCTGTCAGAGTTTTGAATACATAACCTCACATTCGGATTAAAAAAAGGCTGCAATCCGTTTGAAAGCGTAACAAAATATTACATTATTTGAAGCAACTGTTTTCAGTGTTCTGTCGTGGCTGATTTTTGACAGCTGGGACTACATAACCTCTAAATTAGAGGTTTGTTTTAACCTAGCAAGACATTGTAACGTCAAATGTGCGATTCTAAAACATTCGACATTACAAAAACAGTGATTGTTCAACAAAACTTTTGACTATTTGATTAAATAAATAATGAAAAGGGTTTTCGGTCTTTTTTTGTTATTTTGTCCACGGAAATAAAGAATTGTTTTGACGTAAAAATAAAAATCAAAAGTTCAGTTTGCAAATGTCTGCCCGTTGTTTTTCTTTTTTTAATATGGAAACATATGAATTGGTTACGAACTACATGTATAATTTTTTGTTTTAAAAAACGTAGGAATATTTGTTGAAAATTAACATATCGATGTAGATATCATTCCAATTTATTTCAGATAAAAAAAAAACTGTACATTGGAATGGCTTAATTTTGATGTGAGAATAATGGATGAATAAGTAAGCAT
Organism: Venustoraphidia nigricollis; assembly: GCA_034508555.1. Taxonomy (NCBI): domain Eukaryota; kingdom Metazoa; phylum Arthropoda; class Insecta; order Raphidioptera; family Raphidiidae; genus Venustoraphidia; species Venustoraphidia nigricollis. The sequence goes on along the minus strand of JAVRKA010000025.1, from coordinate 3,246,752 downwards.
CACAATTTAAATAATTTACGCGTTTTGATTTTGTCGAAAAACTATAAAAAAAGCGATAATCATACGTGTTTAAATAATTATTATTAATTGTATCGGGGCCTAATTTTTTGTAACTACTTTTTAAACGCGTGGTTGTGGCAAAAGTTTCTTTATATTTTTTTATTTCAGATATACTCTTTTTTTATGTTGCCGACCGAAGATAAAAAGTTACAAATCCTAAAAGTCCCTGATAAGCACGAGTTTTCTTTTTTTTTTGTGGTGGAAACTGATATTCAGCGCTGTATAAATATTTGCAAACTAAAAAAATATATATATATTTATATATTTAAGTTTAGTTAAAAAGTAATGACAATTTCTTTTTTTTCGTTCTTTCGTTTTCGACCGATTCGAATGTATTTTTGTAAGACAGACTTTTTCTTGAATGCTTATTATCATGTCTTCTCCCATTTTTACAACTGATTTATTATTTTTCTTTTTTTTTCATCTAGTAAGTATAAAGTAACGGTTTCGTACGGAAATCGGCTTCGCGGGGCCGTCGGCCTCCGTTCAACGTATTTTTATATTACCTATTTGCAACGCGGCCGACGCGCTCGCGACACGATTTTGCGATCGGAACAGAAAATAATTTTAGCTATAAATATAAGTTTAAGTATCTCTAAAAAATATTATTTCGAAAAATTTAAAATGTGTGTAAATCTTGAAATTATAGTAGGCCCAACAGTTTTATATGTTAAAATATTAGGTACAAGATGAATTAACAATAAAACAATTATATTGAATGAATCGTACCGTTTTTTGTTTCCTCCATTCACTGTTTTTTAACACAGGGTATAGATATTAAGAAAGCAGCCCCGGATCTGGGGGGGGGGGGGGCAGTTTCAGGAGGCGCTAAGATCGTAATATAATACAGTGTAAACTCTATATAGCGACGCTGAAGGAACTGCGCATTTTCTGGCGTTACAGAGAGTTGTCGTTATATGGAAAGTAAAATCAATATTGTTTTACTGTTATAGTCTTATTTAATAATAGCGCATAAAATTTACAAACAAACATTACTTTTAACACAAATAAATACGGGCTAGACAATAAAGCTGCAGTTCTTATCGATTTCAGCAACTTAGAAAGTACCTTACAAACAGTAGGTGCTTTATAAATTGCCGTAATTACTTGCTTTATAATGACATATGGTCGTTACTTAGAGTGGGTGTGATGCTACATAAAGTGTATCATTGTACGGACAATAAGGCAAACCACCCAAAGTCGAGTAATTTTGACGTTTTAGAGGGAGCTTGACGTGAAATCGAGTGATGTTACATGGAGTTTACACTGTAGTTAAAGACTAGAATTCACGTAAATTGTATTTCGGTTTTATGTTAAATAAATAAGTCCCAAATTTTCAAAAATCAATTTGCAAACATCAACACTGTCAGAGTCGTCTTTAACCTATTGGAGGCCCTGGGCACTTTCGGATAATGGGGCCCCTATGACTATTAAAGAAAACTATTTTTTCTTAAAAAAAGAGCGTAACTACTAAACAAATCGATAATTAAAAAATATATCGATATATTTGTTAAAAAACACACATGTAAAACAATTCTCTATGACTAAACATAAGGCGTCAATTCTTGAATGACTTGATAAAACGCCACTTGTATTTTTCAACTAAAAAAGAAAACTTCGTTTGGTACACCGTCAGCAATGAAAGAGACTTCTGGTTTTTTGCGCGCCTACAATGAAAGAGACTTCTGGCTTTCAGCGCGACTGTAATTGATTTTCTGGACTCCCTGGAATATCTATCGAATACTTTTTAAATTTAATGAGCGCACCCAGAGGTCTGTATCTATTACCGTTTCGAAGATAGAGCCATTCGAAAAAGGTTCTTAAGAAATCTTTAAATGGCCACCGGAGGCAAACTAGGGCTTATTTTTGAGTTTCAAATGTCATTCTCTGTCAGTCTAAAGCTGCTTAAGCCGTTTGAAATCAAAAAACGACTTTTTGATTTTTGACGAAAATCGAGATTTTTCACATAGTATAGCCTTAGTTTTTTTTTGGACAAAAATGAGAAATCTTTTGGATCCTTTTCAAATTCGGTATACATATACAAAATGACGCGCTGAATTCAACGAGCCCATCCGTTGCGCTCTATCACTCACCGTTACGAAGTTAGAGCCCTTCAAAGTGATTTTCTGGAATCTCTGGAATACCTATTAGATACTTCTTAAATTTGGTATACTGACAGAAAATGACATTCTAAACTCAATGAGCGCACCCAGAGGTCTGTAGCTATTACCGTTTCGAAGATAGAGCCATCCAAAGAATGCTCGTAAAAAGAACTCATCTTGAAAAGGCCACCGGACGCAAACTAGGGCTTATTTCTGAATTTCAAATGTCATTCTCTGTCAGTCTAAAGCTGCTTAAGCCGTTTGAAACCAAAAAACGACTTTTTGATTTTTGACGAAAATCGAGATTTTTCACATAGTTATAGCCTTAGTTTTTTTTTGGACAAAAATGAGAAATCTTTTGGATCCTTTTCAAATTCGGTATACATATACAAAATGACGCGCTGAATTCAACGAGCCCATCCGTTGCGCTCTATCACTCACCGTTACGAAGTTAGAGCCCTTCAAAGTGATTTTCTGGAATCTCTGGAATACCTATTAGATACTTCTTAAATTTGGTATACTGACAGAAAATGACATTCTAAACTCAATGAGCGCACCCAGAGGTCTGTAGCTATTATCGTTTCGAAGATAGAGCCATCCAAAGAATGCTCGTAAAAAGAACTCATCTTGAAAAGGCCACCGGACGCAAACTAGGGCTTATTTTTGAATTTCAAATGTCATTCTCTGTCAGTCTTAAGCTGCTTAAGCCGTTTGAAACCAAAAAACGACTTTTTGATTTTTGACGAAAATCGAGATTTTTCACATAGTATAGCCTTAGTTTTTTTTGGACAAAAATGGGAAATCTCTTGGATCCTTTTCTAATTCGGTATACATATACAAAATGACGCGCTGAATTCAACGAGCCCATCTGTTGCGCTCTATCACTCACCGTTACGAAGCAAGAGGCCCTTCAAACTGATTTTCTGGAATCTCTGGAATACCTATCAGATACTTCTTAAATTTGGTATACTGGCAGAAAATGACATTCTAAACTCAATGAGCGCACCCAGAGGTCTGTAGCTATTACCGTTTCGAAGATAGAGCCATCCAAAGAATGCTCGTAAAAAGAACTCATCTTGAAAAGGCCACCGGACGCTAACTAGGGCTTATTTTTGAATTTCAAATGTCATTCTCTGTCAGTCTTAAGCTGCTTAAGCCGTTTGAAACCAAAAAACGACTTTTTGATTTTTGACGAAAATCGAGATTTTTCACATAGTATAGCCTTAGTTTTTTTTTGGACAAAAATGGGAAATCTCTTGGATCCTTTTCTAATTCGGTACACATATACAAAATGACGCGCTGAATTCAACGAGCCCATCCGTTGCGCTCTATCACTCACCGTTACGAAGTTAGAGCCCTTCAAAGTGATTTTCTGGAATCTCTGGAATACCTATTAGATACTTCTTAAATTTGGTATACTGGCAGAAAATGACATTCTAAACTCAATGAGCGCACCCAGAGGTCTGTAGCTATTACCGTTTCGAAGATAGAGCCATCCAAAGAATGCTCGTAAAAAGAACTCATCTTGAAAAGGCCACCGGACGCTAACTAGGGCTTATTTTTGAATTTCAAATGTCATTCTCTGTCAGTCTTAAGCTGCTTAAGCCGTTTGAAACCAAAAAACGACTTTTTGATTTTTGACGAAAATCGAGATTTTTCACATAGTATAAGCCTTAGTTTTTTTTTGGACAAAAATGAGAAATCTTTTGGATCCTTTTCAAATTCGGTATACATATACAAAATGACGCGCTGAATTCAACGAGCCCATCCGTTGCGCTCTATCGCTCACCGTCACGAAGTTAGAGGCCTTCAATCTGATTTTCTGGACTCTCTGGAAATTCTATCGAATACTTTTTAAATTTGGCATGCTGACAGAAAACGATATTCTAAATTTAATAAGCGCACCCAGAGGTCTGTATCTATTACCGTTTCGAAGATAGAGCCATCCGAAAAAGGTTCTTAAAAAATCCTTAAATATGCCCACCGATAGCAAACTAGGGCTTATTTTTGAATTTCAAATGTCATTCCCTGTCAGTCTAAAGCTGCTTAAGCCGCTGGAAACCAAAAAACGACTTTTTGATTTTTGACGAAAATCGAGATTTTTCACATAGTATAGCCTTAGTTTTTTTTTGGACAAAAATGAGAAATCTTTTGGATCCTTTTCAAATTCGGTATACATATACAAAATGACGCGCTGAATTCAACGAGCCCATCCGTTCCGCTGTATCACTCTCCGTTACGAAGTTAGAGGCCTTCGAAGTGATTTCTGGACTCGCTGGAATATCTATCGAATACTTTTTAAATTTGGCATGCTGACAGAAAACGACATTCTAAATTTAATGAGCGCACCCAGAGGTCTGTATCTATTACCGTTTCGAAGATAGAGCCATCCGAAAAAGGTTCTTAAAAAATCTATAAATATGCCCACCGATAGCAAACTAGGGCTTATTTTTGAATTCCAAATGTCATTCCCTGTCAGTCTAAAGCTGCTTAAGCCGCTGGAAACCAAAAAACGACTATTTGATTTTTGACTCTCTGAAATATCTATCGAATACTTTTTAAATTTGGCATAATGACAGAAAACGACATTCTAAATTTAATGAGCGCACCCAGAGGTCTGTATCTATTACCGTTTCGAAGATAGAGCCATTCGAAAAAGGTTCTTAAAAAATCTTTAAATGCCCACCGATAGCAAACTTGAGTTAACTTCGGTTGCGGATAACTCTTTACAGCAGCTGAATTGGTTTTAAAATGCTTGTGGCACTTACATTTGATAAAAACGTGGAATTGGACATCAAAAGGTACAAATTACATTAATAATATAATTTATTGACAGCTGTCAACTTATCTTAGAATCAAAACAAAGTATATGCAGCGCCAAAACAGTCAAACTAAAAACTCTAGTTTAATTTTGTTAGAGGCCGCCACAAATTAAGGAGTAAAACTCTGGTAAAAATTAAGTCGACATCGAACGGAAAAAATCAGAAGCTATTAGTTCGGACCTTTCTGCGCTTAAGTCGTTTTTCATAGACATGTCCTGAATGAAATACTTTGTTCTATGGTCCTCATGTTAATTATCATACAAAGTATATCATTTTTTTAGGACTTGTCTATGCAAGGCTTCGGCTTTCAAAAATGGGAAATCTCTTGGATTCTTTTCAAATTCGGTATACTTATACAAAATGACGCGCTGAATTCAACGAGCCCATGCGTGGCGCTCTATCACCCTCCGTTACGAAGTTAGAGCCCTTCAAAGTGATTTTCTGGAATCTCTGGAATACATATCTGATACTTCTTAAATTTGGTATACTGACAAAAAATGACATTAATAATTCAATGAGCGCACCCAGATGTCTGTATTTATTACCGTTTCAGAAATAGACAAAATTTTAAGAGACCACCGATCGTAAACTTGAGCTTGTTCTCGAATTACAAATGTAATTTTGTATTTCCTGCAGTGCGCGACACACGATGCCTTTGACCTCGCCTCGGACATCGTGTGTCGCGCAGTGCAGGAATTTCAACTTTCTGTACTTGCAGTACAATATACCATTTCCTTCTAACCGCTAGACGTGTTCACAATTCAAAGTCTGTAAGATGGAAAGTTATTTTTTCTATTTATTTATTTAAACATATATATTAATATAATATATTTGATAGTTTGGTAAATTACATTTCCGAGTTATGTTATTCTAGCGGTTTTCCCGCGACTTCGTTCACGTGGTATAGATTGTATAATACTCGCCACGGTTCTATTAAGAGCCGTCCTGGATGTTTTGTGGGAAAGGAAGACTCCCACCACCTCCCAGTTACCGGCACAGAACGTGCGCTCGTCGGTGATAGGTTATCGCTGGTTGTCGTGTCACTTATCGCTTTCCTGCTATAAAGTACAGTCCAGTACGCCATTGTTAAGTTGTTTCTTTGATTGTTAATTGATCAAGATGCCTAATACAGTTTTGCATAGACAAGCACGAAAAATAATTATTTGGATGACTTTATGCAAGGAATTAGACTTTTAGATTAAAGAAAAATTAAAAAAAAATAATATAGAGCGAATTTGTAGTTTTTCAACCGACTGTACCTGCGCAAGCCTCCATTTGCATCTAGCTTAAGAATCTTTTAGAACCGTGGCGCGTATTATACCCGTAGTTCTTTTATATAAAACCCACCCCAACCCCGTTCGGGTAGATGTGTTCAAAAGACAGCCGAACATGTATTTCTTTATTTTCTAAGAAGAGTATTTTTTTCCGAGTCTCGCGTTTAAGCAGTTCCACAAATACAGCGTGTCCCTTATGAATGTCCCCTCTTCACCCCCTTAAGGCTTATTTTAAAATAAATAAAATGTAGCTTAGATCACTCCTGGCATAGCCTTTCACGTTGTACCTTGGTTTGGTTTCTCACCTGTATGAGTAAGTTTATGCTTAGTTAAATTGCTTGACTGTGTAAAACATTTATTGCAAATGTCACACAAATGTGGTTTCTCACCAGTATGTATTAATTTGTGTTTCTTCAATGCACTCGTTTGAATAAAACTATCTTTACAAATATCACACTGGCTAATTTTCACGCCAGTATGGGTCAGTGTGTGGATTTTTAAATTACTTAGATGATTAAAACACTTGTTACAAACGTCACACTGATACGGTTTCACGCCTGTATGCACCCGATTATGTTTTTTTAAATTACCCGATTCGGCGAAACACTTACTGCAAACGTCACATTTATACGGTTTCTCACCAGTATGTGTAAGTTTATGTTTACTTAAACTGCTCGACTGGCTGAAGCACTTATTGCAAACGTTACACTGAAACGGCTTTTCGCCTGAATGTATATACAAATGGATTTTTAAATTTCCCGCTTCAGTGAAACACTTATTACAAACGTCACACTGATGTTTCTTCTCACCGGAATGCGTCGTGTCATGTTTTTTTAACGAACTAGGTTTTTCAAATTTATCATTACAAATAATATTTTGATCCAACGTAACACCAGTATGTACAGCCTTATGTCTTTTTAAACTGCTCAACTGCGTAAAACCTTTGTTACAAACTTCACATTGATACGGTTTCTCGCCGGTATGAAGTAACATATGCTTTTTCAAATTTCCCGCTTCAGTGAAACGCTTCTTACAAACGTCACACCGAAATGCCTTCTCACCGGTATGTCGAACTTTATGTCTTTTCATTGCACTTAACTGATTAAAACATTTATAGCAATCGTCACATTGATATGGTTTCTCACCTGTATGCGACAGTTTATGAATTTTTAAATTACTTAAACGGTTAAAAAACTTATTACAAACGCCACACTGATGTTTTTTAGCAATATTGTTAGTGTTTTGATTCAAGCCACTCGATGCATTCACCTCAAGTTGATCCTCTCCAAATGATTCAACCTTAATCAAACTAGGTGTCTGAATAACGTCAAGATCATTCTGTGTTTTCTTCTTACCACCGTTAATCAATATAGAGTTGTCTCTATCTGAAATTATCTTCGGTTCGATCTGATTTGAAGAACTTTCATCTTCAGTGTCTGAACTCATTTCTGTTTTAATCTCCTTATAGCTGATTCCGCCATTACATCTTTGACCTTCACCAATGTCATCCAAGAGTTCGTCTTTTACTTTAACTGCTAATGGATCTAGATTATCTATGCTTGATACGTCTTTCTGGATAGCTAATTTAGGTGAGTCAACATCTTTGTTATTTTCAGTTTTTATCCCAAGAGCTATGAAGTTTGTAGTAGATTCTGAATCTGATTCAATTTGATTATCACGAGGCTCTAACTGCATTAAATAACGCCGAAGAGAACGTTCGGATTCAATTGCTTGTGTTTGGAAATGGTGGATTTTCTTGATTTTTGTGTCACATGATGTACAGATAATATCCGGAAGACTGTCATGTTTTGATATCTAAATAAACATAAGCGCAATTATAAAATGGTAACCAACGATCATACTTTTGCTCTAAGGTCATCAGAAAAACACAAGTTGCCTCGTCAATGAATGACGTCAACTGGAAGACCGTTCAATATTTTTATCAACCACGCAATATCAATTGACAGTTCACTGGATGACGTTATTTCCCCAGTACTAGCTAACGGAACGAGGTCACATCTATATCTAATTTACCCTATCAACTCTAAAAATGAAAATTACGGAAATTAAAGCTTACCAACACCGATGTGCATTTCCTGATATTTTCTGCCAGATGTCTCTTTTTAAATATATTGACCATTGTTACTACAGTTGCCATGCATAACCTGCAAAACTTATTTAATTCTTCTGCATTAAACATTTGAATGGTCTCCAAAGGTTCAGCTTTAACAGTAAAATTATTTAGTTCAAATAAATTGTTGGCTTCGTCAACCACAGATCTTGCTTTGTTTTGTTTGTTAGCAGCATGTAACAACTGCACGTGTTTGCGCAGTGTTTTGTCTGATTCAACCGCTTTTTCTTGAAACTGGTGAATTTCTTTCACTTCAGAGAAACATGACCGACAGATGACGTGCGGCAAACCGTCATGTTTTGATATCTGGAAAAAAATATTAAAAACTATAGCGCTGTGTATATATTTTACTAAAAAAATGTATAGTTTGAATCAAATCTATTTTTGCACAAGTCGGTACGAAAACCGTTTCAAATACTTACGTGAACGGGAGCACATTCCATAGCAATATTTACTAGTTGCGCGTTAATTTCTGGCAAAAATGTGAATAAATTAATTGTACTAATATCTCTATCCATGCATAATCTACATAATTTATTTATATATTTATTAATTAACGACGAATTATCCCTTCCTGATTTATTCACTTCATTCGACATTTTTTAAATTTTTCAAAACTACGGAAAACAATTGTTTAGAAGTTTGCAATACTTATTTTGTATAATAGAACTCAATTACGGATCATTTTGAACTTGCATCAATATCAAAACGTGTATTCATAATCTAACCTCACTCAAACATGATTTTTCCTTAAGCACCGTGGGAATAGAAATTCTCATCTTGCATATTTTATAACCGTGCTATTTATAACGGAAAAGTCTTTCTACCGGACAAGAAATCGAAAGCATTTCGTTGTCTTTTATTTTTTATACACGAATTGGCTACATTTACAACATATTCTTAGAATGAATTCATTTATGCTTTATGAATCTATCTGTTCAAATCTAATTTATAGTAATATTATAAAGTTGAAGAGTTTCTTTGGTTGAATGCGCTAATCCCAGGAACTACTGGTTCGAATTGAAAAATTATTTTTGTGTTGCATAGTTCAAATGAACTATGCAACACAAAAATAATTTTTTGATAAATCGAGGAAGGCTATAGGCTATATAATATCACGCTACGATCAATATTAATAATAAAAATTATTCTATACGAAAGACCACTGCAACATAATAATGAACAATAGAACGTCGGGATTTGGGAATTGAGTTTGTATTACGTAGGTAGTTCGATTCGAAAAGTTGTTGTAAAACTTAATAAAGTATGTTTAAAGTTTTGAGAGTTTTAATGTTTGACTTGTTACAGAATATACTAATGTCAATATCTCTTGCGTCCTGAAATGATCAATAGTTATTGACTTTTTTCTTTTTTGTCCTTGCTAATTAATATAACAAATAAGTGTTCACTTAAAGAAGTCCTTTTTCCCAACAAATAAATTTTAGATCAATAGTTGTATTCATAAGTTCATAGTCACGAAATAAAATAAACACAGTTTTAAGTAAACGTTAAACTTGTTAATATTTTGATCTTTACATGCCGCCACAACTTTAATATTATTATTACCTAAGTTCATAAATGCGTCTACTTCTTTTTTATCTTAAAATGTACAGCTCGTTTATGTTTCATCACTCTGTCCGGTCGAGCGAAACCTTTATCGCAAATATCACATTTATGCGGTTTCTCACCAGTATGTGTAAGTTTATGCCTATTCAAATTAGTTAACTGAATGAAACCTTTATTACAGACATCACATTCGTGTGGTTTCTCACCAGTATGTGTTAATTTATGTCTATTCAAATGATGCGGGAGTGTGAAACATTTAGAACAAAGGTCACACCGACACAGTTTTACTCCTGTATGCACTAACATATGTTTTTTTAGACTGCTCGTCTCACCGAAAGCTTTATTGCAAACGGCACAAATATGTTTCTTTTTTTTCATTTTGGGACGTTCGTTTCCTTTAGCATTCCAATTATTTTCATTGTAATTATGACCTTCTATAAGGTCATTTGAAGGTTCTTCCATTTTAACTTCTAATGCATTAAAGATGTCGATTCCGCTATCTTCTGTGTTTTTTCTAACGTCGACAAAGTTAAATCTTTTACAATCTTCCGATACTTCAGACCCATTTTGAATAACAGCTGAGTGTTGTAAAAAACAACGGCGAAACGCACGTTCTGACTCAATTGCTTTTGTTTGAAACTGATGAACTTTGTCCAGTTCTGTGTGACAAGATGTGCAGATAACGTTTGGCAAGTCGTCGTATTCTGATATCTAGAATTATAAAAGTACCAACCGTTTAGTTTATTACGAAACAAAATAATAGATGTTTACCATTGAGCTGTAGATATGGACTGCTTATGTAGAGTCATTCGAGGTAAGAGCAAAAATCGGGTAAGAAATCGCAGTGCTAAGATCTCCACGGGGAATGAAGGGATCGGGGGCGCGGCAATGACGAAGTCATGGTGAGCGAGCGGCCATATTGAAACTAGGCGTTACGTTGCTGCGAAAAAAACACACAAAAAAGACTGAATTTCGTTGTTTATCACGTAGTTTTTTGTTCTAAAGAAAAGTTTATAACCTCGATGAACACAAGATAAACGTGGGAAATAGTTTTTAGTGTTGTAACACTATTAATGCACTATTGTTATCAAGTGACCATTTTAGGTTATCTCTAGAACAAGTTTGTATGTAGGCAAGCTGTTCAAAAAGTAGTCCCGACATTTATTTATTATTTACCCCATGTGCGAACTTTTACCCCCCAGGCTGCGTATTTAGGGTCAAGATTTCGCATCATTGTCTAATTCTAGCTAATACATACACGTATGTATTTAGTAAAATATTAAATACTCCTAAAGATCATTATCACATTTCTAATATTAAATTATTTTTGTTTTGGTGTGCTCGAGAAAGGCAAAGTACGTGCTCTTGACCCGAATGACTCTATGGTTGCTAGGTCATACTGTTTACTACGCAGAAATGAATGCTTACTGAAATAGGTGTATATTTCATGATGTCCTCTGCCAGTTTCTCCTCGATAAATATATTAACCATTGTTCCATCAGTAGCCATACAAAGTCGACATAATATATTTAGGTCTGTATTTTCCAAAGGTTCTGTTTTAATGTTTAAATTTTCAAAAGTCTCAGACGTACAACCTGATTCACTCTGTTTGTATAATTGTTGTAAGCGGAGTCGTAATGTTTTGTCGGACTTGGCTGCTTGTGTTTGGAATTGGTGTATTTTTTTAACTTCTGAGTAACAGGATGTACAGATAATTTCTGGAAGACCGTCGTATTTGGCTATCTGAATTAAAAAAGGGCAATCATAAGTTTTAGAAGTAAGAATTAGTATAAATTGAACACAGTGTCGCGTCCTTAAGCCACGAATATATCATCTTTTTCATACGTCAAGTTTTACAGCTTTTACAAATTTTGTAGTTACAAATATTTTTATATAAATATTAAGAGCACTGTGGTTGGAACAATAAAAATAAAAGAAAGAATAGTTACTTCTTAGCATAACAGATTTATTCAGTGGATGTACATTTCGAGAGCTAAGCTCCCATCTTCAGCAAAACACTGTTAGTGTTTTGCTGAAGATTATTAATTTCAATGAAAAACCTTTGATAAAAACCTTGTTATAACTAATATAGCTAACGTAGGTGTAGTAAGCTTAGAGTTTCCACATTTCAATACTCTAGAAGTAATTAAATAGCAACATTTATAGATATAAATTTTTTGGAATTACCTGAACTGGAGTGCATTCCATAATGATATTAGCTAATTCTGATTTGAATTCCGATAAAAACGAATATATATTAACTGATATTATTTCACTGTTCATACACAATCTACATATCTTAATTGGATCTTTTCTAGTTATTGATATATTGCTCATTTTATCAATTTTTTGCAGAAGTAGGTGGATTCACAGAGTGATTCTGTTTTCGTAAACTAGCGCATTAAATAGAAACACAGATTGTATTGAATTTTGAGTGTGACACACTTTATCAGCACTTAAATCTTTTAATTGTTACTAGAGTTTCTCTGGCTGGGTGAAGGAATCGCTTATTTAAAATACCATAATTGTGGTTTTGTACTTTTAAAACGATATATCAACAAAATACTATTTATTATTGTTAGCCTATGCTTTTATAAGTTTACAGAAACTCTGATAGCATCTGATTGAAACGGGTTATCACCAGAATTGACTAATTTATGTCTTTTAAAATGAATTGAACGACCAACATACTCATTACAAATTTCACACTTTTGAGGTTTTTCTCCTGCATGTAATAGTTTGTGGTTTTTCAACATTCCATAGCTTTGCACAAAAAATGATAAATTGTAAGTTATAGACGCTCAATAACTAATAATGTTATGGATGTTTAAACATTTGCGGTATTCAATTTTTTTATAGAGATAAAATAACATTTAGTGAATTTTATGGAAACATTACAACAATAGGACTTCATCTACATACCTGTTATTCGTATTTGGGATCTTAATAATACAGTATCTATTTTAGTGTACACTTTCATTAAAGGAATAAAAACATTTAATAATTAATTTTTTATTAATCCACGTTAAAATATAGTAGGTATAGTAGCAATTAACATTTATAAATCATTGATTTATTTTTTAATATGTAACAAAAGTAACAAAATAACTTATAATACTTATTTTCTTTAATTCGTACAAAAAAGTACAAAACTCGTAACAAAACACGATTATTTAAAATCGATTATCTAAAATCTCACCATTTTTGTAATTAACAGCACCAATATGAAAATCAGTTTTCAACTAGCGGCTCGGTTAGGCTTCGCCCGGGTGCAATATATAGCCTGCGATTCATTATTATTGGTTATACTATTATATTTTATACCTTCTATCTCAAAACTTCCTTTAAATAAGTTTTTAATTACTGGATCTCACTCGCTTCGTTCGTCAAATAAACTTAATACATTACTCACTCGGTTCGTTCGAATTTATAATTAAGTAATACGTTACTCGCAGAGTTGCTAGTTCAGCTTTGAATCAACTATTTTTGCACTGAAATGAAGCCGGACCTATTACCCTAACCTTTTCTCATGAAGCAACCTATCGAATGATAAAAACCGTATCCAAATTTGTTCAATATAGCGAACTTATTACAAATTGCCGGAGTTATTATAGTCCTAAGCCTTATCGAAATAAGCTATCGTATAGTAAAAACCGTATTCAAATCTGTTCAGTATAGCGGAGTTAATACAATTTACCGGAGTTATTAAAGCCTGAAGCCTTCTCCAAGAAATAAGCTATCGTGTTGTAGCGCGCCCCCAAATGTTACGCCACTGGAAATGACAGAGGCTTCTCGAATGAATTGACATAAGTTTCTGGAATGATCGAGAACGGAATGTACACGTCTATAAATATAGCGCGTGTGGGGCGCGACGGGCATTCAGTCAGGAACAGGAAGTGCGTCAAGGTCAGTTGCTACAGTGCAGTGAATTTAGTGCATATTCAGTCAGTTGCTTGCTTGCTACAGTGAGAGTACATTCAGGGGATGCGTCACAGTTACATAAATAGTAGTGAGGTAGAACACAAATTTCGGCGCGTGTTAGTAGTGTATCGTTGTCTTATTATTTATAAGAATCCGTTTGTTTGTGTCAATGTTTAGTTCATTTCATTATTAGAGAAATACGTGTAGTTTATTTTTTCATTTTTACTAGAGAAGTACGTTTTAGTTTATTTGCTTTGTATTTATTTCGTTTGTTGAAAATAAATCAGTTTTAAACCATTACCAAGAACAGTTTTGTTACAGTATGGTAAAAACTGCATTCAAATTCGTTCAGTAGTTCTCGTGTTTTTAGCGAGCACACAGAAAAAACAATCGCAAAGAGGTTTTTATATACTTAATGGTAGTGATGATCGTACGGTAATAGTAAAAATAATAAAGAATTTTATGCCGTTGCACAAAATCAGTGATTAAAACTCGGTTTTAAGTAGATACATGAAGAAAATTTTAATAATAACTTCGGTCTCTTTTTGTTTCTTATCAACTCTTATCAGCAGAGTAAATTTCAACTCAGTGCGAAAATATATGAGGTTATATTTTTTATTGCAGTTTAATAGTTTAATTTTTATCTTGGTCGTAAATAAGCTATGAATATTAACCCATATATGCGCACTGGGTCGTTTTCGTGCCTCTGATACCAACTTATTTCTAATAAGCCTATACTATACGACCATATATGCGCAAGGGGTCGTTTTCGACACACTGAAAAAAACCTACTTTCAGAACTGAAAATTACAAATTACCATTACAGCTGTTTTTAGGGTCCATAATATATGCCATATGTGAAAAAAATAAGAATCGGTGATGAAAAAAGTTTTGCGCATATATGGGTTAAGACCTTCTTTTATTGCTTCGCTTCACCAGTTTTATTCCCTGAAATATCAGAAAAAACTAACTTATGATTTTTCAAATTCACATCACTATCACCACTTATAGTTGCATTCGTTTGTTCTTTGTCACTTTCTACAATTTCTTTATTTTCCATCGACGTGACTTCATCTGACAGTTGAGTCGTATCATCTTGTAGAATTGCTTCGGTAGTTATTTCTTCACTACTTAAAGAAGTATCTGTAAATATTAGGTCATCAGAATTATCATCACTCCTTCTGACATTTATTTCACTGCTATCAAATTTTTCTTCGGTGCTAGCAGATTCGGTACTGTACAATTCACCTTCGTCTTCTTGGCTATTGGTTTCAACAATCCCCTTTCTCTTAATGACATCTGGAGTTTTAGTGTCATCGCTCTCTTGATATTGATCTGGTGGATCGTACGGTACTTCCCCAATATTCAGTGAAGTCATTGGCTGAAAACCTTCTTCCATTACAGGCTTATTAATCGTGTCTTCGTCCGGTTCTTTTTTCAAAATCAATTTATCGTACGGAAATGCAGTAAACGAATTTCCAGTTTGGGGGAATATGTTCGCGGTGGGTCTTAATCTTTCGTTTTCGTATTGTACAAAGCCGTTGTTATTCTGATGAGGATTATTGTAAAGATTGTGATCGGATGGAGGAAATGCTATTGGTTTCGTCGGAGCTTCTGGATATGGTCTTTTAGGTGTTTCTCCCGGTGGATAATTCGGAATATGACTTGGATGATTAGGATGATTCGGATAATATGACGGTTTTTGAGGAGTTTCAGCGTGAGGATAGTTAGGATAGCTTGGATAAGGAGGTCTTACTGGTTCGTTTGGATTCAAGCGATGATTTTGTATGTTCGGATAATTTGGTTTATCATATGAAATAGATGGCTTAAAAGGATTAATTGTTGCTGTTTTTGGATTAAATTCGTTATTGAAAGAATCATCTCCTGGCTTGTATTCATTAGGACTTGGTACATAACCTCGAACGCCGTTTACGATTTGATAATTTGGATGATTTTCAGTTACTACTGAGCTATCAATGTTATGATGAACAGGATTCAAATTATTATTGAAATCGCTGAATTCATTTTGAAACAAACTTAAATCAGGGCGATATTCAGGCGGTAGTGTGGGATAAACTGTTTCCTGAGAATGTTTATTTTTGTCGGTATTAAAATGAAGCAAGTTTGGTACACGTTTAGTAGATTCTTTCATTTCCTTGTGTTGTTCCTGTATCGTTTTATTCAAACTATCGATGTATTCTTTAATATTTGCTTGAAACTTTTTGAAATCTTCCATATTGGAATTTGGTGTTGGTTTTATTTTATATTCAACACCACCTGGCAACACAATATGATCAGACGTCTCAGACATATCCATAGTATCTTCCGACTTTTTGTTTGTAACAATTTTCGTTGGATCCGGGACAGTTATTCTAAAACTAACAGAATTCTGCACAGCTTTGGAATCATCCTTATTTTTCAACAAATTCAAAACTTTTTCGCAAACATTTTGTTCGTTTATTAAATCTTCAATGAACATTTCTCGTTTAGTATCGGTATTATTCGGAACCGACAAACTCGAATTGAAATTCTTCGATTCGCTCAGCTCTAAATCTTTCCCATTACGTATATCTGTATATCGACCGGCAGTATCAAAATACATTGCGTTAGTATCATAAGCTCTCTGATTCGTTTTCTTCCTCGGATACAAGTTCAAATGAACAACCATCTTTTGAGGTCCTTCTTTAGTACTACCTCTTTCTAATACAGGTTTTTTTCTTTGAATATAATTCATGTTTTGTTGAGCGTACGGTCTATACTGTGGATAATTATCATAATAATTATTAGACGCACCATATTGTTGCTGCTGTTTGTAATGGTTGCTCATTTCTTGAGCATATTGTTGATTATTATTGCTTAAAGTGTTGCTATAATGATAAAGAGCATTCAAATTATTGTAATCATGTCCAGGCGCATAATTGTGACCCATATATTGATGCGGCATCATCATGTTAGGTCTTTTGGCTGGATTCTTCTTCAGTTCAGAATTTTGTTTGATAGCAACAGTTTCATCGTCTTCATGAGACATCGGATAAATATCCAACATTACACTCAACGGCTTCCTTTTTCTTCTATCACCAACATCACCACTTGCGTAATCTTCTTCGTCCGGGATTGTGAAATGATTGTGAATCATATTTGGGGCAAAACGATACTTCTGACCAGCTAACAGATTGACTTCGTAAGGATTCGAAGGTTTATAATAGAAAAACGGATCTGTATTATAATTAATCAAGCCATTATCCTTGTTCTTCCTGGTTTTCCTGTTGTGGACCGGTTCTTCATCAACATCTACGCTTCCACCAGTTTTGTATTTACCAGTAAATTTTAGTTTAGTTGGAGTTTGGTCTTCGCTTCCTTCGTTATCATTCTTTTCCTTGTTGTTTGTTAAGAAATCTATAATGTCCTGGATATTTTTAGCTGATGTAGGGTAACGATAACCTTGCAATTGTGGGTAAGGTCCTTGACGTTTTGGGGTATTCTGACTTGTCGTAAACGCTTGCGGTTTTAAGCCTTGCAACTCGAAATGAAACGGTTTTGGTTTTGGAATTGTCGCACTTGTTAAAGATGCACTGTTGCTACGCCTATTTGTACTTTCGCCAGAATTTTCGATTTGGAAATAATTGTTACCATCGAGCAAATCTGTTTGATTTATCGTTGTAACGATTTCGCTATCGTTTTCTTCTTTCGGTTTTGGATCTGTATTCATCAAACTGGCTTTGATATTCAAACCTCGCAAACCGTTGATTACTATAGCCTTGTTCTTCCGAATCAAAGGCGGCGTCGGGTCCTCGTATTTCGTTGCTTCGTCGACGACGAGCGGTTTCCGAGAATATTTCAATCGATCGTCGCTTATCGACTTTGCAATTCCGGGCGGTGTAAGATAAGGACTTGGTGTTTTTTGAATCCACTTTTCTGGAGTACGTGTATCATTTATTAACAAAACTGAAGCGGTTTCAGTTGTGGAATTGTCGGTATCGTCTATATTGTTGGTTATGTAACCGGTTTCTGTTGTGCTCGGCAACGAGGTCTTTGTTTCGAAAGACAGCTCCGTTGGAATTTCTGTAATCATTGTTGTAAATATGGCGGTCGTATTTTCATAGTTGGTTTCGTTTGTTGTATTTTCAGAGTCGTACGTATTATTGTATTCTGATGTGTCGTAAATAAGAAGGCATATCTGAAAGCAAAAAATATATTTTGATTTTTTACAACCATTTTTTGTGTAATTAAAAAGTGATCGAATTTCAAAACACCATTGTAATCTTAAAATAATTTTTATGGCCAATCATTTGATAATTTTTATTGTATTACCGAGCGTTCTATCAGTAATTGCATAATTCAATCAGACATCGTTAAGACTGAGCAATAATTTATACCATATCGATTAATAATTGTCAACATGAAACACCAAATTAGCTTTATAGTTTTAACTTTTCAACGCAATTAAAATTCCTACTTAGTGTTAAATGCTTTTAGCCCGGTCAATATAAACAAAAATGTAGTGGTAAGTGATATAGGTCTTAAGGCCCCAGTACACAGTGGTCTGTAGTGGGCCATTGTAGACCATCGCCATTTTGTACAGGGGGTAATGGTCTGTAGTGGCGGACAATTGTGAATCGTGGTGCGCAATCCATTTGTTGTCGGTTTTTTTGACATACTTCAAAGGAATCGTGGCGTGGCGTGGCCTGTGGTGTTCACACAGTCGCCCATTGTTTGGACAGATACCTACTTTTTTTGTTGCGTGCTGTACTATTTAAATTTTTAATCGCCCAAAATGTCAGTATCCTGGAGCAATTAAGAGACTTTTAGGTTTATAATACTATAATACTTGTAAATAGTATATAAATAAATAGCCGCGGCCGTAATTACTTCCACGTCCATCGGAAGTGCTTCGCCAGGCAGAAATGAGCCATGGGCCATTGTGTGAACACCAAGTGATAGTGGCCTACAGTTGCACATTGCAAAGCATGGTCCACTACAGACCACTGTGTACTGGGGCCTTTAGGTATACTATCACAAATAAAATATCAAAAGTTCCCAACGATCCTACGTGTGCAAAATTTTTTATTCAGGATAGGTGATTCGTAGAAAAAAAGTATAAGAACAAGTTTTGTAGGTAATTATACGATCTAAAACTTTTGCCTGAGCTATTTTTATGATAACACTTATCGTTTGCGAGAAAAATGCAAAAAACCGATATTTTTGATCTTTGACCTTGAATACATTTTTTGTATACGTAGGATCGGTGGGGATTTTTGATATTTTATTGGGATAGTGTACCTAAAGCCGGGTCCAGACATGTGTAACGTGTAATGTAAGATTACGTGTAATTTAGCGCCAACAGTGTGGACAGCACACGAACTCAACGCGAATCGTGAAAGCAAATCTTTGTCAAAAGCTGTGTCCACTCAGTTGCTACGAACATGCCAAATAGGAAAGTCATGATAGCTGGTGCTGCTTTTATTTATATATATTTATTAACTGAAGATTTCAGATTTTTTTAAAGTAATCCGGATTTTTTGGATCCCAAATAACACGTTTTTCTTGATACAAACTGATAAGTTCAAGCGATTGTTCGTATCATGAACGTACACACGACACAATCGGCACGAACGCCGTCCAAACGAGTAGTGCGAGCGCCTTTGTGTTCGCGCTAAAAACCGACAGCCGATGGATCACGGCGAACGACGGCGCGAGCGTTACATGTAATGCTCGTAGTGCCGTCCACACGCAGAATTCGTGTTACATTACACGATAGATTACATTACGCCTTACACACGTCTGGACCCGACTTAAGACTTGTACTAATATTTAGCTCTATGCGCATTATTGTAAAATAAAATGTCTATACTGACCGGAGTATTTATACGTTTTTACAAGCATCTGTGGTTTTTTGTACAAATAAATCAATACCTTAACTACTTCCAAATTATTTTAATAGTATTTTAAATACTTACAAGAATAATAGCAAATCCTGCCAGCGCAATGACAGCGAAGTATCTAGCGTATTTCCTATTGGTTAAAACATTGTCGTCCTTGAGCGATTCGGCATCGGGCGCCTTATACAAACCGAACTGATACGACCATCGATACTTCGACGGTTTCCGTTCACGTCCGTACTTCACTTCGTCGTACATGGTTCCGCTTAAAAAATACAATTATTTTATAAGATATATCATTCTCTAATAAACTATATTTTTTATGAAGCACTATAAGTTAAATTTATATCTTCGCTTGTGGAACTTTTTGAGTGAACTAGACTTGGGAATTTTAGTTCACTAAAAAGAGCGCTCAATTAGAGATGGGAAAACGGGTCCTTTTAGTGATCTGCATCTTTGCATCTGGATCCCGTATGTGAACCGGCTCACTGAATCGGTTCAAAAAGAGCCGAGTTCTGAATATGTTACTGCAGTCTACCACTGAGTTACCTAGTTCAGTCAATCATATCACAACCTGTATAGAATCAAGAATGCATAGCCAAACATGTGATACATGAGTCATTTGAGCTGACAGATGCATCAAAGCAAGAACTAACACGTAAGTGTAAAATGTGCTTCTGTGTGTTAAGTGTTTCACTGAGTTATGCGGATCCGTTGATCCGTTGGCTCAAAAAAAAGTGAGTCGGCTCTCACGGATCTTCTGTCGGAGTCGGAATCTTTGAGCCAGTTCAGATCTGAGTTAACCAGCTCTACGCTCAATTTAGTTCCTCCATTTCCGGCGAACTAGTTCGCTCTTATAGTTCGCTGGTAAGGCGCTTCAGGCTCGAAGAAAGAAGAAAAAGAGAAGAATAAAATAGTGAAACTTACTTATAAGCTGACAAAAATATCAATTCGAAAACAAGAAAATTTCTTAGTTTATTTTTGGAAGGGTAACTAATAAAAAATTGTCGCACAGATTTTTTTATTAATTCAATAATTCTGTGGTAAATAATGATAATTGAACTAACAAACTGATTTCTTGATTGGCTGCGAACTAGTTCTCTCATTTGTCATAAGAACGCTCTTTTGAAATAGTTCGTTCGCGAACTACACAACTCTAGACTGAACTAATCTAAAGACGGGTATCCACTGAAATTGTTGGTAACTTCTGTGTTGGCAACTGTTGGCAACTCTTCAGAAAGTCACCAACTTTGGTTTATATTTTGTCCACAGCGGATTAAAATAAGTCGCCAACAATTTGAGGAATTTTTCGGTTGACAACTAGCTATCTCCACCAATTAGTTGGACAAAATGTCGTCCAACAAAGATACAGTGGTACCTTGAGATACGAATGCCCTGACATACGAATTTTTTGAGATACGACGAATAATATTCGAAAATTTCTACCTCGACATAAGTACGACGAAAAATTTGAGATACGAATTTTAATGCGCGATAATTTTATAGATGATCGCTAGATGGCAAAGCGTTCGCTCTGTTTGGTTGTTGACACCGTCGCCGCATCGTTCCTTGTTCACACGTAGCTGTGTTATTCGTTGTGTTGTGCCTGTTTTTCGTGCTATTTTAGTTTAAATACTGTATGTACCCTGTTATTTTAACAATGGGTCCCAAAGTTAAAGTAAGTGAGAAGAAAAAATCTAAGAAAATGATTTCAATGGAAGCCAAATTATTATCAATATCAACTGCTTTACCGACCGTACCGTATGAATAACAGCTGGTTGCCTATCCGATTGTAAAAATAACCTACATATACAGATGATGTCACCAGATGGCGCAACTAATTTAACTGTGTATTGGGGTAGTTTCATATCGCTAGAACGCATTAATATACATTACATTGTTTTAAATGGGAAAAATTGCTTTGAGATACGATTGTTTTGACATACGACGATGATCCCGGAACGAATTAAATTCGTATCTCAAGGTACCACTGTATTATGCTGGCAGCCGCAGCGTTTATAATTTTAAACGAAAAGAAGCGGAAACATACGTATTGGGTACGACCAAGCCTCAAAGAAAGAAATATAACATATGTCCAGGAGACGGCCATGTTTCTATTTGCAATAGTTAAGGTATGATTCCGAATGCGACCGCAGACTGCAGACTGCAGCGGCAGACCGCAGGCGGCAGTACTGGTATCCATATTTTTCTATTAAATGCATTCGGAGCGCGGCGGCACTGTCGCCTGCCGTCGTAGCTTGCCGCGACTGCGGATCGCACCACTGCTCCTGAACCAGTAGTGTCGCCGACTGCACACGTGAAAAGTGAGTTTTTCGGGCGCCGACGAGGAAAACTGATTAATTTGGTGACTTTTTTTTCGTCACTTAACAAATGCTTTTAATCAACATTGAATAACTTCCTTCATCTGGGCTATTTCTGAATAAAGGCATCGTGAGCTTTCTTCTTTTTCTGGTATACAGTACCAAAAAGTTATCGTCATCTTCCTCTTCCAACAAAAGGCTCAAAATAGTACCGGAAATTTGCTACCGGGAACGTCAAAATCGTCCGTCATCATTTACGGAACGCTTAAAAACCGACTGCCGCTGAAATCTGTCGCTGCATTCTACATTGGTCCAACCGCAGGCAACAGCACGTTTGCGGTTGCCGTCTGCAGCCTGCAGTTGCAGTCGGTTGCTGCAGCCGCCTTCGGAATCATACCTTTATTGTTTCCAACTGAGCAAGCGTATCCACCGAGAAATAAATGTCGGCAACACACGCATAAATATTGCCACCATGCGTTTTCCTTTGATGTTTACCGCTAAAAATGGAAACACGGTTCCCTACATTTGTTTACAATTTTTGTTGACAACTAAAGATATTTACAGAAAATTTTGTCACCAACATGTGTTGACAACACAAAAGTTGGCAATTTTCCTTTGGTGGAGACCTGGCTTAAGAGTCGCCGGGCTGCAAAACCATTAGCAAAACATTTGATTTGACAACGACCTTATAGCCCGGGAGCTGTTAGACATTTTTGGGTAGGTATTTGAGGCACTGCGAAAATTTGTACAATAACTGTTTAGTAATATCCGAATACAAAAACACAGACTTGGCTGAAGGGTGGCCGGGCTTAATCGACTTATCAAACATAATGATCGCCTGGCAGGTAAAATGCCCCACCGAAACGACCTGTCTTTTTACCTCTTTAGTAATATCCGAATACAAAAACACAGACCTGGCTGAAGGGTAGCGGGGCTTACCCGACTCTCAAATTTTTAAATTATCCAAATTTTTTTGTAATAAAAAACACTCGAGGTCTGTTGAAATTTTAATACCTTGAAATTTAGTATAATTAAGGAGTTGAAAAATAATAAAACCAGATTTCTTAATTGTGGGTCTAAAACTCAGCCAGGTATTTGCAAAATTATATTTTTGAAAAATTTAAAGAATATATTTGAGAGAGGTTGAAATTTAAACAGAATAATATTGGTAATTAAAAATAGATATGTTCAAAAAGACAGGTTGTTTGATGTTTCGGTGGGACATTCTACCGGCCAGATGATAAAAAAATAAAAAAATGTAATAGCAATGGGCGAATGAAGGAATTATAGGAAATTAGGATAAGGTAGGTAATTTTTGAACTAGGAGTTTGATAGGTAATCGGCCATGGCCTCAAATAAGGAACCATCTCGATATTTACCTGGAATTAATTGAGGGAAACCATGGAAAACCTCAATCAAGATGGCCGGTACAGGAATTACCGTTTCTCGGCGAGAGGCAGTAGGAAAAAGTCCCAGCCACATCTGCCCGCGCCGGGATTCGAACCCGGTACCTCCCGAATGCTGGTCTAGTGCTGTCACCACTACTCTACAACAGCTCGGTAAAGAATTCCAAAAAAAGGGGGTCTATTTTTTTAATATCACGAAAACTATTAATGCTAATGAAATTAAAAAAAAGATTCCTAAAAAGGAGAAACTTTTCCGAAAAAAATGTCGACTTCCGGAACTTCATCTCTATCATTAATACTTTTCATTTAGTGTTGAAAATAGGGTTCCGCGTGGTCGGCGCTGTGTCAATAAATCTTAATCAATTTAGATAAGATCCTAATTTCATTTTTGCACTGGGACCCTTAGCTACGTCACTGATGGAAATATTCTGAAGTCCTGCACAGAAGTGATGGTAGTCAAGGCCGTTTTTAACCTATTGGAGGCCCTGGACACTTTATGATAATGGAACCCTTATGAGCAACAACCTTGAATATTATTAGTTAAAAAAAGCGTAATTACTAAGCAAATCAATAAATAACAAATACATTATTAAAAAATATATCGAACCCGTCTTTAAAGGTGCGCTTACACGGGCAACTAAAATTGCTCAATTCCGGGCAATAGTGGTCAACTATGTACATCAGCAATTCACGGCGATGCTAAAGATACCGCCACACCATATCACGCGATATGGAGCAACTTTGAAAAACTAGGCAATACAAGGCAATCATTCATACACTATAGCAATTCAGTTGAACTGTCGCTGGCTATGGACGAAGTTTTACTGGCAGCGGCGTGTAGTGTTTTTATTATAATAAGTTTAAAACGAAAAAAAGAAAAGGAATGGACAGATTTGGGTACAATAGAAGCAAAGAAAATGAAATGACAGCGGCGCATCTCATCCCTGTCACCATACGAAAGTGAAACCATGGAAGAAGGAAAATTGACTAAAATTTCCAAACTGTGTGGATATTCGGCAATTCATGTCGGCCACTTTGGGCAATAAGGAATATATGGAGCAATTAGAAGCAATATTGCCGAACCAATTGCCGCATTTTATTGAAATTGCTCCAGATTGATCCATTAATTGCTCCATTCTGTTGCCGGGCAATTATTGCTCAAAAAATTGTTCGTGTAAAGGCACCTTAACATATTGGAGGTCCTGGACACTTTATGATAATGGAACGCCTGTGAGCAACAACCTTGAATATTTTACTAAGCAAATCAATAAATAACAAATACATTATTAAAAAATTTATCGATTTATTTGTCAACACTATCGGCTATCGAATGCTGATCTAGCGGGAACTAGGGAGTCCCATCGATCGCGGGGCCCTGGGCACTTGCTCAGAGTGCTCAGTGGAAAAAAGAAGCCTGATGATAGATAGTTTTGTATGTCTTTTGTTTCCTGAAAATATTAATTTGAAGTTGGGAAATTTACTTACTGTTTTTCACGTCCCAGTTTTACTAAACGTTATCCATTTAAATATATTCCACTGTATTGGACTCTTGTTTAATTTTCCAATTCAAATTATTATTGTCAATTGTTTCAAAAAACTAAATTATAAAAGTACAGTCACATATCACAAAAAATGTCATTTATTGTTATTTTTTATCGTTTTAATAAATATTTATTGTTTTTAATGAAACATTATACATTCAATATCTGAAAAGGAAAATAAAATAACATTTACTTGAAGTTCCCTAAATCGAACTTCCATAACACAAATTAATCTCTAACTCAAATTTTAATATTGAAGATATTAAAAAAAGGTACGTTATTTATCATGCAATAGTTTTTTTTTATGATTCATTAGTTTTTCCGTATCCTATAACCTCAAAAATGTTCTGTTCCGTTCAAAATCTGCGCCACAGACAGACAGAAATTAACTTCCCATTTTTTGTGGAGTGGAGGTTAAAAATATAAATGCGTGGTATAAATAAATATTCAATTATACGTCTATTTTTTTAGAAAAGTGTTTTTGTAACTTTGGTTTTGCCTTGACAAATATTTGATGAACTACAATTATGGTTAATCCAGCAATTTCGCCCTAAAATAATCAAAATAAGAAACTTTTATGTTTAGCTTTTTGTCGATATTGAATGTATTGAAACCAATAATTGTTTTATCGAATTTAAATTTCACGTTCTTTTTAAACAGCTTTTTGCACTAGATTTTTAAAAGCTTTTCACGATTAAACACAACGCTGAATTTATAATCTCACGTCTTAATCTTTAAGGTTGTCGGAACGCTCTGAAATTAAGCCACACTACGAGGCTAAAAAATGCTGTTGCAAGGGTGCCGCTGTCAGTTGATTACTCTAAATTTTGGAAATATTTCGAAGATTTAAAAAACTTTTCTGAAAAAGGAAGAGTCACTTTAGGTTTGTAATGGAACAATTTTATGAAATAAGCACGAATAAAATCGTACACAATTAATGTCAACTTTTTTCTAGTAAATCGTACATAATTTACAAAAGTAGTCCATTAGAGACCTAGATTTGTCCTTTATCTTCCTTATAGAGAAGAATTTTGCAAAATATTGACGAATAAGTCTACAATCAGCTATCAGCCGAAGCCCTATTTTTGGCTTAAATTCAGAGCGTTCCGTCAGCCTTAAGCCCTTACTTAAAACAAACTAGAATCAGGTCTCGAAATGTCATACTATGTCAATTGACGTAAACATTTCTCTTCCAACACGACGTCGCTCATGTTCACGTCCGGTTTAACAGTAGTGTTATACCAAATTTCAGTCAAATCGGTTCAGACATTCTCAAGTGATGCTGATCAATATTAAACAGTCAGACAGACAACAATCCCAGAAATATATATTTCCTGGATAAATATTGAAAAACCTTGAACAAACTCACTGTAAAACGAGAACGCAACCAAATATTTTCGAGTTTTTGATTATAAAAATGTCTTTTACTATTTACGTCACAAATTCACTTCAAAACATAATTATATCGTTTAATAGATCAAAATTTCGACGTCAAAACATTTGGCACATCCAGCTTTCTCATTTCGCACTTGTTTTTAAAATTTTAAACAATATTGAAATTCAAACTTCGCGCTTAAAACATACGTCATAAGCCCACACGCAGTGAATGTCTGTTAGGCGACATGTTGTTGATATGTTAGCAGGTAGCATCTTCGTGAGCGTTTGAAAATCAACTGTCAAATGATCTTGCAGAGCTCCCGAGGCGAAGTTAGCGCGCACACACACACGCACACACAGACAGACAGATAGACAAACCGAAACAAAACACACACTGTGCATTAGAATCGTTAATTGTGTTTGAAAAACAGTGCATAAATTACAACGGTGCATGGCGCAGAGAGTACGCTGCCATGATATCTATCGGTGGGAAAGTTGGAACCTTAGAACTTTGCGCGAAGGCCAAATATAAAGGAGAATTCATCTTAAAGTTCAATTCCAGATATATGTTACCCGTGATACTGTTTTCTATAAAGGAGAATTTGCAAGATACACAGGCTACCTCGTTTATGAATGATGTCAGCTTGAAGACCGTTAATTTTTTAGGGTTCCGTACCTCCAAAAGGAAATAAAAACCGGTCAAGTGCGAGCCGAACTCGCGAGAAGAGAGTTCCGTCTATTCTGTTTTCCGTGAGTACTTTAAGACTTAAGGTTTTCATTTAGGTTTTCCTGTAAGCCAGGGGTGGCCAACAAGTCGATCGCGAGGTCAATTTTGGCTGATATGTAGCTACTTTGAATTAATAAATATTGTTAATAATTATCCAAGTTCTCTTAAATCCTCTGGACGTGAGTTTTTTGGTCCTTTATTACGAAAAGTTAATAAGTGATTTAAAAAATAAAAAATAGTTTTAAACATATATTTTACTTATCTACCCATACCTCGCTGGAATGCACCTTGTACTGAAACACAGTGTATAAACATAGGTATGCATTTCACACCCCTTCTTCCCCCTTAGACTACGCCTATGACAATAAGTCGATCGCGACATACTTTTAAAATAAAAAGCAGATCTTATATACAGAAAAGTTGGTCACCCCTGCTGTAAACTATGGGTGAGACCCGACATTCCCTATTTTTTTCAAAATTTTAGGCTCAGTAGTTTCGGAGATAAGGGTGGGGGGACGGTCAATTGTTCATCTATTATCTTAAATAACTTTAAAACTATTTATTTTAAAATTATAAAAAAAATATATTTGAGACCCTTACTATAAGCCCTTTAATTTGATATGTCACACGGTACAGTTTGCAAAACTTTTTTTTTTAATTTTCTAATTTTTTCCCAAAAATAACCCCCATGCTCAAAATTTATTTATTTACGTTACATGTCCGTCTTTGGGTCACCGACTTACATATGTGTAATAAATTTCAACTCAATCGGTCCAGTAGGTGATAAAGGGGGGCAAATGGTAAATTTTCACCTATTTTCTTAAATAATTTGAAAACTATTTATTTTTAAATTATAAAAATATATATATTTGACCCTTACGACAAGCTCTTTCTTAATTTTCTAATTTTTTCTCCAAAAATGACCCCCATGTTCAAAATTCATTTATTTACGTTAAACGTTCGTCTTATGGTCACCGACTTACATATGTGTACCAAATTTGGACTCAATCGGTCCACTAGTTCGGAGCAAATTGGCTGTGACAGGGTGCCAGACAGACACACGAGTGATCCTATAAGAGTTCCGTTTTTTCCTTTTGAGCTACGGAACTCTAAAAACGGAATCCTTATAGGATCACTCGTGTGTCTGTCCGTCCCACTATCACAGCCAATTTGCTGGACCGATTGAATTGAAATTTGGTAAGTCGGTCACCCAAGGACGGACGTGTAACGTAAATAAAAGAATTTTAAACATCGCGGTCATTTTTGAGAGACAAATTAGGAAATAAAAAAAAAGTTTTGCAAACTGTCCCGAGTGATATATCAAATGAAACGGTCTCATATATCCAATTGTGTAGGCTTTCACGGCTGGCGTTGTTGCAAAACTTCTTGGTTTCCGGGCTTGTACGCCGTGGTCCATTGGTATTTCTACCTGACGTTTCGTCTACAACTGCGGTAGACATTATCAAAGGCGATGTGGTAGCGGGTGAAATGACTCATATATATTTTTATTTTAAAATAAATAGTTTGTGAAGTTATTTAGGAAAATATATGAAAATTGACCATTCCCCCTCCTTATCTCCGAAACTAGTGGGCTAAAATTTTGAAAAAATAGGGAATGTCGGGTCTCACCCATAGTTTACAGGAAAACCTAAACGAACATCTTAAGTCTTAAAGTACTCACGGAAAACGGAATAGTACGGAACCCTTTTATCGCGAGTTCGACTCGCATTTGACCGGTTTTTTTTTATCAACTACGCAATATCAATGACTTAGAAATCTTAAAAAACTGATTAATTATTAGGGGAGCACAATAGACTTTAGAGGTGTTTACCGTTGGGTCCTTACCTCATAATTCTAATCCAACAGAACGAGGTTACTTCTGTTGTCTAATAACCTTGATAATGAATTGAATGACGTCATTCTA
This sequence comes from Venustoraphidia nigricollis, assembly GCA_034508555.1. Taxonomy (NCBI): domain Eukaryota; kingdom Metazoa; phylum Arthropoda; class Insecta; order Raphidioptera; family Raphidiidae; genus Venustoraphidia; species Venustoraphidia nigricollis. The sequence goes on along the minus strand of JAVRKA010000025.1, from coordinate 3,217,701 downwards.
AAGTTATCCAAGACATACTATACATACTTTTAAAAAGGTTTTCGTATAAGATTTAACGCTTGCTGATTTTGTTCTGCGGCTTGTATTGTTTATGTTTTATGTACTGTGTTTTGTACTTAACTAGATCTTTAATGGAGAAAATATTAATTAGCGTTTTATGATGGCGACTTTTGGCCCTAATTTAATTGTTTTGTCAAGCCTGGAGCACGCAAGTTGATCAGAGCTCTTAAAATTATATTGTCAAAAAGATCGCTAACACAAAAATGTGAGTTGATTATCAGATAACAAATAAGTATATAAAAATATAAAAAAAACATATATATATATATAAAAATAAGGAAAAATATAAGGTTTTTTAGTATTTCTATCATAGAAACTACCCAGTGCCGGATTAGGCCAGCGCGGGGCCCGTAGCAAATTCTGTCAAGGGGCCTTTGGTTTGCTTTGGGTTCTCAAGTTTAGGGTATTAAATAAAACGAAACTGTTACAAATAAACTTTTCTGGATTTAATATGGGCAAATTTAGAGATAACACTTTCAATATCGACTTCTTTAAGCAAATCATGCTCTATATTCAACAAAGTGAGATGATTAAGACGTTCTTGGCCCATCGTGTTCCTTAGTTCATTTTTAACACGTTTTAATGTTGAAAAAGAACGTTCGCTACTGCAGTTAGTGATCATGAGAGACAAGTAAATGCGCAAGGTAATTTCTAAGTTTGGGAAACATGATTCTAAAGAATTATTTAATAAAAGTTTATAAAATTGTTGTTCCAGAGGCTCCTGTTTCTTGCTGTCAATAACAGTAGCCACATCTGTTTTCAGCATCTATACCACTGGTATAGATGCTAGTCTAAATATATCGATTATAATTAAACATTAGAACATTAACGTTAAAAAGTTCGTAAAATACCTACTTATTTTTACGATTTAACGTGACGAAATCGCGTTTTAGATTTTCAAGTGGCAGTGAGGCATAGCCTAAGCGCTTCGCGTTTAAGGCATGCAAGATATTTTACGCTCCTATCTAAATTAATATTTTTTTATTACGGTCAGACAGGCGTTGGAGCGCGGGGCCCCCAAATTCGCGGCGCCCGTAGCATTTGCTACTCTTGCTACGTGGCTAGTCCGGCACTGAAACTACCGCTTAACGTTAAAATTATGTTTTTAGTGTATTTGCCATAGGCAACATACACTATTGGCGTTGGTCGGATGGCGGGACCTAGGGGTCGGACCAAAATTTCTCGACGTTTCATAACCTTCTAAACACTTTGGCACCATTTTTAAAAATGTTTATATATATATGTATATATATATATATCTATATATATATATATATATATATATATATATATATATGTGTGTGCGCTATAACTTTCGAAAGAATTAATTGATTTTTACGAAAAATTTTGCCCACATGTTGGAATCCACCACCGCAAGAACCCTATTTAAAATGGACCCAATCGGACCATTTTAAGGGTAGTTTTTAGGGGTTGGAAAAAGTTTTTGGACCGAAAAAATTCTCAGAATCGTTTCAAAATTGAAATTTAACCCTTTAATAGCAATTAAAAGTGCTCCTAAAATTTTAATAAAATCGGCCCGAGAGGACCGGATTTACAAATTTTATGAAAACACTAGTTTGCAGAGAGTGAATTATTTGCTGAAAGGTGTATATAATTTAGTTTAGAGGTTCGATTGATAATAATATTGCAACTGAGAAAAAAATGTTCTTTTAAGGGGTGTATTAAGGAGTCAAATTTTTTATTTTGCCCAAAAAACCAACTTAAGTTCGCATAATAAAGCCACACTGCCTATATTAGTAAGTACACTATATTGTCGGCAGGGTTTTGGCACTGCGACCCGGATTTTTATTTGAATACAGTCAACATCCCTATTATCCCCAAGTGCCCAAGGCCTTCAATAGGTTAAAGACGGTTCTGCAGATACCATCACATTTTCAACTCCGCACCCTGTAGATAGTGTAGATGCATTAAAAATATTCAAATTAATTTTAATTCACCTAAATAATGACAATATTAATAACGTGTTTGGTCGCAATTCAGAGACATATAATTACTAGAGTCAGTTTTACGGTAGAAGTGTCAAATGTGTTACCTCCTTGTCACATGTCATCTTCTCGTTGCATGCTACGTGGTTAGGTGGGCCATGAAAATACTAGAACAATGCACTGTACTCAATAGGTGTGTGAGTAGAGTAAATAGCTTAGTGAAATTTACTCTGAAAAGTGTACGTTAGGTTTACCATATGTGTACACTTATGACTTTCCCAAACTTATTTTGTCTACTGCCGACTTTGAGAATAAATTATTTTTTAGCGCCCCCATTTTTTCACCTACTTAAAAACCACTATAACTTCAAATTAAATTAATTAATTATTGTGAGCTATATTAGCGGAGATTAAACATTCATTCTAAACGAGACTTTTACTATAACCCGCAAGAGTTAACTTGAGACCTGAGCGCAGTAGGTAGTACACAACGGAGCTCAGGTCTCAAGTTAACTCTTACGGGCTACACCTGCCAATGAGAATGACTATTGAAACGCAACTTTATAGTATTCAGACAGAGTATCTTTTATTCAAAATAAAACAAACATAATCGATTCTTATATAAAAACTAATGTGAAGGATGAATCTGATGCTGTTTAATAAGTTTGTTGATATCATGTTCCAATTTACTCAAGAACAGCCGCAAGTCCCCACGTTCGGTAACATGCAGACGAATTCTCTTTTTAGTAAGCAACGTTGCCACAGCACTAAATCCACGTTCACACAAATATGACGATGGGAATGCTATCAAGAATCGTTGAACGATTGACCACAATCCAGGGTACAATTGCGAAATCGGTTTTTGTAGCCAAAATTCTTGGTAGTCATTTTTGAACTTGATTTTTATTTCCTCTCGAGTCGAGAGCTCAGTCGGTGTCTAAGAGTCCTCCTAGCTAGATGAAATTACAAATCGCCCCCCAAGCCTCTACACAACGCCCCCATTTTTTTCTGGGTCTCTTACCGCCCCCCTTTAGGCCTGCAGTGCCCACAAGGGGGCGTTATCGCCCACTTTGGGAAAGGCTGCATTAGATGGTAGACGCTAAGGATAATAATCTCTATGTTAGAAAAATGTCCCTCAAATACCTAGCAAATTAAGATGGCACAGCTGTTACAATTTGAAATTAGAATTATTCTATCTTCAACCGAGCTGGGTAGAGTAGTGGTGACAGCACTAGACTCGCATTCGGGAGGTACGGGTTCGAATCCCGGCGGGGGCAGATGTGGCTGGGACTTTTTCCTACTGCCTCTCGCCGAGAAACGGTAATTCCTGTACCGGCCATCTTGTTTGAGGTTTTCCATGGTTTCCCTCAATTAATTCCAGAGAAATATCGAGATGGTTCCTTATTTGAGGCCATAGCCGATTACCTAACAAACTCCTAGTTAAAAAGTTACCTACCTTATCCTAATTTCCTATAATTCCTTCATTCGCCCATTGCTATTACATAAGTTGAAGTTTTAAAAAAATGTAGAAAATTTCGGGAAGTGGTAAATAGAAAATAGTAATGGTACGAATGGCGTCTGTTATGACATAAAGTCGAGAAACGTAATATTATTATTATTGTATCTCCACGTTACTGCCTGGATTGACATTTATTTTATTTATTTATTTATTTATTTATTTTACTTCTGGATAGAATCTATAGAGGTGGGTTACACCTGTGCATAGAGCCAGAAGATACAAACAGTTATACAATATTTATACAATAGAAAATAAAAATATATATTTGATTGCACAAAGAAATAAGTGTTATAAAAGTTAACAAAATTTTAAAGAATTAGAGTAACTTAAATTCTAATGAATTAAAGTAGGTATGGATTACATTACATTTTTTAAAAACCAATAATATTGGAGAAGAATTTTAAATTGCAATTCTAAAGCAGCGAATTAATAGATTTAAAGAGCAAACACGAAATCTTATGACAAATGTGCCAAAAATGTGTAAACAGAAGCTATTAAGGCTGTCGGAACGCTCTGAATTTAAGCCACACTACGAGGCTAAAACATGCTGTTGCAAGGGTGCCGCTGTCAGTTGATTACTCTAATTTTTGGAAATATTTTGAAGATTTAAAAAACTTTTCCTAAAAAGGAAGAGTCACTTTAGGAACAATTTTGTGAAATAAGTGCGAATAAGACCGCAGTGTGACATTGACAACGTGTATTTTTTGACACAATTAATGCTAACTTTTTTCTACTAAATCGTACATAAATAACAAAAGTAGTCCATTAGGGACTTAGATTTGTTCTTTATCTTCCTTATAGAGAAAGAATTTTTGCAAAATGTTGACAAATAAATTTTCAATCAGCTATCAGCAGAAGCTTTATTTTTGACTTAAATTCAGAGCGTTCCGGCAGCCTTAAAGCGCATTAAAAGTGAATCAGAGAAAATTAAAAAATTACATTCAACAAAAAAGAATTTAAAACACAACTAGCACTGAAATATTTTGGATTTAAGCAGGGGCGTAGCTACCGCCGTATCTACCGTATCAATTATACGGGGCCCCCGAGCCACGGGGGCCCCCAACGTGCGTAAGCAAAAATTAATAAAAAATTCCCAATTTTTTTTTTTTATTTCAGAAATGACAAAAGTCAAAAAAAGCAATTTCTTTTTTTCCCGCGTAAAGAGTGCGTTCAAAAGTTGGCAACACCCTACATCGGTTATCGCGCCCTGCGGGATTTCCCCGTTTAAGTCATTTACTTCAACGGGGGAAGGGCCCCCAAACATATTTTTATACGGGGCCCCGCCAAGGCACGCTACGCTTCTGGATTTAAGCAACAATAATTATGATAAGTAGCTAGAAATACAAATATCACTGTATTTATTGTTTTATATACAGTAGAATCTTGATAAGTTAAAAACTCGATAAGTTAAAAACCTCTGTAATTTAAAAATTTCTTGAATTACTTTCCCCTGAAAGCATAAAACCTCTATTACTTAAATTACAAAACCTTTGTAACTTAAACAAATATTCTGAACATTGCCATCGATTAAAATAATATTTTGGTGATCTCCATAAGTTAAAGTATTATCCTCTATTGAACTAAATACATCCTCTATAAAATCCACAAACCTCGGTAAGTTAAAAATTTGACTCTGACAACCTCTCTAACTTCAACTCTCGATAAGTAAAAAACTCGATAGCTTAAATTTTTCAACGTTTCCCTTGGATGTTAATTTATCGAGGTTCTACTGTATTTACAATCCAAACGTAAATTTTTGATAGCATACTGCACATGACCTATGACATCTGCAAGCTATGAGCGAAACTTCAGCAAACTGGAAATAATTAAAACCTATCTGCGTTCAACAATGAGTCAGGAACGTCTATTTAAGACGAACTTTGATGAGCTAATAGATTTTTTCGCAGAAAAGAAAGTACGCCATGTAAAACTGTAGCAAGATTAGAGAAAAAAATGCTGGGACCTAAAGATTGATGAAATGTATTGATTGTCTGTGGTTATATGTTTCCTATATTTAATTTTATGTCACACCAGTGCCGGATTAAGCCAGCGCGGGGCCTGTAGCAAATTCTGTCAAGGGGCCCTTGGTTTGCTTTAGGTTCTCAAGTTTAGGGTATTAAATAAAACAAAACTGTTACAAATAAACTTTTCTGGATTTAATATGGGCAAATTTAGAGATAACACTTTCAATATCGACTTCTTTAAGCAAATCATGCTCTATATTCAACAAAGTGAGATGTTTAAGACGTGTTCCTTAATTCATTTTTAATACGTTTTAATGTTGAAAAAGAACGTTCGCCACTGCAGTTAGTGATCATGAGAGACAAGTAAATGCGTAAGGCAATTTCTAAGTTTGGAAAACACGACTCTAAAGAATTATTTAATAAAAGTTTATAAAATTGCTGTTCCAGAGGCTCCTGTTTCTTGCTGTCAATAACAGTAGCCACATCTGTTTTCAGCATCTATACCACTGGTATAGATGCTAGTCTAAATATATCGATTATAATTAAACATTAGAACATTAACGTTAAAAAGTTCGTAAATACCTACTTATTTTTACGATTTAACGTGACGAAATCGCGTTTTAGATTTTCAAGTGGAAGTGAGGCATAGCCTAAGCGCTTCGCGTTTAAGGCATGCAAGATATTTTACGCTCCTATCTAAATTCATATTTTTTTATTACGGTCAGACAGGCGTTGGAGCGCGGGGCCCCCAAATCCGCGGGGGCCGTAGCATTTGCTACTCTTGCTACGTGGCTAATCCGGCACTGCTAATAGGTAATAAAGAGTACAAATTTATAAAAGGGTTCTTATTCTCCCCTCCCGGTCACAAAATTATATATTTTTGTGTTTTTTAAAACAATTTATCTCAAATGCTGCTTAGAAGGGCGGGGCGCCCTTCTCAGCAGCATTTGAGATAAATTGTTTTAAAAAACTCAAAAATATATATCAAGTTTCTGCCCCGGTTCGAAAAAACCGTAGATCCAACCTGAAGTACTCTACTAACCTTGAGGGAGTTTGAATGCGACATTAGACTGTTCCTGCGTGCAGTATAATCATATGGTCACAATCCAAGGTCATTGTCAAATCATATTTTCTGACAATGAATTCTGCAACTCAGCAAATCGTATCACCTAGTCGAACTGACCGCGTATCGTGTCCACTTAATTCAATTTGAAATCACCAGAGCGTTTTACCCATCTTGGTTCGGTATCATTGTTAAATTAAGAGAGAAAAAGGGAAAGCAGAGAAATTGCCAATTAAATAAACAATACAAAACGACATTGACTTTAATATACTTTAATTACAGTATAAAAAAAATTGTTACAAAGAATAATATAATATTAGTATTTATACAGAAAAAAATAATTCAATTACGTTTTGTACATTTTTATAACATAAATAAGATTAAGTTCATTTTATTGTATAAATCGTGTAACGTTTTTGCATTTTTATTGAAAAAATAATTTCGTTTGTCTGGTTTTTACTGTTAATGACACAATTTAAAGTAACAATTATGTCAAGTTTTTTTTTAAGACAACCATTTAGCTTTCAGATATTTTCATTTTTCGTAGTTCTATTTGAACGAAACTTTAAAATTAATGTTTAATAACTACCTATGTTTAATGGCACATTTTTTCCACTTTTATTTAAAGGCTGGACGTATTTTTTATCGATACTTTTGAATTTCAAACATTATCTAAACTGCCAGCTTTAGAAATTAAACGGAATAGCTGGTTTAGGGTAAGAATATCCTTCTTCTTTAGGCGGGATATACGCTCTAGGAGTGGTAGAAGGTGGTCTGTAAGGTGTAGTGGGAGGTCTATACGTTGTTGTTGTAGGTCTAGGTGTTGTAGGTCTAGGTGTTGTTGGTCTAGGAGTTGTTGGTCTAGGAGTTGTGTAGGGCGTGGTTCGTCTCGTTGTAGGTCTTGGAGTTGTAGTAGTTCTGAATACTTGTTGAATTGTAGATTGAACAGGAGGTAAATATGGTTTAGGTGGTGGAGGAGGTCTTGTTGTTGGCGGTGGAGGAGGAGGTCTGTAAGGCGTAGTTCTTCTTGTCGTGGTTGTAGGTCGAGTCGCAGGCCTTGGAGTTGTAGTTGTTCTAAATACTTGTTGAATTGTTGATTGTACTGGAGGCAAATATGGTTTAGGCGGTGGGGGAGGTCTTGTTGGTGGTGGAGGAGGAGGTCTGTAAGGCGTAGTTCTTCTTGTTGTAGTTGTAGGTCTAGTTGTAGGTCTAGTTGTAGGTCTTGGAGTTGTAGTAGTTCGGAATACTTGTTGAATTGTTGATTGTACAGGAGGTAAATATGGTTTAGGTGGTGGGGGAGGTCTTGTTGTTGGTGGTGGAGGAGGAGGTCTGTAAGGCGTAGTTCTTCTTGTTGTAGTTGTAGGCCTTGGAGTTGTAGTAGTTCGGAATACTTGTTGAATTGTTGATTGTACAGGAGGTAAATATGGTTTAGGTGGTGGAGGAGGTCTTGTTGTTGGCGGTGGCGGCGGTGGTCTGTAAGGTGTAGTTCTTCTAGTAGTTGTTGTTGGTTTTGTTGTAGGTCTTGGGGTTGTAGTAGTCCTGAATACTTGTTGAATTGTTGATTGTACTGGAGGCAAATATGGTTTAGGTGGTGGAGGAGGTCTTGTTGTTGGTGGTGGAGGAGGAGGCCTGTAAGGCGTAGTTCTTCTTGTTGTAGTTGTAGGTCTGGTCGTAGGCCTGGTCGTAGGTCTTGGAGTTGTAGTTGTTCGGAATACTTGTTGAATTGTTGATTGTACAGGAGGTAAATATGGTTTGGGAGGTGGTGGAGGCCTTGTAGTCGGTGGTGGCGGCGGTGGTCTGTAAGGCGTAGTTCTTCTAGTAGTTGTTGTTGGTCTCGTTGTAGGTCTTGGGGTTGTTGATGTTGTTCTATACACTTGTTGAATAGTGGATTGTACAGGTGGCAAGTAAGGCTTTGGAGGTGGAGGAGGTGTTGTAGGACGTGGTGTAGGACGTCTTGTAGTAGTTGGTGGAGGGAATGGAACTGATGGTTTTGGGTACTGATATCCCTCCGTAGGTGGAACGTATGGCGGCCGTGTTGTTGGAGGCGGAACATAACGTGCCGTAGTTGGTCTGGGCGTTGTTGGTCTAGGGGTAGTTGGCCTAGGTGTGGTAGGTCTAGGGGTAGTAGGTCTAGGTGTAGTAGGTCTTGGTGTAGTTGGTCTAGTGGTTGGCGGAATGTAACGCGTTGTAGGTTTTGCTGTTGTTCGCACAACTTCGAAAGGTATAGATGGTTTTGGATATTCGTATCCTTGGTCTACTGGTGGAGGTACGTAAGGTTTAGGAGTTGGCCTTGGTGGTGGCGGTGGAGGAGGGACATACGGTTTGGGAGTTGGTCTTGGCGGTGGCGGTGGAGGAGGGACATACGGTTTGGGAGTTGGTCTTGGCGGTGGCGGTGGAGGAGGGACATACGGTTTGGGGGTAGGTCTTGGCGGTGGCGGTGGAGGGGGAACATAAGGTTTTGGAGTAGGTTTTGGCGGTGGCGGTGGAGGAGGAACATACGGTTTGGGGGTTGGTCTCGGCGGTGGTGGAGGTGGTCGAGTTGTTGTTCTGAAGGTCTCAAACGGAATAGATGGCTTAGGATACTGATAACCTTGATCTACGGGTGGTGGGGGCGGTGGGCGTGTGGGAGGCGGGGGAGGAGGACGTGTGGGAGGTGGGGGTGGCGGACGTGTGGGAGGCGGGGGAGGAGGACGTGTCGGTGGTGGGGGCGGTGGGCGTGTGGAAGGTGGAACATAACGAGCTGTAGTCGGTCTGGGCGTCGGCCTTTGAGTTGTTGGACGCTGTATTTCAAACGGTATCGAAGGTTTAGGATATAAATATCCATCCTCATTTGCGCTTGCTACCGACAAATCTGCAGGTCCTAGGATGCTGAAGTTGTCGTTTGTTGAACTCACATCTGAACCGGAACGATCGGGTTCCACGCGTGATTTAGTACGCGGCTTTAAGCGTTGACCAAATACGTTTGAAGCTGACACTGTTAAAAAAACCTTCCTTAAGTTCTATTTATATAAAACGTAGATGCTTAAGAAAAATCAATGTTGTTGATAAGTATTTACATTAATTTCCGGGAATATTAATTACGATAAATAAATTGGAAACATTTAATTACTTGTAAACAGCATTCAGTAAATCCAGTGGTACCTCGACACAAGAGTGCCCTAACACATGAGTTTCTTGAAATACGACCTCCTCGGGGAGCACTCTCAGAAACTGACGACCGAGGAGTTACAAGAGTTACAGTCGCACCAGCATACGGAGGTTCTCTAAGAAATTGGTTTCGAGGAGGAGCCAGAAGTGGAAGAGGTTATCTCTACAAGTGAGATAAAGGAGATCTTAGGAATGTGGGAGGGAGTTCGTGAAAAAGAAACACCCCGAAAAAGTTGCAACTGGTCGTGCATCGAAGCTATTTAATAACACTTGCCTAACTCACTTCCGCAACATTCTGAAAGGGAGGAAGAAACAAACCTTCTTGGACAGGTTTTTTTTAAACGGCCTACAGGCGAAAGTGAGGAAAGCGTAGCGAAAAAGACAAAGACCAGTGAAGAGAAAAATAGTAGCGAAAATTAAGCGAAAGTAACACCTCAGCATCTTCCGTAAGCTCAAGTCATTTACAAATACATTTTCCTTATTCAAAAACACGTAACAAAAACAACTGGAATGGTCTTTTGGGGGTTGGAACGGATTAATAGCATTTCAATTAATTTAAATGGAGAAATTCGCTTAGAGATACGAGCAAGGTTACGGAATGAATAAAACTCGTATGTCGAGGTACCACTATACATGGTGAGGCGCTTAAAGTGTTACAGAGCAATACCACTTTAACTATTGATGATATTTAAAAAATGTTTCAGATGAAAGTTGTTCAGTTTGAAGGGGGACATCATTTGGAGACAAATACCACCACTCATCCTCAACCCCTGCGCGGAGATGAAGGGGACTTTGACATTTTTAATAGGAACACCTATTTTTTATCACAAATTATGTTTTTTCGATAAAAAATTAGAAACATTTGTCTGAAACATTTTTTTATCCAATGCCTCCTTCAACCCCTAAAATGCATGTCCAAAATCGTTTTCCCGAAACTCCATTAGATTTTTATGCCTAAACAACGACCTTGCGCAGAAAATTACAAGAGGTAAAAGTTGTTGGTTTGTAGAAATACTAACGCAGGCTGTTGTCAGTTTCAAATCCGGTTTTCCTCCAAGGCACCTGCGTCTTCCGAGTGCCGGAAGCGCAGAGGAAGGAATGCAATGGATGAGAACACAGATCTTGTTCGCTTGCATCGTCCCATTCGATTGCTCGAATTTTACGAGGAGCTGCTACATCTGCAACGTACAATCAATTAAACAAATTGTTTAGCTAGCTGAATTTCGCAGTATTTTTAACACGCTTTTAGTAGCTTCAACTGTATGTTTGTTTGGTTGTTTGTAATGGAATCTTTGAACGTGAAGCTCACCTACTTCAAAACGTCAGATTAAACTGAAACTTTGCACACTTATCAAGGATCGATGACAATACAATAATTTAATAAGTTTATCCCATTATCCTGACCAGGATAAAAAAACTTGGAAAATTACAGCAAGCAAGCAAACACGCTGTACAGTGACGTACATTGTGTTGCCTACCCCATAGTCAAATGCAATATTGCTTTTAAGTCTTATTATTAAAATCAAAACTAGCACAACACGCATTTATGAACTAAAAAATGCAAAATAATTTGACAACAAAATTAGCTTTACTGTAAAAATCGTGGGGTGTTATCTACTTAAATTTTCATAATAGCTCCACGTTTACAATAAGCTAGTAAATGAAAAAATTATTACCGATATTAACACTCCACGCTTCTTACCGCAAAGCTAATTTTGTTGTCAAATTATTTTGCATTTTTTAGTTCATAACCGTGTGTTATAGTTTTTTTAAACTCCAATTTTAATTATAAGACTAACAAACAATATTGCATTTGACTATGGGGTAGGCAATGCAACGTACATCACTGTATAGCGTGTTAGCTTGCTTGCTGTAATTTTTCAAGTTTTTGTATCTTGAAGGTCCTGGTCAAGATAACGGGACAAACTTATTAAATTATTGTATTGTCATCGGTCCTTGATAAGTGTGCAAAGTTTCAGTTTAATCTGACGTTTTGAAGTGGGTGAATTTCACGATCAAAGATCCCATAACAAACAAACAAACATACAGGTGAAGCCAATGAAAGCGTGTTAAAAATAAAACAATGAAAAAAAACACTATAACGGAATTTTTGTTAAAACGTTGTTAAAAAAAGTCAACTTAAAAGTCGGAAAGTAATCATAAAATTGACTTTTTTTCTTTCTTGTCCTTGGTAATTATTAAAATAAAATAGTTTGAACATCAACCGTAAAAATATTTTTTAAAAAACGGAATATTTATAAACTTTTTAATGAACAATTGTTTAACTCAAATTTACATTTACATGTGTATTTTAACTTTTATATCTACTTGATCAAAACATTTAATAGTTATAAAGCTTGAAAAAGTCCCAAGCAAGGGACGAAACGTCGCTATAAAAAACAAATAAGTTTTTACTTAAAAAGTCCTTTTTCCCGACAAATCATTTTTGTAATAATAAATTTTTTGTTACCTCTGACAAATATGAACTGTTGAGCTTGTTGAGCGTTGATCGACCGGAGATTACTGGACAAGACGACCAGCAGTGTGGCAGAGCAAAGCACCAGGAGATTCTGAAACCAACATTAAATTATGATATATTCGCGCAATAATTAGGTGACTTATTTTTTATTCAAAAAATTACGTAGTAAAGCTAACTCTATTTGAAGTTTGTCGTTTCAACAAAAAATTGAGTTTTTTGGTAAAAAATATGGGATCATATTAAAAACAATTATGAATTTGACAATGTCAAACACTTTTTATAATTCATAATAATTTTGGTGACTGTACAATATCAATTAACTTGAAATTCAAAAACAATTTGATTTTAATCAAAAATTTATTACTACGTTTTAACAACAGCGATGTTACGTTTCAATACCAGCTGTTTTAAAAATATAATTTTGCAAACAACTGGCTTAGTTTTAGACCCAATTAAAAAATCTGGCTTTTTTATTGTTTAACTCCTTAAATACTCAATTTCAAGGTATTAAAATTACAAAATGCCTCAAGGATTTTTTATTGCGCAAAAGTTTTAAAAAACGCTTAAGTTCCTCTACCCTTCAGTCAGGTCTGTTTTTTGATTTCGGATATTACTAGAGTTATTGTAGAAATTTTCACAGTGCCTCAAATACCTACCTAAAAATGCTTAATAGCTCTTGGACTACTAACAAAACTATTAAATTAATTAATGCAGTGCTGGGTTGATTTTTATAGTACAATCGTTTTTTATATGACTACATTAATAATTCAAATGCACCAATAAAAAAAGAACATTTTATGTGTCTTACATTTTTGTTAATTGTGCATTTATGACCTTATTTGTTAGTTTATGAAATATTTTCTGAGATTGTAAAAAACATTATTGCATTATCGCATAGCTTCTAAAGATGCACTGAGTACTTGTTTATTACATAGTACTCGGCAATCCAGTCATTTTTGTACTCGTACTCGGTCAAATAACTTCACACATGGTAAGGCTGGTTCAATAGTCATTGGCAAATATTTGCTTCAAATCTCGTCTTCTCCTATTCCAAAAACTTTAAGCTGGGTACACACTGGTTCAATGTTCCATGGCTTCCGGAACACTTAACCTCAATTATTTTGTAGTGGGTACTAATAACACTATAATAATTAATAATACCTTTTAATAATCATTTTATCTGGTTACACACTGACCCAACCTTGTTCAATGTTCCTTGGTGAATATTTGCTACCGGAATACTTAACCTCAATTATTTTGCAGTAGGTATTAATAACACTATAATAATTAATACCTCTGAATAATAATTTCATCAAACCCTCAACCATAAAGATTTTGGATTTCAATTAATTACAAAGAATAACATCTTGTTTTTCTATTTCGAATATAAAATGGGTAGTTGTGTTAGTATTTAAATACTAAATGCAAAATATGTTTATTGAAATAAAATGCTATTTGTGTTATTATGCATATTAATTCACTTATTTTATTGATTTGATTAACAAATTATCGACGAAAATGTGTTCAGAGTCATCAGAGCATTGTCCAATAAGGCGGCTCCTTTGACTCGAATCGAAATCTGGTCGGTATTTGTTGTTTTCTCTTCAACCAGCCTTCCAATACCGTCCAGCCTCGAATATTTGACGAACATTGTTACTGGTGAAGCGACCACATAATCGTTATTAGACGATATTGGGCCGGGCTTGCCATGTGTGAAAGGAACAGCTGGTATAATACTCGCCACGGTTCTAAAAGGTTCTGAAGTTCGTCACAAACAGCGTCGCAAATGCATATTTTAGAGCCGTCCTGGTTGTTTTGTGGGAAAGGAAGACTCCCACCACCTCCCAGTTACCGGCACAGAACGTGCGCTCGTCGGTGATTGGTTTATCGCTGGTTGTCGTGTCACTTGTCGCTTTCCTGCTATAAAGTACAATCCAGTACGCTATTGTTAAGTTGTTTCTTTGATTGTTAATTGATCAAGATGCCTAATACAGTTTTGCATAGACAAGCACGAAAAATAATTTTTTGAATCACTTTATGCAAGGAATTAGACCTTTAGATTAAAGAAAAATTATAATAATATAGCGCGAGTTTGTAGTTTTTCAACCGATTGTACCTGCGCAAGCCTCTATTTGCGTCTAACTTCAGAACCTTTTAGAACCGTGGCGCGTATTATATTCAACAATCTGTACATAAACCACTATTTCATTAAATTTTGTATACAAATGTCGAGTTTATGAAACACAATTTTCGGCCTAATTGCAATGCAGGGTCAAAGGTAACATCGAACACATTATTATCGACAATTGAGACGGCGTGGAGCGATCTTTGAGAGTGAAAGTTGTTTACTGAGAAGAATATAATCATTCATCAAGTCCGCGGCTATCTCATTTATCAACGCATTGCTAAACAAGATTACTGGAAATCTGTACATTGCGCATTTTAATATTGCATTTATTAGTGTATTTGCCATATGGCAACATACACTATTGGCGTCGGTCGGATGGCGGGACCTAGGGGTCGGACCAAAATTTCTCGACGTTTCATAACCTCCTAAACACTTTGGCACCATTTTTAAAAATGTTTATATATATATGTATATATATATATATATATATATATATATATATATATATATATATATATATATATATATATTTATATACGTATATATATATATATATATATATATATATATATATATATATATGTGTACGCGCGATAACTTTCGAAAGAGTTAATTGATTTTAACGAAATTTGGGCCACGTGTTGAAACCCATCACCGCAAGAAGCCTATTTAAAATGGGCCTAATCGGGCTATTTTAAGGGTAGTTTTTAGGGGTTGAAAACTGTTTTTGGGCCCCAAAATACCGAAAAAATTCTTCGAATCGTTTCAAAATTGAAATTTAACCCTCTGGTAGTGATTAAAAAGTGTCCCCACAATTTTAATAAAATCGGCCCGACAGGACCGGATTTACAAATTTTATGAAAACACTAGTTTGCAGATAGTGACTTATTTATTGAAGGGTGTATTTAATTCGGTGTAGACGTTAGATTGATAATAATATTACAATTAAGAAAAAAAATGTTATTTTAAGGGGTGTATTAAGGGGTTAAATTTTTTATTTTGCCCAAAAACAAACTTAATTTCACATAATAAAAGTATAAAACAACACGGCCCTATACAAGCAAATACACTATATTGTCGGCAGGGTTTTGGCACTGCGACCCGGGTTTTTTTACTTGTTATTAAAGATGAATAAAGAATTAAATGGGGTCGCGCGATTATTTTTCTCATTCAGTCATAGTAAGAGGTAAATCAGGAAACCTGGTACAGTAATGACATAATATTTAAAACCCAATATGGCGGCCAAAAGGCGTATCTAAAATTTTGAAAATAAAATATTAGGAAAAAACTTTTAAAAAGGTAAGCTTTTATTGCAGTGTTCTAAACAGAAAAAAAAAATTTTTAATAATTTAAGTTCATAATTATAAAAGCGTGGATTGTAAACTCTATGATAGGCACGGCCTACGCTTTTATAATTACGAACATAATATTTTTATGCTTTTTAATACACTGCAATAAAAGCTTTTTTCTAATATTTTATTTTCAAATTTTAAGCTACGCCTTTTAGCCGCCATATTGGATTTTAAGTAACGTCACACAGTTTACTGTATTCTACTTGTCATACCCTCTCATTTGATACCCATATCAAGGGGATTGTAAAGAAATAGATGATTCCGCCGTTTTGGGTCGGTCGCCATTTTGAATTTGTAATGTAGTCACACTACTGATTGTATTCGCTACTTGTCATACCTTTTCATTTGAAACCCATGTGGAGGTCGTTGTAAAGAAGAAGGTAATCCGCCATTTTGTGGTAGCGGTCATATTGGATCTACCATAGTATTCAATGTACTATATTGTATTGTCTTCAGAATCAAAGGTGTGTGCAAGATTTCAGCTCAATCGAACAACGGAAAGTGGGTCAAATTCAACTTGTAAGATTCAATTACAAACCCATAGACAGACATCAGGACAGGTGAAACTATATAAAAGCTTGTAAAAAGCTGGGACTTTTTAAAGTAAAATTGATTCGTAACATAATATATAGATCCGGTATAAAGTTTTTATGAGTTTAAGGGATTCAAAAATTATCAGAACTTGAAGGGTTTTGCCAGCGACTGATCAAGAGTTCTGACCGCCCTAGGCTAATTATGAGGACGCGCCCCCGCCAGGTGTGTTACGGAGTAACAAGTCAGTGTTTGTTTTACGCGCGCTTTTTGAAATTTCAAAATGTATTGTTAAAAGCAGAGACTCTCAAGCGCATTTAGTTTTATTGTTTTGTCTCGGTCTAGTTGAAATATGTAGGGTAGATGCAATGATGCTAGATTAGTGCATGTGAAAACACGATTTTAGCGCGCCCTCCCAGATCCTCGCGCCCTAGGCTGCAGCCTAATTAGCCTAAGGGTTAATCAGGGCCTGGGTTTTGCCCATGACATAGAATACAGTTCCAATAAAATACATTTGGTGATAATAGAATAGCTTCATGAAAGAAAATAGTAGCTGCCCATTTCTAAATAATTAAAGGTTCAAACTGAGTTTGGAGTGGTGTTTAAGGAATAATCGATAGTTTAGTGAGTTTACTTTTCGTACAAATTAGTAATTATACTTCTAAAATTAACGTAAGATGACAACTCAATACGCGATGCAAACGAATAGCAAATATCACATTTGTTACTAGCCGTTACTGCCGACACCGCGCGCGTTACTTTTATTTTGTCATGTCAAATGTGAGTATTTTTAACGTTGGAATAGTCCTGTCGCCCAATTGGCGGGAATTTCTTGACAAGAATACTTGGTTAATACAAAAATACGTTATAATATTATGAATATCTTGACCGTGTTGTGCTTAATGAAGAAATCCGGCTTTTCATTTCATATCATGGGATAACCTAGTCGACCTTCTAGTAATAAGCGTATGTTCTAAACTAATATTATCTAAATGTCACAGAGGCGTACTTTTCGAAAGATTAAACGGGGGACAGATATATTTAAATTAATTTACGCTTTTAAACTTTTCAACATAAAAACCAAATATTCAGTTACTTTAATTAACTTAGCTTGCATTGTAACACTAAAGTTCCTCACAAACACATACATACATTACACGTCGCATTCGCACAACACAAACACATACACATTTACACGTTAGATATACAATTTCTATACCCTTTCCCTTGACATAGAGCTCGCCCTTGTGAGGGGAAGTATTCTTGTATTTTTTTTGTATCATATAATGTGCAATATATAGGATTATTGTCTCTTTAAGGTAGATGTCGTGGTACAATATTGTCAAAAAGTTATAGATTATACGCGCCACAAAAGTATACTAGCTTGTAGCTAAGTGATCCATAATTTGTACGCAAGACTGTACCCATGGAAACGTAACCCATACAGTATTCATATGCATGTATACTTTTGTATAAATTGTTGAACTTTAAACCGTTATTTATAAATAATTAGACGGTCAAAATTTTTTTCTTATTTTTTTTAAACTCATAACAAATGCATTGAAAGACTGTCAGTTTTTGGAAAGTTTCTGACAGTTAGTTCTTTTTTTATAAATAAGAAACTGGTTCAGAACTACAGAGATCGTATACAATCAATGTTAATTATCCAAATTTTAATTGAATTTATCTCGGATTATATACGGTCGATCGACTTCAAATTTTCAGGGTAATTGTATTATCATGTCCTTAATAAGTATACAAAAATTAAGAATTTTCTGACGGTGTGCCTTAACCACGACAACTACCTTAACCTTTTTTTTCTCTTATTTGTTTAAATTTCATATATATTATTGTATTTAGTATTTACATAATATGCATATCATCTTCCCTGTAACGAATTAATTTTCAAATACAGTAGATTAAGTAAGTAATATAATATCATAGCGCGCCCGCTCCAAGGTTAAAGAATAAATCGTGCGCCACTGATATGTCTAGAGAAATTGAAGACGCGGTCTGTCGCAAGCGAATTGGTTCTCCGTTAAGGTAATAACTGTCTTATTGATTGACCATTTGCTAGACCTGTTTTGTTATTTGAATTCACTGTCACTTACAAAACATCATAACTGTGTATTTGAACAATACGCACAAACTGTGTCATCCATTTTCATATAATAAAACTGACTCACTGACTCACTCACACACCTAATCCAACCAGTATATAATACAGTCAAAGCCGTCTAAGTGCACAGCTCGGAACCGAGCCCATCCTTTAAGTGCACACTTCCCCTACGATCTTTTTCATCCCCACTCTTCTAACTCCTATAGCTATCTTTATTCAATCAGATGCTATAAACAATATCTCTAAAACTCTATGAATATGATGGAAATGGAAAGTTTGAAAATAGCGCGCTTACGGTCGCACGTGATTGGTCGCAGATTATTCGAAGTGGGGGCTGGGGAACGTGCACTTAGAGGGCGAGTTCGTGTGCAGTAAGAGAGCGTGTGCATTTAGAGAGCGTGCACTTAGAGGGCTTTGACTGTAATATAATAATAATAACGCGTTTAACGTCCGTTTCTCGACTTTATGTCATAACAGACGTCATTCGCACCATTACTATTGTTTCATCTACCACTTCCCGTTATTTCTACATTTTTTTACAACTTCAACTAATGTAATAGCAATGGGCGAATGAAGGAATTATAGGAAATTAGGATAAGGTAGGTAATTTTTGGACTAGGAGTTTGATAGGTAATCGGCCATGGCCTCAAATAAGGAACCATCTCGATATTTATCTGGAATTAATTGAGGAAAACCATGGAAAATCTCAATCAAGATGGCCGGTACAGGAATTACCGTTTCTCGGCGAGATGCAGTAGGAAAAAGTCCCAGCCACATTTGCCCCCGCCGGGATTCGAACCCGAACCTCCCGAATGCGAGTCTAGTGGTGTCACCACTACTCTACCCAGCTCATCCAACCAGTATTTCTTGCTACAGTCGGACTCATTAACACGCTTTCATTAGCTTCACCTTTAAAAGATATAAAAGGTTTCGTAGTCCAGGAAAAGTATAACACGCGCCACGGTTCTAAATTCTGAATTTAGATGCAAATGGAGGCTTGCGCAGGTACAGTCGGTTGAAAAACTACAAACTCGCGCTATATTATTATTTTTAATTTTTCTTTAATCTAAAGGTCTAATTCCTTGCATAAAGTCATCCAAAAAATTATTTTTCGTGCTTGTCTATGCAAAACTGTATTAGGCATCTTGATCAATTAACAATCAAAGAAATAACTTAACAATAGCGTACTGGACTGTACTTTACAGCAGGGAAGTGACAAGTGACACGACAACCAGCGATAATCGATCACCGACGAGCGCACGTTCTGTGCCGGTAACTGGGAGGCGGTGGGCGTCTTCCTTTCCCACAAAACAACCAGGCCGGTTCTAAAATATGAATTTGCGACGCTGTTTGTGACTAACTTCAGAACCTTTTAGAACCGTGGCGAGTATTATAATAAGTTCAAAATTAAATATCAATGATTTTTTTAATTGTAATATCAAGTTGAAAACACAGGATGTGATCAGTTCCGACAGGCTGAAAATACATGAGATCTACTAAAAAATACTTAAAATAAAATTATTCAAACCTGAGTGAGTGAGAACTGGGTAAGCCCGAAAACTCTCTAAGTGAGAGTAATTGCCCAGATACCGTCTTTGTAACCCTCTATAAAACCTCTATAAAGGAGAAACAGAATCCTCTATAAGAGAAAGACGTGTTTCAATCATGGACCTCTATAACTGAGACTACTACTTGCCTCTACCTCTATAAGCGATAGTCGAACCTATTAATAGTTTTAAATGCACTCCCCAAGTTTTTTGAATAGTCGACGGTTGTTGATAAAACAATATTAACCTCCTTCAAAAAATCACTAAAAAGATGACAATAATGAAATTTTGAGGTCGGAGATAATTTCATTACAAAAACTTTTAATTTTATTAAATAGGCGCCGACCTCAAAATTTCATGTGATTTTTTTTGTAATGAAATTAGCTCTGACCTCAAAATTTCATTATTGTCATCTTTTTAGTGATTTTTTTGAAGGAGATTAATATTTTTTTTTAAGTTTTTTTATTTTTTACTTTTTAGTGGTGAATTTGATTTCACACATTTTTAAAAACTACTGAACCGATTTAAGTAAAATTTATGTGAGATCACCCTGAAGATGTGCCCTATTAAATAAGAAAAGAATCATCATAATCGCTTTACAAATGTTGGACATATGAGGTAGCATACATTAAAATATATGTTTTTTTGATGTCATTTAAAAACGGATGAACCGATTTTAATAAAAACTATATGGGACCACCTGGATGTATACCCTTTCAAATAAAAAAAGAATTTTCCAAATCGGTTTAGGCGTTTGCGAGTAATCGGGGAACATACATAAAAATAAAAAAAGATTCCGACGAATTGAGACCTCCTCCTTTTTTTTGAAGTCGGTTAAAAATATACACAAAATATAAAAACAAAAACGCAGAAGCATTTAACGGATTTCTTGAAAAAAATTATATTAGCGTAAGATTTTTTGTTTTCTTTTTTTAGCATCTATGTCGAATTATTTATGTTGAATATTACATACATAGACCTCTATATAAGTGAGAAAGGCCACTCCTGTACCCTTATAAGCTAGAAAATCGGGTTACTAAAACACCTCCATAAGCGAAAAAAAGATCGCGGTCCCTTGAACTCTTGCTTATCCAAGTTCGACTGTTTATATAGTGAAAAATGGGACAGTACCCAATTAGTGACCGTAAATAACAATTTATTGCTTGAAAACTGCTAGTCAAAACCAATTCATTTATAGTGTTGTCATTTTTGTCTATTATTGCTGCAGTGCAGCTTCTTCAATAGGGATTAATTTATGCAAGAATTTCTTAACAAAAATGATAAAGACGACCTTGAGAAAATTGTTTTCGCCTTCTTTTTTTAATTTAGCCTCGCAGTTTTTGTAATCCAACACGTAAAAATATTTCTGATTATGAAAGATTTGTTTATCGGAATTAGTAACTTCTGTCCGATTATTATCAATCAAACATTTTTTTATAATGAGAACACCTGCTTATAAAACCTACAGATGACAAAAAAGGTATACAGTCAAAGCCCTCTAAGTGCACAGCTCGGAACCGAGGCCCATCCTTTAAGTGCACACTTCCCCTACGATCTTTTTCATCCCCACTCTTCTAACTCCTATAGCTATCTTTATTCAATCAGATGCTATAAACAATATCGCTAAAACTCTATGAATATGATGGAAATGGAAAGTTTGAAAATAGCGCGCTTACGGTCGCACGTGATTGGTCGCAGATTATTCGAAGTGGGGGCTGGGGAACGTGCACTTAGAGGCCGAGTTCGTGTGCAGTAAGAGAGCGTGTGCATTTAGAGAGCGTGCACTTAGAGGGCTTTGACTGTAAAACAATTTTTCTTTATACCCGGTTGAAAGTGCGCACTTTCGGCTTCGATTTTAAGACAGAAAGCCTAACATTTATGCACTGCTGGAATTACTCGCACGCAATCTATAACAGCAGGCCGAAACAGTTTTCTCGTGCACACTGATACAAAAGTATACGTACTTTTGACACATGATGCAGGAATTTCAACTTTCTACCCTTGCGAGGTAATATACTATTCTGCGATTGCGATTTACACAATTTAGAAATCATAATAGGAGGACATTGTGGTCCAATGGTAAGCCTGCTGGCTTATTGACCGAACTATCATGGGTTCGAATCCTGCCTCTGTTCATGGATGTTTTGTGATGCCGTTTAGTTTTAAATGCTTATGGTATACTAGCGGCCCAGTCCGGCTTCGCCCGGGTGTAAATGTAATATATAGGATATAAAAGATGAGAATCATTATCATTAAATTCTCAACGTGTATTGAATTTGCGCGAATTCAATCGCTTTTATTTGTAAATGTTCAAAAATCGGAGAAAAATCTTATTACCCAAAAAGAAATTTAAAAAATTCTGTTGATTCGATCGCTACCAAACTTCAGAAGATCACCCGCTGGGCTAATCTAAAGATTGTCTGAAAATTTCATCAAAAATGGTCTACCCGTTTGGAGTCCATAGATTACATATACATCGTCTTTTATCTATATAGATTATTAAAATGTAAAAAGTGGTTATTGTGACATAACGATAATAGTTGGACATATAGTATCGGGAAGTTTTTTGTAGTTATTCATATGTGCTTTAATATTGTAGAACATACTTTTGTTCTATCATCAATAGTTTCCGCAGCACATGCAACGAAAGATGTTTTATGAAATTTTTTTTACATCTTGGGTTACGTTACTAAAGTTTTAGTAAGGATCCCTAATATTTTCTAGAAATAAATATAGCCTATGTTACTCAGGGTGAATGAAGCTTTCTAATGGTGAAAGAATTTTTAAATCGGTACAGTAGTTTTTGAATTTATTCATTACCAACATCCACACAAAAATACAAATCTTTCCTCTTTATAATATTAGTGTAGATTATGTATTTGATGTAATTAAGACGCTAATGACCTAAGTTATCGAGCGTCTATAATCTACAATAAATAAGAAGTCATAATATTGTCAATTTTTAAGCACAGAAATGATCAGCATTTCCGCTGGAATTATTCCGAGTAAATTTTGGTTTAGCAACGAAATAATCAAAAACAATCAAATTATTTGTGCTTTCTCTGTGTCGATATTTGGGTTGTATGAATGCGACGTGTAATGTATGTATATGTTTGTGAGAAGCTTTAGTGTTCCATAGTGCCGGCCCTGGGTCTTGATCAGGGTAGAGCGAGAATGTCTTTCAGCGCCCTATGGTCGACGCTTTCATTTCACGTAACTTGTACTTCGGTTTTATGTTAAATAATAAGTCCCAAATTTTCAAAAATTTACTTTCATTGCAAACATCAACACTAACTTGTTGAATTTAAATTAATTTAAGTAGCTTTAATTATTATACTTCTGCTTCATTAAGGCTGTCAGAACGCTCTGAATTTAAGCCAAAAATAGGGTTCTGTTTGATAGCTGATTGTAGACTTATTCGTCAACATTTTGCAAAATTTCTTTCTCTATAAGGAATATAAAGGACAAATCTAGGTCTCTAATCGACTTCTGTTGTAATTTATGTACGATTTACTAGAAAAAAAGTTGGCATTAGTTGTGTCCAAAAAACACGTTTTCAATACCACACTACGACCTTATTCGTAGTTATTTCACAAAATCGTTCTATCACAAACCTAAAGCGACTCTTCCTTTTTCGGAAGAGTTTTTTAAATCTTCAAAATATTTCCAAAATTTAGAGAAATTAACTGACAGCGGCACTCTTGCAAAAGCATTTTTTATCCTCGTAGTGTGGCTTAAATTCAGAGCGTTCCGACAGCCTTAACATCCTACCGCTATATAATTAAATTAGTATTTGGTGTTAATTTCTATCAAAATTTTATTTTGCGCTGCAAACTGTTTTTCGCTTTTGGCTTTTGGTACCCCTTGCAAATTAATATAAGTTGACTGAAGTAACTGAATATCTGGCTAGCAGCGTTGCCAGATTTTTTTTTGCCAAGTCGGGATTTTGGAACTTTTTGAGTGAAAAAAGCGGGATTCTTTCGTCGAAAGCGGGACATAGTAAAAAAACGTATATAATCAGAAGTTTTTAAATATTTATCTTTTTATTTGAGATCAAATTACGTTTACGTGACAATAGATAGCAAAAATAGCCATAGAAAATGTATTTTAATAAAAATATGATATTTTAAATCAGATTTACCTTATCGTTAAAAAGTTGAGTCTTATTCGTCTGCTGAATAAAAAAAATAAAAAAAAACAGAAATCAAAATCAAAAAAGTTTTATTCCTTAGAAAAATATGGCGTTTCAAACAATAGTCTGAGGAGTGATGTTACAAATTGCAACTTACAATAAGAGAATAATTATTTACGCACGGTCGAGTTATCCCCGAAAAGAGGGACATTTAATTTTGGTTTAAAAATCGGGACGTCCCGCCAAAATCGGGACGTCTGGCAACGCTGCTGGCTAGTGATTTTGTTAAAAAGTAATTTAAAGAAGTAAACAATTAATTGTTTGAATACATTTTAATATTTATTTCTACTAATAAACCGTCATCAATAAATAAATTACGAATTCCCACTTACGACATATTTTCGTGACATCATCTTTGTCATTTTTTGTGTTTCTAAAAACAGATAACTTTAAAAAAACGAATTTAAACATGTAATTTATTCATCGTTTGAGTAAAGATCTTACGCGTTTACGACTTGCAAAAGAAACGCTTATAGATATTTTGATATTTACCAAACAAATATTTCCAATTGGCACATTTTTAACTAGGTCAAGAAACCAACGTTTACCGATAATAATATTAAATTTGCAACTTGTTATATATTTAATAGGATTTGTAAATCTAGAGACCGGTCAGGAACGGGTTTCAAAAATGTAAATAAAAAATTATAATGAGCCTCACCCTCATACACTCACATAAGAAGTTTAACTTCTTTAGTTTTTAATATCATTCTCAAGTTTAATTTTTGTTTATGTGAAACTAATTAATAATTGACTTTTTTTTTCTTTTTTGTTCTTGGTAATTAATATAAAAATGATTTGTCGGGAAAAAGGACTTTTTAACACTTATTCCTTGCTTGGAACTTTTTCAAGCTTTATAACTGTAATTACAATTACAGTTATAAAGCTTGAAAAAGTTTATAGCGACGTTTCGTTCCTTGCTTGGAACTTTTTCAAGCTTTATAACTGTAATTACAATTACAGTTATAAAGCTTGAAAAAGTTTATAGCGACGTTTCGTTCCTTGCTTGGAACTTTTTCAAGCTTTATAACTGTAATTACAATTACAGTTATAAAGCTTGAAAAAGTTTATAGCGACGTTTCGTTCCTTGCTTGGAACTTTTTCAAGCTTTATAACTGTAATTACAATTACAGTTATAAAGCTTGAAAAAGTTTATAGCGACGTTTCGTTCCTTGCTTGGAACTTTTTCAAGCTTTATAACTGTAATTACAATTACAGTTATAAAGCTTGAAAAAGTTTATTGCGACGTTTCGTTCCTTGCTTGGAACTTTTTCAAGCTTTATAACTGTAATTACAGTTATAAAGCTTGAAAAAGTTCCAAGCAAGGAACGAAACGTCGCTATAAATAGCAAATAAGTGTTTACTAACACAAGTCCTTTTTCCCGACAAATCATTTTTATACTAATTAATAATATATACTGTAAACTTCTGTCCTTGTCGGTTTCATGTAATTTAGGAGACAAACTAACTTCCCCTTTATTTGCCAGTTCTACTTCCCCTCGATTTCTTACTTTTTTCAAATAGATCCGTCGCTTAAGAAGTTAAAACGAAAAAAAATAACCTTAAAAAAACATATTTTTAATGTATGCTACGCCATATCTTCAACATTTGTAAACCGATTTTCATGATCTCTATCTTATTTAATAGGGAAAACCTTCGGGGTGATCCCACAGAAATTTCACTTAAATCGGTTCAGTAGTTTTAAAAATGTGCGAAATCAAATCCAGTAAAAAGTTAAAAATAAAAAAAACTTAAAAAACATATTTAAACCTCCTTTAAAAAAGTCACTAAAAATATGAAAATAATGCAGTTTTCAGGTCGGCGGACAATTTGATTCCTAAAACTTTTTAAATATCTACTTTTATTAAATTGACGTCGACCTCAAAATTTCATTATTTTCATCTTTTTAGTGCGACATTTGTGAAGGAGGTTGATATTTTTTTTAAGGTATTGTCAAAATTTATCAAAAAGAAAAAGTCAAAATTCACATAAAAATTGTCAAAATTAACCAAAAAAAAAAAAAAAATGATAAACTTCACACATGATAATGATAATAATTACTAACTATTTTTTCATTGTTAATGAAAAAGTGGATATTAAAAATTTATGTAAAATCTATCTTTTTTATACGGCTGTTTTTGTATAATTTATAATAGGTTTGGATATAGTTTGCAGCCAAACATAATGTTTTTATATAAAAAAAAAACAAATGAAATTTAAATCTTCAAAGGCAGAATTTTCGCTGTTTAAAGCATTTTCAGTGTCAATATAAATATTTTTAAAGACATCTGTAGAAATATAACTTAAAACTTTTTTTCTTGAATAGAAAGATTTTTGTAAACAAAAACATTTAGATGTAGATATATATATTTGTATTTTTTTTTAAAATAGACATTTATTATTAAGATGTAAATTGTTAGTTTGACATCATGTGTTGAGCAAGAAAATAATAAAAAAATTTTATTATAAATGTTTTTGTTTACAAAAATCTCTCTATTCAAGAAAAAAAGTTTTAAGTTATATTCCTACAGATGTCTTTAAAAATATTTATATTCACCCTGAAGATGCTTTAAACAGCGAAACGTTTGTAAAATTCTGCCTTTTGTCTTAAATTGAATAATTAAAAAAAAAATTAACAATGAAGATTTAAATTTCATTTGTTTTTTTTTTATAAAAAAAACATGTTTGGCTGCAAACTATCCAAACCTATTATAAATTAAAAATTTATGATAATAATTCAATTTTTGTGGTCCCTTGACATTTGCAGACCCAGGGTTTAACCCCTATTACACCCTATGTACATCCGTCCCTGCCAACATCCAGGAACAATTGGATTTATTACCATTTCATTTTTTTAATTAATTTTTCTTCAATAGCAAACTGAAAAAAAATTGATCCACTTTTACCAGTTCGTGGATTAGAATGTGTGAGTTGGGGGTTTATAATAGAGGAGCCATGGAAACATATGAATAACGGCATCGCTACACGCTCGGCTCAAGGTTATTAGATTACAGAGGCTACCTCGTTCCGTGGGCGGACCGGTCAGTTGATTGCGTGGTAACAGCTGTTGTTTATGTAAACGAATGCTTGACCCATAGTATTTAAACAATGTTATTCAGTATTGTTCAATGAATTGTGTAATGATTTATGTTATGTAAACTGCGTACATTGATATTGTAAAGGCCCCAGTACACAGTGGTCTGTAGTGGGCCATTGTAGACCATCGCCATTGTGTACAGGTGGTAATGGTCTGTAGTGGCGGACAATTGTGAATCGTGGTGCGCAATCCATTTGTTGTCGGTTTTTTTGACACACTTCAAAGGAATCGTGGTGTAGCGTGGCAAGTGGTGTTCACACAGTGGCCCATTGTTTGGACAGGTACCTACTTTTTTTGTTGCGTGCTATACTATTTAAATTTTTAATCGCCCAAAATGTCAGTATCCTGGAGCAATGAAGAGACTTTTAGGTTTATAATACTATAATACTTGTAAACAGTATATAAATAAATAGCCGCGGCCGTAATTACTTCCACGTTCATCGCAAGTGCTTCGCCAGACAGAAATGAGCCATGGGTGTGAACACCAAGTGATAGTGGCCTGCAGTTACACATTGCAAAGCATGGCCCACTACAGACCACTGTGTACTACGGCCAGAGACAAGATGGAATTCACATTGATTGTATTGCTTAATTGAATATACTTTATTAGTGTACTTGCCATATGGCAACATACACTATTGGCGTCGGTCGGATGGCGGGACCTAGGGGTCGGACCAAAATTTCTCGACGTTTCATAACCTCCTAAACACTTTGGCACCATTTTTTAAAATGTTTATATATATATATATATATATATATATATATATATATATATTTATATACGTATATATATATATATATATATATATATACGTATATATATATATATATATATATATATATATATATATATATATATATATATATATATATATATATATATATATATATATATATATATATTTATATACGTATATATATATATATATATTTATATGTGCGGGCCATAACTTTCGAAGGAGTTAATTCATTTTCACGAAATTTGGCCCACGTGTTGAAACCCATCACCGCAAGAAGCCTATTTAAAATGGGCCCAATCGGGTCATTTTAAGGGTAGTTTTTAGGGGTTGAAAAAAGTTTTTGGGCCCAAAAATACCGAAAAAATTCTCAGAATCGTTTCAAAATTGAAATTTAACCCTTTAGTAGCAATTAAAAAGTGATCCTAAAAATCATAAGCAAATTGGCCCGACAGGACCGGACTTACAAATTTTATGAAAACACTAGTTTGCGTATACGAATTTACTTACTGAAGGTGCAGATGTTGGATTGATAACAATATTTCAACTAATGAAATTATTATTGTAAGGGGTGTATTAAGGGGTTCAATTTTTTTTTATTTTGTCCAAAAACAAACTTAATTTCATTTAATAAAGCCACAATACCTGTATTAGCAAATACACTATATTGTCGGCAGGGTTTTGGCACTGCGACCCGGGCTTTTTTAATAATTGAATTCTAGCTTATTTACTGGTTTAATCATTTTATTTCCTACGTTTATACACTTTAATGGCTGTATTTAAAAATCAAAAGACGGAATATTGCTATTATCCTAACTAATATTATAAATGCTTTCACGATTAAACCGTTCAACAGATTTCGATAAAATTTGACCAGGAGATAGATTGCATCCTAAAGAAGGAGATAGGCTACCTTTTGTCTCAAAATAAAAACTTAAAGGGTATCGAAATAGGGGATGAATGTCACTGACAAGTCATCACGATACCTTCCGGAACTATTAGACCTCCTAACTTGAAATTTGGCAGACATGTTTCTTTTGTTGAGTGGAGATACTAAAATAGTCTTCTAAGGTGTGGAAAGGGGGGAAGAACAGGGGTGTCAATGATTAACACGCTCTAATTTTTAAAAAATACAGTTTCTATGGACTGATGAAGATTCCACTACTGTTGTTGTTGCCGTGTACCATTACAATCGCAGGCGGAGCCGCAGGGAGCGGCTAGTTTGCAATAAATTTAACTTTTAAAATAATAGATTTAAGTTTATAAAAATATGAACGGTCCGCCAGTTGTCATCATTACCGTGTTTACACTGATTGGTCAGATGTAACGAGGCAACCTTTGTAATCGATTCTCAAACCGAGCTGGGTAGAATAGTGGTGACAGCACTAGACTCGCTTTCGGGAGGTACGGGTTCAAATCCCGGCGGGGCAGATGTAGTTGAGACTTCTTCCTACTGCCTCTCGCCGAGAAACCATAATTCCTGTACCGGCCATCTTGATTGAGATTTTCCATGGTTTCCTCAATTAATTCCAGTTAAATATCGAGATGGTTCCTTATTCAAGGTCATGGCCGATTACCTATCAAACTCCCAGTTCAAAAATTACCTATCCTATCCTAATTTCCTATAATTCCTTCATCGTCCATTGCTATTAGTTAAGTTGAAGTTTTAAAAATGTAGAAAATAACGGGTAGTGGTAAAATGGACAATAGTAATGGTACGAATGGCGTCTGTTATGACATGAAAGTCGACAAACGGACGTTAAACGCATTATTATTATTATTATTATTATTGTGAAGGAAATATTCCTTAAAAATTTTGCATCCACAAGCACCCAAACTTCGGGTTTGTCACTGTCATACTGGAGATACTTGTGGAGCAAGTTGTAACTATAACCGCGTCTCAAACCATGAAATGGGCGATTACAGTGAGTTTGGGTCGTGCGCACGGAGTACACGGAGCGACCCAATAAGCACAGCCTTTTGCATACGGCAAATTAGTGACTCAGCAATACGCTAATAATAGTTTTCATATTTGCCATCAGTGACGGTTTTGCCCCTCCAATAACACCAATTATAAGGACAATTAATTTAACAGTATACTCTGGGTACTGCTTTCTGAGCTCAAAAAGAAGATCTTGATATTCTGTCCGCTTCTCAGTCTTATTATTATTATTATTATTATATTTTTAATCGATTCGCAAGCCGAAAAGAATTTCCTCTTGACTTTTATAAGAAAATATTTTCGTAATAAACATTCATGTCGAAGTACAATTTCATAAGCTGATGATATATCTATTTAGGTCGACTTTCCCCTACTCGCCGATTGCATTGTATTTCTGATATCAAGTGGTTTTTTAGTGTGATATAAGTATAATTACTGTACTTTATCTCCGCAAATTCTAGTGTAATAAGTAAAAACAATTATACAAGCGTATATAGATTGGCCACGGACATTCTTGGTTAATTATTATTACGCAGAAAGTAATATATTATGCAAATTATTGAGTAAATAAAACGGTAAAGATAGCGAAAGTGATAATTTTGAATTCAAACAATCAAAGCTGTTACTTTACACAATGTTGCTCTAGATTTTCCCCCCGAACGGGGAAGTTAACCCCTTTCGGGGACAATTCTACTTCCCCTCGATTTTTATTTTTTTCAAACAGATAAGTCATTAAAGAAGTTAAACTTCAACAATTTGCACACTGCTGACCAGTGTCGGACTGGCCATATAGTCGAGGTGGCGTTTGCCAGGCAGGCCCCAGCCTGCGCGGACCCCCCACGGGCCGGGTTTGCGGGGCTTGCCGCAAACTAGGCGGTAGGTAGTATAGGGAGCCCACGCAGGCTAGGTCCCAGCTCTTGCGACCTAAATGTAAACTAAACCAGATAGTTCGTTCACACATTAGAGAGAAATGAAATGGAAAAATATCCCATCTACCATTATCCAGTCTCGGGGCCCGGGCTTGTGGGAAGCCACCCTGCCCTTCCGGCACAGTCCGACCCTGCCGCTGACAGTACAATAATTTGATAACTTTGTTCCAATGTCCTGACCAGGATCATCAGGATAAATAAATTTTGTTTAACAAGAATAGAAAGTCCACTCACTCAATACAGTTAAAAACTTTCTATCGCTGTTAAGGTAGTTGTCGTGGTTAAGGCACACCGTCAGAAAATTCTTAATTTTTGTATACTTATTAAGGACATCATAATACAATTACCCTGAAAATTTGAAGTCGATCGACCGTATATAATCCGAGATAAATTCAATTAAAAATTGGATAATTAACATCTCTGTAGTTCTGAACCAGTTTCTTATTTATAAAAAAAGAACTAACTGTCAGAAACTTTCCAAAAACTGACAGTCTTTCAATGCATTTGTATGAGTTTAAAAAAAAAAAAAGAAAAAATTTTGGCCGTCTAATTATTTATAAATAACGGTTTAAAGTTCAACAATTTATAGAAAAGTATACATACATATATATGAATACTGTATGGGTTACGTTTCCACGAGTACAGTCTTGCGTACAAATTATGGATCACTTAGCTACAAGCTAGTATACTTTTGTGGCGCGCATAATCTATAACTTTTTGACAATATTGTACCACGACAACTACCTTAAATAAAATCTTAATTATTAAAAATTATTTTTTACTTTTTAGTTCGGTTTGCTATCAAAGCGTGTTTTTTTAATTTTTTTTCAACTACTTATCATTTATTTAATTTATATCATGCCGCTGTTCAAATGTTTTCCGCAATATTATCAATCAATTAAATATCAATCTACAGTAGCATAAATCGATATTATATATCAATAACAATTTGCATTCGATTTGCAATCGATGCATTTCTTGAAAATGTCGTGTTTACTTAAAAACCTTGTTGACAATTTAATAAGTTGTAAATCTGAATTAATAGCATTTACGTAGTACTAGTCATTACCCGCGGCTTCTGAACCTGATCTCTGGCAACATTTTTAGAATGGATTTAAAATGCTTTTAGCACTGAAATTAGTATTCTGAAAGTATATTCTATTCTATTCTATAGATTTAACAATGTAAGTTGCATAAAAAATCGAGCTTTGAAGTTTGACATTCCATCTGATAATGCACAGAGCTTAATAAACATCGGTCCAGCCGTTCTTTAATGAAAAAAATTGAGCTATCATTAATTTGTGAGAAACAAGGCTTTTCAGAAAGGTATATTCGAGTTATCCCCGAAAAGCGGGACTGAGCCTGTCTCGCGCGGGAAATTTAATTTTGATTAAAAAATCGGGACGGCCCACCAAAATCGGGGCGTCTGGCAACGCTGAGTTCAGGATACAGAAGCAAAATAAACAAAGTGTAAAAATATAGTAATTGCGGAGATAGTAATTTAAATGTATTTACGTAATTTTTTAACCGGATTCCAAACGGCACTTTAGAAAACGTGGTTTGAATTATAATTATCAATGAATCGAACATACTACGTTTACATAATGCAAAAATGTATCAATGGAATTCATTAACATTTGAAGCAATTTTTTAACGGTTAAATTATATTGTTTTACTATTCTCGGAAAACAATAGACGATTATTTGTTTAAATTTTCAGTCGCAACAGTGAAAAATGACAGTTAGTCCTTCATTTCATCGCTGTTGACTTCCAATGTTTAGCGTCTATAATTTACAATCTCTCTCTCATTCGTTAATGATTTATTTTTAACCGACTTTAAAAAAAAGTCAAGTGCAAGTCGAACTCGCCAAATTCCATTTTCCGTGAGAACGGTTTGTTTAGGTATTTCGGTAAACTCAGTAAAAGTTTCGAAAATAGGGAGGGGGGAACAAATATCATCCAAAAAAAGTCGAAAATCACCCAAAAAAATCCATTCAATAATTTGTCAAAATTCACGTAAAAAATTGTCTCGATTTTCGTATATTTTCATTAATATGGATTTTAAAATTATAAAAAAAATGTATGTCTTATAACAAGCCCTTTCATTTGATATGTCACATATGTAGGGTTGCCACCTCTAAAATTTGGCAACCAGGACAAGACGCGTGAAAACCTCGGATTTTAGAGCCCAGAACCCGGACATGTCAACAGGTTTTTTTAAGGTAGTTGTCGTGGTACAATATTGTCAAAAAGTTATAGATTATACGCGCCACAAAAGTATACTAGCTTGTAGCTAAGTGATCCATAATTTGTACGCAAGACTGTACCCGTGGAAACGTAGCCCATACAGTATTCATATGCATGTATACTTTTCTATAAATTGTTGAACTTTAAACTGTTATTTATAAATAATTAGACGGTCAAAAAAATGTTCTTATTTTTTTATATACAAATGCATTGAAAGACTGTCAGTTTTTGGAAAGTTCCTGACAGTTAGTTATGTTTTTATAAATGAGAAACTGGTTCAGAACTACAGAAATCGTATACAATCAATGTTAATTATCCAATTTTTAATTGAATTTATCTCGGATTATATACGGTCGATCGACTTAAAATTTTCAGGGTAATTGTATTATCATGTCCTTAATAAGTATACAAAAATTAAGAATTTTCTGACGGTGTGCCTTAACCACGACAACTAGCTTAATATGGATTTTAAAATTATAAAAAAAATGTATTTCTTATAACAAGCCCTTTCATTTGATATGTAGGGTTGCCATCTCGAAAATTTGGCAACCAGGACAAGACGCGTGAAAACCCCGGATTTTAGAGCCCAGAACCCGGACATGTCAACAGGTTTTTTAACACATAGTCAGTGTTATAAAAAACAGTTGAAAATGTCATAAATCACCTTTTTATTAATTTTCAGAACTTAAAATTAAATTTAAGTCATCTTTTATCATCATTTTAAATGTACCTAACAAAACAGAATCTTATTACAGTTTGTTACAAATTTTTTAATAATCAATTAGAATTTTTTTTATTCCCGGACTACAAATGAAGCCCCGCCCGGACGCTCCCCAGATGCCCTCAAAACTAGGACAAATCCGGGGAAACCCGGACGGATGGTAACCCTACACAAATGATGCACTTGAATTAGTTTTTAAGCATGCCAAAAAAGTACTACTACTCTAAATGCGCACTCACTTTTTCTAAGTTATTTAGAAAGTTTGAATCTATTGGAGCAATTTTAATTAAGGACCACCCTAATATTTAATAGATTTGACCGTTACTCAGTGTAAATTGATGTTACATATTTTAAATAAATTAAAAACACAATGCTTTAATTTTATTTACGTTATTAAAAACTTGTTTTTTCGGACAACACTGAACAAATATCTTATGACGCAATGCACAATCATCGTAAGTATAACATAGTTTAGTGTAAGATTTCTGTTTGACGAAGTTATAGTGTTGTGCGAAACGAAAAAATTATAAAATAAAGTTAAGTGTAAATAAATTAAAACGTTGTGTTGTTATTTAATACGTAAAAAAAACAAATTTTCACATAAAATAATGAATGTTAAAAGTCCTTTTCCCGACAAATCATTTTTATATTAATATAAAGGACAAAAAGAAAAAAGTCAATAAAATAATAGTGATCCGCAACAAATCAAATGTCAAAAAAAAATCTAATTTCTTCTTTACATTCACGAACCCGCATAAAAAATCCAAAAACATATTTTTTGTCACAAAAAATAATCTTACCATGTCTCCCGAAAAAGAAAACTTAACACACAATAATTACACTGTCAATCAATCAAATGTCATTTTAACAAAATCAACGCACTAGCACACCTCACGTCACCAGGATTAATTAATAAACCGAACTAATTAATCGAATAATTAATCCCAGATGTTAATCCTGCGTCGGGTAGTCAACAATATAACGTTTTGAAGACATCTTTGGTATAATCACCGCTTATATAGGCGTTAGGCAATCGGCTATTTAAATAAAAGAAGACACCAATATATGAATATCGTTGCATATGATTATAAAGAGACTCATAACTGAACTTGCGGTATTCCTTTATGTCATAACGTCGCCGTTGGTGTCATCTCATACGGTACCAACGTAATACAGTATAACCTCAATATAACGACTTCCTCGATTTAACAAATTTCTTGAAATCCCCTAGAACTGCCCATAAGAGTTAATGCAAAATACACCTTTACATTACGAATACTTTTGTCAAAAACCTCTTGATAACGACTTTTCAATCATTTCAAAATATAAATCGAAAGTATAATTTCCCTCTATTTAACGATTTTTGTCAATTTATAACGTTTACATAACGTATCCTACCAATCAATCACCACAATTCCACAATAACAACAACAATTCATGTCTCGACAGGTTTAGGCACGTTAAATTTATCGTAAGACAATCATTGTTGTTTGATGTAAAGTAATGTAAACACTGCTGTTGGTCACTGTTGTTAGTAAATTTAAAGTTGCAGCGGTTGAGAACCGAAAAATGTGTTCCTTAATCGTCGCAGAAAAACTAAAAATCACTAAGTATGTAGACGAGAATCTTACAAAGAAGGAATTAGACATCGCTAAAGAGTTCGAAATTCCCGCAAATACATTGGCCACAATTTTAAATTTTAAAGATAAGTTTGCAGAAGAAAATGAGGTTTCATACCTTGTTAAAACGAATCTTAGACCAACCTAGCCTCTATATATAACAAGCTTCATTATAACGAATTATTTGGTATAACGAATAAGTATAATTTTCTAATTCTCTTCAACTTTGTTATATCGAGGTTGTACTGTACTACTAAAGAAGACGCGACTAGTGTAGTATGTGAAATAAAGGGACCCACTAGTGTACCGTACGGTAATCGTTTATGTAATATTGGCGAGCGTCTATAATTTACTATTTATTTATTAACCTTGCGATATTCTGCAGTTTCGATTCATATTGCTGAATTATTTAAAAAATATAAATTATTTTTGAGATTTCTCAAAATATTTTGCGTTAAACAATGAATTAGTTTAGTAAAATCAAACACGTTTATTAAGTTTGCAGGGCTAAAAAATGCTCAATCTACAAGCTTCTAAAAAATTCCGTTTATTGTGACTGCTAATTTAATTCGATATTTTTGTAACTAAAACAATTATTTTATAAAAATAATAATACTAATATTATATTGCATGGTTTTTAATCAGTTACTATAAGTTTGTTATAACTGAACGTATAAAAAGTGAATTTATTAATCAAAGTTTTGGCAGCTATGTTTCCACAGTTTACTTTCTAAGACGTTTTGACGATATCCTGAGAGATGTCGTTAGCGGTACAAGCATCAAGCCGTCAAAGTCGACATGGCTTTCAGTAACTTTAAATATTAAATTTAATTTTTATTATTTGTAGCGGCCATAGTAATAGACACTCGGTAAAAATTTCAAGTGTCTGCGTATTGCGGTTCAAAAGATACAGCCTTATTCGGACGGACGGAGCCTTCAGTTAGCACCCTTTGGATACGGAACCCTAAAAACCTATCTCGTTTCACCTCCTGTTTATCTTACGAGGACTGATCAATAAGTACCCGTGTTTGACGACAGATGGCGTAGACGAGTGAAATTGACTTTACCATCGTGTCCTGCAGACATTAAAACGACCTCGTGCTGAGTTGTACATAAATTCATAGATTAGGTTATTTTTGATTAGAGATGGGAAAAACGGGTCTTTTTAGTGATCTGCATCTTTTCATCTGGATCCCGTATGTGAGCCGGCTCACTGAACCGGTTCAAAAAGAGTCGAGTTCTGAATATGTTATTGCAGTCTGCCACTGAGTTACCTAGTTCAGTCAATCATATCACGACCTGTATAGAATCAAGAATGCATAGCCAAACATGTGATGCATGAGCAGAGCTGGGCAGTAGTTAACTACAAAAGTAGTTAACTACGTAGTTAACTACTTTTTTTGGAAAAGTAGTTGTACTCTAACTACTTTTCTCCACATTGTAATCGTACTCTATTATTTTGAATATCTATCAAGTAATCACAAAAAGTAGTTAAAAATGTAGTTAACTACTTAGTTATAACTACTTTAGGTAGTTTAACTACTTTTTTGTAATCTAACTACTTATTTTGAATTTTAACTACTTTTAAAAATATTTTAGTATATTATATTTAACCAACGTGTTAGCACAAGTTCTTATTCGTTATGCATT
Source organism: Venustoraphidia nigricollis (assembly GCA_034508555.1). Classification (NCBI taxonomy): domain Eukaryota; kingdom Metazoa; phylum Arthropoda; class Insecta; order Raphidioptera; family Raphidiidae; genus Venustoraphidia; species Venustoraphidia nigricollis. The sequence goes on along the minus strand of JAVRKA010000025.1, from coordinate 3,180,713 downwards.
TTTCTGGATTCTGGAAAACGATCAGACTTTTTTTTAAATAATGAAATGTCAGTTGCTTGAGTTTTAGTTTGAAATACAACGTGGAACTGGTAATCGCATCGTTGCTATTTGCAAAATTTAATAAAAACACGTTTCGGCCTTGATATCAGCCCTTTTCAAATGAATATAAATAAAAGATCCTACAAAAAATAATAATCATTGAAGAAAACAAAAATAGCATTAAGTTAGAAACAATTAACAGCCTAGACTGTCAAAAAGAAAGATTAAAATATACAAAACTTGATGGCAATTGACAGTAATATACCTATATATTTTTTTAAATATCGTTTTTGGACATTCTAGGTTGTAAATTGTTTTTTGTAGAATTTTTGATTTATATTCATTTGAAAAAGACTGACATCTTATATATTATAAGTGCAGATTGTACGACATAAATAAAGAGATTTATATTATTATTATTATAGTAGTTAAAAAAGTAGTTTAAATTTTAACTACTAACTACTAGTAGTTAGTAGTTTAACTACTTTTAAGAACGAGTAGTTTAACTACTAAGTAGTTTAACTACTTTTTTACTTAAGTAGTCAGTAGTTATACTCAACTACTTTTGTCAAGTAGTTTGCCCAGCTCTGTGCATGAGTCATTTGAGCTGACAGATGCATCAAAGCAAGAACTGATACGTAAGTGTAAAATGTATTTCTGTGTGTAAAGTGTTTCACCGAGTTATGCGGATCCGTTGATCCGTCGGCTCAAAAAAGTGAGTCGGCTCTCACGGATCTTCTGTTGCAGTCGGTTCTTTGAACCGGTTCAGATCTGAGTTACCCAACACTATTTTTGACAGCCCGTTGTATTAATCGTGTTTTGTATTTTTCTACAAAATAGAAAAAGAGCAACATCGATCCGTAATTCGTTTTTTATACGAGTATCTCACCGTGGTCATAGATAGTGAAGGGCCCCTATAGACAGCATCCAACTTCAGTTTTATTTCTTCGCATGCTTTTTAAAAAACGAATTACGGATCGATATTGCTCTTTTTCCATTTTGTCGAAAAATACAGAACACGAAAGATACAACTGGCTGTCAAAAATAACCTAACCTATGAATTTATTTACAACTTAGCACGGGATCGTTTAAAAGTCTGCAGTACACGGTGGTAAAATCAATTTCACTAGTCCACGCCATCTGTCGTCAAACATAGGTACTTATTGGTCAACTCTCGTACTACGTGACCGCGCAATGCAGTATGCGATAACATGATGTTATCATGTTCTTACTTCATTACATTTATGTTTGATTGTGAAGTAATTCAGTAGTAACTATAGTAGCAGTACCTAACTACTTGGTATATCTTCGTTCAAGGTAAACCGACTGGCTACTCATCGCATTCTTGTATATTTTTTACATATTTTATATTTCAAAAGTTTTATTTTGTGTCATTCTTAAATGTTTTTATGGTTCCGTATACCTCAAAAGGAAAAAGGATTCATTATAGGATCACTTCGTTGTCCGTCTGTCTCACTGTCTGTCAATCTTGAAATTTGGCAAGAAGCAATGTCTTGTAGCGCAAGTGAAGAGAAAAATCCGAAAACAGTAAATTTGTAGTACATCACAAAAAAATATTTTTTTCTATAAACGTCAAAGTAGTATGCACTACTTGTGATGTACCTACAAATTTACTGTTTTCGGATTTTTCCCTTCACTTGCGCTACAAGACATTGCTCTTGCCAAATTTCAAGATTCTAGGACAACGGGAAGTACCCTATAGATTTTGATTCCCTTGCGGCATTAACGGACGTAATTTTTTATTGCGTTGACTTAGAAGTTTGATTTTTTCACAGCTCCAAGGAATTGCAGACCTGAATATTTGGTATCAATTTCAACTTGATACTTCCACGCATTCCTGAGAAAAAGGGTCTTGACCAGCGTTGCCAGACGTCCCGATTTTGGCGGGACGTCCCGATTTTTAAATCAAAATCAAATGTCCCGCGCGGGACAGGCTCAGTCCCGCTTTTCGGGGATAACTCAACCGTGCGTAAATAATTATTCTCTTATTGTAAGTTGCAATTTGTAACACTCACTCCTCAGACTATTGTTTGAAACGCTACTGATCATAATACCGTTGCTAGTAAGTTATAAGACTGCACGTTATGATATTTTACTTTTACTTGACACGCATGCGTCGATAATCAATAACTATACATCGATTATCATTTCTTATAAATAACTATCGACATGTACATCGCGTCGTGCCAAATGAGATTGAATCTGCATTAAGTGATCAATTATTGTTATCGATACTTGTAATTGATCACTACCTTTTTATCAATACCAATAGACAATAACATAATTCTAAAAGGGGGGTTTTCTGTTCTACTTTTGTGGAAAAATTTAACAGTTTTGAAAAATCCTTCATTGTTTAAAAGCCTACTTTGTGATTGGCACGGCTGATTATGTGACCCATTTTAATCAGCTTATTATAAAACTTGATTCACTTAACCTGTTAACTGGGTATGACAACATTTTTCGTCATGGAAATTTAATTGCAAATTAATTTTTTATATATTGAATATCATAAAATATTTTGTCGAAATAAAAAAAATCAAAAAGTTAAAAACAGTTTTATTTTTATTAGGTGCGGTGTGATGAAACTACTTATTACTGCGAAAAAATCCCCATTATGAAACGAGTTGAATAAAAGTTTATTCCTCGGTTAACAGGTTAAACCAGGGGTGTTCAAACTACGGCCGGCGAGGACCACAAATCCAACCCGCCATAAAAGTTAGAAGTTAGTTTATTTTTTTATAAATAAGAAACTGGTTCAGAACTTCAGAGATCGTATACAATCAATGTTAATTATCCAATTTTTAATTGAATTTATCTCGGATTATATACGGTCGATCGATTTCAAATTTTCAGGGTAATTGTATTATCATGTCCTTAATAAGTATACAAAAATTAAGAATTTTCTGACGGTGTGCCTTAACCACGACAACTACCTTAAATATTAAAGTTAACGGCTAATCCTTTAACTTTAATATTTAAATTTTATTTTTTAACCTTTCATAAGTTTTTTTGTGTCGTGGGTTTTTTAAATTTTTAATTTCATTTTTATGTATCTAGATTTAGTAGGATATGATCCAATGTCGCAAGTAAATGAATGTTTAATTAATCGTGTATGGCTCTTATAAGTACAGTAATGTCTCTCTAAGTTGTCGTTCGTTAAATCAGTGGTTTCTCTCCTTCCTTTCATGCGTTTTACTGTTTTCATCTTCACTGTTGTACGTCGTGAGGAAACTGAGGGTATTCAAGACTTCACAATAGAGTCGGACTCATGTATTTTCAACATTATCTATTTTCAATTGATTTTATTCGCGTTATTAGTCCCTACTTCTCACGCAAAGTGTCTATGAATGTCACGAGGTGAAGATGAAACAAAAAAGCTTAAAATATACGTGGCGAGTAGTCTCGACAGGTTAAAATACATGAGGTTCTACTGTATATTTGGTTTGAAGAAGTAACGAGAAGGAGCACCTGCTTAGTGTTTCCTTCCGCACGGGTAGGTGCTGACTTAAGAAGAGTCTACTGTATTTATTTGTTTTAAATATTATTAAAATTCCTTAACACAAAATACTAATGACCTACCTTGAAACTCGGTGTTAAAAGGTCATCCGATAATTTTTTATATTTTTTTTATATTAGATCCGGATCTTGTGTCGCTTAGTTTTTTTTGTATTAAAGTAACTTATTAGTGGCATACTGACTAAATAAAATACATGAAATGCAATCATCAACAAATATAGCTTAGGTTAATCAAACAAATATTTGTTTAAGAAAATAAAAAAACGTGCCTTAATTGCAAACCAAACTAAAGAAAGAGTAAAAAATATGTTTTTATTGTAAAAAGCGTGGGGTGCTTGATAACAACTGGTATAAATATTTCATTGGTAGCTATTTGTAAAAGTAGAGTTAGTATAAAAAATATAGTAATAAGCACCCCACGCTTTTTTACAATACAAAAATATTTTTTACTTTTTAGTTCGGTTTGATATTAAAGCATGGTTTTTAGTTTTTTTTAAACTATGTATTATTTATTTTTTTACTTTTTAGTTTTATTTTTTTATCCTGATGATCCTGGCCAGGACATTAGGCCAAAGTTATCAAATTAATCGGATGGCCTGAAGTCGGTGAAAATTACGCTGAAAGATTCCGTCACTTTGATACATAGATACTGTTACAAAAATGATTTTAAGTATTTTTGTAGCCAGAATCGCTAGAGCCTTGAATAATAAATTCATGGCTTGTTATGTTATTGTGAAAAACATATTCAAATTTTTTGTTACTGGAACAATTTTAAATAGTTGAAGATGCTGATTACTTTTTCCTCTAAGATATCAGATATTTCTTCTCTCTCATTACATTAAATTAACTTTTGATTATCCAATTCATTCTATTCATTCCAATCTTTCTTCTTTCATTTTCTTTTCCTTTGGAAAAGGTTGATTAGTTCTTCTTACAAGTAATCTACACTAATATTATAAAGAGGAAAGATTTGTATTTCTGTGTGTATGTTTGTAATGAATAAACTCAAAAAACTACTGTGCCAATTTAAAATTTTTTTTCACCATTAGAAAGCTACATTCACCCTGAGTAACATAGGCTATATTTATTGCTAGAAAATATTAGGGATCCTTACTAAAACTTTAGTAACGTAACCCAAGGTGTAAAAAAATGCCATAAAACATCTTTCGTCGCATGCGCTGCGGAAACTATTGATGATAGAACAAAAGTATGTTCCACAATATTAAAGAACATATCAATAACTACAAAAAACTTCGCGATACTATATGTCCAACTATTATCGTTATGTCACAATAACCACTTTTTACATTTTAATAATCTATATAGATAAAAGACGATGTATATGTAATCTATGGACTCCAAACGGGTAGACCATTTTTGATGAAATTTTCAGACAATCTTTAGATTAGCCCAGCGGGTGATCTTCTGAAGTTTGGTAGCGATCGGATCAACAGAATTTTTTAAATTTCTTTTTGGGAAATAAGATTTCTCTTCGATTTTTGAACATTCACAAATAAAAGCGATTGAATTCGCGCAAATTCAATAAACGTTGAAAATTTAATGATAATGATTCTCATCTTTTATATCCTATATATTACATTTACACCCGGGCGAAGCCGGACTGGGCCACTAGTCAATCATAAAATGTTCCCTTTATAAAAAAAACGAGCCGCTCCCCGCGGCTCCGCCCGCAATTTTAATAGTAAGGATTGTTTCCTTACTCATTCACTCCGTTCGTTCGCTCGAATTTATAATTATTTGCTTCATTATTCACTCACTCACTCTGCTCGTTCGCTCAAATTTATAATTAATTGTTTCATTACTCACTCACTCCATTCGTTCGCTCGAATTTATAATTAGCTGTTTTATTACTCACTCACTCCGTTCGTTCGCTGGAATTTATAATTAATAGCCACTCCTCGCGGCTCCGCCTGCGATTATGATGAAACACGGCAGCAACAACAGTAGTGAAAATTTCAGCAGGACCAACAGCTAAACGTAAATTATTTGAATAAAAAAATAATTAAGTTAAAAGTACAATAAATTTCCAAAAATATTTCAAAAACGATGGTTTTCTTTTGCACTAAAGAGTAGACAATAATTTTGCTCAGAATAATTTTAAAAATTAATTAAAAAATTTATAATTATTTGCAAATTATTTGACGCTTCATATCAGAATGTTTCAGAGTTTGTTGTTGGTAACCAAGGCAACCAACAACTCGTCCATGGCCTGTTATATCATAGAATATAGCAGGTCATGGACGAGTTTTCTAATAATCCCACAGGAACCTAACGTTTTTCCGGGATAAAAAGTATCTTATTATTTAATCTAGGTAATAAACTATCTGTGTGCCAAATTTCATCCAAATCTGTTCAGCCGTTTTTGAGTGATAAGGTAGCAAACATCCAAACAAACAAATTCACATTTATAATATGTATAGATTAACGTTTCAATTTATTCTATTCATTCTAATCTTTCCACTTTCATTTTTTTTCCTTTTCTTGATTATTATTAGTGTATTTGCCATAGGCAACATACACTATTGGCGTTGGTCGGATGGCGGGACCTAGGGGTCGGACCAAAATTTCTCGACGTTTCATAACCTTCTAAACACTTTGGCACCATTTTTAAAAATGTTTATATATATATGTATATATATATATATATATATATATATATATATATATATATATATATATATATATATATATATGTGTGTGCGCGCTATAACTTTCGAAAGAGTTAATTGATTTTTACGAAATTTTGCCCACATGTTGGAATCCACTACCGCAAGAACCCTATTTAAAGTGGGCCCAATCGGGCCATATTAAGGGTAGTTTTTAGGGGTTGAAAAAAGTTTTTGGGCCCAAAAATACCTAAAAAATTCTCAGAATCGTTTCAAAATTGAAATTTAACCCTTTAATAGCAATTAAAAAGTGCTCCTAAAATTTTAATAAAATCGGCCCGACAGGACCGGATTTACAAATTTTATGAAAACACTAGTTTGCAGATAGTGAACTATTTGCTGAAAGGTGTATATAATTTAGTTTAGAGGTTCCATTGATAATAATTGCAACTGAGAAAAAAATGTTCTTTTAAGGGGTGTATTAAGGAGTCAAATTTTTTATTTTGCCCAAAAAACCAACTTAAGTTCGCATAATAAAACCACACTGCCTATATTAGCAAATACACTATATTGTCGGCAGGGTTTTGGCACTGCGACCCGGGTTTTTATTTATTAAATCTATTTTTATTATCTTTTTTGTAAATCTTTTAAAATTAAATTTTTGTTTACTAAATATTAAATATAAAATTGTTCTTTCTTCATTTATTTAATTCTAATCAATATCTGTATAAAATTTCAAATGGGTTCAAAATTTAAAAACATCTGATTAGAACAAACAGTTTCTATATTGTTTGGATAAAATAGATAGATTGTAGATTATAGACGCTCAACATCTAAGGTCATACATTGATACATAAGGGTGAAGCTAATAAAATCGTGTTAAAAATACAAAAAACTGATTATTCTAATATACACAATTAAGTTAGCAGGTAAGTGGACAAATTGATGTAAATCAATAAACCAATTATTAATTTAGCGACGTTTCGGTCATTTATTTGATCTTCATCAGGCATCTATAAAGTACAGCACATGTTAAAATTAATAATTGGTTTATTGATTTACATCAATTTGTCCACTTACCTGCTAACTTAAATGTGCATTTTTGAAAAAAATATGGACGCAACAATTTCCAATGATTATTCTAATATTTAACAAAGCTGAGATAAATGCAAGCAAAATATTATAAAAGTATAAAATAGAAGGTTGTTAAATATGCAAATATATATGTCATAACCTTAAAGGACACTACAATTAATATATAAATAAGTATTAGTTTCATTGTGCTTAAGTAATAAAAAAGTAAAGACTAAGTACATCAGCAAAAAACACAATTAAGATGTGTAAACTCTCTTTCAATATATTTGTGGACAGGGTAAGTTGACGTTTAATACTTTGTATTTATTTATAGTAGGAGAGCTGTTAGACATTTTTGGGTAGGTATTTGAGGTACTGTGAAAATTTGTACAATACCTATCTTTCTTTTTTTTTTTAAATATAATAACACGCTCAGTTGCTAAGACTATATGCGTGGAGGGTAATATCTTTCTTTTACACATAATATAGAAGTTACATATTTTTGAAGACTTCCCCCTGTCTCTACCCCTGAGGAGAAAATTCATAATTTCTCCGGTCCGGGTTCGAATCCCGGCGGGGGACTTTTTCCTAGTGCCTCTCGCCGAGAAACGGCAATTCCTGCACCGGCCATCTTAATTAAGGTTTTCCATGGTTTCCCTCAATTAATTCCAGATAAATATCGAGATGGTTTCCTTATTTGAGGCCATGGCCGATTACCTATCAAATTTCTAGTTCAAAAATTACCTACCTTATCCTAATTTCCTATAATTCCTTCATTCGCCCATTGCTATTACATAAGTTGAAGTTTTAAAAATGTAGAAAAATAACGGGAAGTGTGGTAGATGGAAAATAGTAATGGTGCGAATGGCGTCTGTTATGACATAAAATCGAGAAACGGACGTTAAACGCATTATTATTATTATTATAATTTCTTTAAGGATGCCTAGGTTATAGAAAAATATATATTACAAATCTCATGTTTCAAAGTTCCTGCAACAGCAATTTTTTCAAACCTGAGGTAACCTCAACCGGAATTTACAACCATGCGCAAAACTTTCTGCGCAGCCTTGTGCAATAAGAATTAAGTTGATACTTAAAATCACGAACAAAAAATCGATATGTGAAATTTTCCCTAAATCGGGGGCCGCTCCCACTATAATATGCCAAGACAAATAGTAAAAACTACAATGTCCACTCGAATTTCACAATTATACAACAAGGAATAGGCATCACTTAATAATTGATTATCTAAGACTAAAAAAATCAGAATTTTCTATAAACTTTTTTGCACCCAAGCTGGTTAATAAAATTCCAGATCATTTTAAATGTATAGAAACAAAAGCTTTTAAAAATTCTATAAAGAAACTCTTATGTAAAAACGCGTACCACAGCATTGAGGAATTTTTAAGCCCTTCGTAATTTTATTGTTTTTCTTGACTTATGTAACATACTTCGTATGATCCACATCAATAAAGTAATACTAATACTAATACTAATAATAGGCCGAGAGCTGTTAGACATTTTTGGATAGGTATTTGTGGCACTGTGAAAATTTTTACAATAACTCATTCAGTAATATCCGAATACAAAAACACACATCTGGCTGAAGGATAGTGGAGCTTAACCGACCCTAAAATTTTTAAATTAGCAAAATTTTTACGCCACAAAAAGTCCTTGAGACATTTTGAAACTTTAATACCTTGAAATTCAGTATTTAAGAAGTTGAAAAATAAAAAACCCGGGTCGCAGTGCCAAAACCCTGCCGACAATATAGTGTATTTGCTTGTATAGGGCCGTGTGGTTTTATACTTTTATTATGTGAAATTAAGTTTGTTTTTGGGCAAAATAAAAAATTTAATCCCTTAATACACCCCTTAAAATAACATTTTTTTCTTAATTGTAATATTATTATCAATCTAACCTCTACACCAAATTAAATACACCCTTCAATAAATAAGTCACTATCTGCAAACTAGTGTTTTCATAAAATTTGTAAATCCGGTCCTGTCGGGCCGATTTTATTAAAATTGTGGGGAAACTTTTTAATCACTACCAAAGGGTTAAATTTCAATTTTGAAACGATTCGGAGAATTTTTTCGGTATTTTGGGGCCCAAAAACAGTTTTCAACCCCTAAAAACTACCCTTAAAATAGCCCGATTAGGCCCATTTTAAATAGGCTTCTTGCGGTGATGGATTTCAACATGTGGCCCAAATTTCGTTGAAATCAATTAACTCTTTCGAAAGTTATCGCGCGTACACATATATATATATATATATATATATATATATATATATATAAATATATATATATATATATATACATATATATATAAACATTTTTAAAAATGGTGCCAAAGTGTTTAGGAGGTTATGAAACGTCGAGAAATTTTGGTCCGACCCCTAGGTCCCGCCATCCGACCGACGCCAATAGTGTATGTTGCCATATGGCAAATACACTAAAAAGCCAGATTTCTTAATCGGGTCTTAAACTTAGCCAGGTGTTTGGAAAATTATATTTTTGAAAATTTTTAAAAATAGGTATATTTGAGGCACGTTGAAATTTAAACAGAATAATATAGGTAAGTAAAAACTGATATATTCAAAAAAACAGGTCGTTTCGGTGGGACATTCTGTACCTGCCAGCCGCCAGGTCAGAAATGTTATTGTGTAACCATGTAACCGGATATTTGCATGTTTCATGTTAAAATAAATTCGCGGTATACTCTTTTAAATCATATACGCCATGTTCTTAAATTTTGGGAAACATTTCTGGACCGCGCATACTTGTCAGGCATAAACCTGCCATATGCACTATATCGCACACTAGACCAACACAAACCAGCAAATTTTAGTACATATTTCGTGATGTGTGGTAGATATTTCGCAATTTTCAAGTAGTTTTATCAATGAAAATTAATTAATGAAAACGACACATCACTAGCATACTAGAACGGTCCAGCACAGCTAGACAGAAGTAGCATGCGACCGACTGACGGTCGTCGCTGCCTTCAAGAGCTACTCCATGCTGTGCTGGTCGTGATTGATAGATGTGCGCGGTCTTTTAATATCAATCGTGAAAGTGAAGTTAGAAAAAATGGTTTTTATATTTAAATTACGATTTAATGGTCCCAACGTCTAATTCGTATGCTAATGGAATGTCCTTGAACTTTCTTAGCATCCGAGAGAACATCGAAAGTGAAAATGCTCAAGGAATTATGTTTTTGTTAAAAATTAAAATATGTAAACTACTTTACAACAATTTAGAATTAAATAAAAACAGGTCCAATTAAAACGTTGTATTTTTTAGAAATATTTGACAAAGGTCACTCAGGTATAAATAAACAATATCGGTATGAGAACATAGTGATTGAGTATTTTAATCATGAGCAGGGCCGTATTAACGCATGGTCAACAAGGTCGCGACCGAAGGCTTAATACTTGAGTCTAAAGCTATATTCGCAGGGCATAAAATACACTATATCTACGTTTTTGTAAGAATAATAATAATAACAATAATGCGTTTAACGTCCGTTTCTCGACTTTATGTCATAACAGACGCCATTCACACCATTACTATTTTTTCATCTACCACTTCCCGTTATTTTCCACATTTTTTACAACTTCAACTTATGTAATAGCAGTGGGCGAATGAAGGAATTATAGAAAATTAGGATAGGATAGGTAATTTTTGAACTGGGAGTTTGATAGGTAATCGGCCATGGCCTCAAATAAGGAACCATCTCGATATTTATCTGGAATTAATTGAGGGAAACCATGGAAAACCTCAATCAAGATGGCCGGTACAGGAATTACCGTTTCTCGGCGAGAGGCAGTAGGAAAAAGTCCCAGCCACATCTGCCCCCGCCGGGATTCGAACCCGGACCTCCCGAATGCGAGTCTTGTGCTGTCACCACCACTCTACCCAGCTCGGTTCGTTTTTGTAAGAAAATTAATTTTTTTAAACTTTTATAGAGACGTCTTCAAAAAGAACCACTAGAGGAAAATAACAACATTTTGAGTATCTACTAATTGAAAATGCCGCTGGATTGCAAAAACACCTTTGAGAAATAATATACAGCGATTGTTTTAAAAAATTCCTTGTTCCTAATGTTACTGATTAAATTGACTTTTTTTCTTTTTTGTCCTTGGTAATTAATATAAAATTGATTTGTCGGGAAAAAGGACTTTTTAAATAAACACTTATTTGTTATTTATAGCGACGTTTCGTCCCTTGCTTGGGACTTTTTCAAGCTTTATAACTATTAAATGTTTTGATCAAGTAGATATAAAAGTTAAAATACACATGTAAATATAAATTTTAGTTAAAAACGGGATTATTACAAACTTTTTAATGAACAATTGTTTAATTCAAATTTATATTTACATGTGTATTATAACTTTTATATCTACTTGATCAAAACATTTAATAGTTATAAAGCTTGAAAAAGTCCCAAGCAAGGGACGAAACGTCGCTATAAATAACAAATAAGTGTTTACTTAAAAAGTCCTTTTTCCCGACAAATCATTTTTATGTTACTGATTAAAATTTGAGAACGGTAAAATAAAAAATAGATTTATGAAATCTGCTATATTAATATGTCATGTAACTGAGGCTATTTTCTTAAGTAATAAAAAGTCATTTGAATAAGTATATCTCATTGGTTAAAAAATTGTCAACAATCAATTATGCATATTTCACAATTATTAACGAACATCGATAAAATAATCCGTTAGATCAATAACACTCAAGTGCAAAAAATAACATTCATCGTAAAATTTTGATTAGCTTTTAAGGATTAAAAACTTTTTTATTTCTATTCCGATTTTAGTTTTTTTTTTGGAAAAAACAAAGTTCGAAACGACCTACTTTTATTTTTCGCTGAAACAAGATGAAACGTCAGCAATAATAATTTATGTATTTAGATTATTACGAAATCATCATATATATTAATACGCTAAGGTTAAGATGTTTGCCTCCCTTATTACTCCACATAAATTTTGTATCATTTTATGGATAATTACTTGCTCTATGTGTATCAACAATTAAAAAATCTACTATTGCTTTCGTTTTTGCAAAATAATTAATTATAACAATTATACATTTATTCAGTATATGCAGCAATGCTGCCATCTGACGGTTCTAACTTTGAAACAACGTCAACATGATTGACGGTCGGTAAATTTTTTTTGTTTAATTTTTAATCAAAATTAACGTATAAATACTTTTCGCATGGCGGCGCTTCAGCTCAACGTTTTCGATACTTGCGCCTCTATATGACAGTTTTAGAAAAATATTTTCTTGAACCGTCACTGAGCTTCGTAATGTAATACAACAAAAAGAAGAAAGTTATAAAGAGTGTGAGCAATTAGAAACGAATTTTAGTGCGAATTATTCGCACAGGTACCGCTAGTTAATATTACTAGCGGCTCGGTTCGGCTTCGCTCGGATTAAGACGTATTATGCTGCAGTGATCTTTCTTATAGAATAACAGCTGATACTCGCGACTTTATCTGCGTTTAATATAATAAACAACGCAAACTAAGTCGCGGGTATCAGCTAGTATAGCCTATAACCTTCCTCGATAAATAGACACTCAAACACAAAAATAATTTTTCAATTCCAACCAGTAGTTCCAGAGATTAGCGCGTTCAACCAACCAAACAAACAAACTCTTCAGCTTTATAATATTAGGATAGATTAAAATATTATGGAAAAACGAAACCAGCGAGTTTTAACAGTCACTCGAGCCGTAAAAGCATTACATTCGAGCTAGATACTATATTTGTTGTAGAGTTGAGTAACTCAGATCTGAACCGGTTCAAAGAGCCGACTCCGACAGAAGATCCGTGAGAGCCGACTCACTTTTTTTTGAGCTGACGGATCAACGGATCCGCATAGCTCAGTGAAACACTTAACACACAGAAGCACATTTTACACTTCCGTATCAGTTCTTGCTTTGATGCATCTGTCAGCTCAAATGACTCATGCATCACATGTTTGGCTATGCATTCTTGATTCTATACAGGTCGTGATATGATTGACTGAACTAGGTAACTCAGTGGCAGACTGCAGTAACATATTCAGAACTCGGCTCTATTTGAACCGGTTCAGTGAGCCGGCTCACATACGGGATCCAGATGCAAAGATGCAGATCACTAAAAAGACCCGTTTTTCCCATTTCTAATTTGTTGCACGTTCCTCTTATAAAATTGCCATTTGTTACTTTATAATACATCCGACAGCTGTTATATTTTGTATGTGTGGTAGCGTTGTCAGACGTCCCGATTTTTAAATCAAAATTAAATGTCCTGCGCGGGTCAGGCTGAGTCCCGCTTTTCGGGGATAACTCGACCATGCGTAAATAATTATTTTCTTATTGTAAGTTGCAATTTGTAACACTCACTCCTCAGACTATTGTTTGAAACGCCATATTTTTCTAATGAATAAAACTTTTTTGATAGAAATTAGTTTCACGGGTAATTGGAATAAAAAATCAATTTAAACACTTATTAATTGCAACGTTTCGTCTTTATTAAATCAAGACTTTTTGGAATTGAACTTCAAAGATGAAAAACTTTTTTGATTTTGATTTCTGTTTTTTTTATTTTTTTTTTTATTCAGAAGACGAATAAGACTCAACTATTTAACGATAGGGTAAATCTGATTTAAAATATCATATTTTTATTAAAATACATTTTCTATGGCTATTTTTGCTATCTATTGTCACGTAAACGTAATTTGAACTCAAATAAAAAGATCAATATTTAAAAACTTCTGATTATATACGTTTTTTTACTATGTCCCGCTTTCGACGAAAGAATCCCGCTTTTTTCACTCAAAAAGTTCCAAAATCCCGACTTGACAACAAAAAATCTGGCAACGCTGATGTGTGGCCATATTGCATTTGGATTTTATATACGAAAATTACGCTTTGATAAATAGTCGCGGTTATTTAAAAAAAATGGCCGAGGATATTTAACCGGCTAATTAAGAGGTTATCTACCCTTTTACATCACTACCTAGCAGAAAAACAAAGAATTTCTTAAATTAGTAAGCAATCACAATGCATTAAAGGAAAAGCATTAAGTAAAACTTATTTACTATAATTACTTACATCACTCGTAAGATTTTAATAGACTCTCAATAACAAAAATGCGATAATTTACGGAATTTACGCTAATTGATTGTTTATATAATATCAACAATAACTAAAAATAGGTATATAAAAAGAGTAACTGAACTTTTATCTGTAATTTTGTCGATTTTTACTGTAAAAATTGACGTTCACGCGATTGAAGCCCCGAATAAAATCCAGCTCAGCTCCGGCCCTGGAGTAGAGCGAAAGGAGCGGTCTTTCTAGGCGCCCGGTGGCAAGGGGCGCCAAAAAGCCAAATTCGAAAAACAATTTCCAGCACAAAATAAAATGTTGATGGAATAAGTGTTGATGTTTGCCATAAAAACTGATGTTTGAAAATTTGGGACTTATTATTTATTTAACACTAGCGGCCCAGTCCGGCTTCGCCCGGGTGTAAATGTAATATATAGGATATAAAAGATGAGAATCATTATCATTAAATTCTCAACGTGTATTGAATTTGCGCGAATTCAATCGCTTTTATTTGTGAATGTTCAAAAATCGAAGAAAAATCTTATTTCCTAAAAAGAAATTTAAAAAATTATGTTGATCCGATCGCTACCAAACTTCAGAAGATCACCCGCTGGGCTAATCTAAAGATTGTCTGAAAATTTCATCAAAAATGGTCTACCCGTTTGGAGTCCATATACATCGTCTTTTATCTATATAGATTATTAAAATGTAAAAAGTGGTTATTGTGACATAACGGTAATAGTTGGACATATAGTATCGGGAAGTTTTTTGTAGTTATTGATATGTTCTTTAATATTGTAGAACATACTTTTGTTCTATCATCAATAGTTTCCGCAGCACATGCGACGAAAGATGTTTTATGGTATTTTTTTACACCTTAGGTTACGTTACTAAAGTTTTAGTAAGGATTCCTAATATTTTCTAGCAATAAATATAGCCTATGTTACTCAGGGTGAATGTAGCTTTCTAATAATGAAAGAATTTTTTAAATCAGCACTGTAGTTTTTGAGTTTATTCATTGCAAACATACAAAAATACAAATCTTTCCTCTTTATAATATTAGTATGATAAAACCGAAGTACAATTTACGTGAAGTGAAAACGTCGACCAAAGGGCGCTGAAAAGGGCATTGAATTAAAATAGCATTTACTAATCCTTGTGCGTAATGGTATTACAACTCGTGTGACTGTTAAAACTCGTTGCTGTTCGTTTTAAACATAATGTCACAGCTCGCTGTAATATGAGTCATTACGACACTAGATATACAATCTATGATTGCAACTGATGTAGTAATAATGCGTTTAACGTCCGTTTCTCGACTTTATGTCATAACAGACGCCATTCGCACCATTACTATTTTCCATTTTGCCCCTTTCCGTTATTCTCTACATTTCTAAAACTTCAACTTAAATAATAGCAATGGGCGAATGAAGGAACTATAGAAAATTAGGATAGGATAGGTAATTTTTTTAACTGGGAGTTTGATAGGTAATCGGCCATGGCCTTGAATAAGGAACCATCTCGATATTTATCTGGAATTAATTGAGGGAAACCATGGAAAACCTCAATCAAAATGGCCGGTACAGGAATTATCGTTTCTCGGCGAGAGTCAGTAGGAAAAAGTCCCAGCCACATCTGCCTCCGCCGGGATTCGAACCCGTACCTCCCGAATGCGAGTCTTGTGCTGTCACCACTACTCTACCCAGCCCGGAGTAAAGATACCAAAATAGTCTTCTAAGGTGTGGAAAGAGGGGAAGTACAGGGGTGTCAATGATTAACACACTCTAATTTTTAAAATACAGTTTCTATGGACTAAAAATGTAGCTGTTAGGTCTTGATGAAGATTCCACTACTGTTGTAGTTGCCGTGTATCATTACAATCGCGGGCGGAGCCGCAGGTAGCCACTAGTACGGTATATATGTTTTACTAGCGGTACCTGTGCGAATAATTCGCACTAAAAATCGTTTCTAATTTCTCACACTCTTTATAACTTTCTTCTTTTTATTGTATTACATTACAAAGCTCAGTGACGGTTCAAGGAAATATTTTTCTAAAACTGTCATATAGAGGCGCAAGTATCGAAAACGTTGAGCTGAAACGCCGCCATACGAAAAGTATTTATACGTGATTTTGATTAAAAATTAAACAAAAAAAATTTACCGACCGTCAATCATGTTGACGTTGTTTCAAAGCTAGAACCGTCAGATGGCAGCATTGCTGCATATACTGAATAAATGTTTAATTGTTATAATTAATTATTTTGCAAAAACAACAGCAATAATAGATTTTTTAATTGTTGATGTCGGTAGAGCAAGCAATTATCTATAAAATGATATAAAATTTATGTGGAGCAATTGTGTGGTTTTTTCGAAAAAGGAAGGCAAACATCTTAACCTTAGCGTATTAATATATATGATATTCCTGAGAATGGACTTATTGTCCGAAACGATCGTCGAGCAATAATTTAATAAATTTTTTTTTGTAGAATTTTCAAGTGTTTTTGTTTATCTGTTATTAAACAATTTATAGTTTTATTATATGTAAAGATTAGTAGCGATAAAAGGCATTATTTTAGCAGTTTAGAAGAATGTACTTTAGCATTAATTCCATTGTGTATTATCACTTAAATAATTAATACCAACGCCATAATATTAATGAACCGAGGTCGGTAATATAGGTGTTCTTTGTAGACTGATGTGTCAAAAATAAATAATCGCTAGTGCAAAGCAAACAAATTGATGGCCAGTCTCTATTTTAGATCCACTACCTGCCAGAGCAGTTGCGTTCGTGAAAAAGGGGACCCGATAATTATATAAAATTATATATCAAAATGTTTTGCGATCCGTTTAAAGGAAACACCGAGCTGGGTAGAGCAGTGGTGACAGCACTATAGACTCGCATTCGGGAGGTACCGGGTGCGAATCCCGCTGGGGGCAGATGTGGCTGGGACTTTTTCCTACTGCCTCTCGCCGAGAAACGGTAATTCCTGTACCGGGCATCTTGATTGAGGTTTTCCATGGTTTCCCTCAATTAATTCCAGATAAATATCGAGATGGTTCCTTATTTGAGACCATGGCCGATTACCTATCAAACTCCTAGTTCAAAAATTACCTACCTTATCCTAATTTCCTATAATTCCTTCATTCGCCCATTGCTATTACATAAGTTGAAAAACGGACGTTAAACGCATTATTATTATTATTAAAGGAAACATTAATATATGAACATTTTATAAAGCGTATAGTTTTTGATTTGTTAGTAAAAACCGGAGAGTTGTGTCCTTAAAATCCTTATTTATGATAAGCGGCACATACACGAGCTACTGTTGTAATTTCATCGCTAGTACTTACCAGACATGGGAGGTTATGCGGGCTTACGATTTGAAATCTAATTATAATACTGTCTACGTTTAAGCAGTAATAAAGCGCTTACATAAGGCTTTTTCTTACAAACCATTCCTGGACGCGTGTGAGTAAAATGTATAACGCATGTCCATACTATTTTCATATAACGTATTTCACCCGGGATTTAAGACTTTTTGAATTTTACTTTTACCAAACATAACTAAATGTACACAAAATGCACGAATTTCAAACAAAAAATAAGGAACTTTTCTCTTCAAAGTTCAAATGCATTACTGTTTCAGTTCGAGCAGTAATAAAGCGCTTACAAAAGATTTTTATAAACCATGCTTGTGCGTCATTTTGTGTCGTAATGGTAAAATGAACAAATTTTTGGAGTTTATTACATTAAGTGAAAACTAAAAAGAAAATATTAGAATAGAATTTTACATATTCTTGTTGAGATACTCTTCGGAAAAAAACATGAACATCATTTCGAAAAACACTTTTAAATAGGAAGGTAGGAAGTATTTCCTTTTGCGAAGACAATTCTTTAGATACTCGTTGAAGTAGCCTTGAAATGTCACATTAAGTACTCTTAAAAAAAGCGCTTAGTATTTTGACAGAGACGTATTTAGAGGAAACATGATTTTTTGTTTAAATTTTATACAGTTAATCGTGAAAAATGCAGTTAAAATGAATAAGTTCTCCATTTTTTCGCGGTATTTATATAATATTTCATGTGTTTTTTGGCGTAATTAAAAGAGGACACCTATCTAAAATCAATATCAGAGTCAGTACAAAATTATTTTAGAACTAGCGGCCCGGTCCGGCTTCGCCCAGGTGTAAATGTAATATATAGGATATAAAAGATGAGAATCATTATCACTAAATTCTCAACGTGTATTGAATTTGCGCGAATTCAATCGCTTTTATTTGTGAATGTTCAAAAATCGAAGAAAAATCTTATTTCCCAAAAAGAAATTAAAAAAATTCTGTTGATCCGATCGCTACCAAACTTCTGAAGATCACCCGCTGGGCTAATCTAAAGATTGTCTGAAAATTTCATCAAAAATGGTCTACCCGTTTGGAGTACATAGATTACATATACATCGTCTTTTATCTATACAGATTATTAAAATGTAAAAAGTGGTTGTGACATAACGATAATAGTTGGATATATAGTATCGCGAAGTTTTTTGTAGTTATTGATATGTTCTTTAATATTGTAGAACATACTTTTGTTCAATCATCAATAGTTTCCGCAGCGCATGCGACGAAAGATGTTTTATGGCATTTTTTTACACCTTGGGTTACGTTACTAAAGTTTTAGTAAGGATCCCTAATATTTTCTAGCAATAAATATAGCCCATGTTACTCAGGGTGAATGGAGCTTTCTAATGGTGAAAGATTTTTTTAATTTGGTACAGTATTTTTTGAGTTTATTCATTACAAACATACACGCACAAAAATACAAATCTTTCCTCTTTATAATATTAGTATGATTACTCAAACTGATAACGGAAAACTGATTATATTGATTTTTACATAACCTAAATTTAATCAGCTGTTCACTAGCCTCCATGTTTATTTTTAGAGTGAAAAGAAGCGTTCAGTATTTTGACACAGACGTATTAATTAGGAAACATCATTTTTCATTTCAATTTTATACACTTAATCGTGAAAAGCAGTTAAAATGAATCGTTCTACATTTTGTTATACGATATTTACATGATATTTCGGAGTTTTTTTTATCCATCTGAAATCAATATCAAAGTCAGTACAAAATTATTTTAGCATTACTAAAACTGATAACAGGAAAACATATCGTACTGATGTTTACATAACCTAAAATAAATCAGCTGTTCACTAGTCGCCATGTTTATTTTCAAAGTGACCGTTTCTTTTGCACCGAAAAATTAGACGATATGTAACTCAAGGTATTTAAAAAGAGCAATCAAAGCAAAATTCTGCTAGGCAAGAAAACAACTAATAATTAATCTTGTAATTAAAGCAGTTTAAACAATAAAATGTCACTTAATATTTCCAAATCTGCAGGGATAAACAAAAACATAATTTCTGAATTATTTATTGCGAATAGATTTTATGATCCTCAGAGAGGTTGTAATTAAAATTTTTTTGTGGGCAATAATTTATTTTTGCTTGATTATTTTGCAATAATATATTTTATTTCTAAACAATAAAAATGCATCTGCAAAATATAAAATATTGTAAAATTGTCGATATGACATAAAATGTCAAGATTTGTTTTATCGCTACTTTATTTACTGGGTGTTTGAAAAAAGAATCACTATAACACGGCAGTTGTAAGATTTTTTTATCGCATTTTTATCTGTAATGAACCTCGAAAATATACATCAATTGTGACGGGAACTTCCAAACTTTACCGCTAGGAGTGCCAGCTATATAAGGACCTCAGTTTGTGAATAGTGTGTAAAAAATAAGTTTATTTCAAATAATAAATCATTGGCAATGTTTAATCAATGTTCAAATTATAGAGGTTTTGTATTTCCAAAGGATCACGAACTGAAAATTAAATGATTGTATACTATCAGAAGGGAAAATTTCACTGTAAATTATGTGACAATAGTTAGTAAAGTCCACTTCCTGAAGATTTTTTCCTCAGAAGGAAAAATTACAGATAGAAAAACGAATTGTATTTATTTAAATGATGGTTATCCACAACGTTGCCAGACGTCCCGATTTTTAAATCAAAATTAATGTCCCGCGCGGGACAGGCTCAGTCCCGCTTTTCGGGGATAACTCGACCGTGCGTAAATAATTATTCTCTTATTGTAAGTTGCAATTTGTAACACTCACTCCTCAGACTATTGTTTGAAACGCCATATTTTTCTAATGAATAAAACTTTTTTGATTTTGATTTCTATTTTTTTTATTTTTTTTTATTCAGAAGACTCAACTATTTAACGATAGGGTAAATCTGATTTAAAATAACATATTTTTATTAAAATACATTTTCTATGGCTATTTTTCCTTTCTATTGTCACGCAAACGTAATTTGAACTCAAATAAAAAGATAAATATTTAAGAACTTCTGATTATATACGTTTTTTTACTATGTCCCGCTTTCGACGGAAGAATCCCGCTTTTTTCACTCAAAAAGTTCCAAAATCCCGACTTGGCAAAAAAAAATCTGGCAACGCTGGTTATACAGTACAAAGCTGAAGGGAATTAGAAATTATTCGTTATACCAAGTAATTAGTTATAATGAAGTTTGAGGTTAGGTTGATCTAAGATTCGTTTTAACAAGGTAAGAAATCCATTTTCTTCTGAAAATTTATCTTCAAACTTTAATATTGTGGCCAATGTACTTGCGGAAATTTCGAATTCTTTAGGGATGTCTAATTTTTTCTTTGTAGGATTCTCGTCTACATACTTAATAATTTTTCGTTTCTCTGCGATGGTTAAGACACATTTTTTTCGTTTCTCAGCCGGTGCTACTTTAAATTTACTAACAGTGACCAACAGCAGTGTTTACATTACTTTACATCAAACAACAATGATTGTCTTACGATAAATTTAACGTGTCTGAACCTGTAGGGACAGTGGCGGATTTACCAGAAGGCTGAGTAGGCTGAAGCCTATGGCGGCAGATTTTAGGGGCGGCAAATTTGACCCAAAATTTTTTGTCTTACAGAAAAAAAAAACACTATTATATACCTAGAGGAAACGAGTTTCGAGAATTTAACAAAAATTTCAATATTTTAGTACTGTACTGAATACTCTAACGTCTATATGAAAAATTACTAAACGCTCTGTAAAATATACTTTTGTGATCATGAATTTTTAAAATATTTCAATAGCGTTTCAATATTACATTTTAAATTTTGTAATTTTTACTCATTTTTTTTATTAATCATTACTATAATTTTTTTCTCCATGTAGGTACCTAAATGTTAGGTTCACTCACACAATTCATTTGACGTGTAATATGTTTCAACACTTAAATATTTTTTTTGTGCAACGTATTTATTTTATAATTAGTACATAATTGAGCTTTTTTTAGCTCGGAAGTATACCCAAAAACTATTTCTCGTGTTATCTTCACTAAATCGTAAGTTGTAAAATTAATCTAGAAACTAATACAACGATCCCCTAGTTCACAATCATAAAGACGATAGAGCACAAATCTTAAAGTTGCAATTTCATTAACAGAATAAATGTAATTAATATGATTGCGAACTAGAATATCGAATTTCAGAGGTCAGTAGGGGTGGCAAAAATTTAATAGCCTACCGGCGGCAAATTTGTAAATCCGCCACTGTGTAGGGACATGAATTGTTGTTGTTATCGTGGAATTGTGTGTAACTGATTGGTAGGATACGTTATGTCAAGGTTATAAGTTGACAAAAATCGTTACATAGAGGTAAATTATACTTTCTATTTAGATTCTGCAATGATTGAAAGTTCGTTATAAAGAGGTTTTTGACAAAGAGTATTCGTAATGTATAAATGTATTTACCCTTACGGGGCAGTTCTAGGTAGGGTTGCCATCCGTCCGGGTTTCCCCGGATTTGTCCTAGTTTAGAGGGCAACCGGGGAACGTCCGGGCGGGGCTTCATTTGTAGTCCGGGTTTAAAAGTTTAAAGTCTTGGGCCGCCCGCGATGCATGCACTGTGTGTTTTATTTTAAGAATATAAAAATTCTAGCTAATTAATTATTAAAACAATTTGTAACAAACTGTAATAAGATTCTGTTTTGTTAGGTACATTTAAAATGATGATAAAAGATGACTAAATTTAATTTTAAGGTCTGAAAATAAAAAAAAGGTGATTTATGACATTTTCAATTGTTTTTTATTACACTATGTTTAAAAAACCTGTTGACATGTCCGGGTTCTGGGCACTACAATCCGGGGTTTTCACGCGTCTCGTCCTGGTTGCCAAATTTTAGAGATGGCAACACTAGTTCTAGGGGATTTCGAAAAATCTGTTAAATCAAGGAAATAGTTTTATTGAGGTTCGTTATATTAAGGTTACACTATAATATTAAAACGTCAGATTCAATTTGAATTATTCCTTATTTAAAACAAGCAATGTAGGACGGAAAACAAATTTCTATTTAGTTCGGTTTGCTTTTTAAACCATTATTTTAATCATACTGGTACGAAATTCCAAGAAAGGGAAAGGGTAGCGATGACTTAAGAGAGGCTACTGTAATTTAGAATCAATGGAACGATTAGAATAAGTTAAGAATGTAAAAGATTTCCTAAAGCGGCGAGTTACCTTGATGACCTGTTGACATTTGTTGTTGCATCAAATGACCTGCACAAAAGTCAAATTAGCTGTTGTCCTAGCTTCTGACATTCTTCACAAAATCATAATAAAAATATTATTGATGAATATAATAATTAGAAATTATAAAACCAATGACTGCCGTTGTCTTTTTTTCTATATAAATAGTCTTCTATAATTGCTTACTATTTATTAATTATCTGTACCTTTAAATCAAAGTTATTGAATCTATATAGCATATACTGTCAAATATGATTCTATCATTAATATATCATAATAACTAATCAATTAATTGAAGTCATAGGCGTACATTTGTGTTACGTTGCAGAAAGCATCGTCAATTTTTTTTATTTGATAATGACCTTAAATTGTACTCATATAATTATATGTCTATACATTAAAGAGCAGTCTAATGTTGCATTCAAATTCTCTGCCATGTAGAACATTAGATTGTAGGTACACACATAAAACAAATATTTAATTTGCACAGAGAAAAATCGCTTTTCTAGCTAAATTTTGACCAAAATACTGTAGCGCGCCCCCAATGGTTACGCCACTGGAAATGACATAGGCTTCTCGAACAAACTGACAGAAGTTTCTGGAATGATCGAGAACGGGATGTAGACGCCTATAAATACAGCGCGCGTGGGACGCGATAGACATTCAGTCAGTTGCTTGCTTGCTACAGACAGAGTAGTCAATGAGTTGAGGCACAGTCGATACGACAGACAGTTTGCATAAATAGCTTTATTACATAAATTTCGGTGTGTTGTAAATAATCGTGTATATAGTCATGGTTGTATTATTTATTAGAATCCGTTTGTTTTTCATCGTTTAGTTTATTTCATTATTGCTAGAGAAATGTGTTTTAGTTTATCTGTTTTGTATTTTTTTTGTTTGTTTTAAACCACCACGAAGAACAGTTTTGTTACAACTTACAATACCAAGAAAAAAGTTATATTGATGTGAAAACTGCAAAAAAACAACGTTATTTACGTGTTTACACAGTTTTAAAAAATAGCTTCAAATGATCAATTATTTTTCGAGCAGGATCGATTTTAAATTCCAAAATTTGGTATTTGAAAAAAAAATTTTTCAATAAACGTGTTTTTAACTGTTTTTTTAGTTTAAAAAAAATTAATAATCTATGTTGCAATCAGCAACACCAAAAACCTTCCCATACGAATTTTGGGCAAAATATATAAGCATTTTGATAATCATGTCCGCCGTATTGAATTCGCCATCTTGAATTTTGCAATTCTGAGTTCAGATTCGTAATTAACGACCCCGAAAACCTTCTCATACGAATTTTGGGCAAAATATATAAACATTTTGAGAATTATGTCCGCCATATTGGATCCGGCTTCTTGAATTATGCAATTCTGAGTTCAGATTCGTAATTAACGACCCCGAAAATCTTCTCATACAAATTTTGGGCAAAACATATAAACATTTTGAGAGTCCTGTCCGCCATATTTGATCCGCCATCTTGAATTTTGCAATTCTGAGTTCAGATTCGTAATCAGCGACCCCAAAAACTCCTCAGTCATCAATCTCACGACGATTGAAAATGGTTATTTGTCTTTTTGGAATTTTTTCCGGGTTTTTTCTATTTGGACCCACAGTGAGGTCTGCTAGTTTAAATAATCTTGCATTGAGAAGGTTTTTCTTATATTTCCCCTTTAACGTAACGCGTTATTTCCCCTTATTCACTTTCATACAGTTTGTGTAGAGACCCAGCGGTAATAGGCGAGGTAGGCAAAAGACATATTGTGGGTGTGACCTTCTTTAGCTCTGTCTCGCTCTAATCATCCGCACGTTTCAATTTTTGGCTGGTGCCCACTACAAGGCTAAAAGATGCTATTGCAAGGCTGCCGCTGTCAATTGATTTATTGAATTTTTGGAAATATTTTGAAGATTTAAAAAACTTTTCCGAAAAAGGAACAGTCACTTTAGGTTTGTGATGGAACAGTTTTGTGAAATAAGTACGAATTAGGTCGTAGTGTGACATTGAAAACGTGTGGTTTTTTGGCACAATTAATGCCAACTTTTTTCTAGTAAATCGTACATAAATTACAAAAGTAGTCCATTAGAGACCTAGATTTGTCCTTTATCTTCCTTATAGAGAAAGAATTTTTGAAGAATGTTAACGAATAAGTCTACAATCAGTTGATAGCCGAAGGTCTATTTTTGGCTTAAATTCAGAGCGTTCCGACAGCCTTAAACGTCACAGAAAATTTTGAAATAGATTCCTCACTAAAGAAGCTTTACTTCAAAACCATTTTTTGAGTAACGGATTCCGGCAAGATACATCCTTATTAGCGACATAATTATGTCATTGTAACAGGCTAACAGCATTGGCAAGGTCACCCGCATGCCTACAGTTGCTCATCTGCCGTCATTTGTTTTGCTGCCACAACAATAGAGACAACAATAGCGACGTTTCATTGTCGTGGCATATATCTGTCCTTGTCGTCGATCTCTCGTCAGATGGCAGGCCTTTCACAAAAAAGTCTACTGTCCACACACTTTATTTATTGACATTTAAATCTTTATGTATTTCAAGTTATTATTACATTTTTATAATAAAACAGGTGAGTTATTAATAGGTTTTTATGTTACTGAGTCGGTTTTATAACAAGCAGACTATATCAGAGTGTCTCAAAATGTGATTTATTTCGCTCTTCCGTAGCCCCATTCATAGGAGCTGTCAGACGTTTTTGGGTAAGTATTTGAGGCACTGTGAAAATTTGTATAATAAGTCTTTGGTAATATCCGAATACAAAATCACAGACCTGGCTGAAGGGCAGCGGGGTTTAACCGGTTTATCAAACATATTGATCTTTTTACAGGGTAGCGGGGCTTAACAGACTTATCAAATGTATTGATCGCCTGGCAGGTAAAATGCCCCACCGAAACGACCTGTCTTTTTACAGGGTAGCGGGGCTTAACCGACTTATCAAACATATTGATCGCCTGGCAGGTGAAATGCCCCACCGAAACGATCTGTCTTTTTACCTCTTTAGTAATATCCGAATACAAAAACACAGACTTGGCTGAAGGGTACGGGGCTTAATCGACACACCAAATTTTTAATCACCTGGCACGTAGAATGCCCCACCGAAACGACCTGTTTTTTTTTAATATATCTATTTTTAGTTAATATTATTCTGTTTAAATTTCAACGTGCCTAAAATATACCTATTTTAATAAGTATAGATCCGATTAAGAAATCTGGCTTTTTTATTTTTCAACTCCTTAAATACTAAATTTCAAGGTATTAAAAGTTCAAAATGCCTCAAGGGCTTTTAATTGCAAAAAAAACTTTGCTAATTAAAAAATTTGATGGGTTGGTTAAGCCCGCTACCCTTCAGCCAGGTCTGTGTTTTCGTATTCGGATATTACTAAGGAGGCATTGTACAAATTTTTACAGTGCCTCTAATACCTACCCAAAAATGTCTAACAGCTCTCCTACTATCAGCCGTTAGTAGGCGATAGCTGTTTGATGACTTACAAACGCAATCTGATTTTGACGATACTTCTAAACAAACGTTAAAACAGGAAAATATAGTTTTTGCGCGACCTTCTATATAATCTGTCTACTCGTATAGTAAAATGACACATTTCGCACTAGTGCGTAAAGTAAAACAAAAGTAATGCGATTTTGCCAATACAAAATTTATATTTAGTATAATAGCTGTTGTCTGCTATAATTGTTAAGAAACATTCATTGTTGTAGCATTATATTAGAAAAATTTATTATTCCAACACGTCACCGTCGGGATTTAAACCAGAATCTTTCCACTTTCGCGGCGGAATGAGTTAATCAGTAACTCTACGGTGCACACAATTCGACATTTTAATCCTTCATAATATAGCGATAACAACACTCAAATTCACTACATGCGAGAGTCAATTATTTTTAGCTGTAGCTAGACATTAACTCTCACAGTAGCGAGGGGTCTTGAATGAATCATAGATGAACTTTTTTTATATGTCAGTTGTTATTTAAATTCATATAAATAACAGAGTTGCTAAGTTGGCGCTGAACAGTTCATATAGATACTAATATGACCGAACGTCAACTGTCAAAAATATTACAAATATGTCTTCAAAGTTCAATTACAGATATATAAATAATAGAAATCGGGATCACGGGTAATTGGAATAATGTGGTCAAAATCAATTTAAACACTCATTGATTGACAACGTTTCGTCTTTATTCTTAAGACTTTATCAAGCTCTGAAAAATATTTATAAGCAATTAACAACATTCATACAAAATATTTAACATTATGGATTTAATAAATTAATAGAAATAACCTTAACTTTGTTTAAACGATCGTCAAATTATAATATAGACATACGCGGTCTTGCATTAACATAACTTTCATTATTTTATCAATTGGTAAATTAAAAAAAACCCGGGTCGCAGTGCCAAAACCCTGCCGACAATATAGTGTATTTGCTTATACAGGCAGTGTGGCTTTATTTTGCGAGCTTAAGTTGGTTTTTGGGCAAAATAAAAAAATTTACGCTTTAATACACCCCTTAAAATAACACTTTTTTTTCTTAATTGCAATATTATTATAAATCGAACCTCTATACCACATTATATACAACTTTCAGTAAATAATTCACTATTTGTAAACTAGTGTTTTCATAAAATTTGTAAGTTCGGTCCTGTCGGGCCGATTTTATTTAAATTTTAGGGACACCTTTTAATTACTACTAAAGGGTTAAATGTCAATTTTGAAACTATTCTGAGAATTTTTTCGGCATTTTGGGGCCCAAAAACAATTTTCAACCCCTAAAAACTACCCTTAAAATACCCCGATTACGCCCATTTTATATATATATATATATATATATATATATATATAAACATTTTCAAAAATGGTGCCAAAGTGTTTAGGAGGTTATGAAACGTCGAGAAATTTTGGTCCGACCCCTAGGTTCCGCCATCCGACCAACGCCAATAGTGTATGCTGCCTTATGGCAAATACACTAATAAAATTCAACGAAAGTTTACAAAACTTTAAAACAATTAGTAAAATAAAACCTTGTAGAAAAAATAGCATGTGCTTGTTTTCTAGCTTAACAGTCAACTTAAAAACATTAGCTATCAGCTGTTCAGTTAAACTAGAAGCTAGAAGCCAGCACAATTACCAAATTTGAATTTAAATTAAATTAGATCGTTTAAACATAGTCATACAGTGTTTATTTCTATTAATTTATTAAATCCATAATGTTTAATATTTTTTATGAATGTTGTTAATTGTGTTTAAAAATATTTTTCAGAGCTTGATAAAGTCTTAAGAATAAAGACGAAATGTTGCCAATCAATGAGTGTTTAAATTGTTTTTGACCATATTATTCCAATAGGGATGTTGACTGTATTCAAATAAAAACATAATTTTAACGAAAAGTAGCAGTTTCTATGATGGAAATACTAAAAACACTATATTTTTCCTTATTTTTAAGGAATTTAATTAATATTTAATAAATAAAAACTAATAAAATCACTCTCAAGTCACGTGACAACAGACACCAATCAGAGCGCATGACGTCATATGTTCAGCCGATGTCAAAAAAACTTCATTGTTTGGTTAATATTTAGTGTGTAATTTATCATTATTTGTTTATAGGAAACGTCAAATTACATGTAACTATAGCAACGACTACGAAACAACTTTTCATCACCTCAGTTTACTAACGTTTATGAGCACAGAATACGCATCTATAGGATGGTAGCTCCCGTGTAAACTTTTGAGCCTCCTTTGGTATGAACAGGTGACGTCACGCGACTAGTATTGGCGTTTTGGACCGAAATTTGAAACGGGATTTAAAATACATGATTTTTAAGGCTTGAGTTGTATTTAAATAAGAATAATAAATATTTGTGGCAATATTCGGTACTTATGCCCGATTTAAAACACTTTCCCAAAAATAGTCAACGTCTCTATTACCCGTGATCCTGATTTCTATTATTACAAATATATTTATTAAGATGTGAAAATCAAATATTTTATAGGAGGTACGTTCACACGTAATGCTTTTATGACTCGTGTAAAAGTTAAAGCTAGCTATTCGTTCGTTATTAAGGGGGTATTCTTATGTGACCACTTCGAAAAATCGATTTTTTTTTTCATATTTCAATAGTAAAACCTATCGAAAATATGCTGTGAAAAATAGAGACCGAAATACCTAGTTTTAAATAAATTACAACTCATATAGTGGCCGATGCGCCGTAAGCGACTTGTTGGCTCTTGAAACTTTAAACGCATTTTTCTGGAAACATTATTTTCTAAAACTGTCATGGTCCTAAAAAAAAAAGTATTCAACCGATTGCTTTGAAATTTATATGTTCTTCTACTCATTAATGGTTATCGTCCGTACTAAAATTGCTTATTTTCGAAAATATTTTCTTATTTTTTTTAAACGATTTTTAACAAAAAAATTAAAAAAAAACAAACTTTTTTTCTAGTCCGCCATTTTTTTTTTTTTTTTTGAAATTGATTAATTTTAGTAGGGACGATAGCGACATCCCTACTGAACAATGATCCATTCCATTTTTTTATTTTAGACAACATGAACAGCCGCTATTACCATGATCAGTGACCTGCTTTTTTTTAGTGTCTAATTTAATTTAAAAATAAATATATATAAAAAATGTAAAATAAGAGAAAAAAAAATTTTTTTATACAGTTTAAGATACAAACAAAAACATATAAAAAAATTAAAATGATTGAATGTTATTGTCGTCTAAAAAAAAATTCCCTAAAAAGAGGTAAAATTTATGCGTTCACATAAGAATACCCCCTTAACACAATATCACAGTTCGTCATAATATACATATTTGTTGATTCTACGAAATGACTATTTGTTTGGCAATCACTGATCGTGGTGTCGATGAAAACGACAATGAGTATCATCAGAAGATTCTGAAATGGAAAAGATGTCTTTTGACCAAATTTATTGACCGTTCTGCGATTATGTAATAGTTTATAGAAATCTCTCTGCCTGGACAGTGGACACCCACTTGTAAACGGCAATCAATAACGCTAATGAATACTTAATTGCGTTGCGCATTATTATATCTAATACGATTTCTAGTTGTCCCACCCATGGACATAACCAAAATATTGTAAAATACTGTTTTTTATACAGAATGATTTTTAAGTTAATTCTTTTTTTTAACAGCGTGTAGAAATCAAATAGATACCAAATACTTCAAGTAACAGAAAACAGTATCACGGGTAATTGGAATAAAGAAATAAATCAATTTAAACACTCATTGATTGCAACGTTTCGTTTTTTCTTTAATTAAGACTTTTTCAAGCTCTCAATATGCTTAAATAAATATGCAATTTGGCATTACAAAAAACAATTATTATAAAAATTGAAAATTGTAGAAAATAATATTATTTTGTACAATTTTCAATTTTTATAATTATTGTGATCTGTATCTTTGCATCTGGATCCCGTATGTGAGCCGGCTCACTGAACCGGTTCAAAAAGAGTCAATCATATCACGACCTGTATAGAATCAAGAATGCATAGCCAAACATGTGATGCATGAGTCATTTGAGCTGACAGATGCATCAAAGCAAGAACTGATACGTAAGTGTAAAATGTGCTTCTGTGTGTTTCACTGAGTTATGCAGATCCGTTGATCCGTCGACTCAAAAAAAAGTGAGTCGGCTCTCACAGATCTTCTGTCGGAGTTACCCAACTCTAACGGGAAGTATATCCTATAGGTTTCGAGCCCCTTGCGAGTGGCAAAATATGTAGCATAAACGCCCGTATCTTTTGATTGCGTTGACTTAGAAATTTGATTTTTTCACAGCTCCAAGAGATTACAGACCTAAGTATTTGATATTAATTAGTGTATTTGCCATATGGCAACATACACTATTGGCGTCGGTCGGATGGCGGGACCTAGGGGTCGGACCAAAATTTCTCGACGTTTCATAACCTCCTAAACACTTTGGCACCATTTTTAAAAATGTTTATATATATATGTATATATATATATATATATTTATATATATACGTATATATATATATATATATATATATATATATATATATATATATATATATATATATATGTGTGCGGGCAATAACTTTCGAAAGAGTTAATTGATTTCAACTAAATTTGGTCCACGTGTTGAAATCCATCACCGCAAGAAGCCTATTTAAAATGGGCCTAATCGGGCCATTTTGAGGGTAGTTTTTAGGGGTTGAAAAAAGTTTTTGGGCCCCAAAATACCGAAAAAATTCTCAGAATCGTTTGAAAATTGAAATTTAACCCTTTAGTAGCATTTAAAAAGTGGCCCTAAAATTTCAATAAAATCGGCCCGACAGGACCGGACTTACAAATTTTATGAAAATACTGGTTTGCCGATAGTAAATTATTTACTGAAAGTTGTATATAATTTGGTATAGAGGTTCGATTGATAATAATATTACAATTAAAAAAAAAAAAATATTTTAAGGGGTGTATTAAGGAGTCAGATTTTTTATTTTGCCCAAAAACCAACTTAAGTTCATGTAATAAAACCAGACTGCCTGTATTAGCAAATACACTATATTGTCGGCAGGGTTTGGGCACTGCGACCCGGGTTTTTTAGTGTATTTGCCATATGGCAACATACACTATTGGCGTCGGTCGGATGGCGGGACCTAGGGGTCGGACCAAAATTTCTCGACGTTTCATAACCTCCTAAACA
Source organism: Venustoraphidia nigricollis (assembly GCA_034508555.1). Taxonomy (NCBI): domain Eukaryota; kingdom Metazoa; phylum Arthropoda; class Insecta; order Raphidioptera; family Raphidiidae; genus Venustoraphidia; species Venustoraphidia nigricollis. The sequence continues at coordinate 3,148,973 of JAVRKA010000025.1, read as the reverse complement.
CTTTGGCACCATTTTTAAAAATGTTTATATATATATGTATATATATATATATTTATATATATATATATATATATATATATGTGTGCGGGCAATAACTTTCGAAAGAGTTAATTGATTTCAACTAAATTTGGCCCACGTGTTGAAATCCATCACCGCAAGAAGCCTATTTAAAATGGGCCTAGTCGGGCTATTTTAAGGGTAGTTTTTAGGGGTTGAAAAATGTTTTTGGGCTCCAAAATACCGAAAAAATTCTCCGAATCATTTCAAAATTGAAATTTAACCCTCTGGTAGTAATTAAAAAGTGGCCCTAAAATTTTGCTAAAATCGGCCCGACAGGACCGGATTTACAAATTTTATGAAAAAACTAGTTTGCAGATAATGAATTATTTACTAAAAGGTGTATATAATTTAGTATAGAGGTTCAATTGATAATATTGCAATTAAGAAAAAAAAATGTTATTAAGGGGTGTATTAAGGAGTCTAATTTTTTATTTTGCCCAGAAACCAACTAAAGTTCGCATAATAAAGCCACACTTCCTGTATAAGCAAATACACTATATTTTCGGCAGGGTTTTGGCACTGCGACCCGGGTTTTTTTAACTTGATACCTGTACGCGTTCATGAGAAAAAGAGTCTTGACAAGCAGACGGACAACGAAGTGATCCTTTTGGGTTCCTTTTTGGTGTATTTGCCATATGGCAACATACACTATTGGCGTCGGTCGGATGGCGGGACCTAGGGGTCGGACCAAAATTTCTCGACGTTTCATAACCTCCTAAACACTTTGGCACCATTTTTAAAAATGTTTATATATATATGTATATATATATATTTATATATATATATATATATATAAGCGTATATATATATATATATATATATATATATATATATATATGTGTGCGGGCAATAACTTTCGAAAGAGTTAATTGATTTTAACGAAATTTGGCCCACGTGTTGAAATCCATCACCGCAAGAAGCCTATTTAAAATGGGCGTAATCGGGCCATTTTAAGGGTAGTTTTTAGGGGTTGAAAAACGTTTTTGGGCCCCAAAATACCGAAAAAATTCTCAGAATCGTTTCAAAATTGACATTTAACCCTCCAGTAGTAATTAAAAAGTGTCCCTAAAATTTTAATAAAATCGGCCCGACAGGACCGGACTTACAAATTTTATGAAAACACAACTTTGCAGATAGTGAATTATTTACTGAAAGTTGTATATAATTTGGTATAGAAGTTCGATTGATAATAATATTGCAATTAAGGAAATAATTGTTATTTTAAGGGGTGTATTAAGGAGTCAAATTTTTTATTTTGCCCAAAAACCAACATAAGTTCGCATAATAAAGCCACACTGCCTGTATTATCAAATACACTATATTGTCGGCAGGGTTTTGGCACTGCGACCCGGGTTTTTTTCTTTGGAGGTAAGGAATCCTAAAAACGTCGATATTTTACCTTCCCAAACTCTATCTCGAAGTCAATCAGCAAACATTACCTTCCAGTTACTACGAGCTGGGTAGAGTAGTGGTGACAGCACTACACTCGCATTCGGGAGGTACCGGGTTCGAATCCCGGCGGGGGCAGATGTGGCTGGGACTTTTCTCTACTGCCTCTCGCCGAGAAACGGTAACTCCTGTACCGGCCATCTTGACTGAGGTTTTCCATGGTTTCCCTCAATTAATTCCAGATAAATATCGAGATGGTTCCTTATTTGAGGCCATGGCCGATTACCTATCAAACTCTTAGTTCAAAAATTACCTACCTTATCCTAATTTCCTATAATTCCTTCATTCGCCTATTGCTATTACATAAGTTGAAGTTGTAAAAAAATGTAGAAATAACGGGAAGTGGTAGATGAAAAAATGGTAATGGTGCGAATGGCGTCTGTTATGACATAAAGTCGAGAAACGGACGTTAAACGCATTATTATTTTATTATTAGTGTATTTGCCATATGGCAACATACACTATTGGCGTCGGTCGGATGGCGGGACCTAGGGGTCGGACCAAAATTTCTCGACGTTTCATAACCTCCTAAACACATTGGCACCATTTTTAAAAATGTTTATATATATATATGTATATATATATATATATATATATATATATATATATATATATATATATATATATATATATATATATATGTGTGTGTGTGTGTGCGCTATAACTCTCGAAAGAGTTAATTGATTTTAACGAAATTTTGCCCACATGTTGGAATCCACCACCGCAAGAACCCTATTTAAAATGGACCTAATCAGACCATTTTAAGGGTAGTTTTTAGGGGTTGAAAAATGTTTTTGCGCCCGAAAATACCGAAAAAATTCTCCGAATCGTTTCAAAATTGAAATTTAACCTTCTGGTAGTAATTAAAAAATGTCCCTAAAATTTTAATAAAATCGGCCCGACAGAACCGGATCTACAAATTTTTTGAAAATACTAGTTTGCAGATAGTGACTTATTTACTGAAGGGTGTATTTAATGTGGTGTAGACCTTCGATCGACAATAATTTTGCAGTTAAGAAAAAATGTAATTTTAAGGGGTGTATTAAGGAGTTAAATTTTTTATTTTGCCCAAAATCCAACCTAAGTTCGCATAATAAAGCCACACGGCCTGTATTAGCAAATACACTATATTGTCGGCAGGGTTTTGGCGCTGCGACCCGGGTTTTTTATTATTTATTATTAGTACCTTTCTGTTACTATACTAGGTAAACATTAAAGTTATGTCTCAGATGGTTAGGCAACTAATATAACGTATCAAAATTATGCACATTGAAATACAGGTATATTCTAATTAAAATACCTTCAAATCACGTCGCGCACTTTTTCCTGCAGTTGTAAGATTCGAATTAAGTTTTTATTGTGTCTTTTAAATACATTTAGAGTACTTCATTTTATACATTAGTAAGCATTTTTGGGTAGGTATTTAAGGCCCTGTGAAAATTTGTACAATAACTCTTTAGTAAGACCTGGCTAAAAAGTAGTGGGGCTTAACCGACTTATTAGTGTATTTGCCATATGGCAACATACACTATTGGCGTTGGTCGGATGGCGAGACCTAGGGGTCGGACCAAAATTTCTCGACGTTTCATAACCTCCTAAACACTTTGGCACCATTTTCGAAAATGTTTATATATATAAATATATATTTATATATATGTGTGCGGGCAATAACTTTCGAAAGAGTTAATTGATTTCAACTGAATTTGGCCCACGTGTTGAAATTCATCACCTCAAGAAGCTTATTTTAAATGGACCTAATCGCGCCATTTTAAGGGTAGTTTTTAGGCGTTGATTTGGGCCCCAAATAACCGAAAAAAATTTCCGAATCGTTTCAAAAATGAAATGTAACCCTCTGGTAGTAATTAAAATGTGTCCCTAGAATTATAATAAAATCGGCCTGACAGGACCGGATTTACGAATTTTCTGAAAATACTAGTTTGCAGATAGGGAGTTATTTACTGAAAGGTGTTTTTAATTTGGTGTAGACGTTCGATCGACAATAACATTGCAATTAAGAAAAAAATGTAATTTTAAGGGGTGTATTATGGAGTTAAATTATTTTTTATTTTGCCCAAAAACCAACTTAAGTTTACATAATAAAGCCACATGCCTGTATTAGCAAATACACTATATTGTCGGCAGGGTTTTGGCACTGCGACCCGGGTTTTTTTTTTAATTTTTTGTGCAATAAAAAAATCCTTGAGGCATTTGGAAACTTTAATAACTTGAAATTTAGTAATAAAAACTTCAGATTTTTTAATCGGGTTTAAAACTTGCAAAATTATATTTTTCAACATTTAAAAAATATTGACTTTATTTCTTTTTTGTCCTTGGTAATTAATATAAAAATGATTTTTCGGGAAAAAGGACTTTATTTATAAGTAAAACACTTAATATTTTATTTTCAGCTTTAATAACTATTAAATGTTGTGATTAAATAGATATAAAAGATTGAAGAATCTCGTTAGAGATTTTTTCTGTGCTAAATTCCGCACAAGAAAAATAAATGAAAAATAAATGAAAAATAAATTTCGTACATTAAACGCAAAAACAGCCCATCCCTAGATCTCTAAGAGATTACTATACATTGATTTTGAGTCTTTCCCATATAACGCCGTGTAAATAACGTTAGTTTCCAAGTTTTATACACGCTCTTACCAAATTTTCGTACGACATATATTTACAGTAGTATACATAGTATAAGGTGCTTTAGAAAGTAAGATAGATAGCCGAGCGGTCTAGGTGCGCGTACATTGCTTCATAGCTTGGGTGAGCAGAGTTCGGATCCCAGGACCGACGTGTGTAAATTTTGTTTTTTTTTTCAACTGTTTCGTTTTTTACATGATATTTATTTACATTAGTTTCCAATTTTCTTTTATATAATAAAAATAAATTATTTTCTTGTTTTAGTAATTAGTGGTGACAAAAGTCTCGCAAATATCAACTTTTGGATGTGACATTTGTCAAGAAAAGTTTCGTCATAAATGTAGTTTGGTACAGCATACGAAAACCCATAATATCAATACAAGTGGTACTCATTTTGGGAGGTTATATTGCGTTTTGGAGGTTTTGTATTGCGTTTTGAAGATTTTATATTGCGTTTTGGGGGTTTTATATTGCATTTTGAGAGTTTTATATTGCATTTTGGAGGTTTTATATTGCATTTTGGGGGTTTTATATTGCATTTTGGGGGTTTCATATTGCATTTTGGGGGTTTTATAATGCATTTTGGGGGTTTTATATTGCATTTTGGGTGTTTTATATTGCATTTTGGGGGTTTTATATTGCGTTTTGGTGGTTTTGTATTGCGTTTGGGGGTTTTTCATATATACAGAATATATATTTTCAGAATTGTTGTGTTTAATTATTTTTTATATCGTATAATTTATATAAAAGATCAAACCGGTAAGAAAAGAAAATGGCCTCTTAATTCTAAGAACGCACATATTTTTATTTTGGAGACAAAATAAAAAAAGCCTTAGACTTTGGAAAAAGACGTGAAATCTTAAAAAAAAAACTTCGGAGAAGTAAAAATTGGTTCTGTGCTAAATTCAAAGACTTGCGGTGACTCGCTCTCAAGATTACGACTTAAACAAAAAAAAATACAGAATTTCGAGGCAGGCAAGAAATTCAAATCAAGCCTGGAAATTCTGTGCCTAAGATGTAGAAAAAAAATTAGTTCCGAGGCAGACAAGGAATTGAAATCCAACCTCGAAATTCTGTGCTCATAAACCTTCAAGAGCAAGAGCAAAAAAAAAATGCACAGATGGCGTTTTTTTAGTGGTAGCTTGACAAATAAATATGGAGCGGGGCACACGCCACCTGTGCATTTTTTTTTTGCTCTTGCTCTTGAAGGTTTATGAGCACAGAATTTCGAGGTTGGATTTCAATTCCTTGTCTGCCTCGGAACTAATTTTTTTTCTACATCTTAGGCACAGAATTTCCAGGCTTGATTTGAATTTCTTGCCTGCCTCGAAATTCTGTATTTTTTTTTGTTTAAGTCGTAATCTTGAGAGCGAGTCACCGCAAGTCTTTGAATTTAGCACAGAACCAATTTTTACTTCTCCGAAGTTTTTTTTTTAAGATAATATATACATGTGAATATAAATTTGAATTTAACAATATTAATACAAAGTTTATAATAATTTCGTTTTTTTGAAATTATTATAAACTTTGTATTAATATTGTTAAATTCAAATTTATATTCACATGTATATATTATCTTTTATATCTATTTAATCACAACATTTAATAGTTATTAAAGCTTGATAAAGTTCCAAACAAGGAACGAAACGTCGCTGAAAATAAAATATTAAGTGTTTTACTTATAAATAAAGTCCTTTTTCCCGAAAAATCATTTTTTTTATTTAAAAAATATATTTGAGGCACGTTGAAATTTAAACAGAATAATATTGATAATTAAAAATAGATATATTAAAAAACAGGTCGTTTCGGTGGGATATTTTGCCTGCCAGGCGATCAACATGTTTGATAAATTGGTTAACTCGGTTAAGCTACGCTACCCTTCAGCCAGGTCTGTGTTTTTGTATTCGGATATTACTAAAGAGTAGAGTTGGGTAACCAGTTTGAAGATAATTTTTTTATAAAGCTTCAGTCAAAATGATTGACTATAATACCAAGAAATGCCCTGGTAGAGTTGGGTAACTCAGATCTGAACCGGTTCAAAGAGCCGACTCCGACAGAAGATCTGTGAGAGTCGACTCACTTTTTTTTGAGCCGACGGATCAACGGACCCGCATAACTCAGTGAAACACTTAACACACAGAAGCACATTTTACACTTACGTATCAGTTCTTGCTTTGATGCATCTGTCAGCTCAAATGACTCATGCATCACATGTTTGGCTATGCATTCTTGATTTCTATACAGGTCTGAACTAGGTAACTCAGTGGCAGACTGCAGTAAAATATTCAGAACTCGGCTCTTTTTGAACCGGTTCAGTGAGCCGGCTCACATACGGGATCCAGATGCAAAGATGCAGATCACTAAAAAGACCCGTTTTTCCCATCTCTACTAAAGAGGTATTGTACAAATTTTCACAGTGCCTCAAATTCCTACCCAAAAATGATTAATAGCTCTTGGCTAATATCTTTAACACGAATGATGTTATTAAAAAAACTCGGATCGCAATGTCCAAACCCTGCCGACAATATATTGTATTTGCCAATACACATATTGGCTTTATTACGTTGACAAAGTAAAGTTTGTTTTTGGACAAAATAAATAAAAACCCCTAATACACCCCTAAAAATAATATTTTTTTCTCAACTGAAATATTGTTATCAATCTAATATCTGCATCAAATTAAATACATCCCTTAATAAGTAATAGGCACTCTGAAAGTCTACAGTCTATACAATATCTCTTTAGTAATATTCGAATACAAAAACACAGACCTGGCTGATAAGTAGCGGGGCTTAATTTTTAATCACCTGCCAGGTAGAATGTCTCATTGAATATATCTATTTTTAGTTATCAATATTATTAGTGTATTTGCCATAAGGCAACATACACTATTGGCGTTGGTCGGATGGCGGGACCTAGGGGTCGGACCAAAATTTCTCGACGTTTCATAACCTCCTAAACACGTTGGCACCATTTTTAAAAATGTTTATATATATATGTATATATATATATATATATTTATATATATATATATATATATATATATATATATGTGTACGCGCGATAACTTTCGAAAGAGTTAATTGATTTCAACGAAATTTGGGCCACGTGTTGAAACCCATCACCGCAAGAAGCCTATTTAAAATGGGCCTAATCGGGCTATTTTAAGGGTAGTTTTTAGGGGTTGAAAACTGTTTTTGGGCCCCAAAATACCGAAAAAATTCTCCGAATCGTTTCAAAATTGAAATTTAACCCTCTGGTAGTGATTAAAAAGTGTCCCCACAATTTTAATAAAATCGGCCCGACAGGACCGGATTTACAAATTTTATGAAAACACTAGTTTGCAGATAGTGACTTATTTATTGAAGGGTGTATTTAATTCGGTGTAGACGTTAGATTGATAATAATATTACAATTAAGAAAAAAATGTTATTTTAAGGGGTGTATTAAGGGGTTAAATTTTTTATTTTGCCCAAAAACAAACTTAATTTCACATAATAAAAGTATAAAACCACACGGCCCTACACAAGCAAATACACTATATTGTCGGCAGGGTTTTGGCACTGCGACCCGGGTTTTTTTCTGTTTAAATTTTAACGTGCCTTTAAATACTCTTTAAATTTTTCAAAAATATAATTTTCCAAACACCTAAGTTTTAGACCCGATTGAAAACCTGTTTTTTTTTTGTTATAAACATTCATTGTTACAATGCTAAATTAGAAAAATTAATTTTTTATCCACTGTCACCGTCGGGGTTCAAACCTGAATCTTTCCGCTTTCGCGGCGGAATGAGTTAATCTAGAGTTGGTAACTCAGATCTGAACTGGTTCAAAGAGCCGACTCCGACGGAAGATCCGTGAGAGCCGACTCACTTTTTTTTGAGCCGACGGATCAACGGATTCGCGCATAGCTCAGTGAAACACTTAACACACAGAAGCACATTTTACACTTACGTATCAGTTCTTGCTTTGATGCATCTGTCAGCTCAAATGACTCATGCATCACATCTTGATTCTATACAGGTCGTGATATGATTGACTGAACTAGGTAACTCAGTGGCAGACTGCAGTAACATATTCAGAACGCGGCTCTTTTTGAACCGGTTCAGACTTCAACGAGCCGGCTCACATACGGGATCCAGATACAAAGATGCAGATCACTAAAAAAACCCGTTTTTTCCATCTCTAGTTTACATTGATAAAGTCTACCCCTAGTTGGGTCAAGCCCCTCCCAAATCAAAATCCTGGATCCGCCACACGGTCCCTTCTGCTTGTGCCCTATCTACGTCAGTTTGAATGTTCTACGAAACAGGAAAGGAAAAAACGCGTCAAATTAGACCGCTTTGACGTTGTACGATAAATATAAATACGTGTGAAAAATGTTATCATTTAATAGTTCGCTAGATTGTAAACAATGCCTGACTCATAAATTTCCGACGATTATTATCAACGATAATTAATAAATCCGTCATATCCGGTATGCAAGGATAATTGTGGTTTGACTAGTCTTTGCCACTGCACATGCGTTAAATTAATTGCATTTACGAGCGATATGTAAATCGTGTTGCTTAATTACAATTTAAAAAACCGGTCAAGTGCGTGGACAACTCGAGTGGAGAGGGTTCTGGAACCATTTCGTTGTCCGTAAGAAATTTAAGATTTAGGTTTAGGTTTTCATGTAAACAATGCCCTATATTTTTCAAAATTTAACCGAGCTGAGTAGAGTAGTGGTGACAGCACTAGACTCGCATTCGGGAGGTACAGGTTCGAATCCCGGCGGGGGCAGATGTGGCTGGGACTTTTTCCTATTGCCTTTCGCCGAGAAACGGTAATTCCTGTACCGGCCATCTTAATTGAAGTTTTCCATGGTTTTTCTCAATTAATTCCAGATAAATATCGAGATGGTTCCTTATTTAAGGCCATGGCTGATTACCTATCAAACTCCCAGTTCAAAAATAACCTACATTATCCTAATTTCCTATAATTCCTTCATTCGCCCATTGCTATTAGTTAAGTTATGGTTTTAGAAATGTAGAAAATAACGGGTAGTGGTAAAATGGAAAATAGTAATGGTGCGAATGGCGTCTGTTATGATATAAAAGTCGACAAACGGAACTTAAACGCATTATTATTATTTTTCAAAATTTTAGAATCAGTAGTTGCGGTGACAAGGAGAGAAATGCTTGATTTTCATTTTCATCTGTCAAGATTTAAATGATCTCCGAATCAACTGGAAGTATTAAAGTTGGATGATCCAATCTCGGACGTATAGCGTACATAAAGAAGATTCCGATTTTGGGGTCAATTTAGGGGCCAACTTAGAAATTAAAAAAAAAAAAAATTTTCAAGTGCATCATGTACAGATAAATTTACCAATATAAAAAAAATAACGTTTTCCTTTTAAAGTGCCTAACGAAATAGAAATATTTATTAATGATTAATGATTGGAAATAACTTTATTTTTTATTCATTCTTAATACCGAGCTGGGTAGAGTAGTGGTGACAGCACTAGACTCGCATTCGGGAGGTTCGGGTTCGAATCCCGGCGGGGGCAGATGTGGTTGGGACTTTTTCCTACTGCCTCTCGCCGAGAAACGGTAATTCCTGTACCGGCCATCTTAAATGAGGTTTTCCATGGTTTCCCTCAATTAATTCCAGATAAATATCGAGATGGTTCCTTATTTGAGGCCATGGGCGATTACCTATCAAACTCTTAGTTCAAAAATTACCTGCCTTATCCTAATTTCCTATAATTCCTTCATTCGCCCATTGCTATTACATAAGTTGAAGTCTTAAAAATGTAGAAAAATAACGGGCAGTGTGGTAGATGGAAAATAGTAATCGTGCGAATGGCGTCTGTTATGACATAAAGTCGAGAAACGGACGTTAAACGCATTATTATTATTATTATTATTTATATTCATTCTTAACTCTCACTATTGTGAAGGTTCATGTCTATAGTGTTACCTAAAATAAAAATTAGCTCTCGCATTATGTGAATTTAGCGTTACAATTTGCTTTATTATAAAAGATTCACTGTTGACATGTGGCACCGTAGTGTAACTGATAACTATTTCCGCCGCGAAAGTGGAAATATTCGGGTTTGAGTCCTGCCGTTGACAACTGTTTGTAAATACATTTTTTTAATATAGCATTGTAACAATGGATGTTTTTTAACGATTAGAGCAAATGATTTTAGACCAATATTAGCGGAAAATCAATTTGTATTGCAAATCGCAACAAAATAATTGATTGGGTTACTGAATGATATATAATTGAATTAATAAATTATATCTATCTTTAATTAAAGCATATTCTGTATGTAGATCAAAATCATTTGTTTCAATAAACAATTATTATTTATTATTGTACAATTTCCTTGAAATCAAGTTAATTACGGATAATAAGTAGATCTAATACAAGTAGGTATATCTTGTATCATCGATCATTATTGGGAAATTGCTAACTAGCAGTACCTGTGCGAATAATTCGCACTAAAATTCGTTTCTAATTTCTCACACTCCTTATAACTTTCTTCTTTTTATTGTATCACATTACGAAGCTCAGTGACGGTTTAAAAAATATTTTTCTAACACTGTCATATACAGGCGCAAGTATCGAAAACGTTTAGCTGAAGCGCTACCATACGAAAAGTATTTATACGTGAATTTTGATTAAAAATTAAACAAAAAAAATTTACCGACCGTCAATCATGTTGACGTTGTTTCAAAATCAAAGCCGTCAGATGGCAGCATTGCTGTATTGTGTCTTAATATATATCTATATATATATAATTTTAATAATTAATAAATTTACAAAAACAACAGCAATAATAAATTTTTTAGTTGTTGATGTCGGTAGAGCAAGCAATTATCTATAAAATGATATAAAATTTATGTGGAATAATTGTGTGGTTTTTTTAGAAAAAGGGAGGCAAACATCTTAACTTTAACGTATTAATATATATGATCATAATTTATCAATGGCTGGTTTTTAAACGTAACAAATCTGAAAATGAATTTTAAAAAATCAGACTGGATTTTTGATTTCAGCGTGCAATTTTTCATCAGTGCAGTGGGCCGAATTTTATGTAGGAAATTCTCACAGTTTTGAAGAATCTGTCAAATCTTTTTAGGAGTAAAATCTCGAAGAAGTGAAACTATTAAATTTATTTTAGAATTTTTATTTCCAAATTTATTTCTTATAGAGTTTAAAGGGATTTCCATTGACCAAACAATTTGGTAGAAAATATTTTGGCTAATTTTTTCACATTTATATGTATGGTCTGATTTTATTGTATCGTGGATTATTAAAGTCCCTAGATTTGACAGATTATCGCAGCCGTTCACCATTTTGAGGCAAACGATTCAATTAGAAGATATAAAAGTGTTTTCGTAACTAAAGAAAAAATATTAACAAAGTTCAAAAATAAATATCGATGGCATAATCATTTCCATATTCAAAAATATGTAAATTAGCCCAATGGGTACAATGGATTCCGATATTTACGGTATCTACTAATCTATGAGCTTTAAGGCTGTCGGAACGCTCTGAATTTAAGCCAAAAATAGAGCTTCGGCTGTCAACTGATTGTAGACTTATTCGTCAACATTCTGCAAAAATTCTTTCTCTATAAGGAAGATAAAGGACAAATCTAGGTCTCTAATGGACTACTTATGTAATTTATGTACGATTTACTAGAAAAAAGTTGGCATTAATTGTGCTAAAAAAACACACATTTTCGATGTCACACTACGATCTTATTCGTACTTATTTTACAAAACTGTTCCATCACAAACCTAAAGTGACTCTTCCTTTTTCGGAAAAATTTTTTAAATCTTCAAAATATTTCCAAAAATTAGAGTAATCAATTGACAGCGGCACCCTTGCAATAGCATCTTTTATCCTCGTAGTTGGCACCAGCCAAAAATTGAAACGTGCGGATGATTTGAGCGAGACAGAGCTAAAGAAGGTCACACCCACAACATGTCTTTTGCTTACCTCGTCCCTCACCGCTGGGTCTCAGCATAAACAAAATTCAGAGCGTTCCGACAGCCTTAATCATATTTTACACGTCCTCGACGCACAGCAGCATACTCTACGCATCCACTCACGAACTATAGTTTATTTACCAAATCCAAGACATTTTTACAAGGTTTTATTTAGTTTCATCTGTTCCGGTGTCTGTCTGTAATAAAATCTTCCCGGTTTCCGATTGAGCTGAAATTTTGCACACACCTTTAATTCCGAAGGCAATACAATATAGTGCATTGAATGTTATGGTAGATACAATATGGCTACTACCACAAAATGGCGGAGGACCTTGTTATTTACAACCCCCTCCACATGGATATCAAATGAGAGGATATGACAAGTAGAATTCAATCCGTAGTATGCTTCATTCCAAACTCAAAATGGCGTCCAACACAAAATGGCGGATCAACTATTTCTTTACAAGCCTCTTGATATGGGTATCAAATAAAAGGGTATGACATGTAGAATACAATACTGTGTGACGTTATTTAAAATCCAATATGGCGGCCAAAAGACGTAACTAAACGTTTGTAAATAAAATATTAAATAAAAAACTTTCTAAAGACAAGTTTTTGTTGCAGTGTACTAAAAAGAATAAACATATTTTTTTAATAAGTTAGGTTCATAATTATAAAAGCGTGGGTTGTAAGCTCTATGATAGTCACGGCCCACGCTTTTATAATTATGAACTTAAATTATTAAAAAATATTTTGACCTCTTTAGTACACTGCATTAAAAACTTGTCTTCATAAAAGTTTTTTCTAATATTTTTGAAGTTTAACTTCTTTAGCGACGTATCTGTTTGAAAAAATCGAGGGGAAGTATAGAATCGACTCCTAAAGGGGAAGTTAATTTGTCTCCTAAATTACATGAAACTGCCAAGGACAGAAGTTTATAGTGTGTTGCTAAGGTATGTGTAAATATTGTTAATTAGTTCGATATAACAAAAAATGAAACTTGGGGATAATATTAAAAAAACCCGGGTCGCAGTGCCAAAACCCTGCCGACAATATAGTGTATTTGCTTGTATAGGGCCGTGTGGTTTTATACTTTTATTAGTGAAATTAAGTTTGTTTTTGGGCAAAATAAAAAATTTAACCCCTTAATACACCCCTTAAAATAACATTTTTTTTCTTAATTGTAATATTATTATCAATCTAACGTCTACACCGAATTAAATACACCCTTCAATAAATAAGTCACTATCTGCAAACTAGTGTTTTCATAAAATTTGTAAATCCGGTCCTGTCGGGCCGATTTTATTAAAATTGTGGGGACACTTTTTAATCACTAACAAAGGGTTAAATTTCAATTTTGAAACGATTCGGAGAATTTTTTCGGTATTTTGGGGCCCAAAAACAGTTTTCAACCCCTGAAAACTACCCTTAAAATAGCCCGATTAGGCCCATTTTAAATAGGCTTCTTGCGGTGATGGATTTCAACACGTGGCCCATATTTCGTTGAAATCAATTAACTCTTTCGAAAGTTATCGCGCGTACACATATATATATATATATATATATACGTATATAAATATATATATATATATATATATATATATATATATACATATATATATAAACATTTTTTAAAAATGGTGCCAAAGTGTTTAGGAGGTTATGAAACGTCGAGAAATTTTGGTCCGACCCCTAGGTCCCGCCACCCGACCGACGCCAATAGTGTATGTTGCCATATGGCAAATACACTAAAAACTCAAGAAGTTAAACTTCTTTTGCGAGCTTATGAGGGTGAGGCTTATTATTTTTTTTAATATTGCAATTGAGCCCCTTATATCATTCTTCGTGGTGTTAATAATAATTTTATGGATTGCTGCAAGAGGAAATTGTTGGCCTCATAAAATCAAACCGTCTGCATCTACACATTCAAATATCTTTTGCAACGTTCCTATTTTTTTTTTTTAGCACTCGCGTGTCTATATAAACTCTAACTCAACAAAACCATTAATTAGTCTGTTAAATAACAATGCTAGAATCGCACCTGTGACTGAATTAATTAGTGAATTAATAGTGAAATTGTTAAACCGAACAATAACAAGTACTGTGGAAACAATAGAAAAAATGCCTAACTTCTGTTGAGAATTTGGTTCATCGATTTTTGGATTTATTATGGTAATATATTAATAAAGTTTAAATTTTTATTAGTAAGGTCTCTTAACCTTACATTTCTATGCGGTCAATTGCAGAACGCATTGTGAATTTAAGATTGTCATCTGTGCAGAGTTTAAGATTGTGATCTGCGCACATCTTAATAGGAATAATATTAGAGACTAGTGGCTCCCCGCGGTTCCGCCCGCGATTTTAATAGTTAGATTTCTTTCATTCTCTGTTCGTTCGCCAAACTTTATAATTATTTGTTTCATTACTCACTCACTCACTCCGTTCGCTCGCTCGAATTTATTTGATTATTATGGTGTAGTGAACTTTCTTTATTATTTTTGTTTAAATACGACTCAAACATTAAAAATCATGTATTTTAAATTCCGTTTCAAATTTCGGTCCAAAACGCCAATACTTGTCATGTGACTGCCGTGACGTCATCCGTTCATACCAAAGGAGGCTCAAATTTTTACACGGGAGCTACCATTCTATAGTTTCGTAGCTGTTGCTGTAGTTACATGTAATTTGACGTTTCCAAACAAATAATAATAATATATTAGGAAAAAACAGGTCTTGAAATAAATCAGGTGAAAAGACCAATCTGTACGTTTCAACACATTTATTCGTTATACGACGTTTCGTCGGTATTATTCAGACTTCCTCAGGTATCTAGTTTTAACAGACATAAATAGACATAATAAATTACAATTCATAAATTAAATACAAAAATATAAAAAAAAAAATACAATGAAAATGTGTTGAAACGTACATATTGGTCTTTTCACCTGAATATAATATACACACTAAATATTAACCAAACAAGGAAGCCTTTGACAACGTCTGATCCTGTACATGAATCCGTGACGTCATGCGCTCTGATTGTGTCCGTTGACACGTGACTTGAGAGTGATTTTATTAGATTTTATTTATTAAATATTAATTAAATTGCTTAAAAATAAGGAAAAATATAGTGTTTTTTAGTATTTCTATCATAGAAACTACCACTCAACATTAATTGCTGGTATTCCGCAGTCTACTTCTTGCAGAGGCCTTTTTAAAAAATTCAAAATTTTAACTTTACCTTGCTTGTACATATATGTCTGCCTCTGCTTTTTTCGTAAAAATATAGATCTCATTAATATTTCTGAATTAGGCAGTACCAGAAATTTTCAATATGAATATGTTAAACACTCACTAACACTGTTCGAGGGCAGTTGCAGATATATGTGTACAAGGATTTTTAATAAACTTCCAAGACATATCAGATCTATTAAATCTTTTTCTTGTTTTAAAACGGCAGTTTTCAGTTTCTTGATAGATGCGGAATTTTATTCTTTGTCTGGCTATTTTAATTAACGTTTTTATTATTGTTGAACTTTTTTATTGTTAAACTTTTTATATTAATAATTCTTGTCATTTTTTATACTCTTTTTTAAACTGTAATTTGTATTGACGTGTTACAAACGGTTGTCACTGTAAGTAATAAATATCTATCTATCTATCTATCTATCTATTTGAATACAGTCAACATCCCTATTGTCAATTCGCTACGTTGCCTTAAAGTTTTAATACCAACACTGTAGAAAGTTATGTGACAGACAAATTTGCCAACTCTTTCGTTTTAACCTATTAAATCTTAAGGTCAAGGCACAAGATAATTACCTTTAAAAGAGCTGCTAACATAATGTAGGTGAACAAACAAATATTGCGCATTATTAATAAGTTTTTTTTTTGTTTCAATGTTTTTGTGACCGTCTAAGTAACTTTCTAGAAGTAATTGCCTACAAAATTGAATATGTACTTCAAATCATTGATATTTTAACTATTATGTTCGCCAAAATCTTTTAAAAGAAACCGTGTCTGAGATAAGGTCACATTCAGCTGTTTCCATCCTCAAAGCGTAATGACGGGTAGCTATTAGCTGGCATGAGTGAATTTACTACCATTTTTTCAATCATGTTTCATAAGAATACAAAAATACCATTGTAGGGTTGAAAACTGGTGCCTGAGATAAGTTGAGATTCTGACTATACTATCTTCTAAACGTAGAGTGGTTTTTAGGGATGTCAGAAGTGCCAAAAAGTATCGATGTATACTGTATCGATATTTTTTTCAATTGGTAATACCTATATATTTTTTTAAAAATATCGATATATCAGTGCAATTTTAAAGAGAAGAAATTTAGTATACATATTGGCTAGCTTAATGGAATGTCAAATAGCAATTAACGGACATTATTTCTAATAAATAAGTAATAAATAATTCTCTGAAATCAAAAACAACGACGATAAGATTTTTTTTTTGTTTATTAATCAAACGTCTAATACATTTAGGAGCAGATAATTTTAGAGATTAATCTAACAATTACTTAATAAAGCGAGAGATGGCGAACCTATGGCATGCGTGCCAGAAGTGACATTCGGCAGAAAATTGTTGGTACAGCATGAATTGAGGTGTAAATCGAAATAATTAAAAACATTCTAGATGTTGTAGAAATGAAATGAAATATTGCATTTATTATTCCGAAAATATCGAAAAATCCGGTGAAAAAGAAACGTGTTTTGCATGTGCTTTATTCACTGTTGTTGTTTTTGGAACGCACTTAAAAGTATGTTCCAAAAACATATGTAAAAACACATGTTTCTTTTTCCGTGGAGTTTTCGATATTTTCGGAATAATTAAACGGCCATAGTAAGTCGCGGTAGTACATACAAGTGTTGCTACTGTAAAAAAATATCGGTTTTTAATACTCGGAATTTTATATCGATAAATCAAAATATCTGTTAATTGAAATTTTACCTCCTTCCTGTTAACCGATTTATCTGAATGTATGAATGAACCAACGATGTTATGACATTCTTGGAATGAATTACGATCTATTACCATTGTTTCATTCATATTCCATAAGGAAGGGGAAATATTATGATTGGATCGAATAACGTACCCAAGACAAGATTTTGACTGTAGCATTCTCAAAACGCAATAGTTGGGTAGCTAGTAGCGGATGCATGAATCAACTACGCTCTACCTTTTTTTTTCTCTCATGGTCCACAAGAAAAAGGACGTATGATGAATTTGTAGAAATAACGTGTCAAAGATAATTTCATAATCCAACGGCACCACCCTCAAAAACTAGTAGATGGGCAGCTAGTAACGGATGTATAAATGAACCAAAGATAACTCCTTGGAATGAGCTACGCTCTGCCACCATTTTTTTTCTTTCATGTTCCATAAGGAAATGAAAGTATGGTGATGTAATCGAATATAATGTCCAAGTTAAGGTCAGATTCTGATTGTATCATCCTCAAAACGCAATAGTTGGGTAGCCAATAGCGGATGCAAAAATCAACTACGCTCTGCTACCATTTTTTTCAATCATGTTTCATAAGCATACAAAAATACGATTGTAGGGTTGAAAACTCAAGTCCGAGCTAAGTTCAGATTTTAAATTATACTATTTTCTAAGCGTAGAGTGGTTTTCCAAATTGTAACAACGTCTGTCTTCCCAAATAGTCTGTTTGTATGCATGTCTGTGAAATTTTCTTCCGTTGACAATTTTAGCACAAATTCACCGATTTTTGTTATTTTCTTGTTAGTGTATTTGCCATATGGCAACATACACTATTGGCGTCGGTCGGATGGCGGGACCTAGGGGTCGGACCAAATTTTCTCGACGTTTCATAAGCTCCTAAACACTTTGGCACCATTTTTAAAAATGTTTATATATATAGGTATATATATATTTATATATATTTATATATATATATATACGTATATATATACGTATATATATACGTATATATATATGTGTGCGGGCAATAACTTTCGAAAGAGTTAATTGATTTAAACGAAATTTGGCCCACGTGTTGATATCCACCACCGCAAGAAGCCTATTTAAAATGGGCATAATCGGGCCATTTTAAGGGTAGTTTTTAGGGGTTGAAAAATGTTTTTGGGCCCCAAAATACCGAAAAAATTCTCAGAATCATTTCAAAATTGATATTTAACCCTTTAGTAGTAATTAAAAAGTGTTCCTAAAATTTTAATAAAATCGGGCCGACAGGACCGGACTTACAAATTTTATGAAAATACTAGTTTACACATAGTGAATTATTTTCTGAAAGTTGTATATAATTTGGTATAGAGGTTCGATTGATAATAATATTGCAACTGAGAAAAAAATGTTCTTTTAAGGGGTGTATTAAGGAGCCAAATTTTTATTTTGACAAAAAACCAACTTAAGTTCGCATAACAAAGCCACACTGCCTATATTAGCAAATACACTATATTGTCGGCAGGGTTTTGGCACTGCGACCCGGGTTTTTATTTTATGTTTTGTCTCAGTAAGAACTTCAGGTTTATAATTTTGTTCCATAAAATCGAAAAATAATAATAATAATAATGCGTTTAACGTCCGTTTCCCGACTTTGTCATAACAGACGCCATTCGCACCATTACTATTTTTTCATCTACCACTTCCCGTTATTTTCTACATTATTTACAACTTCAACTTATGTAATAGCAACGGGCGAATGAAGGAATTATAGGAGATTAGGGTAAGGTAGGTAATTTTTGAACTAGGAGTTTGATAGGTAATCGGCCATGGAATTAATTGAGGGAAACCATGGAAAACCTCAATTAAGATGGCCGGTACAGGAATTACCGTTTCTCGGCGAGAGCCAGAAGGAAAAAGTCCCAGCCACATCTGCCCCCGCCGGGATTCGAACCCGGTACCTCCCGAATGCGAGTCTAGGGCTGTCGCCACTACTCTACCCAGCTCGGTATAAGATCGAAAAATTGTACAACCTCTATTGAAAAATTATTTTGGAACATAGCTCTATACACCGATATTTTCGAATTTTCACAATAAATGAATCATTAAGTAATCTAATTTTCTTTTTTTTTCAGAACGTCCTTGGTTTTTCTGTCGCCATTTTGCTGATATGCATCGCAAGTGATTTTCGATTAACTAACGCTCAAGAAGGTAAATATAATCAATTAATCAATAATTAATTAGAACTACGTGTAAATAACATTATTTAAAAAAAATATTTTTTTGCAGAAATATCAACTGAATCACATGTCGAGCTAAAATCATTCAACGTAGATATAAATTCTATAAAAAATCATGATTTTAACGAATCAACTACACACAGACATTCATGTTCTGGTTCAGCTACGTTGAATTTTACTAAAAATAATTCCAACAACCAAAAATCACAAGTGGAATTAGAATTATCTAACGTATCAAATGCAGTTATTAATTCTACAAATAATGTTAGCAACGAAACAAATCTAAATAACGAGAGACATTTGCACGCTAGAGCTTCGGTTGCGTTTAATTCTAGTACAAATAATGCTAGTAATCAAGAAACGAAAGTAAAGAAATCAGATGTTTCTGCAGAGAACAATGTTAATAAAAAAACAACTTCAAAAGGAGATACAGAGTTGTTTTTAAAAAATTCGGCTGCGTTCAAATTTACTACAGTCAGTTCAAGCAACCAAGAACCAAAATTAGAGAAATCAGATGTTCATTTTACAAATGAAAATGTAAATAACGAAACAAATGCAAGTAAAAATAATGCAAAAGCTTCGGCTGCGTTCAAATCTACTACAACCAGTTCAAGCAACCAAGAACCAAAAGTAGAGAAATCCGATGTTAATTCTACAAATGAAAATGTAAATAACGAAACAAATGCCAACAAAAATAATGCAAAAACCGTGGCTGCGTTTAATTCTACCACAACCAATCTCAATAATCAAGAACCAAAAGTGAAGAAATTGAACGTTAATTCTACAAATAAAAACCTTAATATCGAAATAAATGCAAACGATATTAGACAATTGATTGCGAGAGCTTTGGCTATGTTCGATTTTAGTGCAAACCAAGAATTACAGACATCTAGCCTAGATGTAAATTCTGGCGAGGAAACGATCGCAGGTGAAGACAACTCAAAAGTTGCATCTACTTCTACTCAAAACAATTCTAACAAACAAAAACCGCAAACAGATAACTCAAATATTAATTCAATAAAAGACAATACAGCCAACAAAACAAATGCAAGTGACGATAGACATTCTAAAGCTTTGGCTGCGTTTAATATTACCACAAATAGTTCCAGCAACCAAGAATCGCAAACAGAGAATTTAGATTCTACAAAGAATAAAACAAAAGACAACGAAGACAAGTCTTCAAATGTTTTCAATTTGAACAAAAATAATTCTAATAACCAAGCTGCAGATGTTAATTCTACAAAGAATAAAACAACAGCCAGATCTTCAAAAGCTGTCAGTTCGTTAGAAAATAATTTCAACAATCAAGAACTAACGCGTGAAGAAAGCGCAAACCAATTTAGATTTTTGTATTCAAGGGCTGCGGATGAATCAGCAAAAGATAAAATAAGCAATGAAGAACTAGCTGGTGCAGCAAACGAAAATGGATACGTTTATTCAAAACCATCGATTCCTTTCCCACCTCCTTCAAATAATGGAGGTTATAGTTACAACAGACCGTCCGTTCCCTTTGAGCTCCCGACCCAACGTCCTGGTTCAACGAAACCACCTCCTTTAATCAGACCACCGCCGACAGTTCCAGCTGAAATCATATCGACGTCTGATTCAAGTTCAAATAACGGAGCTTCTGATTCATTTTCAAGTCGATCTGGGCAAACATCTCGTCCTGGCGGATACCAATATGCAAGACCGTCGATTCCATTCGAACTTCCGAATTTCCGAAGGCGCCTCTAATTTTTTAATTTACTCTCGAAAATCATACCTTTAATACAGTTGGTAATATTTTTCAAGTAAGACTTCTTTAGGCGCGATCTTTTTCTAACGGAAGTAACGTTCAGTTTATGCAAAGGAGTATCGGCGTGTATACCGTGAATTTATTTTAAGATGAAACTTACAAAGTTCCGTTTACATGGTTACACAATAACATTTCTGATAGCAATGTAATTACGCGTTTGTTTTAAAATAGAACATAACCTCTATCCGGAAGAATAACGACCGTCGATAAGCTTCAATTGCTAATACATTTTAAGAGTACAGTGGTTTGGAATATTACTTTAAAATGTATTCCACTGAAGAGAAAATCAAATTAATTCATTGGGTTTGATCGGAACCTATATTATTGGATCATTCTTCATCGATGGCAATTTAAACGCTGATAAATATTTAGAACTACTTCAACATCGAGTAATTCCTGCCATTAATACTCTAAATATTGAAGGAGACATATGGTTTAGCACGATGGCGCCCCTGCGCATTACGCTCAAAATGTTAGAGCATTTTTAAACCGTACATTTCCAGGTTGTTGGATTGGGCGTGGCGGTGAAGTAGCGTGGCCAGCTAGGTCACCCGACCTCGCCCCAAATGATTTTTTTTACTGGGGGTATTTAAAATCTAAAATATTCAATGGTGATCTGTTAAATTTAGACCAATTGAAAACTAAAATACGAAATGCATTGAGAGATATAACACTTCTTCAGTTAAGCAACGTTTTGAAGAATTTTCATGATCGTTTAGGGCATTGCTTGGCAGTGAATGAAGGAATTTTCGAAAATATACTTTGATTAGATAAAAAATCATAATATCATGCGTATTTATTATTACTTGTACGCATTCCTATGTTCCATTTTAAAATAAATGCGAATTACATTGTTGTCAGAAATGTTATTGTGTAACCATGTAAACGGAAATTTGTATGTTTTATCTTAAAATAAATTCACGGTATTAAAAATTAGTTTTCAATCACGCCAAATTAGTGTAACTTCGAACGCGCGTGCATAATTATAAGCACCCACATTTTTTATTTAAGGAGTAACACCACTGTAATTTTTTTTAAAATCGAATTTTTTTTAGGCTTAAAAAATACTTTGAACCTTTTAGAATATGGGGAAAAATATTTCATACCTCAAAGTATTTTTTTCTTGTAATTTCGAGCTCTTCCCCAAGCGCGTCTATAATGTCTATAATGCATTTCAAAACTTTAAATGCGTTTTTCTCGAAACACGATTTTTCAAAACGGCAAGCAGCATAACTCCAACAATTTTCATTCTTTTCATTCGAATTTGTTACAATATCTTTAAAATAAGATTTTGAAGAGAAATACGCAGGGGATTTTCGATAAGTTAATTTAATCATTATTTATTAACAAATGATTATCTTTTTTTTTGTTGAAAATTTAACGATTTAATTCAAATACTCGCCAATCACACAAAAATGAATATTTTTAAAATCCCCTACGTATTTCTCTAGCTATAAGCATGGACAATAAGTGTTTTTTTTTTCTAAATCCAAATTTGCAGCAGCTACACTGCGTGCCGCAGAGCGCCTCAAATTCTACGTGCCTCGCGAAACTGGCTGTGGTGCCGTCATTTCTGAATATTTTTTTATAATAATTTTCTATTTTGTTACTTAAATATACGCTAAATAACTTCCTCCAATATTATAATTTTATTATCTTTCCTTCCACCAAAAAACACGTTTTTTTAGGCTGTTACAGTGGTGTTACCCCTTAATAAAATCGTGTAAAATAATTGAATGTATTTTTATAAGTAAGCTTATTATTATTTGTACTGATCATATAATTTAAGAGACAAAGGTTTCTATTTTGATTGTTGTATATTATAATAAATATGTATATATAATTTCATATAATTATGGAATAAAACAATGTATTTGATGTGAAATATTTGTAATGTATGTGTATTCAAGGTCATTCATATTAAACGTGAAACTCAGGTCGCGGTGCTAAACCCTGCCGACCATATAGTGTATTTGCTAGTCCAGGTAGCGTGACTTTTGAACTTAAGTTTGTTTTGGGCAAAATAAAACGTTTAACCCCTTAATACACCCCTTAAAATAACATATTCTTTCTTAATTTCAATATCAAATGAACATCTACATCAAATTAAATACACTTTTTAGTAAATAAATCATTATTTGCAAACTAGTGTTTTCATAAAATTTGTAAATCCGGTCCTATTGGGTCGAAAGTATTGAAATGTTAGGGATACTTTTTAATTGATACTAAAGGGTTAAATTTCAAGTTTGAAACGATTCTCTGAAAATTTTTTCAGTATTTTTTAGACAAAATTTTTTCTTCAATCCCTAAAATTCACCCTTAAACTGCTCCAATTAGGTCCATTTTAAATAGGTTTTGTGCAGTGACGAATTCAAATAAGTGAGCTAAATTTCGATTAAATCAATTACGTTTGTCGAGAGTTATGGAGCTAAATTTTCAAAAATGGTGCCAAAATGTTCAGGAAATTAAGAAACGTCGAGAAATTTTAACCCGTTAAGCTCACGTTGAGAATTTTATGATAACGATTTTCATATTTTATGATTATAGATAATTAGAGCTACCCGTGCGAAACCGAACCGGGCCACTAGTTAATAATAAAAATTATAGGAACAGGTAATATAAAAATTAAAACCCAGTGTTAAATTATTTTTTTATTTTCAGGTCATATAAAACATGCAGTTACAAATTAAACAGTTACTGTGTTGTTTAACCCATATGTCATAATTTTGTGGGCCACGCTATTTTTAGCCAATCTGTTGGGCATTATCAGCACCGCCTGTTTTGATTCAATTTTTGAATGACGAACTGCAATCATAAGAAAATACAAAAAAAATATTGAAAATTCCTACAATGACTACAAGTTTATCATAAGCATTTTTTTAAAGCCAAACAACAGCCAAGATTATTTGAATGAGGAACCAATTAATATTTGTAAAACTCCTTGGTTTCCTGACGTTTCGTCTACAACTGCGGTAGATATTATCAAAGGCGATGTGGTAGCGGGCGAGGTGTCCTTCTAGGCTGCTCACAGGTAAGTCTGTCGACGACTGCTGCTCCATCTTCTTTTACGCGACGTGGGTTAGTGTTCTCTACTAGGTCGTAGTTCATTAGTGAGCCCAACGACCAATCAGAGAAGAGCGTAGGGATGTCAGAAGTACCAAAAAGTATCGATATATATCCTATCGATATTTTTTTCAAGTATCGATATCGGTACCGATATATTTTTTCAAAAATATCAATATATCGGTACAATTTTTAAGAGAACATTGGAACTCGAAGAAATTTAGTATACATATTGGCTAGCTTAACATAATCTCAAATAGCAATTAACGGACATTATTTCTAATAAATCAAATAATAAATAATTATCTGAAATTAAGAAAAACGATAAGAATTTTTTTTGTTTATTAATCAAACGTCTAATACATTTAGGAGCTGAGAATTTTACAGATTAATCGAACAATTAATAAAGCCAGGGATGGCGTGCCAGAGGTGACATTCAGCAGAGAATTGTTGGTACAGCATCAATTGAGGTGTAAATCGAAATAATTAAAAATATTCTATATGTTGTAGAAATGAAATTAAATATTGCATCAATAGCTATTTTGAATGTTTATTATTCCGAAAATATCGAAAAATCCGGTGAAAAAGATACGTGTTTTACATGTGCTTTATTCACTGTTGTTTTTGGAACGTATTTAAAGTATGATCCAAAAACATATTATGTTAAAACACATGTTTCTTTTTCAGTGGAGTTTTCGATAAACTTTAGAAAGTGTTTAGAAAGTAGTGTTGTTACAGGAAAAAAGGATCGGTTTTCAATACTGGGAATTTTATACCGATATATCGAAATATTAAATATCGCCCAAAAATATCGATGTATCAAATAAAAAATATCGATATATCGATATTCTTTCGACATCATTAGAAGAGCGAACTACGACCGAGTAAAAAACTCTAACCCACGTTGCGTAAAATAAGAAGCAGCAACAAATCGTCGACAGACTAGAAGGACACTTTGCCCGCTACCACATCGCCTTTGATAATGTCTACCGCAGTTGTAGACGAAACGTCAGGTAGAAATACCAATGGACCAAGGCTGTGAAAGCCTACACACAATTCACATTTTCTATATTTTTGAAATGAAACTCCTTATCTGCCGCATATGAAGTTTCATTTCAAAAACATACAAAATATAAATTGGGAAATAAAATGAATGAAACACACATTAAAAAAGTGACACAAATGCGTTCATATATGACATACTTTCTATGCGCGTTATGACCTGACGCTCGTCTTAACAAAATGTCACGCGTCGATAAATAGTTAATTACATCCTAGATTCTAGAATATAAATTACTGTCGGTTTCTAGCTAAAAAATTTGTACAGAAAAAAGGATAATTTATTTTAAAAATATTTTATTGCAGCACATAATACTAAAAAAAAACACGTTTTAACAGTAAACAGAACTAAAAAGTAAATAATATTTTTTTATTGTAAAAAAGCGTGGAGTTTTCGATATCAACTGGTATAAATATTTCATTGGTAGCTATTTGTAAAAGTAGAGTTAGTATAAAATAATAATAAGCACCCCACGCTTTTTACAATAAAAAAATATTATTTACTTTTTAGTTCGACGTTAGATATTAAAGCGTGTTTTTTATTTTTTTGAGTTATTTTTTTATCCTGATGATCCTGGTCAGGATAATGGGACAAACCTATTAAACTATTGTATTGTCATCGATCCTTGATAACTGTGCAAAGTTTCAGTTTAATCTGACGTTTTGAAGTGGGTGAATTTCACGTTCAAAGATTCCGTTACAAACAAACATATACGTGAGGCTAATAAAAGCGTGTTAATCTAAAGGTCTCGGTAAGAATAATGGGACAAATCTATTAAATTATTGTCTTGTCATCGGTCCTTGATAAGTGTGCAAAGTTTCAGTTTAATCTGACGTTTTGAAGTGGGTGAATTTCACGTTCAAAGATTCCGTTACAAACAAACATATACGTGAAGCTAATAAAAGCGTGTTAATCTAAACGTATCGGTCAGAATAATGGGACAAATCTATTAAATTATTGTATTGTCATCGGTCCTTGATAAGTGTGCAAAATTTCAGTTTAATCTGACGTTTTCAAGTAGGTGAATTTCACGTTCAAAGATTCCTTTACATACAGATGAAGCTAATAAAAGCGTGTTAAAAAAGAACAATATTTACCTCTGCTTGGAAATATGATTCGGGCTTCACTTTCTGGAAGAATGCTAAGAATAATCATGGCCAAAGCAACCACCATGAAGGGGTTCTGAAATTAAACATTTTACATGAAATTTTACAATTTTCATAAAAAAGAGGTTACCAATAGGTTTGATGTTTGTTCGGTCTTAGCTTCTCGACTGCTTAATCGATTTGAATGATTTCGACTCCGTTGTGTTCAAGAAAACGTCGAAATGGTCCTTTATAATTTTTATTTAAATCGGCTCAGTAGTTTTTTTAAAGAAAGAAGTCGTTTAATAACACGAAAAATCAGCGCCAATCTTAAAATTTAGTTATTATCATCTTTTTAGTGGTTTTTCTTAAAGTTGGCTCAAACTTTTTTTATAAAAATTTGATTAAAAATTTGGTAAAAAACAAAAAGGAACTAATTACTATTAGATATGCAAATAATTCTTTTATTAAAAAAAGCTCGCTACGAACAAAAAAATTGAATGTTTTGAATTTATATATATTTTTTTTAAATTACAAATAAATATTTTATTATAATCGGTAGGCTAATCAAACTACGATATTGCGTAGCAATTTTGAACAAATCAACAACAATAAAAAATAAAACACAACTTACCATTTTTGAATCTTGAGCCTTAGAGGCTAATTTTTTTGATAAAGTTTGTTCACTGAATTTACATTATTTTGTTGAGATCTACGCAAGTGGTCTGAGGTACATTTTCACCAGGCACATATATTTATACCATCTTTTATGAAACATAATTTTAATAAAGCTATGTGGTCCGCGTGATCAAATGACCACTTTATACAGGAAAAATATAATAATTTGCATTGATTTTTCACTCGGCACTTGGGAAAACATGATTAAGGTAGTTGTCGTGGTACAATATTGTCAAAAAGTTATAGATTATACGCGCCACAAAAGTATACTAGCTTGTAGCTAAGTGATCCATAATTTGTACGGAAGACTGTACCCGTGGAAACGTAACCCATACAGACGGTCAAAAATTTTTTCTTATTTTTTTTAAACTCACAACAAATACATTGAAAGACTGTCAGTTTTTGGAAAGTTTCTGACTGTTAGTTCTTTTTTTATAAATAAGAAACTGGTTCAGAACTACAGAGATCATTGAAAACGTGTGTTTTTTTGGCACACTTAATACCAACTTTTTTCTAGTAAATCGTACATAAATTACAAAAGTAGTTCATTAGAGACCTAGATTTGTCCTTTATCTTACTTATAGAGGAAGAATGTTTGCAAAATGTTGACGAATAAGTCTACAATCAATTAACAGCCGAAGCTCTATTTTTGGCTTAAATTCAGAGCGTTCCGACAGCATTAATCTCAAACAGATAAAAACAAATCAGGGCTACACAATAGATCTATCGAAGTCGTAGTGTTCACGAGAAATAAACCCTTTAGCCCTCTATTTAAATCTAATCTAATGAGGCCCATTTATCAAAATTTGGGTTATCAACAGAAATAAACAACATTCTAGTTAAAAAAGTTATTTTATCGCAGGGGTTAGAGCAGAAGCGTAGCGTGCCTTGGCGGGGCCCCGTATAAAAATTTGATTGGGGGCCCTTCCCCCGTTGAAGTAAATGACTTAAACGGGGAAATCCCGCTGCCCGCGATAACCGATGTAGGGTGTTGCCAACTTTTGAACGCAATCTTTACGCGGGAAAAAAATTGCTTTTTTGACTTTTGTCATTTCTGAAATAAAAAAAAAATTGGGAAGTTTTTATTAATTTTTGCTTACGCACGTTGGGGGCCCCTGTGGGACGGGGGCCCCCGTATAATTGATGCGGCATATACGGCGGTAGCTACGCCCCTGGGTCACAAAAACTACGGGGCTGCGGGCTCAAGCCCCGCAAGCCCGTGCAGAAAGATGGGCCTCCATAATATATCATTTTTTTGATTAAATTTTGTGATGATATTTTCTGCAATAAAACTGAATTGATAATTATTGCTTGAAATATGCAAGTACAAGCAATTGACCTTTATGACGTCAATTCAGAAAACTTCCTTTAATCCGCTAAGAAAAAAAATTGAATAAAGCTTGTTAAAGCTGGATACACACTCATTTCGCGTGTCAGGTTGCCGACCGATGATGTTAAAAGTACTTGTTCTAAGATTTTACCTTGCATAGAAACTGTGCCACTTATATTGAATTGTGAAACTATAAGGACTAGTCACTGTCTGTAGTTTCCGAACTGAATTATAAGTTGCTTAATAAAATTAAAAATTCATAGCTCCATGAAACTTTGATTAATACTTGATTTGGGTTAGTAATTTTGGAGAAGTTAGGTTTACAGACAGATGGACAAAATTTTTACTTTGCGTAATAATGCAATTTTTTTCTAGTAAAAAATACAGTTATCTCTTTAATGTAAGCAATAAAATGGTTTCTCATTGATTTGAGCCATCAAAAGTCGATCCATATTTGGCAAAGAAATTGCCAAAATGAAAACTAAAAATCATGACCTACGAGATGTATCGATATTTCTTTAATTTTTGACATGGAATTCATATTAGAGATGGAAAAAACGGGTCTTTTTAGTGATCTGCATCTTTGTATCTGGATCCCGTATGTGAGCCGGCTCACTGAACCGAATGTGCTTCTGTGTGTTAAGTGTTCCACTGAGTTATGCGGATCCATTGATCCGTCGGCTCAAAAAAAGTGAGTCGGCTCTCACGGATCTTCTGTCGGAGTCGGCTCTTTGAACCGGTTCAGATCTGAGTTATCCAACTCTACCAGGGCATTTCTTGATATCGTCAATCATTGTGACTGAAGCTTTATAAAAAGATTATTTTCAAACTGGTTTTTTTGCATGCCAATAAACCTATCTTCAGATGATGTTTCAACAGGTTGATTTATTAATCATTTTCCTTGTTATTTAAACGCTAAACCATCTATCATTATTTTTCAGTTCTTTCAGGTAACCAGTTACATAAGGGCACTTGGAGCTCAGGTTCAAGGACCTTCACAAACTAGGGTCTCCCACAACGTAATGTAAAATTCAATTTATGAAAAAAATATGTATGTATATTGGTAGGTCATCGATACTCCTAATGAATTTTCAGTAAAAATTTGCAATCAATTTTTCACTTTAACAAATTGCACCACGTGCGGATAGCTAATTAATTATTTACTAAAAGGTATTTTTTATTTGGTGTAGATGTTCGATTGATAATTAATAATATTGCAATTAAGAAAATAATGTTATTGTAAGGGGTGTATTAAGGAGTTAAATTTTGTATTTTGCCCAAAAACCAATTTAAGTTCACATAATAGAGCAAATACAGTGGTACCTCGACATACGAGTTTAATTCGTTTCGCAACCTTGCTCGTATCTTGAATTACTCGTATCTCGAAGCAAATTTTCCCATACAAAACAATTGAACTACCATTAATCCGTTCCAACCCCCAAAATGTCACCCCAGTTATTTTTGTTACGTGGTTTTGAATAATACAAACGTATTTATAATATGACAAATATTTATTGTACAAAAACAAAAAAGAGAATGTAGAGAAATATCCTCACTGGTCTTTGCCTTTTTCGCTACATTTTTCTCGCTTTCGCCTGTAGGTCGTTTAGAAAAAAACATGTCCAAGGAGGTTCGTTTCTTCCTCCCTCTCAGAATGTTCCGGAAATGGGTTAGGCAAGTGTCATTAAAAAGATCAGATGCACGACCTGTTGCAACTTTTTCTGGGTTTTTCTTTTCCACGAACTGTGAAACTCTCTCCCACATTCCTAAGATCTCCTTTATCTCACTTGTGTTACCGGCCGACCTGCTAAACCGAACTCGTATCTCGAATTTCGCTCGTAACTCAAAGCAAAAAATCACTCGCTCGCCGGCTCGTTTCTCGAAAAACTCGTATGTTGGGGCACTCGTATGTCGAGGTACCACTGTATTAGCAAATACACTATAATTTCGGCAGGATTTGGCACTGCGACCAGAGTTTTTTTATTTATTGTTGTGGTCTGTAAGTAGGATCTGTGGATTTTATGAAGCTCCGTAGTGGAGGGTGTTTAATTCAACGAAATAGTTATTCAACTCTTAATCGTTAATCATTAAGGTATGATTCCGAATGCGACCGCAGACTGCAGACTGCAGCGGCAGACCGCAGGCGGCAGTACTGGTATCCATATTTTTCTATTAAATGCATTCGGAGCGCGGCGGCACTGTCGCCTGCCGTCGTAGCTTGCCGCGACTGCGGACCGCACCACTGCTCCTGAACCAGTAGTGTCGCCGACTGCACACGTGAAAAATGAGTTTTTCGGGCGCCGACGAGGAAAACTGATTAATTTGGTGACTTTTTTTTCGTCACTTAACAAATGCTTTTAATCAACATTGAATAACTTCCTTCATCTGGGCTATTTCTGAATAAAGGCATCGTGAGCTTTCTTCTTTTTCTGGTATACAGTACCAAAAACTTATCGTCATCTTCCTCTTCCAACAAAAGGCTCAAAATAGTACCGGAAATTTGCTACCGGGAACGTCAAAATCGTCCGTCATCATTTACGGAACGCTTAAAAACCGACTGCCGCTGAAATCTGTCGCTGCATTCTACATTGGTCCAACCGCAGGCAACAGCACGTTTGCGGTTGCCGTCTGCAGCCTGCAGTTGCAGTCGGTTGCTGCAGCCGCCTTCGGAATCATACCTTAAATCAACTGTTTCTGTTTTTAGAATTGGCTAATTAACAATTCAATTACTTCATTTAGTCTGTTGTGTTCGTTATTTAAAATCAACGAAACACAAGCAGTTTAACGGTTGCAACTTAATCTGCGGTTACAGCAGTCCTGTCTTAAGTTCCTTGTAATAATTAATATAAACTAGTTAACAAAATCAACTGCTTTTTTTTAACCAGGTTACTTTTCGTTGATGCAAAAATCGTCAACGACCCACCACCAAAATTCGGTGAAAATGTAACTCTTAAACACGTTTTTTTGAAAATGTTCATCATATTTATTTATTTAACATTCTTTCAATTTAGATTCATCAGGCACTTTATCTGAAAGGGAATACTTTGCGTTTTTTGCATGACAATTTTTTACCAATAAGAATGCATAAAATCCAATAAAAACGGGGACTTCCCGAGAACAGTTGCCTGCATAGTGCTATTTTCAACAAGGTGAGAGTTTTGACGTCATACATAATTAATATTTTTAAAAATAATCGATTTGTGAATCTATTTTAAAATTCATATAAAAATAGCTGATATTAGGTGTGTTTGGTATAATAATGCAGTATCGATGACTAGGGATGTCGAAAAAATATCGATATTTTTTATTTGTAATATCGATATTTTTGGGCGATATTTAATATTTCGATTTATCGATATAAAATTCCGAGTATCGAAAACCGATATTTTTTTCCAGTAACAACACTTGCATGTACTACCGCGGCTGACTACGGCCGTTTAATTATTCCGAAAATATCAAAAACTCCATTGAAAAAGAAACATGTGTTTTTACATATGTTTTTGGAACATACTTTTAGTGCGTTCAAAAAACTACAACAGTGAATAAAGCACAAGTAAAACACGTTTCTTTTTCACCGGATTTTTCGATATTTTCGGAATAATAAACAGTCAAAATAGCTATTTATGCAATATTTCATTTCATTTCTACAGCATCTAGAGTATTTTTAATTATTTCAATTTACACCTCAATTCATGCTGTACCAACAATTTTCTGTCGAATGTCACCTCTGGCACGCATGCCATAGGTTCGCCATCCTTGGCTTTATTAATTGTTCGATTAATATCTAAAATTATCTTATTCTAAATATATTAGACGTTCGATTAATAAACAAAAAAAGTCTTATCGTTGTTTTTGATTTTAGATAATTATTTATTACTTGATTGATTAGAAATAATGTCCGTTAATTTCTCTTTGAGATTATATCAAGCTAGCCAATATGTATACTAAATTTCTTCGAGTACCAATGTTCTCTTTAAGATTTACCGATATTTTTAAAAAAATATATCGGTACCGATATCGACACTTGAAAAAAATATCGATACGATATTTATCGATACTTTTTGGCACTTCTGACATCCCTACGTCATCTTAAGGATTTAATCTAGACCAAAATTACCATATAATCATTTAATTTAGATGAATATCTTAGGAAATATCACATAATATAGAACTACATGTCTACATATTTAATTGCATCCGGGAGAAGCGGGACCTTGCCGCTAGTATTATCATAAAATTAGAGCAATCCAGAGAATCCGGTACATTTAAACTGCTTCTATCGATAAAATGTTAATAAACTACAGGAGAACTGGATTTGACCTAGACAATCAAAATCTCGTGTCCCTCGCAAATTATTCTGTAATACGTTTTTAATTTTATCAACTAGCAATTTTAATGATAATAATTTTACAACACAAAACAAACATTTATAGTAATTGTCGTGCCCTCGGGGGCCTCTGAACGATTATTTTCCGATTGAAATCTTATAAAATTGGTTCTGTTCATCTACTATATATCTCACTTTATTCTCGTTAGGTAAATGAAATTCCTGGAAATAACGTGGTATTCAAATAAATATCGGTGGACCAAATAAATGTTGTGATTTAGTTCGCAATACGTCCGTTTCCTTGTCGCTGTACTCAAGGGAGTCGCCAGCCTTTGAGCCAGAGGGGGGCAGAAGGATGAGAAAAAAACAAAAAAATCAGATTTTTGAGGGTTCAGATATTAAATGTTAACACATTTATTGAATCTTTAAATTTGATTTTAGTTTCAGAGTGATTCTGCTGAGCGCTACATTTTATTACTTACTTATTCTGTGACATTAGGCAGGAAAACTTATAACTTAAAAAAATCCCGAACCTCTAGGGAGGGGCAGCTGCCCCTACCTGCCCCCCCTTGGCGACGCCCCTGGCTGTACTCACTTTTCATGTTGAAAAACAGCGCCGGATTTATATTTGTAAGGGTCTTAAGCCGTAGTCATAAGAAGCGCCCTTTGCCTCAGAAATAATTCACCTAAGCTAAACAAATCCTAAAATTGGAGAATTAAATAATTCTACATAACGTATTCTTTAGTAAGAAAACTTTTAGAAAAAACTATACAGTAGGACCCCACTTAACGCGGGAGATACGTTCCAATAAGTTCTTGCGCTATACGAAACAGCGCTAAACGACGTCATCTTAATACGTAGATAATAGGCATGAATGAAACAGAACCGAGAATAAGAAAATTTGTTAGTTTTTTTTTTTGTTTAATTTTCTAACATTTATTGTTAAATACCCGTTTATCACATTAATTATGGATTTATTAATTGTTGATATCGATTTTTGCTCATAAAACATTTATGAAAACCAAATCAAGAGTAAGAAGTTTGTGTTTGTGATGAGGAAGGTTCCTCATTTGACATATTTTGTTTTTTGTGAAGAAGTCATCTAATGTCGTTTGCCATTTTCGGTTTCGTTCAGCAAGCTGTTATCGATAGCAAGATATTGCATCAATGACACTTCGTCTTGCCTCTGAACTTCTATCAACATTTGAATCATTTTGTATAAACTGATCCATAATTTACGTTATAGTGGTTAAACTTTTTTTTAGAAATCGTGTAATACTGAAACAGCGTTAAGCGGAGCAGCGATAAGCGAGGTCTTACTGTATTTTGTTTTTTGTGAAGAAGTCATCTAATGTCGTTTGCCATTTTCTGTTTCGTTCAGCAAGCTGTTGTCGATAGCAAGATATTGCATCAATGACACATCGTCTTGCCTCTGAACTTCTCTCAACATTTGAATCATTTTGTATAAACTGATCCATAATTTACGTTATAGTGGTTAAACTTTTTTTTAGAAATCGCGTAATACTGAAACAGCGTTAAGCGGAGCAGCGATAAGCGAGGTCTTACTGTATTTTGTTTTTTGTGAAGAAGTCATCTAATGTCGTTTGCCATTTTCTGTTTCGTTCAGCAAGCTGTTGTCGATAGCAAGATATTGCATCAATGACATTTCGTTTTGCCTTTGAACTTCTATTAACATTTGAATCATTTTGTATAAACTGATCCATAATTTACGTTATAGTGGTTAAACTTTTTTTTAGAAATAGCGTAATACTGAAACAGCGTTAAGCGGAGCAGCGATAAGCGAGGTCTTACTGTATTTTGTTTTTTGTGAAGAAGTCATCTAATGTCGTTTGCTATTTTCTGTTTCGTTTAGCAAGCTGTTGTCGATAGCAAGATATTGCGTCAATGAAATTTCGTCTTGCCTTTGAACTTCTATTAACATTTGAACATTTTGTATAAACTGATCCATAATTTACGTTATAGTGGTTAAACTTTTTTTTAGAAATCGCGTAATACTGAAACAGCGATAAGCGGAGCAGCGATAAGCGAGGTCTTACTGTATTTTGTTTTTTGTGAAGAAGTCATCTAATGTCGTTTGCCATTTTCGGTTTCGTTCAGCAAGCTGTTGTCGATAGCAAGATATTGCATCAATGAAATTTCGTCTTGCCTTTGAACTTCTATTAACATTTGAACATTTTGTATAAATTGATCCATAATTTACGTTATAGTGGCTCAACTTCTTGTTTAGAAACCGCATAATACTGAAAGAGCGTTAAAGGAGGTCTTATTGTACTTTTATTTTTCTATTTTACCCTTTTACCCGTTTAAGAGTATATGCTATCTAGAAATACCCTTTGCCTAAAAACGATAACAGCTCTCCCGACGCTACTTTTGAAGTTTAACGGTTAGAAAAAACGCCAAATGAAGGACCAATTAGAATCATACTACAGAACAAAACAATTTTAGAAGACGACAGACCGGGCAGGCAAAGTTCTCAGATATGTAAGTTGAATTTTTAAAAAAGACACAAGCGAAATTATTTTTTAAAGTATGGAAAAATAACGAAGATGCTTTCTGTTTTAGAGCAAGAAATCCCACATAGAGAGTAAATTGTCTTGGAATATTTTTTAATAGACTACCGTATGAAATCAGAATCTTGTCTGAGTAATTTTAGAAGGAAAGGAGAAAATTTCTGGGTAATGTGTTTTTATTCTTATGAAGACTTTATAGATGCGTAGGCGGAGCTTTTTGTAAATTTTTATGATTATGTAATTTTTTACGTTTGACGATACATTTGTGTATGTATAAAATAAATAATATTCTATTTTATTATTTAAAAGCGAAATAAATATATTCATTAGATTTATTATTAAAATTGATATCGTTTACTTTAATTAACTTATTGTACCATTTTTTTTTCTAAATTAACAAGTTGGGTCAAATTTAGTAGCTGGGGCTCTAACTGTTTATTTGATTATAGTTAAATCCGACCCTGCTTAAGAACCATAATAATTTCCATTAAGGGGGTATTCTTATGTGACCACTTCGAAAAATCGATTTTTTTTCATATTTCAATAGTAAAACCTATCGAAAATATGCTGTGAAAAATAGAGACCGAAATTCCTAGTTTTAAATAAATTACAACTCATATAGCGACTTGTTGGCTCTTGAAACTTTAAACACATTTTTCTGGAAACATTATTTTCTAAAACTATCATGGTCCTAAAAAAAAAGTATTCAACCGATTGCTTTGAAATTTATATGTTCTTCTAGTCATTAATGGTTATCGTCCGTACTAAAATTGCTTATTTTCGAAAATATTTTCTTATTTTTTTTAAACGATTTTTAACAAAAAAATTAACAAAAAACAAACTCTTTTCTAGTCAGCTATTTTTTTTTACTGAAATTGATTAATTTTAGTAGGGACGATAGCGACATCCCTACTGAACAATGATCCATTCGATTTTTTTATTTCAGACAATATGAACAGCCGCTATTACCATGACCAGTGACCTGCTTTTTTTTAGTGTCTAATTTAATTTAAAAAAAAAAATATATAAAAAATGTAAAATAAGAGACAAAAAAATTTTTTATACAGTTTAAGATACAAACAAAAACATATAAAAAAATTAAAATGATTAAATGTTATTGTCGTGTAAAAAAAATTCCCTAAAAAGAGGTAAAATTTGTGCGTTTACATAAGAATACCCCCTTAATGACTCACTGTCTACCATGACTAAGTAAATATTTTATGCAAGCTTTCCTGTGGTAACAAACGTAAAAATAGTAAAATTTCGTTAGTTTATTTTCTAAATTCTTAAAACCAGGATTCCCATATCAGATGTGATTTGTACATCAATTCAGTCCTGGCTTAATATTATTTTGATAATCAAATATATCACACGATCCTCTCTGATTTTTGCGTTTAGTCAAACTTAAAAACTCTGGTCGCGCAGTACTAAACCCTGCCTACAATACAGTGTATTTGCTATTAGAGGCACTGTGACTTTATTATGTAAATTTATGTTTTTGGACAACTGCTGTTATTCCTACCGTGTGAGACGTAGCGAGGCAAGATAGCAATACGGTGGAGCCGAAGGCTCCACTACTGTTGTAGCTGCAGTGATTCATCTCAATCGCGTGACGAATAATTTTTTTTCAAATTTGATTTTGTCTGTACAAAAATTTGTGTCAAAGTTATGCTAATTTTCGCACTTTTATCTGATTTTAAATCATTTATTTAGATCACCTAACCTGTAAAAACTCGACTAAAAGTCATATAGGAAGAATGGTACATATTTCTGGTTTATTTTGAAAAAATCTTATTGATAAGGCTCCGTATAGAGTGAATGATTTTATTAAAGACTTAAATGTTCAAACTTTTTTTTAATGTAATTTTTTAAGTAAATGTATTTTAAATGTAACCTTTTGACATGTTTCATACACATTTATGTGTTCTACATGAAATAAAGATGGTTTATTATTATTAACATCAAAGATTTATAACAAACTATCACAAAGATTCCTGCCCTTGTTTATATTTAAAAAAAAAAACCCGGGTCGCAGTGCCGAAACCCTGCCGACAATATAGTGTATTTGCTAATATAGGCAGTGTGGCTTTATTATGCGAACTAAAGTTGGTTTTTTGGGCAAAATAAAAAATTTGACTCCTTAATACACCCCTTAAAAGAACATTTTTTTCTCAGTTGCAATATTATTATCAATCGAACCTCTAAACTAAATTATATACACCTTTCAGCAAATAATTCACTATGTGCAAACTAGTGTTTTCATAAAATTTGTAAACGTGGATAAATAATTATGGGCTAAAGCCTCGCCACGTTACAAATCACCGCCGAGAGATGTAATTGATAGAAATTACTATAAATTTAATGTTAATACTTCGAAGATTAAAATAGAACTCTAGCTAATAATGAATTTTTCAACAAATTATAAATGCAATTTTGACAAAAGACGACGCATTGGCCAATGATAAATAAAAGTTACTTATTTAACTTGATTATCATATAATTAAGAAATTTCAAGTTGTATTCTTGAACTATTACTATTAATTCTTAAATATGATATGATTTTATCGGATAATATAATAAAAAATTGTAAGTTAAAAATCGTGACATACGTTAGTTATGATATACAGATTGAATACATTTTTTTATATAAATTATATTTTTCCGAAACTTGAGTGCATTTTACATGCAACACATTTCCAGCTGTCCCTAAGATAGAGCTACGCGAGTGAAAAAGGATGCATATTGAACAGTTGGTACTCAGAAACCTTAAATATATCTATGTATCAGTTCTAATACTTACTATATTTACACAAAAAACTTTAAAACAGACGGTTATTATTAACAGTCTACCGATTTTATTTTTGAAATAAGAGGTCTGTTTTGGTGTCAAATAAAAGATAAAAATTATACATCTTTAAAGTTCAATTCCAGATATATGTTATAATAGAAAACAGTATCACGGGTATAATTTGAATAATGAAAATAAATCAATTTAAACACTCATTGATTGCAACGTTTCGTCTTTTTTTTATTAAAACTTTTTTTTAATAATTGTTTTTGTAATGCCAAATTGTATATTATATCATAGTTTAACTATCGTTTAAGCATAGTGACAGCTAGAAAAAGTCTTAATAAAAAAAAGACGAAACGTTGCAATCAATGAGTGTTTAAATTGATTTATTTTCATTATTCCAATTACCCGTAATACTGTTTTCTATTATAAAAATTATAGTTTAAAAAACTAAAACTACAGACTTTTATGAACTAAAAAATGTAAAATAGTTTGATAACAAAATTAGCCTTACTGTAAAAAATGTGGAGTGTTAACTACTTAAATTTTCATGATAGCTCTACATTTACAATTAGCTAGTAAATGAAAAATTAATTCCGATATTAAGCACTCCACGCTTTTTATAGTGAAGCTAATTTTGTTGTCAAATTACTTTGCATTTTTTAGTTCATAAAAGTGTGTTGTTTTAGTTATTTTATACTCTAATTTTAATTATCAGACTAAAAAACAAATCTGACGTTTTGAAGTAAGTAACTTGTTTTAACCTGTATGCCTGGTCAGGATAATGGAACAAACTTATTAAACTATTGTCTTATCATCGGTCCTTGATAAGTGTGCAAAGTTTCAGTTTAATCTGACATTTTGTAATAGGCAGGCTTTTTTATCCTGAAGGTCCTGGTCAGAATAATTGGACAAACTTATGAAATTATTGTATTGTCATCGGTCCTTGATAAGAGTTCAAAGTTTCAGTTTAATCTGACGTTTTGAAGTAGGCAGGCTTTTTTATCCTGAAGGTCCTGGTCAGAATAATTGGACAAACTTATTAAATTATTATATTGTCACCGGTCCTTGATAAGAGTGCAAAGTTTCAGTTTAATCTGACGTTTTGAAGTGGGTAAGTTTTTTTTATCCTGTGGGTCCTGGTCAGAATAATGGAACTTTATTAAATTATTGTATTTCTTTGATAAGTGTGCAAATTTTCAGTTTAATTTGACGTTTTTTTTTATCCTGAAGGTCCTGATCAGGATAATGAGACAAGCTTATTAAATTATTGTATTGTTGTCGGTCTTTGATAAGTGTACAAAGTTTCAGTTAAAACTGACGTTTTGAAAAAGGTAAGTTGTTTTATCCTGAAGGTCCTGGTCAGGATAATGGGACAAACTTATTAAATTATTGTATTGTCATCGGTCCTTGATAAGTGTGCAAAGTTTCAATTTACTCTGACGTTTTGAAGTAGGTGAATTTCACGTTCAAAGATTCGATTACAATTATACATACAGGTGAAGCTAACAAAAGCGTGTTAAAAATTCATCTAGACACTTTTTAAAAATATTAAAAAAACTTTGTCAGTAGAATGAACGTATAACAATCTTTTCAAAATATGCAGGTCCATTTTTCGGCATGAACTTGAGACCAGGGTCCCGCGATCCATGCCCCCCCACCCCTCCTAGCCCTTGCGACGAAATAACAATTATATCGGGAAAATTGTTTAATTCCTGTAAAAGGGGTTCTCTATGTGTCCTAAAGTGCACTGAAATTTCACTTGGCTTAAGACGACCCTGACAGTGTGGTTTGTGTTACGACTTATTTAAATGTCCCGCCAAGACACTAATGAGACATAATCATCAAGTACCAAAAATCTGTCACTGGCAGCGCTAGTAGTATGCGATAGGGACAAAACAAACAATTTTGAAATGTAGTCAAAGTTATTGTAACGGCTTTAAAGTCACATTGAAATAATTAATAATTTTTGTAAGATTATATTCTGCTGTCAAAAAAGAAACGAAAAAAAAATTATAATTAGCCTCACCCTCATAAGCTCACAGAAATTTAACTTCTTTAGTTTTTTATATTATTTCCAAGTTTAATTTTTTGTTATATCAAACTAATTAATAATATTTACATATACTTAGCAACACACTATAAAGTTCTGTCCTTGTCAGTTTCATGTAATTTAGGAGACAAATTAACTTCCCCTTTCGGGGACAATTCTACTTCCCCTCGATTTTTACTTTTTCCAAACAGACACGTCGTTAAAGAAGTTAAACTTCAAAAAAAATGTTTTTAATAGAAAACGAAATTTAAAATTTTCAATCATGAAAGACGATAGTATAGCAACATTAAAACGCTGTCTAATAATTTATGATATAATTTTTATCCAGTGGCTTAGCAACGTAACCAGGCCCTCAGTGCAAAAATGAAATTGGGGCCGTATTTAAATTAATTAAGATTTATCGGCATAGCGCCGACCACCTGAAGCCCTATTTTCAATACTAAATGAAAACTATTATAATAATAAAGATGAAGTTCCGGGAGTCGACATTTTTTCCAGGAAATTCTCTCCTCTTTAGGAATCTTTTTT
This sequence comes from Venustoraphidia nigricollis, assembly GCA_034508555.1. Taxonomy (NCBI): domain Eukaryota; kingdom Metazoa; phylum Arthropoda; class Insecta; order Raphidioptera; family Raphidiidae; genus Venustoraphidia; species Venustoraphidia nigricollis. Next base: position 3,108,413 of record JAVRKA010000025.1, on the reverse strand, counting down.
TTAAATTTCATTAGCGTCAATAGTAGTCCAGCAGCCACCGCCTGTTTTTTTAAGTGATTAATAACAGGCTGAATCTTCGTGAGTTCGTTCGGTTCAACGAGACGCCCAAGTTTTTCCTCTGTCCAAATTCTCAAAGAGGTAGGTCATGAACTGCGCAGATGTAAAACATGTCGATTTGGTAGGGTGTCGAAATTATTAATAACCAGCTGATTTTTTGTATGCAGCTTACTAAATATTAGTATAATTGAATGGCCACAAAGTCCTACAAACGTAGTGGTAGGTTTTCCTAGTCCTACGCTTGGTAAAATTGTGTTCTACACTTTATTCCCGATAGGACAAAATCAAACCTAGGTTGTTAGTAATGAAAAAAGTGTTACCGTGGAATCGACAACTTCCAAGCGTAGGACTAGGAAAACCTACCACTACACTTGTAGGACATTTTGGCCATTCAATTATACTAATATTTAGTAAGCTGCATACAAAAAATCAGCTGGTTATTAATAATTTCAACACTCTACCAAATCGACATGTTTTACATCTGCGCAGTTCCTGACCTACCTCTTTGAGAATTTGGACAGAGGAAAAACTTGGGCGTCTCGTCGAACCGAACGAACTCACGAAGATTCAGCCTGTTATTAATCACTTAAAAAAACAGGCGGTGGCTGCTGGACTATAGTTGTCGGAATATTTGCAAAAAAATAGACCGCCTTCTTTGGGATTCTTGAATTATTAATAACTTTTGTATATGCGGGTTTGAAACTTTAACACATTTTTTTAGAGGTAATTACGAATTCAATGAGCTATGACACGAAGTTTAACTCGCAGTAGCAAAAATTAACTTGTTTATCAACTTGTGAACCAGACTACCCATGCCAAAGAGTCAAAAGTCAAAAATTCTTTATTCGATTAGGATATCTAAATAACTTTTTTCTTTTTTGTCCTTGGTAATTAATATAAAATTGATTTGTCGGGAAAAAGGACTTTTTAAGTAAACACATATTTGTTAATTATAGCGACGTTTCGTTCCTTGATTGGAACTTTTTCAAGCTTTATAAATGTAATGGAATTTTTAAAATACAATTTATAAATTTACAATTGAAATATAAAATATCAAAATTATAATTGGTGTGTATAATTAATTTTGATATTTTATATTTCAATTGTAAATTTATAAATTGTATTTTAAAAATTCAATTACATTTATAAAGCTTGAAAAAGTTCCAAGCAAGGGACGAAACGTCGCTATAATTAACAAATAAGTGTTTAATTAAAAAGTCCTTTTTCCCGACAAATCAATTTTATTTCTAAATAACATTTTCGAACGTCGCTCACGAGACCGAGGGGCCCCTTGAGGGCCCGGGGCACTGCCCCGCCTAGCCTAGCTACTGGTGCTGTCTTTCGTGGTTAATCGGAGGCACTGTTCTCACGAAACAGGCTCATTAAAAAGCATGCAACAATAAAACATATCCTAATAACATATACAAATACAATAGTTATAGAATTGCAGCTAACTTACCTTACAATTTATCCAACATCCTTGGAAATATTCAGCACAACATTTCAAATCTTCTTAATTTCGTTCAAGACAGCAACCTGACTCACTGAATTTAACACTCAACTAAAACCTGAAACAATTATTTAACTCATCAACTCGCTGTGTACAATTAATAATATAAAATAACAATTAGACATTATATCGCATCCAAAATTATTACTATAATTCAATAATAAATCTCAGGTATTTGGATTAATAATACAAAACAATCGCGGTATTGTTAATAAAGTAGTCGAAACGTAGCAAGATTAACAATAACACGATTGTTTTGTATTATTAATCCAAATACCTGAGATTTATTATTGAATTATAATAAAATAACAATTTTAACCATATATGAAACAGCAACAAATTAATCCAAAATTTAAAATCACGACGCGTATTGCCTTACTTCTGTGCGTCTATTAAAAAAAATAGTCCAAAATGTAAGATTTCCTAAGAAAATTAAAACGTCTACCAGTCCTATTGTAAACAATGCAATGGAATTGATTTCCTCTTTTGATGTTAATAATGTTTGTACACTAGTTATATGTAATTCGATTTTCTAAATGTCTTCTACATACTTAAAAACTATAATATCAATTTTTGACATACCCGGCAATCCAAATGTAAATTTTATTTAGAAATGAAACGTTTTTTTTAGACATCTGTCAGATAAAACAGAGTTAACGAATCTAATCTGAAGATGGCGATAATTCGAAAGTACCAAAATTAAACGTAAGGGTTTTGTTTTATGGTTTATTGGTTCGGTAAATTGAGCTCTGAACATAGCAAAGTCTTTCACCTTCAATAAATACAATAAATTAGCTACATATCAATAGAATTAGTCAAAGTTAATTTATTTTATTTCAACAGAGATCATAATATTTAATGTTTAAAAAGTGTACAATGTTTTTTAGTGACTTTTGTTAATTATGTTCATTATGAAACGCAATTCGTATTTTATTTTCTTGTCCTGGCAAGTTGTGTTAACAATTCGTCTGCGATATTACACAACTATTATCGATAAAATTTAATTTGACATCTTCGACTATATTCCTGTCTACAACAAGTTTCATACGAATAAATATTTCGTTTTGTCCGTGGTTAAAAAATAGTGATCTTAGATAGTCATCCTGAAGAAATGGAGTTTTATGTAGTCTACTAATTGGGCATTACTTATTAAATAATTTCAAGTGAAGTGACAAACTTCAGGTAAGCTATTTTTTGTTCATTAATTATCGATTAATATCCTATAAAAATAATATATTTGTTTACCTGGAATGTCATAGGAATAGTCTAATAGAGGTTTGGCTGGGTCAAAGTTGTCCAGAGATTCGTACAGAAATTAAGTGATATATAAATATGAAACGGGGTGATATCGTAGGGCTACACTAACTTTTTTTAAATTTAAAGTGTATTTTTGTTGGACACATTGTGTAGTGGGAAGGTACATAAAACATGTTTTTTATATTGCAAAAACGGAAAATTTCATAATCATATGTTTTCGATTTAGGGAATTATAATTTCTACAGTGCGGTAACGCATTGTCTTTTTAGGCGCGACACGTTATTTACCTGCAGATGTTTTTCTGATTCTTGTTTTTTATTTCTTAATTTTTATTTTGATAAGATCGTTCAGCATATTTTTTAAATTTTAATTTAATATTTATCACCCTTTTTTGTTTTGTCAATATGAATAAATATTAAATCCTATTCTTATTACTGAATATCAAGTACTAACGGCCCGGTCCGGCTTCGCTCGGGCGCAAATTTAATATGTAGATATAATATAGCTTTCGCCTTGCGTTTTATAAATATTATCAGGTATGACCCGCCTCGGCTTCGCACGGGTGAATGTTCAAAAATCGAGGAACATAAAAATTGCCAAAAAACAAAAAAAATAATTCTATTGATCCGATCGCTACAACACTTCACGGGATCACTCGCTGATCTAATCTAAAAATTATTAGAAAATTTCACCAAAATCGGTTCAGCCGTTTTCGAGTCCATAGAGAACATACAAAGACACATCGATTTTTATATATTAAGCTCGTTTTTTTCAAAATACATCAACTGACACGACTAGTCAAGTTCAACCCTATTGCACCTTGTGACGTCACTCAGTATACAAACAGTGTTGTGAGATTCTAGGGCAGAAAGTTGTCGTTTTCATGTGATTGCCTCTCTCACTTCACTCGGTCACAAATTCCACAACTCGTCGCAAACTTCCAACTTTCTGCCCTAGTAACATAATTGACTATTTACTCTATAAGTAGGCAGTAATGTTTATTTTTTTTTAATGTCAAAAAACTTTATATTTTATAAACGTAAATAGTTTATTTAAAGACCTTAGTTGACGAGCGTCTATAATTTTGGTGAATTTCAGTCGATGACTACTTACCTGTTTAACATAATTATTGTGGTGTATATTATGCTTTTCTGACAACATGTTACGCCTTGGTTATTTTTTTGTGTGTGCTTGAACGACGTTTTTATATGTTTTTGTAATAATTAGAAATAATTGTGTTAAGTAACAAATTTATTTTAGAACTTCATAATGTACAAATATATTTCGACCGTTAGTTTTCCGATTCGGGTCTTGAAAATGTGTTTCTTGCAAAATTAGTTTATCTTTTAAAAATACACTGAAAATATTTAATATTCATAGAATTTATTTTTATTTTGGGCATGTCTGGCTATAAAATATCGAAATCCACCTATTTCATACCGCTGTATCAACATTTTTGAAACTGAGCGGTAGAAGACACAAAATGTAATGAAGTAATCTGCTTATTGCTTATACAACAATATATTAAAAATTATAGATATTTTTGTAAAAGGCGATTACATTAATTTTAAATGGTTATATTGAAATAAAATATAATTATTGTTTGAACTGAGAACTTTGTTAATTATTTTATCTGATTATTGAAATTTCCTACAGTATGCAATATTTTTTTCGAAAATTTTCGAATAAAATATTGTATACTATAGAAAAATTTAATAATTTGATAAAATAATCCATTTAAGCAAGTTGTCATTAAGTTTTTGGGCAATGTTAAAGATGCAAACTATATGCTTATCGTAGCTAATATGATAAACGAATTCAAAAATTTGGAATGTCTAATAAGCCTTAAAATCCACTTCTTACACAACCCATCTTGATTTTTTCCCTGACAACTTGGGTGATGTGAATGAAAGAAAGGATAGCGGATAAATCCTTAAAATATATGTATTGAAATGGTATATGGTATGCTAAGTTAACTAAAATCTGTAATTAAACAAAAATACGCTATCAGCTATTTTTTTTTTCATTTTTATATACCCTGTTTTTTAAATTCAGTCGAGGTTATATTATGAGAGAATTGTAGATTATACAAAAAAGCGATGCCAGATTCAGCTACACTTGTTTAAAAAGTTTTCACGGCATTTTTTGTAGGCTTATGAAATCGATTAATTAATAATAAAAATCATATATATTAATACGCTAAGGTTAAGATGTTTGCCTCCCTTTTTCGAAAAAACCTCACAATTACTCCACATAAATTTTATATCATTTTACAGATAATTACTTGCTCTATGTGCATCAACAATTAAAAAATCTATTATTGCTTTTGTTTTTGCAAAATAATTAATTATAACAATTATATATCATATAGATATACATTTACTCAGTATGCTGCAATGCTACCATCTGACGGTTCTAACTTTGAAACAGCGTCAACATGATTAACGGTCGGTAAATTTTTTTTGTTTAATTTTTAATCAAAATTCACGTATAAATATTTTTCGTATGACGGCGCTTCAACTCAACGTATTCGATAATTGCGCCTAGAAAAATGTTTTTTTGAACTATCACTGAGCTTCGTAATGTAATACACTTATTTAGTGCGAATTATTCGCACGGGTACCGCTAGTATATGTATATTATAGTCGCGCCTAATAAAAATATATTGCAATAACGTTTAGAGTGCCCCTGGTCTGTGATTTAGCGAACTTCCATATTACACCCCGTTGCGCATGCGTCAATCGTCCTTGTTCAGTAAAAAGAAACCAAAAGCTCAGTTCTATAACGTACCGTTTGAATTGAAGGGATGAAACGCTGTGACCATACCTCGTCTACACAAATTTCAGCAGGAAAAACGTTGAAAAATGAAAACTAAATATTGAAATGTGTTTAATCAAGTCCAGGAAACATTATCCAGGTATTTATTTGTTTGTAACTCGTGTGATTTTCTTTAAAACTTATGTAGAATATTTGTCTTATAAACATCGATGGCTGCAGAATTTTCGCAATGTCGGCCATCGTTATGTTAAATGCAATCTTTGTTATTAAATAATTATTTTAATATTTTATTATCGACGTTTGCTTGGGGTTAGGTATATATAATTTATTTATATAGAATTTATGAATTAATGTGTTTATCAATATGAGAATTACATGAAATGTGTAGATCTGTGCCATTATATATTTCATAACCTTGAATTGAAAATGAAAAACTTTGTCTTCACTACATCTGTAAAAATGATTAGATTTTAATTTGTTTAATGGTGATTTGTTCGCTTTGCTGAAAAGTTATGGTGGAAAACAGCGCGGCTCTAGCCCTTGATCAGGGTAGCAGCGGTGTAGTTATCAGAGTGCTAGGCGGTGCAATGCACCGGGACCCCCAAACTCAGGAGGCCCCTCGACCTCCTGAGAGACATTCGAAAACGTTATTTAAATATCCTAACCGAATAAAAAAAAATTACTTTTGGCTCTTTGGCCCTTGTAGTCTGGTTCACAAGTTAAAAAAAGTGTTAATTTTTGCTACTGTGAGTTAAAAACCATGTCATAGCTCATTGGACTTGTAATCACCTCTAGAAAAACGTGCAGAAGTTTGAAATCCGCAAATAAACAATTGCAAAAGTTATTAACAATTAAAGAATCCCAAAAAAAGGGAGTCTAATTTTTTGCAAATAAGTTAAACCTCGATAAGCTAAGAACCTCTGTAAGTTATGAAAAATTGCTTGTATTCCCTTCCCCTGAAAGCATAAAACCTCCAGTACTCAAATCACAAAACCTCGGTAACTTAAACAAATATTCTGAACATCGCCCTCGATAATTTAAAATAAAATCCCGGGTCGCAGTGCCAAAACCCTGCCGACAATATAGTGTATTTGCTTATACAGGCAGTGTGGCTTTTATTATGCTAACTTAAGTTGGTTTTTGGGCAAAATAAAAAATTTGACTCCTTAATACACCCCTTAAAATAACATTTTTTTTCTTAATGACAATACTATTATCAATCGAACCTCTATACCAAATTATATACAACTTTCAGTAAATAATTCACTATCTGCAAATTAGTGTTTTCATAAAATTTGTAAGTCCGGTCCTGTCCGGCCGAATTTATTAAAATTTTAGGGACACTTTTTAATTACTACTAAAAGGTTAAATGTCAATTTTGAAACGATTCTGAGAATATTTTCGGTATTTTGTAATTTCAAAGTTTGCTAAAACCAATTCTTCTTCACAGTGTTGAATATTGCCTTTTTTCTTTGAAAATGAACCGTATACTTTTAAATTTCTATTTAAGCTCCTAAAAGTTATTGAAAAAGGCTGTCGCCTTTCTGGATAAAGATTCAAGTATTCTGTTTGAGCCTACATGGTATTTTTGTTACGCTGAATGTATGCGCAAAAATAGCCTGTTTCTCCAAATTTGAGAATGCTTGAGCCATCTTAGAGAGTAAATCAAACAAAATGAATTAGCAAAACTGTAGTGATCGCTCGACAGATTGTTAACCTGTCGATATGTATTTGTTTCAACAAATTTTGTTTTACACGGCACACTGTGATCGGTATGGATAACGTCAAAAAGCTATTTTGGTCAGTTTTGTAGCTTCTGATTGGTTTAGATATAGGATATGCTATATCAAATTATTCAGAAAAATAAGCGGAATTTGAATATCTGAAAATGAAAAATGCCGTCCATAAGAAAAACCATACTATCAAATAGACATAAAAAATATCTCATTATGTAGTGGAAATAAAAAAATTAAACCTACGCCACTGCAAAGACCTTAAAAAGTTATCAAAGAATGGTTAATGAAATTTTCAAATATCTTCATAAATAAAAAAGTTATGGCCAGTTTTCATAAATGGCAATTTTCACTATTTTCTGAATAAATTCATAGGGTGTCAAAATTCAATTGTTTTTTCGACGGGACGTTGATGGGCCCAATTTTCTGCACTACTTTGCCTATTTAACCGACTTTCTATCTCCACTAATAACAAAGTTACCCATGTTAGCCAATGTCGGTTGAGCCACCCTGTATATATATTTTTTTATTTTTTTAAATTTTTTTATTAGCATCTCTCATGTTGTAGAATATACAAATGAGAATTGTCGATACATAAATACGTATTAAATTACACAAAATCACTTCCATCATATAAGCATTTTAAAATTAAAAACGATTTCAGATCGAGGTTTCGCGCGTATTATAGATAGATAGATAGATATATATTTACAACATTTGGTACAGAATGTACAATAGTTGCAAGTCAACACAAGATTAAAAAAAATACAGATTAAAATACGTGAATTAAATACTCTTCCACAGAATAAAAACAATTATCTGTCAGCAATGTTTTAACATACTTTTTAAATTTTTGTAAATTAAACTCTTTAACTGAGTACGGTAAGTTATTATATAATTTTAAGGCACAATAGTCAGGTGCGGTGCGTGATCTCGCCAATCGGTGGTTCGGAAGACGAAACTTATCTCTATCTCTGGTATAGTAACGATGACAGTCAGCGTGACTTTCAAAATTTTTTTTATGAGAATGTGCATATATTACGCAGTTGTATATATAGACACATGGCAACGCTAATATTTTGAATTTTTTAAATAAAGGACGGCAAGAATCTCGATACTTCGCGTTTGCGATAATTCTGACGGCCAATTTCTGTAAACGAAAAATGATTATAGAATTGGGAGAGTTGCCCCAAAGTAAAATGCCATACTGCATACAAGAATAAAACATGCCGTAGTAAACAGAGAGTGCTACCTCCGTGGAAGCAACCCCCACGATCCTCCGTATAGCGTAGATAGTACTGCTAAGTTTTTTACTGAGATTTTGAATGTGACAGTTCCAGCTAATTGTAGCATCCAAATGGATACCCAGAAACCTGACGGAGTTTTTATTTATCGACTGCCGTGAAAATGTGAAGTGTTCAGTTTTGTTAATGTTCAAAAATAATTTATTGGTATTAAACCATGTTATCGCTTCCGACAACGGGTCGCACGATGCATCACTGCGTTTGAGTAGAGAGGTGCCATCAGCAAAAAGTACAGTGGCCGTGTTTATATTACTAGACAGGTCATTTATATATATAATAAACAATATTGGTCCCAATATAGATCCCTGTGGGACTCCGCATGTTATGTCACGTGTGTTAGATTTTTTATTATTATGAAACACAGTTTGTTTCCTGTTACTGAGATATGATCTAAGAAGTTGTAGAACTGAGCCTCTAAAACCATAAAATTCAAGTTTCTGCAGTAACGCATCGTGCGGCACGCAGTCGAAAGCTTTGCTAAGATCACACAGAGTTGCTTCCACGGAGGCACCATCTTCAAAAGCCTGGAAAATAAAATTTATAACATCATTTATTGCTAAAGTTGTAGATAATTTTTCTCGAAAGCCATACTGACTGTCATCGTAATAACCACGACTACTAAAATAAGAGACAATCCTATTCTTTATGATCGTTTCAAAAATTTTTGAAAATATCGGCAACACAGAAATAGGTCTAAAATTACTAATATCATTAGTGTTGACTTTTTTTGGTATTGGAATGACTTTTGCTACTTTTAGCTCATCGGGAAAAACACCTTATATCAGACAGTTATTAAAAATATGTACTAAGGGTTCGACTAGACAATCGGAAATTAAAGTTAACAGTTTACCATTTATTCCGTAGATATCTTGAGTCGACTTGTTTTTTAGGTTCCCTATAATAGTGCGAATTTCCGAATTGTCTACTGCTCTGAAAAATACAGAATTTCTTGGCGAGGTAGTCTTATTTTTTAGGAAGTCAAGAATATTACTCTGAGTAGGTGGTATAGTTTTTAGTAAATTAGAGGCTATATTTATAAAATGATCGTTTAACTGGTCAGCAGAAAAATCGTCTGGTGAAAAATACTTATTTGTATGTTTTCCGAACTCCCGATTTACAACATCCCACACGGCACGAGTTCTATTATCAGCACTTAAAATTTTATTACTGTTGTAAGCGATCTTAGCATGTTTAAGAGCTAGTCTATAATTTTTCATTGAAGTTTTGTAGAATTGCTTCAATTCTGAGGAAGGATTTACCTGTAAAATATTATGAATCATACAGTTGAAGTTTCTATAATTAATTATATCCTGATTTATCCAATCGTTATTTTTCTTTTTCGTTTGGGTATTATATTTAGAAAATTTTCTAATCGGGAAGCAGTCATGATACAGATTATTAAAAATGTCAAAAAATATTTTAAAACTCTCTAAGCCGTCATAACAAGTTAGAACATTAGTCCAGGAGATATTTTCCAAACTCTTGATGAAGGTAGAGATCGTTAACTCATTTATTATACGTTCATATGAGAAAGTATGTCTATTTTGATTACTGTCACCGTCATATTGAAAAAAATTATTTAAAACCATTAGCTGACCATAGTGGTCTGAGAGACAAGCATTAATGACCTGTACCGCTATGTGTTCTTTTAAACAATTCGTGATAATGTTGTCTGGACAAGTGGAGCTCATTTTTTAAATTCTCGTTGGTTCGTTAACAGTTACATAAAATCCGTAAGTACTCAATAAGTCAGTAAACATTTGTGTTTACGGCTAGAATTAATAAAATTTATATTTAGGTCTCCACAGATGATTGTCTTTTTAGTTGTTTTACTATAACATACATTTAGGATTTGTTTTACAATATCAAAGAAAACAGACAAATCACCTAAAGGAGACTTATATATACACACAATAATTAAATTAAAATTAGTTATTTCAACTGCAGAAATTTCACAGTGCTTCTCGACTGACAGGTTTTTTATAATATTGCAAGTTTTAAATGACATATATTTTTTTAGTAAAATTAAAGAACCTCCGTGAATCATATCGGGCCGGCAATAATAGTCAGCCACGATGTAATCATTTAGGTGATAAAAAGACATTTCTTCAGATTTTAACCAGTGTTCAGTAATGCAAGCACATTTTATTTTATAGGTGGATAAGATTACTTCTAGGTCTAGGGCTTTGTTTCGAATACATTGAATGTTTATGTGAAATACATTTAGTCCTTTATAATTTACCATATTTTTTGAGTTGAATTTAGATTTACACTTCTTTAACCGTACAGTTGATGAAATTGATGTATCAAATGTTTTTTTCTCTACGGTGTTTTCCCAGGTCTGGCTTGAAAAAACTTATTTACAAATACACCACTTGGCCAAATATCTGGTTTCATTGCATGATCACTGTTAACAGCATCTATGACTACTTTAAAGGAGGAGTAATGCGTGGGGAACTTAGAAACAATTATTTTTTCACATTGCACTTCCGGGAAGAGATCACTCAATAGATCCACAATGTCTTGTTGCGTAGTTTCAGGGTGTAGACGTGAAATAAATAGATGGGCTTTTTTTGAAACCGTTTTTATTTTATTATTTGGGCCTTGATTTAAGCTTCCTACAATTGCGGATTTAGATAATCTAACTCTTCTTTTTACAACTTTTGACCATGTCTCGTCGTCATTTTTATCTTGCTGTTTATTTTCAATTGTTTTTGATGGATCTGTAACCTCAGCATTAGTTAAGTCACCCTTGACACTATTTTCAGGTTTATTTACAACAGGCTTATCTTGATTTGCACTAGATGGCGTTTCGCAGTTAATTTTATTTTTATTTTTGATTCCATTAGAGTTGTGATTTTTTTTTTGAGTCACAGGTGTACCAGCAACTGAATAGTCACTTAGTTCAGATTTGTTCATGTCACTTTTCGCGTATTTATAATTTTGATTAGTAGATGTCATTTGCACATTGCTTTTATCCATCACGGTATAATTATTAATATATTTAGTATCAATTTTTTCATTTAACAAATTAATTTGAGATGTTAATGATTTTATGAGTTCATCTTTATGTTCGACTATTAATTTTAGATATTTATTTTCCACTTGTAATCCTACCATATTGATAGAAAGATCTGAGTCGTTTATTTTTAGTTCCTCATGTACGTCAGATTTTAGGTTAGAATCCGTATTCAAAGTAGTTTTTTCCGCACAGCATATTATTTTTAATTCATCTAAAAATTTTACAGATTTATCCCGTTCTGCGCACCTTTGATGATATCCAGATTCACAAATAACACATTGTGGTTCATTACTTTCCACTTTATATTTACATCTCTTGCACAGCACTTGCTTAATAGTGATGAATATATATATATATATATATATATATATATATATATATATATATATATATATATATATATATATATATATATAAACATTTTCAAAAATGGTGCTAAAGTGTTTAGGAGATTATGAAACGTCGAGAACTTTTGGTCCGACCCCTAGGTCCCGCCATCCGACCGATGCCAATAGTGTATTCAAATTCAAATTTATTTGTGTCCATGATGCAATTTGCATATGAATTCGTCAGTCTACAATAAAATACATTAAAATACAATTTAAAAAGAAAACACTCATATATATATACCTACTTAGTTAAAATATTTAAAAATTATCAATAAAAAATATGTTATGTTGCCATATGGCAAATACACTAATAATTTCTTTATTTAATAAGTAGAAACACTAAACAGGCGAAGTTCAATTAACAAAACTGCTTTACAACTTAACCTTTTGATTAAGAAAAATACAAATAAACATAATATATAAGTAGTAAACATACAATGTAGAAACATACTATCAAATAGACATAAAAAATATCTCATTATGTAGTGGAAATAAAAAAATTAAACCTACGCCACTTAAAAGACCTTAAAAAGTTATCAAAGAATGGTTAATGAAATTTTCAAATATCTTCATAAATAAAAAAGTTATGGCCAGTTTTCATAAATTGGCAATTTTCACTATTTTCTGAATAAATTCATAGGGTGTCAAAATTCAATTGTTTTCTCGACGGGACGTTAATGAGCCCAATTTTCTGCACTACTTTGCCCATTTAACCGACTTTTTATCTCCACTAATAACAAAGTTACCCATGTTAGCCAACGTCGGTTGAGATGTAATGATGCCGGTCCTGTACAGTTTCATAACGTAATTTTGTCTTAGTTATTAAACTTATAAAACTGATTATACAAGACCGTCATCGTTACAAATGCTATCAAATTATTTTTGTAAATTTTATATTAAAATACTTCAGTTAAAATATTCTTAGTAATAAGACGTTAACAATAAAATTTCAGTCAGTCACTGAAATTATTAAACATCTTATAGTAAAATTAATTATTATCTACCTTTATATTTTATTAAAAAAATAAAATACATTTATTAATAATAACAAAATTTGGCCCACATTATGGAATCCACTACCGCAAGAACCCTATTTAAAATGGGCCCAATCAGACCATTTTAAGAGTAGTTTTTAGGGGTTGAAAAAAGTTTTTGGGCCCAAAAATACCTAAAAAATTCTCAGAATCGTGTCAAAATTGAAATTTAACCCTTTAATAGTAATTAAAAAGTGCTCCTAAAATTTTAATAAAATCGGCCCGATAGAACCGGATTTACAAATTTTTTGAAAATACTGGTTTGCAGATAGTGACTTATTTACTGAAGGGTGTATTTAATTTGGTGTAGACCTTCGATCGACAATAATATTGCAATTAAGAAAAAAATGTAATTTTAAGGGGTGTATTAGGGAGTTAAATTTTTTATTTTGCCCAAAATCCAACTTAAGTTCGCATAATACAGCCACAAGGCCTGTATTAGCAAATACACTATATTGTCGGCAGGGTTTTGGCACTGCGACCCGGGTTTTTAAATTATATAATCACTCCTACATTTAATTTTTTAAATATTTCTTCTTGACTTTTTTTGTAAAAGCGAAAAAATTGAAGTTTCTGAAGGTGGTCGGTAATGAAAAAGAGGGAGCAAGATAAGAAAAAGTATTTTTAAATTTATTGGTATGAAATTTAGGGATACACATATTATTTTTGTTTCTTAAAGTAAGGTCAGCTGCCAGATTATCTCTGAATATCATTTTTTTGAAGAGGTAACTGGGAACTTTAGATATGATAATTTTGTACAATAATATAAGAAAATGCACAATCATAAAATCATACATATCAACCATATTGCATTTAATTCTGTAGGCGGAAATATGCTCGAATTTACGTATACCGTGTACATATCGGACACAGGAATTTTGGAGCATTCTTAATCTTTCTTTGTCCACTACTCGTAAATGAGGTACATAAATTGTATCACAATAACTTATGACTGGCAATACTATTGAATTGATCAGAAGTAATATTACAGTAGTATTAAAGGAAGATCTGTACTGATAGATAGATTTTAATCGGATGTAAGCAACTTGCAATTTTTTGTGGACATGCTCCGTGAAACGCAAATCTGAGTCCAGATAAACCCATAGGCTTTTAAAACTATCTGACGGTCGTAGCTGTTTGTTTTGAAAGCAAATGCGCATATTTTTTGTAATAATCTTTTCGCGTTGTATCTTACGTCCTACTATCTTCAAGAGCGATTTATCGGGATTAACCTTAATTATTAGGTTTCTCACGGGTGTGTGTACGTTTGTGAGCTTTTAAATTGCCCAATTCAGTGAAGCTCTTATTACAAACGTCACACTTATGCGGTTTCACGCCAGTATGCGTACGTTTGTGAATGCTTAAGGACCACGATCGATTAAAGCTCTTATTACAAACGTCACACGTATGCGGTTTCACACCAGCATGTATACGTTTGTGAATGTTAAAATAGTCTGAACTATTAAAGCTCTTATTACAAACGTCACACGTATACGGTTTCACACCAGTATGTACACGTTTGTGAACGTTAAAAGTGCCCGAATTAGTAAAGCTCTTATTACAAACGTCACACTTATACGGTCTCACACCAGCATGTGCACGTTTGTGAACGTCTAAATACCACAATTGAGTAAAATTCTTATTACAAACGTCACACTTATACGGTTTCACGCCAGTATGTGTACGTTTGTGAGTTTTTAAATGGGTCGAATTAGTAAAGCTTTTATTACAAACGTCACATTTATACGGTTTTTCTCGGGTGTGTGTACGTTTGTGAACTATTATATTGCCCAATCTAGTGAAGCACTTATTGCAAACGTCACACTTATACGGTTTCTCACCAGTATGCGTACGTTTGTGAATTTTTAAATGGGTCGAAGTAGTAAAGCTCTTATTACAAACGTCACACTTATACGGTTTCTCATGGGTATGTGTACGGTTGTGAATTTTTAAATTACTCAAACTAGTAAAACATTTATTGCAAACGTCACACTTATATGGTTTCACACCAGTATGCGTACGTTTGTGAACGTTTAATTTGCTTGATTTAGTAAAGCCCTTATTACAAACGTCACACTTATAGGGCTTCACGCCAGTATGTGTACGTTCGTGAACTTTAAAATCGCTCGAAAAAGCGAAGCTCTTATTACAAACGTCACACTTATAGGGCTTCTCGCCAGTATGTGTACGTTTGTGAACTTTTAAATCGCTCGAAATAACGAAGCTCTTATTACAAACGTCACACTTATATGGTTTCACACCAGTATGCGTACGTTTGTGAACGTTTAATTTGCTTGGTTTAGTAAAGCTCTTATTACAAACGTCACACTTATAGGGCTTGTCGCCAGTATGTCTACGTTTGTGATCTTTTAAATCGCTCGAAAAACCGAAGCTTTTATTACAAACGTCACACTTATATGGTTTCACACCAGTATGTGTACGTTTGTGAACTTTTAAATCGCTCGAAATAACGAAGCTCTTATTACAAACGTCACACTTATATGGTTTCACACCAGTATGCGTACGTTTGTGAACGTTTAATTTGCTTGGTTTAGTAAAGCTCTTATTACAAACATCACACTTATAGGGCTTGTCGCCAGTATGTGTACGTTTGTGATCTTTTAAATCGCACGAAAAAGCGAAGCTCTTATTACAAACGTCACACTTATATGGTTTCACACCAGTATGCGTACGTTTGTGAACGTTTAAATTGCCCGAAGTAGAAAAGTACTTATCACAAACGCCACAGTTAAATGTTTTTTTTATTGTTTTATTTCCTTTGTGTTTCGTAGAATTTGTAGAGATATTCTGATTGTTCTCTTCACGTTTGTCACGCTTTACATTAGCAGTAGGAGGAATCGCAAATTTTTCCGTTGTGGGACCAGCACATGGATTTGTATCTTCACAGCTGATTTCACTGCCGTTACCGCTTAACGGAGCATTTCCTGTGTCATTACGAAAACCTGGTCGAATTAACACATTAGACTGATGTTCGGAATTTGAAGACACTTCGCGCTTTATTTTATCCGCCAAGTTCCCTGGTTCTTCATCTATCCCGTTGACAGACGTCTCTTCATCCAACATAATGTCACCAATACCGATTTTTGTGTCTTCACAGCTAATTTCATTTGACAAAGTTTCATTGTCACATTCAGTGGAAGATAACGAATTGTCGTTCATCGGTCCTGTCACATCTGCGTTAGTTTCATAGATTGACGGCTTCTCAGAAGGCTCCAGAATAGAACATGATTTCTTGATGTGTGAGTCAGGGCCGCCTAGTTGCTCTAGATAGCGTCGAAGTGTTTTGTCAGATTGCACTATTTGCATCTGGAAGTCGTGGATTTTCTTCAGTCGAGTGAAACATAATTTGCAGACGAAATTCGGCATTCCGTCGTTTTTCGTAATCTAAGATAAAATAACGTTTACATATACATAAAAATACTATTTGTTTCACTTTATAATCTGCTATTGTCACGAACTTACCTTAACGGGAGCACATGTAACAATTACATTAACTACTTGATTCATCATTTCGGGCGACAAGAAAAATATGTCTAATAATATTACATCACGTGATAAACACAATCGACACATTCTACTTAAGTCGCATCCATGTATCAATATTTCTGTCATTTTGATACAAAATTAATAATTTTTTTTATTTGTCAACGACGGATTACGGCTTTCTAGTTTCTTTACTGAAACGAACTGAAATTAACTTACTTAGGTTCAAGGTAACCAACAGCTGAGTCCTAAAATACCCACACACGACGCCAACTTTGCAAAACTGGCCAAAGATATAAAAAACTTTGCAAAAGTCCAGGAAATGTTTTTAATTTAATTAATTGTCTCACTCAAACCATGTATTACTTAACCCTTTCCTTGTCATATAGATAGAGGCTAATTATTTACACCGTCGAGTCTACTACAGTCTATTTCTTTATTCTAGATTTATGTATAGTCGGTTCAAGTTGGCAACACGTAATAAATTTCCAAATTAGAAATCGGTATTTCTATATTTTTGAATTTACAATATTTATTAAATAAAAAGTTTACAATCATCATGGAAATATAAAAGAAATTAATTTTATTAATTTTTGTAAAAAATTATTTCAAATTTCACATGTGTCGCCTAAAACTATTAGTGATTATGTACTCAACAAGCTCCAGAAATCGCTGTGGTTAACATTTGAAAAAATTTAATAATAACTTTAAATAATACAAAAATTAAAAAACCCGGGTCGCAGTGCCAAAACCCTGCCGACAATATAGTGTATTTGCTTATACAGGCAGTGTGGCTTTATTACGCGAACTTAAGTTTTAAGTTGGTTTTTGAGCAAAAATAAAAATATGACTCCTTAATACACCCCTTAAAATAATTAAATACACCCTTCAATAAATAAGTCACTATCTACAAATTAGTGTTTTCAAAAAATTTGTAAGTCCGGTCCTGTTAGGCCGATGTTATTAAAATTTTAGGGACACTTTTTAATTGCTACTAACGGGTTAAATGTCAATTTTGAAACGATTCTGAGAATTTTTTCGGTATTTTGGGGCCTAAAAATATTTTTCAACCCCTAAAAACTACCCTTAAAATGGCCCGATTACACCCATTTTAAATAGGCTTCTGGCAATGATGGATTTCAATACGTGGGCCAAATTTCGTTAAAATCAATTAGCTCTTTCGAAAGTTAGGAACTTAAATACAAATTTAAAGGTATACGGTTCATTTTTAAAGGAAAAAGGCAACATTCAACACTATGAAGAGAATTAGTTTTAGCAAACGTTGAAATTAATGGAGAAAAGTTCCTAAAGGTTATTGAATAAGGCTGTCGCCTTTCTGGATAAAGGTTCAAGTATTCTGCTTGAGCCCACGTGGTATTTTTGTTACGCTGAATGTATGCGCAAAAAAAGCCTGTTTCTCCAAATTTGAGAATGTAGTAATCTTAGAGAGTAAATCAAACAAAATGAATCAGCAAAACTGTAGCGATCGCTCGACAGATTGTTAACCTGTCGATATGTATTTGTTTCAACAAATTTTGTTTTACACAGCACACTTTGATAACGCCAAAAAGCTATTTCGGTCAGTTTTGTAGCTTCTGATTGGTTTAGATATAGGATATGCAATGTCAAATTATTCAGAAAAATAAGCAGAATTCGAGTATTTGAAAATCCAAAATGCTGCCCATAAGAAAAACCAAAGTTTATGTCAATATCTAAAATCTAAAATCTATCTATCTATGTAGTGGAAATAAAAAAATTAAACCTACGCCACTGAAAAGACCTTAAAAAGTTATCAAAAAATGGTTAATGAAATTTTCAAATATCTTCATAAATAAAAAAGTTATGGCCAGTTTTCATAAATGGCAATTTTCACTATTTTCTGAATAAATTCATAGGGTGTCAAAATTCAATTGTTTTCTCGACGGGACGTTAATGAGCCCAATTTTCTGCACTACTTTGCCCATTTAACCGACTTTTTATCTCCACTAATAATAAAGTTACCCATGTTAGCCAGCGTCGGTTGAGATGTAACGATGCCGGTCCTGTACAGTTTCATAACGTAATTTTGTCTTAGTTATAAAACTTATAAAACTGATTATACAAGACCGTCATCGTTACAAATGCTATCAAATTATTTTTATAAATTTTATATTAAAATACTTCAGTTAAAATATTCTTAGTAATAAGACGTTAACAATAAAATTTCAGTCACAGTCACTGAAATTATTAAACATCTTATAGTAAAATTAATTATTATCTACCTTTATATTTTATTAAAAAAATAAAATACATTAATTAATAATTCTTCTCAACATTTTTAAAAAACATCATAAAAAATTCCTCTGCGCTACATTGGTAGCAGAGCCTAGTTAACTGTGCTATTATAATCAAAAATTTCAACAATGCCTACAACGCGTCCTCAGACAAAAAATTCGCCAGAAGAGACTGATGAAGAAGCATCGCCGCAAGAAGAACAATTTTTATCGCCTGATGCTGAACCACCGACTTCCTTCAACTTCGCTCAGAACACTGGGGCAGTTAAGAAAAATTTTAAAAATGAAGCCACAAATTCGCAAAATAAAGTTACTCCTGCTATGGAACTTGCGTATAGTAATCATCAAGCGATCAAAGACATTCAGCGACAATTAAATACGCTCACAAGTCAAAACGAAACTAATAATGAAGCAACATCACCAGTAAACTGCTATCAAGCTATCATAAATCTGCAATAACAGTTAAATAACTTAACTATTCAACAGGACACTGCAACAAATTTTAAAATCAAGTCAGCAGAACTGACGTCAAACATTAAAATTTGCGATGGGTCGTCGGCTGAAAAGATAATAGACTTTATCAAAGAAACCGATGAAGTTTACGTTCTGAAGATGTGTACGCAGTCTCAACTTCTATCGTAATTAGCAATCAAAACAGCTGGGAGATTTCGTACTTGGTGGTGCTCAGTCGCTCATAATCAGCACGAGTGGAAAGAAGTAAAGAAGCTGATATTAACACAACTAATTCCGAAACCGTATAATGATCAACTAGTGGTGAAACTAGTACGAAGACAGCAGTTGGGCAACGAATCGCTTCACGAGTTTATTTAAAGAAAAATGTTGAATCATTAAATTATGACATTCCAGAACAGGAATTAACATATACGATATGGTCTAACGTTAATCTAAAAACCTTCAAATATCTGCACGTTATTCCAATACCAACAAGTTTAGAAGAATTAACCAAAGCTGCTGATACTGTGGAAGTTTTGAAATTTCACGGAGAAAAGAAGGAAGAATCATCGCAACAATCCTCAAGTTCCGAAAAAAAATATTGCTCTTTCCACAAAGTTGATACTCACAATACAAGTGAGTGCAGAGCCAAATCCAGATCAACTGTTTCAAAAAACTAGAAAACTGCATCCGCTACATTCATCCTGCCGTCAATACCATATCAAATACCGATATATCACCCAAACCGCCTATTATAAACATTTCCATCCAAAATAAAACATTTCCATGTCTATTCGATTCTGGAGCATCCAACAATTTCATCAGCAGGGATGTATTCACAAAACTGCAAACCCTGCCAAATATAAAAATTGAAGCTACATCGACTCACGTTATTACTGCAAATGGTCAACGCATATTTATTCGAAAAATGGTTACTTCATACATCCATATTAAGCTGGAAGCTGACTTTTTTTGTAACTCCGAAATTAGCGTTACCGATAATTGTGGGAACATCGCCATGAAGAAGATGAAAATAATCCTGGACCTTTATCACAGTGAAATGCGTTTCACTTTCGATAAATTTACGGCAATACCATTTCAAAATACGGCTTATGAAAACAAATACGACTTAAATTATATCCTGGAAAAGCCGCTACTTCTATCGGATAAACAACAAGAGACGTTACAGCAGACATTGCAGAAATTCAATGACGTTTTGACAAATAAAATTGGTCAGGTCAAACGCTACAAATACGCAATTCAATTAAAAAACAACATACCTGTTCGTAAAAATCCGTTTCCGCTCACGCCACCTAAAGCTCACGAAATGGAAAATCGTATCAAAGAGTTGCTCGATCAAGGTATCATCGAGCGTTGTATATCTCCATACGCAGCGCAAGCTTTTTTGCTGAAGAAGAAAGATGGTACTAATCGATTATGCATCGACTACCGCCACTTACTCAGTCGGAGAATACGTAAATTTTTTGAATATCAGAACCGATTTTGGTCAGCTACTTGTTTTCGTGTCTTGTGGTCGTTAATTGTCCGAGTGGTAGGTGGTGGATTTTTAAACGCCTTTTAATGCATTTTTCTGATATAGTCGATTCGCGTTTCGTAATTGTGTTTGGGTATTTTATATGCGATTATTTCTTGAAATTTTTTAAACTAAACCCCGGCCCAGCGCCAGCTGAAGCTAGCCGCGCAACCGATTAAATTCGGATTCAGTTTAAATGGTTCTTCGGTGCTACAAATGAAAGATATTAACCCTACACCAAGTTTTATTGAACTTCGGATAAATTCGAATATCTCCGAATACTTTCGAACAACGCCGAACGACCCCTATAATATATATAAACATTTTTAAAAATGGTGCCAAAGTGTTTAGGAGGTTATGAAACGTCGAGAAATTTTGGTCCGACCCCTAGGTCCCGCCATCCGACCGATGCCAATACACTAATAATTTCTTTATTTAATAAGTAGAAACACGTACTAAACAGGCGAAGTTCAGTTAACAAAACTGCTTTACAACTTAACCTTTTGATTAAGAAAATAGACATAATATATAAGTAGTAAACATACAATGTAGAAACATATTATCAAATAGACAAAAAATAAGGAGAAATAATTTTAGCGACTAGATTCACAGAATATCGTGTCTATAAATCGTTTTATTATTAAATTATATAATCACTCCTACATTTAGTTTTTTAAATATGACTTCTTGACTTTTTTTGTAAAAGCGAATAAATTTAAGTTTCTGAAGGTGGTCGATAAAGAGTTACAAAAAGAGGGAGCAAGATAAGAAAAAGTATTTTTAAATTAATTAGTATGAAATTTAGGGAAACACATATTATTTTTGTTTCTTAAAGTAAGGTCAGCTGCCAGATTATCTTTGAATATTATTTTTTTGAAGAGGTACTGGGAACTTTAGATATGATAATCTTGTACAATAATATAAGAATCATACACATCAACCATATTGCATTTAATTCTGTAGGCGAAAATATGCTCGATTTTACGTATACCGTGTACATATCGGACACAGGAATTTTGGAGCATTCTTAATCTTTCTTTGTCCACTACTCGTAAGTGAGGTACATAAACTATATCACAATAACTTATGACTGGCAATACTATTGAATTGATTAGAAGTAATTTTACGGTAGTATTAAAGGAAGATCTGTAGTGATAGATTTTAATCGGATGTAAGCAGCTTGCAATTTTTTGTCGACATGCTCCGTGAAAGGCAAATCTGAGTCCAGATAAACCCCTAGGCTTTTAAAACTATCTGACGGTTGTAGTTGTTTGTTTTGAAAGCAAATGCGTATATTTCTGTAATAAACTTTTCGCGTTGTATCTTACGTCCTACTATAATCAACAACGATTTATCGGGATTAACCTTAATTATACGGTTTCTCACGGGTGTGTGTACGTTTGTGAACTTTTAAATGGCTCGACATAGTAAAGCTCTTATTACAAACGTCACACGTATACGGTTTCACACCAGCATGTATACGTTTGTGAACGTTAAAATTGCTTGAATTAGTAAAGCTCTTATTACAAACGTCACACTTATAAGGTTTCACACCAGCATGTGTACGTTTGTGAACACTTAAGGGCCACAAATGAGTAAAATTCTTATTACAAGCGTCACACTTATACGGTTTCACGCCAGTATGCGTACGTTTGTGAACTTTTAAATCGTTCGACTTAGTAAAGCTCTTATTACAAACGTCACACGTACACGGTTTCACACCAGCATGTATACGTTTGTGAATGTTAAAATTGCTTGAATTAGTAAAGCTCTTATTACAAACGTCACACTTATACGGTTTCACACCAGCATGTGCACGTTTGTGAACGTTTAAATACCACAATTGAGTAAAATTCTAATTACAAACGTCTCACTTACACGGTTCCACGTCAGTATGTGTACGTTTGTGAGTTTTTAAATGGGTCGAATTAGTAAAGCTTTTATTACAAACGTCACACTTATACGGTTCCTCATGGGTATGTGTACGGTTGTGAATTTTTAAATTACTCAAAGTAGTAAAACATTTATAACATACGTCACACTTATATGGTTTCACACCAGTATGCGTACGTTTGTGAACGTTCAAATGGCTTGATCTAGTAAAGCTCTTATTACAAACGTCACACTTATAGGGCTTCACGCCAGTATGTGTACGTTTGTGAACTTTTAAATCGCTCGAAAAAGCGAAGCTCTTATTACAAACGTCACACTTATATGGTTTCACACCAGTATGCGTACGTTTGTGAACGTTCAAATGGCTTGATCTAGTAAAGCTCTTATTACAAACGTCACACTTATAGGGCTTCACGCCAGTATGTGTACGTTTGTGAACTTTTAAATCGCTCGAAAAAGCGAAGCTCTTATTACAAACGTCACACTTATATGGTTTCACACCAGTATGCCTACATTTGTGAATTTTTAAACGGTTCGAATTAGTAAAGCTTTTATAACAAACGTCACATTTATACGGTTTCACATCAGCATGTATACGTTTGTGAACGTTAAAATTGCTTGAACTAGAAAAGCTCTTATTACAAACGTCACACTTATACGGTTTCACGCCAGTATGTGTACGTTTGTGAATTTTTAAATGGGTCGAAGTAGTAAAACTCTTATTACAAACGTCACACTTATACGGTTTCTCACGGGTATGTGTACGGTTGTGACTTTTTAAATTACTCAAACTAGTAAAACATTTATTGCAAACGTCACACTTATACGGTTTCACACCAGTATGAGTACGTTTGTGAACGTTTAAATTGCCCGAATTACAAAAGTACTTATCACAAACGCCACAGTTAAACGTTTTTTTTATTGTTTTATTTCCTTTGTGTTTCGTAGAATTTGTAGAGATATTCTGATTGTTCTCTTCACGTTTGTCACGCTTTACATTAGCAGTAGGAGGAATCGCAAATTTTTCCGTTGTGGGACCAGCACATGGATTTGTATCTTCACAGCTGATTTCACTGCCGTTACCGCTTAACGGAGCATTTCCTGTGTCATTACGAAAACCTGGTCGAATTAACACATTAGACTGATGTTCGGAATTTGAAGACACTTCGCGCTTTATTTTATCCATGGAGTTGAACTTCCCTGGTTCTTCATCTTTCCAGTTGACAGACGTCTTTTCATCCAACATAATGTCACCAAAACCGATTTTTGTGTCTTCACAAGTTATTTCACTGTAACCACCCTTTAATGAAATATCTTCAGCACATTCTGTTGAAAATAACGAATTATCATTCGTCAATCCGCCCACCTCAAACACATCCTGGACTTCTAAAGATTCACATATTTTATCATTAATTCCATCATTTGCATTAGTAACTCCTATGTCATCAACATATTCTGGTCGAACTAATATTTCATCAGTCTGAATTTCGGATTTTAAAACTACTTCGTCCTTGATTTTATTCATTAACTCGAATTCACGTGGTTCGCTTTCTTTCCAGTTGACACTGGTATCTTCATCAAATAAAACGGCACCAATACCGATTTTTGTGTCTTCACAGCTAATTTCATTTGACAAAGTTTCATTGACACATTCAGTGGAAGATAACGAATTGTCTTTCATCGGTCCCGTCAAAGTGTCAATTACGTCTAGAAGCTCTAAAGAATCACATTTTACAGAGACATCTACGTTAGTTTCATAGATCGAAGGCTTCTCAGAAGGCTCCAGAATAGAACGTGATTTCTTGATGTGTGAGTCAGGGCCACCTAGTTGCTCTAGATAGCGTCGAAGTGTTTTGTCAGACTGCACTACTTGTATCTGGAACTTGTGGATTTTCTTCAGTTCAGTGTAACATAATTTACAGACGAAATTCGGCATTCCGTCGTTTTTCGTAATCTAAGACAAAATAACGTTTACGTATACATCAAAATACTATTTGTTTCACTTTATAATCTGCTGTTGTCACGAACTTACCTTAACGGGAGCACATGTAACAATTACATTAACTACTTTATTCATCATTTCGGGCGACAAAAAAAATATGTCTAATAATATTACATCACGTGATAAACACAATCGACACATTCTACTTAAGGCGCTATATAAATGAAATTTTTCGTTTTTCATAAATAACTTGAACAAATGATTGAATATTTGTCTGAAATTTTGCACATATACGCTTCATGATACGACAAGTTGCGCTACAAAGCCAGATTTTTGAAATTAACAAAAAAAATAAAAAATATCATTATTTACTTTTTTTTTTACTTTTTTGAGCTTGTAGCGCACATTCTAAAACAAAAATAGACGACTTCTTTCATTAACATTGTGGCGTCAATTGAAAAGGTGGTTTTTTATTTATGAAAAACGAATTAAAAATAATTTCATATTATTACAATCGTCCGGTGCTGCCTCAAATGGCAATTTGAGTTAATAACGTAGCTAGATGGCGAACATTTAAATTAGGGAGATTAGAATTTTAGAAGGAGATAACGTAATGTAACCTCCTAGTTTGACCTTATTTTGCTGTTTTTTAGCAAATATGTGTTTTCAGAATTTATTTTCATTCATTGTGATTTGTAGTTATAGTAACTAATAATAATACGAGTGTTAAATAATATATAGTATGTTATGAAGACAGCAGAATAATAGAATTCCAATTCTGTAGTGTAATAGTGTTTTTGCCGTTTATGCAACATAAGTGAATTCAAAATGAAAATAAGCAAGAGAACATATTATGGTCGTAAAAAGAGCGCAAAGCAGAGTCAAGTTGTAAGTAGAATATGTGATTAATTTTTCTTTCTAATAACAATTTATATATCATTCAAGTTGTTTTGTCAGTATATTCAATAAAATTAGACAAAATCCATGTTATAAAAAGTCCGGGTCGTGTATTAGGACTCAACAAGTCCGATCATTATATATATATAATTATTTTTTTTCAATAATGGAAATAAGTAAGTACTAAATTCATTTTTTCATTTTATTAAATAGATAATAATTTTTTTTATAAAGAAAATATTTTTAACGTAAATAAAGTATTTTTGTGGCGTAATCATGGAAACGACCTTTTAAGCCTCCTGTAAAATCCGCTTTTTGCGTTTCTTTTATAAAAAATTGACCTTATTTTGATAAAATTTCTTTCAGACTATATTTACGTCGTTACGCTTCAATTCGAACCCTAACGAAGTCATCATTTTTTTCGAGAAACAAAAACAACTTGTTACAATAATTTTTATTTATTTTAGCGTAAGACAAAGTAGATCAATGTTTTCGCCTGGTACTTCCTCTGAAATTTTGCCTAATGTCGATATGGGTAATGAGGGTCAAAGGTTATCTGATACACTAGTCCCTGAAGATTTGACAAATAGAAACGAGCTTGTTGAATACATAGATGATACAAATAGCTTAGACATGCTTGATATATCTTCCACTTCAGAAAAAAATGATCTTACAAACAGTTCATATACCGATAGGGACCCATTTAGAACTGACATGGAGGATTCATATTATGAATTGGGAGACCAATTACCTACTGGAAGAAGGGTGATCAATATCCACTATTTTTTTAAACAAATCTTTGAAATGAAATTACATCAGCCGTTTTCTTGTGGTCTACAGGACATGTATGTAATATCTGAAAAGAGAAGTGGATTAAAAAGTATATTTACATTGCAATGTAAAATGTGTAATTTAAAAGATACACTTAGTACCGACGACGATGATCCATCTGCCAACATAACAGTGAATGATGCAGCCGTTCTTGGTTGTATAACTACGGGTATAGGCCATACCCAGTTAGTTGAACAACATGCTGCACTTAATCAGCCAAGTTTATCAGTCTATCATTATACAGCTAGTCACAATAAAATGGCTAATGTTATTCGTAATACTGCATGGTAGTCGATGGAAGAAGCGGGCAAAGAAGAAGCTCGATTGGCTAAAGAAGTTGGGGACATTACAGACGACGGCATTCCGATGATTACAGTTATAGCTGATGGGGCATGGTGTAAACGATCGTACAAAACAAATTATAACGCGCTATCGGGAGTGGGGTGCATAATAGGTCAAAGAACCGGGAAAATGCTGTTTTTGGGGGTCAAAAATAAATATTGCACCAATTGTACAAGAGCTGATTCTCTTGGGTTGATAGCCGATCAACATATTTGCTACAAGAATTGGAATGGAACCTCAACAGCTATGGAAGCCAGTATTATAGTCGAAGGATTTCGTTCTTCTATATTACATCATGGTCTTGTTTATAAAAAATTAGTCGGTGACGGGGATAGCAGAGTCATGAAAAATTTGAAACTGGCAAAACCGTACGGTAATAATTTAGTTGAAAAAATAGAATGCCGTAACCACCTGTTACGAAATTATTGCAACAAATTAAAAGAACTAACTAAAAAGAGGAACAGTTCCAAAAATCTAGCAGTTCCACCTATTTTGCGTAAATGTTTGGAATCAAATATTACTCGATTGCGGATTGCGGTGTCTAAGGCAATTGCGTTTCGAAAAAAATGTTCTGCAAGTTTGGAAACCAAAATTAACAGTCTTAAAAACGACTTGATCAATTCACCAAGTCATGTATTTGGAGAGCATTTGAAATGTAATAACTTAGGTTATTTCTGTTCTAAGACTGTACCTGATGATGACAACAAGGTTGAAGGTTCGTAATATGTACTTAGTTTACATACACTTATGCTAATTTCTAAACCGAAATAACTGGGTGTTTTATACTTTATTTTATACTTTTTTGATTGCAGATTTAAAATTTTGCGGGTTATATGAAGATATAATGTGCTGCGTATACCGCTTAGTTCAGCACGCATCAAGTTTGTTGATGGACATGGACAACAATGCCGCTGAATTGTACAATTCAATTTTGTGTAAATTCGTTGGTGGAAAGCGAATAAATTTTTCACTAAAAGGAGCATATCAAACAAGATGCGAAGCAGCAGCGTTGTCATATAATTGTTCTTCAGACCTGTATTCTAAGATAAATAAATCTGTAACGCAAAGAAGTCCAGGAATGTACACCAAATTTTTGATCGCGTCAAAAACCAAACAGAAAAATTACAACGCTAGGCTACGATTGAATTTTAATGCAGTAAGCAGAAAACCTCATGTGAAAAACCTGGGAAACAATGCAGATCAGGATTATGGATCTACAGAAGACATGCCTGAAAATGTGTGTTTGCAAAAGCAAGAGGAGTTTCTCAAGTCACTAGAAATTGACGAAACGCAGAGATCGGAACTTGAAATAATAACAAGAGGACAAAATTCCAACCCTTTATGGAAACAAGAAAGAGCTATTCGGATTACAGCTTCAGTGTTTGGCAAAATTTGTAAGCTCCAGAAGAAAACATCGTGTGTAAAAACGGTGGAATTATTGCTTTATAAAGACTTTTTTGGAAATGCTGCTACGCGATATGGCAACGAACATGAACCAATAGCTCTCTCAAAATTTTCGCATATTTCAGGCTTAGAAGTTCAAGGTTGCGGTCTCTTCATACACAGAGATTACCCATTTTTAGGAGCTAGTCCAGATGGCCTAGTTGGCGAATATGGCATTCTTGAAATAAAATGTCCGTGGTCTGCTTCAAAGTTAACCATTCAAGAGGCAATTGAGCAAAAAAAAATAAAGTTTTTAAATCTAAATGCTGACGGGGACATTAATTTAAAACCGGAAGATCTTTACATGTATCAAGTGCAGGGACAAATGGAAGTTTGCAATAAAGAGTATTGTTACTTTGTTGTCTGGACCCCCCTTGATACCAAAATACTGAAGGTATAATGTCTTAGATATTACAATATAATTTAGATACCCTTCCTAATTCTAACTGTGTTTGAAAATTATGTATATATTATTGTTTTTGTTTTTTTTCCCAGATCAATCGCGATAATTCCTTTTGGGAAGAAAAAATGAAGGACAAGCTAATACATTTTTACAAATTATGTATACTCCCAGAAATTATAGACCCTAGACTGCCTCGAAATTTGCCAATAAGAAATCCAGATAGACCTGCCTAATTTTAATTCTTTGCTATTTACATTTCTGAACGTTCGAGATCATTAGCGGAATATTTTCATATGCATGAAACACGAATTTACGAGCAGTAAAAATTGTGAATAAAAAGCCTATATCACTCGGGGATAGTATAGCTTTCTATTAGTGAGATAATTTTTAGAATCAGTTCAGTAGTTCTAGAAATAATAATTTATGATTTATCCCCTCCGTGAGAATCAAAATAAAATATAGCCTATATCACTCAGGGATAGTCTAGCTTTCAATTATTGAAAGAATTTTTAGAATCGATTTAGAGGTTCCAGAGATAAGAATTTATGCTTTATTACCACCACTCCCCCGCGAGAAATTCTCCCCCTGCGAAGCGAAGTTGTCTCTCGTTTTATAATATTAGTATAGATTTTCAATAGTGAGAAGTTAAAAATTAAATACTTACCTAAAAACCGTACAGTAAATTAATATAAGATAAATAAAATATATATAATTATAAAATAATACTTTGTAAACTGTACGATGATGTCAATTTATAAGATTTATAAAATATAGAAAACTGATAATTACTGATTTATTTTTCTTTTATAAAATACAAAATATTTATTATTATTATTAAACAGTCTGATACTAAATTGTTTTCCTGAATTCTAACATCTAGCATTATTCTTTACAAAAATCAAAAACCATCCCGTCTAAAACCATAAAATATGGCCAATAAACAATAATTATGTTATTTTCAATAGAAAATATATTTTACATATGTGCATATAAAGCAACTATTTTTATGAACACGATGTCATGTGAATATAATTTTAATATTATAACTCTTCAGCTCTAGCTAGTAAGTAGGTGTAGAAATTTGAACCATGGAACATTTTATAAGCTCTATGGTGTCAACGATGTAAACAGCGCCAATGCAGGCCAGTGTTGCATTTGCTTAACTATGAATATTGTCATCTCTATTCCTATTGGCGGACCGAATTCTCACTGATTTTACCGTCCCTGCACCCCTTTACCTCAGCGAAAACTCAAAAGATTGTAACATAGCGCCTTAAGCCGCATCCATTTATCAATATTTCTGTCATTTTGATACAAAATTAATCAATTTTTTTATTTGTCTACGACGGATTACGGCTTTCTTTACTGAAACGAACTGAAATTAACATACTTAGGTAACCAACAGCTAAGTCCTAAAATACCCACACACGACGCCAACTTTGCAAAACTGGCCAAAGATATATTATAAAATTTTTTGCAAAAGTTCAGGAAATGTTTTTAATTTAATTAATTGTCTCATTCAAAGCATGTATTACTTAACCCTTTCCTTGTCATATAGATAGAGGCTAATTATTTACACCGTCGAGTCTACTACAGTCTATTTCTTTATTCTAGATTTATGTATAGTCGGTTCAAGTTGGCAACACGTAATACATTTCCAAATTAGAAATCGGTATTTCTATATTTTTGAATTTACAATATTTATTAAATAAAAAGTTTACAATCATCATGGAAATAAAAAAGAAATTAATTTTATTAATTTTTTAAAAAATTATTTCAAATTTCACATGTGTCGCCTAAAATTATTAGTAATTATGGGGCCGTTCATAAAATACGTCACGCTACAATCAACTTTTTTTGACCCCCTTCCCCCCTATTGTCACGCTGTGTCACACTTTCCGTGACCTCCCTGTAAATATTTCGTCACAAAAACTAAGACCCCCCCCCTGAATATAATAAATTTCAATGGATGGTACACAAATTTTGAAAATTAAAAATATTTATTTAGTTTTTATAATAAAATTTGAATAAATTAATAAATATCTTTTATAACGACCAAATAAATAATAATTCTATT
Source organism: Venustoraphidia nigricollis (assembly GCA_034508555.1). Classification (NCBI taxonomy): domain Eukaryota; kingdom Metazoa; phylum Arthropoda; class Insecta; order Raphidioptera; family Raphidiidae; genus Venustoraphidia; species Venustoraphidia nigricollis. The sequence continues at coordinate 3,077,737 of JAVRKA010000025.1, read as the reverse complement.
TGTCAGAAGTCCAAGGATTCTGTAAATGCTGCGAAAAAAGTATTTATTGAAAAAGTATTAATTTAAAATATTTTAATGAACAGCGAACGTCACGTTGCCGTAGACCCCCGTTGTCACATCTTGTCACACTCAGCAAGACCCCTCCCCCCCCTTGTATGCGAACGTATTTTATGAATGGCCCCTATGTACTTAACAAGCTCCAGAAATCGCTGTGGTTAACATTTGAAAAAATTTAATAATAACTTTAAATAATACAAAAATTAAAAAACCCGGGTCGCAGTGCCAAAACCCTGCCGACAATATAGTGGATTTGCTTATACAGGCAGTGTGGCTTTATTACGCGAACTTAAGTTTTAAGTTGGTTTTTGGCAAAAATAAAAATTTGACTCCTTAATACATCCCTTAAAATAACATTTTTTTTCTTAACCAATATTATTATTTTTATTTATTATTTTATTTTGTGCTGATAATTGTTTTTCGCATTTGGCTTTTTGGCGCCCCTTACTACTTGGCGCCTAGAACGACCGCTCCTCTCGTTCTACCCCGGGGCCGGCGTTGGTGGAAAAAAAATTATAATGAGCCACACTCTCATAAGCTCACATAAGAAGTTTAACTTCTTTAGTTTTTAATATTATTCCCAAGTTTAATTTTGTGTTATGTCAAACTAATTACTAATATTTACACATACCTTAGCAACACACTATAAACTTCTGTCCTTGTCAGTTTTATGTAAATTAGGAGACAAACTAACTTCTCCTTTAAGGGTGGATTCTATTTTAACTTGCAATGTATGTAGTATGTAATATGTTTGTTCGGGTGAAATCTTGCAACTGAATTTTAAAGCAGTTATTCTCAACCGATTGAGCTAAAATTTTAAGTTCACTTTTAGTTTGGATGACAATACATGGTTAGATAAATGGCGTCATTCTAAATCCAAAATGGCGGACCGCCCAAGATGGCGAACTAGTTATTTTTTATATACTTCCACGATATGAGTATCAAATGAAAGGGTATGACAAGTAGAATAATTCAAAATGGAGACCGACACAAAATGGCGAATCATCTATTTTTTGACAACCCCCTTGATATGGGTATCAAATGAGAGGATATGAAAAGCAGATTACATTAAACTGTGTGACGTTATTAGTGTATTTGCCATATGGCAACATACACTATTGGCGTCGGTCGGATGGCGGGACCTAGGGGTCGGACCAAAATTTCTCGACGTTTCATAACCTCCTAAACACTTTGGCACCATTTTTAAAAATGTTTATATATATATATATATATATACGTATATATATATATATATATATGTACGCGCGATAACTTTCGAAAGAGTTAATTGATTTCAACGAAATTTGGGCCACGTGTTGAAATCCATCACCGCAAGAAGCCTATTTAAAATGGGCCTAATCGGGCTATTTTGAGGGTAGTTTTTAGGGGTTGAAAACTGTTTTTGGGCCCCAAAATACCGAAAAAATTCTCCGAATCGTTTCAAAATTGAAATTTAATCATCTGGTAGTAATTAAAAAGTGTCCCCAAAATTTTAATAAAATCGGCCCGACAGGACCGGATTTACAAATTTTATGAAAACACTAGTTTGGCGATAATGACTTATTTATTGAAGGGTGTATTTAATTCGGTGTAGACTTTAGATTGATAATAATATTACAATTAAGAAAAAAAATGTTATTTTAAGGGGTGTATTAAGGGGTTAAATTTTTTATTTTGCCCAAAAACAAACTTAATTTCACATAATAAAAGTATAAAACCACACGGCCCTATACCAGCAAATACACTATATTGTCGGCAGGGTTTTGGCACTGCGACCCGGGTTTTTTAACTTCCATTCTGGCGGTAACTAAAAATTTAAAAATAAAATATTAGAAAAAAACTTTTTAAAAACAAGCCTTTATTAAATTGTACTAAGAAAAAAAATAACTCTTAATAATTTAGGTTCATAGCTATAAAAGCGTGGGTTCTAAGCTCTATGATAATAACGACCCACGCTTTTATAATTATGAAACTAAAGTATTAAGAATTATTTTTTCTTGTTTCGTACAATTTAATAAAAGCTTGTTTTAAATTTTTTTTTTCTAATATTTTATTTCAAACAGATACGCCGCTAAAGAAATTATCTTCTGTTGATCATCGCGATGCATTTTTGATTGCACCATACATTCTGTAAACTATTTTATTAAGAGGGGTTTAGTCCCTCTCTCTCGCCTCAAACTCTATGACAAGCTGGTCGTATTTTTGAAGCCAGACTATATATTTTTTGCATCAAATTAAAGCCAAAAATTCACCTCTTGGAACAAAACCGAGTTTGTGAAAGTGCTTTTTTCTGTATAGGACTTATTTTTATTAAAACAATGTCAGAGCCCTGCGACATGCTGGAGCCGACAGCTTTATTACTGTTGTCGCTACCGAGGCAAAATTATAATATAAAAGGTAATACAATGGAGCCGAAGGCTCCACTACTGTTGGTCTTGCCGGACTGGGTGCAATCCCGCGAGGCAAGACTCCACTGCTGTTATCGCGGCCAGCGGCTAGTATAACAAAGATTTGTTATTAGCCGTCACCCGCGTCCAACCACGATATAACAGAAAGTTTATCTTATTTATTAAAATATTATATCAGGTAATGTCAGTATTTTTGAAGTTAGAAATGTCCCGTCTTCTAATTGACTGGCATTTTTAGTGTATTTGCCATATGGCAACATACACTATTGGCGTCGGTCGGATGGCGGGACCTAGGGGTCGGACCAAAATTTCTCGACGTTTCATAACCTTCTAAGCACTTTGGCAGCAGTTTTAAAAATTTTTATATATATGTGCGGGCAATAACTTTCGAAAGAGTTACGTAATTGATTTTAACGAAATTTGGCCCATGTGTTGAAATCCATCACCGCAAGAAGCCTATTTAAAATGGGCCTAATCGGGCCTTTTTAAGGGTAGTTTTTAGGGATTGAAAAATGTTTTTGGGCCCCAAAATACCGAAAAAATTTTCAGAATCCTTTCAAAATTGAAATTTACTCTTTTAGTAGCAATTAAAATGTGCTCCCGAAATTTGAAAAAAATCAGCCCGCCAGGACCGGATTTACAAATTTTATGAAAACACTAGTTTGCAGATAGTGAATTATTTACTGAAAGTTGTATATAATTTGGTATAGAGGTTCGATTGATAATATTATTTCAATTAAGAAAAAAAATGTTATTTTAAGGGGTGTATTAAGGAGTCAATTTTTTTATTTTGCCCAAAAACCAAGTTAAGTTCGCATAATAAAGCCACACTGCATGTATAAGCAAATACACTATATTATCGGCAGGGTTTTGGCACTGCGATCCGGGTTTTTAAAATATTATATCAGGTAATGTCAGTATTTTTCAAGTTAGAAATGTCCCGTCGTCTAATTGACTGGCATTTTTTTGTTTATAAGAACCTGAAAAAAAATCTTCTTGGAGGTGGTAGAAATAAAAACAACACTGATAAACAACGATTAATTTGTATTAATATAATACGATAACTGAGACACATACATAATATGTTTTAAAGAGTATTACAGTTAGGGGTTTTTTCAGTGGTGCCTAAAAAGCGCAACAGATTGTTGAATTTCGTGTTTCCGGCCTTCATAAGTACTGATGTCGAAGTTGACTTGACCTTGGGTGGCGCCACAAGTGGTACTTTGGCAGAGCCGCGCACTGAAAATAATAAATGAATTAATGATTGTCAATTATTTTTTTTTATTTTTTAACGGGAAATTGGACAATTCAATTTTAATATAGTTAAACTAAATTGAAAAATTGTGACGTTTCGTTAAATCTTTTTAACTTCTTCGGGCAGAACTTTAACTAGTTAACCATAACATTAATAAAATTTAGATATTTAATAATACATATATTTACTTCAATAAATATTAAATAGTAAATATTTAAACAAACTGAAATAATGGACGTGAACAATATTGAGAATTGTCAATTATTATAGACGCTCGACAATAATAAACAATTGCCTTTTTTTCTTTTTTGTCCTTGGTAATTAATATAAAAATGATTTGTCGGGAAAAAGGACTTTTTAAGTAAACACTTATTTGTTATTTATAGCAAGGGACGAGACGGCTATAAATAACAAATAGTGTTTACTTAAAAAGTCCTTTTTCCCGACAAATTTCAATTTTGAAACGATTCTGAGAATTTTTCCGGTATTTTTGGGCCCAAAAACTTTTTTCACCCCCTAAAAATTACCCTAAAAATGACCCGATTGGGCCCATTTTAAATAGGCTTCGTGCGGTGATGGATTCCAACATGTATGCCAAATTTCGTTAAAATGAATTAACTCCTTCGAAAGTTATTGCCCGCACATATAAATATATATATATATATATATATATATATATATATATATATATATATATATATATATATATATATATATATATATATATATATATAAAAACATTTTTAAAAATGGTGCCAAAGTGTTTAGGAGGTTATGAAACGTCGAGAAATTTTGGTCCGACCCCTAGGTCCCGCCATCCGACCAACGCCAATAGTGTATGTTGCCATATGGCAAATACACTAATAAAAAACCCGGGTCGCAGTGCCAGAACCCTGCCGACAATATAGTGTATTTGATAATACAGGCAGTGTGGCTTTATTATGCGAACTTAAGTTGGTTTTTGGGCAAAATAAAAAATTTGACTCCTTAATACACCCCTTAAAATAACATTTATTTTCTTAATTGCAATATTATTATCAATTGAACTTCTACACCAAATTATATACAACTTTGAGTAATTAATTCACTATCTGCAAAGTAGTGTTTTCATAAAATTTGTAAGTCCGGTCCTGTCGGGCCGATTTTATTAAAATTTTAGGGACACTTTTTAATTACTACTGGAGGGTTAAATGTCAATTTTGAAACGATTCTGAGAATTTTTTCGGTATTTTGGGGCCCAAAAACGTTTTTCAACCCCTAAAAACTACCCTTAAAATGGCCCGATTACGCCCATTTTAAATAGGCTTCTTGCGGTGATGGATTTCAACACGTGGGCCAAATTTCGTTAAAATCAATTAACTCTTTCGAAAGTTATTGCCCGCACACATATATATATATATATATATATATACGTATATATATAAATATATATATATATATATATATATACATATATATATAAACATTTTTAAAAATGGTGCCAAAGTGTTTAGGAGGTTATGAAACGTCGAGAAATTTTGGTCCGACCCCTAGGTCCCGCCATCCGACCGACGCCAATAGTGTATGTTGCCATATGGCAAATACACTAATAAATGAAGCAGACACTTTTGGGTTGATTCACGCTGAAGTTTTTATAGCAACTTCATTAGATATATTTAAAAATATTTGCAAAAAGCCAGACACTTTTTCTGTGGTTTAAGACTATTTTTGGGAACTTATTTGTGGGTACTTATGCACGATTTAAAACACTTTTCCAAAAATAGTCTTAAACCCCCGAAAAAGTGTCTGGCTTTTTGCAAATATTTTTAAATATATCTATTGAAGTTGCTGTAAAAATTTCAGCGTGAATCAATGACTTATTTTTTCATTTTTGAAAATTCAACTTTGGGGTATTTTGGTTTAATGTTAACCCCTCCAAAAGTGTCTGCCTCATTTATTTATTTAAAATCAACTTAACTTTCGAATAGTACTTGTTGGCTTTTGAACCAAACACTTTTTTGGCACATATTTTTTTAAATCTCTCCTGTATGCGCTGTACCTGGCGTACCCAGGTAGGACAAGCAAAACTCATTTACCTATACATCTTACTATTGTATAAAATTTCTACTTGAAAAAACACTTCATGAAACGGGTGTCATGAGCTATTAGGAAGATATTATGTTGTTTAGAATCACAGTAACAAAAAAATGGTATTTAAAGCTGTCGGAACGCTCTGAATTTAAGCCAAAAATAGAGCTTCGGCCGTCAACTGATTGTAGACTTATTCGTCAACATTCTGCAAAAATTCTTTTTCTATAAGGAAGATAAAGGACAAATCTAGATCTCTAATGGACTACTTTAGTAATTTATGTACGACTTACTAGAAAAATTTTGGCATTAATTGTGCCAAAAAAACACACGTTTTCAATGTTACACTACACCCTTATTCGTACTTATTTCACAAAACTGTTCCATCACAAACCTAAAACGACTCTTCCTTTTTCGGAAAAGTTTTTTAAATCTTCAAAATATTTCCCAAACTTAGATAAATCAATTGACAGCGGCACCCTTGCAACAACATTTTTTAGCCTCGTAGTTGACATTAGCTAAAAATTGAAACGTGCAGATGATTTGAGCGAGACAGAGCTAAAGAAGGTCACTCCCACAATATGTCTTTTGCCTACCTCGCCCCTTACCGTTAGGTCTCAGCACAAACAAAATTCAGAGCGTTCCGACAGCCTTAAGTAGTAATAATAGAGTGGTAGGTACTTACAAAGTGACAAGAAGCCGGCTGAAGCTTCTGGAAGAATAGTAATAATGAGCAAAGCTATAACGACGGCGCTGAAAGGATTCTGAAACAAAAATAATGAATTAAGGTGATTGTTCACTCAGATTGTACCAAATGCTCTCAGAAAATTTCAAACTGTCTTTGTAAAAGGCATTTAACTACTGTTCTTAACCCCCAACGCAAAAATAGGGGTGTTATAAGTTTAACTGCTAAGTGTCTGTCGTGGCATAGTAGCTCTTAAACGGGTGAACCGATTTGGATGCAATTTTTTTAATTTGAAAGCAGGTTTTCTAGCAGTGGTTCTTAGATATGTTTAATCAAAATCGGTTCAGCCGTTTCAAGGTCATCAGTTCTTTTCTTAGCTGCGGTAGGGATCTTAGATGCATAACGGGTATTTTGTTTGTAAGATAAAATATTAAAAAATAAAAATTAAATTTGAAATTTAAAAAACCCCGACTCAAAACAATCTATAAAATGTTCAAAAATAAAATTTCAGGGCCTGGTCCTTTAACTTTAATATTTAAGTACTTAATTATTAATATTTTGAGATTCAAGCGTAGTTATGTCGGGGGACCGCTAAATAAATAAAATAAAAAACAGAATACGAATAAAAAGCAGCTTGTAATGATATAAAAAAATATGCAATTTTAATAAAAACCCGGGTCGCAGTGCCAAAACCCTGCCGACAATATAGTGTATTTTCTTATACAGGCAGTATGACGTTATTATGCGAACTTAAGTTGGTTTTTGGGCAAAATTAAAAATTTGACTCCTTAATACACCCCTTAAAATAACATTTTTTTTCTTAATTGCAATATTATTATCAATCTAACGTCTACACCGAATTAAATACACAATTCAATAAATAAGTCACTATCTACAAATTAGTGTATTCAAAAAATGTGCAAGTCCGGTCCTGTTGGGCCGATTTTATTAAAATTTTAGGGACACTTTTTAATTGCTACTAACGGGTTAAATGTCAATTTTGAAACGATTCTGAGAATTTTTTCAGTATTTCGGGGCCCAAAAACATTTTTCAACCCCTAAAAACTACCCTTAAAATGGTTTGATTACGCCCATTTTAAATAGGCTTCTTGCGGTGATGGATTTCAACATGTGGGCCAAATTTCGTTAAAATCAATTAACTCTTTCGAAAGTTATTGCCCGTACACATATATATATATATATAAACATTTTTAAAAATGGTGCCAAAGTGTTTAGGAGGTTATGAAACGTCGAGAAATTTTGGTCCGACCCCTAGGGCCCGCCATCCGACCAACGCCAATAGTGTATGTTGCCATATGGCAAATACACTAATAAGTACTCTATCTAGGTTTCCCGACGCGACGACTTTTGAATCGCAAACTATTACTAATTAAGTATTTAAATATTAAAGTAAAGGACCAGGCCTAGAAGTTTTATTTTTTAACTTTTTACAGGTTGTTTTGTGTCTGAGGTTTTTTATATTTTAAATTTAATTTTTTTATCATAGCATTGAGTTTCACAATACTTGCCTTCTTGGTTAAAGATTTTCAAAAAATATTTGTTGTAAAAATGTTATAAAAAAACTCGGATCGCAATGTCAAAACTCTGCCGACAATATAGTGTATTTGCTAATACAGGTATTGTGACTTTACGTCAATTTGTGTTTGAACAAAATATAATTAGTAAATTAAACAATCGTAAAACTTCTTGGTTTCCGGGTTTGTACGCCGTGGTCTATTGCTATTTCTACCTGACGGTTCGTCTGCAACTGCGGTAGACATTATCAGTGGTAATGTCTACCGCAGTTGTTCTGCTGAACTTAGATTTTCTGAGAATTGGAACTGATTCGGCCCGCTAGATTTTGAGAATTCTCAAAAATAATACTTTTAGGAAAACAATTTTTTTGAAATATCGTCGAAACTACTTTACCGAATAATTCCAAAATCTAATCAGTTCTATTCTTCATAAAACAACGTCGACTGCCTCAGACCGCATCAAAATCGGTTAATTCGTTCGAGAGATATCGTAGAAGAAAAAATTTGAAAACAATGTTTTTATCAAAATATCTTCTTAAATTTTTGTTATATTTATTTTTCTGTAATAATTTATTTTTTATAAACTGCGTCGATTGCCGTAAACAGTATCTTCATCCCTTGATTCGTTCCAGAGATATCGTTGACGTGAAATTTCAAAAAAAAAGTTTTTTAAAGATATCTTTCAAAATTTTTGTTAGATTGATTTTTCTATCATAGATTCCTTTTTTCGCGCTTGAAAAACTGCGTCAAATGCCAACTAATTAAAATCGATTGATTTTTTCGAGAGATATTATTTACGAAATATTTCCAAAATTTTTTTAAATAACTTAACAAACGCTGTAGGTAAATCACATCTTAATACATCGAAAATAGCGGGAAGTTTCAGGAATGGCCTGCAGGATCAACCATTTTTCAGATTTTTTTATGTCACAACGGACAAAAGCGTTTCATGAATTTTTATCTCTCTGAATGTACGAGTCTGTCTTTTAAACAGCTAGGATTTCAGGTTTTGTTTATTTTTATTTTCAGAAAATACTGAACGGTACAACCAAAAATGTACCAAGTCGATTTTTTTATATGTCAAAACAACAAAAGCGTTTAATGAATTTTGGTCTTTCTGAATATATGTGTCTGTCTTTTAAACAGTTAGGATTTCAGGTTTTGTTTATTTTCAATTTCAGATGGATCAATTTTTCTATCGCAATCTCAACAGTCTACCGTGAATCCGTCTACACACATGAAATTTGGACTGAAAGTGTGCTGCATTTCATCAGTTCAGGATTTCACGATACAAGTTGGGGTATTTTGAATTTTTTATAAGGCTGTCGGACACCTCAAATTCAGCTATTTCTACAATTCTGGATTCACAAGTCATAAATGCAGTTGACGAGCAGTATTTTATGTACAAATAAAATATTTTCGCTTTTTGAGTCGGTAGTGCGTGGCGTCGGTTACTGGCTCTCGTGTTCCAAACATTCCGGGAGTGTCTTCGTTTTTTAATCTAGCCGAAATGGTTTTGTCCCCGGCTCCGCGATCGCGCGAGTAAGTGTTTAAATAAAAAATTTAATCAGTAAATGGAAGGACCTTTCTTCTGCGATGAGGATCTAAATGACAACGAGATGGCCATCCAGATTAAAAAAATCACCACCGACCAGTCGAGTGAAAGTTTAAAAAAAAAGGTCATACGATTTTTAACGAAATCTGGCTTCACGGATCATTGTAGACCGTTATTCAAAAAATTAAAAATTGTGTCTTTTCCATCATTGATAGTTTTCTACAACTTACTGTCAAAAAGAACACAAGCAATCACAATTTTTTAAATAGTTTCCATACCTACAACACCAGAAGCACCAATTCATCAGCATTTCATCTCACAGATTAACAGTGTCAAATAGACAGTTCAAAAGTTTGCAATGGTTCAACTCGCAGCCACCAAGTCTAACGAACTTAAATTATAAACAATTTCGAACAAAAATTAAAAATATTTTAATAAATGTCTGCCTTTACGACACTAAAGACTTTGTAAAAATAACTTTTTAAAATGCTTGTATATTATGTTGTGATAATCAGCTATAGGTGCAATGTATTATTATTATTATTAGCTGTAATAAATTATTATTATTAGTTCGCGGCTTTTAACCCGTTATATTAAAAATAAATTGATATAATAAAAAAGACTCCAGTGCAGTGTCTAAATCAATAAAATAGTAGTGTAGTATCTAAATCAATAAAATAGCAGTGCAGTGTCTAAATCAATACAAGTGCAGTGTCTAAATCACTACAAGTGCAGTGTCTAAATCAATACAAGTGCAGTGTCTAAATCAATAGCAGTGCAGTGTCTAAATCACTACAAGTGCAGTGTCTAAATCAATACAAGTGCAGTGTCTAAATCAATAGCAGTGCAGTGTCTAAATCAATAGCAGTGCAGTGTCTAAATCAATAAAATATGAGTGCAGTGCGTTGATTGGCGTTCAGAACGGGATCCGGGAATGCAGGGCCTTACACAGATGTAGGCAGTGAGCGTCTGAATTCAGGAATAGCTGCTGGGCCTTAGATTCATCATGCGGTAAAAGTTGGTATGTATTACTATTTATATATGTTTTTTAAAAATTTTTTTAGGGTTCCGTACCTCAAAAGGGAAAAACGGAACCCTTATAGGATCACCCGTTTGTCTGTCCGTTCCACTGTCAAAGCCAATTTGCACCGAACTACTGGACAAATTAAGTTGAAATTTGGTACACATAATATGTAAGTTGGTGACCATAAGACGGACGTGTAACGTAAATAAATGAATTTTGAACATGGGGGTTATTTTTGGGGGGTAAATTAGAAAATTAGAAAAAAAAGTTTGGCAAACTTTACCGCGTGACATATCAAATGAAAGGGTTTGCCGTAAGGGTCTCAAATATATATTTTTTTATAATTTTAAAATGAATACCTAGTTTTAAAGTTATTTAAGAAAATAGAGGAACAGTTGACCAGAAACTAATGTGCCTGAAATTTTGAAAAAAATAGGGAATGTCGGGTCTCACCCATAGTTTACAGGAAAATTGAAACGAAAATCTTAAGTCTTAAAGTACTCATGGAAAACAGAATAGTACGGAACCCTCTTCTCGCGAGTTCGACTCGCACTTGACCGGTTTTTTTAATCACCAACACCAATATGGTTTTAAAAAGCATAGCCTCATGTACCAGCACTAAATTTTTACATGCTCTTAACCTGTTTTGTTTTCCTGTAGCCAGGCGTTGATACGTTTGCAGGGGGCATGTCTTAGCGATAATCCATTGCCCGGAGTTTTTTATCTACACATTTTTTAAGAAGAATGAATTATGTGCAGAATTGATGATGTTATTTATTGGTTGATAAAAAATGCATTTTACATTTTTTTTACAAATAAATTTAAAATTGCACATTTAAAAGTACTAACGTAGCATATACGATGTTCTACTGTGTTTTGAAAGGAAAATTCATATTGTCTTTACACAAAAATTTACGTGTATATAAATGTTAACTCATCTTTAAAGTTCAATTCCAGATATATGTTATAATAGAAAATAGTATCACGGGTAATTGGAATAAAAATAAATCAATTTAAACACTCATTGATTGCAACGTTTCGTCTTTTATTTAATTAAGACTTTTTGAAGCTCTCAATATGCTTAAATGATAATTAAACTATGATATAATAAGCAATTTCGCATTACAAAAAACAATTAAAAATGTTGGAATCCATCACCGCACGAAGCCTATTTAAAATGGGCTCAATCGGGTCATTTTAAGGGTGGTTTTTAGGGGTTGAAAAAAGTTTTTGGGCCCAAAAATAACGAAAACATTCTCAGAATTGTTTCAAAATTGAAATTTAACCCTTTAGTAGCAATTAAAAAGTATTCCTAAAATTATAAAAAAATCGGCGCGTCAGGACCGGATTTACAAATTTTATGAAAACACTAGTTTGCGTATACGAATTTAAGTACTAAAGGTCGTATTTAATTTGCTGCAGATGTTGGATTGACAACAATATTTCAACTAATAAAATTATTATTGTAAGGGGTGTATTAAGGGGTTCAATTTTCTTTTATTTTGTTCAAAAACAAACTTTAGTTCATGTAATAAAGCCACAATACCTGTATTAGCAAATACACTATATTGTCGGCAGAGTTTTGGCACTGCGACTCGGGTTTTTTTTCTTATTATAAACAAATTTAAACAATACCAAACCAGATTACCGCTCGGTTACATGGGTTTTCATAATCAATAGTCAATACGGTTTCCTAAACTGATTCCGGGGAAAAGAATTGAACCCGCTCTTACTATTTTTTTATGAAAATAATGAAATACAAATTAACAGAAGATGTATCTTTTGTTTCAGATAGCAACCTGTAATGAATCTGCTTTGGTGAGTTTTTTTAAATTTTTCTGTGATCTTGAGTTTCTAGTCAATAGAATTTTTTAAATAAAAAAGCTTTTTCGATTAACTTGAAAGAGTGTTTTCTATTGACTGGAATGATTCAAACTGGAGACTAAGCGAGTAGGTTATTTTAATTTTAACCAGTTAATAATAAGGCAACACAGCTTTATTCTCTGGTTATGGTAATTATATCTTCTTTGTATTTGTGAATAATGTAAATAAATAATGTTGGTTTCTATTTGTTCCAAACTCAACTCTGCCAGACAAATTTTTCTGTATTTTCGATGATATAGGCATAGGAAAACTTTGAGAAATCATTGAGAAAGTGGGTCAAAATTGGATTACATTTGACCCGAACTAACATGAAATAAAATGTTTGTGAAAACTACAAATCATTTATTCACACAATTCTACTGTGAATGCGGTTAAAAGAATGTGAAAAACGGGCTAAATAGATAATTTAAAATCTGGAACTTCGATTTTTGCCCGCAAATAAAAATAATATTTAAGGCTGTCGGAACGCTCTGAATTTAAGCCAAAAATAGAGCTTCGGCTGTCAACTGATTGTAGACTTATTCGTCAACATTTTGCAAAAATTCTTTTTCTATAAGGAAGATAAAGGACAAATCTAGGTCTCTAATGGACTACTTTAGTAATTTATGTACGACTTACTAGAAAAATTTTGGCATTAATTGTGCCAAAAAAACACACGTTTTCAATGTTACACTACACCCTTATTCGTACTTATTTCACAAAACTGTTCCATCACAAACCTAAAGTGACTTTTCCTTTTTCGGAAAAGTTTTTTAAATCTTCAAAATATTTCCAAAAATTAGAGTAATCGATTGACAGCGGCACCTCTGCAATAACATTTTTTAGCCTCGTAGTTGGCACCAGCCAAAAATTGAAACATGCGGATGATTTGAGTGAGACAGAGCTAAAGAAGGTCACACCCACAATATGTCTTTTGCCTACCTCGCCCCTTACCGCTGGGTCTCAGCACAAACAAAATTCAGAACGTTCCGACAGCCTTAACATTTTCCAGTAAAGTGATTTTTGGTTTCGGTTAAAACTGTTACTCGTGGTAAACAAGACATTTACATCTGCCAACGGAATAAACTAAAGAAAAACAAAACACGATAAGTTTTGGAAAGCGCAAAATTCAAAACCTTGCCTTTGGCGCTCGTGACCTTGACTACGAACAGACCTATTTCGTGCTGTACTGGTCGTGTTTGACAAATATACGAAATCTTTTATTCAGATGCTATTTTTGAATGAAAATAGTAGCTTTTTTTGACTGTACTCACCATTTTTGTAAATCCTTTCGGGCACAGTAGACAAATTTAACTCGCGCTCTCTGTTGAACAGGAAACTTTTTTAAAACTCCACTACAATTCCGTCTGACAAAATGACTAGCAACATATATTTTTTTCTCACTACTTTTATACTTTTAAGTGAATCATAAGTTGGTGTGACATACGTATTAGCAAACCATCAGAGGTGTCGTAGTATGCGGTTTTTGTGATAAAACGAGGTAAACAGTCATTAATTATAAAACTCATTCCACCATTAATTATTATCAATATTTCTTTCCCTTTCTTTTCCTTTTTCAGTACAAATCAATGCCAAAAACAATTCACAAAGAATTGGGTTTTTGAACGAATGGAAAAGATCTCATACAAGTTTTATAGCAAAACTACTTTTATTATATTTTTTTTACTTCATAATGAAAAAGTTATAAATCGCGATAATATGAACGACTCAGAAATATGAACATAATTTTTGTAGAGAATTTAACGCTCTACAAAAAAGGTATGTTGTGATTTTTTGCTAAATTTACTGGTTCAAAATTTTTCGAGAATAAAGTTTAAACTTTATCCTCGGAAAACTTTTGAACCAATAAACTTAGCGAAAAATTACAAGATACCTTTTTTGAAGAGCGTTAAATCCTCTACAAAATATGTATGTCTCAATTTTGAGTTTTCAGTTTGTTCGGTGTTTTGTAAAAAGTATTGAACTCGGTATCTCGAAGTAAACGACGCGCGCGGTATACACTTTAATCTGTAAGACCCCTAACTCGAAGTAATAAAAATCGACAGCTTTACAACTCGAAATGTTTAGCACTTCCTTTGAAGTTCGAGTTATAGAGGTTGTACTATAATTTTTAAAATAAAATAAGCTTCGTCGCTTGGTGTAATTAAAAAGCCAAAACGCAAATAATAATAATAATATTAATAATATTTTTTAACGGGAAATTGGACACTTATAATGGACGTGAACAATATTGAGAATTAATAATAATATTGATAATAATAATAATATTAATATTAATAATAATTCATCTTCAAAGTTCAATTCCAGATATATGTTATAATAGAAAACAAGATCACGGATAATTGGAATAATGAAAATAAATCAATTTAAACACTCATTGATCGCAACGTTTCGTCTTTTTCAAAAAAGTCTTAATAAAAAAGACGAAACGTTGCGATCAATGAGTGTTTAAATTGATTTATTTTCATTATTCCAATTACCCGTGATCTTGTTTTCTATTAATAATAATATAGCCTTTTACATCCTACTAATGGGCAAAGGCCACCCCTATTTTTTAAAATACCGCAATGAAAAAACATTGCTCCGTTTTTCCTCGCTATGATTTTTTCTGTGTTTTTTCGAATTTCTGTGAGATCGATAATATCGTAATTTATTTTTTCAAAAACTTTTTAAATTCGGCTAATCGGTCTTCTGATAAAAGTGTGCGAACATTTAGTGTTTCTATTATAAATTTATTTTTTCCTTTTTACTCCAATATTCATTATATAACTATTTTTCTTTTTGTCAGTTCCAAAATCTGAGGGGTGTTAGTAGTCACTGAACTGTCCATATTTTAAATAAGTTCAAAGCTTAATAAACTTGGATGTTTTAGAATAATATAAAAATGATTTGTCGGGAAAAAGGACTTTTTAAGTAAACACTTACTTTCCCGACCAATCATTTTTATATTAATAACCAAGGACAAAAAAACCCGGGTCGCAGTGCCAAAACCCTGCCGACAATATAGTGTATTTGCTAATATAGGCAGTGTGGCTTTATTATGCGAACTTAAGTTGGTTTTTTGGGCAAAATAAAAAATTTGACTCCTTAATACACCCCTTAAAAGAACGTTTTTTTCTCAGTTGCAATTATTATCAATCGAACCTCTAAACTAAATTATATACACCTTTCAGCAAATAATTCACTATCTGCAAACTAGTGTTTTCATAAAATTTGTAAATCCGGTCCTGTCGGGCCGATTTTATTAAAATTTTAGGAGCACTTTTTAATTGCTATTAAAGGGTTAAATTTCAATTTTGAAACGATTCTGAGAATTTTTTAGGTATTTTTGGGCCCAAAAACTTTTTTCAACCCCTAAAAACTACCCTTAAAATGGCCCGATTGGGCCCATTTTAAATAGGGTTCTTGCGGTAGTGGATTCCAACATGTGGGCAAAATTTCGTAAAAATCAATTAACTCTTTCGAAAGTTATAGCGCGCACACATATATATATATATATATATATATATATATATATATATATATATATATATATACATATACATATATATATAAACATTTTTAAAAATGATGCCAAAGTGTTTAGAAGGTTATGAAACGTCGAGAAATTTTGGTCCGACCCCTAGGTCCCGTCATCCGACCAACGCCAATAGTGTATGTTGCCTATGGCAAATACACTAAAAAGAAATAAAGTTTTAGAATAATGTTTCTATATTTGATGTACAATGATATAAACGGTAGAAATTATCATCTTAAGTAATAAAAAACCCTTGATTATTTTTATACAAATTTTGTACATATAATATTTATTAAATCAATTTGGCTTAGACTTGATTTTCTTAGCGCCTGAAGCAATTAAAAGTAGTAGCCTCCGTAGTAAGGATAACCTGAAACAAATTTTCGGTAATTTTAATTATTTATATTTTTGTAACAAATTAAATGCCGGTGGACATCATACCAACTGCGGAGAGGACCTTTCTGTATTACTTTCAGGGATAATGAAAATTAATGTTTCTAGGGAATTATTTTAAGGAGTGTATTGTACAAATAATCATTATATATTACTTATTAGGCATTTATGTACATGAAAAAAATTAATATATTTAATAATACTTTGGATGGGTTAATCGGCATGGTTTAGACTACTACTGAAAAAAAAATATTAACCATCTTCAAAAAAGTCACCAAAAAGGCGAAAATGATGAAACTTTTAAGTCGGAGCCAATTTAATTACTAAAAAAAAAATAGTCGCTAATTCTATTTATTTTTAATTACCAAATCTTTTTATACCAGGTGTTTTTTTCAAAACTTTGAATGGATTTTTATGTTGATACACCGGTTGAATAAAAAAAAGTTTTAGGGAAAAGTTGTTGGGTTTTGAGGGGGAAATAATTTACACGTAATACCCCCCCCTCGGCAGGGGGTAACTTTTGTTTTTTAAATGAAACCCCCCGATTTGTATGATAAAATTTTTTTTGTGTAAAAATGAACAACTTTAAAATTTAATTTAATTTAATCATAAAAATCGAGGGATTCCTGCTGAGGGGGGGGAGTGGGTTGGTATTACGTGTAAATTATTTCCCCCTCAAAACCCAACAACTTTTGCCCTAAAACTTTTTTGTTTCAATCGGTGTATCAACAAAAAAATTCATTCAAAGTTTTGAAAAAAACATCCGGTATATGTATCTACTAACTACTTTTACTAAATTGGCTTCGACTCCGACATTTCATTGTTTTTCTCTTTTTAGTGACTTTTTTGAAGGACGTTAATATTTTTTTTAAAGTTTTTTTATATTTTACTTTTAAGTGAACTTGATTTCGCACAAGCGATAATATAGTCCAAGAGCTATTAAGCATTTTTTGAGGAGGTGTTTGAGGCACTAGGAAAATTTGTACAATACGTCTTTAGTAATATCCAAATACAAAAACAATGATTTGGCTGAAGGGTAGCGGGGCTTAACCGACTAAACCGATTTATCAAAAACATTGATCGCCTGGCAGGTAAAATGTCCTACCGAAACGACCTGTCTTTTTGAATATATCTATTTTCAGTTACCAATATCATTTTGTTTAAATTTCAACGTGCCTCAAATATATTTTTAAGTCTTAAAAAATGTAATTTTCCAAACACCTGGCTAAGTTTTAGACCCGATTAAAAAATTTGGCTTTTTTATTTTTCAACTCCTTAATTTTCAAGGTATTAAACTTTCAAAATGCCTCAAGGATTTTTTATTGCGCAAAAATTTAAAAATCGGTTAAATCGGTTTAGCCGCGCTACCCTTCAGCCAGGTTTGTGTTTTTGTATTCGGATATTACCAAAGAGTTATTGTACCTACTAATAGTGCATATTAGCTACTTTAGCTAGTGGATGTGCAATAATATGAATTGGATAGTTTGTCACGTCCCTTAAGCAGGAAGAGCAAAGTTTTTTTTTTTTTTTTTTAAAAGGTATATCCAATTGTATATGTCCACATATATATAGCATATGCACATATACAAGAGAATATCACTTGGGAAATTGGCTTCCGCCGTAAGGCATTTTAGCCAGCAACATTAAGTGTGAAATATATCAAGTAAATCGACATCACAAAACATCCATGAGCAGAGGTGGGATTCGAACCCACGACAGTTAGGTCGAGAAGCCAGTACGCTAACCACTAGACCATAACTGACCCCAAGAGCAAAGTTGGCAGAACCGAAATTAAATACATGCGCAATTAAAGGCTAATTAAATGCCCTAATTAGAAATTTTCGGCTCCCTGCATTTTTGCAAAAATTACTGTTCTGCTAGCTCACGCTTGAGCCAGCAGAACATGAGCTAAAAAGTTGTTTAAACAACGGAAAAAGCAATTCCGATAGCACAGTAAATAACGGCTCATTAAAGGCTTCCTGAATACAATAATCGCTGATTAAATGCTCAGTTCCTTTTCTTTTGGAATTACGAAACGTCGCGACGCGGGATGAGAGTCAGCAGAGCATGGCAGAACAGTAATTTTTTGCAAAAATGCGCGGAGCCGAAAATTTCTAATTAGGGCATTTAATTAGCCTTTAATTGCGCATGTATTTAATTTCGGTTCTGCCGACTTTGCTCTTCCTGCTTAAGGGACGTTATTTTGTCTTAATGTTAGCAATACATTCCTTTAAAAAAATCCCCGACACATTAATTTTCGTTCCGCTGGCGGTATGTAAACCGTTAAAACTTACCATAGCCATAAAGATGCCCATATCCATAACCGCCATAGCCACCGTAATGGTAGGGATAGTAACCGCCGTAGCCGAATCCTCCGTAGTATGGATAGCCGTATCCGTAGAATCCGTAGCCGTACGAACTTGACGTCTCAAGGTCGTCGGCTGCCTTCTGAACTGGTACACCCGTGGCCATGCGTACCACCAAAAGTGTTACCAACAGAGCGACGAGGAATGTCTGCAACAGAAATGAAAAGTTATTCCGCGACTCAAATCCAATAGTACCAAATCGTCTTGATATCCGGACTTGTAGGTTGTGACCCATTGGTATTTCTACCTGACGTTACAACTGCGGTAGACATTATCAAAAGCGATGTGGCGAAAAGTTCTTCTAGACGGCTACAAATAAGTGCTTCGATGATTAAGGGTGAGAGTGTTCTCTGCTCGGTCGTAGTCTGTGTTTCGTACTACGACCGAGCGTACCAAATGTATCAATTTGCTTTATTTTTAAATTTAGACATTTATTACGTGATTTACAGTACATTACGTTTCCCTGCACGAGTCTGGACTGCCAGTGGTTATACTTTTAGTCCGACACTAAAATACCAAACAGGTTGGCTTATCTCACAATTTGGGATATCAAACACAATAGTGTCAAAACTGTTAGCAGTTAAGCACGATAAAGTTTCTCTAGTAAGAGTTACGACAAAGAGTAACGGTTTTCGATTGGTTTCTTCGATCCGCCATAATTTTCGGCGAAAATTGAAATTGTCTAATTATTTCCTAGGTAACATAATTGTCTCAGCTGTTGTCAGTGCAAAAAAAATGGTATGTGTACTAATGTACGCGCGGCAGAAATTATACTTCTTTGGCGTGATAGCGATAATTAATGTTCACATTTTTATTAAAGACGTACATTGATAAAATAAAATAATGTTGAACCCATAATTTAAAAAAAAAAAACAAGTATTGAGGTTATTTAACTGTGAACAACACTATAACTTTTAAGAAGCTTCGTCCGATTTCGCTAGTATAACCTACTTTGTTGTTTTATGAAATAACTATTTACACGTTATCAGAAAAAATGAGGCGTGTCATCTATGACTACAAAGTAATGATGCAACACCCAGAGTTCAGACCCACCCCACGACTTGTTTGCAAAATAATATTAATAAAATTAAATTTCTTCTTTATTTCCATGGTGATTATTAACATTTTAGTTAATAAATATTGCAAACTCAAAAATATAAAAATACGAATTTCTAATTTTGAAATTTATTACGTGTTGCCAACTTAAGTTGCCCAAACATAGATCTAGAGTAAAGAAACAAATTGTACATGCGTATGCAAAATTTCAAAGTAATAAATCAAGTGGAAGTGGTTCAAAATCGGCTTGCAAGATTTGACCCAAACTGACTGACTCACTGACTGACTGACTATATGAACAATAATAATAATCATAGCTGGGCACCGTTAATCAAATACTTAACTTCGTTAATCGTTAATCCGTTACTAAAAAAGTTAACTTCGTTAATCGTTAAGCCGTTAATCTTGCAGGTTAACGATTAACGAATCGTAAATCGTTAACTCGCGATAGAAATTCTATTTTATATTTAATGTTAATACGGGCTATGGAAGTTTAGGCAGGTCATGAAATATTAGTAAAAGAAGGGTGTATCATTAGAGTTTTTAATAATAAATGTTCAACTCAAAATACAGCTAGTCTGACATAAGGTGCATATTCCCCTTCATAAACAACAATATATTGAAGTTTTCGTCGGAAAGTGAGGCTCTTTTAGGCGTTAAAATGTCTTTTCCCGTAGAAAAAAGGCGTTCGACTGCAGCGGTACTATATTTAATAAACAGATTTATTATTATCTGTTCTCCGAGGAATACCGCATCGTTAAAAGAGTCTTTTGACTTCATGTCTAGCCACATTTTGACGAGACTTTGAGCTTTAGTTCTTAAAGATTTGTGACTTTTAGACTTTTCTTTACTTTGAGTGACCGAATTGTAGGTACTTAATTAACGATTGAACGGACTTATGGCAAGTTAACGGAAGTTAATGTGTCCGTTAACATTTTTTGAAGTTAACTGAACAGTTAAATCGTCAAGCACTTTGTTAACTTCGTTAATTAACGATTAACGGATTAACGAGTTAATGCCCACCTATGATAATAATAATAATACGAGTTTTATTCAGTTAATGTCACAATGGCAAAGAATGCGTCAGTCAAAATTGTACATAAAATTATAAACAATTAAACAAGTTAAAATAACTAACTGATGGAAGATTTATGCTGGGTTGCAGAAAGGATTGTCAAATAGTTTGATTTGACAATGACTTTAGATTGTGATAATATAATTACAGTTTTCATACATGCAAGAGCAGTCGAATGTCGTATTCAAACTCCCTGTCATGTGCAACATTAGATTGTATTCACACAAAAACAAATGCTTGATCTACACAGGAAAAGATCGTTTTTTAAATCAAATTTTGATTAAAATGCGTAGAAAAATGTCGTTTCGAAGTAAAAATTTTGCAACAAAAACTATATTAAATACACGTATACACAGTTTAGAAAAAATATTTCAATCGAGCAATTATTTTTCGGACAGAATCCAATTAAAATTCTACAATGCTTTTCTTAAAAATAAAAGAATAGTTACTTCTTATCACAACACATTTATTCAGTGGATGTACATTTCGAGAGCTAAGCTCCCATCTTCAGCAAAACACTAAACTGTTTAGTGTGTTTAGTGTTTAGTGTTTTGCTGAAGATGGGAGCTTAGCTCTCGAAATGTACATCCACTGAATAAATCCGTTGTGATAAGAAGTAACTATTCTTTCTTTTATTTTAATTGTTCCAACCACAGTGCTCTTAATATTTAATGCTTTTCTTATGAAGAAAAATGTGTGTGGCATTGTCAAATCAAATTATTTGACAATCCTTTCTGCAACCCAGCATTAACATGTAAACAATAAGTAGTCAAAAATTAATCACAGACAACTTGGTACGAACACATTTTGATAAGATACTTGGCGACTTTTTTTTTTAATAAATTGCAGCTTTTGATGCCAACAGTGTCGGCTGGTAAACTATCAAATAGAAGCTTATAAAATAGCTTACGTTCATAAATAGAGCCATTTTATCCACTAATTTCACTCTGATCACTGTCCAGCAACAATAAACCGATTCTAACTACCAATCGCAATGAGTAACTGCAGTTTTCGTAACAATTGGCATTGCTTTTATAGGCACACGCAAGGGATTATTTATACCAAGAAAACTCTATAAGGCGTGCAGTGTTTTCCTGTTTCCTTGGAAGATGTGTTCAGTACGTGCGTATCTTTTAGTATCTGCAGTACTCAAGTACGTTTGATAGGTTGTACAGTGTGTTCGCAAATGATCGTTCTTATCAGGAATGCACACACCTCGGTCTGAAGAATCCATAAACCACGTGGCCCTATTTCAACCTCTCTGGAACCCCTCCCTTCATGTAGCCTAACGAAGCCTTTCCTATGACCACCCCACGAATGGAACATAATTTTTTTATTATCAAGTTCAGAAGACATTTTGTGTTTTCTGTTAACAAACTATTAAATAAAAACTGATTTTTAAATGAACAAGACATATTTATAATATGTAGATATTAAGATACAGAAGTAAATGTTGAGAAATAAATATTCAACTTCTTTTGCAAATTATTTTCATTGTACCAAATAAAATACATAAAAAAATTACGTAGTTTGACAAGATTGAAAGTTATATTCAACTTGTTTGTTTCTTCTGCGTCAAAGCAAAACAATGTTGTGGTCGATAATGTAGGATATTAATGTTGTCTCAAAAAGACCCACCAGTAGTCGTATGTAATTCTAGATTGTAATGCATTGTTTTATGTACCAGCTGTGGCATTATGCTAAAACGAATGGCCAGCGAATTTTAACAGTCGCACGAGTCAGAATACTTACTTAATTTTTTACACATGCCCTCCTATAAATCATATATAAAGCTTCTACGATAATTTAGATAAGTGCTCAAACGGTGGATCGCGAGAGCTGTTAGAGTCGATCGCGGAAAAGCAACTACAATCTACAATTCTTTAACAAAATAATAGCAATTCGTCGGCGCAGCTATACCGCACATTACAGCAGCCATCTATCTAATGATCGAATTGCGCTTGCTTAGGTAAACAAATGTATCACCAATAAAAGTGTATATCTAATTCTTAATGCATATTTTTGTTTCGTAGATATGTTCTCGTCCTATAGTATAGTCGATCGATTGCCGTTTGAATATTTTGTGGTAGATCGTCTGAGCATCCCAGCTTTACGCATTTCATTAGATCAAAGTCGACCTTTACATCATATCAATTAAATAAATGTCTTAGAAGTTTCACAAATTTAAAAATTACTCGCATATTTTTCTTTCGTAAATATGTTCTAGACTAGTCGATCGATTGCCGTTTGAATATTTTGTGGTAGATCGTCCGAGCATCCCAGCTTTACGCATTTCATTAGATCAAAGTCGACCTTTACATCATATCAATTAAATAAACGTCTTAGAAGTTTCACAAATTTAAAAATTACTCGCATATTTTTCATTCGTAAATATGTTCTAGACTAGTCGATCGATTGCCGTTTGAATATTTTGTGGTAGATCGTCTGAGCATCCCAGCTTTACGCATTTCATTAGATCAAAGTCGACCTTTACATCATATCAATTAAATGAATGTCTTAGAAGTTTCACAAATTTAAAAATTACTCGCATATTTTTCTTTCGTAAATATGTTCTAGACTAGTCGATCGATTGCCGTTAGAATATTTTGTGGTAGATCGTCTAAGCATCCCAGCTTTAGGCATTTCATTAGATCAAAATCGACCTTTACATCATATAAATGAAATGAATGTCTTAGAAGATTTCACAAAAATTACTCGCATATTTTTCTTTCGTAAATATGCTCTCGTCTAGTCAATCGCTTCCCGTTTGAATATTTTCTGGTCGATTGTCGTCACTTTAAGTCTGAGTACTCCTGCCGTCTTGATTTACAAATTACATCAATTTAAAAACAATTGGAGCTTCTATAATCTAAATTTTATAAGTAAGCAATATGCACAAAATTGCATATATTTCTAAAACCGTCTCTATCAGTTGGAATCATTTTTTAACACACTGTATTTCTATAGATAATAAATATCAATTTAGTATAAATGGACAGTATCAGTGACGTAAAAAATATATATGTATGGGGGCATTTATATATGATTAATGTTTTCTCCGGATTTACAATTTTTATAAAAATGCTAGTTGAGATGTTATATTGATAATAATATTTTAACTAAGAAAAAAATACTATTTTAGGGGGTGTATTAAGGGGTTAATTTTTTTTTATTTTGTCCAAAAACAAATTTAAGTTCACGTAATAAAGCCACACTGCCTGTATTAGCAAATACACTACATTGTCGGCAGGGTTTTGGCACTGCGACCCGAGTTTTCTTTTTTTTAAAAATTTAAATACGACTCAAGCCTTAAAAATCATGTATCTTAAATTCCGTTTCAAATTTCGATCCAAAACGCCAATACTTGTCACGTGACTGCCGTGACGTCAGACGGTCGCAAAGTAGGAGACTGTGCTCATAAACGCTGGTCAACCGATGAGGTGATGAAAGGTTGTTTCGTAGTTGTTGCTATAGTTACATGTAATTTGACGTTTCTTATAAACACAATAATAAATTCCACACTAAATATTAACCAAACAATGAAGCCTTTATACAGCGTCTGATACTGTTCATGCGCTCTGATTGGTGTTCGTTGTCACGTAACTTGAGAGCGATTTAATTAGGTTTTATTTATTAAATAATAATTAAATTCCTTAAAAATAAGGAAAAATATTGTGTTTTTTAGTATTTCTATGTTAGAAACTACCAATTAACGTTAAAATTATGTTTTTATTTGAATACAGTCAACATCCCTATTACTACATGTATGACTCCGGGTGCATGTAATCATTTGATCTTGTTTCCATCTTTCTAATTCGCTTTTAACGCAGTCGGGTTTTTTGATATTTTTAATTTATCTTTTTATTTTATTTCTTTTAAGACTTGTTTTTTCTCAAAGACATATTTTTGCAGTCGGGTTTTTTGTTTTTAAAATTATCTGGTGTATTTTTTGTATATGCCCAATAGTTTGTCTTGACATTTTCAAGGTAATTGTTCAATTAACAGTTTAATTTTGCAATTTGCCTTTCCAAAATAAATTTCAACATATAGGATGTATAAATTTTTGTAATATTCTTCATTTTGATACCCTACTGGATTCATTTGGGGAAAAAAAAATTTTCGAGTCACACATTATGGTACCTAAAATCCGCCATTTTGATTTTTTTTACGTCACGTATCCTAGGACACTTGGGTTACCGAGACAAATCCAACGATACCTTAATTTAAGAAATCCGTCCAGCCGTTTGGATGGTACATACATAGTTACGCACAAAGAACATAACCCTTCTTGGCAATCGGGTTAAAAAGTTCTTAAATTAAAACGTCGAGTTTTATTTAATTCAAAATGTATAATATGCCTACTCCACTGTTAAATATACGAATATTCCGTTTATTATTTATTTTAAAAAAAAGTATAATTTGAATTGTCATGTAAACACTGACAATGAATATTATTAAACAATTAACGATCGCATGTGCTATGCTGACATGGAGCTGGACAATTGCCGGTCGCGAAAACAATGACATGCTTGTGTAAGAAGGGCGAGGTTTGAGAAAATATGCTACGCTACTTCCATAGCAGCCTATCAGTTAACCAGCTATACGTTTGATAACCTATTATTATTTATCTATTAACATCTTGAACATTTAAATACGCACTTAATATGAATAATAATAATGTTCGGTCAAAATAAAAAACTGCTTATGGACGAATTTTAGGTAATTTAAGAAACAGGCGGATAAGTACAAGTCGAACTCGCGCCTTGAGGGTTCCGTAACGCTATAGTGTAAGAACTATTATAAGCACTTACATTAAATAAATGAAAACTTCAAAATTGAATTACAAATACAGTCAAAATCGTTTACGACGACGTCGTTTAGAACAACATACCGGTTATATTGACCAAAATCATAGGTCCCGGTGAAAAAGAAACGTGTTTTTCTTGTGCTTTATTCACTGCTGTTGTTTTCGGAACGCACTTAAAAGTATGTTCCAAAAACAAATGTATAAGTTTTTAATAGATTTTTCGATATTTTCGGAATAATTAAACGGCCATAGTCAGTCGCGGTAGTACATACAAATGTCTCGACTGAAAAAAACTATCGGCTTTCGATACTCGGAATTTTATATCGATATATCGAAATATTAAAGATCGCCCAAAAATATCGATATATCAAATAAAAAATATCGGTATATCGATATTTTTTTGATATAAGAAGTAAGAAATTGGACAATTTGTATTTTTAATCATTTCAGTTGTGCCTGAAGAAGCTAAAAAGATTTAACGAAACTTCGCAATTTTTTTATTTAGTTTAACTATATTTGAATTGTCCAATTTCCCGTTAAAAAATAAAAAAAAAATTATTATAAGCTATCTGCGAAAATATTTTGACATGGTAGATATATATTATTCGATTAAATAACATGCTGTCTTCCTGGAACGTGGTTGTATTTTTTATGATAATAATTAAAAATTTTGATAATAAACGCACTTTCGACCTGGTATAAAGAAAAATAATATATACACTGCATGGGCAGAAGATTGAAATTCCTAAACTGCGCCACATGATGCCCGACGCGAATGCAGGAATTTCAACTTTCTGCCCTCGTGAAGTAATATAGGTACTATTACCAAAGTGTCAACATAAGCTGTTTAGCCTTTTGGTCATAGAATCATTTGGAAATATTAAATTGGATATTTTACAGTGTGTTTTAAGCAACTATGCGTTAAGGTCACCCAACTGACATGACTATTCAAACCTAATTTCAATTCGCAATTTTTAATTTATATTTTTTTTAATAAATAATATTGACTCTACCAACAGTAATAGAATATTAAACAAAACGAAACCACTTGCGATTACTGTTCAAAATATTTTGTTATTTACAAAACGTTTCGACCAAATTTTGGTCCTTTTCAATTTATTAAAATATAAAATAAATTATAATTGTTTATATATAAACATATAAATATAAACAATTATAATTTATTTTATATTTTAATAAATTGAAAAGGACCAAAATTTGGTCGAAACGTTTTGTAAATAAAAAAATGTTTTGAACAGTAATCGCAAGTGGTTTCGTTTTGTTTAATTATATTTTTTTTAATAAAAACATGAAAATACTATTGATACTTTCGCCAGCTCTGAAATAACGACCTAGAAAATGTTTTTTCTTTATACCCGGTCGAAAGTACGTACTTTCGGCGTCGATTGTAAGGCAGACAGCCTAACATTTATGCTCTGCTGGAATTACTCGCACGCCATCTATAACAGCTGGTCGAAAGTAGGTAACAGCGGGACGAAAGAGTATTTAGGAGTCATGGTCTTATGACGCTTCCCTGTGTGTACATCTATGAATGCCTTATGTTTGTTAGGAAAAATCCTTTGGTTTTTGATAATTATAAATTAATAATATTGACTCTACCAACAGTAATAGAATATTAACAAAATAAAATTACTTGCAATACTGTTCAATATTTTTATTTATATAAAAGACGTTTTGACCAACAGTTTTGGTCCTTTTCAATTTTCTAATATAAAATTAAATTACAATTATTTAAATAAAATTAAGTAAAACAAAATATTAAAAACGGTTACTAAGTTTTTATAAAAAATATATAATCTATGGTAATGGAAATGCCATATATTAAAACAGTGAGTGACACAAAAAATCTAAAATTAATATTTAAGGATTATATACATACATTATTACAATAATTATTCCTTGTTTTATATTTTTTGTGTCACTCATTGTTTTAATATATGGCATTTCATTACCATAGATTATATAATTTTTATAAAAATTTAGTAACCGTTTTTAATATTTTGTTTTAAATTTATTTAAAAAATTGAAAAGGACCAAAACTGTTGGTCGAAACGTCTTTTATATAAATAAAAATATTGAACAGTATTGCAAGTATTTTATTTTGTTAATTATAAATTAAACCATGATCTTAACCCTAGGGGAGCAAATGACTTCCGTTTGCCAGCTCATTCCTTTACTTCCTTTGAGGGAGGTTCAATTTATAACTGTTTAAAGATATACAATAATTTACAAACAAAAGTAAAAAACATTGGGACCCTTTCTCGCTTTAAGGAAGTTTTAAGGAATGAACTGATAACCGAAGAATTTTATAAACTAAATGAATTTTATATGTAAATCTGTAAACGATGTGTTACAAATATACTGTTAATTGTAACGAAATATATTATTATTATTATATTATATGTCAATATTTAAAATTTATGTAGACACAGAAAAACCCGATCAAATGCGACTTGAATTCACGAGGAGAGGGTTCCATACAATTCTGTTTTCCGTCAGAACTCTAAGGCTTAGTATTTTCGTTTAGGTTTTTCTGTAAGCTATGGGCGAGGCTTATTGATATCGTGAGTGATAAAAAAGTAGCAAAAATACATTTTATTATTTTTTGAGAATAGCTGAATCCTTACAAGTCTTAGTTTTCACGTTTCTATCCGAAAACTGTTAAAAGGCTAGATTTTTAATTTAATTATTAAAAAGTAAATTGAAAATAAGAATTGGTCTTTAAAGTTCAATTCCAGATATATGTTATTATAGAAAACAGTATCACGGGTAATTGGAATAATGAAAATAAACCAATTTAAACACTCATTGATTGCAACGTTTCGTCTTTTCTTTAATTAAGACTTTTTTAAAGCTTGAAAAAGTCTTAATTAAAGAAAAGACGAAACGTTGCAATCAATAAGTGTTTAAATTCATTTATTTTCATTATTCCAATTACCCGTGATACTGTTTTCTATAATAAGAATTGGTTTTCAAAAAATATCAGTAAAAAAATTGCAAGGGTTTGCACGGGTAAAACTAGTCTTAATGTCAAGATGAGCATAAAAGAATAAAATACAACTTGTATAAACTTATACCCATGAAGAATTGATATTTTATGCGTTATTATGCGCATTAAAAATTGTTTTCATTGCTAAAATTCTCAGATACATATCTGACGTAATACGTGGACCATGTCAAAACCGCTAAATTTACAGTTTTATGAGGTGATTGATAAATAAAGTCATATAATGATTATTTATACCATTGTTAAAAACAAGGAAGAAACAAATGGCGCGTGAATTGCGGTTTTAAAGTGAATAAAAAGATATTTTTAACTGCCTTAAGGCTGTCGGAACGCTCTGAATTTAAGCCAAAAATAGAGCTTCGGTTGTCAACTGATTGCACACTTATTCGTCAACATTCTGCAAAAATTCTTTCTCTAAAAGTAAGATAAAGGACAAATCTAGGTCTCTGATGGATTACTTTTGTAATTTATGTACGATTTACTAGAAAAAAGTTGACATTAATTGTGCTAAATAAATACTTGTTTTCAATGTCACACTATGACCTTATTCGTACTTATTTCACAAAACTGTCCCATCACAAACCTAAAGGGAATCTTCCTTTTTCGGAAATTTTTTTTAAATCTTTAAAATATTTCCAAAAATTAGAGTAATCAATTGACAGCGGCACCCTTGCAATAAGATTTTTTAGCCTCGTAGTTGGCGCTAGTCAAAAATTGAAACGTACGGATGATTTGAGCGAGACAAAGCTAAAGAAGGTCACACCCACAATACGTCTTTTGCCTACCTCGCCCCTTACTACTGGGTCTCAGCACAAACAAAATTCAGAGCGTTCCGACAGCCTTAAGTGGCTGAGTTTATTGTTGTGAACATCCACTAAATTGAAATTAACATTTTTTCGACACATTGCAGATTGTCAGCTTGTCTAATATCTATACTAATTAGGGATGTCAGAAGTGCCAAAAAGTATCGATATATATCGTATCGTAATTTTTTTCATCTTTCGATATCGGTACCGACATATTTTTTTAAAATATCGATATATCGGTACAATTTTAAAGAGAACATTGGCACTCGAAGAAATTTAGTATACATATTGGCTAGCTTCATATAATCTCAAATAGCAATTAATGGACATTATTTCTAATAAATCAAGTAATAAATAATTATC
This sequence comes from Venustoraphidia nigricollis, assembly GCA_034508555.1. Classification (NCBI taxonomy): domain Eukaryota; kingdom Metazoa; phylum Arthropoda; class Insecta; order Raphidioptera; family Raphidiidae; genus Venustoraphidia; species Venustoraphidia nigricollis. Next base: position 3,047,856 of record JAVRKA010000025.1, on the reverse strand, counting down.
TGAAATCAAAAACAACAATAAGAATATTTTTTCGTTTATTAATCAAACGTCGAATACATTTAGGAGTAGATAATTTTAGAGATTAGGTGAACAATTAATAAAGCCAGAGATTGCGAACCTATGGCATGCGTGCCAGAGTTGACATTCGACAGAAAATTGTTGGTACAGCCAGTGCCGGATTAAGCCAGCGCGGGGTCTGTAGCAAATTCTGTCAAGGTGCTTTTGGTGTGCTTTAGGTTCTCAAGTTTAGGGTATTAAATAAAACAAAACTGTTACAAATAAACTTTTCTGGATTTAATATGGGCAAATTTACAGATAACACTTTCAATATCGACTTCTTTAAGCAAATCATGCTCTATATTCAACAAAATGAGATGACTAAGACGATATGATAATCGATTCAAAAAAAGGTCAGCTATATTCACTCATAAAATGAATCTATATTTTATAATAGATCAACCAACCACAGTAGATTGGATCGTGACTGAGTTAATAAAATTTAAATAGTTCGCCTGTTTTCTCGAAATACTTATAATCGATATTATATTAAAATCGATTGAAAAAGTACAATCTCGGCTACGTAAACTCGCAAAATAAATGTATACCTATATAAAAAATAAAAATCTGACCGCTTGAAGGTTAGAAATGTGGAATAGATGCTAGTCGAAATATATCGATTATAATTAAACATTAGAACATTAACGTTAAAAAGTTCGTAAAATACCTACTTATTTTTACGATTTAACGTGACGAAATCGAGTTTTAGATTTTCAAGTGGAAGTGAGGCATAGACTAAGCGCTTCGCGTTTAAGGCATGCAAGATATTTTACGCTCCTATCTAAATTAATATTTTTTTATTACGGTCAGACAGGCGTTGGAGCGCGGGGCCCCCAATTCGCGGGGCCCGTAGCATTTGCTACTCTTGCTACGTGGCTAATCCGGCGCTAGGTACAGCATGAATTGAGGTGTAAATCGAAATAATTAACAATATTCCAGATGTTGTAAAAATGAAATGAAATATTGCATGAATAGCTATTTTGACTGTTTATTATTCCGAAAATATAGAAAAATCCGGTGAAAAAGAAACGTGTTTTACATGTGCTTTACTCACTGTTGTTGTTTTTTGAACGCACTTAAAAGTATGTTCCAAAAACACATGTTTCCGATATTTTCGGAATAATTAAACGGCAATAGTCAGTCGAGGTAGTACATACAAGTGTTGCTACTGGAAAAAAATATCGGTTTTCGATATTCGGAATTTTATATCGATGTATCGAAATATTAAATATCGCCCAAAAATATCGATATATATCAAATAAAAAATCTCGATATATCGATATTTTTTCGACATTCCTAATACTAATATTATAAAGCTGAAGAGTTTGTTTGTTTGGTTGAACGCGCTAATCTCAGGAACTATTGGTTCGAATTATTGTTGTGTTGGATAATTCATTTAGGCTATATAATATCAACGATCAATAGGAGCGGAGCATCAATAAAAAATGTTGTTGCTGTCGAACGAGGCACAGCCCCACGAGGCAAATTCGCGATATGTCAATCGCGTGCGGCTATTAATTATAAACAGAAAGCTAACCCAGGCAAATTCATCTATTATTATTCTATAAAAAAAAACCACTGCAGCATAATACGGATTAATCCGGGCGAAGCCGAACTGGGCCGTTAGTTCCTTATAAGAATAGGGATGTTGACTATTTTTGGGAAAGTGTTTTAAATCGTGCATAAGTACCTAATATAGCCACAAATATTTATTATTTTTATTTAAATACAGCTCAAGCCTTAAAAATCATGTATTTTAAATCCCGTTTCAAATTTCGGTCCAAAACGCCAATACTAGTCGCGTGACGTCACCTGTTCATACCAAAGGAGGCACAAAAGTTTACACAGGAGCTACCATTTTATAGATTCGTATTCTGTGCTCATAAACGCCAGTAAGTTAATGAGGTTATGAAAAGTTTTTTCGTAATTCTTGCTATAAAAGATGAATTCTAAGTTTTATAAGTATTGTGCGGTGCCTAAAATTAAATAAAACAATTTGTTTAATGAAAGAAAACATAACCTCAAAATTACACAGTTTTTTTCCGGCATTCAGTAAAAATTTTTGAATTTTTATAAGTACTGTTATGTATTATTGGTTGCAGAAATAATAATTATTGGTATATTACTTACATGGAGGTCTTCACATTTTAGAATTCGGTAGAACAGAAGTTAGTTTGTTGCGAAAAAATTGGGCACTATAAAACAGTCAATTCTCGGCAAATTCGAACTATTAGCCTTAATAAATACACTTTCCATGACGTTAAAACTCCTTGCAGTCTTTTTTTAAAGAAATTTTCGAATAAATTACACACTATATATTAACCAAATGAAGTCTTTTGACAGCGGCGCAGCCTATGACGTCAAGCGCTCTGATTTGTGTCTGTTGTCACGTGACTTGAGAGTGATTTTATTAAGTTTTATTTATTAAATATAAATTAAATTCCTTAAAAATAAGAAAAAATATAGTGTTTTTTAGTATTTCTATCATAGAAACTACCACTTAACGTTAAAATTATGTTTTTATTTTAATACAGTCAACATCCCTATTACCTCAGTTGGAAGTCATAAGTAAACAATATCTAACATATTTTTGGATTTTTGAAGTTATAATTCTTTTGGCGCATTGAGAGTAAAATTTTCTGTTACGCAAGTTGCGCACGTACTACGTGTATCGATAAGGTTGAAATCGTCGATAAAGCTGACTTCGATGCAGTATAGTTTTACATTGTATTCACAGATGACACGTTTCATTTTTTTCTCATAACGTCAAAATAGTTATTTCATAAAACAAAATAGGTTATACTAGCGACATCGGACGGAACTTCTTAAAAGCTATAGTGTTGTTAACAATTTTTGACGGTTAAATAACTTCAATACTTTTTTTTTAATAATGGATTCAACAGTATTTTATTTTATCAATGTACATCTTTAACGAAAATGTGAATATCAATTATCGCGATCACGCCAAAGAAATATCACTTCTGCCGCGCGTACATTAGTACACGCACCATTTTTTTTAAATTCAAGGTCAATAAAACGTATCTTAAAAGTCGAAGCGCATTATTTTGAGCACAAGCTACTGTCGTTATTTCTTTGAGCACACTCCATAAACTGACCCAAGGGGTCAAAGGTGGACTAGCAGTCTGGACCGCTCTAGGCAGTTTAGTAGTAACCGTTCTTTTCCGCTGATTTTGCAGCGTAATAAGTATCTATAATATGTACTCGCCACGGTTCTAAAAGATTCTGAAGTTAGTCACAAACAGCGTCGCAAATGCATATTTTAGAGCCGTCCTTTCTGGGAAAGGAAGACTCCCACTACCTCCCAGTTACCGGCACAAAACGTGCGCTCGTCGGTGATTGGTTGTCGTGTCACTTGTCGTTTTCCTGCTGTAAAGTACAGTCCAGTACGCTATTGTTGTTTCTTTGATTCTTAATTGATCAAGATGCCTAATACAGTTTTGCACAGAAAAGCATGAAAAATAATTTTTTGGATGACTTTATGCAAGAGATTAGAGTTTTAGATTAAAGAAAAACTAAAAAATTAAATATAATAATATAGCGCGAGTTTGTAGTTTTTCAACCAACTGTACCTGCGCAAGCCTTCATTTGCATCTAACTTCAAAACCTTTTAGAACCGTGGCGCGTATTATACATGCACCGTTTTTTTTAAAGAAAAACTAAGAGGGTCCCGCCATCCAACCCACGCCAGTAGTGTATGTATGGCAAATACACTAAAAAACAAACTCTGTTGCTATTATGTCTCAAATTTGGATTTAATTTGTTAAATATATTAGTTTTTAGAATACTTTTCAAACACGTTTCAACATACTACGTACATAGCATAAAATGTTTACGTCTTGTGTTTAAGATTCAGAGTTTCAAGTAGCGTAAAAAATCATTTTTACAGTTTACGAAATGACAGAAAAAATATGCTGCAACAATAATAATAGTATGAAAAGTTTGTGTAGACTATGTTTGGTTACTGACCATACGATGACCAACATGTTTACATTTTCGTCAACATTGGGTGTTCTAATTGCTGATCTAGTGGTGAAGTGTGCTACCATTCATGTAAGTTGAACGGAGAATTGACAATGGTTCAGTTTGATATTGCAAATTATTATCAAAGGTATAATCCTCGGCATGGTTCTAAAAGGTTCTGAAGTTAGTCACAAACAGCGTCGCAAATGCATATTCTAGAGCCGTCCTGGTTGTTTTGTGGGAATAGGGAAATGAAAACTCCCATCACCTCCCAGTTACCGGCACAGAACGTGCGCTCGTCGGTGATTGGTTATCGCTGGTTGTATTGTCTATTGTCGCTTTCCTGCTATAAAGTACAGTCCAGGACGCTATTGTTAAGTTGTTTCTTTGATTGTTAATTGATCAAGATGCCCAATACAGTTTTGCATAGACAAGCACGAAAAATAATATTTTGGATGACTTTATGCAAGGATTTAGATCTTTAGTTTAAAGAAAAAATTAAAAGTAATGATACAGCACGAGTTTTTAGTTTTTCAACCGACTGTACCTGCGCAAGCCTCCATTTGCATATATATATAACGATAATTTTCGTTTAGGTAATTAAAGACGACGATTTACCTGATTCTATTTGCGGTGCATGCTTCACTGAACTGGAAAGAATTCACCAATTCCAAACGATGGCAGTAGAGTCTAATAAAGTATTACGAATCCGTCTGCAACATCTACAATCCGAGACTCAAGGTCTTACGGAAACGAAAGAAATTGGTGAGTTTCAGAAAATTTCGGAAAAAAATGATTCATATCAGTTGAACGTAAAAGAAGAAAATTGTAAGGACGCTTCAGTAGACAATACAAACATTTTATTTGGGCAAGAATTCAAAATCGAATCTGACTTTATTATTAAAGACGAACCCATAAATGATACCGAAATATATACAACAAATGAAGATATCGATGATGAAGAAACAAAATGGAGATCTTTGGAATCAGATGATAACATAAATTCAGATCAAATGGAAAGCTCGGTGCCCCAGTTTGATGTTATCGAGCCGTACAATGAATTTCGAGAGAACAAAAATATGCTGAAACGTCATCAATGCCATATTTGTAAGGAGCGTTTCGTAACCAGGTCTCAATTAACTAAACACAAATCGACACATCCTAAGATACAACGCTTTCAGTGCGATCAGTGTAAAAGGGTTTTCAAACTTCGCAACCATTTAATTTTTCATAAAATGAAACATGATAAAGAACAACATTGTAACATGTGTGAAAAGCGATTCAAAAGTCGACATATTTTAAATGCACACAAACTTACACATACTGGAGAGAGACCGTATCGATGTAGCCTGTGTAAAAAAACATATAAAGGATCGAGTGCGCTAAAAAATCACATGTTGTGGCATTCTGGAGACAAACCTCATCAATGTCGTATTTGTGATAATCAATTTCGTCATCCTTGTAATTTAAGACTACATTTGTCATTAGTTCATGGCACACAGAATATTTAGGTGGAAGTTGTAAAACTTAATAATTTGAATGAATTCGTTTGTATTACACGGAAAGTTAGCCTAAAAAATTCATGTCAACTTTCCGGAAATCTCTAATTTAATCAGGGCTATTCTACTAATGATAATCACGGTGATTACCAAGTGCTTAGCAACATAAACACTCTGGGCAACCACTTTTATTTGTTTCTTATTCTGCTAAGCAAAGTGTTTGCCACAAGTGGTTAAAATGATCATGTGACATGTTTATAAGAGTGGATGAATTGTAACTTGTAAATGGGTGTTGTTAAGCTGACATTTAGGTGTTTATTAATTAAAATGGACGGCGAAATATTTCACTTACTTATTTTGGAGTTAATTGAGAATGAAAACAGGTTAATAATAGAATTATAACGTATTAATCCAAAATTCGAATTGGAATTCAGTATAACGGCTAATTTTTCCCATTTTTTATCCACAATTGTGGATTCGGTTGATGAAAGTTTTCCACTCAACATATTTTTATTCATCGATTTGTATTGACTATATGATACTTTTTTTTTGTCGTCTTTTTGTAATTTTATTATCCATAATAATAATAATTATTATTATTAATTAATTATTTTCAGCACGTTTGACAACTAACACAAAATTCAAAAGTATATAACCGTGGTAACCGCACAAAAATAGACTTGTAATTAAATTCAGACAACTCTTTATAGGTACGTTTTTTTGACAACGAGTGACAAAAAAGATTTGTAACCACTCGCATAATCACTTGTTATTAATGCTTTACCTGAATAGCATATTAAACATTAGTGATTACAGACAGTGTTTATAAATTTTGTAATCACTGTGGTTACGTAAGAACAGTGATTAGAACAAAAATAGTAGAATACGGCTAAATATATGTTTGATATTCCTGAAGATGGACTTAATTTTCTGAAACGATCCTACAGAAATAATTTAATAATAAATTTTGTAGAATTTTCAAGTGTTTTTATTTTATCTGTTATCATGAATAATATATAGATAAATATTATTTAAATTGCGTATATTGTAACAAGTTATTAAATGGTCACCAGATTTAGGTAGTGAATTTATCCGCCTTTTTTTCCTTTATTAAGAGGCCATTTTATTCTGAGCTATTCTGATTCGAATTCAGACGATACAGACTTTTCGCTATGCTTAATTTCAAATCACTTGGCGCTGATGACCTCAGATGTTGAGCGTCTATAAGCTACAGTTCAAATCATTGCGTCGTCGGATAAAAAGTATTGATGCAAAATTACCGGTTATTTTTTATTTTAACCATTTTCGCCGGATAATTAATCGACTATCTATAAAACAACATGGCGGTTTTTGATTTCTGTTTCTCAGAACAACAAAAAACAAAACAATAGAGCAGTTTTCAACAGCAGAATCGACACAATTAATTAAATAATATATTTATGTATAAATTAAAATCTAGATCGAAATTTACAATCATGCGCAAAACTTTCTGCGCAGCCTTGTTTAAGTACCATCTCACCAATTAGATAATATCTCCGACTGCTTTTCACTTCGAAACTTGTTTTGAGCCCTGATGTTAGGTACAGTTAGGTTTTTTGCAGAACCACAGTAAAAAAAAATCATTTCTAGAAATCCTCAGGATAAATTTTTCCCTGAACAAGACAAGAATACTTTATCCCCGAAAGGAGTTTTCCAGTCTCAAAAGCACATTTTTCCGTAATTTCGAAGAACTGATGTGCCTATTTCATATTTAAACAAAATATACGTCGATTATATCATGAAATTCATGTGAATCAATTCAAATATTACTGTGTTTTTGTACTGCATTTATGAAATCAGAAACATGGACATACGAAGCTTTTTCCCAAAAAAATATGTATTCACACAAACTTTATCGAAGAAAAAATTTTGCACTGAAAACTTTCAATGAGTAGTTGCAATGAATCAACTTAGAGAAGGGAAAAACGGGTCTATTTAGTGATCTGTATCTTTGCATCTGGATCCCGTATGTGAGCCGGCTCACTGAACCGGTTCAAAAAGAGCCGAGTTCTGAATATGTTACTGCAGTCTGCCACTGAGTTACCTAGTTCAGACCTGTATAGAATCAAGACTACATATCCAAACATGTGATGCATGAGTCATTTGAGCGGACAGATGCATCAAAGCTAGAACTGATACGTAATAAATGTGCTTCTGTGTGTTAAGTGTTTCACAGAGTTATGCGGATCCGTTGATCCGTCGACTCAAAAAAAAGTGAGTCGGCTCTCACGGATCTTCTGTCGGAGTCGGCTCTTTGAACCGGTTCAGATCTGAATTACCCAACACTAAATCAACTCAACTGGACTTTCGAGGTTTTAACTCTCGAGCCACGTAAGTCTATTAAATACGGCCCTGTTAGGACCAAATATTGCAATCAAGAAATTATTATGAATCGGCTGAATATATGTGATAAAGATTTAAACAAAATATGTAGATTGTGTCTTGCTAATGACGCATTGATTTGTGTATTCGCGTCACCCTACAAACATAATATACCAAACATTATATTGAAATGTGCTTCTGTACAAGTAAGTTACTATTTTCGTATAATCGGGATCAGCCCCAGTCCAAGCCCTTGATCAGAGTAGAGCGAGATTGTCTTGCAGCGCCCTTTGGTCTACGCTTTTACTTCACGTAAATTATACTTCGGTTTTATGTTAATTTAAGTCCTAAAAATCAACTTTTATTGCAAACATCAACACTTCGTGAGTTTAAATAAAATTAAGTCACTTTAAATTTTGTACTTCTCCTTCTTTAACATTAACAGAGTTTTCGCATTTAGGTTTTTTGGCGCCTGGAGCGACCGCTCCTCTAGCTCTACCCCAGGGCTGGCGCTGACCGTGATGTTTTATTTTTGAAGCTTCCCGGTAATAACAAAATTTTCAGAAATTGAAAAATGTCCATATTTTTTATTTAATAATAAGTTAGTAATAACCGTTTGAACAGCGATGCTGTTGTTTTACATGACTACGTCTATGTCAAGCCTCCAGTTCTCAGTTATCTGTAAACTGGTGAAAGTATCAGCTGGATTTTCAAAGAGGTTTCCCGGAAATTCTGTGTACACTTTTATGGGGAAGTCTTAAGGCTGTCTGAACGCTTTGAATTTACGCCACACTACGAGGCTAAAAAATGCTGTTGCAAGGATGCCGCTGTCAGTTAATTACTCTAATTTTTGGAAATATTTTGAAAATTTAAAAACTTTTCCGAAAAAGGAAGTATCACTTTAGATTTGTGATGGAACAATTTTGTGAAATAAGTACGATTAAGGTCATAGTGTGATATTGAAAACGAGTGTTTTTTGGCACAATTAATGACATAAATATTACGAGCACTGTGGTTGGAACAATAAAAATAAAAGAAAGAGTAGTTACTTCTTACCACAACAGCGTTATTCAGTGGATGTACATTTTGAGAGCTAAGCTCCCATCTTCAGCAAAACACTAAACTTTTTTAGTTTTTTTAGTTTTTTAGTTTTAGTAGTGTTTTGCTGAAGATGGGAGCTTAACTCTCGAAATGTACATCCACTGAATAAATCTGTTGTGGTAAGAAGTAACTATTCTTTCTACAATTAATGACAACTTTTTTCTAGTAAATCGTACATAAATTACAAAAGTAGTCCATCAGAGATCTAGATTTGTCCTTTATCTTCCTTACAGAGAAAGAATTTTTGCAAAATTCTAACGAATAAGTCTACAATCAGCTGTCAGCCGAAGCCCTATTTTTGGCTTAAATTCAGAGCGTTCCAACAGCCTTAAGAGTTCTTCTAAGTTCAAGAACTCGGAATTTTTATAACGTTTTATTTCTTGGAAAATTGCTCCTTGATGAATGTTCTATTTATCAAAAATGATAAACTTAAAATGTTAGTCGAAACTTGGATCGTATATCCCTTCAGTTATTAATCTTTAAAAAAAAAAGAAATAGTTATAAAACACAACACTATTTTTCTTTATACCCGGTCGAAAATACGTACTTTCTGCTTCGTTTTTAAGGCAGAAAACCTAACATTTATGGGAATAATAGCTTAAGTCTGCTATAATTGTTAAGAAACATTCATTGTTGTAGCACTATATTAGAAAAATTTATTATTCCAACACGTCACCGTCGGGATTTAAACCCGAATCTTTCCACTTTCGCGGCGGAATGAGTTAATCAGTTACTCTACGGTGCACACAATTCAATTTTTAATCCTTCATAATATAGCGTTTACAACACTCAAATTCACTACATGCGAGAGCCAATTATTTTTTAGCAAATGCTAAACATTAACTCTCACAGTAGCGAGGGCTCTTGAATGAATCAAAGATGAACTTTCCATTATTAATACAGTCTTAACAGTATTAAACAGTCTTAAAACGATACAGACAAATTACGTGACTTAGGACTGTATTAATAATGGAAAGTTCATCTTTGATTACTGTGAGAGTTAATGTTTAGCATTTGCTAAAAAATAATTGGCTCTCGCATGTAGTGAATTTGAGTGTTGTAAACGCTATATTATGAAGGATTAAAAATTGAATTGTGTGCACCGTAGAGTAACTGATTAACTCATTCCGCCGCGAAAGTGGAAAGATTCTGGTTTAAATCCAGACGGTGACGTGTTGGAATAATAAATTTTTCTAATATAGTGCTACAACAATGAATGTTTCTTAACAATTATAGCAGACTTAAGCTATTGTTCCCAATTAATTCAGCAGGTACGTAGCTATAAGCGTATGAAAAATATCTACTAACATTTATGCTTTGCTGGAATTACTCGCACACCATCTATAACAGCGGGCCGAAAGAGTTTTCTCGTGCACACTGATACGTGAGACTGCTGCCAGCTAGTAGTAGGTAACAGCTTTTATTGTGTATAACCTCAAAATTGCTTATTTGAAAGTTATTAGTATTTTTATATAATAGTGAAAGTACGTACTTTCAGCCGAGTATAAAGAAAAATTGTATACACCACACGGGCAAAAAGTTCAAAAACCTGCACTGCGCGACATGATACCCGAGGCATTTTGACCTTCTAACCTTGTGATGTAATATACTGTATTTATAATTTGAGGTATTACAAGATGACGATCTTCCGAAATGCATATGCCAGATTTGTTACGATCTATTAGAAAAAGTCCACATCTTTCAAACGAAAGCTATTGAATCAGAAATAACTTTGCGTCGATATATGCAACTACATGACACTGGTTGTATGACCAAACCTAAAAATTCGATTCATGATTTTTCTGATGATTTGAAAGAGAAAAATTGTAATAATGCCGACGTACATTCGAAGACAATTTCGGAAGATACATTAAGCATAAATAAAGAAGAAAATAGTATGAAAGAACAGACGTCAGGCAATTTTGAACTCACAATACTTAAAAATGGAAATACGATTATTGATGACATCACAGAGAACAAAAAAATGTGTCGAGAAAAAACATTTGAAAATAGTTTCAAATTGTTTCACAACGAAAAATCAACGAGTATCAAACCAGTTAACTTCGACAATAGCAAGTCTTCTAGAAATCAAGGTCAAAAACAATATCATTGTGATATTTGTAATAAGCGTTTTTCTCAGTTAGGTCATTTAAAAACTCACATGTTACTTCATACAGGGGAAAAACCGTTTCAGTGTAACGTTTGTAACAAATCTTTCACGCATTCGAATACATTGAAAGCACACAAACTGCTTCATACTGGTGAGAAACCGTATCAATGTGATGTTTGCAATAAATGTTTCACCAGATCTTTTCATTTAAAACAACACAAACTGTTGCACATCGGGGTCAAACGTTATTTGTGCGATGTTTGCAGTAAAAGTTTTAGTCTTTTGCATCATTTAAATAGACACAAACGTTTACATACAGGGGAGAAACCGCACCGGTGTGAAGTTTGTGATAAGTGTTTCTCTGACATGACTAGTTTAAAAACGCATAAATTGCTTCATACGGGTGAGAAATCGCATCAGTGCGAAGTGTGCAGCAAATGCTTCTATAAGTCTTCTGATCTAAAACGACACATGACACTGCATACTGGTGAAAAACCGCATCGGTGTGATATTTGTAACAAACGATTTTCACAATTTATCCATTTAAAAAGGCATAAAATACTTCATACGGGCGAGAAACCTTACCAATGTGACGTTTGTAGTAAGCATTTTACATTTTCTAGCTGTTTGAAAAAACATAAACTTCAACATTCTAGTGTAAAACCGTATGTATGCGACGATTGTGATAAGTGCTTTACACAAATAAGTCTTTTAAAATCTCATAAAAAAGTACACACCGGCGAGAAACCGTACCAATGTAGCGTTTGTATTAAACGTTTTGCTCATATAGGTAATTTAAGAAAACACGAATTGCTTCATACTGGCAAGAAACCGTATGAGTGTAAAATATGCAACAAGCGTTTTAATGATCCATCATCTTTGAAAAGACATAAATTAGTACATACTGGTGAGAAACCTCATCAATGTCATGTTTGCAGTAAGAGTTTTACACACTTGACCAGTTTTAAGAAGCACACGCTGTTACATACTGGTGTGAAACCGTACCAGTGTAGTATCTGTAATAAATGTTTTGGTGATATTTCTGCTTTAAAAAAACACGCGGTTCTTCATACAGATGATAAGCGACATCAATGTGATATTTGCAACAAATGTTTCACTCATTGGAACGGCTTGAAGTATCATAAACGACAACATAATTAATTGGAGAATTAATCAGCTGCTTTCTTTACTTTGACGATTTGTATAACTAGTCTTTAAGGCTGTCGGAACGCTCTGAACTTTGTTTGTGTTGAGACCCAGCGGTAAGGGGCGAGATAGGCAAAAGCCATATTGTGGGTGTGACCTTCTTTAGCTCTGTCTCGATCAAATCATCCGCACGTTTCAATTTTTGACTGGTGCCACACTACGAGGCTAAAAGATGCTATAGCAAGGGTGCCGCTGTCAATTGATTACTCTAATTTTTGGAAATATTTTGAAGCTTTAAAAAACTTTTCCGAAAAAAGAATAGTCACTTTAGGTTTGTGATGGAACAGTTTTGTGAAATAAGTACGAATAACGTCATAGTGTGACATTGAAAACGTGTGTTTTTTGGCACAATTAATGCCAACTTTTTTCTGGTAAATCGTACATAAATTACAAAAGTAGTCCATTAGAGACCTAGATTTGTCCTTTATCTTCCTTATAGAGAAAGAATTTTTGCAGAATGTTGACGAATAAGTCTACAATCAGTTGATAGTCGAAGCTCTATTTTTGGCTTAAATTCAGAGCGTTCCGACAGCCTTAACGGCAGGTTTACTTGCATAACGTTGGTTCTGACAGAAGTCTTTAAGGTGATATTAGACGGTTCATTCCGAATGAATGTTCATTTGACTGAATGTTCATTTTTGTTTTATTCTGCGCTCACACGGCACAGACAGAATGACATAAAAATGAACGTTCATACAGTCTTTTCGTCGAAGATGTCGTCGAATGAAGTCGTGCGCCTTCGAATTCATTTGATTTGTAATCATTTGATCGAAGAATTGACAAAAAAGAAGCAAAGTCTAAGTTTAAATCATTAATTAGAGATTTTATAGAATTTGCCTGTATTGTTCCGTCTTTGTATTCGTCAAGTTTGTGGTTCCAAAGAAATTAATTGATAATTTTTGAAATTCTCTAAAAACAGCAGCGTGTTTTGGTCATTTCATTTGAATACCATTTTAACTACAAACAGAATATATTGACTATACAGTGTCGTAGACCCAAATTTGTTTTGTTACAAGACACGAAACAAAATGTGTTCAGACGTTTCATTTTTCATTCATTCGGAGTGCGAATGAATCATGCCGAATGCCGATATCTAGCGTTGTTGGATCGGTTCATTAATGAACTCATTTTTCATTATTAGTGTATTTGCCATATGGCAACATACACTATTGGCGTCGGTCGGATGGCGGGACCTAGGGGTCGGACCAAAATTTCTCGACGTTTCATAACCTCCTAAACACTTTGGCACCATTTTTAAAAATGTTTATATATATATATATATATATATATATATATATATATATGTGTACGCGCAATAACTTTCGAAAGAGTTAATTGATTTCAACGAAATTTGGACCACGTGTTGAAATCCATCACCGCAAGAAGCCTATTTAAAATGGGCCTAATCGGGCTATTTTAAGGGTAGTTTTTAGGGGTTGAAAAATGTTTTTGGGTCCCAAAATACCGAAAAAATTCTCCGAATCGTTTCAAAATTGAAATTTAACCCTTTGGTAGTAATTAAAAAGTGTCCCCAAAATTTTAATAAAATCGGCCCGACAGGACCGGATTTACAAATTTTATGAAAACGCTAGTTTGCAGATAGTGACTTATTTATTGAAGGGTGTATTTAATCCAATGTAGACGTTAGATTGATAATAATATTACAATTAAGAAAAAAAATGTTATTTTAAGGGGTGTATTAAGGGGTTAAATTTGTTATTTTGCCCAAAAACAAACTTAATTTCACATAATAAAAGTATAAAACCACACGGCCCTATACAAGCAAATACACTATATTGTCGGCAGGGTTTTGGCACTGCGACCCGGGTTTTTTTCTTTCATTTTGTGTTCAGACGTTTCATTTCGAATGAAATACAGAAATGAACAAAAAATGAACCGTCTGATATCATACTAGGGTACTTCCCTTCACTAGAGCGACCTCTGTGTCGAGGGGAAGGATATAGAATTTGTGTGTCTAACGTGCCGCTCGACATGTCATACAATATATTAAAAAAAACTTACAAGTTCCTTTAAAGTTTTATATATTAGTATTAGAGATGGGAAAAACAGGTATTTTTAGTGATCTGCATCTTTGCATCTGGATCCCGTATGTGAGCCGGCTCACTGAACCGGTTCAAAAAGAGCCCAGCTCTGAATATATTACTGCAGTCTGCCACTGAGTTACCTAATTCAGTCAATCATATCATGACCTGTATAGAATCAAAAATGCATAGCCAAACATGTGCTACATGAGTCATTTGAGCTGACAGACATATCAAAGCAAGAACTGATACGTAAGTGTAAAATGTGCTTCTGTGTGTTAAGTGTTTCACTGAGTTATGGGGATCCGTTGATCCGTCGGCGCAAAAAAAAGTGAGTCAGCTCTCACGGATCTTCTGTCGGAGTCGGCTCTTTGAACCGGTTCAAACCTAAGTTACCCAACACTAGTATTTAGTATGGATTATTTATTGTAATTAGTAGATATTGTGAATTTTTTGGTAGCAATAATTCAGATGTACAAAAATAAAACGAAAAAAATTTCTATGATCAGAAGCAATCTAAGTGTATTATGCCGATTGTGTTTGTCAAATAATGAATCAATCGTTGATATATTTACATTTTCATCCAAAGTGAACCGAAAAATATCACATTTGATCATGGAATGTGTTTCCGTTCATGTAAGTGTAAAATTATTTGCCAAGACTTACTAATTTGCAACTCAGTTTACTATAAAATGTAGATAATCATTGCATTTATTAAATTTAATACTTTTTATAGCATAACGTCAAAATTTTAGAAGTTAGATATCAATCTCATGCCAATTACACGTTTTAAATTTGGAAAAAAATTTTTTTTGAAGTATCACTATTTATTTATTCTATTGCATTGTAACTTCAATGATAGATATTTCATAATCTAACAGCACACTAAAGTTGATTATTTGGGTGTTTATAACCTTAAATTCTTATTCCGTAAAGAAACTAGTGAATTGTTTTTAAGATAACTGAAGAAGATGAACTTCCAAAATGCATATGCCAACGGTGCTACATCCAATTGGAAAGAGTCCACGAATTTCAAATGAGAGCTGTTAAATCAGACCGAATGTTGCGACAATATGTCCAACAATGGCACGCCACTGCTGGCGAAATCGAAATACCAAGTCTTGAATGTTCTTCGGAACACGATTCTTCTAATAATATAAATCTATTAGACGATAAAGCTGGACCAAAATTAAAAAAAGAAACATCTGACAGAAACGGTGAGGAAGAATCATTGTCAAGTAAAACTAAAAAAATCTGGTTAAAAAATCAGGAACTGTTAAAATCTGATGGCACAGATCAACTGGACATTAAATTAGAAACAGAAAATTATTCTACAGCTACCAGTTTATTTATTGATGATGAATCGGTCTTGAAAGACACGACGCTATTACAAATAGATAACTCGAATCAATTGAACATCAAACTAAAACCCATAAGTCAAGATAATGAACATTTAAAAGAAGATCGTTTACTTATTGATGATGGTGCTGAGCTCACTTCCGGAGACACAGAAAAGAGTGTCAAATCGCTCGAATCAATTTCAAATGCTTCGAGTTTAATGAATAAAAAAATGAAAATTAATCGAAACGATAAATGTATATCTTCAAACAGACTTAAATTCCACCACAAGGGTGACATATCGTATCAGTGTGACGTTTGTACCAAGCATTTCACTAACGCTTGTTATTTGAAACAACATAAACTGGTACATACAGCTGTTAAGTCTTATCTATGTGACATCTGCAGTAAGAGTTTTAGACTTCTGCATCATTTAAATCGACATAAATTACTGCATACTGGTGAGAAACCGTATCAGTGTGACGTTTGTAATAAAAGGTTTGCTGATTGGGCCAATTTAAAAACGCATAAATTGCTTCATACGGGTGAGAAATCGCATCAGTGTGAAGTGTGCAGCAAATGTTTTTCTAAATCATCACATTTAAGAAGACATGCGACACTGCATACTGGTGAGAAACCGTATCAGTGTGCTATTTGTAACAAGTGTTTTTCACAATCCAGTCATTTGAAAAGACACAAGTTAATACATACTGGAGAGAAATCGTTTGAATGTGATGTTTGCAAGAAGAGTTTCAGTTATTCGAGCGGTTTGAAAACACATCAGTTACTCCATTCGGGTGACAAACGTCATTGGTGTGACGTTTGTGATAAACAATTTTTTCGAATAGATCAGTTGAAGTCTCACAAACGACTCCATACAGGTGAAAAACCTCATCAATGCAATGTTTGTAATCGAGGCTTTGCACATTTAAACGGTTTAAAATGTCATAAACGACTACATTAATGTCCTTATTCTGAAAGGATGTAATTTTTCAAGTTTTTTAGTGTATTTGCCATATGGCAACGTACACTATTGGCGTCGGTCGGATGGCGGGACCTAGGGGTCGGACCAAAATTTCTCGACGTTTCATAACCTCCTAAACACTTTGGCACCATTTTTGAAAATGTTTATATATATATGTATATATATATATATATATATATATATATATATATATATATATATATATATATATATATATATATATATATATATGTGTACGGGCAATAACTTTCGAAGGAGTTAATTGATTTTAACGAAATTTGGGCCACGTGTTGAAATCCATCACCGCAAGAAGCCTATTTAAAATGGGCCT
Source organism: Venustoraphidia nigricollis (assembly GCA_034508555.1). Classification (NCBI taxonomy): domain Eukaryota; kingdom Metazoa; phylum Arthropoda; class Insecta; order Raphidioptera; family Raphidiidae; genus Venustoraphidia; species Venustoraphidia nigricollis. The sequence continues at coordinate 3,030,845 of JAVRKA010000025.1, read as the reverse complement.
TATCGGGCTATTTTAAGGGTAGTTTTTAGGGGTTGAAAAATGTTTTTGGGCTCCAAAATACCGAAAAAATTCTCCGAATCGTTTCAAAATTGAAATTTAACCCTCTGGTAGTAATTAAAAAGTGCCCCTAAAATTTTGATAAAATCGGCCCGACAGGACCGGATTTACAAATTTTATGAAAAAACTAGTTTGCAGATTATGAATTATTTACTGAAATGTGTATATAATCTAGTAAAGAGGTTCGATTGATAATAATATTGCAATTAAGAAAAAAAATGTTATTTTAAGGGGTGTATTAAGAAGTAAAATTTTTTATTTTGCCCAAAAACCAACTTAAGTTCGCATAATAAAGCCACACTGCCTGTATAAGCAAATACACTATATTGTCGGCAGGATTCTGGCACTGCGACCCGGGTTTTTATTTTTTATCTTGAAGGCCTTGGTCAGGATAATGGGACAAACTTATTAAATTATTGTATTGTCACCGGTCCTTGATAAGTGTGCAAAGTTTCAGTTTAATCTGACGTTTTAAAGTGGATGAATTTCACGTTCAAAGATTCCTTCACAAACATACGGGTCAAGCTAATAAAAGCGTGTTAAAAAACATGGCGGCCGCTGATATAAATATTTATCCAAAATTTTCGGATATATATGTTAGTTGATAGATTTAATTTTGAAAATTAAGAAAAATACATAAAATAATTGTAATTGGATCTGGCTTAAAAAAAACTAAAATATGTAGATTTTGTCTGAGGAGCGAAGTACCAATGGTAATCAATTTTAGGTGGTACGAAGTTACCGGGTCATCTAGTTTATTCATATTAAAAATGTTTTTCTGTAGATTATAGTATGTAAATAAAACTATGGTATGAATGTGACGATCTGTCTATGTGAGAATTTTCATATGACATACCTAAACATCAGGCTCAAAGTGTCCCCTTAAAACGTGTAATAATTTCGCCGTAATTATAATATTAAAAACTAGCGGCCCAGTCCGGCTTCGCCCGGGTGTAAATGTAATATATAGGACATAAAAGATGAGAATCATTATCATTAAATTCTCAACGTGTATTGAATTTGCGCGAATTCAATCGCTAAAAATCTTATTTCCCCAAAAGAAATTTAAAAAAATCTGTTGATCCGATCGCTACCAAACTTCAGAAGATCACCCGCTGGGCTAATCTAAAGATTGTCTGAAAATTTCATCAAAAATGGTCTACCCGTTTGGAATCTATAGATTACATATACATCGTCTTTTATCTATATAGATTATTAAAATGTAAAAAGTGATTATTGTGACATAACGATAATAGTTGGACATATAGTATCGCGAAGTTTTTTTGTAGTTATTGATATGTTCTTTAGTATTGTAGAACATACTTTTGTTCTATCATCAATAGTTTCCGCAGCGCATGCGACGAAAGATGTTTTATGGCATTTTTTTTGCACCTTGGGTTACATTACTAAAGTTTTAGTAAGGATTCCTAATATTTTCTAGCAATAAATATAGCCTATGTTACTCAGGTGAATGTAGCTTTCTAATGGTGAAAGAATTTTTTAAATCGGCACAGTAGTTTTTGAGTTTATTCATTACAAACATACAAAAATACAAATCTTTCCTCTTTATAATATTAGTGTAGACTAAAGAAGTTAAACTTCTTTTGTGAACTGATGAGGATGAGGCTCATTATATTTTTTTTTGTCTGTCTGTCTGTTTGTCAGAGCTCAGCTCCGGAATGGTTGAATATTTGGGATTACTGTGTAAAAATGTAAAAATTGTCTGTCCGGACTAATCCTCGAAACGGCTGAACCGATTGTGATGGTACTTCACAGACAAGTAAAGGGCTATGCCTGGAGTGATCTAAACTACATTTTGTTCCAAAAATAACGGGATGAGGGGGGGCATATTTGTAAGGGTTATGTTGTGTTTCTGAAATTGCTTAAGCTAAAAACGTGACTCGAGAAAAATACCCCCCCCTAGAAAATAAAGAAATACATGTTCGACTGTATTTTGAACATATCTACCCGAACGGGGTGGGGGTGGATTTTATATAAAAGAACTACTGGTACATTCCATGCCACGTGGACAAAATCGCTGGTGAACCGCTTGTTGAAGCTATTAAGCTTTTGTTTTTAATTAATTACATTGTGTTCCATTGTGTAATTAATGCTAGGGTGTAGACAATGACTTTAGATGGTGACCATCAGCGTTGCCAGATTTTTTTTTGCCAAGTCGGGATTTTGGAACTTTTTGAGTGAAAAAAGCGGGATTCTTTCGTCGAAAGCGGGACATAGTGAAAAAACGTATATAATCAGAAGTTTTTAAATATTTATCTTTTTATTTGAGTCCAAATTACGTTTGCGTGACAATAGATAGCAAAAATAGCCATAGAAAATGTATTTTAATAAAAATATGCTATTGTAAATCAGATTTACCCTATCGTTAAATAGTTGAGTCTTATTAGTCTTCTGAATAAAAAAAATTAAAAAAACAGAAATCATACCAAAAAAGTTTTATTCATTAGAAAAATATGGCGTTTCAAACAATAGTCTGAGGAGTGAGTGTTACAAATTGCAACTTACAATAAGAGAATAATTATTTACGCACGGTCGAGTTATCCACGAAAAGAGGGACATTTAATTTTGATTTAAAAATCGGGACGTCTGGCAACGCTGGTAACCATACATATTTCTACATAAGAAAGCATAGTAGAATTTTAGATCGATTCTGTTCGAAAAATAATTGAAACTTTATTTTTTTTAAACTGTGTATACTTGTATATAACATCGTATTTTAAGTTCAACTTCTTTAGCGACGTATCTGTTTGAAAAAATAAGAAATCGAGGGAAAGTAGAATGAAACAAATTAAGGGGAAGTTAGTTTGGCCCCTAAATTACATGAAATTGACAAGTTTATAGTGCGTTGCATTTTGATTCATAAAATAATAAGACAAGGATGAACATATTAAGTCAGTACTTGGGAATCTGACGTTTAAAATTACGAACAATTTTTTCTACGTACTTAGATAAAAATTTAGCTTGAAAAGTGATCATTTTCTGTATAGAATCATAATTTATTTTTGTGAGAGTACAATCTAGTGTTCTACATGATAAAGTTTCACAACGACTGTACTGTCCCTGCATGTTTTTAAATTATAATTTTATGATTACGAACTAAGACCATTGTCAAATCAAACATTTTGACAATTCTTTTTGCTATCCATTTAGTTGTGTAGGTTAGGTACCTACTTTAAAACTTAAAATGGATAAAATACAAGTTACTTCAATTGGACCCCGTTTACGTAAAGTATGTAGATTGTGTTTAAAAAGTAATGTGATAATGAGAGATATATTTTCATTTAAAACGACAAGCCACATCATTGAAATGATTACGAAGTGTACTTCCGTTAAGGTAAGTGGAAAAATAATTTGTTGTCCACAATTTTATTGATTTGTTATCAGTGTTTTATCGTTTAAACAGTAGAATGTATGTAATGATTTTTTTTTTTCGGTGTCACAAACGTATTTTTTAATTTAGGTCTCAAGATACGATGGAATATCAAATTTCATTTGCCGTATGTGTTACGTTCAATTGATTAAAACGTATAATTTCCGAAGACAAGCTCTGAAATCTGACAAAACATTACGTAACTGCCTGCAAAGATTACGTGTCGGTGACAAGAAAACCGAACCTGAAAAGTCTTTTCAACGATTTTCTGAAAACGCTAGTGATCGGGATATCAAGAAGAATATTGATGTATTGGAATTAAATATTAAAGAAGAAATTACATCGATAAATGTGGCACCAGAAAACTTTGTTGAAATTCTAGGTAGTATAAAACAAGAAGTTGATCCTGACCAAAATTCTTCATGCGTCGAAACAGTTTCTTTGTGCCCAGTTCAACCTGAAAACATTGAAACATTCAAAATTAATATTAAAGAAGAAGAATCTGAAGATTTGGAGATATTTCGAGATAATTCGAAATCTGCTTTAACTTCGAATGTATGTTCTAATAATGACTTCGAAACTGATGTGAAGTTAGAAGCGTCACACAGTATATTCTTTGCTACTGATAATATTTTTAAATTGGAACAAAACGAGGACGGTATTTTGAATGAAATGAATTTAGATACGGGAAATTTGTTTGGTTATAATGGTAGCTACAAAGATACCTCCAAGATACACGTAAAGAATTTTAAAGACTCTAGCACACCTGAACATTTGACTAACAAGCCAATCCCTACTGTAGAGCAACCGCACAAATGTGAATTTTGCAACAAACCTTTTTCGCGTCTGTGTGATTTAACAACTCATAAAAGAAAGCATACTGGTGAGAAACCTTACCAATGTGACGTTTGTAATAAGAGTTACCCATATTTAGTAAGCTTGAGAAAACATAGTCTACTGCATACCGGGGAGAAACCATACCAGTGTGATGTTTGCGACAAACATTTCAGAGAAGCTGGCAATTTAAAGAAACATAAACTTATACATACAGGTGATAAACCGTTCCAGTGCGACGTGTGTAATAAGACGTACTCGCGGTCCAATGATATGAAAAGGCACAAACTGGTACATACCGGTTACAGTCAATTGAGTGATTTAAAAAATACCACAGTAACAGATGCTTGCGAGGAACCCTATCAATGTGACGTTTGTTATAAATTCTTTTCACAAATGGAAACTTTAAATAAACATAAACTGCAACATACTCGTGATAAACCATTTCCATGTGAAGTTTGCGAAAAATGTTTCCCTGATATGAAAACTTTAAAAAAGCATAACTTGTTACATGCTGGCAAGAAACTTTATCAATGTGATAGGTGCGATAAGAATTTTGTTACTTCGAATAATTTAGCATTCCATAAGTTAAATCATACTGGTGAGAAACCCTTGCAATGTAACGTTTGTAGTAAACGTTTCACACGCCCGTACGATTTGAAAAGGCATAAGTTGTTGCATACTAATGATAAACCTTATACATGTGACATTTGCAATAAAGGTTTCATTCAGTTGGCTAGTTTGAAGTATCATAAGGTAATACATACTGGTGAGAAACCGTATCAATGTGACGTCTGTTATAAAAGTTTTACTGTGGAACCCTATTTAAAAAAGCACAAACTATTACATATTGTTTAAAAAACAATATTAACGACAATGATGGAACCCGCTATTTAGTTCTAAATACTTGTAAATTATAGTTACGGTACTGTAAAATTTCAACAAATAAATACAACTAAATGAAGGTTGTTTGTGAGTTATTGCTATTTTTTTGAAGTTTAATTCCTTTAGCGACGTATCTATTTGAAGAAAGTAATAATCGAGGAGAAGTAGAATTGTCCCCGAAAGAGGAAGTTAGTTTGTCTTCTAAATTACATGAAACTGACAAAGACAGAAGCTTATAGCGTATTGCTAAGTAGATGTGTATGCGTAAATATTATTAATTAGTTTGACATAACAAAAAATTAAACTTGGGAATAATATTAAAAACTAAAGAAGCTAAACTTCTTATGTGAGTTTATGAGGGTGAGGCTCATTATAAAAAAATTTGATGTGTTGTTAACTTCATATGAAGTTAGCAGAACTTTTTTTTTTTAATGGAGCGGCAAATTTTTTTCCACGAATAATTAACGACAAATTCGTCACCTATTCAGCAGTTGATTCGTTGAAGGTGTTTGGCTAACTTCATATAAGTTAGCAAATCATCAATTTTTAAAAAATTTGTATTAGTAGAGCGCTATAGTGCCTTAGTATTAGTATTCAAATTATAAAAATTATTATTTACAAGTTTTTTTTTTATTTTTAACGGGAAATTGGACAATTCAAATATAGTTAAACTAAATTAAAAAATTGCGACGTTTCGTTAAATCTTTTTAACTTCTTCTTTTTTTATTAGTTTAACTATATTTGAATTGTCCAATTTCCCGTGAAAAAATAAAAAAAAAACTTATTATAATGGACGTGAACAATATTGAGAATTATTATTACCGTTAAATTATTTATTATATACATCCCATTTGCGGGAATAAACTGTCCAATGACGTTATAATAGCAATTTAATACGATTCATGTAACGATGTTATTTCTTACCTATGAAATGTAATACTAGGATTCTAACATCCGTAAGCAGAACAAACAACCATTTTCACTCAATTAAATTCGTAATAATAATAATAATAATAATAATAATGCGTTTAACGTCCGTTTCTCGACTTTATGTCATAACAGACGCCATTCGCACCATTACTATTTTCCATTTACCACCTCCCGTTATTTTCTACAATTTAAACTTCAACTTATATAATAGCAATGGGCGAATGAAGGAATTATAGGAAATTAGGATAAGGCAGGTAATTTTTGAACTAGAGGAGTTTGATAGGTAATCGGCCATGGCCTCAAATAAGGAACCATCTCGATATTTATCTGGAATTAATTGAGGGAAACCATGGAAAACCTCAATCAAGATGGCCGGTACAGGAATTACCGTTTCTCGGCGAGAGGCAGTAGGAAAAAGTCCCAGTCACATCTGCCCCTGCCGGGAATCGAACCCGTACCTCCCGAATGCGAGTCTAGTGCTGTACCACTACTCTACCCAGCTCGGTTAAATTCGTAATAATAACACAGCTTTTAGACTTTTATTAACACAAAATAAACTCTGGTGTCAGGCGCTTTGTTGGGCACCACAAAAATGGAAACAGCTTCGTTTTTGATTACAGTTCACTACTGTTGCTTGTGTTACCGGCGCCCCCTACGATAGAATATATCCCACCGCTGACCAGTGGTGTTGTCGAGCCGGAACGCTTCGGAACGTCGTTCCGGTACTTCCTTTTTGGACAGGAACGCGTTCCGGAACTAAAGATGATTTCTGATAACGAGAATTGGCTGACGTATTGAAAAAAAAAATTAAAAAGAATTGCTGATTTTTTTTTTAATTTTTGACGAATTTTTGTATGTATTATTATAAACAAAGGTTTAACCCGAACCGGAACAAAAAAATATTTATGCAATATTGTTTGAGTATCTACTATGCGTATTTTATAATTTGTTAACTAATTTTTATTAAACGTTCCTATTATTGTAATAAACATATATGTATATACATATACACAAAATGGGTTTCGTAATGATTTTCGTTTCTTTTCCTTTTTATGCTATATACAGGGCCGATCCTGGCGACGGGCGAAAATTGGGGGAAATCTCCCCCCCCCCTGTCGTCAAATTTGGGACATGAAAAACGTCGACGCCAGGATTATCATGGAAAATCACCCCCCGTCGTTAAATTTGGGACATGAAACCGCACAGACCGGCCGCCTACCCAGGATCGGCCCTGTCTATATAATTATATATACGCGTTCCGGTAAAAAAAAATTAGCACAACACCACTGCCGCTGACGCCAAATGTTACCGGCATGCATTACTCTTTATATTTGCGCTGCCTAAGGGTTCGATGATAGAGCGGATGGGTTCATCATAAGATGATTAAGTATGCCACAGTGATTAGTCTAGACCAGGGGTCTCCAAACTACGGCCCGCGGGCCAAATGTGGCCCGCAGCAGCGGATCGAATATGCCCTTTATCTGGCCCGTCATAATTAAATTGAATATCTTACTAACTGTAATAAGCAACATAGATAGGACAATTACATATTGAAATGAAAAAAGAAACATAACTTTATTATGATCAATCAGACTTATGTAGCTGTGACTTTCCACTGACGAATGTTCGCAACGGAAATTATCAGCAGCGACTTCAAATGTTCATCCGTTTATTTGGATCTGTAAATATTTTGCGCGTATTTCAAAACTATATTGATCCTACGATGAGCCCAGGGCAGATGGGATAGGCCGTGGCCCTTGAGAACTAGTAGAGCACTCAGTGTGGCCCTTACGCTAAAAAGTTTGAAGACCCCTGGTCTAGACAAAATATATTTAACAACAGAAAATAAAATAGAAGAAAAATACAAAAAATTAAAAGTATACAACTTAGATTTTTTCAAACTCTGGAGCCACGGCACAGCGAATATTTATAAATTATTATTCATTTACTTACACACCATAACTGAGAACTGATAACTAACCTCGACTGGACTGCACTGAATCTTTTTGTTCTTTCAAAATGCTCAATTTATATTTGCATATTTTATTACTACAACCCCTAATGGATAATTTTATGACGCTTTTAACATTTTATTGCGGATACAATAATTTAACGAAACAAATTGTTATCTTTACAAGTAATGCGCAAAATAGCATTAATGAGTAATCCCTACAAAATATTAAAAGCGACATTTAAGAGTACAGGGGAGCGTGCATAAGTTAGCACCGCTACACTTGTATATGGAGTTACGATCCATTCCTAGAGCTCTATAGATATAGGTATTCTCATCCGCCATTAAGGTTCCTTGCTTGTCTTCTGTGATCATATATAGTACGACAACAGATGCGTCAACGCAGCATTTCGAAGTATTATTTTTCTCTGTTAAAAAGTGTTAACTGCAAATAGCATATATTTTCGGGCTCAAAGTAAAATTGGAAGACGTAGTGATACGTGAAGTGCGTATATACGGATATTATTATTTGTTTTTTGTGTAACTCGTGGGAAGCAACATTGTTACTTGTAAGTGAATCAAACCCGGTTTGTATATTAATATATTGTTAAAAAAGTACGTGACATTATTGAAAAAATATAGTTTATCGATTACAGTTTCATTTTGTAATACGTTCTCAGATTAAACAAAAAGATGCCTTGTTGCTCGGCGATAAATTGCACCAACAGATCGGAAAAAGGGTGGAGATTATTCAGGTTCCCGACAGGAACCAGGCGAGCAAAGTGGATACAAAATTCTCGACGTGGAAATAACTGGACGCCAAATGGGAAGTCTCGATTGTGTGAAGTATGCGTAATTTTCCCTGTCTCTGTACTTACAGCCGCTTTTTTTTTTTTAAGAATACAGTTAAACGTATTTTTCGTACAGACACATTTTGAAGAATCACAATTTGAAAATCGTCCACAGGATGGATGGAAGAAATTAAAACGGAAATTCTGATTTGATGAAATGTTTAGTGGACAATATTGATATATTTTTCCGGAATGTTGCAATGTGAAAGGGAGAATTGTCCGGCATTTTTTAACGTCCGTTCTTACTGTTTGAAAAACTTCATTGAAAATAGCAAATTTCGCAAAATAGTTTATGGAACGGCGTCAGCAAAGAAAAAAAAATTGAAATGCTTCTCCATAATGTATTTTATTTAATGTATATATTTTTTTTATAATAAATAATTCAACTTGTATCCAATATTTTTTATTTCATTTGTTTCGTATTTCAGCTGATAAAATTGAAGTGTCGCTGCCAAAGGCAGATTTATTTTCTGACATTTCCGCATGTTTTTTAATAGCCCGCAAAAAAAACAATATAGTCATTACAATTAACAAATAATTCTTCTATTCTGTATAGTACAGTGATGAAAAATAAATAATTACCGCAATTTTTTCTGTCAACTTTTGTACAGCTGTAACATTGATATTCCCACGTTAAAGCACTTTTGCGTACGGGTAAACGCGTACAAACAACAGCAGGACCTTTAAAAAATCTTGACAAACATTCAAATCATTTTTCTTTTATGAAATATAATTTATCTGTTAACTTTAGTCATATTATGTTGTCGTACTACGCGTGACAAGCAAGGACACAATATGGCGGATGAGAATACTCACATCTATAGTGCCTTACCATTCCTTACTATATCTATAGTTTCTAGTAACCTTGGTTAAACTGCCGCATGTAAGAACTGTTTATATGGTGTAAATAATAGATGAACAGAAAACCGCCTAATGCGAGTTTGTTCTTTGACTTGATCTTTACTTTCGGCACGATGAGTGAATTCAATAAACAATTAATTGTGAATGGTTACGGTACCAGCAAAATGTGTAGAATATGCTTGAAAAAAGATCAGTCGCCTCTTATCAAACTGAAAAGAGAAATAGCCGAAATGATCACAGAGTGTACGTCCGTAAAGGTAAGCAGCATTTTTAACACGCTTTTATTAGTTTCACGTGTATGCATCAATGTGACGAAATATTTCAACGTAATTTTCACCGATTTCAATATAGATAATTGATTAAAAAATTTGCACACGTATTAAGGACGGATGACAATACAATAATTTGATAGCTTTGTCCTAATGTTCTGACCAGGATCAGAATAAATTATATATAAAAAAAAAAAACGTTTTCTGGTTACTATTACATTTAAGTTTGTGTTAACATTAAAAAATAAATACTAGTTTAAAGAAAAACTAAAAATTTTATCACGCACTAAAATTATAAAATAATGACTTTTTGGCTATGCGTGTACTTTTGATTTAGACAAAACGCTCCACACTTTTTGAATTAGTCACTATTTTATATTTTTTTGTGCGTGATTAAAGCGTGTTTTTTTTTAGTATTATTTATTTTTACAATTCAGAATCATAAAATTAATGAACAAGTGTTATTCTTTACCCATAAAAATAGTTAATTTTAAATTTAACCACGTGCAATGAACCTTTTTTAAATTTTGAGGCTCTTTTATTGACGTTTTCTCATTTGTGATTTTTTTTATAATAATTATAGCATATTATGAAACATTCATTGTTGCAAATTAATACGATATTGGAAATGTTTTTATTACAATTCAAACAATGTCACTGTCGGGATATAACCCCAAATCTGCCACTATAGCGGCGACTGAATTACCAGTTATTCGACAGTGACACATTTCTAAACAATCAACACTTCTCAATTAAAGCACATTTGCAACAGTATTCCATATAGGGATGTCAGAAGTGCCAAAAAGTATCGATATATATCGTATCGTATTTTTTTTCAAATATCGATATCGGTACCGATATATTTTTTTAAAATATCGATATATCGGTGCAATTTTAAAGAGAACATTGGCACTTGAAGAAATTTAGTATACGTATTGACTAACTTAATGAAATGTCAAAGAGCAATTAATGGATATTATTTCTAATAAATCAAGTAATAAATAATTATCGGAAATCAAAAACAATACAAAATTATTTTTTTTGTTTATTAATCAAACGTCTAATACATTTAGGAGTAGAGAGTTTTAGAGATTAATCGAACAATTAATAAAGCCAGGAATGGCGAACCTATGGCATGCGTGCCAGAGGTGACATTCGACAGAAAATTGTTGGTACAGCATGAATTGAGGTGTAAATCGAAATAATTAAAATTATCCTAGATGTTGTAGAAATGAAATGAAATATTGCATGAATAGCTATTTTGACTGTTTATTATTCCGAAAATATCAAAAAATCCGGTGGAAAAGAATCGTATTTTACATGTGCTTTATTCACGGTTGTTGTTTTTGGAACGCACTTAAAAGTATGTTCCAAAAACATATGTAAAAACACATGTTTCTTTTTCAGTGGATTTTTCGATATTTTCGGAATAATTAAACGGCCATAGTCAGTCGCGGTAGTACATACAAGTGTTGCTACTGAAAAAAAATATTGTTTTTCGATACTCGAAATTTTATATCGATATATCAAAATATTAAATACCGCCCAAAAATATCGATATATCAAATAAAAAATATCGATATATCGATCTTTTTTGATATCCCTACCTCCGAGAGCTAATTTTTACATTGATTCACAATTACCCTTGACTCTCGACCGAGAGCCAAGTGTAATTGTGAATCAAATGTGATTGTTTCCTATTATTAATCATTGTGTAAGTCATAGATTATATTTCTGCTTTGTTACGCGTGTTAAGGCTGTCGGAACGCTTTGAATTTTGTTTGTGTTGAGACCCAGCAGTAAGGGGCGGAGTAGGCAAAAGACATATTGTGGGTGTGATTTTTTTTAGCTCTGTCTCGCTCAAATTATTCGCACGTTTCAATTTTTGGCTGGTGCCAACTACGAGGCTAAAAAATGTTGTTGCAAGGGTGCCGCTGTCAATTGATTACTCTAAGTTTGGGAAATATTTTGAAGATTTAAAAAACTTTTCCAAAAAAGAAAGAGTCACTTTAGGTTTGTGATGGAACAGTTTTGTGAGATAAGTACGAATAAGGTCGTAGTGTGACATTGAAAACGTGTGTTTTTTTAGCACAATTAATGCCAACTTTTTTCTAGTAAATCGTACATAAATTACAAAAATAGTCCATTAGAGACCTAGATTTGTCCTTTATCTTCCTTATAGAGAAAGAATTTTTGCAGAATGTTGACGAATAAGTCTACAATCAGTTGACAGCCGAAGCTCTATTTTTGGCTTAAATTTAAAGCGTTCCGACAGCCTTAATGGTGGAAATTACACATCTCTGTTAAGGGTTTAAACCGTAATACTAACAGTTCAGTTATTGATTTTTTTTTTATTTTGTATTCAAGATTACGCCGAACGACGAGTTGCCACGTTTCGTGTGTGTCTTATGCTATTACCAACTGGGAAATTTGCAAAGTTTTCGGAAACTGGCGTTGAATTCAGATCTCATATTACGCGGTTATTTGCAACAGTTACGTGCTTTTGACAAACAAACTAGTCAGCAACATTCAACTGACCAAAATTCAAAAGTGATCAATGACATTGAAGTACTCCAGTTAAACAATTCAAATGAAAAAACTGGCATCAACGAGAGTTTTTGTAACGCAATTGAGCAAGATCTTATTTCTGAGGAAAATAGTACTTCTACTGATACCAGCTTGCAACAAGAGGAGGTAGTGACAGATAGTGACAATTTTAGTGATAAATGTATTGCATCGGACGAAACGGAAAAACAAGTTGACTTCGATGGAAATCGTTTTTTGAATGGTTCTATTGGTGGCAAGTACCCAAGAATTATTTTGGTTGATACCACTAACTGTAAGATGGCAATAGATGATTTTCAACGCAATAAAACGCAGTTTAAGTGCAACGTTTGTAAGGAAGATTTTGCTAATCGTACTCTTCTAACAGAGCATAAGTTAACACATACAAATAAGACTGAGTATAATGGGAAATACCCGTTCCAGTGTCATGTTTGTAAACAACGCTTCAAACGATTGCTGTCGTTAGAGACTCACGAAAGACATCCAAACGCTCATCAAAATCTAGATACAAATGAACCGTCGTTCCAGTGTAAAGTGTGCGCAAAAAAATTCACACACAAACTTGATTTGAAAATACACGGTTGCCAACATCTAAAACCGAACCAGTGTGCTGTTTGCGGCGAATGTTGCAAAGGTACTGACGAATTAGCAGAACATAAGAAAAGTCACCAACGAAAAACATTTCAGTGTAATGTGTGCAACAAGAGTTTTGAAAGGTGGAGTAAATTAGTAAACCATAATTTAAAACATTCACGTCGGGATATGTTTCAGTCTGATATTGATCAAAAGAGTTTTTTGGCAGAACTTGGCTTAGGCAGGCATAAAAACAAAACACAGTCACTTTGTAGTATTTGTGATTCGGAACCGTGTGATTTAAAAAAGCACAGTGCTGCGTATAACACTGTTTGTCCTTATCAGTGCGCCGTTTGTAAAAAACGGTTCACAAATAAGCGGTATTTGACAAAACACGAGATGAAACCTGGCATTCACAAACTTACACGCGAGCGACAGGTTTATTGTAACGTTTGCAATTTAAGTCTAAAAAACAAATCTCGTTTACGGTTGCATCTAGCTCATCATCGTGTGAAGCAAGTTGAACGTTTTGCAAAAATAAAACCCTTATTGAACCATAAGTCTAGTCAGCAACAAGGAAAATATAAATGTGACAGTTGCAATAAAGGTTTTCTAAGTATGTCTTCTGTGTTAAGACATAAACGTTGGACATCTTGCGCCAGTAAAAAAGGACGAGATGAAAAACGTAAGATACATTCTGATCAGTCGTTAGTAAAACAAGGAAAAGCTACAAAACGTAATAAGATAAATTCTGATCAATCATTAGTAAAAGTGGCGGAAGATAAAAATTATAATACATTACATTCTGATCACTCAGTAAAAAAAGGACGCGATAAAAAACGTAAGGTGCATTCTGATCAGTCGTTAGTAAAACAAGGAAAAGCTACAAAACGTAATAAGATAAATTCTGATCAATCATTAGTAAAAGTGGCGGAAGATAAAAATTATAATATGTTACATTCTGATCACTCAGTAAAAAAAGGACGCGATAAAAAACGTAAGGTGCATTCCGATCAGTCGTTAGTAAAACAAGGAAAAGCTACAAAACGTATTAAGATAAATTCTGATCAATCATTAGTAAAAGTGGCGGAAGATAAAAATTATAATACGCTACATTCTGAGCACTCAGTAAAAAAAGGACGCGATAAAAAACGTAAGGTGCATTCCGATCAGTCGTTAGTAAAAGAAGAAAAAGATAAAAAACGAATTAATACCAAGTAATTAAAAACACTTGAAAATTCTACAAATTATTAGTAGAATTTTCAAGTGTTTTTAATTACTTGTTATTATTAAGGTAGTTGTCGTGGTACAATATTGTCAAAAAGTTATAGATTATACGCGGCACAAAAGTATACTAGCTTGTAGCTAAGTGATCCATAATTTGTACGCAAGACTGTACCCGTGGAAACGTAACCTATACAGTATTCATATGCATGTTTACTTTTCTATAAATTGTTGAACTTTAAACCTTTATTTATAAATAATTAGACGGTCAAAATTGTTTACTTATTTTTTTTTAAACTCATTACAAATGCATTGAAAGACTGTCAGTTTTTGGAAAGTTTCTGACAGTTAGTTCTTTTTTTATAAATAAGAAACTGGTTCAGAACTACAGAGATCGTATACAATCAATGTTCATTATCCAATTTTTAATTGAATTTATCTCAGATTATATACGGTCGATCGACTTCAAATTTTCAGGGTAATTGTATTATCATGTCCTTAATAAATATACAAAAAATAAGAATTTTCTGACGGTGTACCTTAACCACGACAACTACCTTAATCATGTTCTACCACGTGCCGAGTGATAAATCAGTGCAAATTATATTAAAAACGTATTAAGAAAAATTCTGATCAATCATTAGTAAAAGTAGGGGAAGATCAAAATTATAATAATATACATTCTGATCACTCAGTAAAAAAAGGAAAAAATAACCCAAACGTTTGTCAAATCTAGTAATACTAAGAGAGCTGTTTGACATTTTTGGGTAGGTATTTGAGGCAGTTTGAAAATTTGTACAATAGTGCTGTAGTAATATCCGAATACAAAAACACAGACCTGGTTAAAGGGTAGCGGGGCTTAACCGATCTTCAAATATTTAAATTAACAACATTTTTTTCGCAATAAAAAGCCCTTGAGGAATTTTGAAATTTTAATACAGTAGAATCCGTTTATTATGACTCCGCCTATATTGACCAACCGCCTAATATGACGTAATTACACAACGAGGTTTGGTTTTCATATAAAATTCTTTGTAACAAAGTCGGATATAATGACTTCGCTTACAGTGACATGTCGCTTATTATGACCCATTTTTAATAAATTTTGTCCGTCTATAGTGACCGACATGATTCTTTACACCTTCGGCAATGTTCGTTGATTCCCGACGACGTTCGGCACGTGGCTTGTTTTTGTTTTGAATCTCAGTGAGTAATTGATAGTTGAACGTCACACATTGTTTTTAGTGATATCCTATGTAAAAAAATGTCATCTCAACGTCGTAAAGCATTTACGATTGAGGAGAAAGGTGAATAATATGCAGATTAGAAAATGGAGAATCAAGCTCATCTCTCGCAGAGGAATTGGGCGTGGGTCATTCGACAATCTCAATGATTTTCAAAAACAAGAACCGGATTAAGCGATCGTTCAATTCAAATGTTTTGAAACCGAAGAGGCTTCGAAAATCGCGCAAGAAAATGTTGATCAAGCGTTAATTCAGTAGTTTAAAATCACGCGAAACAAAGGAATACCCGTCAGCGGCCCTATGCTACCTAAAAAAAAAAAGTTTTTTTTCCACAAAAATGCTTTGTATGACGTCCGCTTAGTATGACGTGTTTGTCAATTCCCTTCGATGTCATTATAAACGGATTCCACTGTACTTTGAAATTAAGTATTTAACGAGTTGAAAAATTACAAAGCCATATTTCTTAATCGAGTTTAAAACTTGGCCAGGTGTTTGCAAAATTATTTTTTGAAAATTTTTAAAAATATATTTGAGGCACGTTGAAATTATACGGAATAATATTGGTAACTAAAAATAGATTAAAAAAACAGATCGTTTCGGTTGGACATTCTACCTGCCAGGTGATTAAAAATTTGAGGGTCGGTTAAGCCCCGCTACCCTTCAGCCAGGTCTGTGTTTTTGTATTCGGATATTACTAAAGAGGTATTGTACAAATTTTCACAGTGCCTCAAATACCTACCCAAAAATGTTTAACAGCTCTCGACTGTAAGTTTAGTGCCAATGATTTATGCGCTTTGTTCTACTTTAATTAATGTTAAATAAATACTTAATTTAAAAAAAAGTCTACAAAAGTTATCAGGTTATCGTGGGGGGTGGATCATCAGTTTTTTTGTATAAGGAATTGAGATCGTTTTTATTAATTTAATTATTTAGTTAGAATTCTTTTTGATTTATATAATTGAACTACACGATGGCAGTTGGTAGATCTCAAGTGACAACATATAAATTGTGTTCAAAATGTCGAACTTTTAAAATTCTTCGACTTTGGGGTTATGCCATCGCGCATCCCGTTGTGTCTGTTCTTGAAACTTTTGACATTCATCATAGAAGATAATTGGTTTATACTTTATCATAATAATATAAAATTTGTGTTTCGTATTTTAAAATTAACATATTAGAATGTTGTTTTGCTTTATAAAATGTAGAAATGTTTTTGTGATTATAATAATAAATATTTTTTGTACCCCTAATTCTACATGTATGTAATGTTATTTTATTAATGAGTAACTAGCGGTACCTGTGCGAATAATTCGCACTAAAATTCGTTTCTAATTTCTCATATTCTTTATAACTTTCTCCTTTTTGTTGTATTACATTACGAAGCTCAGTGACGTTTCAAGAAAATATTTTTCTTAAACTGTTATATAGAAGCGCAAGTATCGAAAACGTTGAGCTGAAGCGCCGCCATACGAAAAGTATTTATATGTGAATTTTGATTAAAAATTAAACAAAAAAAATTTACCGACCGTCAATCATGTTGACGTTGTTTCAAAGTTAGAACCGTCAGATGGCAGCATTGCTGCACATATACTGAATAAATGTATAATTGTTATAATGAATAATTTTGCAAAACAAAAGCAAAAATAGATTTTTTAGTTCTTGATATCGGTAGAGCAAGCAATTATCTATAAAATGATAAAAAATTTATGTGGAACAATTGTGTGGTTTTTTCGAAAAAGGGAGGCAAACATCTTAAGCTTAGCGTATTAATATATGATGTATATATCAGATCCTTTTGATGTTAATAATTCATAAATATTTTAGAGGAATTCCTCTAAAATATTTATAAATTATTTATTAATGAGTTTTAACTACGTAGCAAGCGGTGAAAGTCGATAAACTAAACTATTTAATCGATGTAAAAATGATAAAATAAATAATTTTTCAACCAACAACTGGACAAGTCGACTATTGCATTTATGTTGTCTAACTGTGGAGCTAACGGGGTCTCATAAGGTTAGGACCTGGAGGACCCTAAGGTTAGTAGATAGAGAGGCTACCTCGTTCCGTTGGACAGTAGTGGAAGAACGACGTCATTAAGTGGACCTGTTAATTAATATTGTGTAACTGATAAAAATATGAACTGTCAGCTAGCGATGTTAATCGTGGATCGAGGTAACCTGTGTATCTACTAACCTTGGGGAACTCCACTTTGCATAGTAGTATTTAAAATTCCACAAAATTATATATCACAAAGGTATAATGGATTCCGCTATACGAGTACTTGATAAATCTACTAATCTAGGAGCTTTGATTTAAATGTTGTATATTCGTAACGGACATTCCAGTTTGACAATAACGGATTTTTAGTGTATTTGCCATATGGCAACATACACTATTGGCGTCGGTCGGATGGCGGGACCTAGGGGTCGGACCAAAATTTCTCGACGTTTCATTACCTCCTAAACACTTTGGCACCATTTTTAAAAATGTTTATATATATATATATGTATATATATATTTATTTATATATATATATATATATATACGTGTGCGGGCAATAACTTTCGAAAGAGTTAATTGATTTTAACGAAATTTAGCCCACGTTTTGAAATCCATCACCGCAAGAAGCCTATTTAAAATGGGCGTAATCGGGGTATTTTAAGGGTAGTTTTTAGGGGTTAAAAATTGTTTTTGGGCCCCAAAATACCGAAAAAATACTCAGAATCGTTTCAAAATTGACATTTAACCCTTTAGTAGTAATTAAAAAGTGTCCCTAAAATTTTAATAAAATCGGCCCGACAGGACCGGACTTACAAATTTTATGAAAACACTAGTTTGGAGATAGTGAATTATTTACTGAAAGTTGTATATAATTTGGTATAGAGGTTCGATTGACAATAGTATTGCCATTAAGAAAAAACATGTTATTTTAAGGGGTGTATTAAGGAGTCAAATTTTTTATTTTGCCCAAAAACCAACTTAAGTTTGCATAATAAAGCCACACTGCCTGTATAAGCAAATACACTATATTGTCGGCAGGGTTTTGGCACTGCGACCCGGGTTTTTTTTCTTGTAATTGTAGGTATTTTTTTATGCAAAAACAACAATCTATAGACTGTTCAGCTATGTATGTCAGAACTAAATGTTGAGTTATGTTGAAAATTGACACAGTATTACACATAAACATTTTTTGAGCACTCGGTAAAAATAAAATCACTTATCTGTCAATAACTGACAATTCACTTCTTCAAGAGTATAATAATATATAAATTTTTATTGTAAAATTATTTTATATCCATAAAAACATTTTGAAAAAAATGTGCTCACATTTTTATTAAAAATTAAAAAACATAAAACAACAACGTAATTTTTATTTTCATTAATATTGACATACATAATGTAATAAATTATCACAAATTTCAGATTTGACTTCGCGTATATAACTTTGTTTATTTAGTGTATTTGCCTTATGGCAACATACACTATTGGCGTCGGTCGGATGGCGGGACCTAGGGGTCGGACCAAAATTTCTCGACGTTTCATAACCTTCTAAACACATTAGCACCATTTTTAAAAATGTTTATATATATATATATGTGTATATATATATATATATATATATATATATATATTTATATACGTATATACATATATATATATATATATATATATATATATATATATATATATATATATATATATATATATATATATGTGTGTGTGTGTGTGCGGACAATAACTTTCGAAGGAGTTAATTGATTTTAACGAAATTTGGCCCACGTGTTGAAATCCATCACCGCAAGAAGCCTATTTAAAATGGGCATAATCGGGCTATTTTAAGGGTAGTTTTTAGGGGTTGAAAAATGTTTTTGGGCCCCAAAATACCGAAAAAATTCTCCGAATCATTTCAAAATTAAAATTTAACCCTCTGGTAGCAATTAAAAAGTGTCCCGAAAATTTTGATAAAATCGGCCCGACAGGACCGGACTTACAAATTTTGTGAAAACACTAGTTTGCAGATAGTGAGTTATTTACTGAAAGGTGTCTTTAATTTGGTATAGATGTTCGATTGATCATAATAATGCAATTAAAAACAAAAATGTTTTAAGGGGTGTATTAAGGAGTCAAATTTTTTATTTTGCCCATAAACCAACTTAAGTCCGCAAAATAAATCCACACTGTCTGTATAAGCAAATACACTATATTGTCGGCAGGGTTTGAGCACTGCGACCCGGTTTTTTTTTTCTTTTTTTAATTTCTTCCAGCAGTTTACCACTGTCAGTTTTTCGTTTGTGCTCAAAACATTCTTTTTTCCTGGCATTTTATTATATTTTTATGATCTATAATAATTTTCTGAGTTATTTTCACAAATTTTCAAGAAAAACAAATTTATGTTACCTGTTTATTAATATCATTTCCTTGACAAATTTGAATTTAAACTATAAAGTTTATCCGAAACTCTCGTGTGTATTTCTACCACCCATACGAACTGAAAAAAACTTAAAAATTTGTTTAGTGCTCCCAACATAAGTCAGCATTTAGTTCTGATATACATGGCTAAACACTATATTCTGACATTTTATGACGTAGCCACAGTTACACTGAGTTTATCGTGCAATCTGAAGTCATGGATGTATTTAGTAAAAGTCGTGTAATTGTTATTGGCCGTGGCCTAACTAAAATGTGTAGATTATGTTTGAAAAGTGGTGCAGGTATATTTTCGTTCAAAGGAAAAAGAAAACTTACAAGGATGATCACAAAATGCACTTCCGTTACGGTAAGTAAAAAAGAAATCCTTTCAAAAAAAAGTTTCATGTTGTAGTATTTTATGCTGTAATATATCATTTTGAAAAGTATGAAATACGTTAGGTCACTGAATCAACTGTCCATTGAAATATGCATATACAGTGTAAACTCTTTATAACGATAAACTCTATACCATAGAAAAGATCACAATTTGGTTGGTTTACCTTAAAACCCATACATTGATTCACTTTTTATAGCGCAGCAGCCATTCTCTATTACGAAGAAATGTGTTCATATTTAGACACAGAAAATCGTCATTGTCGGTGTTATTGTTTATGTTATCTTATCAGGTTACAAAAGACGCCGACTAAACCTTTAGAAAATGTTTTATTGTTTAATCAAGAAGATTCCACCACATATCAAGAGATGGATTGAATACATAAGAAAATACAAAACAAGTACTGGCAAAGCAAAAAACGTCAGGCAAAGTTAACTGACTGTATGTATTAATTTTAGCAAAAACATACATATTAAAGATTATTGTTAATTTGGTTGTTTTTCTTTCTTCACTCCATATAACGGCAACTCTCTATAACGATAAAAAATGCTCGGTCCCTTGAGTTTCGTTATAAAGAGTTTACACTGTATGTGCTTTTACCATAAACGCTAATGACCTCAACTCTCGAGCGTGTATAATCTACTTGTAGAATGTGCCATCGTTCAAAATTCATAATAACAAAATAATGGGCTGCTTGGCTTAATGACTAACATTTAAATAGATAAATTTATTGAAGGTTACCAGGCTTTTTTCTGCGACCTCATGGTACCACTAGCAAGTAAGGTATTTGTCATTGAAATAACATACTGTTTATATATGTCGTAGGATAATTAAAAAATTCGACTTTTCACAAAAATCCTAGAACGATTGCAAAAAACTGGGTTCCAATGACCCGGTTTTTTGCAATCGTCCTAGGATTTCCGCGAGGATCCCATTATTTCAATTATCCTACGACATATACATCATTTAATGGCTAAATCGCAGTTTAACTATTTCTTAATAATTAAGGTGACCAATCGTGCTCCTTTAGGGAGGACTATCCTTCTTTTGTAAGTTCTGTCCTTCCCCGAAAAGTGTCTTCCTATCTGTCCGCCTTTTCGATATTTTAAAAGTAATCTGTTGGGAAAGATATGTTGACGAAAAATATTCAGTCAATGGAAAAATACTCGTTTAATTAAAGAATTAAAATGAATGTAAGCATAATTAGTGTATTTTCATTTGAATTAATAAAATGTTTCATTTACATTGTATTTTTTTCTTAAATTTTTTCGTCCTTTCCATTGTAAGAAAATTGGTCACCTATAATAATGGATAAACCATGCTACGGACCCATGAATTTCGCGAAACGTTTGACACATACTTTACTTGCTACTAGCGCCATCCAACGAATAAAAAATGTTAACGTGTGACATATCCATCTGACGAATAATAAAAAAAAAATGGTAGCCCTCATTCGCTCTGCAATGCGAATAGATGTTTTCTCTAGCTCATTTTTTTCCTTTTATTTTAGGTTACAAACTGTGATGAGTTACCGAATTATATTTGTCGGTTATGTTACATTCGACTATTTCAAACTCACCGTTTCCAAAAACAGGCCTCAAATTCTGATAAAATCTTGCGCAATTATCTGCAACAAATACACGTTCCTGACTACGAAACTGGACTTGAAAGTCAGCAGTCTCCAACTGATCACAATTCTGAATCTTCCACAAAGCAAAATGTAGCACCAGAAGATTTCAATCAAATCGTGGACAATATAAAACAAGAAATTGACGTTGAAACAGTTTGGTTAAATGATGAACAACACCGGCATTATGAAGAGCATATCAAAGAAGAATCATCATTATATCAGCAATTCGAAAAGACCGAAATAACTGGAAACAATATCAAGCAAGAGCCAATTATAACGCATGATGTACTTGCTGAAACAAGTGATAGTTACCTGAAACAAACTAGAAATGACTTCGATGTCCCCAAAATCGGGGGTGAAACATCTTACTGCTTATTTTCTGGTGGCATTCCCAAATCGGAAGAACTGGAAGGTCACGTTGATATTAACGATCAAAATTGTGATAATTTAAGTTTCATTGATATGAATAAGGAAACTGCAAATGTTTTTACGAAGGAGTCCGAAGCAAATTTAAATATTCGAGGAGAACAGATACTATCAGAGGATTACGGAAGTACATCTGTAGTACATCATGAAGTGTGGAGTATTGATGATAAATCGTATCCTTGCGACGTTTGCAATAAATGTTTCACTAATGAACGCAGTTTGAAAAGACACAAGTTTGTACATACTGGCGAGAAGCCATATCAGTGTAAATTTTGTGAAAAAGCGTTCATTCAATCGGCGGATTTAAAAGACCACGAACTGAGGCATACCGGGGACACACGCTTTAAATGTGACGTTTGTAGTAAAGGTTTCATTCGATTGAGTGAGCTGAAATCACATTATACTATTCATACTGGCGAGAAACCGTACCAATGCAACGTTTGCAATAAACATTTTAAGCGACAGAATGACTTAAAAAGACACAGCATATTGCATACTGGTGATAAACCTTATCAATGTAACATTTGCAGAAAATCGTTCTCATTTTTACCTATTCTGAAAAGACATTTATTTTTACATACAGGAGAGAGACCTTTTCAGTGTGACGTTTGTAATAAGCGTTTCGCTGATTGGAGTAATATGAAGAAACATAAACAGTTGCATTCAGGTGAGCGACCGTTTCTGTGTGACGTCTGCAACAAAAGTTTTAAACGGCAATCGGATTTAAAAAGACATGCTAAATTACATTCGGACGAAAAACCGTTTCGATGTGATATTTGCCATAACGGCTTTCGTACGTTTGCGTCTTTGAGAAAACATAGACAGTCACATACTATTGAGGGTTGAAAAAAAGCATGTGGGCCTCAACCCACATAAGCTCACGAGGGAAGTGAAACTTCTTAAGAGTTATGAGTTCGTTTCAATATTGCGTTATTAATTCGTGTAGCTCCAAAATGCCACCCCAGTTGTTTTTGATACGTGTTTTTGAATAATGTATTTATTAATGACAAATATTATGTAAAAACATAATAAATTAGAATGTAAAGAAATAAAGTTGTTTTATAAAGTGTATTTATCTTGAAAATCAGCAGTTCCTCCATGTTTTCATGAAGAGAGGCTGGCGTTATAGCAATGCCGGATTTAGAGGTCTGGAGGCCTCGGGGCAACAAAGGAGTGGAGGCTCCCTGGCCCCAAATTATTTTCCAAATAAAATGGACAATTTTTTTCAGTCGAGTTTTCCAACAAATAATTTATTGTGAAACGAAGTATAGATTCTTTTATTATTTAACAAACATAAATATAATCGGAAACAAGAATTATCTGAAATTAAATTTTAGCGTTAACGAACAGGAGCTTTTTTCGACGAAAAAGCGTTCATGATTTCTGTTAATAATTTAAACATATTGAGAGCTTGAAAAAGTCTTGATTTAAAAGACGAAGCGTTGCAATCAATGAGTGTTTAAATTGATTTATTTTTATTCCAATTAGCCGTGAAACTGATTCCTATTATAACATATTCTGGAATTGAACTTTAAAGATGAATTTCTGTTAATATTTAATTTCATGTTTGTACAAAGTACTGTAGGTAAAGGTAAAACGCGAAAAAAAATATCAAAGGAAAAGTTGTTTACTAGTCTGAATATGATTTTTTTTTCCGATATCTCTTTTGTGGAGGCTACAGGGCTGTAGCCCCGGTTGTCCTCCCCTAAATCCGGCCCTGCATTATACCCTTTAGGGATCGTTCAAGTATTACGTATCGCAATTTTCGAGGATTTTTGACCCTCTCTCCCCTATGTAATGCACTATGTAATTGCTTGGTCCCTCCCCCTCAAACATTACGTAACACCCAAATGATCTTTTTGTAAAAAAGATCATTTTCAATCAATAAATTTATTGTTTTATTTAACAGAAATATGTTACGTAACACTTTACTTGAACCCCCTCCCCCCTTGTAACGCGCTGTAACTTTTTGCCAGATCCCCCCTAAGTGCGTTACGTAATACTTGAATGGTTCCTTATCGACTACGCTTGTACTGCCTCACCAAATCAAGCACCCATGTTTTCCTATGATTTCACGCTTTAACCCTTTCAGGACCATAAGATTGTAGGAGCGAAAGTAACCATTTTTTAAAAATTTAGGATGATCCAATTTTCAGTGATCATAATCAAAGAATGACGGTTCAGATGCAGTGTTGCCATATATAGAAAATGAAAAGATACGTTCAAGAAATAATAAATGTAAAATGACACCCACTAGTTTCTTAGTTATTCACTTCTGTTAAATTTTTTTTTGGGACAAATGTGTCCCCGTAGTCGTTAAAGAGTTAATTCAATAGACATCATCTTCTGAGCACTGACCTGTCCACTTACTTTCCTCGGACCCATGATTATAAAAAGAAATTTTTACGAAAAGTTCAATCCTTGTTCTTAAATAATTTAGAGGATACTTGTTGGAGCGGGTAAATTAGTTAATATTTTTTTGTTTAAATATTAAATTTAAATTAAAATAAATAGTTCAAAGGATATTTTATGGAGTAGATAAATCTGTAATTGAACTATATATTTTAATTAAAAATAAGGAGCTCAACTTTCTGTAATAATTAAATTTAAATATTAACTAATTTACCGGCTCCAACAATCCTCTGAATTATTTGTTATATATAAAAAGAAATATAAGATGTTATAATTTCTACAAGCTGCAGAACGTTTGCTATTTAATTGTTAAACATTCATTGTTACCTAGCTAAAATAATCAGCTCTCGCATGTAGTGGATTTTATGTTACAATTGCTTTATTATGAAGAATTGATTGTTTAGATATCGCACCGTAGAGTAACTGACAACTCATTCCGCCGCGAAAGTGGAAAAATTCTGGTTTGAGTCCAGACGGTGTTGGTGGATAAAAATAAATTTTTCTGATTTAGCATTGTAACAATGAATGTTTAACCATAAAAAGAAATGTTATAAAGTACTGTAAATGTGCAAAAAGCACAAAATGCAAGCACAACTTTTCAAAGATGCTTCGACAGTAAGGTAAACAACACTCACTGAGGTCTGAAACGCGAGAAAATTTGTATCATGCGGACCAAACTCGGCATCTACAAAAACTTGCATAATAGGACCTCGTATGTGAGGTACCACTGTATTAGTATGGATCTATACATGGTGTAGATTTGGATGCCTACATAATATGAATGTATTTATTGGTACGAACCGTCGTTTTTTCTAGTGTTAAGTGGTTATTTGACAGTCAGTACAATGAATAACATCGATAAATCAAATGAAGTAACTGTGAATGGTTTTGGAATATTTAGAATATGTAGATTATGTATGAAGATCGGTGTATACAAAAAAGATTTACTTTCGTTCAAGGCGCAAAGCAGTATTGCAAAAATGATAAAGGAGTGTACGTCCATTCTGGTCAGTAAAAAATTATGTATATTTATTTAGTTTCGTAAGTATTTCGTTGTACTTTAAAGAACATCGTAATATATTTCTTCATAAGGAATAGTGTATCAGAATGTAGTTAACATTTCAATTTTTACCAACGATGAATAATTTTTAATCAACATTTTAGTTTCAGTATCGTTTAGTTATATATATACTTTTGGTAAAATATGACCTAATACACACTTTTTGGTTATTTCTTTACCGAAAACAGTTATTAATTTCACACATGTTTTAATATTTCAAGGGAAAATCAGTTTTTTAGCAATAGGCATAGTTGGTTCGTCTGAAGACTAACCAAATAAAATTAGATTTAAAAAAAAACTAAAACAACACGCTTTTATGAACCAAATAATGCAAAATAATTTGACAACAAAATTAGCTTTACTGTAAAAAGCGTGGAGTGCTTAATATCGGTAATACAATTTTCATTTACTAACTGATTGTAAACGTAGAGCTATTATGAAAATTTAAGTAGATAGCACCCGACGCTTTTTACAATACAAGCTAATTTTGTTGTCAAATTAATTCGCATTTTTTAGTTCATAAAAGCGTATTTAGTTTTTTTAAACTCGAATTTTAATATTAATATTTTCATCCATAATTTTTTAAGTTTAAAAATTATCAGGAAATTGGACAAAATAAAAATATACAATTAATTCAGCGACGTTTCGGTTTTTTTATTAAATCTTCTTCAGGCTTCTTGATTTATATAGTTAAATAACAATAACTTATTATACATTACTTATACTCATAAACATTTACAAAATTCTTTATTTTTTTTTTATTTTTATTAAAATAAATTAAAAATTAGTTGACAGAAATTTTTTTTAATTTATTTTAATAAAAATAAAAAAAAATAAAGAATTTTGTAAATGTTTATGAGTATAAGTAATGTATAATAAGTTATTGTTATTTAACTATATAAATCAAGAAGCCTGAAGAAGGTTTAATAAAAAAACCGAAACGTCGCTGAATTGATTGTATATTTTTATTTTGTCCAATTTCCTGATAATTTTTAAATCTAATTTTAATTATAAGACTAAAAAACAATATTGCATATAACTAATAAGTTTTTACGGACAAGTGGACATATTTTAATATTGGTTTAATGTCTACTTGCTCGTCAAACGTATTAATTATTGATTATTGGACGTGAACCACATGGAAAATTGCATTTAATTATGGGGTAGGCTCCTCAACGGACGTCACTGTATAGCGTGCTAGCTTGCTTGCTGTAATTTTACAAGTTTCTTGTATCTAAAATGTCCTGGTCGGAATAATGAGACAAATTTTTTAAATTATTGTATTATCATCCGTCCTTGATAAGTGTGCAAAGTTTCAGTTTAATTTGACGTTTTGAAGTAGGTAAATTTCACGCTTAAAGGCTCCTTTACTAAAAAATAAACATACAAGTGAAACTAATAAAAGCATGTTAAAAACATGTGTGTCATATTAACGAAACTCTCTTTTAACGTTCATTTTTCAAACTGAAATACATTTGTATTTTAGGTTACGTCATACGATGAGATGCCAAATTATGTTTGTCGTTTATGCTTCAACCAACTGGTCAGAACACGTCGCTTCCAAAAGCGATCGTTGAAATCCGATAAAATAATACGCAGCTATTTGCAGAAGCTACGAGGTACTCAAAAGCAAATCGGTATTGAAAACAATGTTCAGCAATTTCGAAGTAATCACAGCTTCGAGTCTTTCAAGGAAAACGAAGTCCTTCAATTAAATATCAATGTGTCCCCTGAATATTTACTCGGCGATATGAGTCATGCAGAA
This sequence comes from Venustoraphidia nigricollis, assembly GCA_034508555.1. Lineage (NCBI taxonomy): Eukaryota > Metazoa > Arthropoda > Insecta > Raphidioptera > Raphidiidae > Venustoraphidia > Venustoraphidia nigricollis. Next base: position 3,003,110 of record JAVRKA010000025.1, on the reverse strand, counting down.
AACTTTCAACCGAATGATGAACAAAATCATTATGGGTCGTATAAATTAACTGAAAGATCATTAGAATCTAACGATTCAACTGATGAACATCAAGATAATATCTTTGTATCTACCGACAATGTCGATTTGGAACAAATCGAGGAATTGCCTGGTAATAATAATTTTATTGTCCCGGAAGAAATTGAAAGTGAAGTCGATTTCAATTTTGATGGAAATCATTTCCTAAGTTGCAATAACGTCGACGACGATGAAATGAATATGTACACAGATGAATCTGTTGACGAAAATCCATTAGAACAAAATGATGCATTAGAAAATTCTAAGAACACTCCCGAATATTATGGAGAATATTTATACCCTGGCGAGAATGAGCATTTAGCTCAGCAGAATATTTTCGGAAACCACGAAAGACGTCACAAATGTGACGTTTGCGAAAAAGATTTTTTGACGCAACGTTCTTTATACAGACATAAACATGTCCATAAAACTGAGAAACCTTATCAATGTGAAGTTTGCAAGAAATGTTTCAAACAAATGCGATATCTGAGAAAACATCAGCGAAATCCGGAAGTTCATAAATTAATTCATTTTCGCGAGCGTCCATTTCCGTGTTTCCTCTGCAACAAAAGTTTTACGCAAGAAAGCGATCTACAAAAGCATAAAGTTATTCATACTGATGAGAAACCGTATCAGTGTGAAGTCTGCAAAAAACATTTCAAGCTCAAGAGGTATTTGAGAAGACATCAGAGAAATCCGGATGTTCATAAAGATCTATTGGTACATGACCAAGATCTTGTTGAACAAGATATGCGCACAGACAAGCAAGATATACCTACTGAGGAGCAACCGTTTATCTGTGACGTTTGCAACAAAGGTTTTGCACTGGAGAGTGATCTAGAAAATCACAAATCCGTACATCTTATTGTGGAACTATTTCAGTGTGAATATTGCGAAGAACGCTTCAGACGTGCGAACCATTTGAAGAAGCACATGAAGACTCACAGAACACTTAACACGTGCGATGTTTGTGAAATGGTGTTTAAATACCGAAAGAGTTTCGAAAAACACAAAATGGCGCATGCTCGTGAAGGAAAATAAACGACTACATACTAGTGAAAAACCCGAAACAATTGAAGATTTCGCTTAGAAGTCGAAATAAACGGTACTAGTATGTAATTGAAGATTTTGCACATCGCTGTTTGAAAAAATATATATAATATATAAATCAATGATTACAAAAAGAAACGAGCATCATAATTTGAAAATTTCACATTTTTTTTGTCGTGGTTTTTCGAATTTCAATCGTGTAATATTAGTAGGCTGAACATTACGGTTCATTTCTTCAGATCAAATCTGAAATAGAGTCAACACCGGCCCACGGCATGTTTTAGGATGAAGCGACATCCAATCCATCCCTAGGCTGCCTCTAATATATTCCAGTTATGCGCGCAACCATGGAAGATCTCGACACCATCTTATATCTAATTTGTCGATTGAAAACAGCCATGCTAACCACGCGTTCGCAATCAAAATCATGAAAAGCGAAAAAAATATGTCCATCTTTATTTTCCTTTACCACTGAGATGCCTTCTGGGACTTGGCGTCTGGAGCGGCCACTCCGTTCACCTTACGATAATGCAAAACGCAATGTCAAAAAAGTTGCTCTAAACCTGTAATGATTACGGAAAATCGGCTACTATTATTACACGATTAATACTAGTATTACATGATTTAATTGGGAAACCACCACAATTAAAACGTCAAGAATAGTTTGGTGTTTTAAAACTTCTTTGTTTCCGGGCTTGTATGCCGTGGTCCATTGGTATTTCTACCTGACGTTTTGTGTACAACTGTGGTAGACATCAAAGACGATGTGGTGGTGGGCGAAGTTTCTTCTAGGCTGCTCGCAGGTAAGTGTGTCGACGACTGCTGTTCCTTCTTCTTTTATGTAGTGGGTTGGTGTTCTCTTTTCGGTCGTAGTTTACTCTTCTGCAGTTGGTCGTTGGGCTCGGTAATTTAGTAAATTACTGAGTCCAACGACTAATTAGAGAAGAATGAACTACGATCGAGTAGGGAACACCAACCCATTTTGCATAAAAGAAGAAGGAGCAGCAGTTGTCGACACACTGACCTGTGAGCAGCCTAGAAAGACAATTCGCCCGCTACCACATCGCCTTTGATAATGTCTACCACAGTTGTAGACGAAACGTTAGGTACAGATACCAATGGACCACGGCGTACAAGCCCGGAAGCCAAAAAGTTTTACAACAATGCCGGCCGTTAAATGCCTACACAGTTTTGGTGTTTCACAGTAATGCTTTCTGTGAAATTGTACAAGCAAATAACTAATTTTAATACCCGTTTAATTTGATGAAATGTGCTCTTTATTGCACATTCGCTAGCTAGACTAGCGAATGTAATCTGTTTTATTCTTTTAGCAAATTCTTTTTTTTTATTGAGTTGTATATTCATTTATTTTATAAATACATTCCATTATAATGTCAAGTAAAAAAAATATTTATTTCACTAACGCGACCCAAATTCTATTACAGTTTTGGAACACCGAGCGTTTAAAGACTAGAATTATTTCACTCGTTAATTAATATTTGTTGCACACAGCAACACGTAAAGCGATTTATTGGAAGACTAAAGTGAAAATCAAGTTCTTGGCAAAACCTTTTGTTTGGATACTTACTCATGGTGACACTGACAATACGTTAACTTATGGAGATCACCAAAATATTATTTTAAGTTATCGAGGGCGATGTTTAAAATATTTGTTTAAGTTACCGAGGTTTTGTGATTTAAGTAATGGAGGTTTTATGCTTTCAGGGGAAAGGAATTAAAAAAAATTTTAACTTACAGAGCTTTTTAACTTATCGAGGTTTAACTTATCGATGTTCTCCTGTAGTTGTGTTTAACTAACAGCGTTTGAATTCATCAGATGGGGCCCTCCCTCACTGTAAAGGAGCTCAACCAACGTTGTATATTTTTCTTACAAATGCGTCCAAATCTCGAAACATTTTTTAGTGTATTTGCCATATGGCAACATACACTATTGGCGTCGGTCGGATGGCGGGACCTAGGGGTCGGACCAAAATTTCTCGACGTTTCATAACCTCCTAAACACTTTGGCACCATTTTTAAAAATGTTTATATATATATATATATATATGTATATATATATATATATATATATATATATATATATATATATATATATATATATATATATATATATATATATATATGTGTACGCGCGATAACTTTCGAAAGAGTTAATTGATTTCAACGAAATTTGGGCCACATGTTGAAATCCATCACCGCAAGACGCCTATGTAAAATGGGCCTAATTGGGCTATTTTAAGGGTAGTTTTTAGGGGTTGAAAACTGTTTTTGGGCCCCAAAATACCGAAAAAATTCTCCGAATCGTTTCAAAATTGAAATTTAACCCTTTGGTAGTGATTAAAAAGTTTCCCCACAATTTTAATAAAATCGGCCCGACAGGACCGGATTTACAAATTTTATGAAAACACTAGTTTGCAGATGGTGACTTATTTATTGAAGGGTGTATTTAATTTGGTGTAGACGTTAGATTGATAATAATATTACAATTAAGAAAAAAATGTTATTTTAAGGGGTGTATTAAGGGGTTAAATTTTTTATTTTGCCCAAAAACAAACTTAATTTCACATAATAAAAGTATAAAACCACACGGCCCTATACAAGCAAATACACTATATTGTCGGCAGGGTTTTGGCACTGCGACCCGGGTTTTTTTATTTAATTTGTGTATACTTCAGTAGGTAACTTAGATCAATTGAAAACAAAACTAATATATATTACTAAATGTTGTAATCATCAATGCTAGGATCAATCTGTTTTCACGATCGTCTCGGCCCGGGGGCCCCTTACGGTGGGGGCCCGTGGCATTTTGCCCGTCCTGCCACCTATTGTTACGCCACTGCTTCTTGGTATTAACTTATGACGTAGATTAACGTCAGCATGTGCGATAAAAAACGACGTGACGTTAAAATTGGACCTTTTTGTTGCGACTTAATTTTAACGCCATGGGTACTTTTTGTAAATCGAGCCAAGTCGTCGTAATTGGGCGTGGTTTAAATAAAATGTGTAGACTATGCCTGAAAAGTAATGTGTTGATGAAAGATATGTTTACTTTTAAGAAAAGAAAGAACATTATTAATAAAATTACAGAGTGCACGTCTGTTAAGGTAAGTGAAAATATGCCGTTTATAGACAGATATTTATTGTCAGTCGAGACGTACAACCATTTGACATGCCAGCGAAATACAGAAATAAACTTATCAACAACATAAAAAATTCACTAATTGTGTAAAAGGCCCATTCTGAAAATATTTTCAGTAACATTTACCGTAAAAAAAATATATAATTGAATGACATAAATTCTCAATAAAAATATTAGTTAAAATGTAAAATTCGAAACGCATGGACAACCGTGTATTAATAATGTTGTAACTCTACTTTTAAAAATAGATTCAATTCTTGTTTTTTAATTATATAATTATATGATTTTGTACCGTAAATTGAAACACTGTGTTGTTGGACCCGTGTTGTTAAATGCTTTTTCTTTTAACTGATTCGAAAGAACAAATATGAACAAGACGCAATTTTCCCGTAAAGAACAAAAACAAAAAACCCGGATCGCAGTGCCAAAACCCTGCCGACAATATAGTGTATTTGCTTGCATAGGACCGTGTGGTTTTATACTTTTATTATGTGAAATTAAGTTTGTTTTTGGGCAAAATAAAAAATTTAACCCCTTAATACACCCCTTAAAATAACATTGTTTTCTTAATTGTAATATTATTATCAATCTAACGTCTACACCGAATTAAATACACCCTTCAATAAATAAGTCACTATCTGCAAACTAGTGTTTTCATAAAATTTATAAATCCGGTCCTGTCGGGCCGATTTTATTAAAATTGTGGGGACACTTTTTAATCACTACCAAAGGGTTAAATTTCAATTTTGAAACGATTCGGAGAATTTTTTCGGTATTTTGGGGCCCAAAAACAGTTTTCAACCCCTAAAAACTACCCTTAAAATAGCCCGATTAGGCCCATTTTAAATAGGCTTCTTGCGGTGATGGATTTCCACACGTGGCCCAAATTTCGTTGAAATCAATTAACTCTTTCGAAAGTTATCGCGCGTACACACACACATATATATATATATATACATATACATATATATATAAACATTTTTAAAAATGGTGCCAAAGTGTTTAGGAGGTTATGAAACGTCGAGAAATTTTGGTCCGACCCCTAGGTCCCGCCATCCGACCGACGCCAATAGTGTATGTTGCCATATGGCAAATACACTAAAAAAAGCAAACCGTTGTCGATAGTAAAAACCAAATCTTTGTATACACTAAATGACATAGCTACTTAGCCACTTTAGCAAGTGTTTTGTTGTAATACAAACTTTGACATTTATCTAATACAAATATAATCTACTAGTCGCTTGATACACGGCAACAACAACAATAGTGGAATCTTCATCAAGACCTAACAGTTACATTTTCAGTCTATAGAAACTGTATTTTAAAACTTAGAGTGTGTTAATCATTGACACCCCTGTACTTCCCCCCTTTCCACACCTTAGAAGACTATTTTAGTATCTTTACTCAACAAAAAAAACATATCTGCCAAATTGCAAGTCTGGAGGTCTAATAGTTCCGGAAGGTATCGTGATGACCTGTCAGTGATATTCATCCCCTATTTCACCCCCTTTAAGTTTTTATTTTGAGACAAAAGGTAGCTTGTGTCCTTTAGGATGCAATCTATCTTCTTGTCAAATTTTATCGAAATCTGTTCAGCGGTTTAGGCGTGAAAGCATAACAAACAAACAAACAAACTCACATGTATATAAGAATAATTGAAAGAGTCAACAAAATAGTTACGAGCTGACTAACTGAACGTAGATTTGGTTTTTATTAGATATGATTTGTTTCTTATACGCATTTTAATTCTAGATTTCGAGACACGACGAAATGCCAAGGTTCCTGTGTTGCGTGTGCTATATTCAGCTAATCAAAACATACAGATTTCGAAAACAGGCGTTAAAATCCGACGAAACATTACGCGACTATTTACGACAATTACACGCTGTGAAGAAAGAATCCGAAAATATTGAGAAATGTTCTACGCTGCCGAAATCTGGAGAATCTAAAAACCTTGATGTATCCCAATTGAATCTAAAAGAAGAAATATCAGTAAATGCCCAAATAAGCGTGGATAGTATAAAGGCGGAACCAGAATGGGAGCCCAACTCTAGTATTGAGACGGTTTGGCTAAATCCTGAACAACAAAAGCATTGCGAAGACGGCGAGATACAGAATATAAAAGACGAACCATTATTTTATCAGGAAGACTACCAAACAATTCGAGACAATGTAAAGCAAGAAATACCAACTCATACAGAATTTGCAGGTACTAACCTTCAACAAGCAGAATGCGATGTTGAAGTCAATAATTTGAGATTAAATGCGTCTCATAGTGATAATAAATTTGAAGAAACAGATGATAATATTAATTTAAACCAAATAAATACAAATCTTGGTAACGAAGAAATTTTCGTCCAGGCTTCAGAAACTACCATAGAAGAAACAAAAGTTACTTCTTCAGGAACACGTAAACTCAAACGGAAACCATTAGAGTGCGATGTTTGTAATAAAATGTTCATGCATATGAATAATTTTAAGAGACACAAACTGATCCATACCAACGTAAAACCTTATCATTGTGACGTTTGCAATAAGTGTTTCCGTCTAGAATGGGCTTTAAAAACCCATAAACAATCACACACCGATGCACATCAATGTCAAGTTTGCAATAAAACCTTTGATCGAATGATTGTTCTACAATTACATCAAAGAACACATACTGGTGAGAAACCGTATCAATGTGACGTTTGTAATAAGTGTTTTTCTTATTCAAGTAATTTAAATAAACATAAAATTCTACATACCGGTGTGAAGCCATACCAGTGTACAGTGTGTAACAGATATTTCGCTGATGCAAGTAATTTGAAAAAGCACAGTCTTGTACATATTGACGAGAAATCGCTTGAGATTCGTTGCAAAGAGTCGGGAGACTCAGATAAATTAACAGATGAGAAACGATTCCATTGCAACGTTTGTAGTAAATCTTTTGCACGTTTGTTTGATTTGAAAAGACATAACAGACTTCATACCGGTGAGAAACCGTATCAATGTGATGTTTGTTTTAAAGATTATTCGTCATCGTCGTCTTTAAACAATCATAAACTGTCACATACTGGTGAGAAACCGTTTCAGTGTGACGTATGTAATAAATGTTTCGTTCGATCGTTTGATTTAAAACGACATCAGAGAGAACATACCGGCGAGAAACCGCATCGATGTGACGTTTGTAGTAAATGTTTTTCTGTAGCGTATTCTTTAAAAAAGCATATGCTGTCGCATATCAAGTAGATTTGTGGAATAACTTTGTGATATAAAAAAAGTTTAAGAGTGTTTTTTTATGGAATCGATATTTGGTTTACTATAAATACGAACGTATTGTGTACAAATGAAATACAATATTACATTGTAACCCAATGGGATTTTTTATTTTGTTGAAAATGTTCTTTTTATTAAAATAATTTATATTTTATTTAAAACTAGCGCTCTGGTCCGGCTTCGCCCAAATTAAGTCGTATTATACTGCAGTGATCTTATAGAATAATAAACGAATTTGCCCGATGTTACTTCTATTTATTAATATTATATATAGCCTATAGCCTTCCTCGATAAATAAACTATCCAACACAAAAATAATTTTTCAATTCGAACCAATAGTTCCTGAGATTAGCGCGTTCAAACAAACAAACAAACTCTTCAGCTTTATAATATTAGTATAGATTAGTACTTTATAGTTTAGATAACGATATATAAACCGTAAGTTAAGAAACAAATTTATTTCAACTTTTCATGACCTTATAACTTTATGTAAAGCTTCTAATTATCTAATCCATTAAGGCTGTCGGAACGCTCTGAATTTAAGCCAAAAATAGAGCTTCGGCTGTCAACTGATTGCAGACTTATTCGTCAACATTCTGCAAAAATTCTTTCTCTATAAGGAAGATAAAGGACAAATCTAGGTCTCTAATGGACTACTTTTGTAATTTATGTACGATTTACTAGAAAAAAGTTGGCATTAATTGTGCTAAAAAAACACACGTTTTCAATGTCACACTATGATCTTATTCGTACTTATTTCACAAAACTGTTCCATTACAGACCTAAAGTGACTCTTCCTTTTTCAGAAACGTTTTTTAAATCTTCAAAATATTTCCAAAAATTAGAGTAATCAATTGACAGCGGCACCCTTGCAATAAGATTTTTTAGCCTCGTAGTTGGCACCAGCCAAAAATTGAAACGTGCGGATGATTTGAGCGAGACAGAGCTAAAGAAGGTCACACCCACAATATGTCTTATATATTGTCTCAGCACAAACAAAATTCAGAGCGTTCCGACAGCCTTAATTTCTGTAAGGATTTACACATGTATTATATTTTTTATTTGTGCTTAAAACAACTTTTGAATTGATAAGCAGTTTTTCTTACAAAATATTTTCACTTATAAGACAATAGTAAAAGATTGAGACCATAATACTTTTGTTAATTTTAATATTCACAAAAACTAAAAACCCGGGTCGCAGTGCCAAAACCCTGCCGACAATATAGTGTATTTGCTTTTACAGGCAGTGTGGCTTTATTATGCGAACTTAAGTTGGTTTTTGGGCAAAATAAAAAGTTTGACTCCTTAATACACCCCTTAAAATAACATTTTTTTTTTAATTGCAATATTATTATCAATCGAACTTCTATACCAAATTATACACAACTTTCAGTAAATAATACACTATCTGCAAAGTAGTGTTTTCATAAAATTTGTAAGTCCGGTCCTGTCGGGCCGATTTCAATAAAATTTTAGGGACACTTTTTAATTACTACTGGAGGATTAAATGTCAATTTTGAAACGATTCTGAGAATTTTTTCGGTATTTTGGGGCCCAAAAACATTTTTCAACCCCTAAAAACTACCCTTAAAATGGCCCGATTATGCCCATTTTAAATAGGCTTCTGGCGATGATGGATTTCAATACGTGGACCAAATTTCGTTAAAATCAATTAACTCTTTCGAAAGTTATTGCCCGCACACATATATATATATATATATATACGCTTATATATATATATATATATATATATATATATATATATATATATATATATATATATATATACATTTTTAAAAATGGTGCCAAAGTGTTTAGGAGGTCATGAAACGTCGAGAAATTTTGGTCCGACCCCTAGGTCCCGCCATCCGACCAACGCCAATAGTGTATGTTGCCATATGGCAAATACACTAATAATTAATTTTCACGGGAATGTAGATAAAATTACAACAGACTTGTGAAAATTGCAACGTTTCGTATATTTGTTTATATTTCATCAGGCAACTAGAATAATTACGAAACGTAATTTTGACCACATTCGCGTAAAAATTCATCAATTAATTATTGATTAGGTACTTGACGTGAACACCACAAAAACTTTTCCCCTGAAATATTTTTTTGTCAAAAGCAACATATTAGCGGTAAAAAAAAGTTGGTTTTGAATTTTTAAAGTCTCTTTAATTAAAGGATGGGTGTCAATAACCTAGGTAATTTCCCCTATAAATCACGAAAAATAAAATGATTGCACAGAGCCTTACTGCTACATTTTTTCAATACTAGACTACCGACTCAGTGCGTTTTGCATAATATATATCTTGCCTTTGATAAATATTTATTTATAGTTTGAAATAGGATATTCTTGAAAATTTTCTCAAAAATTTATCATTTTTGTAGCTTTAACATTTTTTTTATGCATCAGCGCAATCTCCCAACACTTTATCCTTTACATATATATGATTTAACATATTGTAAACAGTAACATATATAAAAAAAACCCGGATCGCAGTGCCAAAATCCTGCCGACAATATAGTGTATTTGCTTGTATAGGGCCGTGTGGTTTTATACTTTTATTATGTGAAATTAAATTTGTTTTTGGGCAAAATAAAAAATTTAACCCCTTAATACACCCCTTAAAATAACCTTTTTTTCTTAATTGTAATATTATTATCAATCTAACGTCTACACCGAATTATATACACCCTTCATTAAATAAGTCACTATCTGCAAACTAGTGTTTTCATAAAATTTGTAAGTCCGGTCCTGTTGGGCCGATTTTATTAAAATTTTAGGGACACTTTTTAATTGCTACTAACGGGTTAAATGTCAATTTTGAAACGATTCTGAGAATATATATATATATATATATATATACATATATACATATATATATAAACATTTTTAAAAATGGTGCCAAAGTGTTTAGGAGGCATAGGGTGGGCATTAACTCGTTAATCCGTTAATCGTTAATTAACGAAGTTAACAAAGTGCTTAACGATTTAACTGTTCAGTTAACTTTAAAAAATGTTAACGGACACATTACCTTCCGTTAACTTGCCATAAGTCCGTTCAATCGTTAATTAAGTACCTACAATTCACAAGGACACCGTGCGGACCGTGCCGCGCCGCGAAAAACACGTTCAGACATGTACGGAAGATAAAGAAGAGTTTTTTATTTCGGGCACTCAAAGTAAAGAAAAGTCTAAAAGTCACAAATCTTTAAGAACTAAAGCTCAAAGTCTCATCAAAATGTGGCTAGACATGAAGTCAAAAGACTCTTTTAACGATGCGGCATTCCTCGGAGAACAGATAATAATAAATCTGTTTATTAAATATAGTACCGCTGCAGTCGAACGCCTTTTTTCTACGGGAAAAGACATTTTAACGCTTAAAAGAGCCTCACTTTCCGACGAAAACTTCAATATATTGTTGTTTATGAAGGGGAATATGCACCTTATGTCAGACTAGCTGTATTTTGAGTTGAACATTTATTATTAAAAACTCTAATGATACACCCTTCTTTTACTAATATTTCATGACCTGCCTAAACTTCCATAGCCCGTATTAACATTAAATATAAAATAGAATTTCTATCGCGAGTTAACGATTTACGATTCGTTAATCGTTAACCTGCAAGATTAACGGCTTAACGATTAACGAAGTTAACTTTTTTAGTAACGGATTAACGATTAACGAAGTTAAGTATTTGATTAACGGTGCCCAGCTATGTTAGGAGGTTATGAAACGTCGAGAAATTTTGGTCCGACCCCTAGGTCCCGCCATCCGACCAACGCCAATAGTGTATGTTGCCTTATGGCAAATACACTAATAAAAAACTGTTGGTCCAGTGCGCTCGTATGTTACACATATGTGTACGTAAAGGTTAAACCGCACTAGCGCGACACTGCAGCGAAGAGGCGCTGCGTGGCAGCGGAGCGGCACGGTAAGAAAAATATTCTTTCTATTGTTTCGAATGAATTAAAACGAACTACAGCGTCACGCGTCATTTTCTGCCCGAATAATCACGTCACAACTTGTCAAACGGTCAAATAAACAACAACTCGTTACTAAGCGCTAAGATTTTTCTTTCATCGTGGTTTATATTAAGTTATTTATTATTCTGTTGTGAAAATAAATTCTGTAATATGAGCAAAAATATTTTTTGTGGTTTTTGTTCGAAAAGAACAAAAAAGGCAACTGTGAGGCGTATTAAAAACCGATATGCTATCGAGTATTTAAGAAGTAAAAAAAACGAATTTGATCCAAAATCCTTAGTTTGTGCTAGATGTTTTACCGATGCCTATAAAAAAAACCCGGGTCGCAGTGCCAAAACCCTGCCGACAATATAGTGTATTTACTAATATAGGCAGTGTGGCTTTATTATGCGAACTTAAGTTGGTTTTTTGGGCAAAATAAAAAATTTGACTCCTTAATACACCCCTTAAAAGAACATTTTTTTCTCAGTTGCAATATTATTATCAATCGAACCTCGAAACTAAATTATATACACCTTTCAGCAAATAATTCACTATCTGTATACTAGTGTTTTCATAAAATTTGTAAATCCGGTCCTGTCAGTCCGATTTTATTAAAATATTAGGAGCACTTTTTAATTGCTATTAAAGGGTTAAATTTCAATTTTGAAACGATTCTGAGAATTTTTTAGGTATTTTTGGGCCCAAAAACTTTTTTCAACCCCTAAAAACTACCCTTAAAATGGTCCGATTAGGCCCATTTTAAATAGGGTTCTTGCGGTGGTAGATTCCAACATGTGGGCGAAATTTCGTAAAAATCAATTAACTCTTTCGAAAGTTATAGCGCACACATATATATATATATATATAAATATATATATAAATATATATATATAAATATATATATATACATATATATATAAACATTTTTAAAAATGGTGCCAAAGTGTTTAGAAGGTTATGAAACGTCGAGAAATTTTGGTCCGACCCTTAGGTCCCGCCATCCGACCAACGCCAATAGTGTATGTTGCCTATGGCAAATACACTAATAACAAAAAAGTAACAATGAAACGAAACGCAAGATCATTCAGCACAGTAGATGAAAATCAGGATATTGAAAGTTAATTATTTTTACTATTTTCATTACTAATTAACGATAATCTAACTTGTTTTAGTGTATTATTAACTTAATGATCTTATTAAACTTGACTATTTTTTGTTTCAAACATAATAAAATATTTGACTTTATTTGGCTTGTTTCTTACATATAATTACCCTTAGTTGGTAAATATATGAATAAAAATCCAAAACTCTTCAGGGGAAAATATACCTATGTTATTGACACCCATCCGATTTTCGCGATAATGTAATTATTTTACGAAATATTAGAAAACACTATTTGGTAAACAAGAATACAAGATTAATTTTTTTTTCGGATTGTCCCAATTTGAACAATGGATAAAATCCTGACATTGAGTGAAATGAAAATAAATGGACATGGATTTATTAAAATGTGTCGACTGTGTCTGAAACATGATGTGTTAATGAAAGATATATTTTCTTTCAAAGAGAAAAGGCAAGTTGTAAATAAGATCATCGAGTGTACTTCCGTTATGGTAAGTCGAAAATTTCTGGAGGGATAATTAATAAACCGCGGAACTTCGAAATAATTTGTAATCAGAATGTGAATCCATGATTTCAAATAACTCCTCCGTATTACTTCATGAATCTATTAAAGCTACAAGATGGTTTTATGTAAAATAAATAAGATACAATTCTAACAAATAAATAAAAACACTTCTACAAAAAAATATTATTAAATTATTTCTGGAGGATCGTTTCGGACAATCCTCAAGAATATTGTCCGAAACGATTGTCGAGAAATAATTTAATAATAAATGTTTGTAGACTTTTCAAGTGTTTTTATTTATCTGTTATTATTAGGTACTCATGTTTTACCAAGTACCGAGTGAAAAGTCAGTGCAAATTCAACAATTCAATAAACTTCAGCAATTTCACGTGATTTCATGAAGTTCAAAGTTGTCAGATAACTTTACAGACGAGCAATAATTTCATATAAGTTTTGGATTGATTACTTATGATTCCCAAAGTAATAAATTTTCCACTGACTACGCAGTGGCGTCGCTATCGGAGGACTAGACAGGGCAGTCCACCGAGGCCCCCAAACTCAGGGGACCCCTCGGCCTTCTCAGCAACGTTCGAAAACGTTATTTGAATGTCCTATTCGAATAAAGAATTTTTGACTTTTGACTGTGGCCCCTGTAGTCTGGTTCACAAGTTGAAAAAATGTGTTAATTTTTTCTACTGCGAGTTAAAATACGTGTCATAGCTCATTGGATTCATAATCACCTCTGGCAAAATGTGCAAACGTTTCGAACCCGCACATAAACAGTTGCAAAAGCTATTAACAATTAAAGAATCCCAAAAAAGAGGGTCTATTTTATCGAAAAGTATTAATGCTTATGAAATTAAAAAAAACAGATTTGTAAAGAGGAGAAAGTTTTCTGAAAAAAATGTCGATTCCCGTAATTTCATCTCTATTATTAATACTTTTCATTTGGTGTTGAAAATAGCACTTCTCGCCTTAATGTCTTAGCCAATTTAGATAAGGCCCCAATTTCATTCTTGCACCGGGACCCTTGGTTACGTAGCTACGCCACTGTGATTGCGTTTATTATTTTAGGTTACCAGAACCGATGAAATGCCAAATTTTATTTGTCGCTTATGCTATAGTCAGCTGGTCGTAACACACCGTTTCCAAAAGCAAGTCTTGAAGTCCGACGAAATATTAAAGGACTATCTGCAACTTTTACGTAGTTCCAAAACGGAAAGTTTCATTCAGCAAATTTCTAGTTATCAGAACTCAGAATCTTCTAAAAATCTTGGTATTACTCCATTAGAGATCAAAGAAGAATTACAAGAAATTAATATGGAATTCCAAGTCCCCAAAATAAGTGTAGGTAATATAAAACATCAAAACTCACAATTTTCTAAAAACCATATCACTCAATTAGAGATCAAAGAAGAATTACAAGACATTAATATGGAATTCCAACTTCCCAAAATAAGTGTAAACAATATAAAACAAGAAACTGATGTGGAACCAAATTCAGTTTATCTCGAAACAGTTTGGTTTAATGATGAACCACAAAAAGAAGAGTGTGAGCAGATAATTATAAAAGAAGAAACGTTGCCGATATGGCAGAAATCTGTAGATTCTGAGGCATATCAAAACGCATCAGTAATTCATAGTGCCTTCAGTGGTGTTGTTGATACCTTGGAGACTCATGATGTCAACAAAATGAGGCCAGGTTCCAACTTGTTATCCGATTATAATTACGACATCAGTATGGACAGATCGAATTTGGGACAAAACGACTTTAATACAAATTATAATTTATGTATCAATGCCGGGGAATCCCAGACAAGTTTATATAATAGAACAGAACGAATTTTGACACCTAATTCTTCAGAATTAACAGTTGAAAAGCAGCTGCATTCTTTTCAGTGTAACGTTTGCAATAAATGCTACGTCGATAAGAGTACCTTAACAAAACATAAACTTATTCATACTGGTGATAGACCGTTTCGGTGTAATGTGTGCGATCAGAATTTCTCGCGTTCATTTGTTTTGAAACGACATATGTTGAAACATAGTAACGAAAAACCGTATCATTGTGACATTTGCAATAAAGGTTTTATCCAGTTGGGTAATTTTGAATACCATAAACTTAAGCATACTTGCGGGAAACCGTTTCAGTGCGATGTTTGTGACAAATGCTTTACGCGAATGTTTGATTTGAAAGTTCACAAACTGCTACATATGGGTGAGAAACCGTATAAATGTAATTTGTGTGCGAATAGTTATACTGAAGCGAGTGAATTACATAGGCATAAACTTGTACATACTGGCGAGACGTCCTATAAGTGTGACGTTTGTGATAAAGTATTTAAGCGCTCTTATGTTTTAAAAAGACATAAACTGTCACATACAGGAGAGCGACCTTATCAATGTGACATTTGTAGTAAAAGCTTTGCCGAAATGTACACTCTGAAAAATCATAGGTTGAGACATACTGGTGAGAAACCATTTCAATGCGATGTTTGCAATAAAGGGTTTATTCAATCGGGTAATTTAGAATACCATAAGTTGAAACATACCGGTGAGAAACCGTTTCGGTGTCATATTTGTCCGAAAGCTTTCTCAAGCACGTCGGATTTAAACAGGCACAAGAAGATTCACGCTATCAGCTTTATAAATTCGACCGATTTAAACAGCAAAAAGCCCTTAGGAAATCAATTATCCCCTGAAACCAGTAAATTCAGAGCAGTTCCGTAGCTAGTCATTGGCGCTCTAGACAAGATTCTAATGTCTCACAAATTCTCATCGCTGATTGCGCCCTTGACACGGGCCCCGATTGCCGGATCCAAATAAAGGCACTGACGTCGTCACTCAAGGAGAATCTGTGTATTATTGAACATTGGTCAAAAAAGAAGAACAATTTTTTAACACGTTTTTATTAGCTTCACTTGTATGTTTGTAACGGAATCTTCGAACTACAAATTCACCCATTTCAAAACGTCAGATTAAACTGAAACTTTGCACATTTATCAAGGACCGATGACAATACAATAATTTAATAAATGTGTTCCATTATCCTGACCGGGACCTTTAAAAAATAAATAATAGTTTAAAAACACACTTTAATAGCAAGCCGAACTAAAAAGGAAGAAATAATGTTTTATTGTAAAAAAGCGTGAGGTGCTTATAACTATTTTTATACTAACTCTACTTTTGAATGAAATATTTATACCCCTCGCCTTTTTACAATAGAAAATTATTTTTTACTTTTTAGTTCGGTTTGCTATTAAGGCGTGTTTTAGTTTTTTTAAAGTATTATTTATTATAATTTAGCCGCTAGAGGGATACATAAGGACCAAACGTCAATGTGAAACGAAGCGAAATATTAGAACTGTTATGACACGCCAGGAATATTAGAAAGACTCGTTAAAACAATAAAATTCACCTGAGGAGTTAAAGCTGTCGGAACGCTCCGAATTTAAGCCACACTACGAGACTAAAAAATGCTGTTGCAAGGGTACCGCTGTCAGTTGATTACTCTCAATTTTAGAAATATTTTGAACATTTAAAACACTTTTCCGAAAAAGCAATGATCACTTCAGGTTTGTGATGGAACAATTTTGTGAAGTAAGTACGAATAAGGTCGTAGTGTGACATTGAAAACGTATGTTTTCTGGCACAATTAATGCCAACTTTTTCTAGTAAATCGTACATAAATTACAAAAGTAATCCATTGGAGGCCTAGATTTGTCCTTTATCTTCCTTATAGAGAAAGAATCTTTGCAAAATGTTGATGAATAAGTCTACAATCAGCTGTCAGCCGAAGCCCTATTTTTGGCTTAAAGTCAGAGCGTTCCGACAGCCTTAACAGTTTAGTTGTAAAATATCGAAAAGGAAAACAGATAGGAGGACACTTTTAGAGGAAAGAAGGGCCTATAAAAGAAGGACTGTTCTCGCTAAAGGAGGACGATTGGTCACCTTACGTTTATTAGCTGCAAAACAAGAAAAAATTACCAAGTTCTTTAGATAATTGCCTAAACCTGATAATAATATTTATTTATTTTCAATAAATTGCTTTTATTATATTAGTTTATTATTTTGCAGCCTGTGGAACATATCCCCTATATTCCCACACAAAATGCCTTCCGTATTCGTGGTATATTTTCGGAACGTAAGGAGCTTTGACATTACTGTAAAAAAGTAATTTTATAGTAAAAGCTTATGGTAGGTAAATTAAAAATTCTTTAAAATGATAAAATAAAAACCTACTGTAGAAGATTCTTGTGCTAATTAGGTGCCTACTGAGAACAGCGCTACATGTGGCACTTTTTCAAAATTCGAAAAACATTGATTTTTGTGCCAAACGCTTTGCATTCCAGGTCGTGAAGATTTGTCTCCTTAATCTTTGTGCTTTGTTAGAAGTTTTGTTCTTTGTCAGACAAAAACATCGATTTTGTGATCAGTTTAAATATAATAAATAATAATAATAATGCGTTTAACGTCCGTTTCTCGACTTTATGTCATAACAGGCGCCATTCGCACCATTACCAGTTTTTCATGTACCACTTCCCGGTATTTTCTACATTATTTACAACTTTAACTTATGTAATAGCAATGGGCGAATGAAGGAATTTTAGGAAATTAGGATAAGGTAGGTAATTTTTTGAACTAGGAGTTTGATAGGTAATCGGTCATGGCCTCAAATAAGGAACCATCTCGATATTTATTTGGAATTAATTGTCAGACAATCTTTAGATTCGCCTAGCGGGTGATCCTGCGAAGTTTGGTAGCGATTGGCTCAACAGAATTGTGTTTTTTTTAGTTTGTTGGCAATTTTGATTTATCTTCGATTTTTGAATTTTCACAATTAAAAGCGATTGAATTCGCGCAAACTCAATACACGTTGAGAATTTTATGATAATGATTCTCATCTTTTATGGATATAGATAATTAGATAATTAGTGCTATGCGTGTATAAACATAACACTCCTGAATAAATATTTTCTGGCGGGTGCAAGTTGTCGCAATGTTGTTTTCGTAAGTATAGTTACTTTACATTTTTACGTTGCAAAAGGGCGGCTACTTCTAGTTGACTGTTAGTCCGCCTATGATTATAGTAAAATAGGTATTTATTTGTTATAAAAAGTCCTTGACATCGAATTGCGACTCCTTACCTGTCAATCTAACATTTATGGAACACACGTGTGAAATGAAACCTAGTAAATTTTGCCCGTGGCTTCGTTCGCGTGACCGTCAATTATGGTCACAAATTCGCTCGCATAAATTTCCAACATTACGAACGCTATACTTCAAACGGATGATCTATACCAGTGTTGGCGATCCTTCTTTTCCGTGTGGGTCAGTATTATATAATTTTACTAGCGGACTCGGTAGGTAGACGTCTTGCCCCAGACCTCGCTAGCATTGCATTGAGAGGTGCTGACAGACTGAAAATTCGGGATTATATGTTTTTCCTGTGAGAAATTAAAAAAAAATATTTCTGGGTTTTGACAACAGCGCCACCTACTCAATCCAACTGTAAGCTAGGAACCATATAGGTAACCCCATAAGTACAAGAAAAATCATCAAAATCGGTCAAGCCGTTTAGGAGAAACACTCACGCAGTCCGAAATTTTATATATAAACCTCCCCCCCCCCCAATTCCAAAAACCTAGAAACACATCATTACTTATTTATGATGCGTAGCTACATTTCCAATTTTCAAGTTCCAACCTTTAAAAAAACCGATACTCCCACGCAAACAAAAAGGATTTTCTACTGTTGAATCCATAATTTTAAAAAAAGTTAAGGTTATTTAACTGTCAAACGTTGTTGTTCATTCAGGACACTAAAGTAATAGGTTAAGAAGTTCGATCCGATGTCGCTAGTAGAACTTATTTTGTTGTTTTATGAAATACAGTGTAAACTCCATGTAACGCCACTCGATTTAACGTTAAACTTCCTAAAACGTCGAAATTACTCGACTTTGGTTGGTTTGCCGTGTTGTCCATATAGTGATACACTCTATGTAGGATCACACCCACTCTAAATAACGACCATATGTCATTATAAAGCAAGTGATTTCGGTGAATTATAAAGCACGTACTGTTTGTAGGTACTTTCTAAGTTGCCGAAATTGATAAGAACTGCAGTTTTATTGTCTAGCTCGCATTTACCTCGACTGTCGACATCATACGTACCGAAGATTCTAAGAAATCGTTCTTTTGTTTGTTGTGATTACTTTACATATGATGTTTATCTCAGCTGCTAGATTGTCGTTAGTTTATTTAGGCAAAAAACATCAGACGAAGATAACAGATTTTACGCAACAGGCGTTGTTATTTGTGTTAATAGTAATGTTTATTTGTAAATAGAATGCGTTATTATTAAATAATAGTAAAACAATATTGATTTTTCTTCCTCTTCATATAACGACAACTCTCTATAACGCCAGAAAATGCGCAGTCCCTTCAGCGCCGCTATAATTTACACTGTAACTATTTTGACCTAATCAGAAACAGAAAAAAATATACTCTCAGTGCGCCAAAAGAAATCTAACTTCAATAAACGAAAACTGTAATCGGTTTAAACATTTTTTAACAAAAATAAAAATTACATATTTTGTACAGTTCACAATCGATAATAGAGATTATTCTGGAATTATAACAGTGATGTGGTTTCAAATGCTTTGGCGATTACTGAAAAACGACCTGCTTGACGAAACTGGTTTTCGACCTCCAGAGTAGTAATCGGCTACCATTCCGGTTACGCTTCCATAAGGAATGCCTCCTGGAAGAAAATATTTTTTTGTTAAAATTTTCGGAACTTTTGGGAAATATTCCCAAAACTTTTTCTGTCAATATGATTGTGGAAAACGCCACGATGAATAATTTAAAAAAACTCGGGTCGCAGTGCCAAAACCTTGCCGAAAATATAGTGTGTTTGCTAATACAGGCAGTGTGACTTTATTACGTGAACAAAAAAAAAATAACCTCTTAATATAAATAAATAAATAAATTTTATTGACCAGGTGTAGGGGTACAAATTTTATGTGAAAGGGAAATTTTACATAAAATTCCTGCAGAGACTTATAGAAGTCAGTGCGCAGGCCTAGTTTGCTTACAAAACGAAGTATTTAGATTAAACTATGTATAAAGAAAAAAAAACACTTACACTGCTAAATGTAAACAAAGATAATTTAATATAAAAACAAATTGGATAAAAAATGCTATAATTTGCACTGATTTTTCACTCGGCACGTGGTAGAACATGATTTATAATAACAAGTAATTAAAAAAAACACTTGAAAATTCTACAAATAATTCTTTATTTCTCGACGATCGTTTCGGACAATAAGTCCATCTTCAGGAGTACAAATGTAGAATTTTCAAGTGTTTTTTTTTTAATTACTTGTTATTATTAATCATGTTCTACCACGTGCCGAGTGAAAAATCAGTGCAAATTATAGCATTTTTTATCCAATTTGTTTTCAAGCTTTTAATAGAACCCTTAAATTAATATTTTTTTTCTCAGCCGACATATGAACCAAATAAAATACACCCTTCAGTTAATACTAGCGTTTTCATAAAATTTGTAAGTCCGGTCTTGTCAGGGCAATTCACTATTTTTTTCGCTATTTTTAGGCGCAAAAACTTTTTTCAACCCCTAAAAACTACCCATAAAATGGTACATTCTAACATGTGGGCCAAATTTCGTTAAAATCAGTAATCGGACCGATTTATACCCGGATGAATCCGAACTGAGCAGTGTTTTCTTTTATAAAATAGAAAGATTTAAGTGAAGTAGTTCTTACCATAGGCAAGGCCTGGTTTAAGCTCGACAATTCCAGCGCTGTCAGGTAAAGGATTAGATATCGCCCAATTGATGAACAGACATAATATTAAGGCTGCAATCTGAAAATGAAAGAAAAAAAAATTAAAATGAGCCTCACCCTCATAAGCTCACATAATAAGTTAAACTTCTTTAGTTTTTAATATTATTCCCAAGTTTAATTTTTTGTTATGTCAAACTAATCTATCTACATATATAATTTTCTAATGTGTGTCCGGATGTCCAGATGCCTGTCTTTCCAGTCCCTCCAGAAGGCCCCAGTAGACTTAAGAAGTTGAAATTTGGCACACTTATAGTATAAGACACGGGACAGAACCTAACGTAGCTGGATTTTCGATTTTCTCCCCGGGGATCGAAATAGAACATAACAGGCCATGAACGGGTGGTTTGTTACGAACAACAAACTCTGAAACATTCTGATATCAAATGTCAAATAAGTTTTCAAATAATTTTACAAATGTTCTCCCCACGGACAGAAATAGGAGGGAAGTGGTCTAAAATGTATGTTAACTTCTATAATATTTGGAAAAGGAATGTTATTTTGAATATTTCAACTGACGGAGACAGGCTTAACAACTAGTTCATAATATTTACCCATACCTTAGCAACACACTATAAACTTCCGTCCTTGTCAGTTTCATGTAATTTAGGAGACAAACTAACTTCCCCTTTAGGGGTCGATTCTATATCCCCTCGATTTTTTACTTTTTTCGAACAGATACGTCGCTAAAGAAGTAAAACTTCAAAAAACCGGTCAAGTTCGAGTCGAACTCCCGAGAAAAGGGTTCCGTACTATTCAGTTTTCCGTGAGTACTTTAAGACTTAAGACTTTTAGGTTTTCCTGTAAACTATGGGTGAGACTCGACATTCCCTATTGTGGGAGAGGGTTTCACAGTTCGTGGAAAAGAAACACCCTGAAAAAGTTGCAGCTGGTCGTGCATCGGACCTATTTAATGACACTTGCTTCTCATTTCCGCAACATTTTGAAAGGGAGGAAGAAACAAACCTCCTTGCACAGGTTTTTTTTTTGAAGAGAAAAATAATGATCAAATTAAGCGACGCGACGACGTTTGAATCACGAAATATTACTAATTAGCTATTTAAATATTAAAGTTAAAGAACCTGGCCCAGAAATTTTAGTAGATTTTACATACGCTTGTAGCTTACGTACCAGCTGAATTCATTTAGTATAATAGCTATTGTCTGCTATAATTGTTAAGAAACATTCATTGTTGTAGCACTATATTAGAAAAATGTATTATTCCAACACGTCACCGTCGGGATTTAAACCCGAATCTTTCCACTTTCGCGGCGGAATGAGTTATCAATTACTCTACGGTGCACACAATTCAACATTTTAATCCTTCATAATATAGCGATTTACAACACTCAAATTCACTACATGCGAGAGCCAATTATTTTTCAGCTGTAGTTAGACATTAACTCTCACAGTAGCGAGGGCTCTTGAATGAATCAAAGATGAACTTTCCATTTTTAATACGGTCCTAAGTCACAGAATATTTCTGTTTCGTTAGCACTGTTTAAAGCGGAAAACGACAATTTAATATCGGTAAATTATCAACACCATTATTACATATTAGTAGATTTTATATACGCTTGTAGCTTACGTACCAGCTGAATTCATTTAGTATAATAGCTATTGTCTGCTATAATTGCTAAGAAACATTCATTGTTGTAGCACTATATTAGAAAAATTTATTATTCCAACACGTCACCGTCGGGATGTAAACCCGAATCTTTCCACTTTCGCGGCGGAATGTTGGAATAATACATTTTTCTAATATAGTGCTACAACAATGAATGTTTCTTAACAATTATAGCAGACAATAGCTTATTATACTAAATGAATCCAGAAATTTTATTTTTTAGCTTTTTATAGGTTTTCTTGTGTCGGTTTTTTTAAATAGTTAATTATATTTTTTACAAAAAATATGGGAAGCAACTACATAATATTCTTACCTGAACGTATTTAGTCATATTACTTGCGTAACAAACAGATAGCTAGCCGATAACTAACAATACGGATTGCACAATAGTTTCTGAAGGCGTCGACTCGTTTCTTAACATTTTATATCACCTGTAATTTAAGATTACCCAACTGGTTACTGTTCATCATCTGTACATTGGAGTTAAAGAGCGATTCAGGTTGGCCAACTGGATTAGTTGAGGGAGGCAACCGAACGGTGAGGCTGCTTGTTGACCTTCATAAATATATAGACATAGAGATTGGTTCCTACAAACGGGTGGCAAAAGCAAACAAATAAAATGAGAGTTTAAGGTAGTTGTCGTGGTACAATATTGTCAAAAAGTTATAGATTATACGCGCCACAAAAGTATACTAGCTTGTAGCTAAGTGATCCATAATTTGTACGCAAGACTATACCCGTGGAAACGTAAACCATACAGTATTCATATGCATGTATACTTTTCTATAAATTGTTGAAATTTAAACCGTTATTTATAAATAATTAGACAGTCAAAAATTTTTTCTTATTTTTTTTAAAGTCATAACAAATGCATTGAAAGACTGTCAGTTTTTGGAAAGTTTTTGACAGTTAGTTCTGTTTTTATAAATAAGAAACTGGTTCAGAACTACAGAGATCGTATACAATCAATGTTAATTATCCAATTTTTAATTGAATTTATCTCGGATTATATACGGTCGATCGACTTCAAATTTTCAGAGTAATTGTATTATCATGTCCGTAATAAGTATGCAAAAATTAAGAATTTTCTGACGTTGTGCCTTAACCACGACAACTACCTTAAAAAAAACTAAAACACCACGTTTTTATGAAGTAAAAAATGCAGAATAATTTGACTAGCTTTACTGTAAAAAGCGTGGAGTGCTTAATATCGGTAATAAATTTTTCATTTACTAGCGAATTGTACACGTAGAGCTATCATGAAAATTTAAGTAGATAGCAATCGACGCTTTTTACAGTAACGCTAGTTTTGTTGTTAAATTATTTTGCGTTTTTAATTCATAAAAGCGTATTGTTTTATTTTGTTTAAACTCTAATTTTAATTATAAGACCAAAAGGCGATATTTAATTTGACTATGAGGTAGGCAACGCAATGTACGTCACTGTACAGCGTGTTAGCTTGCTTGCTGTATTTTTTCAAGTTTTTTTATCCTTAAAGTCCTGGTCAAAATAATGGGACAAACTTATTAAATTATTGTATTGTCATCGGTCCTTGATAAATGTACAAAATTTCAGTTCAATTTCACGTTCAAACATTCCTTTACAAACAAACAAACATTCAGATGAGCTAATAAAAGCGTGTTAAAAATAGTCTCGATTTTAATTTTGAAGCTTGTGACTACGCTCCCGTGTTTTTTTATCCATTTCCATCGACTAACAGAAACGAACACTTTCTATCAAATACCTTTAAAATCAGTGCGACTTCAGAAGTCTTAATTAAAAAAAAACCCGGGTCGCAGTGCCCAAACCCTGCCGACAAAATAGTGTATTTGCTTATACAGGCAGTGTGGCTTTATTACGCGAACTTAAGTTGGTTTTTGGGCAAAATTAAAAATTTGACTCCTTAATACACCCCTTAAAATAACATTTTTTTTCTTAACTGCAATATTATTATCAATCTAACGTCTACACCGAATTAAATACACCCTTCAATAAATAAGTCACTATCTACAAATTAGTGTTTTCAAAAAATTTGTAAGTCCTGTTGGGCCGATTTTATTAAAATTTTAGGGACATTTTTTAATTACTACTAAAGGGTTAAATGTCCATTTTGAAACGATTCTGAGAATTTTTTCGGTATTTTGGGGCCCAAAAACATTTTTCAACCCCTAAAAACTACCCTTAAAATGACCCGATTACGCCCATTTTAAATAGGCGTCTTGCGGCGATGGATTTAAACACGTGGACCAAATTTCGTTAAAATCAATTAACTCTTTCGAAAGTTATTGCCCGCACACAAATATATATACGTATATATATATATATATATATATATATATATATATATACATATATATATATATAAACATTTTTAAAAATGGTGCCAGTGTTTAGAAGGTTATGAAACGTCGAGAAATTTTAACCCGACCCCTAGGTCCCGCCATCCGACCGATGCCAATAGTGTATGTTGCCATATGGCAAATACACTAATTATGATTTATTAAATTGAAAACGTCCATCACAATTTTTGTAGAACTACTTGGTATTATTAGAGTTAGTGTATTTTACGCAAGAGTCATTTTTCTGGTCACCTTTGAATATAGGTACATAAATATAGATTGACATTATTATTAATATATTATTATACTTTCGGTTAGTGCTGTCGTTATGTCGTATTTGCAAAATTCACAACCCATGCCACCACCGTGGGCTAATGTTTTGAATTAAAATTAACACTGTAAGAGAATTCTTTGAAAGTTTAATATGTACAATACATTCACAGGTAGATTTGAATTACATATGTTTGATTACTTGGCTACTGAGTCATGCTATTTTCATGTTTCAACATGTTGCATAATAACTTTTCAAAGGATGGATTAATTTTTATGCGTACTCTTTTTTTACTTCGGATAAATAACGACAATTAAAAGGATTCAAGCAAAACTTCAATTTTTACCCATGAAAATGTACCGTAGTTACCCGGTTACAAGGGTTCAAAGAGGTCGTTTAAAAATATTTACTGGTTTTTATAAACTGTTTTGTCCCAATGTTGAAATGATGTCAAATCGAGTTTATTTTAATCTCGTGTGAGAACGTACGAAGTTTTAAGGCTGTCGTCACGCTCTGAATTTAAGCCAAAAATAGAGCTTCGGCTGTCAACTGATTGTAGACTAATTCGTCAACATTTTGCAAAAATTCTTTCTCTGTAAAAAAGATAAAGGACAAATCTAGGTCTCTAATTGACTACTTTTGAAATTTATGTATGATTTTCTAGAAAAAAGTTGGCATTAATTGTGCCAAAAAAACACGTTTTCAATGTCACACTACGACCTTATTCGTACTTATTTCACAAAATTGAAGTGACTCTTCCTTTTTCGGAAAAGTTTTTAAATCTTCAAAATATTTCCAAAAATTAGAGTAATCAATTGGTAGCGGCACCCTTGCAATAGCATCTTTTAGCCTCGTAGTGTGGCACCAGTCAAAAATTAAAACGTGCGGATGATTTGAGCGAGACAGAGCTAAAGAAGGTCACATCCACAATATGTCTTTTGCCTACTTCGCCTCTTACCGCTGAGTCTCAACACAAACTGTGTGAAAGTGATCCAACACTGTTAAAGTTAGTATTTGACAGTTCACTATGCATGTGCCAAGTGATCTGCGAAGTAACCTTGCCGTTAGCTATGAGGCCGGTACCAATCGACAATCAGGAAAAGTGTACTTTATTTAATCTACTTGCCATAAATGGCACATACAGTATTGGCGTCGGTCGGATGGCAGAACCTAGAGGTCGGACCAAAATTTCTCGCCGTTTCATAGCCCCCTGAACAGTTTGGCACCATTTTTGAAAATGTTTATATATAAATAATATATATATATAAACATTTTAAAAAATGGTGCCAAACTGTTCAGGGGGCTATGAAACGGCGAGAAATTTTGGTATATATATATATATATATATATATATATATATATATATATATATATATATATATATACCGATATGTGTATGTTTGTGAGTTATTAAATAGCTGTACAGTGAACCACATATTAGAAAGGTCATTGTTTCTCATCTACAACTCTGAAACGGTTTTTCGTCTATGAGTGTACGTTTGTGACGGTTTGAATTATTTTGAACAGTAAAGCAATTATTCTAAATATTACAACTATACGGTTTCACGTCAGTATGGATCAGTGGTGGATTTACCAGTAGGCTGAGTAGGTTTGAGCCTGGGGCGGTAAATTTGGGGATCAATTTTTTTTAGCCGTCTTACAGAAATCAAAAAGATTTTTGAGATTACGTTTACCGAATGTACATTATTATTATTACTCCGCCTTATTAGTCATACATGATTGAGCGTTGATTCGCTCAAAAATAAAATCTTTTTTGTGAAATTGCAACCAAATTGTCGGATTGTAAAAATAATCTAGGAACTGACAATTGTAGAGGTAAGGGTGGCAAAAATTTAACAGCCTGTACTTGGGAAATGTGTAAATCCGCCACTGGTATGGGTATTTTTATGACGATATAAATGGCTCGAATCGATAACATATCATAACATATCCATACCGATCAGAGTGTGCCGTGTAAAACAAAACTTGTTGAAACAAATACATATCGACAGGTTAACAATCTGTCGAGCGATCGCTACAGTTTTGCTAATTCATTTTGTTTGATGTAATCTCTAAGATGGCTCAAGCATTTTCCAATTTGGAGAAACAGGCTATTTTTGCGCATGCATTCAGCGTAACAAAACCACCACGTGGGCTCATTTTCAAAGAAAAAAGGCAACATACCCTGATTTTCAAAAATTTATTTTTTATACTAATTAAGTTTATTTATAAATTATACAGTTTTCATGCAATACTTTAACTTAACTTATACGAAAAAAAAATATTTGTTAATATATCGCCATTTTAGTTGGACCCTCTCTCGCGAGTAGTGCCCCGCGGTGACCATCACAGCAGCCTTCTGGAACATCTAAATTCCAGAAACTAAAAATAAACCTATAGTTTAATAATAAATACAGTCTTTAATCGAAGCTTTTTTTTTTGAAAATTCACAAAATGGCGGCTTTCGAAACTTTACTCTCATTTTCGATAAAATGTTAAAAGTTAATTGTTTAAAAAAAATAGTAATTTTCAACAAAAATCAATATCCTTCGATTTAATGCCAAAAAGAAAATATCCAAATTTCATCAATATCCACCGAGTGGTTTTCGAGTTATAGTGGTCACCGAATGAAAAAACACAATTTTCAGAAAAACCCGTTTAAAGTTTGCACCTGCCGTCCGCTACCTGCTCTAGTCACAATCTAGAGGTTTGATGTTGCTTCAGTAATTACTGAATATCTCGAAAACTATTCATCCGATTGACATGCAATTTTCAGAGAATACTCTTGAAACGATTTTTCAAAAATTCTAAGTGCATCTACCCCCTTAAGTACAAGTTTATTAGATGGCACAGCGCACAAGATTTTAAAACACTTATTACAAACGTCGCAATGGCTTCTTGCCTGTATGTACTCGTTTGTGAACATTTAAGTGGCACCGTTGTGTAAACCTCCGATTACAAACTTCACACTTAAATGGCTTCTCGCCTGCATGTATACGTTTGTGTACTTTTAAATTACCTAACAAAGTAAAGCTCTTATTACAAACGCCACAATTATTCGGTTTCACGCCAGCATGTGTACGTTTGTGAACTGTTAAATTGCTCCAATTAGCGAAGCTCTTATTACAAACGTCACACGTATACGGTTTTACACCAGTATGTTCATTTTTATGATAATTTAAACGGCTCGAAGAAGTAAAGCACTTATTACAAACATTACATTGATATGGTTTCACGCCAGTATGTATACGTTTGTGAACATTTAAATAGCTCAATTCAGTATAACTCTTATTACAAACGTCACACTTATACGGTTTCACGCCAGCATGTGTACGTTTGTGAACTGTTAAATTGCTCGAATAAGCGAAGCTCTTATTACAAACGTCACACTTATACGGTTTCACGCCAGTATGTGTACGTTTGTGAATTTTTAAATAGGTCGAATTAGTAAAGCTTTTATAACAAACGTCACATTTATACGGTTTCTCACGGGTGTGTGTACGTTTGTGAACTGTTAAATTGCCCGATCTAGTGAAGCACTGATTGCAAACGTCACACTTATACGGTTTCACGCCAGTATGTGAATTTTTATGATTTATTAAATGGCACAACTGAGTAAAGCTCTTATTACAAACATCACACTTATACGGTTTCACACCAGCATGTATACGTTTGTGAACGTTAAAATTGCTTGAATTAATAAAGCTCTTATTACAAACGTCACACTTAAACGGTTTCAAACCAACATGTGCACGTTTGTGAACTTTTAAATACCACAATTGAGTAAAATTCTTATTACAAACGTCGCATTTATACGGTTTTACACCAGTATGCGTACGTTTGTGAACTTTTAAATAGCCCGAAGTAGAAAAGTACTTGTCACAAACGCCACAGTTAAACATTTTTTGTATTGTTTTATTTCCTTTGTGTTTCGTAGAATTTGTAAAGATACTCTTATTGTTTTCTTCACGTTTGTCACGCTTTACATTAGCAGTACGAGGAATCGCAAATTTTCCCGTTGAGGGACCAACACATGTCTTTGTATCTTTACAGCTGATTTCACTGTCGTTACCGCTTAAC
The DNA here is from genome assembly GCA_034508555.1 of Venustoraphidia nigricollis. Lineage (NCBI taxonomy): Eukaryota > Metazoa > Arthropoda > Insecta > Raphidioptera > Raphidiidae > Venustoraphidia > Venustoraphidia nigricollis. The sequence continues at coordinate 2,973,802 of JAVRKA010000025.1, read as the reverse complement.
GGAGCATTTCCTGTGTCATAATTTAAACCTGGTCGAATTAACACATTCGACTGATGTTCGGAATTTGAAGACACTTCGCGCTTTATTTTATCCGCTGAGTTGAACTTCCCTGGTTCTTCATCTTTCCAGTTGACAGACGTCTTTTCATCCAACATAATGTCACCAAACCCGATTTTTGTGTCTCCACAAGTTATTTCACTGTAGCCATCCTTTAATGAAATATCATCAGCACATTCCGTTGAAAATAACGAATTATCATTCGTCAATCCGCCCACCTCAAACACATCCTGGATTTCTAAAGATTCACATATTTTAACATTAATTCCATCATTTGTATTAGTACCTCCTATGTCATCAACATATTCTGGTCGAACTAATACTTCATCTGTCTGAATCTCAGATTTTAAAACTACTTCGTCCTTGATTTTATTCACTAACTTGAAATTAGGTGGTTCTCTTTCTTTCCAGTTGACACTGGTATCTTGATCAAATAAAACGGCACTAATACCGATTTTTGTGTCTTCACTGCTAATTTCACTATGACCATCATTTGACAAGGTTTCATTGGCACATTCAGTAAAAGATAACGAATTGTCGTTCATAGTGTCAATTACGTCTTGAAGCTCTAAAGAATCACAGTTTACAGAGACATCTACGTTAGTTTCATAGATTGAAGGCTTCTCAGAAAGCTCCGGAATAGAATATGATTTCTTGATCTGTGAGTCAGGGCCGCCTAGTTGCTCTAGATAGCGTCGAAGTGTTTTGTCAGACTGCACTACTTGCATCTGAAACTGGTGGATTTTCTTCAGTTGACTGTAACATAATTGACAGACGAAATTCGGCATTCCGTCGTTTTTCGTAATCTAAGATAAAATAACGTTTACGTATTAAAAAATACTATTTGTTTCACTTTATAATCTGCCGTTGTCACGAACTTACCTTAACGGGAGCACATGTAACAATTACATTAACTACTTGATTCATCATTTCGGGCGACAAGAAAAATATGTCTAATAATATTACATCACGTGATAAACACAATCGACACATTGTACTTAAGCCGCAGCCATTTATCAATATTTCTGTCATTTTGATACAAAATTAAACAATTTTTTTATTACAGATTACGAACTGAAATTAACTTACTTAGGTTCAAGGTAACCAACAGCTGAGTCCTAAGATACCCACACACGGCGCCAACTTTGCAAAACTGGCCAAAGATATAAAAAACTTTGCAAAAGTTCAGAAAATGTTTTTAATTTAATTAATTGTCTCATTTAAAGCATGTATTACTTAACCCTATCCTTGTCATATAGGTAGAGGCTAATTATTTACACTGTCGAGTGTCTAATCTACAGCAGTCTATTCCTTTATTCTAGATTTATGTTTAGTCGGTTCAAGTTGGCAACATGTAATAAATTTCCAAATTAGAAATCGGTATTTCTATATTTTTGAATTTACAACAATTATTAAATAAATATCGAAGTTTACTTCCATTATTTAATAATTTTAAAGTTTAATGGGTATTATGGACAAATTTGATGTGTTAAACTTTTTAATTTATTGCCAACGTTTCAACAGTCTTTGCTGTCTTCTTCAGGGCTCAAATTTTTGCGCTTTACACATAAGTCAAAATCATTTTACGAACTCTAAATTAAAAAGTTTAACACATCAAATTTGTCCATAATACCCATTAAACTTTAAAATTATTAAATAAATAGTTTACAATCATCATGGAAATAAAAAAAATTAATTTTATTATTTTTTGTAAAAAATTATTTCAAATGTCACATATGTCACCTAAAACTATTAGTAATTATGTACTTGACAAGCTCGAGAAATCGCTGTGGTTAACATTTGAAAAAAATTTAATAATAACTTTAAATAATACAAAAATTAAAAAAACCCAGGTCGCAGTGCCAAAACCCTGCCGACAATATAGTGTATTTGCTTATACAGGCAGTGTGGCTTTATTATGCGAACTTAAGATGGTTTTTGGGCAAAATAAAAAATTTGACTCCTTAATACACCCCTTAAAATAACATTTTTTTTCTTAATTGCAATACTATTATCAATCGAACCTTTAATCAAATTATATACAACTTTTAGTAAATAATTCACTATCTGGAAACTAGTGTTTTCATAAAATTTGTAAGTCCGGTCTTGTCGGGCCGATTTTATTAAAAGTTTAGGGACATTTTTTAATTATTACCAGAGGGTTAAATTTCAATTTTGAAACGATTCGGAGAATTTTTTCGGTATTTTGGAGCCCAAAAACCTTTTTCAACCTCTAAAAACTACCCTTAAAATGGCCCAATTGGGCCCATTTTAAATAGGGTTCGTGCGGTGGTGGATTCCAACATGCGGCCCAAATTTAGTTAAAATCAATTAACTCTTTCGAAAGTTATTGCCCGCACACACACACACACACATATGTATATATATATATATATATATATATATATATATATATATATATATATATATATATATATATATATATATATATATATATATATATATAGTGGTACCTCGACATACGAGTTAATTCGTTCCGCAACCTTGCTCGTATCTTGAATTACTCGTATCTCGAAGCAAATTTCCCCATACAAAACAATTGAACTACCATTAATCCGTTCCAACCCCCAAAATGTCACCCCAGTTATTTTTGTTACGTGGTTTTGAATAATAAAAACGTATTTATAAATGACAAATATTTATTGTACAAAAACAAAAAAGAGAATGTAGAGAAATATCCTCACTGGTCTTTGCCTTTTTCGCTACATTTTTCTCGCTTTCACCTGTGGGCCGTTTAGAAAAAAACATGTCCAAGGAGGTTTGTTTCTTCCTCCCTCTCAGAATGTTCCGGAAATGAGTTAGGCAAGTGTCATTAAAAAGATCAGATGCACGACCTGTTGCAACTCGTATCTCGAATTTCGCTCGTAACTCAAAGCAAAAAATCACTCGCTCGCCGGCTCGTAGCTCGAAAAACTCGTATGTTGGGGCACTCGTATGTCGAGGTACCACTGTATATGTATTTTTTTTTGTCATTAGAGCCGGTCTATTGTCGAGAGCACTGCAGCCTCTAGGGCTTATTTAATAATAATAATAATAATAATAGAAATTAGTTTCATGGGTAATTGGAATAAAAAATCAATTTAAACACTTATTGATTGCAACGTTTGGTCTTTATTGAATTAATAATAAAGACGAAACGTTGCAATCAATAAGTGTTTAAATTGATTTTTTATTCCAATTACCCATGAAACTAATTTCTATTATTACATATTTTGGAATTGAACTTTAAAGATGAATAATAATAAATTCTTTATTTAATAAGTAGAAACACTTACTAAACAGGCGAAGTTCAATTAACAAAACTGCTTTACAACTTAACCTTTTGATTAAGAAAAACACAAATAGACATAATATATAAGTAGTAAACATACAATGTAGAAACATACTATCAAATAGATCTAAAAAATAAGGAGAGATAATTTTAGCGACTAGATTCACAGAATATCGTGTCTATATGTCGTTTTATTATTAAATTATATAATCACTCCTACATTTAATTTTTTAAATATTTCTTCTTGACTTTTTTTGTAAAAGCGAATAAATTTAAGTTTCTGAAGGTGGTCGGTAATGAGTTATAAAAAGAGGGAGCAAGATAAGAAAAAGTATTTTTAAATTTATTGGTATGAAATTTAGGGATACAAATATTATTTTTGTTTCTTAAAGTAAGGTCAGCTGTCAGATTATCTTTGAATATTTATTTTTTGTAGAGGTAATTGGGAACTTTAGATATGATAATCTTGTACAATAATATAAGAAAATGCATAGTCATAAAATCATACACATCAACCATATTGCATTTAATTCTGTAGGCGAAAATATGCTCGATTTTACGTATACCGACATGGCAATTAATATGTTTTCCACATGCCCAAAATATCCATTTCTTTGAATAACGGGGTCCACGATAGCTTTCAAATCGTCAGGTAAATAGCGTGACAACATCATGGTATTGTGTAAGTGTCTAGCACCATGAAAGCATGATGGTTCAGTCTTGATTTGAAACCAGATGGGAGCGTATACTTTCAAGATGAAAGTAACGAGTGTCACAAGTTTCCATGCGGTGATTCAGATCCAACATAAAGCCGGAGAATCCTATTCGCTGTCGTAAGCCATCTTGAATGTACAATTTTACCGGGGTTTCTTTTTGCCAAACTTTCATTACATTCTCCCGAATTTATAGTATCACACATCGCTTTTAAATACAATTGATCTGTACTTAAGTCTTGCTTGGTCTTCGTAATCAACGGCAGAGTACAACTGATTCGTTGGAAGTTTGCGATCGGGAGCTCTTCGCAATTATTAAGAGCTTTACCAAAACGGCCTGTAAAACTTTTAGGTCCTGACGTCGTGCCATCGAGATGCTCAGAAAGGTGCCGCAGATTAAGTTCATTGGCATGTAACTGACAAATTAGCCATTGCAATGGTCGTTTCAACTGTAGTTCCAAGATGCGAACGACTCCACCTGTTCTTCCCGTATTAACCGCGGTTCCGTCACAACCAACAGCAACTAAATTGCTACAATCGATAGACTTTGCAGTAAAAAAGGAACATATGTTTTGACATATAGTTTTAGAATTGCCTGCTTTCACGGCGATATGGCCAAAGTATCCAGAGCCTGGTTCTTTAACCAAACTTATATGTTCCTCGGAGACAACTTTTCTGCGATTTTCTATCATTGTTAAAGTTTTGTCCTTTCGGCCGTCAAAATAAAGTCCAAACGATTCAGATTCGCTCACAACTTCTGTATCGATTAAACTATTTCTCTCTTTCGATCGAGCTCGTCGGATTTTACTGCGATCTACGACCTTTGTAGTATTATCTTGAGACACCAGACCGATGCCTTGTAATGCAGCAGATACTATAGCAGCCCCAGCTCGATCGGAAACTCCATATCTGTCCAAAGTTTGTGCAACAGCAGACAACTGTATAGTTTGAGGGCAATCTGACTGAGGCAGGGAATCAAACGACAATTCTTTTCCTACTAAGTTAGAACAGCGTTGCGTTCGAGGAACTTTCGATTTTGAATAAGATGGTTCCGCCACGGATGATTGCATTGATTGTTCGTTTTCGTCTTGATGAGACTAGCTAGCTAAGCGTTTCAAATTTTTCTGGGTAGTTCCCCGATCTAGGCCTCCTATTGCCATTTTTCTATTATTTCTCTGATCTATAATAAATTCTCTCTCCTGTATAGGTATTTTTCTGCTTTTTTCGCAGTGACATGAAGTAAAATCTTTGCATTTACAAGTGGCTATGTCAAAAAGTGCATCGCTTTCATTTTTAAACTGTAAAAGTCTTTGCCGATAGCTATCATTGTTTTTTCGGCCTTTATAAGGTTTCAAAATCGAGCGGTATTTTGTATGGAATGCTTTAATACGCGCCACAATGTTTTGATGTGCTACGATAGGAATTGAAGCCTTCTGCCAGATACCTTCTACTCTTTGAGCTATGGTTTCGCACGTGTTAGTCACTTGGTTCTGATATTTAGTGTTTCCCTCGAGTCGAGTTATCCATAAAAATGCTCTCATTACGTCACTGTAAGTAGATAAAACACTGGTTGGTAGATCACATCCAGAACCAAATATTGGGCAAACTAAGTCACTCCTTCTAGCAGCCATACTGTTTTATTTATCACAACAATCCAAATAGCTTCTCAATACGTAATAATGTCTTTACACTATCAATTTCACAATATTTGGCGCCAAAACAAAAAAGCGTAACCTTACGTTGGTGTCGACAATTGCACTGGCGTTTTCGCGGCACGCGCCAATCATAAACAGAGGGGTGAGGGGAAAAGAAGCATAAAAATACCGACAAAAATAGCTAGATGGCAGCCTATTCCTTATTTTATGCTATGATGTGATTTTATTTATTGGTGAATGATTTTTAATGGTAACATTAATTTATTAAAATAACCGTATTTTTGCCAACTTTTTCAAAAGTTTAAGGGCTTTGGGGCAGTACTAAACCTCATTTTTTTTACATATATTTTAGATTCGTGATGAGTATATGATAGAGCAACTATTGCATACCCAGGGAAAACGAAATTGCAAAAATAAAAAATCTCCATACATGACCGCTCCACCCTAGTGTACATATTGGACACAGGAATTTTGGAGCAGTCTTAATCTTTCTTTGTCCACTACTCGTAAGTGAGGTACATAAACTGTATCACAATAACTTATGACTGGCAATACTATTGAATTGATTAGAAGTAATTTTACGGTAGTATTAAAGGAAGATCTGTACTGATAGATAGATTTTAATCGGATGTAAGCAGCTTGCAATTTTTTGTCGACATGCTACGTGAAACGCATATCAGAGTCCAGATAAACCCCTAGGCTTTTAAAACTATCTGACGGTTGTAGCTGTTTGTTTTGAAGCAAATGCTAAAATGGCCATCATGCAAACTTGATCAAACTTCAAACGCATGTATACTTGCAAGTATGCAGTTACGTGTGTGGCCGGCATTATATTTTTTGTAATAAACTTTTCGCGTTGTATCTTACGTCCTACTATCATCAACGATTTATCGAGATTAACCTTAATTATACGGTTTCACACCAGTATGTGCACGTTTGTGAAGTATTAAATTGCTCGAACTAATAAAGCTCTTATTACAAACGTCACATTCATACGCTTTCACGGCAGTATGTGGATTTTTATGATTATTTAAATGGCACAACTGAGTAAAGCTCTTATTACAAACGTCACACTTATACGGTTTCACACCAGCATGTGTACGTTTGTGAAGGTTTAAAGTGTTGGAAGTATTAAAGTTCTTATTACAAACGTCACACTTATACGGTTTCACACCAGCATGTCCACGTTTGTGAACTTTTAAATACCACAATTGAGTAAAACTCTTATTACAAACGACACACGTAAACGGTTTCACGACAGTATGTATACGTTTGTGAACGTTTAAATTGCTCGAATTAGCGCAGCTATGATTACAAACGTCACACTTATACGGTTTCACACCAGTATGTGTGCGTTTGTGAACTATTAAATTGCTCGAACTAATAAACCTGTGATTACAAACGTCACACTTATACGGTTTCACGCCAGTATGCGTACGTTCGTGAAATTTTAAATGGTTCGAATTAGTAAAGCTCTTATTACAAACGTCACACGTATACGGTTTCACACCAGAATGTCCACGTTTGTGAACGTTAAAATAATCCAATTTAGTAAAATTCTTATTACAAACGTCACATTTATACGGTTTCATACAAGTATGTGTACGTTTGTGAACTTTAAAATAACCCAATTTAGTAAAAGTCTTATTACAAACGACACACTTATACGGTTTCACACCAGTATGTGTGCGTTTGTGAACTTTTAAATCGCTCGAATTAGTAAAACTCTTATTACAAACGTCACACGTATACGGTTTCACACCAGCATGTCCAAGTTTGTGAACGTTAAAATAACCCAATTTAGTAAAATTCTTATTACAAACGTCACATTTATACGGTTTCACGCCATGATGTGTACGTTTGTGAACGTTTAAATTGCTCGAATTAATGAAGCTCTGATTACAAATGTCACACTTATACGGTTTTACACCAGTATGCGTACGTTTGTGAACGTTTAAATTGCCCAAAGTAGAAAAGTACTTATCACAAACGCCGCAATTAAACGTTTTTTTTATTGTTTTATGTCCATTGTGTCCCGCAGAATTTGTGGAGATATTCTTATTGTTCTCTTCACGTTTGTCACGCTTTACACTAGCAGTACGAGGAATCGCAAATTTTTCCGTTGTGGGGCCAATACATGGCATTGTATCTTTACAGCTGATTTCACTGCCGTTACCGCTTAACGGAGCATTTCCAGTGTCATTGTTACAACCTGGTCGAATTAACACATCAGACTGATGTTCGGAATTTGAAGACACTTCGCGCTTTATTTTATCCGCCAAGTTGAACTTCCCTGGTTCTTCATGTTTCCAGTTGACATCCAACATAATGTCACCAAAACCGATTTTTGTGTCTTCACAAGTTATTTCACTGTAACCATCCTTTAATGAAATATCATCAGCACATTCCGTTGAAAATAACGAATTATCATTCGTCAATCCGTCCGCCTCAAATACATCCTGGGGTTTTAAAGATTCACATATTTTAACATTAATTCCATCATTTGTATTAGTACCTCCTATGTCATCAACATATTCTGGTCGAACTAATACTTCATCTGTCTGAATCTCAGATTTTAAAACTACTTCGTCCTTGATTTTATTCACTAACTTATACGGTTTCACACCAGCATGTATACGTTTGTGAACGTTAAAATTGCTTGAATTAATAAAGCTCTTATTACAAACGTCACACTTGAACGGTTTCAAACCAGCATGTGCACGTTTGTGAACTTTTAAATACCACAATTGAGTAAAATTCTTATTACAAACGTCGCATTTATACGGTTTTACACCAGTATGCGTACGTTTGTGAACTTTTAAATAGCCCGAAGTAGAAAAGTACTTGTCACAAACGCCACAGTTAAACGTTTTTTGTATTGTTTTATTTCCTTTGTGTTTCGTAGAATTTGTAAAGATACTCTTATTGTTCTCTTCACGTTTGTCACGCTTTACATTAGCAGTACGAGGAATCGTAAATTTTTCCGTTGTGGGACCAATACATGGCTTTGTATCTTCACAGCTGATTTCACTGCCGTTACCGTTTAACGGAGCATTTCCTGTGTCATAATTAAAACCTGGTCGAATTAACACATCAGACTGATGTTCGGAATTTGAAGACACTTCGCGCTTTATTTTATCCATGGAGTTGAACTTCCCTGGTTCTTCATCTTTCCAGTTGACAGACGTCTTTTCATCCAACATAATGTCACCAAACCCGATTTTTGTGTCTCCACAAGTTATTTCACTGTAGCCATCCTTTAATGAAATATCATCAGCACATTCCGTTGAAAATAACGAATTATCATTCGTCAATCCGCCCACCTCAAACACATCCTGGACTTCTAAAGATTCACATATTTTAACATTAATTCCATCATTTGTATTAGTACCTCCTATGTCATCAACATATTCTGGTCGAACTAATACTTCATCTGTCTGAATCTCAGATTTTAAAACTACTTCGTCCTTGATTTTATTCACTAACTTGAAATTAGGTGGTTCTCTTTCTTTCCAGTTGACACTGGTATCTTGATCAAATAAAACGGCACTAATACCGATTTTTGTGTCTTCACTGCTAATTTCACTATGACCATCATTTGACAAGGTTTCATTGGCACATTCAGTAAAAGATAACGAATTGTCGTTCATAGTGTCAATTACGTCTTGAAGCTCTAAAGAATCACAGTTTACAGAGACATCTACGTTAGTTTCATAGATTGAAGGCTTCTCAGAAAGCTCCGGAATAGAATATGATTTCTTGATCTGTGAGTCAGGGCCGCCTAGTTGCTCTAGATAGCGTCGAAGTGTTTTGTCAGACTGCACTACTTGCATCTGAAACTGGTGGATTTTCTTCAGTTGACTGTAACATAATTGACAGACGAAATTCGGCATTCCGTCGTTTTTCGTAATCTAAGATAAAATAACGTTTACGTATTAAAAAATACTATTTGTTTCACTTTATAATCTGCCGTTGTCACGAACTTACCTTAACGGGAGCACATGTAACAATTACATTAACTACTTGATTCATCATTTCGGGCGACAAGAAAAATATGTCTAATAATATTACATCACGTGATAAACACAATCGACACATTGTACTTAAGCCGCAGCCATTTATCAATATTTCTGTCATTTTGATACAAAATTAAACAATTTTTTTATTACAGATTACGTCTGTCTTTACTGAAACGAACTGAAATTAACTTACTTAGGTTCAAGGTAACCAACAGCTGAGTCCTAAAATACCCACACACGGCGCCAACTTTGCAAAACTGGCCAAAGATATAAAAAACTTTGCAAAAGTTCAGAAAATGTTTTTAATTTAATTAATTGTCTCATTTAAAGCATGTATTACTTAACCCTATCCTTGTCATATAGGTAGAGGCTAATTTTTTACACCGTCGAGTCTACTACAGTCTATTTCTTTATTCTAGATTTATGTATAGTCGGTTCAAGTTGGCAACACGTAATACATTTCCAAATTAGAAATCGGTATTTCTATATTTTTGAATTTACAACAATTATTAAATAAATATCGAAGTTTACTTCCATTATTTAATAATTTTAAAGTTTAATGGGTATTATGGACAAATTTGATGTGTTAAACTTTTTAATTTATTGCCAACGTTTCAACAGTCTTTGCTGTCTTCTTCAGGGCTCAAATTTTTGCGCTTTACACATAAGTCAAAATCATTTTACGAACTCTAAATTAAAAAGTTTAACACATCAAATTTGTCCATAATACCCATTAAACTTTAAAATTATTAAATAAATAGTTTACAATCATCATGGAAATAAAAAAAATTAATTTTATTATTTTTTGTAAAAAATTATTTCAAATGTCACATATGTCACCTAAAACTATTAGTAATTATGTACTTGACAAGCTCGAGAAATCGCTGTGGTTAACATTTGAAAAAAATTTAATAATAACTTTAAATAATACAAAAATTAAAAAAACCCAGGTCGCAGTGCCAAAACCCTGCCGACAATATAGTGTATTTGCTTATATAGGCAGTGTGGCTTTATTATGCGAACTTAAGATGGTTTTTGGGCAAAATAAAAAATTTGACTCCTTAATACACCCCTTAAAATAACATTTTTTTTCTTAATTGCAATACTATTATCAATCGAACCTTTAATCAAATTATATACAACTTTTAGTAAATAATTCACTATCTGGAAACTAGTGTTTTCATAAAATTTGTAAGTCCGGTCTTGTCGGGCCGATTTTATTAATAGTTTAGGGACACTTTTTAATTATTACCAGAGGGTTAAATTTCAATTTTGAAACGATTCGGAGAATTTTTTCGGTATTTTGGAGCCCAAAAACATTTTTCAATCTCTAAAAACTACCCTTAAAATGGCCCAATTGGGCTTTTTTAAATAGGGTTCGTGCGGTGGTGGATTCCAACATGCGGCCCAAATTTAGTTAAAATCAATTAACTCTTTCGAAAGTTATTGCCCGCACACACACATATATATATATATATATATATGTATATATATATATATATATATATATATATATATATATATATATATATATATATATATAGTGGTACCTCGACATACGAGTTTAATTCGTTCCGCAACCTTGCTCGTATCTTGAATTACTCGTATCTGGAAGCAAATTTCCCCATACAAAACAATTGAACTACCATTAATCCGTTCCAACCCCCAAAATGTCACCCCAGTTATTTTTGTTACGTGGTTTTGAATAATAAAAACGTATTTATAAATGACAAATATTTATTGTACAAAAACAAAAAAGAGAATGTAGAGAAATATCCTCACTGGTCTTTGCCTTTTTCGCTACATTTTTCTCGCTTTCACCTGTGGGCCGTTTAGAAAAAAACATGTCCAAGGAGGTTTGTTTCTTCCTCCCTCTCAGAATGTTCCGGAAATGAGTTAGGCAAGTGTCATTAAAAAGATCAGATGCACGACCTGTTGCAACTCGTATCTCGAATTTCGCTCGTAACTCAAAGCAAAAAATCACTCGCTCGCCGGCTCGTAGCTCGAAAAACTCGTATGTTGGGGCACTCGTATGTCGAGGTACCACTGTATATGTATTTTTTTTTGTCATTAGAGCCGGTCTATTGTCGAGAGCACTGCAGCCTCTAGGGCTTATTTAATAATAATAATAATAAATTCTTTATTTAATAAGTAGAAACACTTACTAAACAGGCGAAGTTCAATTAACAAAACTGCTTTACAACTTAACCTTTTGATTAAGAAAAATTCAAATAGACATAATATATAAGTAGTAAACATACAATGTAGAAACATACTATCAAATAGATATAAAAAATAAGGAGAGATAATTTTAGCGACTAGATTCACACAGAATATCGTGTCTATATGTCGTTTTATTATTAAATTATATAATCACTCCAACATTTAATTTTTTAAATATTTCTTCTTGACTTTTTTTGTAAAAGCGAATAAATTTAAGTTTCTGAAGTCGGTAATGAGTTATAAAAAGAGGGAGCAAGATAAGAAAAAGTATTTTTAAATTTATTAGTACGAAATTTAGGGAAACACATATTATTTTTGTTTCTTAAAGTAAGGTCAGCTGTCAGATTATCTTTGAATATTTATTTTTTGAAGAGGTAATTGGGAACTTTAGATATGATAATCTTGTACAATAATATAAGAAAATGCATAGTCATAAAATCATACACATCAACCATATTGCATTTAATTCTGTAGGCGAAAATATGCTCGATTTTACGTATACCGACATGGCAATTAATATGTTTTCCACATGCCCAAAATATCCATTTCTTTGAATAACGGGGTCCACGATAGCTTTCAAATCGTCAGGTAAATAGCGTGACAACATCATGGTATTGTGTAAGTGTCTAGCACCATGAAAGCATGATGGTTCAGTCTTGATTTGAAACCAGATGGGAGCGTATACTTTCAAGATGAAAGTAACGAGTGTCACAAGTTTCCATGCGGTGATTCAGATCCAACATAAAGCCGGAGAATCCTATTCGCTGTCGTAAGCCATCTTGAATGTACAATTTTACCGGGGTTTCTTTTTGCCAAACTTTCATTACATTCTCCCGAATTTATAGTATCACACATCGCTTTTAAATACAATTGATCTGTACTTAAGTCTTGCTTGGTCTTCGTAATCAACGGCAGAGTACAACTGATTCGTTGGAAGTTTGCGATCGGGAGCTCTTCGCAATTATTAAGAGCTTTACCAAAACGGCCTGTAAAACTTTTAGGTCCTGACGTCGTGCCATCGAGATGCTCAAAAAGGTGCCGCAGATTAAGTTCATTGGCATGTAACTGACAAATTAGCCATTGCAATGGTCGTTTCAACTGTAGTTCCAAGATGCGAACGACTCCACCTGTTCTTCCCGTATTAACCGCGGTTCCGTCACAACCAACAGCAACTAAATTGCTACAATCGATAGACTTTGCAGTAAAAAAGGAACATATGTTTTGACATATAGTTTTAGAATTGCCTGCTTTCACGGCGATATGGCCAAAGTATCCAGAGCCTGGTTCTTTAACCAAACTTATATGTTCCTCGGAGACAACTTTTCTGCGATTTTCTATCATTGTTAAAGTTTTGTCCTTTCGGCCGTCAAAATAAAGTCCAAACGATTCAGATTCGCTCACAACTTCTGTATCGATTAAACTATTTCTCTCTTTCGATCGAGCTCGTCGGATTTTACTGCGATCTACGACCTTTGTAGTATTATCTTGAGACACCAGACCGATGCCTTGTAATGCAGCAGATACTATAGCAGCCCCAGCTCGATCGGAAACTCCATATCTGTCCAAAGTTTGTGCAACAGCAGACAACTGTATAGTTTGAGGGCAATCTGACTGAGGCAGGGAATCAAACGACAATTCTTTTCCTACTAAGTTAGAACAGCGTTGCGTTCGAGGAACTTTCGATTTTGAATAAGATGGTTCCGCCACGGATGATTGCATTGATTGTTCGTTTTCGTGTTGATGAGACTAGCTAGCTAAGCGTTTCAAATTTTTCTGGGTAGTTCCCCGATCTAGGCCTCCTATTGCCATTTTTCTATTATTTCTCTGATCTATAATAAATTCTCTCTCCTGTATAGGTATTTTTCTGCTTTTTTCGCAGTGACATGAAGTAAAATCTTTGCATTTACAAGTGGCTATGTCAAAAAGTGCATCGCTTTCATTTTTAAACTGTAAAAGTCTTTGCCGATAGCTATCATTGTTTTTTCGGCCTTTATAAGGTTTCAAAATCGAGCGGTATTTTGTATGGAATGCTTTAATACGCGCCACAATGTTTTGATGTGCTACGATAGGAATTGAAGCCTTCTGCCAGATACCTTCTACTCTTTGAGCTATGGTTTCGCACGTGTTAGTCACTTGGTTCTGATATTTAGTGTTTCCCTCGAGTCGAGTTATCCATAAAAATGCTCTCATTACGTCACTGTAAGTAGATAAAACACTGGTTGGTAGATCACATCCAGAACCAAATATTGGGCAAACTAAGTCACTCCTTCTAGCAGCCATACTGTTTTATTTATCACAACAATCCAAATAGCTTCTCAATACGTAATAATGTCTTTACACTATCAATTTCACAATATTTGGCGCCAAAACAAAAAAGCGTAACCTTACGTTGGTGTCGACAATTGCACTGGCGTTTTCGCGGCACGCGCCAATCATAAACAGAGGGGTGAGGGGAAAAGAAGCATAAAAATACCGACAAAAATAGCTAGATGGCAGCCTATTCCTTATTTTATGCTATGATGTGATTTTATTTATTGGTGAATGATTTTTAATGGTAACATTAATTTATTAAAATAACCGTATTTTTGCCAACTTTTTCAAAAGTTTAAGGGCTTTGGGGCAGTACTAAACCTCATTTTTTTTACATATATTTTAGATTCGTGATGAGTATATGATAGAGCAACTATTGCATACCCAGGGAAAACGAAATTGCAAAAATAAAAAATCTCCATACATGACCGCTCCACCCTAGTGTACATATTGGACACAGGAATTTTGGAGCAGTCTTAATCTTTCTTTGTCCACTACTCGTAAGTGAGGTACATAAACTGTATCACAATAACTTATGACTGGCAATACTATTGAATTGATTAGAAGTAATTTTACGGTAGTATTAAAGGAAGATCTGTACTGATAGATAGATTTTAATCGGATGTAAGCAGCTTGCAATTTTTTGTCGACATGCTACGTGAAACGCATATCAGAGTCCAGATAAACCCCTAGGCTTTTAAAACTATCTGACGGTTGTAGCTGTTTGTTTTGAAGCAAATGCTAAAATGGCCATCATGCAAACTTGATCAAACTTCAAACGCATGTATACTTGCAAGTATGCAGTTACGTGTGTGGCCGGCATTATATTTTTTGTAATAAACTTTTCGCGTTGTATCTTACGTCCTACTATCATCAACGATTTATCGAGATTAACCTTAATTATACGGTTTCACACCAGTATGTACACGTTTGTGAAGTATTAAATTGCTCGAACTAATAAAGCTCTTATTACAAACGTCACATTCATACGCTTTCACGGCAGTATGTGGATTTTTATGATTATTTAAATGGCACAACTGAGTAAAGCTCTTATTACAAACGTCACACTTATACGGTTTCACACCAGCATGTGTACGTTTGTGAAGGTTTAAAGTGTTGGAAGTATTAAAGTTCTTATTACAAACGTCACACTTATACGGTTTCACACCAGCATGTCCACGTTTGTGAACTTTTAAATACCACAATTGAGTAAAACTCTTATTACAAACGACACACGTAAACGGTTTCACGACAGTATGTATACGTTTGTGAACGTTTAAATTGCTCGAATTAGCGCAGCTATGATTACAAACGTCACACTTATACGGTTTCACACCAGTATGTGTGCGTTTGTGAACTATTAAATTGCTCGAACTAATAAACCTGTGATTACAAACGTCACACTTATACGGTTTCACGCCAGTATGCGTACGTTCGTGAAATTTTAAATGGTTCGAATTAGTAAAGCTCTTATTACAAACGTCACACGTATACGGTTTCACACCAGAATGTCCACGTTTGTGAACGTTAAAATAATCCAATTTAGTAAAATTCTTATTACAAACGTCACATTTATACGGTTTCATACAAGTATGTGTACGTTTGTGAACTTTAAAATAACCCAATTTAGTAAAAGTCTTATTACAAACGACACACTTATACGGTTTCACACCAGTATGTGTGCGTTTGTGAACTTTTAAATCGCTCGAATTAGTAAAACTCTTATTACAAACGTCACACGTATACGGTTTCACACCAGCATGTCCACGTTTGTGAACGTTAAAATAACCCAATTTAGTAAAATTCTTATTACAAACGTCACATTTATACGGTTTCACGCCATGATGTGTACGATTGTGAACGTTTAAATTGCTCGAATTAATGAAGCTCTGATTACAAATGTCACACTTATACGGTTTTACACCAGTATGCGTACGTTTGTGAACGTTTAAATTGCCCAAAGTAGAAAAGTACTTATCACAAACGCCGCAATTAAACGTTTTTTTTATTGTTTTATGTCCTTTGTGTCCCGCAGAATTTGTGGAGATATTCTTATTGTTCTCTTCACGTTTGTCACGCTTTACACTAGCAGTACGAGGAATCGCAAATTTTTCCGTTGTGGGGCCAATACATGGCATTGTATCTTTACAGCTGATTTCACTGCCGTTACCGCTTAACGGAGCATTTCCAGTGTCATTGTTACAACCTGGTCGAATTAACACATCAGACTGATGTTCGGAATTTGAAGACACTTCGCGCTTTATTTTATCCGCCAAGTTGAACTTCCCTGGTTCTTCATGTTTCCAGTTGACATCCAACATAATGTCACCAAAACCGATTTTTGTGTCTTCACAAGTTATTTCACTGTAACCATCCTTTAATGAAATATCATCAGCACATTCCGTTGAAAATAACGAATTATCATTCGTCAATCCGTCCGCCTCAAATACATCCTGGAGTTTTAAAGATTCACATATTTTAACATTAATTCCATCATTTGTATTAGTACCTCCTATGTCATCAACATATTCTGGTCGAACTAATACTTCATCTGTCTGAATCTCAGATTTTAAAACTACTTCGTCCTTGATTTTATTCACTAACTTATACGGTTTCACAGCAGCATGTATACGTTTGTGAACGTTAAAATTGCTTGAATTAATAAAGCTCTTATTACAAACGTCACACTTGAACGGTTTCAAACCAGCATGTGCACGTTTGTGAACTTTTAAATACCACAATTGAGTAAAATTCTTATTACAAACGTCGCATTTATACGGTTTTACACCAGTATGCGTACGTTTGTGAACTTTTAAATAGCCCGAAGTAGAAAAGTACTTGTCACAAACGCCACAGTTAAACGTTTTTTGTATTGTTTTATTTCCTTTGTGTTTCGTAGAATTTGTAAAGATACTCTTATTGTTCTCTTCACGTTTGTCACGCTTTACATTAGCAGTACGAGGAATCGCAAATTTTCCCGTTGAGGGACCAACACATGTCTTTGTATCTTTACAGCTGATTTCACTGTCGTTACCGCTTAACGGAGCATTTCCTGTGTCATAATTTAAACCTGGTCGAATTAACACATTCGACTGATGTTCGGAATTTGAAGACACTTCGCGCTTTATTTTATCCGCTGAGTTGAACTTCCCTGGTTCTTCATCTTTCCAGTTGACAGACGTCTTTTCATCCAACATAATGTCACCAAAACCGATTTTTGTGTCTTCACAAGTTATTTCACTGTAGCCATCCTTTAATGAAATATCATCAGCACATTCCGTTGAAAATAACGAATTATCATTCGTCAATCCGCCCACCTCAAACACATCCTGGATTTCTAAAGATTCACATATTTTAACATTAATTCCATCATTTGTATTAGTACCTCCTATGTCATCAACATATTCTGGTCGAACTAATACTTCATCTGTCTGAATCTCAGATTTTAAAACTACTTCGTCCTTGATTTTATTCACTAACTTGAAATTAGGTGGTTCTCTTTCTTTCCAGTTGACACTGGTATCTTGATCAAATAAAACGGCACCAATACCGATTTTTGTGTCTTCACTGCTAATTTCACTATGATCATCATTTGACAAGGTTTCATTGGCACATTCAGTAAAAGATAACGAATTGTCGTTCATAGTGTCAATTACGTCTTGAAGCTCTAAAGAATCACAGTTTACAGAGACATCTACGTTAGTTTCATAGATTGAAGGCTTCTCAGAAAGCTCCGGAATAGAACATGATTTCTTGAGGTGTGAGTCAGGGCCGCCTAGTTGCTCTAGATAGCGTCGAAGTGTTTTGTCAGATTGCACTATTTGCATCTGGAAGTCGCGGATTTTCTTCAGTCGAGTGAAACATAATTTGCAGACGAAATTCGGCATTCCGTCGTTTTTCGTAATCTAAGATAAAATAACGGTTACGTATTAAAAAATACTATTTGTTTCACTTTATAATCTGCCGGTCACGAACTTACCTTAACGGGAGCACATGTAACAATTACATTAACTACTTGATTCATCATTTCAGGCGACAAGAAAAATATGTCTAATAATATTACATCACGTGATAAACACAATCGACACATTGTACTTAAGCCGCAGCCATTTATCAATATTTCTGTCATTTTGATACAAAATTAAACAATTTTTTTATTACGGATTACGTCTGTCTTTACTGAAACGAACTGAAATTAACTTACTTAGGTTCAAGGTAACCAACAGCTGAGTCCTAAAATACCCACACACGGCGCCAACTTTGCAAAACTGGCCAAAGATATAAAAAACTTTGCAAAAGTCCAGAAAATGTTTTTAATTTAATTAATTGTCTCATTTAAAGCATGTATTACTTAACCCTATCCTTGTCTTATAGGTAGAGGCTAATTATTTACACCGTCGAGTCTACTACAGTCTATTTCTTTATTCTAGATTTATGTATAGTCGGTTCAAGTTGGCAACACGTAATACATTTCCAAATTAGAAATCGGTATTTCTATATTTTTGAATTTACAACAATTATTAAATAAATAGTTTACAATCATGGAAATAAAAAAAAAAATAATTTTATTAATTTTTGTAAAAAATTTTTTCAAATGTCACATGTGTCACCTAAAACTATTAGTAATTATGTACTTGACAAGCTTGAGAAATCGCTGTGGTTAACATTCGAAAAAAAATTAATAATAACTTTAAACAATACAAAAATTTAAAAAAAATCGTCTGGATATAACAAAATTCTCTTAAACGTGTATTTAATTATATTTAATTTTCACAGATCAAAGGTAAAAAGTAACTAATGGCCGATTTCTTCGTACCTTTCGATAGTTGTGTTTCAAATTGATATTTAGCAGATAAAATAATAAAAAAGCAAAGTTTTGACCTTTTCGATAATTCTTTCACAGTTTAACATTTTGGCGTTTTGAATTTCATACAGTTGTTTTTAGTAATTTAAAGTAGTACACCATCTTACAAACCTTTTTTCCCACTATAGACAAGTCAGGCGTTATTCATTTGTTAATAATCTATTTATAGAGTATTCAGACATGTATGTCAGAACTAAATGCTGACTTATGTTGAAAATACACACTGTATTACACATAAACATTTTTTGAGCACTCGGTAAGTTACTAAAAATAAAATTACCTAACAGTCAATGACTGACAGTTCGCTTCCTCAAGACTGATTTTTTTTTAATATACCACTTTTTGGCTTGTACACCGATTAGTATAATTAGCCACGTCGAGAATAAATATAAAAAAACCCGGGTCGCAGTGCCAAAACCCTGCCGACAATATAGTGTATTTGTATAGGGCAGTGTGGTTTTATACTTTTATTATGTGAAATTAAGTTTGTTTTTGGGCAAAATAAAAAATTTAACCCCTTAATACACCCCTTAAAATAACATTTTTTTTCTTAATTGTAATATTATTATCAATCTAACGTCTACACCGAATTAAAGACACCCTTCAATAAATAACTCACTATCTGCAAATTAGTGTTTTCAAAAAATTTGTAAGTCCGGTCCTGTCGGGCCGATTTTATTAAAATTTTAGGGACACTTTTTAATTACTACTAAAGGGTTAAATGCCAATTTTGAAACGATTCTGAGAATTTTTTCGGTATTTTGGGGCCCAAAAACTTTTTTCAACCCCTAAAAACTACCCTTAAAATGCCCCGATTACGCCCATTTTAAATAGGCTTCTTGCGGTGATGGATTTCAACACGTGGGCCAAATTTCGTTAAAATCAATTAACTCTTTCGAAAGTTATTGCCCGCACACACACACACACACACACACACATATATATATATAAACATTTTTAAAAATGGTGCCAAAGTGTTTAGGAGGTTATGAAACGTCGAGAAATTTTGGTCCGACCCCTAGGTCCCACCATCCGACCGATGCCAATAGTGTATGTTGCCATATGGCAAATACACTAATAATCAGTTTGATCAGACCAAAATTTTTTTTAATGTTGATTAAACTTTCATAACGTTACAACGTTTCATCGGCCATCCCGACTTCATCAGGTAATCATGAAATTATAACAACATATTCTTAATCATTATATTTGACGAAATGAAGACACTTGCTTTGTGTATAATTTTTAAACTTCAGGCCGATGAAACGTTGTAACGTTATGAAAGTTTAATCAACATTAAAAAAAAATTTGGTCTAATCAAACTGATTATTTAATTTATATTTTACATGGACCTGAATAATACAACTATGAGCAAATAATAATAATATACACACTAATTATTAACCAAACAAGGAAGCATTTGACAACGTCTGATCCTGTACATGAATCCGTGGCGTCATGCGCTCTGCTTGGTGTCCGTTGTCACGTGACTTGAGATTGATTTTATTAGGTTTTATTTATTAAATATTAATTAAGTTCTTTAAAAATAAGGAAAAATATAGTGTTTTTTAGTATTTCTATCATATAAACTATCACTCAACATTAAAATGATGTTTTTATTTGAATACAGTCAACATCCCTATTGTAAGTTTTAATGCGATAATGGCCACAGAAGCCGATTCGCTTATATTTTTAAATTAAAAACAAAAAGTATTTATCGATGTAATTACTTACAGAGCTTTTCTGCTTCAGAAACAAATTATTATAATAATTTTTCATCTAAATTACCGAGAATCGTGTCAAGATACATTTGAAACAAATAGGTTACTAACAGTTCCAGCACTTTATATATACAAAAGTATAATGTTCTCAAAAAAAAATCCGAACTTATTTTCAAATAATTTCACACACTCGTATAGCACTAGACGAAAAGATCTTGAAGTCCCGGTGCATCGCCTCTCAAAGTATAAGCAAAGTCTGCGCTGCTCTGTCGTGAGCATTTATAATGGGTTGCCAGACCATATCAAGGCCAAGTTAGGCAACAAAAATTTCAGCATTGAGTTGAAAAACTATCTGTTGGAAAAATGCCCATATTTTGTGTAATTATGTATTTCCCATGGGGTGTCCACATCTCGTATGTATTACTGGATAAATAAAATTATTATTATTATTATTAACGTTAGCATGTTATTCGTTGTGCTTTGATTTCTGCGGAAACCTGTCTATGTAACAGGCATTAACGAGTGACACTCAAGACACCAAATAAGTCGTTCATTTAAAATTCTTTCAAAAGTCTTCTTCACACAGGAAGATAAGGAAATAGGTCGATATGACTCTGGACACTCTGTGTCTTTACCTATTTTGGAAAATAAGAGAACTAGGTGATCTTTCCATGCATCTGGGAATTTCTGTAGGGCAATTAACCTATTAAACAAATTTAAAAGAAGATCCTTGTATTTCTGTGCTGTATTTTATATTATCACATCCAGGGGACGTGTTGGAGTTTTTCTTTAGTGCTTTATTGAATTCGGCAATCGATATTGTTTGATTTAGAAAATGATTATTTTCCGTTTGAAAAGATATCTGTTCTGGGGTAGAAATTGGGCAAAGAATATTTGAGATATCTTCAATTATATGTGTAGGTATATGTACTTGTTTATTGTTTAGGTTAATGGAGTGTTTTATTGACTTTACTTTATTCCATATTTCTTTAATTGATATATCCAGTGTGATTAGGGATTGCGATCCAGCGACATTTTAAATCCAGCTGGATTTATGCTGGATCAAAGCAAATCCAGCTGTATCCAGCTCGAACCCAGCATTAATCGATTTTTCAATTACATTTACATCAAATATTCGTTTATGGTTAGGCACTAATAAAGTACTCTAATAGTAAGTAATAGTTACGAGTATTGGGAGTATTATTATTAATTATTACAATACAGTCATAAATCACCTACATTGATATTATAGATATTTGAAATAGTTATTCATTTACCAACTTTACTATGTAGTCTCAGTTTCTGTCTCAATAATTTTCGAAATAAAATTGCGGAGCCCGCTGATAAAATCTTTAGTTAACTCATTAGAAAAATGAAACTTTAATATGACTTGACTTGTCTATTAATGAATGAAGCCAATCAATTATGTAGCAGTTTTTTTTTTATTTTTCTAAAGGTAAGATTTCAAAAAACAAATGTTATTGATAGTGTGATCTCCCAGCCTAATTCTTAAAGAACTGACTACGCTGGTTGGTTTGAGAGTCATCAAATAATCATAGATTAAAGTAAGATTTTCACCTCTTACTCCCTCACTTTCATAAAGTGCCTTTTCTTTCTTCAATATTTTATCATAATCCTGTCCAGACCCAGTTAATTACTTGTTTTTTAGCTGATTGCGGATCCGCATCGCTGGATCCAGCGTCAGATGCTGGATCTAGTAAGGCCAAAAATGTGCTGGATTGCTGAACCTAGCATTGCAGTCCCTATGTGTGATAGATTCGCAGAAACTACGAAAAAAAGTTTACACTGTGAACTAACCTTATTATATTTTATGAAGTTTCTGTAGACGATATTCTTTTATAATTTTCATACGCCTGATCCCTTTTTTCCTTTATTAGCTTACACTCATCATCCCACCATGGACATTGTTTTTTTTCCGGTTACTGCTAGAATTTCTATTTACAGGAATACATTTATCAGCCGTTTCAGATATTACTTTAATGAGATTAGAATATGCTACAATTGGATCAATTATGAGCATTTCTTGTATGTTGATGATAACGTTGATATAAAATTAGCCCAATCAGCCTTATTTGTTTTCCGCCTGCTATGCGATTTTATATGTACGGAATCAGGTGGTTTTAATAATAAGGTAACAACTATCGGTAAATGATCCGATCCTAAAGAACAATCGTCTATTGCCCATTCTGAAATCAAAGCTACACTGGGGGCTGCAACTGAAAGATCTACTGGAGACGGGTTTCTATCTGGAGCTGTTATACGGGTATTCGATCCATCATTCAACACAACTAAGTTAAAAATTTCCATAATTTCCATAAGAGCAGAGCCTTCAGAATTCTTAAAACGACTACCCCATAACTCATGGTACGAATTAAAATCCCCATTGATGAGGTATGGACCGTCAGATTGTTCAAATATATTTGCCCACTGCGCGGCCGTGTAGTGGTGATTTGGTTCACAATATGCACACACGACAGTAAATTGATAATCAAAATTCAATATTTTAGCAACACATATTTGAATGTCCCTAGAATTGGTGTCAATTTTTACTTCCCCATATCTAATATTTTTTTTAATAAAATGGCCGACCCTCCTTTACTGTCATGTCTATCTGATAGTATTAAATTATAACCGTTGAAACTGTAATTCAATTCTGACTTAAACCAAGTTTCTGTTATGCATGCAATGTGAATCTGTTTACCGAGCAAATAATTCAGCAATGTCCCGTTATTTGATGATAGAGACCTAGAATTCCAGTTAAGGATATTGATGTTATTCATTATTTTTTTATTTATTTAACAGAGTCTCTTATATAATTTTTAATACCCTCATCATTTTATATGTTTTGCTCCATAATATTTTTAATTATACCATAAATAGCTTCAATCATTGATCCGTTATCACTAACTGTTTCACTAGTTATATGTTTGTGTTGAAATCTATACGGATTCGGTGACAACGGCGCTGCTGGTACTAACAATTGTCGGGGGTAAAACAGCGTACTCGGTTTTAAATGACTTTGATTACCTGAATTGACCTTTGATTTGTTATTATTATTAATACCAAAACTGTTTTTATTTGCAGTACTAGGTACTGCGATTTTGGACCACCGCGCTTTTACTGAATTTGTTTTGACTAGATCTCACATATTGATTTATATTACTACTTATATTTGGAAAAACGTTACTGTCATTAATATTGGGCGTTGAGATACGCGTTATTATAGTTGCATAGGAATTACCAATTTCGAAGTTATTTTTGGCTTCAGAATAGATCATATTATTTTCCGCCATGAACAGTTTAATCTTCTTTTGTTTGGTTAATTCGGAACAACTATTAAAGTTAGATGCATGATTCTCCTTACGATTGACACAGTTGTAGTCTAAAGCATCGCCTACTGAAGGAAAATATCCAAATTTCATCAATATCCACCGAGTGGTTTTCGAGTTATAGTGGTCACGTCATCGAATGAAAAAACACAATTTTCAGAAAAAAGCGTTTAAAGTTTGCAGCTGCCGTCCGCCAACTGCTCTAGTCACAATCTAGAGGTTTGATGTTGCTTCAGTAATTACTGAATATCTCGAAAACTATTCATCGGATTGACTTGAAATTTTCAGAGAATATTCTTGAAACATCATACTTTAAGAATAAAATTTTTACAAAATTCTAAATGCATCTACCCCCTTAAGCACAGCGGCTTAGCCACAATATGCGCACAAGATTTTAAAACACTTATTACAAACGTCACAATGGCTTCTCGCCTGTATGTACTCGTTTGTGAACATTTAAATAGCTCAATTCAGTATAACTCTTATTACAAACGTCACACTTATACGGTTTTGCGCCAGCATGTGTACGTTTGTGAACTGTTAAATTGCTCAAAATAGCGAAGCTCTTATTACAAACGTCACACTTATACGGTTTCACGTCAGTATGTGATTTTTTATGATTATTTAAATGGCACCACTGAGTAAAGCTCTTATTACAAACGTCACACTTATACGGTTTCACTCCAGTATGTGAATTTTTATGATTATTTAAATGGCCCAACTGAGTAAACCCCTTATAACAAATATCACATTTATACGGTTTCTCACGGGTGTGTGTACGTTTGTGAACTGTTAAATTGCTCGAAATAGCGAAGCTCTTATTACAAACGTCACACGTATACGGTTTTACACCAGTATGTTCATTTTTATGATAATTTAAACTGCTCGAAGAAGTAAAGCACTTATTACATACATCACATTGATATGGTTTCACGCCAGTATGTATACGTTTGTGAACATTTAAATAGCTCGATTTAGTAAAGCTCTTATTACAAACGGCACACTTATACGGTTTCACGCCAGCATGTGTACGTTTGTGAACTGTTAAATTGCTCGAATTAGCAAAGCTCTTATTACAAATGTCACACTTATACGGTTTCATGCCAGTATGCGTACGTTTGTGACCTTTTAAATGGGTCGAATTAGTAAAGCTTTTATAACAAACGTCACATTTATACGGTTTCTCACGGGTGTGTGTACGTTTGTGAACTGTTAAATTGCTCGAATTAGCAAAGCTCTTATTACAAACGTCACACGTATACGGTTTTACACCAGTAGATTCATTTTTATGATAATTTAAACTGCTCGAAGAAGTAAAGCACTTATTACAAACATCACATTGATATGGTTTCACGCTAGTATGTATACGTTTGTGAACATTTAAATAGCTCGATTTAGTAAAGTTCTTATTACAAACGTCGCATTTATACGGTTTCACGCCAGTATGTGAATTTTTATGATTATTTAAATGGCACAACTGATTAAAGCTCTTATTACAAACGTCGCATTTATACGGTTTCACATCAGTATGCGTACGTTTGTGAACGTTTAAATTGCCCAAAGTAGAAAAGTACTTATCACAAACGCCACAGTTAAACGTTTTTTTTATTGTTTTATTTCCTTTATGTTTCGTAGAATTTGCGGAGATATTCTGATTGTTCTCTTCACGTTTGTCACGCTTTACATTAGCAGTACGAGGAATCGCAATTTTTTCCGTTGCGGGACCAATACATGACTTTGTATCTTCACAGCTGATTTCACTGCCGTTACCACTTAACGGAGCATTTCCTGTGTCATTACGAAAACCTGGTCGAATTAACACATTAGACTGATGTTCGGAATTTGAAGACACTTCGCGCTTTATTTTATTCATGAAGTTGAACTTCCCTGGTTCTTCATATTTCCAGTTGACAGACGTCTTTTCATCCAACATAATGTCACCAAAACCAATTTTTGTGTCTTCACAAGTTATTTCACTGTAACCATCCTTTAATGAAATATCATCAGCACATTCCGTTGAAAATAACGAATTATCATTCGTCAATCCGTCCGCCTCAAATACATCCTGGAGTTTTAAAGATTCACATATTTTAACATTAATTCCATCATTTGTATTAGTACCTCCTATGTCATCAACATATTCTGGTCGAACTAATACTTCATCTGTCTGAATCTCAGATTTTAAAACTACTTCGTCCTTGATTTTATTCACTAACTTGAAATTAGGTGGTTCTCTTTCTTTCCAGTTGACACTGGTATCTTGATCAAATAAAACGGCACCAATACCGATTTTTGTGTCTTCACAGCTAATTTCACTATGACCATCATTTGACAAGGTTTCATTGGCACATTCAGTAAAAGATAACGAATTGTCGTTCATCCGTCCTGTCACATCTGCGTTAGTTTCATAGATTGTAGGCTTCTCAGAAGGCTCCAGAATAGAACATGATTTTTTCATGTGTGCGTCAGAGCCGCCTAGTTGCTCTAGATAGCGTCGAAGTGTTTTGTCAGACTGCACTACTTGCATCTGGAACTCGTGGATTTTCTTCAGTTGAGTGTAACATAACTGACAGACAAAATTCGGCATTCCGTCGTTTTTCGTAATCTAAGACAAAATACCGTTTACGTATAAATAAAAAATACTATTTGTTGCACTTTATAATCTGCCGGTCACGAACTTACCTTAACAGGAGCACATGTAACAATTACGTTAACTACTTGATTCATCATTTCGGGTGACAAGAAAAATATGTCTAATAATATTACATCACGTGATAAACACAATCGACACATTGTACTTAAGCCGCATCCATTTATCAATATTTCTGTCATTTTGATACAAAATTAAACAATTTCTTTATTTATCAACGACGGATAACGTCTTTCTTTACTGAAACGAATATATAATGGCTGGAATTAGTAAAGCTCGTAACAAACGTCACATTTAATAATAATAATAATAAGTTCTTTATTTAATAAGTAGAAACACTTACTAAACAGGCGAAGTTCAGTTAACAAAACTGCTTTCCAACTTAACCTTTTGATTAAGAAAAATACAAATAGACATAATATATAAGTAATAATATATATAAGTAATATATAAGAAAATTGGTAGTAACTGTGAATGTGATGTCATCTCGTGTGCACGATGTAACATTGGGCGTGCCGCAGGGCTCCGTGCTTGGTGCGCTATCATTCGCTATATTTATTAATGACTTACCTGATCATATTAAAATAAGTAAATTAATATTATTCGCAGATGACTCATCTATTATTATAAGTGCAGTGTCAGAATTAGAACTTAAATTCAGGATTGGCCAAATGCTAGTACAATTTTCAAACTGGTGTTGTAAAAATGGTCTGGTACTAAATTGAGTATTTGAATAAAAAAAAATACTACTATTTTTTTTATTTTTTAAGTAATATGTTGTATATAATTTTGAGGAACGAAAAGAAAAAAAAATTTAGGCCATAGGCAATTAATAACAAATTAATTAAAATGTATAAAACTACATAAAATATCACTTGACTACAAAACGTGCCAGGAATGTTTGTGACGTCAAAATGATAAAAGTTGTGTATTAGTGTATGTTTTATCATACGTACTATCGAAGTAACCATGGCAACCAAGCCCATAAGAACATTTTGACGTCACAGAAGTTTTTGGCGCGTTATCGGATCTTAGCTTAAGCATTATTTTTAAATTAAATATAACTTTTAAATTATGAAATTAAGAAAAATACTAAAAGTAGGTTTGCTATAAAACTTGTATGTCATCTTTCCATTTATGAAAAAAAAAATCATTTAAAAAGTCAATCGTGAAAAAACAACCTCCATACAATTTCATAAGAGAAAAATTATGCCTCAAATTAAAATTTCTTTAAACGGGTCACTGATCACTACTATGACAGATTGCAAGTTTCTGGGCTTATTGCTAGACCAGCAACTATCATTTGAACTTCATATATATATTTATATATATATATATATATATATATATATATATATATATATATATATATATATATATATATATATATATATATGAAGTTCAAATGATAGTTGCTGGTCTAGCAATAAGCCCAGAAACTTGCAATATATATATATATATATATATATATATATATATATATATATATATATATATATATATATATATATATATATATATATATATATATATCATGTATATATTTTTGTAATAAGGACAGATGGAAGATCATTCCGTGGAATGAATCTGATCCTATTGCTTTGGCAATAAATATATCTATATCTATATATAGACCAGCTTTGCAAGAAGTTAAACAGTGCATATTATGTTTTAAAAAATGTCAAGAAAATTTTAACAACCAAACAGTTGCTGAACATATATTATGCAACAGTGTACTCCCATATTAGCTATGACATTGTATTATGGGGCCGTTCTCGTCATGCCAATAGAGTTTTAATTTTGCAGAAAAGAATTATTACACTAATTTTTAATTTAGATTTTATGCGTACGTTTGTGAACGCTTAAGGACCCCAATTGAGTATAACTCTTATTACAAACGTCACACGTATACGGCTTCACGCCAGTATGCGTACGTTTATGAACTTTTAAATGGCTGGATTTAGTAAAGCTCTTATTACAAATGTCACACGTATACGGTTTCACACCAGCATGTGTACGTTTGTGAATGTTAAAATTGTTTGAATTAGCAAAGCTCTTATTACAAACGTCACACGTATACGGTTTCACACCAGCATGTGCACGTTTGTGAACGTTTAAATACCACAATTGAGTAAAATTCTTATTACAGACGTCACACGTATACGGCTTCACGCCAGTATGTGTACGTTTGTGAACGTTTAAATTGCTCGAAATAGCGAAGCTCTTGTTACAAACGTCACACTTATAGGGCTTCACGCCAGTATGTGTATTTTTATGATTATTTAAAGTGCACAACTGAGTAAAGCTCCTATTACAAACGTCACACTTAAACGGTTTCACCCCAGTATGCGTACGTTTATGAACTTTTAAATGGCAGGATTTAGTAAAGCTCTTATTACAAACGTCACACTTATAGGGCTTCACGCCAGTATGCGTACGTTTGTGAACTTTTAAATGGCCCGAATCAGTAAAGCTCTTATTACAAACGTCACACTTATACGGTTTCACGCCAGTATGCGTACGTTTGTGAACGCTTAAGGACCCCAATTGAGTATAACTCTTATTACAAACGTCACACGTATACGGCTTCACGTCAGTATGCGTACGTTTATGAACTTTCAAATGGCTGGATTTAATAAAGCTCTTATTACAAACGTCACACGTATACGGTTTCACACTAGCATGTACACGTTTGTGAACGTTAAAATTGATTGAATTAGTAAAGCTCTTATTACACACGTCACACTTATACGGTTTCACACCAGCATGTGCACGTTTGTGAACGTTTAAATACCACAATTGAGTATAATTCTTATTACAAACGTCACACTTATACGGCTTCACGCCAGTATGGGTATTTTTATGATTATTTAAAGTGCACAACAGATTAAAGCTCTTATTACAAACGTCACACTTATACGGTTGCACGCCAGTATGCGTACGTTTGTGAACGCTTAAGGACCCCAATTGAGTATAACTCTTATTACAAACGTCACACGTATACGGCTTCACGCCAGTATGCGTACGTTTATGAACTTTTAAATGGCTGGATTTAGTAAAGCTCTTATTACAAACGTTACACTTATACTGTTTCTTTATTGTTTTATTTCCTTTGTGTCTCGTAGAATTTGTAGAGATATTCTGATTGTTCTTTTCACGTTTGTCACGCTTTACATTAGCAGTACGAGAAATCGAAAATTTTTCCGTTGTCGGACCAATACATATCTTTGTATCTTCACAGCTGATTTCACTGCCGTTACCGTTTAACGGAGCATTTCCTGTGTCATAATTAAAACCTGGTCGAATTAACACATTCGACTGATATTCGGAATTTGAAGACACTTCGCTCTTTATTTTATCCATGGAGTTGAACTTCCCTGGTTCTTCATCTTTCCAGTGGATAGACGACTTTTCATCCAACATAATGTCACCAAAACCGATTTTTGTGTCTTCACAAGTTATTTCACTGTAACCATCCTTTAATGAAATATCATCAGCACATTCAGTTGAAAATAACGAATTATCATTCGTCAATCCGTCCGCCTCAAACACATCCTGGAGTTTAAAAGATTCACATATTTTAACATTAATTCCATCATTTGCATTAGTACCTCCTATGTTATCAACATATTCTGGTCGAACTAATACTTCATCAGTCTGAATTTCGAATTTTAAAACTACTTCGTCCTTGATATTATTCATTAACTTAGATCTACGTGGCTCTATGTCTTTCCAGTTGACACTGGTATCTTCATCAAATAAAACGGCACCAATACCGATTTTTGTGTCTTCACAGCTAATTTCATTTGACAAAGTTTTTTTTTTTTTTTTTTTTTTTTTTTATATAAATATTTATGGACGCATCAACATCTAAGGTGACAAAGTTTCATTGTCACATTCAGTGGAAGATAACGAATTGTCGTTCATCGGTCCTGTCACATCTGCGTTAGTTTCATAGATTGACGGCTTCTCAGAAGGCTCCAGAATAGAACATGATTTCTTGATGTGTGAGTCAGGGCCGCCTAGTTGCTCTAGATAGCGTCGAAGTGTTTTGTCAGACTGCACTACTTGCATCTGGAACTCGTGGATTTTCTTCAGTTGAGTGTAACATAACTGACAGACGAAATTCGGAATTCCGTCGTT
Organism: Venustoraphidia nigricollis; assembly: GCA_034508555.1. Classification (NCBI taxonomy): domain Eukaryota; kingdom Metazoa; phylum Arthropoda; class Insecta; order Raphidioptera; family Raphidiidae; genus Venustoraphidia; species Venustoraphidia nigricollis. The sequence continues at coordinate 2,942,805 of JAVRKA010000025.1, read as the reverse complement.
TTTCGTAATCTAAGACAAAATAACGTTTACGTATAAATAAAAAATACTTTGTGTTGCACTTTATAATCTGCCGTTGTCACGAACTTACCTTAACGGGAGCACATGTAACAATTACATTAACTACTTGATTCATCATTTCGGGCGACAAGAAAAATATGTCTAATAATATTACATCACGTGATAAACACAATCGACACATTCTACTTAAGCCGCATCCATTTATCAATATTTCTGTCATTTTGATACAAAATTAAACAATCTCTTTATTTGTCAACGACGGATTACGGCTTTCTTTATTGAAACGAATGTTTATATAATGGCTCGAATTAGTAAAGTTCTTATAATAAACGTCACATTTAATAATAATAATAATAAGTTCTTTATTTAATAAGTAGAAACACTTACTAAACAGGCGAAGTTCAATTAACAAAACTGCTTTCCAACTTAACCTTTTGATTAGGAAAAATACAAATAGACATAATATATAAGTAATTATATATATAATAATAATAATAATAATAATAATACTCTTTATTTTATCCAATTTTACATTGTAGCAAAATTTAACCACTTGTGGGTATAAAACATGTCAGAAAACAAAAATTAGTTTATAATTCCGATTTAAAATCAAAAGTATAAAAATCGTCCAAAGTATATGGTGCTAGTTTTATCAATTCCTGTTTTAATTTATTTTTCAGTCTACTATTGTTTAATTTTACTAAATTATTAGGTAGTTTGTTATAAATGTTTGCTATTGTATTATTTAAGCCGCTATTGACTGCCTCCAAATTGGTTTGAATTTTTTCAATATTATTTTTGTTCCGTGTAGGGTAATTATGTATGTGACTTCGGTTTGTAAAGAGGTCTGCATTTTTTCTGTAAAACATTACACATTCTAGAATGAAGATACTAGTTACAGTTAAAATTTTTAAATTTCGGAAATGTGGTTTGCAGCTGTCTTTTTGTTTTATATTTTTCATTGTTCTAATAATAAGTTTTTGTTTTCGTAGTATAAGATCGATGTGTGATGAAACTCCCCAGAAAATGATTCCGTATTTTAGACGAGAATGTGCAAAAGCATAATACGCATTTATAACAACATCCTCTGAATAATATATATATATATATATATATATATATATATATATATATATATATATATATATATATATATATATATATATATATATATATACTTATATATATATATATATATATATATAAGTAATATATAAGAAAATTGGTAGTAACTGTGAATGGGATGTCATCTCGTGTGCACGATGTAACATTGGGCGTGCCGAAGGGCTCCGTGCTTGGTCCGCTATTATTCGCTATATTTATTAATGACATGTTAGGATTGGGGCCCAGTAGATGGAATTTACTGGACCTTTCCTATGTGGATTTTCTTCTGTCTAAGCTGTCTGAGGAAACCAGAAGGCGTGTTCGGGATAACACCAAATAAACTATGACATCTACATTAAAATCAATATAATTAATAAAAAAAAATATATGAAAAAACAAACAGAAAACTTTACAAAAAATTATTCTTATTGAAACAATTAAATGAATAGAAAAAAAAACAAAATAAAAAAAACTGACCTTATGGACTCATCTCACCCACGTACACAAGTAATTAATCAATAAACGAATGAATGAATGAATCCGCGATTTTACTCGGGAAGCCTTTTTATATGAATGCTTCCCGATTGCCCGTTGGGTGGGAGATCCACGAGACAAAGGCTGGCAATCTACCGGTGTCGCCAAATTATCACCGGAAAACATTATCGCCGAAAAACTGCTGAGAAATATCCGAAAATCTTAAGAGGTTAAACACCAACGGAATTTACAATATGATTAATAATATCCGGCCGCATACACTTACCTGATCATATTAAAATAGGTAAATTAATATTATTCGCAGATGACTCATCTATTATTATAAGTGCAGTGGCAGAATTAGAACTTAAATTCAGGATTGACCAAGTGCTAGTACAATTTTCAAACTGGTGTTGTAAAAATGGTCTGGTACTAAATTGTGAAAAAACAGCCTGCATACAATTTCATAAGAGAAAAGTTATGCCTCAAATTAAAATTTCTTTAAACGGTTCACTGATCACTAGTGTGACAGATTGCAAGTTTCTGGGCTTATTGCTAGACCAGCAACTATCATTTGCACTTCATAGAGACCAGCTTTGCAAGAAGTTAAACAGTGCATATTATGTTTTAAAAAATGTCAAGAAAATTTTAACAACCAAACAGTTGCTGAACCTATATTATGCAACAGTGTACTCTCATATTAGCTCTGACATTGTATTATGGGGCCGTTCTCGTCATGCCAATGGAGTTTTAATTTTGCAGAAAAGAATTGTTAGACTAATTTTTAATTTAGATTTCAGACAATCGTGTAGAAATATTTTTATAGATAATAACATTTTAACGGTACCAGGAGTGTACTTATATAAGATACTGGTAGATGTTAAGAAAAATAGCCACAGATACACAGTGAATTCAGACATTCACAACTATAATACGCGCGAAACCTCGTTGCGCCGCATAGATAAGCATCGATGCAACTTTTTCAAATATACTCCATACTGTTCTGGGGCTATTTCTTTTAACAGTGGTAGCCTGTTAAAAAAAATAACCCCAGAACACTAAGTTTTTTAACAGGCTACCAGTGACTCTGAGAGAGGAGAGAAATTTTATAATATTTAGGAAACATCTGAAATCGTTTTTAATTTTAAAATGCTTATATGATGTAATTGATTTTGTGTAATTTAATACGTATTTATGTATTGACAATTCTCATTTGTATATTCTACAATATGAGAGATGCTAATAAAACTAAACTAATAAACATACAATGTAGAAACATACTGTCAAATAGACAAAAAATAAGAAGAGATAATTTTAGCGACTAGATTCACAGAATATCGTGTCTATATGTCGTTTTATTATTAAATTATATAATCACTCTGACATTTAATTTTTTAAATATTTCTTCGTGACTTTTTTAGTAAAAGCGAATAAATTTAAGTTTCTGAAGGTGGTCGGTAATGAGTTATAAAAAGAGGGAGCAAGATAAGAAAAAGTATTTTTAAATTTATTGGTATGAAATTTAGGGATACACATATTATTTTTGTTTCTTAAAGTAAGGTCAGCTGCCAGATTATCTTTGAATATTAATTTTTTGAAGAGGTAACTGGGAACTTTAGATATGATAATCTTGTACAATAATATAAGAAAACGCACAGTCAAAATCATACACCTCAACCATATTGCATTTAATTCTGTAGGCGGAAATATACCGTGTACATATCGGACACAGGAATTTTGGAGCAGTCTTAATCTTTCTTTGTCCACTACTCGTAAGTGAGGTACATAAATTGTATCACAATAACTTATGACTGGCTATACTATTGAATTGATTAGAAGTAATTTTACGGTAGTATTAAAGGAAGATCTGTACTGATAGATAGATTTTAATCGGATGTAAGCAGCTTGCAATTTTTTGTCGACATGCTCCGTGAAACGCATATCTGAGTCCAGATAAACCCCTAGACTTTTAAAACTATCTGACGGTTGTAGCTGTTTTGAAAGCAAATGCTTATATTTTTTGCAATAAACTTTTCGCGGTGTATCTTACGTCCTACTATCATCAATAACGATTTATCGGGATTAACCTTAATTATACGGTTTCACACCAGTATGTGTACGTTTGTGAATTTTTAAATGGCTCGAAGTAGTAAAGCTCTTATTACAAACGTCACATTTATGCGGTTTCACGCCAGTATGCGTACGTTTGTGAACGCTTAAGGACCACGATTGAGTAAAACTCTTATTACAAACGTCACACGTAAACGGTTTCACACCAGTATGTGTGCGTTTGTGAACTTTTAAATCGCTCGATTTAGCGAAGCTCTTATTACAAACGTCACACTTATACGGTTTCACACCAGTATGCGTACGTTTGTGATTTTTTAAATGGGTCGAAGTAGTGAAACTCTTATTACAATCGTCACACTTATACGGTTTCACACCAGTATGCGTACGTTTGTGAATTTTTAAATGGCTCGAAGTAGTAAAGCTCTTATTACAAACGTCACATTTATACGGTTTCACGCCAGTATGCGTACGTTTGTGAACGCTTACGGACCACGATTGAGTAAAACTCTTATTACAAACGTCACACGTAAACGGTTTCACACCAGTATGTATGCGTTTGTGAACTTTAAAATGGCTCGATTTAGCGAAGCTCTTATTACAAACGTCACACTTATACGGTTTCACACCAGTATGCGTACGTTTGTGAATTTTTAAATGGGTCGAAGAAGTAAAGCTCTTATTACAAACGTCACACTTATACGGTTTCACACCAGTATGCGTACGTTTGTGAACGCTTAAGGAACACAATTGAGTAAAACTTTTATTACAAACGTCACACGTATACGGTTTTACACCAGCATGTATACGTTTGTGAACGCTAAAGTTGCTTGAATTAGTAAAGCTCTTATTACAAACGTCACACGTATACGGTTTCACACCAGCATGTGCACGTTTGTGAACGTTAAAATAAGACAATTTAGTAAAATTCTTATTACAAATGTCACACTTATATGGTTTCACGCCAGTATGTGAATTTTTATGATTATTTAAATGGCACAACTGAGTAAAGCTCTTATTACAAACGTCACACGTATACGGTTTCACACCAACATGTGCACGTTTGTGAACGTTTAAAATGCCCGAAGTAGAAAAGTACTTATCACAAACGCCACAGTTAAACGTTTTTTTTATTGTTTTATTTCCTTTGTGTCTCGTAGAATTTGTGGAGATATTCTTATTGTTCTCTTCACGTTTGTCACGCTTTACATTAGCAGTACGAGGAATCGTAAATTTTTCCGTTGTGGGACCAATACATGGCTTTGTATCTTCACAGCTGATTTCATTGCCGTTATCGCTTAACAATGCATTTCCTGTGTTATTGTTACAACCTGGTCGAATTAACACATCAGTCTGATGTTCGGAATTTGAAGATACTTCGCGCTTTATTTTATCCGCCAAGTTGAACTTCCCTGGTTCTTCATCTATCCAGTTGACAGACATCTTTTCATCCAACATAATGTCACCAAGACCAATTTTTGTGTCTTCACAGCTAATTTGACTGCAAACATCGTTCGATAAAATATCATTAGCACATTCCGTTGAAAATAACGAATTGTCATTCGTCAATCCGTCCACCTCAAACATATCCTGGAGTTTTAAAGATTCACATATTTTAACATCAACATATTCTGGTCGAACTAATATTTCATCAGTCTGAATTTCGGATTTTAAAAATACTTCTTCCTTGATTTTATTCACTACTTTGAATTTACGTGGTTCTCTTTCTTTCCAGTTGGCACTGGTATCTTCATCAAATAAAACGGCACCAATACCGATTTCTGTGTCTTCACAGCTAATTTCATTTAACAAAGTTTCATTGGCACATTCAGTGAAAGATAAGGAATTGTCGTTCATAGTGTCAATTACGTCTTGAAGCTCTAAAGAATCACATTTCACAGAGACATCTACGCTAGTTTCATAAATTGAAGGCTTCTCAGAAGGCTCCAGAATAGAACATGATTTTTTCATGTGTGCGTCAGAGCCGCCTAGTTGCTCTAGATACCGTCGAAGTGTTTTGTCAGACTTCACTACTTGCATCTGGAACTCGTGGATTTTCTTCAGTTGAGTGTAACATAATTGACAGACGAAATTCGGCATTCCGTCGTTTTTCGTAATCTAAGATAAAATAACGTTTACGTATAAATAGAAAATACTATTTGTTGCACTTTATAATCTGCCGTTGTCACGAACTTACCTTAACGGGAGCACATGTAACAATTACATTAGCTACTTGATTCATCATTTCGGGCGACAAGAAAAATATATCTAATAATATTACATCACGTGATAAACACAAACGACACATTGTACTTAAGCCACATCCATTTATCAATATTTCTGTCATTTTGATACAAAATTAAACAATTTTTTTTAATACGGTTTACGGCTGTCTTTACTGAAACGAACTGAAATTAACTTACTTAGGTTCAAGGTAACCAACAGCTGAGTCCTAAAATACCTACACACGACGCCAACTTTGCAAAACTGGCTAAAGATATTAAAAACTGTCGAGTGTCTAATCTACTACAGTCTATTTCTTTATTCTAGATTTATGTTTAGTCGGTTTAAGTTGGCAACACGTAATAAATTTCAATATTAGAAACCGGTATTTCTATATTTTTGAGTTAACAATATTCATTAAATAAAAAATTTACAATCCTCCTGGAAATAAATAAGAAATTAATTTCATTAATTTTTATAAAAAATTATTTCAAATTTCACGTGTGTCACCTAAAACTATTAGTAATTATGTACTTGACAAGCATGAGAAATCGCTGTTGCTAACATTTGAAAAAAATTTAATAATAACTTTAAATAATACAAAAATTTAAAAAAATTCGTTTAAACGTATATTTAATTATATATTTAATTTTCACAGATCAAAGGTATAGAATAGAATAGAATTTATTGAAATGCCACAAATGCGGATACAAACGTCAAATGATAATTTAAAAAAGATCCTTCAAATCATAAGGCACGGTATTACAAAAATGTTTTTTTAATTTATTTTTAAAATGTTCTGTTTCCCTACAAATTTTTATTTCATTAGGTAGCGAGTTGAAAATTTTTATTCCTATATACTTAGGGCTTCTCTCAAAAACAGTTGTTTTATGTTTTAACACAATATCATTCCTACGGGTGTTATATGACTTGGAGTAGTAACTAATGGCCGATTTCTTCATAACTCCCGATAGTTGTATTTCAGATAAAGATATTTAGCAGATAAAATAATAAAAAAACACAAAGCTTTGACAATTTCGATAATTCTTTCACAGTTTAACATTTTGACGTTTCGAATTTAAGCCGCAGTTGTTTTTAGTAATTTAAAGTAAAACTTACGCTGTACACCATCTTACAAAACTTTTTTCCCACTAAAGAAAAGTCAGGCGTTATTCATTTGTTAAAAATCTACTTATGTTGGCAGCACGAAACATATTTTCAAATTTTGTATTATGGTTCTATTTAAGAAAACTGAGTTGTGGCTCGTGTTTCGAAAGTGGTGCCACCTACAAAAAGTTTGTCTTCGAAACTTTATGTCTCCCTCTATGGTGAGCAACATTTATTCAGAACTTTTTAATTAAGAGCAGAAGCGTAGCGTGTCTTGGCGGGGCCCCGTATAAAAATTAGTTTGGGGGCCCTTCCCCCGTTGAAGTAAATGACTTAAACGGGGAAATCCCGCAGCCCGCGATAACCGATGTAGGGTGTTGCCAACTTTTGAACACACGCTTTACGCGGGAAAAAAAGAAATTGCTTTTTTTGACTTTTGTCATTTCTGAAATAAAAAAAATTGGGAAGTTTTTATTAATTTTTGCTTACGCACGTTGGGGGCTCCTGTAGCCCGGGGGCCCCGTATAATTGATATGGCAGATACGGCGGTAGCTACGCCCCTGATTAAGAGGTTGAAAATTATCAAAATAAACCATTTTGTCGCCGGGACTCGCCTATGCGACCAGTGTTTTTATTATTCTTATCATTAAAAATCCAGCATCACTACATTTGTTTTTTTCATCAGTACAATATATGTATAATATAAACACGGTATTTCATCGGCAATATCACACTTGAATGGTTTTTCATCAGTATGTATACGTTTGTGAGTTATTAAATTGGTGTACAGTGAACCACATATGAGAAAGGTCATTGTTTCTCATCTACAACTCAGAAACGGTTTGAATTATTTTGAACACTAAAGCAATTATTCTAAACATTACCACTATACGGTTTCACGTCAATATGGGTCAGTGGTGGATTTACCAGTAGGCTGAATAGGTTTGAGCCTTGGGCGGTAAATTTGGGGATCAATTTTTTTTAGCCGTCTTACAGAAATCAAAAAGATTTTTGAGATTACGTTTACCGAATGTACATTATTAGTGTATTTGTCATATGGCAACACACACTATTGGCATCGGTCGGATGGCGGGACCTAGGGATCGGACCAAAATTTTTCGACGTTTCATAACCTCCTAAACACTTTGGCACCATTTTTAAAAATGTTTATATATATATATACAGGGCGAGTTTTAAGTTGATGCTTTTTTTTTACAGCGTGTAAAAATCAAATAGACGAGCAAATATTTCAAATAGTTTTTTTATCAAAACTCAAAAATAAGAGAGAAACAGCCTTTCGAAGTTTAAATAAATTTTATTAAATTTTCTTTAATTTTGAGGTCGGTCCTAGGGTTATATTATGTTACTATGGAAATAAGTTGTTATTATCAAGTATGTTGGTGCTTATTTGAAACTGACATGTGTATTGTTCTGTTTTTGAGAGAATTGTGTGTGCCTCAATTATTTTTGAGAATGGCTCATGTTTATAACGATAATGAACTAGTGGGCATGTTATTAATTTACGGAGAGTGTCGTCAAAATGCCGCGGGTGCATCGCGATTGTACGCAGATCGTTTCCCCAACCGGATTCATCCGAACCCTCGTACAATTATGAATGTTGTTCAAAGGTCTAGGGAAACGGGTAGTTTACGGGAGCATCGTGGAGGACGCGCAGGACGACCGAGGTATCTTAGAAATGCTCAGCGGGAGGAACACATTCTGGATTTAGTGCATGAGGATCCAACGATAAGCACTCGTGTAATCGCCTCCCAGGTTCAAGTAAGTCAGACGAAAGTTTGCAACACTCTGCACGAAAATCAGCTTCATCCTTACCACGTTCAACGGGTTCAAGCTTTGAAGCCAGAGGATTTTCCACGCAGAGTTGATTTTTGCAACTTGCTTTTAGAGCAAAATGTCAACAACAACAACTTTCTAAGATCGACTTTGGTGATGGATGAAGCCATGTTTACCCGCAATGGAATTAATAATTTCCGCAACACACATGTTTGGGCTGTAGAGAAACCTAAAGCTGTACGAAGAACTAATTTTCAAGTTCGATTTTCCGCTAATGTGTGGGCAGGCATTGTGAATGGCATTCTAATTGGACCATTTATTTTACCAGAGCGTTTAAACGGCGCCAACTACTTGCATTTTTTGCAAGCTATTCTCCCTGGTTTGCTGGAAGATGTACCTTTAAATGTACGAGGCAACATGTGGTTATTGCACGATAGGGCGCCGGCTCATTTTAGGCGTGAAGTTCGAGATTTTTTAGATGAACAGTTTCGTAACCAGTGGATCGGTCGTGGAGGACCTGTCGCGTGGCCACCAAGATCGCCGGACCTAAACCCTTTGGATTTTTTCTTGTGGGGGTGGATGAAAAGTTTAGTCTTCAAAAGCCCGGTTAATACACGCGAAGAAATGATAGCACGAATCGAAAATGCTTCCCAAATAATTCGCGGAAGGCCCTTATCGCTACTACAAGCATGTACAGAAGCATGGCTACGGCGCACGCATCTTTGTGTCCAACAAAACGGGGACAACTCCGAACAATTTCTGTGAATACTTGATAATAACAACTTATTTCCATAGTAACACAATATAACCCCAAGACCGACCTCAAAATTAAAGAAAATTTAATAAAATTTATTTAAACTTCGAAAGGATGTTTCTCTCTTATTTTTGAGTTTTGATAAAAAAACTATTTGAAATATTTGCTCGTCTATTTGATTTTTACACGCTGTAAAAAAAAAAGCATCAACTCACCCTGTATATATATATGTTACGGTAAATGTACACTCTTGGGAAATGTACACTTTTACCGTAAAATGTGTACATTTCCCAAAAAGTTAGGTATATGTGAACTGAATATAATGTATATGTACATTTCCCGGCAAATGTGTACTCGTGCCTTCACGTTTTGGTAAATGTATACTCTTACCTTCATGTTTTAAGAAAAGTTGGAATACAAATAAATTAAAAATGTTGTTGCAGTAAAAAAATATTTATTTAAATAAACATAATACAAAAGGCTTTAATAACGATTTCGTATTTTGTATGCTCACATTTACCAAAACGACATGGTCATTGTGAATTCAATGTACATTTCCCTTCTTTGAAATTGTAAATGTTAGTTGAATGCACATTACCCAAACGAGGAGGCAAATGTGCACATTTACCGGAAAATGTGTACATTTGCCGCAACATCTACTTTTACCGTAACATATATATATATATATATATGTGTGTGTGTGTGTGTGTGTGCGGGCAATAACTTTCGAAAGAGTTAATTGATTTTAACTAAATTTGGCCCGCATGTTGGAATCAACCACCGCACGAACCCTATTTAAAATGGGCCCAATCGGGCCATTTTAAGGGTAGTTTTTAGGGGTTGAAAAATGTTTTTGGGCCCCAAAATACCGAAAAAATTCTCCGAATCGTTTCAAAATTGAAATTTAACCCTCTGGTAATAATTAAAAAGTGTCCCTAAGCTTTTAATAAAATCGGCTCTACAGGACCGGATTTAAACATTTTACGAAAACACTAGTTTGCAGATAGTGAATTATTTACTGAAAGGTGTATATAACTTGATATAGAAGCTCGATTGATAATAATATTGCAATTAAGAAAAAAATGTTATTTTAAGGGGTGTATTAAGGAATCAAATTTTTTATTTTGCCAAAAACCAAGTTAAGTTCGCATAATAAAGCCACACTGCCTGTATTAGCAAATACACTATATTGTCGGCAGGGTTTTGGCACTGCGACCTGGGTTTTTATTATTATTATTACTCCGCCTTATTAGTCACACATGATTGAGCGTTGATTAGCTCAAAAATATAATCTTTTTTGTGAAATTGCAACCAAATTGTCGGATTGTAAAAATAATCTAGGAAATGACAATTGTAGAGGTAAGGGTGGCAAAAATTTAACAGCCTGTACTTGGGAAATGTGTAAATCCGCCACTGGTATGGGTATTTTTATGACGATATAAATGGCTCGAATCAATAACATACCATACATATCCATACCGATCAGTGTGCCGTGTAAAACAAAATTTGTTGAAACAAATACATATCGACAGGTTAACAATCTTTTGAACGATCGCTACAGTTTTGCTAATTCATTTTGTTTGATTTAATCTCTAAGATGGCTCAAGCATTTTCAAATTTGGAGAAACAGGCTATTTTTGCGTATGCATTCAGCGTAACAAAAACACCACGTGAGCTCAAGCAAAATACTTGAACCTTTATCCAGAAAGGCAACAATCTTATTCAATAACTTTTGGGAACTTAAAGAGAAATTTAAAGGTAAACGGTTCATTTTCAAAGAAAAAAGGCAACATTCAACGTGAAGAAGAATTAGTTTTAGCAAGCTTTGAAATTAATGGAGAAAAGTGAACCAGACAACTTGCAGAATACTTGAACCTTTATCCAGAGAGACGACAGCCTAATTAAAAAACTTTTAGGAAATTTCTGCGGGTGGTAGATTGGGAATATTAAAAAAAAACGATATAAAAATCAAATTTATTCGCAATATTTATATGGATGATACATCTATTTCTTTAAATTCTCAAAACTGTCGATTTATTTACGCCGACTTCATTTTCAAGTTGTCTGGTTGACTTTTCTCCATTAATTTCAAAGCTTGCTAAAACTAATTCTTCTTCACATTGAATGTTGCCTTTTTTCTTTGAAAATAAACCGCATACCTTTAAATTTCTATTTAAGTTCCTAAAAGTTATTGAATAAGATTGTCGCCTTTCTGGATAAAGGTTCAAGTATTCTGCTTGAGCCCAAGTGGTATTTTTGTTATGCTGAATGCATGCGCAAAAATAGCCTGTTTCTCCAAATTTTAAAATGGTATGTATTTTTTATGGCGATTGAAAAAGCATAAATTATTAAAACCTAGACTATAAACGTCGCACATATATGGCTGTCCACCTGTATGTATACGGTTGTGAACTTTTTAATAGCGCGACCTAGCAAAGCATTTATTACAAACGTCACACTTAAACGGTTTTACCCCAATATGTTCATTTTTATGATAATTTAAACTGCTCGAAGTAGTAAAGCTCTTATTACAAATGTCACATTTTCACGATTTCACACCAGAATGTATACGTTTGTGAGCGCTGAAAGTGCTCGAAGCTGAAAAGTACTTATCACAAACGCCACAGTTAAACGGTTTTACGCCAGTATGTGTATTTTTATGATTATTTAAATGGCCCAACTGAGTAAACCTCTTATAACAAACATCACATTTATACGGTTTCTCATGGGTGTGTGTACGTTTGTGAACTGTTAAATTGCCCGAAATAGCGAAGCTCTTATTACAAACGTCACACGTATACGGTTTCACACCAGTATGTTCATTTTTATGATAATTTAAACTGCTCGAAGAAGTAAAGCACTTATTACAAACATCACATTGATATGGTTTCACGCCAGTATGTATACGTTTGTGAACATTTAAATAGCTCGATTTAGTAAAGCCCTTATTACAAACGTCACACTTATACGGTTTCACACCAGTATGTGATACTTTGTGAACTTTTAAATCGCTCGATTTAGTAAAGCTGTTATTACAAATGTCACACTTATACGGTTTCATGCCAGTATGTGTACGTTTGTGAACTTTTAAATGGGTCGAATTAGTAAAGCTTTTATAACAAACGTCACATTTATACGGTTTCTCACGAGTGTGTGTACGTTTGTGAACTGTTAAATTGCTCGAATTAGCAAAGCTCTTATTACAAACGTCACACGTATACGGTTTTACACCAGTATGTTCATTTTTATGATAATTTAAACTGCTCGAAGAAGTAAAGCACTTATTACAAACATCACATTGATATGGTTTCACGCTAGTATGTATACGTTTGTGAACATTTAAATAGCTCGATTTAGTAAAGTTCTTATTACAAACGTCGCATTTATACGGTTTCACATCAGTATGCGTACGTTTGTGAACGTTTAAATTGCCCAAAGTAGAAAAGTACTTATCACAAACGCCACAGTTAAACGTTTTTTTTATTGTTTTATTTCCTTTATGTTTCGTAGAATTTGCGGAGATATTCTGATTGTTCTCTTCACGTTTGTCACGCTTTACATTAGCAGTACGAGGAATCGCAATTTTTTCCGTTGCGGGACCAATACATGACTTTGTATCTTCACAGCTGATTTCACTGCCGTTACCACTTAACGGAGCATTTCCTGTGTCATTACGAAAACCTGGTCGAATTAACACATTAGACTGATGTTCGGAATTTGAAGACACTTCGCGCTTTATTTTATTCATGAAGTTGAACTTCCCTGGTTCTTCATCTATCCAGTTGACAGACGTCTTTTCATCCAACATAATGTCACCAAAACCGATTTTTGTGTCTTCACAAGTTATTTCACTGTAACCATCCTTTAATGAAATATCATCAGCACATTCTGTTAAAAATAACGAATTATCATTCGTCAATCCGCCCACCTCAAACACATCCTGGATTTCTAAAGATTCACATATTTTAACATTAATTCCATCATTTGTATTAATACCTCCTATGTCATCAACATATTCTGGTCGAACTAATACTTCATCTGTCTGAATCTCAGATTTTAAAACTACTTCGTCCTTGATTTTATTCACTAACTTGAATTTAGGTGGTTCTCTTTCTTTCCAGTTGACACTGGTATCTTCATCAAATAAAACGGCACCAATACCGATTTTTGTGTCTTCACAGCCAATTTCATTTGGCAAAGTTTCATTGTCACATTCAGTGGAAGATAACGAATTGTCGTTCATCCGTCCTGTCACATCTGCGTTAGTTTCATAGATTGTAGGCTTCTCAGAAGGCTCCAGAATAGAACATGATTTTTTCATGTGTGCGTCAGAGCCGCCTAGTTGCTCTAGATAGCGTCGAAGTGTTTTGTCAGACTGCACTACTTGCATCTGGAACTCGTGGATTTTCTTCAGTTGAGTGTAACATAACTGACAGACAAAATTCGGCATTCCGTCGTTTTTCGTAATCTAAGACAAAATACCGTTTACGTATAAATAAAAAATACTATTTGTTGCACTTTATAATCTGCCGGTCACGAACTTACCTTAACAGGAGCACATGTAACAATTACATTAACTACTTGATTCATCATTTCGGGCGACAAGAAAAATATGTCTAATAATATTACATCACGTGATAAACACAATCGACACATTGTACTTAAGCCGCATCCATTTATCAATATTTCTGTCATTTTGATACAAAATTAAACAATTTTTTTATTTGTCAACAACGGATAACGGCTTTCTTTACTGAAATGAATGTCTTTATATAATGGCTCGAATTAGTAATGCTCTTATAACCAACGTCACATTTAATAATAATAATAATAATAAGTTCTTTATTTAATAAGTAGAAACGCTTACTAAACAGGCGAAGTTCAGTTAACAAAACTGCTTTCCAACTTAACCTTTTGATTAGGAAAAATACAAATAGACATAATATATAAGTAATTATATATATATATAAGTAATATATAAGAAAATTGGTAGTAACTGTGAATGGGATATCATCTCGTGTGCACGATGTAACATTGGGCGTGCCGCAGGGCTCCGTGCTTGGTGCGCTATCATTCGCTATATTTATTAATGACTTACCTGATCATATTAAAATAAGTAAATTAATATTATTCGCAGATGACTCATCTATTATTATAAGTGCAGTGTCAGAATTAGAACTTAAATTCAGGATTGGCCAAATGCTAGTACAATTTTCAAACTGGTGTTGTAAAAATGGTCCTGTACTAAATTGAGTATTTGAATAAAAAAAAATACTACTAATTTTTTTATTTTTTAAGTAATATGTTGTATATAATTTTGAGGAACGAAAAGAAAAAAAAATTTAGGACATAGGCAATTAATAACAAATTAATTAAAATGTATAAAACTACATAAAATATCACTTGACTACAAAACGTGCCAGGAATGTTTGTGACGTTAAAATGATAACAGTTGTGTATTAGTGTATGTTTTATCATACATACTATCGAAGTAATCATGGCAACCAAGACCATAAGAATATTTTGACGTCACAGAAGTTTTTGGCGCGTTACCGGATCTTAGCTTAAGCATTATTTTTACATTAAATATAACTTTTAAATTATGAAATTAAGAAAAATACTAAAAGAAGGTTTGCTATAAAACTTGTATTTCATCTTTCCATTTATGTAAAAAAAAAATCATTCAAAAAGTCAATTGTGAAAAAACAACTTGCATACAATTTCATAAGAGAAAAGTTATGCCTCAAATTAAAATTTCTTTAAACGGTTCACTGATCACGAATGTGACAGATTGCAAGTTTCTGGACATATTGCTAGACCAGCAACTATCATTTGAACTTCATGTTTTAAAAAATGTCAAGAAAATTTTAACAACCAAACAGTTGCTGAACCTATATTATGCAACAGTGCACTCTCATATTAGCTCTGACATTGTATTATGGGGCCGTTCTCGTCATGCCAATAGAGTTTTAATTTTGCAGAAAAGAATTATTAGACTAATATTAATTTAGATTTCAGACAATCGTGTAGAAATATTTTTATAGATAATAACATTTTAACGGTACCAGGAGTGTACTTATATAAGTTACTGGTAGATGTTAAGAAAAATAGCCACAGATACAGAGTGAATTCAGACATTCACAACTATAATACGCAAGCATCGATGCAACTTTTTCAAATATACTCCACAGTGTTCTGGGGCTATTTTTTTTAACAGGCTACCAGTGACTGATAGAGGAGAGAAACTTTATGATATTTAGGAAACATCTGAAATCGTTTTTAATTTTAAAATGCTTATATGATGTAAGTGATTTTGTATAATTTAATACGTATTTATGTATTGACAATTCTCATTTCTATATTCTACAATATGAGAGATGCTAATAAAACTAAACTAATAAACATACAATGTAGAAACATACTGTCAAATAGACAAAAAATAAGGAGAGATAATTTTAGCGACTAGATTCACAGAATATCGTGTCTATATATCGTTTTATTATTAAATTATATAATCACTCCTACATTTAATTTTTTAAATATTTCTTCGTGACTTTTTTAGTAAAAGCGAATAAATTTAAGTTTCTGAAGGTGGTCGGTAATGAGTTATAAAAAGAGGGAGCAAGATAAGAAAAAGTATTTTTAAATGTATTGGTATGAAATTTAGGGAAACACATATTATTTTTGTTTCTTAAAGTAAGGTCAGCTGCCAGATTATCTTTGAATATTAATTTTTTGAAGAGGTAACTGGGAACTTTAGATATGATAATCTTGTACAATAATATAAGAAAATGCACAGTCAAAATCATACACATCAACCATATTGCATTTAATTCTGTAGGCGGAAATATGCTCGAATTTACGTATACCGTGTACATATCGGACACAGGAATTTTGAAGCAGTCTTAATCTTTCTTTGTCCACTACTCGTAAGTGAGGTACATAAATTGTATCACAATAACTTATGACTGGCAATACTATTGAATTGATTAGAAGTAATTTTACGGTAGTATTAAAGGAAGATATCTACTGATAGATAGATTTTAATCGGATGTAAGCAGCTTGCAATTTTTTGTCGACATGCTCCGTGAAACGCAAATCTGAGTCCAGATAAACCCCTAGGCTTTTAAAACTATCTGACGGTTGTAGCTGTTTGTTTTGAAAGCAAATGCTTATATTTTTTGTATTAAACTTTTCGCGTTGTATCTTACGTCCTACTATCATCAACAACGATTTATCGAGATTAACCTTAATTATACGGTTTCACACCAGCATAAGCACGTTTGTGAACTCTTAATGACCACAATTGAGTAAAACTCTTATTACAAACGTCACACTTATACGGTTACACGCCAGTATGTGAATTTTTATGATTATTTAAATGATACAACTGTGTAAAGCTCTTATTACAAACGTCATAATACTTATACACTATCGCGCCAGTATGTGTATTTTTATGAACTTTTAAATTGCCCGATTGACTAAAACTCTTATTACAAACGTCACATTTATACGGTTTCACACCAGTATGTGTGCGTTTGTGAACTTTTAAACTGTTTAAATCATTAAAACACTTAATACAATCTTCGCACTTATATGGCTTCTCACCGGTATGTTTACGTTTGTGAACATTTAAATAACTGGAAGTAACAAATCTGTTATTACAAACGTCACACTTATACGGTTTCACGCCAGCATGAGTACGTTTATGAATTTTTAAATCGCCTGAATTAGTAAAGCTCTTGTTGCAATCGTCACACTTATACGGTTTCACACCAGTATGTGTACGATTGTGCACTTTTAAATAGCCCGAATTAGTAAAGCTCTTATTACAAACGTCACACGTATACGGTTTCACGCCAGTATGTGTACGTTTGTGAACTTTTAAATGGCTCGAATTAGTAAAGCTCTTATTACAAACGTCACACTTATACACTATCGCGCCAGTATGTGTATTTTTATGAACTTTTAAATTGCCCGATTGAGTAAAACTCTTATTACAAACGTCACATTTATACGGTTTTACACCAGCATGAGTACGTTTATGAATTTTTAAATCGCCTGAATTAGTAAAGCTCTTGTTACAATCGTCACACTTATACGGTTTCACACCAGTATGTGTGCGTTTGTGAACATTTAAATAACTGGACGTAGAGAATCTGTTATTACAAAAGTCACACTTATAGGGCTTCACGCCAGTATGTGTATTTTTATGATAATTTAAACTTCTCGTATTAGTAAAGCTCTTATTACAAACGGCACAGTTAAACGTTTTCTTTATCGTTTTATTTCCTTTGTGTATCGTAGAATTTGTAGAGATATTCTGATTGTTCTCTTCACGTTTGTCACGCTTTACATTAGCAGTACGAGGAATCGCAAATTTTTCCGTTGTGGGACCAATACATGGCTTTGTATCTTCACAGCCGATTTCACTGCCGTTACCGCTTAACGGAGCATTTCCTGCGTCATAATTAAAACCTGGTCGAATTAACACATGAGACTGATGTTCGGAATTTGAAGACACTTCGCGTTTTATTTTATCCACAGAGTTGAATTTCCCTGGTTTTTCATCTAACCAGTTGACAGACGTCTTTTCATCCAACATAATGTCACCAATACCAATTTTTGTGTCTTCACAGCTAATTGGACTGCAAAGATCGTTCGATAAAATATCATCAGCACATCCAGTTGAAAATAACGAATTATCATTTGTCAATCCATCCGCCTCAAACACATCCTGGAGTTCTAAAGATTCACATGTTTTAACATTAATTCCATCATTTGCAATAGTACCTCCTATGTCATCAACATATTCTGGTCGAACTAATACTTCATCAGTCTGAATCTCAGATTTTAAAACTACTTCGTCCTTGATTTTATTCACTAACTTGAATTTAGGTGGTTCTCTTTCTTCCCAGTTGACACTGGTATCTTCAACAAATAAAACGGCACCAATACCGATTTTTGTGTCTTCACAGCTAATTTCACAATGACCATCATTTGACAAAGTTTCATTGGCACATTCAGTGAAAGATAACGAATTGTCTTTTCTCGGTCCCGCCATAGTGTCAATTACGTCTTGAAGCTCTAAAGGATCACATTTTACAGAGATATCTGCGTTAGTTTCGTAAATTGAAAGCTTCTCAGAAGGCTCCATAATAGAACTTGTTGTCTTGATTTGTGCGTCAGGGCCGCCTAGTTGCTCTAGATAGCGTCGAAGTGTTTTGTCAGACTGCACTACTTGCATCTGGAACTGGTGGATTTTCTTCAGTTGAGTGTAACATAATTGACAGACGAAATTCGGCATTCCGTCGTTTTTCGTAATCTAAGACAGAATAATGTTTACGTTTAAATAAAAAATACTATTTGCTGCACTTTATAATCTGCAGTTGTCACGAACTTACCTTAACGGGAGCACATGACATAATTACATCAGATACCTGATTCATCATTTCGGGTGACAAGAAAAATATGTCAAATACTAATACACCACGTGATAAACACAATCGACACATTGTATTTAAGTCGCATCCATTTATCAATATTTCCGTCATTTTGACACAAAATTAAACAATTTTCTTATTTGTCAACTACGGATTATGGCTGTCTTCACTTGAAACGAAGTGAAATTAACTTAAGTATTTAGGTTCAAGGGAATCAACCGCTGAGTCCTAAAATATCCACACACGACGCCAATATTGTCAAAGTTCAGGAAATGTTCTAAATAAGTAATGTCATTTGTCTCGTTTTGTCATAAAGCATGTGCTACTTAATAATTTCGTTATCATATAGAGGTAAAGTATCTAAGCCGTCGAACGTCTGTAATCTACTACAGTCTATTTGTTTATTCTAGATTTATATTTAGTCGGTTAAAGTTGGCATCATCACGTAAAAAATTTCCAAATTAGAAACCCGTATTTCTATACTTTTGAGTTGACAATATTTATTAAATAAAAAGTTTACAATCATCGTGGAAATAAAAAAGAAATTAAATTTTATTAATATTTGTAAAAAATTATTTCAAATTTCACATGTGTCACCTAAAACCATTAGTAATTATGTACTTGACAAGCTCGAGAAATCGCTGTGACTAACATTTGAAAAAATTTAATAAATTAAATAATACAAATATTAAAAAACATTCGTCTGGATATAACAAAATTCTGTTAAACGTGTATTTAATATTCAATTTTCACAGAATATACGTTATTACTAACAAATGGCCGATTTCTTCATAGCTAACGATAGTTATGTTTCAAATAAAAATATCTAGCAGATAAAATAATTATTTAATTTTCACAGATTAATTAATAGTTATGTAATGTTTTTGATCTTAATAAAAAGACGTTTTACACTTGAATAAAACAATTTTAATATAAAAATGAATAGTTTTTACAATTACGTAATTGTTTCATAATCTGTACAATTGTGGTTATACATTACACCTCCACCCATAAGCAAACATAATTTTTTTTTTTTATTACAAAATAAATTTTAAGATATTTTTTTTTATACTAACTATAAATAAGTCTGTCAATTGGCTTAATAATACGTTTAGGCCTAATCTTATTTTCCTGAGAATCAGTTGGCAAGTTTGGCATCTGATTATCAGTAAAATTCTTAGTCATATCATTTTCGCTTTTTACAATTTGATTTAAGTGTCTTTTCCAAATAGTATTTAAGCTAGGTACATAAATCAAATAATGCCTGGTGCCAATAATTTTTTTTATACAGCCACGCAACCAACTTTTTTTGTTTATTTTTCTATAGTCACGAACTAAAACAGGATCATTGATTTTAAAAGATACCTCTCTCGTTCCTTTATAATTTTTGATCTGTTTCCTTTGAGCCGATATTACTTTATCCTGAACCGTACTGTTGGTTGCCTGGTTTTCAAAAACTTTTGGATTTATAAAATCAAAATTAGATCGGATCTGACGACCAAACATGAGCATTGCCGGACTCTCTCCGGTAGTGCAATGGGCAGTAATGCGATAATTTAATAAAAAATTACATAAAATTTTGTTTAAATCTTTACATTCTCCTTTACCGATAGCGTTTAATAAGGCATATTTTACAGTTTTCACTGAATTTTCCGCTGCGCCATTGGTTGCTGGATTAAATGGAGCTCCCTTAAGATGTTCAATATTATTAGATTTTAAAAAATTTTGAAATTCTATCGAAGTGAATTGAGTTCCCGAATCAGAAACAATAGAAAAAGGGATTCCGAAGCGTGCAAACATGGTTCTTAGAACTTGAATTGTAGCTTCGGATGTAATTTTTTTCATTATAAATACTTCCAGCCACTTGCTGTGAGCATCAATTACGACTAAAAAGTACAAATTTTGAAACGGGCCCATAAAATCTATATGCAGCCTTTCCCAGGGCTTTATTGGATATTCCCAACATTTTAATAAAGATTTTGGGGGTGAAGGTTTGTTATACATACAATGGTCACAATTTTTTGCGACTTTTTCTATTTCCAAGTCCATTTTTGGCCACCATATGTAAGATCTGGCTAAAGACTTCATCTTAACTATACCGAAATGAGAAGAATGAATTAATTTTAACATTTCATTTTGAAGTGCTTTAGGAATGACTATTCTGTGACCGTAAAACAAGCAGTCTTCAGTTATAGATAATTTATCTTTTTGTAGAAAAAATGGCTTTAACTCCCCAATAGTGTTATGGTTCCAATCTGTTTTCAGTTTGTTTATTACTTCCTGTAACACTGGGTCGTTTTTAGTCTCTCTTTTCACATCATCAAACTTCAAAGGAATGCAAGTATTTTCATTCAAATTATTTATTACGATCGCGTCACTATCTTCACTTCTCATTTCGGTTTTTGGCAAGGGTAATCGTGATAAGCTATCAGCAATGTTTTTATCGGATTTGATATACCGTATCTCGTAATTAAAATTTGACAAAATTAATGCCCATCTCTGTAACCGATTTGCCGATACCAATGGTATACCCTTTTTAGGTCCAAAAATCGTAATAAGGGGTTTGTGGTCCGTTAATAATTTAAATGTATTGCCGTGTAAATATTGATAAAATTTGGAAACTCCAAAAATTATCGCGAGTGCTTCTTTCTCTATTTGAGAATAAGCTTGTTCGCTTTTGCTTAATGTGCGCGATGCAAAAGCAATAGGTTTTTCATCGCCATTTTGAAAGATGTGCTCAATAATGGCTGAAATCCCGTATGCTGAGGCATCTGTGCTCAATTTAATTTTCAGTTTTGGATCGAAATGAACCAATACTGGAGCTGAACTTAAAATTGTTTTAATTTGTGCGAATGAACGTTCGCAATCGGTTGACCAATGCCAAGGTTCATTCTTTTTTAACAAATTATATAATGGGTACAAAATGCTTGCACTGTTCTCAATGAATTTATTATAATAATTTATTAATCCTAGTATCGACTTTAACTGAGTTATATTTTCAGGCTTGGGAGCATGAACTATCGCTTCAATTTTATCGTTGGTTGTGTGCAAACCCTCGCAATCGATATTGTAGCCTAGGTAATTTATTGATTTTTGAAAAAATTCGCATTTATTTCTAGAAACCGTTAAGTTTGAGTCTTGAAGTTTATTTAAAACCCGTTCCAAATTATGCAAATGATCATTTTTGTCCTTTCCCGTGACTACAATATCGTCCAAGAAACACACACAACCTTCGATGCCTTGTAATAGAGTGTCCATTATTTTTTGAAATTTCGCAGGTGCACAAGCTATACCGAATGGTAAGCATGTGTACTGAAACAATCCTTTGTGGGTACTTATAGTTAATAAATTCTGAGATTTATCTTCTACTCCGATTTGTTGGAATGCCTGGGATAAATCTATTTTAGAGAATTCTTTTCCACCTTGCAATTTTACAAATAATTCCTCTATTCGAGGCAAAGGATATTTGTCGATTGTGAGTACTGGATTTATAGTGACTTTATAGTCACCACAAAGACGGACTGAACCATCTTTTTTTAATACTGGGACTATCGGTGTACCCCATTCTGAATAGTCTACGGGTTTTAAAACGTTGAGATTTACCAATCTTTCGATTTCCGACTCTACTTTGTTCTTTAGTGCGAATGCTAGGGGTCGCGGTTTAAAGAATTTGGGCATTGCATCTGCTTTTAATTCAATTTTTATTTTACTTTTATTAAATAACCCCAACTTATCGCTAAAAAGTTTTGGAAATTTATTGAGAATGCTATCTATGTCAGTATTTTCAAAAGCAAAGTGAGTAGGTAGAATTTCCAATTTTAAATCCCATAACCAGTTTCTTCCCAGCAATGGAGGTCCACCATTTTTCATTATATATAAAGGCAATAATGTTTGTTGATTTTTATGAAATATTTTAACATTAATTAAACCTACCGGAAACATTTTCTCGCCTGTGTAACCCACTAAACATTTTGTTGTTTTTAGCAATTTACAGTGCGAGAAATGTTTGAGGTACATGTCGTCCGAAATTACGGACACACTTGCTCCAGTGTCTAATTCAAAATCAATACTTTTATTCTCAACCTGCAACGTGATGTTAATAGGCTGAGTTGAATCCCCCGATTTAACTGCATAATTTATAGCATTTTCATTCGGGTCATCTAAATAGTGATTATCATTATCTTTATTTTTAAGTGTATTTTTTCTTTTACACACTGTAGCAAGGTGACCTACGACATTACATATATTACATTTTAAATCTTTATACCAGCATTTGTCCTTCGTATGTCCTTTCTTCCCGCACGTTCCACATTTCTTCTTTTTAGCGGCATTTTTCACTCCAGTTGAATTGGTTGAAATCTTGAAAACTTCTGTCTTTACTTCCACACCTGGCAGATCATAATTGTGACGAGAAGCTTCTTTGCTTGTTGCCACTTCCACCGCCTTATCGAACGTTAATTCGTCGACATTTTCTTCGAATAACCGGTCCATTAAATTTTGCTGTTCCAGTCCCATTATGAAGCGATCTCTTATTGCGGTTGAAAATTCCAATGCAGTGAACTTGCAATGTGCTGCTAGACTTTTTATCCTGGCAGCCCACTCGGTGATGGATTCATTACTGTCCTTTTTCGCATTATAGAATTTATACCGTGCCGGAAAGTAGGATTTTACAGGTGCAAAATGCTTATCAAATAACGCTAGTAAATCTTTAAAAGATTTTTCTTCTGGCGTTATTGGAACACTTAGGTTGTAAATGAGTTCGTATGCTTCTTCATTACAAGCATTAATTAAAATTGCTCGTTTACGATTTTCATCTACTATTTCGTTCGCTAAAAAGTATTGTAGCAATCTGGCTTTATAAATGTTCCAGTTACTAGTGCGATGATCGAATTCCCTTAAATGCCCCACGAGTGGTTTTGCCATAATTAATTATTTTAAGATAATAATTTTAATACGCGTACCAATTCTCGTCGCCACTGTAATGTTTTTGATCTTAATAAAAAGACGTTTTACACTTGAATAAAACAATTTTAATATAAAAATGAATAGTTTTTACAATTACGTAATTGTTTCATAATCTGTACAATTGTGGTTATACATTACAAGTTATTAGTACTAATGACCCATGTCTTCAGAGCTCCCGATAGTTGTGTTTCAGATGATAATAAATAATAAAAAAAGTTATTAAATAACTGTACCACATATTAAAAATATTATTATTTCCCGTCTGATTGTTTGAAACAATAAAAGCCTTATTCTAAACATCACCGTTATGCAGTTTCACGTCAGTATGTGTACGTTTGTGATATTTTAAACTGTTTAAATCACTAAAACACTTAATACAATCCTCGCACTTATATGGCTTCTCGCCTGTATGCATACGTTTGTGAAGATTTAAATAACTAGAAGTAGTAAATCTATTATTACAAACGTCACACTTATGCAGTATCACACCAGTGTGTGTACGTTTATGATTATTTAAATGGCACAATTGAGTAAAGCTATTATTACAAACGTCACACTTATACGGTTTCTCACGGGTATGTGTACGATTATGAACTTTTAAATTGCTTGAAGATGTAAAACATTTATTGCAAACGTCACACTTAAACGGTTTTACGCCAGTGTGTGCATGTTTATGTTTATTTAAATGGCACAACTGAGTAAACCTAGTATTACAAACGTCACACTTGTACGGTTTCTCACGGGTGTGTGTACGGTTGTGAACAATTAAATCGCCCGAAGTAGTAAAGCATTTATTACAAACGGCACACCTATACGGTTTCACACCGGTGTGTGAACGTTTGTGAACTTTTAATTCGTTCGAAGTGTTAAAACACTTATTACAAACGTCACACTTAAAAGGTTTCACGCCAGTATGTGTATTTTTATGTTTGTTCAAATGGCATAACTGAGTAAAGCTACTATTACAAACATCACATTTATACGGTTTCTCACGGGTATGTGTACGATTGTGAACTTTTAAATCGCTCGAAGTAGTAAAGCATTTTTGACAAACGTGACATTTATACGGTTTCTCATGGGTATGTGTACGGTTGTGAACGTTTAAATTGCTTGAAGAAGTGAAGCACTTATTACAAACGGCACATTTATAGGGTATTTTTATTTTTATATTTCCTATTTTGTGTTTCATAGGATATGTGGAGATATTCTTATTGTTCTCTTTACGTTTATCATGCTTTACGTCAACAGAACGAAGATTCGAACAATTCCCCGAAGCATTTCCTGGGCAATCATTATAATCTGTTCGAATTAATTCATCAGCCTGCTGTTCGGACTTTAAAGACACTTCGGGATTTAATGTATCCGCTGAGTTGAACTTCCCTGGTTTTTCATCTATCCAGTTGACAGCCATGTTTTCATCCAACATAATGTCACCAACACCATTTTTTGTGTCCTCACAGCCAATTTTACTACCAGCATGTTTTGACAAAATATCATCAGCACATTCTCTTGAAAATAATGAATTATCATTTGTCAATCCGCCCCCCTCAAACACATCCTGGAGTTCTAAAGATTCGCATTTCACATAAATTCCATCATTTGCATTGGTATTTCTTAGGTCAACAATATATTCTGGTCCAGTTAGATTATCAGTTTGATTTTCGGATTTTAAAAATATTTCGTCCTTGATTTCATTCGCTGACTTCAATCTACGTGGTTCTCTTTCTATCCAGTTGGTACTGATATCTTCATTAAGTGCTGCAATACCAATTTTTGTATCTTCACAGCTAATTTCACTATAACCATCCTTATTTAAAGCACATTCGGTTGAAGGTAACGAATTATTATTCACTGGTTCTGTCATATTATCAATCACGTTGCGAGGTTCTAAAGATTCACACTTTACAGTGATATCTGTGTTAGTTTTAGGAATTGAAAGATTCTCAGAAGGCTCCATAATAGAACTTGTTGTCTTGATTTGTTTGTCAGGTTTATCTAGCTGTTGTAGATACCGTCGCAGTGTTTTGTAAGACTGCACTATTTGCATCTGGAACTGGTGAATTTTTTCCAGTTGAGTGCAACATAATTAGTAAGCGACATTCGGGATTCTGTCGTTTTTCGTAATCTAAGACAGAATAAATTTTACATATAAACGAAAAATACCGTTTTTATTTTGAAGTTACATAACAGACTGAAACAATTTGTTGCACCTTTGAATCTGCAGTCAAGCGTGTGTAGTTGTTACGCACTTATCTTAACGGGAGCACATGTCACGATTACATTAACTAACTGAATGTTCATTTTGGTTGAAAAGAAAAATATGTGAAATATATGTCTTATACGTCACGTGACAAACACAATCGACGCATTTTAACTAAGCCGCATCCATTAACCAATATTTCTTATTTGTCAACGGCGAACGACGAAATTGAACTTTAAAGATGGACTAATTATTGTACTCACATTTTTAAATTCATTTTTACTCTTTATTTTTGGACATTTTTATCGTCATAGTAGTTATAATGCATTCCAAATAACACGACTATGATTTATTAAAAAAAAAAAAAAAATAATAACACGTATTAACACGTATTAATGAGTTTACAGGCGAAAGCCAAAGAAACTCAAAAAATAATTAAAAAAAAAATACATAAGTAATAAAATATAAAAAAGTTGAACAGTTTAAAATAATTGTCTTAATAATTTTTTTATGGAACTCAAGGAGTTATCCATAATATCAATATTATTTTTATTGATAAGATCACACATCACATGCAGCGGTGAATTTGCCAAGCGTACGGTTTTAGCATTGGGCAAGTAAAAAGTAGAGGTGACTCGCGTCTTGCTTACATGTTCATTGAAAGGAATCAGACTCAAAAATGCAGAATTGTCCACCATATTATGCAGAACTTTATACAGATAAAGTACCGAATAATAGTTACGTCTAGAAGCTAACCATTTAAAATCAAATTCCATTAGCAATAGTTCATGATCAAAACCTTGAGGTGGATATGATCCATGCTTTCTGTAGTAAAGATACTTTAAGAATTTACGCTGAACAGATTCCAAATTATTAATGTGAACTTTATACACCGGACTCCAGACAACCGAAGCATATTCTAGCACAGGCATAACCAAACTTTTAAATAATAAAGAAAGAGTATTTATATTATAGATATCTCTTGAGTTTCTAATAATAAAACCAAGTACCCTTTGAGCTTTACCACTAGTAATTTTAATATGTTCAGAAAAGTCAAGTTTTTTATCCAATATAACACCTAAGTCTCTTATTCGATTTTTTATTTGTAGATTATATTTATCCATTTTGTAATTAAAATTAAGATTGATATTTCGGCGTGTAAAGCACATAACACTGCATTTTGATATATTAAAAAATAATTTATTTTGCAAACTCCACTTATATATATTATTAACATCCATTTGTAATTGTTTGCAGTCATCAATACTAGTTACTCGTTTAAATAATTTTAAATCATCAGCATACAGAAGAACCTCAGAGTGTTTTATTACCTCAACAATATCATTTATAAATATAAGAAATAAAAGGGGCCCAAGGTTTGATCCTTGAGGAACCCCAGATGTAGCACTGAAGGGTCTAGATATAGCATTGTTACATTTAACCATTAGGGATCTATTTGCTAAGTAAGATTTTAGTAGCACTAACAATTCTTTACTAACACCAAAATTTGAAATTTTTTGCATAAGAATTACATGACTGACTCGATCGAAGGCTTTTTCAAAATCAGTAAAAACTACATCAGTTTGGTAGCCATTCTCCATATTATTTAGCAGAGGTTGCACAAAATTAAGCAAGTTCGACACTGTCGAACGACAGGGCATAAAACCATGTTGGTATTCTGTAACTCGGTTACTGACATGATCGAATAGCTTCTTGTATAAAATATGTTCAAAAATTTTAGACAAAACAGACACTAAAGCTATTGGTCTATAATTCTTAACATCATTTTTTTCTCCACTCTTGTAGATAGGACATATATACGATATTTTCCATTTTTTAGGAAATACGCAATTTTTGGTAATTAAGTTAAATAGGTAAGAAAGAGGGTAAATGAAAAAATCCTTACAGCCTTTAATAACAAAAGAAGGGATGCCATCAGGACCAATAGCCTTATTGGCCTTCAAATGATCAATGGCCTCATGAATGTCCTGCTCTAAAATTGTGTCGAACTTTAAATATAGATTAGTAGAGCTTTGATCACCGTTTTCTATTTCAAACTGCTTACACTTAGTATATACTGATTGAAAATACTGTGCAAATAAGTTAGCACAATTCTGAGGACCTTTTGCAGTTAAATCACCGAAAAACATATCATCAGGAATGTCACTTGTTTGCCTTTTACTTTTTATAAATGACCAGAAATACCTAGGATTCATATGAATACTTGCCACACATTTATCAATATATTTTTTATATTCCAATCTAATTTCATTTTTTAATTCAGAACGTAATTTGTGAGATTTGTTATACAACAAGTGACAATGCGTTGTTTTAAATTTTCTGTGCATTTTATTTTTCAGTTTAATTTTTTGTATAATCTTTTTAGTATACCAGCAAGGATATATTGATTTGGTCGGGATAGTTTTCGGAACACATTTTTCAAACAGTTCTGTAAGTACCGTATAAAAACGATCTACACAGTCATTAACATCGTTTATAGATTTCAACTCCGTCCAATCACATTTCTTCAATAATTCATACATAAGTGCAAAATTGGCTTTTTTGAAATTGAAAATTGCTGAGTTATTAGGTGTAATCCTATTACTTATTTTAGAATTAAATGGGATATTTATGTCCAATGGTGGATGAAAGCGTTCATCAATTTTGCTCAGAGGGTCACTTGACACAGAAACCTCAATATTTGAGATATCACTAACGACAATGTCAAGTATTTTAAAATCCATATTAAAAACTCTATTATATTGATATAGATTATTAAAATTTAAAAAATTATGGAACTCAAAAGCATACATATCTTTTATCATATCCGGCAAAAACGTAATTGATGGAGAGTTCAAGTCACCTAAAATTATTATTTGATGACTTTCACAAAATGTATCTTTAACTTGTTCAAAAACTTCATAAAAATTTAAATAATCCTGAATATTAGCAGTGGGGTCAAAATACACAATTAGGAAATATATGTTTTTTGAATGATAAACATTTACTTTAACACACAATAATTCACAATGCGAACTGATAGCACTATCAAACAAGTCAATACGTTGACAATTCCAATCACTTGGATTATTCTTGATTGCTAATAGCACACCACCTCCGCGTTTACGTCCAGACACAGTGGCGTCTCTATCATATCTAAACACATCATAACGTTTATCGCATATTTCACTATTATTTATACTATTCTTCAACCAAGTTTCAGAGAATCCAATAATATCATAATTATTCATAGAAATGTTGAATAATATATCAGATAATTTCGTATTCAACCCCCTAACATTCTGGTAGTAAACACTGATACTATTAATATGTTTTAGCGCGGAAGAATTTGTTGAGGAAGTGATGGGAAAAAAACTCTATTTTTATACATTGTTCTCTTCTTAACAAATTCATGGACAGCTATGTTTTCAGGCCAAAAAGTAGCGTCACAGACAGTTTTGAAATCTGACTCACGAATGCCAATTTTAAATGATAAAAAGTCGGCATCCTTTGAGGTAGTTAGAATCTCACATTTAATATCATCCGAGTCAATTTTGGAAGCCACATAATTTTTGACGGTTTCTACTGACGTCATTAAACTTAGTCGTCCAACATAGACCCACTTACGAATTTCAACCGGTATAAGGTTTTCATCTGCAGGACCGGATCCAAGTGTTAGTTGCCTTTGTTTTTTATTTACATTCCCTCTATCTTGCTTTTTAGCTTCACCTATCACATCAGCCAACAGGTTGCTTTTCTCATCACTAACTTCAGATTCTGTAAATTTCAAAGTGCCATTTTCTTTCAAGTCTTTAATCTCTTTCCGTAAGTTATCAACCTCGCGTTTTTGTTCTTTAATAATTGCATCACAAGCCGCAGTGACACTTGCAGTTACAACATCCTTAATAAAATTTTTAAAATCCTCACTGGAAAAAATATCCTTCAATGCAGATTTAATGATTTCAGAAAGGTTCTCCTCTTCATCTTTATTTCTATTGGACGCTTTCGGCATATTGAGCACGTCACTGATTAGTTACATGCAAAATATAAAAATATTTTCACGAACATAAAGTACACGAAAGTCAAAATTTGAAAACAAGGTTTTAGACCAAAAAACTGGTTCACAAAACTGTTTAGGGTCAAATTCTGACTATATAACTCACTAATTCCTTTAGAAAAAAAAACTAAGAAGTAAGTTTAATTTTTAACTAAAAAAAAATTGATATTTTGCAAGAGCACATAAAAACACGTCTTAATCAGACAAAACAAAAGTTTAGTACATAACTATGTATTATAGTAGGAGCTATTAAGCATTTTTGGGTAGGTATTTGAGGCACTGTGAACATTTGTACGATAACTCTTTAGTAATATCCGAATACAAAAACACAGACCTAGTTGAAGGGTAGCGGGGCATAACCGATTTTTAATTATTGAAATTTAGTTTTAAGGAGTTGAAAAATAAGAAAGCCAGATTTTTTAATCGGGTCTAAAACTTCGCCACGTGTTTGCAAAATTATATTTTTTAAGACTTAAAAAATATATTTGAGGCACGTTGAAATGTATACAGAATAATATTTATAACTAAAAATAGATATATTCAAAAAAACAGGTCGTTTCGGTGGGACATTTTACCTGTCAGGCGACCAATATGTTTGCTAAATCGGTTAAGTCGGTTAAGCCCCGCTACCCTTCAGCCAGGTCTGTGTTTTTGTATTCGGATATTACTAAAGAGTTATTGTACAAATTTTCACAGTGCCTTAAATCCCTACCCAAAAATGCTTAATAGCTCTTGGGCTATTATTACAGAATTAGGCCAGGAAAAATAGACACCCAACATGCAAATAATTTGTAACTGGCTGTATTTTTGAAAACGCGTTACTATTTAGGTTCTAAATAATATCCGAGAGTCCCTGATTAATCCGACATCTGCGTGGCGAAATGTCACAAAAAATGATTTTTTTTGCAAATATCTCGAAAACTATGAAGTTCTCGACAAAAACATTAATAACCCATGTAGTTAAGACATCATGCTACAAAACGATTTCAGAAGTTTTTAGGGTTTCGTACTCAAAGGGTGCCAACGGAAACCCTATTCCGTCCGTCCGTCTTGCACAGGGCTGTATCTTTTGAGCCTCTTCATATATGGGTCGGTAACATAATTAATTATTTTATGGAATTTCGCTTCGCGTCTTTGGATTCACTAATTTCATAAGTCCGCTGAGAGCCAAAAATAGGGCTTCGGCTGATAGCTGATCGTAGACTT
Source organism: Venustoraphidia nigricollis (assembly GCA_034508555.1). NCBI lineage: Eukaryota > Metazoa > Arthropoda > Insecta > Raphidioptera > Raphidiidae > Venustoraphidia > Venustoraphidia nigricollis. The sequence goes on along the minus strand of JAVRKA010000025.1, from coordinate 2,911,393 downwards.
ATTCATCAACATTTTGCAAAGATTCTTTCTCTATAAGGAAGATAAAGGTCAAATCTAGGTCTCCAATAAACTACTTTTGTAATTTATGTACGATTTACTAGAAAAAAGTTGACATTAATTGTGCCATAAAACACATGTTTTCAATGTCACACTACGATCTTATTCGTACTTATTTCACAAAATTGTTCCATCACAAACATAAAGTGAATCCTCCTTTTTCGGAAAAGTTTTTTAAAACTCCAAAATATCTCCAAAAAATTAGACAACGGCACCCTTGCAACGGCATTTTTTAGCCTCGTAGTGTGGCCTCAGTACAACCTGTGTGTAAGTGATCCAACACTGTTAACCGTCCTGGTTTTTGAAGATCTTTCAAGGTTTGAATGGAATGTGTATAAAGATATAATTTTGTACTTTCTGACAAAGGCTACACAGCTCTAGTAACTAGAAGGAGGACATTCCAGGTCCGCAGCTAGACTGAGTAATCAGGGCAGGCTGAAAAAAATTTAAGGCAGACTGAAAGTCGCATTTTTTTCACATCTATACCTACATATTTCGCAATACTTTTGTTAATTTTGTTTGTGGTAGATATTACATAAAAGTGAGCACACTGAAACAGTAATTTTTTGTTTACTTACATAAATGAAATAATTTATTTATCTTTATTCGATAGGTTATCAAAGATGATTAATTAAAATGTTGACCAAACATAGAAAAATCTACATATATAATTTCCTATTGTGTGTCCGGATGTCCGTCTGTCTTTCCAGACCATCCAGAAAGCCCCAGTAGATTTAGAAAGTTGAAATTTGGCACACTTATAGTATACTAGCGGCCCAGTCCGGCTTCGCCCGGGTGTAAATATAATATATAGGATATAAAAGATGAGAATCACTATCATTAAATTCTCAACGTGTATTGAATTTGCGCGAATTCAATCGCTTTTATTTGTGAATGTTCAAAAATCGAAGAAAAATCTTATTTCCCAAAAAGAAATTTAAAAAAACACTTGGAACGTGTCACGGGACACGCGTTTGGAACGAAGTCCCTTTCGTAAATAGGTTCAGGAGTCACAGTGTTGCCAGAAAAATTTTGTTTAGGCAACCTAGTACCGTTGAATAGGTAATCAAATAACCTTTCATTTAAAAAAATAAGTAACTGGTGGGAGTATATATTTGTAATGTCGGATCTTAGACCATAAGGTCACTTTATCCTTCTTCGACAAGTTATTAACTTGTAATGATGGGGTCGTCCCACACTTTTTTTTATTAATAAAAATAATTAAGGTAATTAACTCTATTACCTATACAAAGAAATAGTAGGTCATTAAGTACTTGCATAATAAATATTAAATCATCAAGAAATAATATGTAATATAGTGTTTATGCTAAATCGTTAAGGAAGTAAGTCAAGCGTTTGAAAAGCGAAATTGTTTTGTTTCAGTATTTAGTTTTATTGGAACGCTTAAAAATATTTTTTAATTGAGAAAAGCGTAGCATTGATGAAATTAAAATTAATTCATGCATATTTTTCAGTGTGAATCAATTTTATACGATTAAATGGAGCGTGAACTCTGCTGTTATTTGATTTATTTGTGTGAAAAAAGTCATTTTAGAAAGTGAGATTAGTTCAAACTTTATACCGGATGTTATTTTTGTATCGGGAATATTTTTAATCCGTATTAAGGCTGTCGGAACGCTCTGATATTAAGCCAAAAATAGAGTTTCGGCTGTCAACTGAATTATTCGTCAACATTCTGCAAAAATTCTTTCTCTGAAAGGAAGATAAAGGATAAATCTAGGTCTCTAATGGACTACTTTTGTAATTTATGTACGATTTACTAGAAAAAAGTTGGCATTAATTGTGCTGAAAAACACACGTTTTCGGAAAAAATCAAAGAGGACTTTTTATTGATAATTTAAAAATTTGAGGATCGGTTAAGCCCCGCTACCCTTCAGCCAGATCTGTGTTTTTGTATTCGGATATTACTAAAGAGGTATTGTACAGTGTCTCAAATATCTACCCAAAAATGTCTAACAGCTCTTGGACTAAATATATATTCAAGGTCAAAGGACGAAAAAATAATATTTTGTAAATATCTCATTTTCTATAAATAACAGGTAAATTTAAATTATTACAAAAGTTGTAGATCTCAACATTCTCTACAAGAAGCGTTTTATACATTCTTCACGTGTGACAAACCGTTAAAAAATTGATGCTCCCCAAAATAATTAGACGCTAAAATTCGGTAGTATGAAGTTGGGCACGCTAACGAATGAAGTATGTAGTTGGCCATAAGAGACCCATACTGAAATGACAGATAGACGAAATCAGTGCACTTTCTGTCATCTGGATTATAATATATTAGACGACTGTAACCTTGATTATAACCAATAGTCGATTTAAGTTTCATATAGCGGAAAAAAGTGAAAAAACAAATGAAGTTTTGAAAATATTTTCAAATATTTGAGGTTAATTTTTTGCAAGTACATTTTATTTCAGTAAATTATTTTGAATGTATATTAAAAATTAGTTTTCAATCACGCCAAAGAAGTATAACTTCCTACGTGCGTACGTAAAATACACTCACTTTTTTTCGATGACACAGTATATTCAATAAATGACAATAAAAACAATTTGAAAGTTAAATAAATTTATTAAAAAACGTAACAAAAAAAAACGAACATATGTTCATTCCAACCTGGTGTCATAATCTCGTGGTATTACACTCATTATACATATCACATAAATTTACATGTAAAAATTATTTAATTATTATGTCGACAATTTGATAATTACAATGCTATGTTAATTTTAATTGTTTTTTTATTATTCAAACCTTTCTCCTGAAGTGAAATATTACTCTTGGCTATTTTAAAATAATAAAAGCCAATTTTTAAATCATCTAGCAAATTAATGATGGTCTCCATTCTGCCAAAAAATATAGGTTGATGATAATTGTATGCCGGGCTGCAGAAAGCATTGTCAAAATTTTTGATTTGACAATAACCTTAGATTATAATCATATAATTACGGTTTTTATACATGCAGGGACAATCTAATGTCATTGTGAAACGACATTAGACTGCTGCTGCGTTATAGTACAATATTAGAAACACCAATAGCCTTAAAAACATAACCACCTACATTTCACAATTTTTTCAACTCCATAATAATAAATTCTTTAAATTAAATTTTTCAAAATATTTTATGATTTGTGAAACATTTTTTTAAAGTTTAACTTCTTTAGCGATGTATTTGTTTGAAAAAAGTAAGAAATCGAGGGGAAGTAGAATGAAACAAATAAAGGGGAAGTTAGTTTGTCCCCTAAATTACATCTAACTGACAAGAACAGAAGTTTATAGTGTGGTGCATTTTGACTTGCAAAATAGTAAGACAAGGATGAACATATGAAGTCAATGCTTGGGACTCTGACATTTAAAATTACGAACAATTGAAGTACAAACTAATTTCTGGAATTTGACGTACATAAAAACTAAAGAAATTAAACTTCTTATGTGAGCTTATGAGGCTCAATGCGTGTGTTTTTTTTATAAATCATAGTAATTATTTATACCTGTAGTCAGGCGTTGAGAGAACAATTAATAGTTTTGTTGAAACTCAGCTTGTTATAATAGCGTTGATATTAATTTTAATATTGAAAGGCTTATTAATTATTTTTGTTTCATTAATTTAAAAATCACCTATCTTCATAATAACAAAATAAATTTAACAATATTCGAAACCAATTGTTATAACAAACTACCACATCAAAATCTTTCTACTACTGAAGATTGAACTTAATCAAATCTTCTGTTTAGTCGTAACGAATTAATCTATGGCTTCACTTTCTAAACACATTAATACATAATCTTGCGGTTAAAACCAAACCATAAAACATCAAACCAAATTAACACTTTTACAATTTTGTCACAAATAATTATTATTTCAACAACTTAATCAACATAAAAATATTTTCTTTTACTAGGATCTTTAACAATTACCGTTGAAAAGTCTTTTAAATCTAATGGCGTAACCGTTGTAACAACATCGGTATGTTCTTCAAATGAATCGACGAATTCTCCTTTATCTTTTAAATTATTTACTTTCTTAGCTAAATTTCTATCTTTAAAATAGTTACTGGTAACTGATTCAACGCGTCTTGTGTTGCTTCCGTGAATATCCTCGTTTTTGTTCTTGTAAGGCACGGATGGTCTTCTGTAATCAAAATCATCGATTGTTGAATATTCTTCATCATCATTATTTTTTCTGGTTGACAATCTTCGATTATTGTACGAATCATCATCTCGTCCTTTATTAGTTGATTTTCGACTACTGAACGTTCTCACAGGTTCTTCATCATCCTCGTCATCTGACGTTCTTTCTGAAGTTTCTGATCTGTTCCTGAAATTGGACGATTGTTCCGAATCATCATCATCTAGTTCCTCGCTATTTCGAGAAGATTGACCGTGTTTTCGTGACCCTAAAGATTTTTGGTCGTTAATATGTCTGTAGTTGCCGCCATGTTTTGGTCCGTCCGTAAAATTGTCAAATACTTCAACGAATTCCGAATAATCAGGAGCCATGACTTCGTCAACTTCTTCGATTTCATCATATTCATTTTCTAATTCTTCAGCAAGTTTTTCATTTTCTAACATCGTTTCTTCGCCGTCTTCTTCACTATCGTCTTCTTTTTCTTCTTCCGGAACGTGAACTTCTGTAGTCTCAACGTCTGCGGTTTTGTGGTGTTGTTGAATTTTTTCTAATTGAAATGGCTTTTCGGTAGTTGTGTAAATTTCATCAGAAGTTTCAGTTACAGTTTGAGCGGTGTCTTTTTCTTCTTTTTCATTCAGATTTTTGTTATGGTTTTCCTCATTTTCTTTATTTCGAACATCGGCATCAATTTCCTCTCTCTGACTACTTTTATTTTTTATATTTCTAGATTCAATTTCTTCACTAGCATTTTCAACACTTCCTTTTTCAACTATTTGAGTTTTACCTTTCTTCTGTCTGTTTAATATTTTATCAGTTTGTGGTTCTACAACTTCATCATCGTTTTCTAGGTTTTCTTTTATTTGTTTTTCACTGTTTTCTGAAACTAAATCTTCTTGAGAATTTTCCTCGTCTTCTGGCACGTAGTATTTTCTTGAATGATCATTTGGATGGAAATACGGGTTGTATTTTACTTTTCCAATTTTTATACTACCTTTATTTTTATTTTTATCACTTTTTCGATCACTGGTCTCTTCTTTTATCAGAGAATCGTCTTTATTTGAAGTTTTTGTATCATCTTCTATATCCTTCTCGTTTGTAACTTTTTCTATTATAATTCGATCTTCTTCAGTATTTTCTTCATCAACTTCTGGTTCTTGTTCAAAATTTTCTTCCTTTATCAATTCTATTTTCTTATCTTCATCCGCTTGTTCTTCAACTTCTGGATTTTTATGTGGTTTACTTATTCTCAATTGATCTGTTTCTTCGTTAACTGTTACATCTTCAGCACTATCAACAGATTTTGTTTTTTCAACGTTTTTGCTTTCGATTTCATCTTCGTAATCGTTATTTTCTTCTTTTAATTCTGTGTTTTTCGTTCTTTCATTTTGTTCCGTATTTTGCGGTACATCTTCAGATTCATCAGTCTCAATATTTAAAATCGGTTTTTTATATTCTTCAACACGTCTTTTTTCATTCTCTTTGTAAATAAATTTAGATATTGGTAACGCTTTCACACTTTTTTCAGTGTTTTCATCGGATTCTGAAATAGTTTCATCATTTTTCTTTTGTTCCTCATCGTAGTCAGCATTTTCGTAAACCGGAATATGTTTTCTATGTTCTTTTTTAAAGCCTTTCGGATAATTTTCAGGTAATGTTTCCGATTCTTCAGCTTCTTCTACGACATCCATTCTTCTTGCAGCAACTGGCTTTGAATAAACAGGTGCAAACGGAATACTCTCTTTATCTTCAGGTGTAAATTTGGGAATTATATCTTCCAAATACTTATCATGATGATAACTGAAAAAATCGTCGTCATCTCCTTTAGAGGAAACTTTTTTGCTTGCTTTCTTGTAAGTATTTCTTGGTTTTTCAGATTCATTCTCAATTTTGGGTTTGTGTTGACGAGGACGTTTTTCAGATGCTTTTCTTTTTACCAATGGTATTACATATTCCTTTTCTTCTACACGTTCATTTTGTCCAGCTGACGATTCCAAACTTTGTCTTCTTGATTTTCTTGAAGATCCCTCCTTTTCAGGTTCATCTTGTTCGCTTTGCCGAAATCTTGACTGATTTCGTCTTTCGGAAGGTTGTTTTGCCTCATCTTTATGTACTCGAGTCATGATCCACATTTTTTTAGGTGAAACAGTGGAATCCATCAAAACTTTCTCAGACCTATAACCGTTATTTTGAACCGGTGGTGGTTTTGTCGTCAAAATTCTAGCACCGAATGTATTTTCAGTGGTTATGTACTCTTCAAGCCTGCTTTCATTTCCATCATCAGTTTCTTCAGGTTGTTCATCATACACTCTATATTTATTTTTTGAAATATCCCGAATATTTTCATAAATCTCTCTGATTTTTTCAGATTCTTTCGGATATTTTCCATTTTCATGAATTTCGTCAGGATAATCTCTAGTTTTCTCTAATTCTTCTTCACTATATTTTTTTCTGGCTGCTTCACGCAAATTTTCATATCTTTCATCAGTTTCTTCAGGATTTTCTTGCTTTTGTTCTAAGATTTCAGACGGACTTTCTTCTACTTCATCAGAATATTTACCATTCTCATCATCAGTAGGCTTGACAGTGGTACTTGGTTGAACTTGTTTTTCTATAATTAGTAATACAGGTTTCTGCAGCGTCCTTTCGGTAGGCAATGGTAGATCAACATTTTCAAAATTATATCTGCTACTGTAATTGTTACCAGCTTGACGATCAGTCGTTTTATTTTCATTTTGTAATGGCGGCAATGTTGGTTTATCTTCGTATTCTTGTCTGTTCGGATACTCAAAGCGATTGCTTTGTAATTCCGGCAGATGTGTTGTTATTTCTGAACTATTCTCTTGATCAATCACTTGTCGGTTTGTTGATTCAGTACGATATTCTAATTCTTCATTGATTGCACGTGGATTGACAGTAGAAAATTCAGCATGCTTGTTCAGATTTTCAGTTGTAAATGTGACAGAATCGGCTGGACGTATGGAAGACGTGCTTATATATTCGATTTGTTTCAAATCTTGTTGATTTACGGGAGTAAATGTTGATGTTCCAATGACTGGACTGTATATGTTTTGATTGGCAAGTGGCGATGAATATTCAGGTATTTGAATAGGTGGTAGTTGACTTATCGGTTTAAAGGTAGGATAAGTTGCCAGTATGTCAAGTATTTGCTGACTCAAAGATGGATTTGGCTTATTAACAGAATAATCCGGTATTGCGTACGTATTGTGATGGTTATCGATTTTAGGCTCAGGAATAAACGGTAGATTTTTAGATGACTGGTGATATCTGGATGATCTTTGAACTTTGTTAGAATACGTTCGAGGAATGAAAGGATTTATATCAAATATTTTAGGAGCTTTTATTCTATATATAGCATGCTCAGGATTAACAGTAGGGTAATTTTGTTGATAATTTTCTAATGGAATTGTTACTCTTTGAGGTTCGCCTTGAAAAGTTGGACTGCTGGTAACGTATTGAACTGGATTTTGTTGTAAATAATTTTCAGAATTTATTAGTTGACCGTTTGAAGCTGTGTTAGGAACATTTGGTGCATACAATTGAGCCATCAGTTGTTTATTGTCGTCTAATGGCAATTGAGAATTATCTGGTATATTAATATTTTCAGCTGCATGTATCTTAGAACCACATCTTACGGGTGGCAGTTGTGCGTCAAGATACCTCGGTTCTTCTCTTCTTTGATCAACGTTTATGCCCACGTTTGCTACATAAGGAGAAGAATCTGTTTGTTTAGCAGCTCCGCACGGAACAACAACTTGTCCTGAAAATGAAGACGACGTCGACGAAGCATCTTGTAAATAATTTGCAGTTGAAGATTTTTCATTACTTTGCTGATTACGCATTTCGGGTGGTCCAAACGGATTGATATTTGTTAATTCTTTCAATCTTCTACGCAGCATTACTATTATACTTTCTTTTAAAGATGGATTACTTTCTTCTTCAGGATTTCGTTGCAACAAACGTTTGTCCTGCTCAAGTTTATCTTTTTCATGGTCACATTTAACACTAGGATACCCTTCACCTAATTCGTAAGCGTTTGTTAAAGGTTTATATGTAGAACTTGGTTTGGCCGTAGTTGGAGACAAAACTGGTTCAGACTGTTCCCTAGATGAGGAATCACTATGGTACTCGGATTTGTCATCCGGATATCTGATATCATGATATTCGTAAGGAGCTGGTATGGTCGTCTCCTTAAAAATATCAAAAAGACCGTAAGAATTTGCATAGTTCTTTGATTCTTGTTTATCTAACACTTCTCCAATTGAAGAGTCATCTTGTTGGAAATCATCACTGCGTCTGGTTATAACTTTACTTGAATTATTGTCACTGACTTCAGAATTTGATAATTGAGTTCGATTCGAATTTTCTAAATTGGTTGAATGTTTAGTTAAAATTTCACTCGAATTTTTGTTTTCTAAACTATCGACATCTTTTGTCTCGTTCTGTATTCTGATGGAATTAACTGTGGTGCTATCCGTACCATTTTCATTTTCCACTTTAGGATAGAAATTCGATTGTCTGTCCGACTTATTAAATTCTTGATATGTTTTCTTTGTTACCTTTTGTTTGGAAGTTTCAGGTTCTACTTTACTTTCGTTTTCAGTTTTTAAACTACGTTTACTGATAATTCTAACAGTTTCAGTTGCTAAAGAATCTGGAACGGTTGGAAGAAAATTTGAGGTTACATCAGTTGTGAATGTTACCGGTCTAAATTCAGCATAATTTGCCACACTTTCACTTTTTAAAGGAGGCACCAATCCTTCGATAACTTTGTAATCTTTAGTCATTATTTTATTCCTTAACAGTCGCGGTGGCGTTTTTATTCGAGGATTAAGAATTTTTATTATTTTAGTCGGTTTTGGTCTTATAATATGAACATGAGATGCGATTGCAGACTCAGGTCTCGATTTTAATCCAATAGGTGTCACCCCTAGTCCGTTATAATGCATTCCATGCATCGGTGCATATCCTTTTGATAAAATAACTGGAGTTGGTTTCATTCCGTCAGGAATGAGTACAGGTAAAGGGTTTTTTAAACCGGGAATTTGTACTTGATTAACTGTTCTGAAACCAACCGCTTCGTAATTCGGTTGTTCGCTAATTTGAAAACTTAAAGGTTGTTCGGTAGTTATCGAGATCGTGCTGACATCAATTTTTTGTTTGTTGTTTTCGGTAAAGTCCGGCATCAGCGTTATAGGTCTCGTTGTTGTTATAGAAATCAAACTTGGGTCAACTTTTTCGTATTGTTCAGTAGATGTTTGTCGATAATCATAATTTCTAGGCAATTTTTGTCCTCCAGTTGTTGACATGGGTGTGGTGGTACTACTTTTGTCAGCGCCATATTTAAAGGTTTCAGTGGTGTGAGTATCGCTCTGGAATAAATTATGCGAATTTAAACGGATCCTTTTACGAGGTTTCGGTATTTTTATTTTTATCTTCTTTTCATCAACATCTTCTTCCTCCTCTTCGTCATCATTCGTGGTTTCAGCTCCTTCAGAATCGTAGTTATGATTTTCATATACTTCAGTTGTCGTAGTGCCTCGTTGTTTCTTGATGTACGGAACTGTACTTGTTTCAGCTTCTTCAGCTTCAGTGGTAGTTGAACTAGTAGTGGTGGTAAAACGTCTTTTAGTATTATTTCTGGTTTTCTTTGGTATCATTGTTGTCGAAATTTCTTCAACTACTTCTGAATTTTTTATATTTTTCATGATATCAGACAGTACATCCATTTGCTGTGTTGACGTAATGTTTGGAGCTTTTGCTGAAACGTTGTAATGTTTCAGTTTGGGCCAATAGTCATTTATGTCAAATAAATTTTCTCTGTATCGTTTTGGGTCAACGAGAGGCAACTGTAAAGGTGGCAGCTCTGAACCTTCTAAAATTTTATCATAACTTGATGGATTATCATACAAAAACTGAGGTAGCGTTCTATATTGTTCAGTTGTTGTAGTTTTTTCTTCTCGACCATTTCTCGTTCCATTTTTCGTTTTATTTTTGTAAAATTGAGCGGCAGTTTTTATAAATTCAAGAAATGTATCATTTTTTGAAATGATTTTCATAGTTTCATTGACGTTTGTAGTATTTAGCTGCATACTTTCAATAGTTTTTGTAGTATTTCCAGTTTCAGTACCATTTTTTAAACTTTCGTTTTTATTTAATTCACTTTCAGAATTGTTTTTCAGATCAGCGTGTGCTTTGTCAGTTTTAATAGAAATATTAGTACTAGGAACTTCAGTTGTTAAAGATACTTTGGTTGTTGGAGGATTGTCAGTTGTCGAACCATTTGTTTCATTTTCATTTATATTAGCTGTCACTTGAACCGTCACAGAAGAATTAGTTATGTTATTAGTTAGATTTTTTAAATTATTACTCTTGTTTTTAAGTCTCGATTCAACGTCTAAAATATCGTTTGACATATTTTCGTCCACCAAACTTCCGTTAGCATTTCTTTTAATCACAGATTTTTTATTTTTATTATTATTTAAAAACTCAGCTATTAATTTCAAATTTAATAAATTAGTCTCGTTCATATCAAAAGACTTTTTATTGCTTGATTTATTTAAATTCATAATAGAAGAACTGTTGTTAATTTTGCTATCTTCATTGTTACTGTCCAATTTATGATTGGACAATCTGTTAGTGTTTGAATTTCCTTTTTCCCGTTTAGGCGCTTGAGCTTTAACTTTTAAAGTTTTAGATTCACTTCCCAATAAAGCTTTATTAATTGCAAAAACTGGCTCAGGAGCTTCAATAGTTTCTTCTTTAAACAACGGGTTATCTAATGGATTTTCTCCGAAATATTTTACTTTTAAACAGTCAATTTTGTCACCCAGACCAACCAATCGCGGTCCTTTGATTACTTGACCAATCTTCACGTCATGTTCAACTCCTTCTCCATCTTCACCATCTTCGTTCTCCTTTTCTCTAACTTCTTTGTCCTTATTTTTTATATGATCAGGAATAGGATCAATAGTATCTGGAATCTCTGGACATTGGATATTTGAAGTGGAATCATAAAACTCTGTTCCACCATCAGTTTTTCTAGGGATGTGCCGCATATTTTGAGCATACCGAAGCGGAGAATGCTTGGGGATGATTTTAGTTTCAGATAATTTGTAATAAGGATATTTAAGGTACGTCAAATCAGGTCTAGGAGTTGGATCAGGGAGTTTACTAACGTCAACAATATCGTATGTCAACTCTTTGATGTCCAATTTTGGAATGTCAACAGTGAAACGTTTTTTCCTTGTAAGTACGTCACTTTCAGGTGAGGGTGTTTTTATTGTAGTTGGCTTTGCTTGATTTACTTTGGGACGATTTTTTGCGGACGGAAAAAGGATTCTGTGATTTTTGTTGTTTTTATTAATATTTTCACTTTGTATTAATGTCGTCAACTCATCTCTGGTATTGTCTTTTTTCGTACTTTCCAAAAACCGGTTATGTTCAACTTTTCTTGCATTATCTTTCTTATTCTTTTCCCAGTAATAGTTCGGCCGGCGTCTTATATAAATTTTTGACAACTTTTCCTTGTCGTATCTCTTAACACGAACGTGCGGTTTTTCATCTGCTGAACTTTCGTTTTTCTTTTTTACAACAGGATTCAGTTTCTCGCCATATCTTACTGATTCCTTCTTAGTTTTTTCTATATCGTTTTTTGATCCATTACTTGCCGTTTTTTCTTTAGATAATTCTGTTGACTTTGTTCTTGCAGTTGTTTTAGCTTTCGACAAATTCGGTATTTTAGTCGATTCAACGGTTGTACTCAGCTGAACTAAAGTAGTTGGTGCTAGCACAAAATCCTCTTCGTTATTGCTTAAAGTTGACGTTTGGATTGTACTACCAACATTATCAAAGGCTTCATCAACTTTTCCTATCACAGTTGATTCAATACTCCCCAGTGTTGGAATTTCAGTTGTTAAATCCTTCAACACTCCAAGATTTTCGTTAAACTCATTCACATTTAAGAAGAAATTCTGTTTAACCGGATTCTTGTCTGTTATTAGTTGAACTTTTTCAGTCACATCTTGACTCTCTTCTTCATCTAATGTACTGACCGTCGTAGTACCATATTCACTTTGGCCAGTTTCATATTTTGGAACTTTAGGAACTTTAATTTTTATCTTTGGTTGTTTTATTGTAATATGATATTTATCACTTTGTCTCTTCCCATTTTCAGGCATAACGACTTGTTCTATTTCCTTTTTAACTTCCATATCTAAGTTATCATCACCACTATCTTTAACAACAGTTTGTCGCGTTTCTTTTGTCAAATGACTCGTTGATTTCATTGGATTCCTTCTAAACTTACCAACATCTTTACCAACGGTCTTCATTTGTTTTTTCATTTCGCTCCTTACGTCATTCATATTAGCAATTCCGGTTTTATATTCACTTCCAGAGCTATCTGTATCTTCCACTTGCGATTCTTGAGAATCTTCATAGTCCTCACTTACCTCTTTCAGTTCTTCAGAAGGTACAGTTTCTTGTTTATATCTGCCATCATCTTGGTAATAATTTGATTTCCTTTTCTTGTTCTTTTTATTACCAGTTCGTTCGTAATCATCTTCTAATTGATCGTGACCTTCATGATTGGCAGCTTTCTTTTCATGGCCAGCGTGATCGTACGCACTATCTTCGTACCCTTCTTCAGTGTAAACAGTATGAGCTCTAGTGTCCTTGACGACTTCACGCAATCTCGGCGCATTTACAACGTCCTCATAGGATTCAGCATCTTCATATGCCGCAGATTGTGGTAGATGTTGAGTTTCTTCAGTTTTTCTAATTTGCGCGTATAATTTTCGAGGCACAAAACCTATTTCTGGTTTTTCATATAAAGGCTCACTTTCTTCATCTTCTTCCTCTGTTGATTCAGAACTTAAATATTTACGTGGAAATTGATTGATTTCGTCCCGAAAATTTGCATTCGCACGATTGAATTGATCCGCGCCTTGTTCAAAAGTTTCGTAGCCATCTGGACGTACGTTTTCCTCTTCAGATTCCTGTTCTGAAGTACTTTCTGCTTGAATATTTTCAGGACGTTCGTAAACACGATGCTTTCTTCCAGGTTTAGCCCACTGGCCTACACCGGGATATATTGGTTTGGTTGGAACATTAATTTCTCTGGCTTCTTCATGTTCAGTTATCGGAGTATTAGGCTCATTCGGGGACTTAACACCTTCTGAATCTTCTTCTATTTTGCTTTCTTCTTGTATATCTTCAGATGGAACATTAGTTTCAGAAGTAGTTTGCTTTTCAGGATCTTCTTTCACATAGTCGGAATCTCTAATATACATATGTTCACCATTTCTTCTAAACGGATCGTTCTCATATATTTTTCCGACAAAATCGGGAAGCTGTGCAGGTTCACTTATTTTAGGAAAGTCTTCTTGAAAGTTATTTGGGAAAACAGGTGGAAAACGATTGGGAAAAATAGTTTCCTTAGTTTCTTCAACAGTTTTTATTTTCGTACGATAAATATTCGCTTTGGTTTTCGGTTTGATTTTAGTTTCAGGTTCACTTACGGGTCGAACATCTTCATTATTCGTATTTTCCGTCAGATATTTAGGCAGTGTTCTATATTCAGTTTCAGTATACTTATCGTTTTGTGGATTTGGATAATCCTCAGAATTTTTCTCTTCAGTCAAATACTTCGGCAAAGTTTTATATTCTTCAGTAGAATTAGCTGAAAATTCTTGTATTTTTGGTTCATTTACATTATATGACTTTGGTAGTGTTCTATAGTTATGATTACTTTCTATGTTAACATTCGCAGTGTTAGTAAATGATGGATCTTTTTCAGCAAAAAAGTTTGGCAATGTCCGATATTGTTGTGGAGACTGAACACTTTGCATTAAAGTATTTCGATAATTTGGATTGGCATTCGTCATTGGCATCCAATCACTTTCCATAACAGGTTGACCTGATTGCGAGATTGGATATTTCAACAGTGGTTGTTGATTTTGAAGATATTGGTTTGGTTTATTATAATTATTATTGTATACAGGCGATTGGGATTGCAACTGTGGAGAATTATAGTCTGAGCCATGCTGTAAATGGAGTAACCTTGGATTATCGCTTCCTGCTTTTGGATGTTTAATATTATTCACATAGATAATTTTCTTAGGCGTTGGCACAATTTTACGACTTGGCCTTACAACCTGCGGATATGCATTGATCACTACGGCCGGATTATTATCAGGTCGTTGATTTAAATATACAGGATGACTTTTAACGATAAATTTATTGCCAGCACTTTGCGCATAATATTCTGGTGAGTAAGGTATCATCGAATTTGCGTTACTTCTCTGTCCTCTGTAAGGTTTGTAATGCCGGTTTCCTTCAGGTAAGCGTTGGATTTTCACTTGTTTGAGTTTAATTCTTAACGGCGCCGGTTGTGATTTTTGAATTCTGTGGCCGTTTTCGTCATAAACATTCACTTCTCCAGCTTGTTGCTGATTTCCAGACGTTTGTGTTGCATATTTGTGAGGATTTTGTCTTCCTGAAGGATATTTGTTGAGCTGTTGAACTTCCGCAGGATGCACGTATGGTTGCTGACGCTCAACTGGATAACTAGTTAATGGTTGATTTTCAATTTGTCCGGGAACTGGACGAGTTCCAGAATATTTGTGCACCCTTTGTCTTACAGCTGGATTATTAACTTGTTGAGCTTCAGCAGAGTGGACGTATGGTTTTTGACGCTCAACAGGATAACTGGTTATATGTTGATTTTCAACTTGTCCCGAAGGATTCCTGTTATGCGTATTCAGTACAGGATAAGAGTTAACTTGTTGATTACCACCAGGAAAACCGCTTCCTAGAGGATGCATGTTCAAATGTTGATATCCTAAGGAATATCCACCTGGTTGTTGATTTTCAATGGGATAGCTATTGATATGTTGATTCTCAGGTAAATTATAACTGTTAACTTCATTTTGATTTTCAGGAGAATAACTATTTATATTATGTAGATTTTCAGAAGGATAATTGTTGGCCTGTTGATTTTCGATAGGATAATTGTTGATTTGTTGACCTCGTGGACGATACGAATTAACTTGTTGATTACCGGATGAATAAATTTGATGAATTCCTGGAGGACGTACGTTTAAATGTTGATTTCCAATAGGATAATTGTTGATCTGTGGAGTCCCTGGATGGTATGAATACAGTTGTTGGTTACCTCCATGGTATTGGCTGTATCCTGGTTGATTTTCTATTGGATATTTATTCATATGTAAACTTTCGGATGGCTGCGGATTTAGTTGAGGACCTACTATTAAGGGATATCCTACAGCTGGTTTTTGTTCCGCTATTGGTGATATTTTTCCAGCGGAGTTAAACGAATTACTCGTTTCACTTGTTTCTTGATAATCACCACGTGATGACATTTCATCATTCCATGAAGCTGGAACTTTGATTGCATCACAGAAAAAAACAACACCGAGAAAATACAATACAAACAATCTATATAGATATTCCATCGTTATGTTTCACTATGACATGTTTTAAAAAAATAATAAAAATAAACTGATCGTCAAAAATATGCACCGATACACAAAATATTTGAGCGTATTTTAAAAAGTCACAAAGTTATTAAATTCAATTTATATTTGCATCAAAAATTGTTAAACTAAATTAATAAACCACACAAATATCTACTGTTAAATTAAATCAATAAATTGTAACAATAACCGGCACTTGTTTAACAGATGAATGTTACAGATGACACTTTTTTTTCTCAAAACAAAAGCACTGTCGACGTTCACTTGTTTACCGTTTCGCGTAACTCATTTCGGCCGCAACAGCATTTTTGAGTTCAAAGCGGCAAATGAAGCGGAATTAGTGCGATTCTAGTTTATATAGATTATTGGAAAGTTGTGTTTAGTTGATAAATTGCTACACTTTTTTGCATTTCTTACCGTAAAAATGTTTATAAAGTAATGCACAATATTTAAAGAAGGGAATTAAACGGGATCCTGTACTCACAATTATCTTACGAAGTAATAGGTACACAGATTTAAAAAAAAGTTAGTGCGTTTGATGTTATATTTCTTTGGCTTGATTAAAATAGTATAGGTAAATGTTCTTACATTATAGACATGTAGGGTTGCCAGGCGTCCGGATAAAGCAAGACATAGTTAGGCTTTTTGATTGCGTGTCCGGCCAAAATTAAACGGTGTCCGGCTTTTTCTAGAATTTAGTTTTGACTGATGGCTTTATTTGATTGATAGAACATAAATTATTTGGACTGATTTGGCGTTTTATTTATTTTTCATTAGAATTTAACAAGATTTATGGTAATTATCAAAAAAGCTTGATTCCTCATAAATTTTGTTTGTCGTACGTATTAATACTGAGAAAAAAATCCTCAATAATGTAGGATGTCCGGCTTTTTTACCCAAATGTCCGGCCAAACTGGCTGGTCTCTTCGGCTTTTAGGTTTGGCGTCCTGGCAACCCTATAGACATGTAATACTACATTTTAATTATAATAGTCAGTATAATAGCGATCGCTAGCTATAATTGTTAAGAAACATCCATTGTTATACAATGCTATATTAGAAAAAAATATTTTTGAGCATCTGTCACCGTCGGGATTCAAACCGTAGAGTAACTGATAACTCATTCCGCCGCGGAAGTGGAAAGATTCGAATTGAGTACCGACGGTGTCAGTTGTTCAAAAATATTTTTTTTTAATATAGCATTGTAACATGTAACAAAATTAAAATAGTATATTACACTGTAAAAGCATAAAGTTGAAATTCCTGCACTATGCGCGTAAAATGATGTTCGAGGCGCGTAGTGTAAGAATTGTGACTCATTTTTATAGACGGCTGTCCGGTTGTAAGTTTGTTTAAATAACTATTTCATTCATGTAAGGACTCAGTCTCAAGCCTGTCTCAACGAATTCAACTAACTTTACGATATGTTTTCTATATTCGGAATTTATAATCTAGTCTAGGATCCCATCATTCATTTGTTTAGTGCGGGCACATTTCTACCAGTCGCTGTAACCGCGGCCCGCCGTGGGTATTTTTCGCTGCAACAATAGATTAACGATATCATGTTCTAGATAAGAAATATCGACAAGCTAGAAAGTTGTACCGAATTATTAGTAAAAATATTTGGACGACGAATGAGGGACTGCGTGTCAATATTCATGCCAAATTTTGTAATTTTTGAAGTAAAACTTTTTTACGTACAGCTATGGTTGTTTATCGTTTTCACACGCAAGCTAACCCGCCATGGTTTTGATCACGGTATTTAAAAGTTTCGGGCATTTTTTTACGTAATGGCTGATCCAGTAACGTTTTCCAATGTTAATTTAGATGAAAATATTATTGATGATGCTGAATTAGTGCCTAAAATAGTAGCAGAACACATTTGTGCTTAATTGAGACAGTAGTTGAAGAGTCATAAACTGGTGAAAGTAAACGAAAACTGATTGAAAGCTTACAAGTTCTGCCTATCATAAAACGTCGATTGCCAAAAAATTTATCTTCAAAAGTAGTGAAATATTTTTCTATGGTGTTGTGCCCGCTTTAAATAATATTTTTTATTTAATTTCAATTCATTTTTTTCAAAATCGATCACTTCACCTGCCAAAATCAAAAGTGCTCAAAAAATATGGCGCAAGGTAAAGACATCACACAAAAAATTTTCAACTATCAAAAGGTCTATTCCTTAAAACTGAGGTGCGAAGGCTTGTAAAAAAAATATGGTACATGACCACAATTAATATAATTTTGCCATAATAAATATTGAACCATAATTTTTTGACATGGAATTCATAGGTATGTAATGTCTTACAAATCGACCGTTATGTTTCAAATGTACTTTCGGTACAACACTATCCAACAAATCGCTCAACCAATCCCAGCAAACCAGACGTCAGGTGATCGAGTCAGTTGACCCCTTTTTACCAATAGTATTGAGAATTTTCACAATTAACTTTAGTTGCTTCTAAGCTTTGTCTGCGTGAGAGTGTTTTAGCGCCGAAAATTTTTAAATTGCTCCACTAAAACTTAAATATCTCGGTAACTATAAGCCCGATCAAGAAAATACAAAGTGCATTCTGATCCTCAGAGCTGGATCTCTCCTATAACACCAATTCCGAGTCACCAAAGCACTCTCAGAAAATAATAACAGCATTTGAACCCAAAAATATGAAATGCCTCAACCTAAAAATCACGATAAAACTCGAATCAAAAATTACAAACCAAAAACCAAAAAATCCTATGCAGAGCTTCGATAGGCCTATTATTTAAAAAACTTTTTCGAAAAAGAAAGAGTCACTTTAGGTTTCTGATTAAATAATTTTGTTAAATAAGTACCAATAAGGTTGTACTGTGAAATTGAAAACGTGTGTTTTTTGGCACAATTAATGCCAACTTTTTTTTAGTAAATCGTAAATAAACTACAAAAGTAGTCCATTAGAGACCTAGATTAGTCCTTTATCATCGTTACAGTGAAAGATTTTTTGCAAAAAACGTTCCGACAGCCTTAATGATTTCCATAGCTACCAAATAAACAAAATCTACATATGTTGTGTTTAAAATAAAATTAACTGTATAGTACGTGCCATGGACCTAAAAGGCTCGGAAGTTAGATGCAAACGGAGGCTTACGCAGGTACAGTCGATTGAAAAACTACAAACTCGCGCTATATTATTATTTTTAATTTTTTAACTTTTCTTTAATTTAAAGATCTAATTCCTTGCATAAATCATCCAAAAAATTATTTTTCGTGCTTGTCTATGCAAAACTGTATTAGGCATCTTGATCAATTAACAATCAAAGAAACAACTTAATAATAGCGTACTGGAGTGTACTTTATAGCAGGAAAACGACAAGTGACACGATAACCAGCGATAACCAATCACCGACGAACGCACGTTCTGTGCCGGTAACTGGGAGGTGGTGGGAGTCTTCCTTTCCCACAAAACAACCAGGACGGCTCTAAAATATGCATTTGCGACGCTGTTTGTGACTAACTTCAGAACCTTTTAGAACCGTGGCGAGTATTATATCTGCAAATTTTTCGTTTCACTTCTGTAGTGTGTGGTCGGTCCAGTCTGACAAATAATAATAATAATATTTATTTGCTTTGCCAATAAAGGATAAAAATCGTCACAGTGGATTCATCAAGGACAGTAGTAGGTCCATCAAGGAGTCAATCATTCATAACTTAAAAACTCATCCAATTTGTAGAAAGCGTTTGATAATAAAAATTCTTTTAAGTATTTTTTAAACTTCGACAGTTTATCGCATTGTTTAATATTTTGAGGTCGTTTATTATAAACAGCAATACCTAAACTATTTGGTGACACCTGACATTACCGATCTTACAATTATATCGTCTATGGTTCTAATATTACAATGTCTATGTCCAATGAACACAGCCACAAAAAAGTCACGCAAGTGAAGGAGTGCAAGAACATTTCTTTTCTTTCTCAGCGTTCGCCGTGCGACAGTCACACGAGCTTATTCATGCGTTAAAACATCATCGGATTAAAATTAACTTTATTTTGATGCAATCTATCACTAATTCCGTTAATCTTTACATGATACATTGCATTACGTATGCCGCCGTAAGATTTTACTGTTGTTTTTACCCGAATATTCAGCTCTAAGCTGGTTTGGGATTGTCACCGACTTCTAAATGACCTGGGTCAGAAAAATAAACTTCGTATCATGTGGGTACCGGGTCATGAAGGAATTCGTGGCAATGAAAGTGCAGATACCCTTGCTAGACAAGGGGCTTCTGAGAAATTCATTGTACCTGAACCAGTCTGTGGCATTTCTTATAGAAATGTCCAGCAAACTGTCAGGAGATGAACCTGTGAGCAGCATCTCTCAGATTGGGACCTGGCTTTAGATAACAAACATGGGAAGAAAATGCTTGCAGGTCCTTCCTCAAAGTTAGCTGAGGACTTAATTAGACTTAGCAGACCGATACTCAGAAAGGTGATTGGGCTTTTAACCGGTCATGCTTTCTTGAGAAAACATCTACATGTGATGGGGATACATCAGGAATCAACACTATGTAGATTTTGCGAAATGGAGGATGAAACAGCCACCCATATCGTGTTCGAATGTGAGGCCTTAACTTACAGGAGAACAACTATCTTTGGTTACATCGATGAGGATGGAGTAGTTCCACAGGATAATCTAGTAGCAAATCTTCTGGAGCTCATAAGAAGATCCAGATTATTTGATGACTAGATCCAGTAAAAGGGGAAGCACAAAAATCCTTTATGGATGTGGTGCATTTGGGCCAAGAGACCACCCCATTCTATTTTAATCTTTTAATCTTTTTACCCAAATACACAGCCAAAAGGGGGGTATATGATTTTAACCCGTTATGTGTGTATGTAAAGATAATACTTGCCACTGTTCTAAAAAGTTCTGAAGTTAGTCACAAACAGCGTTGCAAATGCATGCATATTTTAAAGCCGTCCTGCAGGTTGTTTCGTGAGAAAGGAAGACTCCCACCACCTCCTAGTTACCGGCACAGAACGTGCGCTCGTCGGCGATTGGTTATCGCTGGTTGTCGTGTCACTTGTCGCTTTCCTGCTATAATGTATAGTCCAGTACGCTATTGTTAAGTTGTTTCTTTGATTGTTAATTGATCAAGATGCCTAATACAGTTTTGCATAGACAAGCACGAAAAATATTTTTTTGGATGAATTTATGCAAGGAATTAGACCTTTAAATTAAAGAAAAATTAAAAAATTAAAAATAATAATATAGCGCGACTTTGTAGTTTTTCAACCGACTGTACCTGTGCAGCCCTCCATTTGCATCTAACTTTAGAACCTTTTAGAACCGTGGCGCGTATTATATGTTCATCTGTTCCGGCATATCTTCTAAACTACCTATTACAATTTGACAAATGAAGTTTCGCTAGAAACGTCTTGATTGTCCGCTGGTTACAGGCTATGTGACGTCATACTAAATTCAATATGGCGCCCTCTAGAGAACATAAAGTCTTGTATTAAAACCATTTTTTTTTTAATTAGAAATTGCAGACGGAAATCCAATTGAAGATTTATATGTTAATGTTGATGTTTTACTGTAGTTGTTATGTCTATAATTGCAAATGTTATATTATTTGTATTTAATTCGGTAGGTTTTGCGTCAATTCAATCGTGTCTACTGATCCAACTAATTCGATTTGTTTAGCATTTCCTTTTCCGATCTAACCCATTCGATACCAAGAAAAATTGAAGTTTTAAGAAACTAAAACAACACGCTTCATGAACTAAAAAATGCAAAATAATTTACCAACAAAATTAGCTTCACTGTAAAAAGCGTGGGGTGCTATCTACTAAAATTTTCATAATTGCTCTACGTTTCCAATTAGCTAGTAAATGAAAAATTTATATCGATATTAAGCACTCCGCGCTTTTTATAGTAAAGTTAATTTTGTTGTCAAATTAATTTGCATTTTTTAGTTCATGAAAGCGCGTTGTTTTAGTTTTTTAGACTCTAATTTTAATTATAAGACTTAAAACAATATTACATTTGACTATGGGGTAGGCAACGCAACTTGTGTCATTGTACAGCGTGCTAGCTTGCTTGCTGTAATTTTTCAAGTTTTTTTATCCTGAAGGTCCTGCTCAGGATAATGGGACAAACTTATTACATTATTGTATTGTCATCGGTCCTTGATAAGTGTGCAAAGTTTCAGTTTAATCTGACGTTTTGAAGCAATCAGAGCGCATGACGTCAGAGGGTCATGAACAGCATCAGACGCTATAAAAAGACTTCATTGTTTGGTTAATATTTAGTGTGTAATTTATTATTATTTATTTATAGGAACCGTCAAATTACATATAACTATAGCAACAACTCCGAAACAACCTTTCATCACCTCATCAGTTTACCAGCGTTTATGAGCACAGCCTCCTACTTTGTGACTGTCTGACGTCATGGCAGTCACGTGACAAGTATTGGTGCTTTGGACCGAAATTTGAAACGGAATTTAAAATACATGATTCTTAAGACTTGAGTCGTATTTAAATAAAAATAATAAATATTTGTGGTTATATTAGGTACTTAATATGCACGATTTAAAACACTTTCCCAAAAATAGTCAACATTCCTATTCGCTAAAGAAGTTCACTTCAAAAACGTATTTCTCTGAGTACGCCACTGGATGGTAAAATCTTATTAAACGAACAGGTTATATAGTTTAAATAAACAATATTTAAACAATGCATAAACAATCGATTCACGATAATAGAAATAATCTACTTGGTTACATTTAAAATAGATCGGATTCTTCCGTCAGACACTCAACTTCCGGTCGTGCGGAAATAATTGACATAATTTGTTTTTTAACACTGTCAAGACAGTGTTTTGTTATTTTAAGTGTGAAACTCACTTGTTTAGTTGCACTTACAGGCTTCTAGTTGAAAATAAAATTGACATGCGTTTGGAGAAAAAGATTGTAGATTATAGACGCTCAACCGCTGAGGTCATCAGCATCTGTGAAAATGCTATTTTTATTCAGAGGTGAAACTTCTTTACACACGGTAAATTTTTCATTTATTAGCTATTTGTAAACATATAACTATTATGAAAATTTAAGTAGCAAATTATTTTGTATTTTTTATTAACCGAGTTCAAAAAAAAGGAGGAGGTTCTCAATTCGTCGGAATCTTTTTTTTTTTTTTATGTATGTTTCCCGATTACTCAAAGACGCCTGAACCGATTTGGAAAAATCGTTTTTTGTTTGAAAGGGTATACATCCCAGGTGGTCCCATATAGTGTTTATTAAAATCGGTTCATCCGTTTTTAAAAAAACATATTTTTTAATGTATGCTACCTCATATCTCCAACATCTGTAAAGCGATTATGATGATTCTTTTCTTATTTAATAGGGCACATCTTCAGGGTGATCTCACATAAATTTTACTTAAATCGGTTCAGTAGTTTTAAAAAATGTGCGAAATCAAATCCACCACTAAAAAGTAAAAAATAAAAAAACTTTAAAAAAAATATTAACCTCCTTCAAAAAAATCACTTAAAAGATGAAAATAATGAAATTTTGAGGTCGGAGCTAATTTCATTACAAAAAAAATCACATGAAATTTTGAGGTCGGCGCCTGTTTAATAAAAGTAGATATGTAATGAAATTAGCTTCGACCTCAAAATTTCATTATTTTCATCTTTTAAGTGATTTTTTTGAAGGAGGTTAATATTTTTTTTAATTCACAAAAACGTTTAGTTTTATTTTTTTAACCTCTAATTTTTTGTCACGAGCACTCTGTACTTGGTACTTGATCTAATTTTCGTAACTGAATCTAAGCGACGTCTATATTGCGGGAGGTACGAAAGTCCTCTTAAACTAACAGATCTAGAAGCATTAGAAGATCATGTGTTGACTCCATGGTGTAAATATTACATGGTGTGTTCATTAAGCCGGTTTCTCTTTCTAACACATTGCCATAAAATAATACTCAAGTGTATAAACTCATAAAAATTCCTAGAAAACGTGAGAATTTTTATATTTAAATGTTTTGGTAACCAGATATTTGAAAAATAAATTGCAAACGTTTAAGCGGTGACCGTACTGACGAAATCAACTTAAGGTAGTTGTCGTGGTACAATATTGTCAAAAAGTTATATCTACGCGCCACAAAAGTATACTAGCTTGTAGCTAAGTGATCCATAATTTGTACGCAAGACTGTACCCGTGGAGACGTAACCCATACAGTATTCTTATGCATGTATACTTTTCTATAAATTGTTGAACTTTAAACCGTTATTTATAAATGATTAGACGGTCAAAAAATGTTTCTTATTTTTTTTTAAACTCATAACAAATGCATTGAAAGACTGTCAGTTTTTGGAAAGTTTCTGACAGTTAGTTCTTTTTTTATAAATAAGTAACTGGTTCAGAACTACTGCAGAGATCCTATACAATCAATGTTAATTATCCAATTTTTAATTGAATTTATCTCGGATTATATACAGTCGATCGACTTCAAATTTTCAGGGTAATTGTATTATTATGTCCTTAATAAGTATACAAAAATTAAGAATTTTCTGACGGTGTGTCTTAACCACGACAACTACCTTAAAATCAAGACGCGACATTTTAATGATTACATCATTGACGCAATATAATTCACTAATGTGACATCACTTATGTCAATATAGGTAATAGTTTTTTGTAACGGTAAAATAAAATAAAATATATTTTATAAATCTTCCTGATTTCCGGGCTTGTAGGTCGTGGTCCATTGGTATTTCTACCTGACGTTTCGTCTACAACTGCGGTAGACAGTATCAAAGGCGATGTGGTAGCGGACGAAGTGTCCTTCTAGGCTGCTCATAGATAAGTGTGTCGACAACTGCTGCTCCTTCTTCTTTTATATCGTCTTTGATAATGTCTACCGAAGTTGTAGACGAAACGTCAGATAGAAATACCAATGGGCCACGACCCTAAAGACCGGAAACCAAGAAGTTTTATAACAACACCGGCCGTGAAAGCTTACACACTTGAAAATATATATTAAATAATATATGAAAAACATAGAAATCAAATGTTTTAAATACAGTGTAACTCTATATAGCGACGCTGAAGGGACTGCGCATTTTCTGGCCTTATAGAGAGTTGTCGTTATATGGAGAGAAAGAAAAACCAATATTGTTTTACTATTATCGTATTATCAAATAATAACGGTTAAAATTTACAAACAAATATTACTATTAACACAAATAAATAGGGGCTAGACAATAAAGCTGCAATTCTTGTCAATTTTGGCAACTTAGAAAGTACCTACAAATAGTAGGTGCTTTATAAGTTGGCGAAATTATTAGTTTTATAAGGACATATGGTCGTTATTTAGAGTGGGTGTAATGCTACATAAAGTGTATCATTGTATATGGACAACCAGGCAAACCAACCAAAGTCGAGTCATTTCGACGTTTTAGGGAGTTTTACGTTAAATCGAGTGACGTTACACTGGGTTTAATTTTCATATAGGTACAACAAAACCCCGCTTAACGCGGGAGATACGTTCCATTAAGTTCCTGCGCTATACGAAACAGCGTTAAACGAGGTCATCTTAATACGTAGATAAAAGATATACGTGAAACAGAACCGAGAATAAGAAAATTTGTTAGTATTTTGTTTTAATTTTGTAACCTTTATTGTTAAATACTTTTTTATCACATTAACTATTGTTTTATTTATTGCTATTTTTTTGTTCATAAAACATTTATGAAAATTAAAATTTCGAGTAAGAAGTTACGTTTGTGATGAGGAAGGTTTCTCATTTGACAGATTTTGTTTTTTTGTGAAGAAGTCATCTAATGTCGTTTGCCTTTTCTGTTTCGTTCAGCAAGCTGTTGTCGATAGCAAGATGTTGCATCAATGACACTTCGTCTTGCCTTTGAACTTCTATCAACATTCGAAACATTTTGTGTAAACTGATCCATAATCTACGTTAAAGTGGCAAAACTTTTTTTTTAGAAACCGCGTAATACTGAAACAGCGGTAAGCGGAGCAGCGTTAAGCGAGGTCTTACTGTACCTGTCACTTTGGCTTTGAAAGAGATGGAGTACGAATACAGTGGGTGTGACAAGGACACGTGATGTCAAACGACTCGCAGGCCTGGATCTACGATTTTTTCGAACCGGGCAGAAATTTGATAGTGGCGCCCCCTCTCTCCAGCGTTTCAGATAAATTGTAGGTATTAAAAAACTCAAAAATATATAATGGGTGGCATTTTTTGTAACCGGAAGAGGACAATAAAACCCCTTTAATAATTTCTTTTTTAATTAATTTTTAATTTTCACACATATTTTAGCCGTATTCTACTATTTTTGTTCTAATCACTGTTCTTACGTAACCACAGTGATTACAAAATTAATTATTATAAACACTGTCTGTAATCACTAATGTTTAATATGCTATATTCAGGTAAAGCATTATTGACAAGTGCTTATGGCGAGTGTTTACAAATCTTTTTTGTCACTCGTTTTCAAAAAAACGTACCTATAAAGAATTGTCTGAATTTAATTACAAGTCTATTTTTTTGCGGTTACCACGGTTATATACTTTTGAATTTTGTGTTAGTTGTCAAGTGCTGAAAATAATTAATTATTAATAATAATAATTATTATTATGGATAATAAAATTACAAAAAGACGACAAAAAAAAATATCATCTAGTCAATACAAATTGATGATTGATTTTATTGACGCTAATAAAAATATGTTGAGTGGAAAACTTTCATCGACCGAATCCACAATTGTGGATAAAAAATGGGAAAAATTAGCCCTTATACTAAATTCAAATTCGAATTTTGGATTAATAAAAAACGTAAAAGAATAATAAAAAAATGTATAACGCGTGTACGTTAATAATTCTATTATTAACCTGTTTTCATTCTCAATTAACTCCAAAATAAGTAAGTGAAATATTTCGCCGTCCATTTTAATTAATAAACACTCAAAGTGTCAGCTTAACAACACCCATTTACAAGTTACAATTTATCCACTCTTATAAATACGTCACATGATCATTTCAACCACTTGTGACAATCACTTTGCTTAGCAGAATAAGAAACAAATAAAAGTGGTTGCCCAGAGTGTTTATGTTGCTAAGCACTTGGTAATCACCGTGATTATCATTAGTAGAATAGCCCTGATTATATTACGATTTTGGCGCCCACTGAGACTGCCATCCAGGGCAGGTGCCCCGGTTTGCCCCCCACCCGTAGATCCGGGGCTGACCACTTGTAAAAGATTTTTTGTGTTCATGTTGTCAGCCCTGGGTATTATTTGCACTTTTGACGATTTTAATGAACACACCATAGCATATTTCCGCCATGGTTGTATTTGCTAGAAGCATGTAAATGATTCATTTGTCTTTTCCATGCAACAATCGTTCGAGTTTGATTGTTGCTGCAATCCGTTTTATGAAAGTTACAAAATCACTTCATTATTTACGATTTAAATATAATGACGAATTTGTTTTGAAACACCGTTTTTTGTTGACGTTTATTAAATGATGTAAATTGGTTTTGTAGAGAAAACTGCTTTTGGTTAGTTTTTTGTAAAAACAATTTATAAAATTTGCATGGGAATTATTTTTAGATTTAATTTGTGGTTTTAATTTAATTTCTGTACCGCTGCTGTGAAAATAATTTTATTTTAAACTAGCCGTTACTCGCGGTTCCATACGCGATTAAGAGAAACAATGTTTTATAATTCACTCGGCAGCAACAACATCTTGTCTTGCCCTACTCGATAGTAACAACAATATTTGTCGTCGACTTACGAAGCAAAATTGATCTCCACGAAAAGTGCTTTTATTTTAACGCGATAATATATTACTCCGGTCAATACAGACATTTTAATTTACAATAATTCGCATAGAGCTAAATATTGGTACATGTTTTAGGTATCAAAAATAAAAAATATCAAAAATCCCCACTGATCCTACGTCTGCAAAACAAATTATTCAAGGTCAACGGTCAAAAATATGGGCTTTTTGCATTTTTCTACTAAACAGTAAGTGTTATCATAAAAATAGGTCAGACAAAAGTTGTAGATCATGCAATTATCTACAAAAATTGTTCTTATACTTTTTTTCTACGAATTACCATTTCTGAGATAGACAATAGTACATTAGAGAGAGAGGGGACTATTGTAAGAACTCGAATAGAGTAACATTGTTCGAGTTGTAGTAAGCTTTGTTACAATAACCCCCTGTCTCGATAATGTAGGGGAAGGTACTTTAAAATGGGATACTTAGGTAAAATGGGATACCCTAATTATTTTTAAATATACCCAATGCCATCTTTTGTAAAATTCACGAAATACACCTCACTTGATAAGCATTCATCTGTAGTACTTTCAGTACGATAGTGTTACAAGTGTCAAATTTAAGCAAGTTTTTAAGTTTTCAACAGTTTTGTTATAAGAATACTGGTATGATAAGGTAAGCATTTTGCCTAATTGAGTAATGAGATTATGACGGCGATATTTTTACCAGTTTTAGTGTCAAAATGTGTCACTTTGTATATAAAATTTCCGCGCCAAATTTGTAGATTATAATAGTGCATGCTGTTTTTGACATAGTGTAGATACGTTGATAAAATGGGATATGGAGTATGTTGATAAAATGGGATATGGAGTGTATTGCTAAAACGCCGCAAGAAGCAAGTGGCAAAAGAAAAAGCGGTAAAGAAGACGAACGCAAAGACAAACGGTGCAAAAATGAAGAAGAAAATTGAAATAATTACCATTGAAAATAAAAAAACTGATAGTGAAGACATCGATTTGTTTAAAAGTAAGGCAGGAGAATCATGGATTCAGTGCAATTCTTGCCAAAAATGGGTTCATGAAGCATGTAGTGGAGCAAACAGTGATGATGAACACTTCGACTGTGATCTTTGTTTATAATTACGTACACTAAACGCAATCCCATTTTAGCGACATAATGAATCCCGTTTTTAAACACACAGTGTTGCTAAAATGGGAAATAACCATGTGACAAAGAAAAACATTTTTTTTTAATTTGTAGTCTTTATATAATTTTTGTATTTTTTTAAAATAAAGTTATGTCAAAACTGTCACGTATTAAATTTGCAGTAATTAACTGTCTGTGATTTTTTTTTCAGAACTTGTAATACCTTAAGTATCCCATTTTAGAGTACCTTCCCCTACTACTAGCGGCCCGGTCGCGCTTCCCCGGGATGGAATTAAATATATCAATAAGTAGTTTTGTTATAAACATTCATTGTTACAATGCTAAACTAGAAAAAAATATTTTTATCTACTATCACCGTCGGAACTCAAACCCGAATCTTTCCACTTTCGCGGCGGAATGAGTTATCAATTACTCTACTGTGCGATATCTTAACAGCTAATTCATCATAATATTAGTTAGGATTGTCATTTGTCTATCTCAGAAATGGTGATTCGTAGAAAAAAAGTACAAAAACATTTTTTGTAGATGATCGTTTTGATAAGTTAAATATTATTCTGATTCCATATTCCTGTTTAATACATAAGCGAGATAAATTAGTGCAGTTACTTCATATTTAAGTGGGGGAAAACCAATGAATAGTAACTGTATAGGTAGTAATCTAACAAAGCGACCTGTGTTTTATTATTAGTAATTAGTGAGTATCTGAGTAATGTTTAAATACTTAACAACGGAATTAGTTTGTTCCATTTGTCATGCTTCAGGGCCGATTATTACAAAACGATAAGTTGGTAGTTTTTAGAGCAGACAGAAACAACTCGACGGCCCAGACTATGCAAAAACATAAGATTTTTTTGTCTTAATCTAGTGCCATCCCAAAATACAGACTGTCACAGAAATAATAATAATAATAATAGATATACAATTAAGTTAGCAGGAAAGTGGACACATTGATGTAAATCCATAAACCAATTATTAATTTAGCGACGTTTCGGTCATTTATTTGATCTTCATCAGGCATCTATAAAATACAGCACATGTTAAAATTAAGTACACAACCAAATATACAAAAGTTTACAAACACAGCATATTTACCTTAATACACGGTATGTAATAAACATCATATAAATAAGATCCATGTTGCTATTTATATGATGTTTATTATATACCGTGTATTAAGGTAAATATGCTGCGTTTGTAAACTTTTGTATATTTGGTTGTGTACTTAACTTTAACATGTGCTGTACTTTAAAGATGCCTGATGAAGATCAAATAAATGACCGAAACGTCGCTAAATTAATAATTGGTTTATTGATTTACATCAATTTGTCCACTTTCCTGCTAACTTAATTGTATATGTTTGAAAAAAATATGGACGCAACAATTTCCAAAATAATAATAGACTTTATTTCCGCAAGTAACACAAAAAGGTATTAGTTAGGGAGCTAGTGACGATTTTACTCATAGTATTTCCTCAAACGTGAGTTTTTGTGAGTTCATTGAGGGCATTATTTGAACATAAAACCTGCAGTCTGGCAGCTGAGACCGGGAACAACGCGTGAGTGGACGTGGTCAAAGATGTCAAACTGGAGATGTCACTAAATATATTTCCTCATGTTTGAATTTTTCTGCGCACAAAATCTCAAAAATACTATTTACAAATAATATTTAATCGGTTCCAGGAGATTTTTGACAATATTTAAAAATTGTCAAGCCAGGCTGGAAAGCTATACCTTGCGATTAAAGAACAAATATCTGTGGTACTTCTATATTACCTTTAGAATCACCTAACTGATAAAAAATAATAATTTACTGCTTAAAAGTCTACTTTTTGGCAAATAGCGAAGCCATAAGTATTTTATAAGTATAATACGTGCCACGGTTCTAAAAGATTCTGAATTTAGATGCAAATGGAAGCTTGCGCATGTACAGTCGGTTGAAAGACCACAAACTCGCGCTATTTTATTATTTTTAATTTTTCTTTAATCCAAAAGGTCTAATTCTTTGCATAAAGTCATCAAAAAAATTATTTTTCGCGCTTGTCTATGCAAAACTGTATTAGGCATCTTGATCAATTAACAATCAAAGAAACAACTTAATAATAGCGTACTGGACAGTATTTTATAGCAGGAAAGTGACAAGTGACACGACAGCCAGCGATAACCAATCACCGACGAGCGCACGTTCTGTGCCGGTAACTGGGAGGTGGTGGGAGTCTTCCTTTCCCACAAAACAACCAGGACGGCTCTAAAATATGCATTTGCGACGCTGTTTGGGACTAGCTTCAGAACTTTTTAGAACCGTGGCGAGTATTACATATCATTATTATTACGTTTCGGAAAAAGGGGAAACGCGAAAAAAGTGATTTCAGTTCGAAAGAACCCGCACACAGCCTACTAATATAATAATACAGGAAATGTATTTTATCAATAACGATGTAGATGGTAACGTAATTCGTTGCTGGGACTATTCATTAATTTTTTTTCCACGAGAAATATTGTACTCCAATGCCAAATACATTAACTATAATTTGATCAGATAATTTGCATTTATAGTGACGTTGAATTAAAATAAAAAAAAAACATTACGAAAAAATGAGAGAAAACATATCACAGAATAAACTAGAATATTTCGTAACAAATTTGTGTACAATTGCCGTGCAAATTCGATTAATTTTCGTAAACGTTTTTTCCACAAGAAAGAAAAAGTATTCAAATACATTCATTGAAACAATTTCCAATAATTTAGTTTTTTTTTTTTTAATTTATGCGAAGAAATTTCTCGAAACCAACTAATATAATAAATACATTATACGCATTTGTTTTAATACAGTGGCAGGCACATATTTTTTTACCCATGCAATTTTTATTATTATTATTATTAATAATTAGACATTATATCGCATCCAACATTATTAATATAATTCAATAATAAATCACAGGTATTTGGATTAATAATTCAAAACAATCGAAGACTAAATAAAGTATTCGAAACGTAGCAAGATTAACAATAACACGATTATTTTGTATTATTAATCCAAATACCTGTGATTTATTATTGAATTATTATTAATAATAATAATGCGTTTAACATCCGTTTCTCGACTTTATGTCATAACAGACGCCATTCGCACCATTACTATTTTCCATCTACCACTTCCCGAAATTTTCTACATTTTTTAAAACTTCAACTTCTGTAATAGCAATGGGCGAATGAAGGAATTATAGGAAATCAGGATAAGGTAGGTAATTTTTGAAGTAGGAATTTGATAGGTAATCAGCCATGGCCTCAAATAAGGAACCATCTCGATATTTATCTGGAACTAATTGAGGGAAACCATGGAAAACCTCAATCAAGATGGCCGGTACAGGAATTACCATTTCTTGGCGAGAGGCAGTAGGAAAAAGTCCCAGCCACATCTGCCCCCGCCGGGATTCGAACCCGTACCTCCCGAATGCGAGTCTTGTGCTGTCACCACTACTCTACCCAGCTCGGTAATTTTTATTATTATTAAACATTTCTCTTTTTCCTTTTTAGGGTTCCGAAACCCTTATAGGATCACTTTGTTCCTCGTTTTTTTAACACAAGGGTTAAAAAAGTGGTTTGTGTACTTATTTACGCGTGGCAGAAGTTATACTTCATTGTAACAGAGAAATGAGACGTGTCATCTACAAATACAAAATAAAACTATATTGCATCGAAGTCAGCCTTATCGACGATTTCAACCTTGCGAGTAGTTAGTTTGGATAATAGGTGAACATTGAAACAGAGAAATGAGCCGTGCCATCTATGAATACAAAGTAAAACTGTGTCAGCTTTATCAATGAATTTAACTTTGTCGATACACTAGGACATTCATATTAAATTAACAACTAACTTCATGGTGTCTCAGGTGTGCGCAACTTCCGTAACGGAGAAAATTTTACCCCCAATGTGCCAAAAGAAGTATAACTTGAAAAATTGTTTTCGCTTTTCGATTTTTAATTGTGGTATATACAGTACAGCCTCGATATAACAAAGCTGAAGGGAATTAGAAAATATTCGTTATACCTACCAAGTAATTCGTTATAATAAAGTTTGTTATATCTAAAGAGGTTAGGTTGGTCTAAAATTCGTTTTAACAAGGTAAGAAACCCCATGTTCTTCTGAAAACTTATCTTTAAACTTTAAAATTGTGGCCAATGTACTTGCGGGAATTTCGAACTCTTTAGCGATGTCTAATTTTTTCTTTGTAGGATTCTCGTCTACATACTTAGTGAGTTTACGTTTCTCTGCGACGGTTAAGGAACACCTTTTTCGTTTCTCAGCCGCTGCAATTTTAAATTTACTAACAACAGTGACCAACAGCTGTGTTTACATTACTTTACATCAAACAACAATGATTGTCTTACAATAAATTTAACGTGTCTGAACCTATCGAATCATGAAGTGTTGTTGTTATTGCGGATTTGTGTGCGATTGATTGGTAGGGTACGTTATGTAAAGGTGATAAGTTGACAAAAATCGGTAAAAAAGGGTAAATTATACTTTCTATTTATATTCTGCTATGATTGAAAATTCGTTATAAAGAAGTTTTTGACAAAAAGTATTCGTAACGTAAAGGTATATTTTGCATTAACTCTTATGGGCAAAAATTCGTTAAATCGAAGAAATCGTTATATTGAGGTTCGTTATATTGATGTTACACTGTATCAGAGACAAGCAAGGTGACGCCATAATCCAGGCGCCAAGTCCCAGGGGGCTCCTCAGTGGTAAAGAACAATAATGAAAAATAAATGTTTTCGCTTTTCGATATTTTGATTTTGGAATATATTAGGAACAAGCAAGGGGGGCGCAATAAATGGATTTCATCCCATCCTAAAACTTGCCTCGAATCGAGTTGAGCCGCCACTGTTTTTATGTCATTTATTGCGACACAGTGTCCATACGTATTGTTGCATTCTATTGTTGGTGTGATTCAATTTGGCATGCAACGAGTTCTGCTTCAATAGCATAAAAAGAATGCACAGAGGTCATTGAACCGTTTAGAAATTGTAATATTAAATTATTGTCCAATTTTTTTACTATTTATTATTTATTAACTAGGAATTAAATAGCTGTTTTTCGAGAGATGGGTTCAGCGTCGACTCTAGCCCTTGATCAGGGTAGAGCGAGATAGTCTTTCTGCGACTTTGGTCGACGCTTTCACTGCACGTAAATTGTACTTCGGTTTTATTTTAAATAAATAATAAGGCCCAAATTTTCAAAAATCAACTTTTATTGCAAACATCAACACTGTAGACCTATAGATTTATCTAGAGGCAAATCTATGGAAATCTATGGATTTTTGAGCGTCACCCTACGGATTTTTAACTCTTCAATTCCCAGTGTCACTTGTAGGTGACATAAGTTTAATATTTTTTTTTCTACCACACGGAGATTTTATTATTTAATTCCACTACCATTGTTGCAAAGCCAATAAGTAAAACTATTAATTATTTTTTTCTGACAACACTAGCCAAATGTCATCTGTCAAATATAATCAGATGTTTCGCGCGAAATTCGAGCAGTCTGTGTTTGTGTAATCTGTTGCGATAAAAAGTGAAATAAAAATGCCTAAACCGTAACTATTGTTATTTTTTCTTATTGCGTGTAATAAATAAATAAATAAGCTATTGCACAAATTTTTTTATTGATAAAAATAACTTCGAATACGTTTTTGACGACGTTGGAAATATGCCGTGTCACCTACGGGTGACACTGGGCATTATAATAACCGTTTACGCCGCAACGGAAGCTCTCAAAAGGAATAATTTTTCCCAACATTTTTCATTGCTGCTCCGTTCCTACTGGTCGTAGCTTGATATTATGTAGCCTATAGCCTTCCTCGATAAATGGACTATCCAACAAAAAAATGATTTTTCAATTCAAACCAGTATTTCCTGGGATTACCGCGCTCAAACAAACAAACAAACTCTTCAGCTTTATGATATTAGAATAGATGAGTGTTTTGTTTCTTTCAGATAAACTATTTTTATTATAAAGAAACTGATATATCTAAATATAAATAAATATTATAAATTCTAACGTTTTATTCTTCCCGTAACAATAAAAAACAATCTGTGTCTGCTTCAAAGTCTTAATTTCACAACGCCCATTGCCACCTGCAGGTGACACCCCCATAAAAGAAAATTGGGGTAGTTTATTTTTTATTTATATTTTTTCTTGACATAACCAAATGTATACTTATAAGGTATTTTATTTAAAAAAAAATCAAAAATCTTTATTAACTTGGACATGGGAATTGACGGGTTAAAAATCAGATCTGGCAGCACTGCCCTCACGTCTCCCAAAAGGCTCCATCAAAATTTTATTTTGCGCTGGAAATTGTTTTTCGCATTTGAATTGGCTTTTTGGCGTCCCTTGCCCTTCGAATGTGAAGCTTGAATCTACAGGAGGACAACCATCTTTGGCTACATTGATGAGGATGGAATAAGTCCACAAGACAATCTAGTAGCCAATCTTCTGGAGTTCATAAGAAGATCCAGATTATTTGCTGACTAGATCCAGTAAAAGGGGGAAACTCAAAAATCTTAGCAGGTGAATTTGGGTCAAGAGACCATCCTATTCTATTTTAATCTTTAACCTTTTTAAGTATGTTATTTGATGTAATCAAGACGCTAATGACCTAAGTTGTCGAGCGTCTATAAATTACGATAAATAAAACTCTGGAACAAATCACAGGTGGACAGTGGCGGATTTACAAATTTGCCGCCAGTAGGCTATTAAATTTTTGCCGCCCCTACTGACCTCTGAAATTCGATACCCTAGTGCGCAATCATATTAATTACAAAAACGACGTCGTACAAAAAAAATATTTAAATGTTGAAACATATTACACGTTGATTCAATTGTATGAGTGGACCTATTAACATTTAGGTAGGGTAAATGACTAGTCATTGGACATTACTAGTCATTGGACAGAGCACATTTTCATTAGCTATAATAAGAATAAGAACGATACTAAAGCAAATTTGAATGACTCATTTTATAAGTCAATCAAATCTGCTTTAGTGTCGTTCTTATTCTTATTATAGCTAATGAAAATGTGTTCTGTCCAATGACTAGTAATGTCCAATGACTAGTTGGTTACCCTACATGGAGAAAAAAATTATAGTAATGAATAATGATTAATAAAAAAAAAGACGAACATTTTTGGGTCACAATTGCCGCCCCCTAAAATCTGCCGCCCTAGGCTTCAGCCTACTCAGCCTGCTGGTAAATCCGCCACTGCAGGTGGACGGTTCAATCACGGGCTTATTTTAGCAAATGTTTAATTTTAAGTGAAATACTAATCCACACAAAGAGACAAAATATACATAAACAATGAAATTGTATTTTTTTATGCAATGATGTTCACCTAAACTTAGGCAATCACGTTTGAAGAAACGTAGTTTTTTAGTATAGTAAGTAGTCAGTAGATTTATTTTCCATATTGACAAAAAAAGTGTATGGCAAGTCCATAAAAACATATTAAAATTACACATTAAAAAATTCTTGTATACAATACAATTCTCTGTTTACCAGGTCTTTAACTTCCTTTTTAAGGCTTGCAGTGGCAATGATTTGATTTCATTTGACAGATGATTGTAGATTTTAAGGCAGTTGTAAAGAGCACCTTTTTCAAAAGTAGTTATAGAATGATCTGGCAAATGAAAGTCACTGTTTCCCCTGTATAAATTAGTGCTTAGATTTTTTGTCCGGTTTTGGGCTATGAAAAATAATAACCAGTAACCGATTAACCGGTTTTTACGTATTGATAGCCGCGGTTTTCACATCTAATAACTGGTCGACCGGTCCAATGGATTTCAAACCCAGTTTTACTTTAAACTTTTAAAATTTTTTTTTATTTTGAACCGCCATAACTTCTAAAATAAAGAAAATACCGACTTGAGCTTTGACCTAATCGATTCAGCATACTTTTTTCTATGAAACACGTTAATGTTAAATATATTTTTCAAATATCGTAAATCTTATCATATTTTCATGCGTTTTGCAAATCTATAACTTTTCTTGACACTATGCGCTTTTTGGCCCGTTTAATATTAACTGAACTTCGAGAAAAAATCAAGCTGAATCAATTCCGACTATTCGCAACCCTGTTTCTCATTTAGATGTTGAGATTTCTTTTTATTTTGAAGGCAGACCTTCTCTCGAATTTTTTCAACTACAATAAGACCTTGTTTAACGCTGTTTCAGTATTACGCGGTTTCTAAAAAAAAGTTTAGCCACTATAACGTAAATTATGGATCAATTTATACAAAATGATTCAAATGTTGATAACAGTTCAAAGGCAAGACGAAGTGTCAATGATGCAATATCTTGCTATCGACAACAGCTTGCTGAACGAAACAGAAAAAGCTAAACGACATTAGACGACTTTTTTACAAAAAACAAAGTATGTCAAATGAGGAACCTTTCTCATCACAAACATAACTTCTTACTCGAACTTTTATTTGATTTTCATAAATGTTTTATGAACAAAAATCGATAATAGCAATTAATAAATCTATAATTAATGTGATAAAAAAGTATTTAACGATAAATGTTACAATATTAAACAAAAAAAAATTAACAAATTTTCTTATTCTCAGTTCTGTTTCATTTAATCTTATTATCTACGTATTAAGTTGGCCTCGTTTAGCACTATTTGGAACGTATCTCACGCGTTAAGCGGGGTCTTATTATACGTTACCATGCATCTATTTCTTTACATAACATTCAAATAAAAACTTTAAAATAAAAGAGTCAACAGCTTTATTTTATTTATAAATACTTAGGTAAACAAAACCCAATAAATATCCTAGAAAAACAAAATCAGCAGTACATTATCGTAATATTGGCATTTACAAAAATAAATAATTTTAAAAATAAATTACATAAATTATATAACACAAATTTTAACACCAAATTTGATCAGTAGCCTAATAAAAAACCTGTAGTTACGCTACTGAAATAACTCGAAATCATTTTTTTGTTTACATAAACCCAATTTTTGTTTCAAAAACCCTCTCCAAGTTTTAAATTGATTTTGTATATGTCATCAATTTTCCATTTAAAGAGTCCCAAAATATTTTTCTTAAAAAAATATGGTACAATCGCTCAAAAGCCGCGCAACGTCAAGGTGAACCTCACTCCACTGCGAGATTGCCTCGGAATCGAGGCTGGTGTTAATTAAGGAATAGAGCAAGGCGATCTAATAATGCGGCATCCGCGAGACGCCATGATCAAATACTGACAAGACATCTTAAGGTCGCACTTAAGTCAATTTGACTTACTTCACCATTATTTCAATTTAATTTTTGCGTTTGGAGACTTAATGAAAAAGTAAATAATTATTAATATAAAAATCGTTTTTCCATTCATCATAGCATCACAAATTGCAGACGATTCTTAAACTAATTTTAAAACTCGCATACTGTCCAGTAACACCTACGAAAAATATTAAGAAGGCGAATAAACACATTGACCTTGACTAAAAACAAATGACTACCACGAAAGGTGGCCATCTTTAAAAAAATAAATTTATATAACCTACAAATAGGTACTAAAGTTCACAATGTTTTTAAGGCACATTTAAAGGAACACAGCAAAAATATTGTACATTTCTTTGAGCTGTCACCAAAATTTTAAAAAATCTTCTTCGTTTCCAGGCTTGTCCGCCGTAGTCCATTAGTATTTCTACCTGACGTTTCATCTACAACTGCGGTAGACATTATCAAAGGCGATGTGATATCGGGCGAAGTGTCCTAGGCTACTCATAGGTAAGTGTTTCGACGACTGTTGCTCCTTCTTCTTTTATCAGAGAAGAGCGATGTACGACCGAGTAGAGAACACTAACCCACTTTGCATAAAAGAAGAAGGAGCAGCAGTCGTCGACACACTTACCTATGAAGGACACTTCGTCCGCTACCACATCGCCTTTGATAATGTCTACCGCAGTTGTAGACGCAACACCAACACCAGCCGTGAAAGCCTACACAGTTGTTTAAAAAAACTGTTCACATTTACGCAATTCATGCTGTTCTTCTGTTTTGTCCAGTATAATGGTGGGGCACAGCAACAGGTCTCCATCCACCCGAAGTCGCATCAACAAAATGGTGGTTCGTGTCGATCCTCTTCTGTATTTCCGGTTGTTGATCGTTGTGATGCTGTTCAACCGGTTCAAAAAAGTCAATTATC
This sequence comes from Venustoraphidia nigricollis, assembly GCA_034508555.1. NCBI lineage: Eukaryota > Metazoa > Arthropoda > Insecta > Raphidioptera > Raphidiidae > Venustoraphidia > Venustoraphidia nigricollis. The sequence goes on along the minus strand of JAVRKA010000025.1, from coordinate 2,872,496 downwards.
GGATGATAATTATAATTAACACGTTTGGTAAACGCGTCCTTTTTCTGTGAACTCGGCGTCGTCGTAACCATAAATCGGTTACGATTGTCTTGCGTCGTTGTCGAATAACGCGGAGTCGATTGCGTCGTAACCAAAAATCGATTATGCGTTGTCGTTTGGGGTGGCGTAACGCGCGTTGCTTCAACATTCGAACCAAAGCCTTCTTGATCCGAGTTCTTCGTCCTAACTGGCGGACGTCTGTAATTCCGTTTTGGAATCTGAGTGACGCCACGATTTTTGACTAATTTAATCGACGGAGACGAACTCGAACTAACCACACCGCGTTTGAAATTGTTCGTCCTCACAAAAGAAGGCGTTTGCCTATTCGGGAACGAGTTGGTCTGAGGTTTTGGTGCTTCCAAATAATGCGACAACTCGTTCTGAGGCTGATTCTGTCGATCCGGACCGACATTTATATGAGTCAAGTCAATCACCGGAGTAATGACCGCGCTGTGAATATTATATTCCGGTACACTATTGACTACACCTTTGCTAGGATGATTGGGTAAAATCACATGATTGAACGTGTTGGAATGACCGTTTGGTTGCTGCACCAGGTTAATTACATCGGCTGGATTTGGCTGGTGGTTTGCGAAGTCGGTGGATTTCGATGGTATTGGATTATAAACTGAATTCAGATTTGGATCGATTGATTGGGTCGGTTTTGTCGTTTTCGTAATAATTCCGTAGCGATTTTTTTGGTTAGAAGATGATGCATGGATATGGTCGGGGTCGTCGAATGGTACTCCGGGATTAAGATCAGCGCCGTGAAATATTAAATTAGGATCAATGTTAGGTGCTGGATCTGGGCCAAAATCTTCCCCTGGGAATAGTTCAGGATCGCGTTCGGTTGATGGATGATACGGAGGATATACTGTTTTGTAGCCTTCGATGTGACAGGAACAACATGTGGGTACCTGAAACGTTGTTGATTTTATTATTTTTTATTGAAGAAATAAATCAAAGAATATTATCATTATTTTTTTAACTGTAAGTTTACAAACCTTAAATATATCCATGTGTAATCCATTGGTTTTGTCCCAAGTTAGAAGTCGGTGATAATTATAAACCTGCATACATTTGGACTTGAAGTTATCGGTTAGATAACTACAAGTGCCTAGCGGTTTCCTAAAACAATAGAACAAAAATTAATTAATTTTGGATACTTAAACGAGCATGCTCATTAGAAAAACAGTCGACTCTCGATAATCTGACACTCATTAATTTAAATCTCTCGATAATAATTTGAAATTTTTTCTCGTCCTCTTGAAAAATATTTGATAAATTGAATAAAATCAATATTAATTGGTTTCGTCGGTAATTTGAAGTTGAAGGAATAGTATCTTGCCCGCCAACATGCAATAATTTGAAGTTCGGGCTTCCCTATTTTCTATAATTTGAAGCGTTTATCATGCACAGACCTCTCGATTGTATACATACACACAAGTGACGATTTCTTCGTAGCTCTTAGCACTATCTAAAATTCATTGGACAATGATAGACTGAAGTCGCTCACTCAGCAGAAAATTACGATCTTCTTTTCAAAATGAATAAGTGAATAATTGTACAAATGTTTAAAATAATAAATCACGAATTTTGATCAAACTCTTGTTTACTTGATTTTTTCCTCCCTCCCTCTTGGTTATTTAAACTCCTGTTATTTTGACCTCTTGGTAATTTGAAATTTTTCTGTGGTCCCTTGAGTGTCAAATTATCGAGATTTGACTGTATCACCATTCCTTTAAGAAGTATAATCTTGGCTTATCTTATTTTCAATTTTTCAATATTTTTAATAATAAATTGAAAGTTTAATTGATACTTCTACCAATCATCCAATTAGAAGAAAAAAACTGGGGGCTTGTAATAGAGGAACCATAGAAAGAGCATTTCTAGCTCCTACGCGCTAGGCTAGTTTTGAGTAGAATTCCCACAACACAATATCCTTACTTCATATGGTCTTATTCTGAATATATTTTTACACTTTAATTTTTATTAAAATGGAATGATCGGTTCCTTTGCGTAATTTTTAGAGAGAAGTGGTAGAAACGGTTTTTTTAGTTATACACAAGGCTGGTTTTTTCGCTGGAATCGCTGCTAGGACTTGCGCCAGCTGCTGTCCTTGCTGCGACGATGGAAATGACGTAACTGCGGGTTCCGCTGCGCGGTTACAAACTGGATTTTAAAATTAGAGCCGGGGCTATTTTTCGTGCTTGATGCTCTGCTAATTTTGAGAAAGAACCAATCAGAAAACAGTATCTTGTCACGCGGGCGACATAGACAAACGTCATAAACAAACTTGGAGTCGTAGTGTGTTTTCTGTTCATAAACAAGAAGCGTCCACTTTTGTTTATATTTGAATTGTCACTGCGCGCGCACTAAAACCATCTACAAATCTAGATTCAAAACCAGTGAAGCCGATAAATCGTCACCAAAAAACAACGCCACAGAACTCTTGGAACCTAGCAGCGAATTTCGCGGAAAATTAGCCTCGTGTGCAGGGGTCTTTTGAGATCAAAATAGTTATTGCAGTTGGGAATAAAGGAAATACTCACAGACACTTCTCCAATCGAAGTGTTTGGGTATGATCTTCGGTGTTGACTATGTATTTCCACTGACCGCTGGTGGACCTGGCCTTCTTCGGCCTGGCATATTTCACTGTCGACGGACACATGAACCCTTTTTCATCGCCGTCAGCACCTGTTCGTCTATAAAACACATATTTCCATCATTAGTACAAAATACGGAATCAATTTGGAGTCAAAATCATACTAGATTGTCGAAACAGTCCCCACATTTTCAATTCCATTTTGATCGGGTCATTTTTAAGCCCCATATGGCGGATCCAGTATGGAGGATCCAAGATGGCGGTCAAATAGTCAAATATAATATAGCTCAACAAAATCTATCTGCATTCATTAAGGTAGTTGTCGTGGTTAAGGCACACCGTCAGAAAATTCTTAATTTTTGTATACTTATTAAGGACATGATAATACAATTATCCTGAAAATTTGAAGTCGATCGACCGTATATAATCCGAGATAAATTCAATTAAAAATTGGATAATTAACATTGATTGTATACGATCTCTGTAGTTCTGAACCAGTTTCTTATTTATAAAAAAAGAACTAACTGTCAGAAACTTTCCAAAAACTGACAGTCTTTTAGTGCATTTGTTATGAGTTTAAAAAAAATATAAAAAATTTTTGACCGTCTAATTACTTATAAATAACGGTTTGAAGTTCAACAATTTATAGAAAAGTATACATGCATATGAATACTGTATGGGTTACGTTTCCACGGGTACAATCTTGCGTACAAATTATGGATCACTTAGTTACAAGCTAGTATACTTTTGTGGCGCGTATAATCTATAACTTTTTGACAATATTGTACCACGACAACTCCCTTAAAACGAAACACATTCATGGAAGTCACTGGAATAAGCTATTTTTAGTCGGGGAGTAAAGTTAGACTCATAAGAAGAAAATAGATCATATTAGTACCTGTCAGCTTGGACAAGGACACCGTCTTCTGTTGTAGTGAGATTGTTCATGTCCTTAAATTCAGCTAACAAATGCGTGATCACTTCCTTGTTGCGTCGTATCGATGCCATTATTGAATATCTGGAAATAAAAAATTGGTTGAGTACAGTTTTGGTGGTACCGCAATGTTTTCCGTAAGACAGAAACCCTATGAGCTTCCTTCTTAATGCTGTCCGTGCTTAGTTTTGTTCCAATAGAATTTTAATCATAGAGGGAAAGTTTGGTTGAGAAATAATTTAAAAGGAAGCTTTACCGATGTTTTGTTTATGGCAAACGCTTCGAAAAATGTATTTTCATTATCAGGATCTTACCATTATTAATATTTACGTCAGTAGTTTGGGACCGTTCATAAAATACGTTCGCAAACGAGAGAGAAGAGGGGTGTTATTTAGCGCGACAAGATGTGACAAAAGGGAGGGAGGAGTCTCAAGAAACATGACGTTTGCAGTTCATCCATTTTATATTCGTAACTTGTTAGTCTCATATTTGACACGACATCGAAATTAGCGGTGCCATGCATCGCAATCGGCACCTCTGTAGATCCAATATGAAAAAATAGCGGTTCCATATACTCGTATGTAGGGAGGGGGATCTGATTTTTGTGACATTTTGCAGAAAATGTGACACTGCATAAAGAAGGAGAGGTGTAAAAAATGAGTGAATTTCGTGTGACGTACTTCATGGATGGCTTCTTTAGAAAAATACATTACTAACCTAGGATAATCTGGCGAGTCCAAACAAATTCCATTTGTAAATTGGTCACAATCTGTATCCTTAATTCCAGACGGCATCAGTTTGGTGATAATTGCAGGTTTTCGGAATCTGGTCTTTTCGATTGTGTTCCTCCGATAGGGTCCTGTAGGAAGAATCTTTACCGAATGTGGTCCCGCAGGATGCGGTCTGTTCCGCCGGTGAAACATCGGACCTGCGCGTAATTCTTGGGCCTCCGGCTGGTCTTCCGGTTCGTCGGTTGTCTCTTCTTCGTGCTCTTCGTCATCCTTATCTTTTTCGGTATCGGGTTTTTCTTGTTCGGGAGGCGAAGTTATTTCGTTGGAACTCGGATCTTCCATATCACTGATGTGCCGTAAGTGACGTGATTTACGAAATAAGTTCGCTATGTCAAGAGCGATCGGTAGCATCAATTCCGAAGTCATGTTCGGATTTTTTCCGGCAAACATCGTATTTACCTTTAACAATTAAAATAAATGATTTATCTAGTTTTGCTATAGCCAGGATCTGTTTAACTTAGTAACTAGGATTTGGGTAAAAGGACTTCGATGAATAAAGCAGCAAATCAAAAGATTTATTGTTCCCTGCTATTCTATAATTAGGTCCTTGTCTTTCTAAAAAGTAATTAATTTGGTACACTAAAACCATTAATTTAACATTGACATATATCATGATAGTTTAATTGTTAACCGACTGTTTTGTTATGTTTGTTGAACAGAGATATATAATTTGCAAATCCGACATGCAACGTGCAATTTGGTGCATTTAATAAACCTTAGAACATGTTACAATGTACGATCGTAACACCTAAATGAATGATGTTAGAACAGTTAATAAAAAGTTAACAGTATCACGCGAGACTTTAAAATGGTTAGAAACAAGTTTCTAATTAGTGAAAAAAAGTAATAAGATGTTTAAACATTCCACACGTTTACTTTCCAGTATTATTACTTCTATTTTTACCACCTCAGTGGAAGCACTTAACCGGAAAATTGAATAATTATAGATATAACAATTTTCAAACTAGTTCTTTATAGTCAGTATTGCACGTCCAATCAGCTTCAAGGCTCGTATAAGACCGGGGGGCAACTGGGTAAATGTTTGGAAAGCTGATCTCCTACAAGGCCACAGGGATACGAAGAAAATAAATAAAAAATCCCAGACAATTGGGCGACAAGATCATCCCACCTTTGAAAATATTGCCCCTAATACATACCAGGGTGGTCCATTTTAATTTCACCAGGGAAATATTTTGAAACGGTGGTGGTGTTAAAAAAAAAGTTTCAGACAAAAGTTGTTCAGTTTGAAGGAGGACATCGTTCGGATACAAAAACTACCCCCCACTCTCAACCCCTGCGCAGGCATGAGGGTGACTTTGACATTTTTTATAGGAACACCTATTTTTTATCGCAAATTATGATTTTACGATAAAAAATACGCAACATTTTTTTATCTGATGCCTCCCTCAACCTCTAAATTGCATGTCAAAAATCGGTTTACCGGGACTCAATTCAATTGTTATGACTAAACAACGACTTTGCGCGGAAAATTACAAGAGATAAAAGTTGCTTCGTTTGGGAAGGGTACGGGGGTACTTTTACCTCTAACAATTTTCTGTACAACGTCGTTGTTTAGGCATAAAAATTTAATGGAGTTTCAGGAAACCGATTTTTGACATGCAATTTAGAGGTTGAGGGAGGCGTCGAATAAAAAAATGTTTCAGACAAATGTTGCGTATTTTTTATCGGAAAATTGTAATTTATGATAAAAAATAGGTGTTCCCGTTAAAAACGTCAAAGCCACCCTCATCCCTGCGCAGGGGTTGAGGGTGGGAGGTAGTTTTTGTCTCCAAACGATATCCCCCTTCAAACTGAAC